>CM056587.1:1560666-3995666 GCA_029721435.1 Gymnothorax reevesii | reverse complement strand
ACTGTCGCTAACTTCCTTCTGGGTCATGTTGTAGCGGGCGGAGAAGCCGTCTTTGGCCACGGCTGTGTCCGTGTGAAAGGAGAGAGATAGGAGGCCGGTGGAGGACCGGATCTCAGGAGGAACCTTAGTACCGCAGAAACGACCGATCAGGGGTCCCACTGCCAACACAATCACACACACACACGCAAACACACATCGTGACAGCCAGTAGTACAATATCATCAGCATACCCTACAATCAACAGGGTAACTCGCCCAGCATGCTGTGTTAGCGTCGGTCTGTTTGTTTTGAGTATGTGTGATTCTAACTGACTGTGACTCTAAGTACCATAAGCAGAGGGGTGAGGCAGTTATTTGGGCTCTCGGTTTGGGGGGTACTAAGTTGTGCAGAGGAGTTCAGGAACACAAAAGGCCTCAGCCTGCTGTCAGAGGACAGCCATCCTCTGTGGGGGGAAGGGAATTACAAGGGACTGCACACTCAGTACGCAGAGCGACCGAGCCTCTCTTCCAAGATTAAATCCCTTTTTGGCATCAATCATGTCCCTGTCTCCCATACAGGATAAAGGCTAATGGCAGCTCACCCCCCCCCCCTCTCCCAGACACGATGCCATGCAGCAGATAAGGGGAAGCCACATAAGGGAGGGGGAACTGAGGGGGGGTAGCGGGTGGTGGAAAACATTTTAATACCCCTTGATCCCCCGCATTTGACCCAACCCATACCTAAGGGGGATATCCGGCAGTGCAGGTGACCCTGAGAGGTATCCGGGACGGTGCACTCACCCTGTGGAAGACCGTCCCACACCTCCAGCCAGTCGTACTTGCAGTCTCCCTCCCCGACTTGCAAGGGGTCGTTCTCCAGGTCAAAGGTCAGGAAGGTGAGGGTGACGTCCATGTGCGGCTGTACAATGATGATGAATGTGCACTCCAGATTATGAGGGTACTTATCAGGGAACCCCGGGGACTCGATCACGCCCGACCGGCTGGTGAAGTTCCGAGAGCAGAAGTCTGATCCTAGGAAAAGAGCACGGCAGGAAATGACTGATGTGTAATTAACAATAAATAAAAACAAAGTAATTAAGAAGTAATGAACTAATTAACAAGCAATATGCATGGTATAAATAACAGTAATAACACAGAGCAATTAACAAGTAATAAACAGAGTAATTAACAAGTAAAAAACACAGAGTAATTAACAAGTATTACACTAATTAAAAAGAGACAAACACAGAGGCAATTGAGTACCAAAGCTATGATAATCACATGAGAAAAAGAAGGTAGGAGAAAAGTAATGTAATAAGCACATTAATAAACATGTAGTAAACGCGTAGTAAAAGAATTAAGGGAAATATAGTAAAGATGCGATCAAATATGTATGAATGTTAAAGTGTATATTTCAGGTTAAACACTTCTCTCGTCTAATGTGTGCGTAAAGCCTTCAAAATGTACATACAGTATTTCTAAAACTATCTACAAATGCCATTAAATGACACTTTTTCTCCGTTTCTGTAATAGCTGGTTTTTTTTTGCATAACCTGGTAACTATGTCACGTAGGGGGTTCGTGGAGGAAAGTAGCTTCTGCTTACTATGGCGAGTGATCGGGCGCATGAGGAAAACACTGCAGAAATTTAGGATGGGTCGCAACGATATAATTTCAAGCCAGTCAGGCTTGAGAGAGGGGAAGAAAATCCAACAAATACTGGCCCTCAGAGACAGATTAATCCTTCAACGGAGGCGAACGAGTGGAGGGTTGGAGAGGTGTCCTGGAGAGTAGCTATACAGCAACTAGCGCTTGAGCTAGTCTTCGATCAACAGTGAAAACCGTAACAACAGCAAAACCACCACATATTTTGCGGTGTATGAATAACACTGAGTGAAGAAGCCAACGTTTTCTGTACATCTAGCTGCTGTGATGATGTGATGTTCAGATGAAGACGTTGACTAAACATGTACAAGCCAAATGATAACGAAGGCATCATGCTAGCTAGCCTGGGTGTATTTTGCCAGTTCCCACCCCGCCTGTCAAAATGATGTCAATTTTATCAGGATTCTCCCTACACCCAGACGTTGTAAACATATCCGCTCAACTGTCCCATGCTCCGATATTATGGTATTAGCTCTACTACATCTAAGTCTAGCGGTCTGATAAGTCTGATAACCAACAACATAAAAACATGACGTATAATCGTTCAGATATTTATTTCCCGCAAGAAAATAGTACAAATTCTTTGGAAAATTAACCTGACATATACACTTTAAGCATTGCACCTATGACTCTGCAGTGCTAAAGCACCACACGCACACACACACACTCACATACACACACACACACACACACACTAGAACTCTCTAGAATAAAGATGTGTTGTGTCCTTTGACAGAGGAGGCTGTGACCTCTTTTTCTGTGGATTAAACCAGAGGCTGTTGGCAGCAGAGGGAAGCTGAGAGGTTTAACTGAAGGCTTCAGCAGGACCTCCCACAAACACAACCCACAAACAGCCCCTGTTCCCATCTCACTCCTGCTCTATCTTCCAGCCCAATGACAGCTCCTATCCTCATAACAGAGCTGTGTGTCCCACACACACACACACACACACGTACAGCCCTGAATGCTGCATCAAGCACGCTGTCCTTTGCGCTGACTCATGGCTTAAAACAAGCTCAAAACATCAGCCCCTCCCCCCCACAGCACAGACAGTCACATTCCCCAAGTGTCACATGCCTGCTGCATACCTCACCAAAGGCCACACTGTAATAAGCTAAAGTCTGTATCTGCATCCAGCACTGACCGGGTCGCCCAGATTCTCTCCCTCTTTCACGAAGTCTCTCTCTTCGTCAAAGTCTACTTGTCTCTCTACCACCTGTGCCCCCACTCTGAAACATGTATCCCGAAATTACTGAAGAATCTGGTCTCTTCACAGCAGAGGGATATAATATCTTGAGTAAAACAATATTTCATATCTGCAGCACATGAATCAACAACTAATAAGATTTGCCATAAAAATATATTTCATTTTATACAAATACATGAAGGAAATGTCCTCATGTCTCCTACAGAGCAGGAATAACACTGGAATCCAGGCTTTTATCAGCAGCTATGCGGGGCGGGCAAAATGGGCACTGCCAGTCTGGAGTAGATGAGAGTAATGATGGGCCAGAGGACTGCCAGGCAAACAATGACAGCTTCACCAGACTAAACATTGCACTGCATTGCACCAACTTCAGCTGCTCTGGCTGGGAAACGAGTGCTTCGGGGGGCATCAAACTGGCCATCAATACTCTTAAACAGATGCGGAGCCTGTCTATGCCAGAAAAAAAAAAAAAAACAATTCAGCAAAAACCAGAGGCACGATAAAAATCTACCTATGGTTTATTTCCAACCCTGAGCTACTGAAGTGAAATATGGGCCCACTAACACACTCTGAATTACAAAACTGGGACAAAAGCCCAAAAGAAAATGAATTGAACTCGGTAAAATAATCACACTGCAGGTTCATAAAAATGCCTGAAGCAATGCCTGCGGAGTGAGCTAGCCCTCTACCGCATCACGGAATGGAAAATTTTGGTTCCACAAACACCAGGTGAACCAGAATTTCCTTTGACTAGGAGGCCAACTTGGGAAATGGTTCTCCCCTGTAACTGATCATTAGAACCATACTGACACTAACAACACAACTGAAATTCAGAATAACTCAGTCTTAAGTAGACCAGGGAGCTGGGCCCCACTTCACAAAGCAGGGTTTCTAAGTTAGCAGGAAAACACCAGGCATTGAGGGCCGGGCAAGTATCATCTTTTAGAGGCATTTCTTCTAATATTTCATGTAATTTTCTTAACAGCCCAACAGAAAAAAATAAAAGTAGGGCTGCAATACGCCCATCCAATAATTTCATTTGGCCCGGATCTACCAGCCCGTCTATAATAATAATGCATCAGTTTTATATAGCGTTTTCTGGCGCTTTATTTTAAAGATACATTATTCATTCACACTGATGGTGATAGACTACATATCTGTAGTCACAGATGCCCTGGGGCAGACTGACGGAAGCGTGGCTGCCAGTACGCGCCTACGGCCCCTCCGACCACCACCAAACATTCACACACAGCCATACAGGAGTGTTCCTATATTGTATGTGTTTGTGGGTGGGGGAAACCGGAGTAACTAGAGGAAACCCACGCGAACATGGAGATAACATGCAAACTCTACATAGAAAGGCCCCTCATTGGATCGTGCCCACGACCTTCTTCATAAAGGCCAGGAACAAGTCATACAAGAGTGTCAGACATCGGCAGGGAAAATGAGCAGTTCACCTACACCTACAACAGCTCGCACTTCAAAGCAGGACAAAAAGGATAAAAGAAAAGACGATGACCAAGAAGAATTTCAGTAACCAGATTTTCTAGGTTCTGGAGTAGCTATTTTCAGGATCAGAACCAATTGTTCTCATCCTCAAAGCTCTAAAATGTGAGTCATTGTGTTCAACACACTATGAATTCTAAGCAAAATTCCAGCTCCTCAATACCTTACCAACACGCTGTAATTAAAATGTTCAGGTAGCTCACCAGTTAGCAAGGTAGGTAGCCACATAGTCATGGGAAACACTACGCCTGAAATTCACCACAAATACTTCATAAAAATTCAAAATATACTAGTGTTGTGTAGTATTCTAACCGTTGCTTTGCTTTTAACTTTGCTAGTTTAGTAAAGTTAGATTACCACTGCCAGGCATCACTAGGTAGCCCGCATAGTATTGCTGGATATAAGCTATTTAGAATCAGTTTTGCAAGCGACTAATCCTATGCCAGCTAGTCTGACAGTGGTGATTACGAGGATAACTGCAGCCATGTTTACAGTATATGTTCATTGCATTCATGTAGTTAGCACCTACTTTGTTTACACACAGCTGATATTGTGGCTTTTTTCTGGCATGTAAATGAGACACTAAGTGATTGGCTAAGATTTGTGATAAAGACGTGATGAGCTGGGCACCACTTCTCTCCATTCTCTGGGACAGCAGTTATGCGGTGTGCCTGCATGCCCACTAGGGGAGTGACTTGGGAGGGATGACTCAAAGGAGGGGTTTTTTTCCCCCAGCGATCTTTACTTTCAAAATCAGCTTTGTGCTGGTGGTTTATCCAATAAGGCCGACTCTACCTTTAAGTAAAACCTGGAACACATGCATCTCTCTAGCATGGACGGGAGTAAAACGAGCTGAGCAAGGCTTTACCTAGCAGAGTTCCCCAGCTAACTCAGTAATCCAGCTTTCTCAAAAACCCTCCCGAATTAAAAGGAAATACAGTATCGCAGACAAAAAATATAGGACATATTAATATGACAATGCTCTGCTGGAAATAAAGAAAAATACTTCACCATTTGGGGAGGGCACAGAATCCCATTTCAGAGAGAGAGGTAATTTCGTTCCATAATGCTGCCAGGCGCAAGAAAATGAAAGGTCGTTCACAGCCAAATACAGTAAATTGTATAATGCTGCTCTATGCCAGAGTAGTAATAAAATAAAAATTCAAAGACATTCAGTGATGCGGTAAGATTTTGATTTCCTATCACGAGAGGAGCTCATGGACAAGTTACAGTCTTTCATCCAGAGTATCTCAAAATCTAAGACTCCAGAGAGAGGCCTCTATACCACCATAAATGCACATCCTCTCAGTGCTGCAGCTCTCTTCACGCCCCTGGCTCTCTCCTCAATTCTAAACCACTAAACATTGGCCTTTGGAGATATTTGGCAAAAGCCTAACTTGTTAAAAGAATTACAGAAGGCTATAACTCTTTCAAGGGGTATGATTCACTCGATCCAGTTTGCCTCAGACCCTGACGGAGAGGAAAACCTAATTTATGAACAATAGACTCACACAAACACACAGGACACACTCACCTGTGTGCACAAACACACATAAACACACACACAGTTTACATAATTTCATAATAATGACAGCCAAGGCCCTGCGAGCTTCATCTTCATGACTACGGCTGAGCGATATAGCCTAAGATCGATATCACAGGATTTTCTGAATTTTGGATAACCATATCTATCAGGGTATGTATGGTTTTTACCCCTAGTAAAACAGAGGGTACTCTGAGCTCGTGTTAAAAGGAACACAAGCATCCAATACAAATTAGGGTATTAGCTTCATTAAGTAAATGACAAAGCAATCAACTGTCCTGAACCAATTTGATGGCAGCCCAGGGCCAGCGGGCGCTCTTTAATGTCCAGCCATGTTTTCGGGCCAGGCTTTTTTGCATTGATGCTGTACTGTAACTGCCACATTTTTTTCTCTGCCAGTGTGGACGATATTATGGTTAAACACATATTGTGGCCCATATTTCACATGGTACACCTTCTATGACAAAATATCCCCCACTACCAATTAATTCTATCCATCTATCTATTCATCCATCGGAGAGTATCATTACCAGTTTATGAATTTCATTATGAATTTCATTTTGAGACTGTAAGAATGTAGTTGTCAAAGAATGTAGTTGTTTTGAGCAGCGCAAAAACATGGTTCTTGTCAATGATAAAGCGCATTCTCCTTCTTTCTTGCCATCCCCCCCCAATTCCCCAGCACAAGCTGCCCCTCCCCCCTCCACGTGCACCACCAGGAAATTAAATCAGAAGCCAATTAAACCAACATTCCAGGCATTCCGATTGGGGCTGCAAACAGATATTTTTTTTCTCCCCAAAAAGCTGTTTATTTTCTTGGCTCAGTCCCTTGACTTTAATGAATTTCAGGTCAGTTTGAAGCGGCCCCGTGGAAGGAAGTGAGATTCCAGGGCTGTCTGGCCACAGCAGGTCGCAACCATACAGGCTAATGAGGGGTCACGACCTAACTGCATTTACATCTTCTCAACTGCACCCTTAAATTTGGGAAAAACAGATGGAGTCACAGCCACTGAGGGCATTGACAGCGAATGAGAGGAGATTCCCCTCTTTCAGAAGCCAACCACAACATCTTCAAGAATAACTCCCAAACAAAAACACACAGGTAACTAAAAAACAAATGTGAATAAGATGAGGTAATATATTGCCCATTCATAATGTTTACAAGCGTTGCTGCGTATGAACACTTGGTGATGGAAAAAAGCTGCTTGAGTCAATTACAGTCTGTGGCGTTTTGTTTGTTGTCAGGCCATAACAGTTCTCCTCGATAAATAAACTCAGTTTGGTCGTGTTATTTCCACAGTCTGTCATCTTGAGAAAAAATTCGGCATGAAGTCAAACACACAATGAATAATGAGACTAAATTGCTAAATCCCCAGTCCTTTCAGTCTTTTCAGCGGGTGCGTGACCCAGCTCAATAGCCCAAATATCAAATGCTACATATAAGCTACGTTTTAACACACTTAGCACATAACGGCTCTCATTTATCAAACGTGCGTCCACCAAAAAAATGGGTGTGCGCCAAATCTCCCGCAAGGCATTTATCAATCTAAACGTGAGTGTACGGACGCAAAAATCTCACGCCAGGTCTGACCAGGCGTACGCACATTTGAAACCAGCGTACAACATGCAGGAATGAGTGCTGCTGTCAAAATGATTAATAAACCATATGCAGCAATGCAGACATCATGCTGTTGTTGTTCTTATCAGCATAATGAAAAAATAGGAAAAATAAATAAATAGGATAAATGTATAAATGAATAAATAAATAAGGCAACTGTGTTGAGAAATTGATTAAACTTATATTTTGATACATCCTGCTTGTCAGGCCAGATGGCTGACAATTACAATCAATTTGATTAAGCGCAATGTGCTTACTGATAAAATTATGATGAACAGTGATCTCTGCAGACTGTATTTTAACATAATAATCCTCACGTAGCTCTGATCGAAGCAGTGGGGACTCATCCGTGTCCCCACCGCCTCGTATTCCCACGATGGAGGGGGAGCCAATCAGTGGTTAGAGTCTGGCCGGCCTCCACCGGTCCCTGCGCTGCTGCGCCTGAGCGCCGCAAGCCGTTTTTTAGTGGCGATCTTTAAATCGGACCACCTTTTTTTTTCCTACATGTAAAGCATTTGGATTGTCAGTAATGTAGGCTATATAACATGAAATATCATGGACCTATAAATTGAATTTATTAATGAATTAAATCAAACGTCTGCTGCACTCCGGTTTTCCACCCCAACGGTGTTTACCGCAGCAGCAATAGTTTTCCAAACTGCAGCCTTCTGGGCTCCCTTTATGCCGCTCTTAAGGCTTCAGAATAAAATTATTTTGTTTTTCTCCACCTCGGACGTGATCATTTATATTTACTCCTCAGTGAAGCTCTTCTTCTTTGCCGTCTTTCGAGAGTCCATGTCATAACCTGGGCAGGACTATACCTCCCAGAGCATGAATTTATGGGGGCGTGTCATGTAAATTACGGTTGGTTTCAGCCACCAGATTTATCATCGCCACGCCAGTTCTACACCAAAATCAGCGACGTACACACTTTTAGTAAATCACACGTGACCCCTGGCGTACGCTGATATTTACACAAAAATCTACACCAGATCCTACACAGGTTTGATAAATGAGGGCCAATGTGTATAAGCTCTATGCTCATCAAGTGCCTGACGCAAAGAATCATATCATTTGTCATCATGTTCAGGATGCAACAACATGACCGTGTTTCTGTGCCATGAGGATGGAGGTACTGCGAAGTAAGAATTATTACAGCAATACATGGATCATCAGAAAAAAGGAGTAAAACTGCACCTTGACAGAAAATTGTTCCACCTGACTGGGTAAGTTGTGTTTGTACTGACTGCTGTGACAGATACAGAATTTGTTAAGGCCAGTGTGATAACTAGCCAGTATTAGTTTGCTGTATCCAAGCTAATGAGGTTCAGCCAGCAGGCAGTAGCTATGACTGTGATGTATGCTCTTTCACAAACTCCCTGTAAATAGATAGCTGCAGTCATTTCCTTAAAATGAAAGAGTTATCTTTACTATTTTAAGCCTAGGTTAACACTGCAGTCAGCCAGTTGCACTCACGTTTAAAATTGAGCTGTGCATGACTACAGGCAGAACGGAACGAACCAGCACATCACTGTTCCTGCCGATGCTGTTCAGTCATCCAACAGCAGAACACGGCATGTCTGTGATTGAAACACCTTAGTTTTGCCATAATTTACCTGTCATCTTGCTGGTCTTTCGTATTTTAACCTGTCTTTTTTTCCCACAATATTAGCAAATTATTGGTCTACATTAGTCCATTTCCTGCCAGGTTTCTCTGCAACATTCAGGGGAAACCCTGCCCTTACATTAAAGCCCACGCTTTGCTATGGGGACACACCCACTTCCAGTAACTAACAGTACAAATTCAATCAGGTTGCATTTAAATGTCAGAAAGCCGAAATTCAAAACCGAAGTGAAACATTAGTGTGTCTGATCCACTGTAGTCTTTTGGAAAACTCTGAAACTCTGCTGACTATGTTACAGGAGACTATAATTCCCACAATTCCACCTTCTCCATGATCACAATGGTATAAAGCGCAGGGACACTCACCAGTCTTGAAAATCTCATAGCGCAGAGAGAAGCCGGCCCCCTGGTGGGCGTAGTCAGAGGCAAACTTGATGAAGAGGGCGGGACCCGAGGAGATGATGGCTGGTGGGGCGATATTACTACAGTGCTTCCCCAGCAGATCTGCAGAGCCAGAGTTCCCATCCCGAATTTCGATAAAATCATACCTGCACCAGAGAAAGAAAGATGGTGAGAGAGATGACTCAACGTTGCCACCAGTCCAGGGTGTAACACAGTCCTCACAGATCTATTTCTTCAATGACTGGGCCTGGTAACTTCACTCTGCAAATCGAGCAATAGAAATTGCACTAGCATCATATGCATAGGATTGGTAAACACAGCAAAAGGCCTTCCAGTGCGTCGGCAGAACTAGAACTAACAGTGCACATCAGCCCAAATAGCGATGTTCACTATTTACAAACAATGACGTCAGAGTTGTACATGCGCAGTTTGGCAGTTGGCAGAAAGCGTGATCAAGACAAGGCAAGTAGCCTCTTTGGTTCTTTGCTTAAAATTCTCAAAAACGTGATTCCTGAACCCTTAGCAAACCTGTTGGTGCAACCAATAACACAACAACTGACTGGCATCGCTATTTTAGAATGTTTTATTAAGTACATATGGAGACTGAGATCTAGTGTAAGATGAGCCATTTTGCAAACCACTAATCAAAACATCAACGTCATAGTGAACATCGCTATTACAGCAGTTACACAGGAAGCCCATGAATAGGCTGGCCTATGCAAATGGAATTAGGCCAGCATGCTTATACTCTTCTTGCGAATAGGGATATCTTGATTCATAAAGTATGACGCACCCTGAGGGCCCAGCGGAAATAAACACACTATGCTTGCACGCTCACGTTGAACACAGACGTCAAAAACACCAAGAGAGGAAAACACTCCTTCCAAATCTAATAAACATCTAACCGTGTAGACTACAGAATAATCAGCGCAGCTTGGATAAATCAGAGCAAGCAGCTGCTCAATACCATGATGATAAGGCCTGTTTAGATGTGTTCTCTGTGAGTCGGTGCATTCACAGTGTAAAGCCAACGGTCGCCTGTTGTGTTTTCACCCTCTCCCTTCAAAGACAAAAATGAAAGCACTAGTCTTTCTGCAAACAAAACCACAAAGGGTGAAAGTCTATTGAACCAAATAAACAGACAATCAGTAGCATGGTAGCATCGTTAGCTCTCCCCTGTTGTGCTAATTAGATGGATTTCAATCGAGACAGGCTCAATGGGCCATTCTTTCTCTCCTGTTGTAAACCACAGTACAATAGGCCAAACCACAATGCACTAGGAACAATTCATTTACAATGACCAACATCTACACAATAGCCACAATTGATGTAGTATTTCAGTCCTATAACCACTAAGACGGGGATTAAAAACTCCAGCGCAAGAGAGTCATAGAGTTTGCTCAACTGAGTGCTTTTGGAGTGCAGAGCTAACAAGCTTACAGCAGGTCATTTATTGGCTGAAAAAAACCGGGGCTTCCAGTTGAAGAGGAAATTAGCACAGACCAAATACTGCTGGGTGAGCCAGTCTATCAGACTTGGAAGTCACTGACAGGCATATATTGAAACTACCGAACATTACACAGTCTGTTCAGGCCCACCAGCCGAATTGATGCAAATAATTTGCAAACCAGACACTGCAGTCAAAAACCAGTCATCCGGCAACCCTACGAGACAGTGAACTTCATCTCGGCTCGGAGGAAGATGCCAGTGTGATCGCACAGCCGCCAGAAGCCATTTTGGCTCATGTCTGTTCCTTGTATGTTTACAATCCTCAGTGGGGTTCTGATTCATCCACACTTTCTCAGTTAGTCAGAATATTGCCACGGTAACCATCCCCCAATGATCTATAAACCAGTTTTTTTACGAGGAACCCTCTGTATGGACACAACTGCAACCCCCACATCTCCTGCCAAGAAAACAACACAGACCACCGGCACAAATATGCAGTCTGTACTGTGGTACTTACATTTTTCCCGTGGTTGTGAATTAATGGTAAAGTTACCTCCTGCATTTGGTTTAGACAGTCGCTAGTTTAAACAAGCACAGTACCTGGATTACAAAGCTAGCACTGTTTGAACTCCAGTACATGTTTCACCACAAGGCTGAGGATAACTGGAGCTGTTCTGGGTGCTTTGTGCGAGTGTGTGCATCGCACTGACTGTCTTTTAATTTGTCGCAGACCATAATACATGGCGATTTGGGTCTTCTTTATTTTGACGTCCACTACAATTTTGGGCTTCTCTTAGTTATTTTGGCAATAATGAAGCTTTTCACAGATTTCAGTGTTTCTGAGTTCACAAGCAACAATTACTGGATTTGTGGAGATTCTGAACATTTCAAAATCCACACAAATGCTTAGTAAGAATTTATTTAATAACTCTTATCAGCCAAGCAGGTTGTCAGTCGCGCAAAAAGGTTTTTTGCTTTTTTTGTGTTCGGTCACTTATCACCAGTGTTGTTATCAGTGTTCCTGAGCTCAGTGTAAACACGCCGTCCTTTTATCCCCGTTTCAGGAAAACCAAGTAAGTAAAAAAATCGTCCCTGGCCTCCTCTGGACTCTAGAATTTTAGTGCACTTTGTTAAAGCTCAGCTCTCGCTATCAAATACAAACACAGTTTTGGCATATACAGTATGAGCATAGTACTGCAAAAGCACTAATTTATGTAAAATAAATCAATCCACAATAACAAAATCTAAAATGTAAGAGAGGCCCATTTATTTTAAAGCTTGGTTCAACAATGACGTCACTGGACAGCTTTAATACTAATGACTATTTCACTTGTCTTTTCATGAACAGCTTCCAGCAGTATCCCTCAATCTATTCTATTTTTTCCATTTTAAGCTGTTTTCTTGGCATGTCATTCTGTTTGTTTGCAACACAAATGTCAAAGAGGACAACAGCATTAAATAGCGTGAATTAAGGCCTATAATTATTATTGTTGTTGTTGTCGTTGTCGATTTAAGAAGACTAAGTAGATTAACCATTCAAAAATGCTTCAACTAATGTTACATATTGCATATTCTTACAAGACCATATACATATTACAATATTTCTGTCCCTACATGTAAAGTTTGTGGAAGGTGTGATGAGTTCCAGCAGGCGCATTTGTATTTGACTTTAGAACATGACACATATCTCACCGTTAGCTTATGAATGTCATTTAAGTTCACAATAACCCACACTGCTTTTCAGTGTTGGGGGGGGGGGTCTCTCCCTTATTCCTTCATCTGTATCTTAATAAACAGGTGGCAGTAATTCCCTGGATGAGTGAAAGAGGAGACTCTACAGGGAGAATGTCTATCGTGAGCAGGGCAGAGTGTGTGTGTGTGTGTGTGTGTGTGCCTGCGCTACCATGTCCTGTCTGTTAATTGCCATTCACACCCAGTGTTTTTCACACCTGCACTGGCGAGCCGGCTCACGCTCATGTCCTGTTTCTCTGGTGAACCAGCGTCATCACGTCATGCAGCAGTCCCAGTGCTCTGCCGAAACCAGCGCAGCAGCCATGCACCAGCCCACAGGCCCCTGCTGAGACAGGCCTGCAGTGCTGCCACCAGGGCCAGTAACACACAGAGTAACACCCTGGTGCTACAGGTTCACAAAACCCAAATACGTCTGTTTTATCAGAAAAAAATGCAATGGGTATAAATATTACGGCTGTTTTCCTCTGTTTTGAGTTTTTTCTCTACTGAGCTGAGATACCTTTCCAGCTTTCCTTTGCTGATATTCAGCAGATGCCCTTATTCAGAGAAAAGTACAATTCAAACACAAGTGCAAACATCAAACACCTGAGCAGCAAGACCCTGAAGATGGAGTGCTAGATATCCCCGATAGCCAGTCGTACTATCGGGAAGCCGGGCTCGTGTTGATAGCAAGAGAAAGAAGGAAAGTGCACGATATCCTGGTGGGCTCGTGCCAAGGTCTCAAATCTGATATGAAAGCAGAACTCAACAGCACTCACACTTTAAACACTGACCACTACACTCCAAGGACACACTGTCATAACACAGAGGTACACTTCTCAGCCAAGATCATGGCGTGAACTCCAGGAGGTGCGAAGTGCAAACAAGACCCCACAAACCAGGGAGGATCTCAAAGGGAAAGAGTCAGGACCTCAAACGGGTTTACTGCTTACCTACATAAAATGCCATTAACTGCTTTTCACTCTGCATGATTCTTGGTTACATTACAAATGTTATCTTTATCGTGTCAGCATAAAAAGCTGTTCTCTTCTCAGAATAAATACATTATTCATTTTGATTATCATACCATTATTTGGTATGATAATTTAGGCATCAAATGCTCCTCTCGAGCAATGTTGGGGGGGGGTGGCCTTACTCAAGGACCCAACAGGCATAATGATTTTTTTGTAGGAAAAATTAAGCTTAAACTACCACCGTGAAACATTTTAGCCACTTGGCTATATAGGCTGCCCCCATATACACAGACACACTAGGACTCCGTCCATCAGACACCAACGGGGCAGCCTTACCACTTGCCCCACTGGATTAGATGACTGCAGTGACAACATAAAATTGAGTCCCGTAGAGCTCTCCTTAGCTCATGTGATCTTGTGTATATTTATATTGTACGGTGGGAGGATAGATGTTGGCATGTGAACAAGATGGTGGAGCAATCAGCACCGAGGAGACACTCTGTGGAAACAGTGTTTTACATGGGTCTGTTGTGCCTCCTTTTGTTGGCTCGGGGACATATTAACGACTAAATCTTTCATTAAGTGTGGGAAACACACGCTTGCATCTCATGAGTCATGTCAGCTACATGTGGTTCTCGTTCAGGACTCCGGTTCCAGCCAGAAGACTCTCTCAGAGGAAAGTAAGTTAAGAAAAAGCACAGAGAAAGGTGACGATCGCTCATCACTGTGGCGATACCCAACATACACATAAAATCAAGACCCCTGACCAGAACGACACGGAGCTAGAATTTAATTTGTAGGCCTTTTGCTGCTTCAAGAATCAAAAGAACACTGTTTTACATTTTGAGGTGCATTTTGAGCACTATTTCCATGAGAAAAATACCTCCACTGTAGCTTCATTTCTGAGACTGCGCTGGGATAAATATCAGTCCACGGCATGTCTCATGCAGCTGTCCGACTCTTCACCGAAATATGAATAACGAGAAAAAAAAACAGCCCCAGTCATTATGGAACAATAATGAAGGCCAGACTCACGGATGTGTCGCTTCCTTCAGCGCGTCTAATGCGACAGAGAGGATATTACACTTGTGCTACAGGCTTATTAAAACTGTGGATAAAATACTCAGGCAGGATTAATGTGTCTGAAAGAGACGGATAAAACCTTACGCATATTTCCATAAGGAGATCTTTGGGCACAGGAAGAGGGAGAGCAATAGAAGGCGATAGCGAGAGATAGACCAACTGAACAGAGATAGCAGCCAGTTCATATTCATGCCCTTTGCAGAGCGGGGAAGTGCATATTGCATTTCAGATACACTGCCATATATAATTTATTGTCTGTGCCGGTGAGTGACAGGATGGCTTATAGGCAAAGCCCCAAGAGGGGCCGGAAGTTAGGAACTGGCACTTACAAGCACACAGGCTGGACCAATCAACATTCAGGATGGGGGAGGGAGCAGGGGAATGAGGAAGCCATTCCTGCCCCCATGATCACTAAGGCAGCGTTTAAACAGCCTCATCACTGCTGCACCATTAAAGTGTGCACTGGTTACAACACAACACATGGGTGTCATTTGTTTGTTTGTGAACTAGATAACTCAAAATGTAATGGACAGATATCTCTGAAATTTTGTGGGTAGGTGGCTCTTACATCAGGGATGGACCCTATTGATTTTTTACCACGATCAGTCAAACAATATCTTCAAATCCTGTGACACACGAAAACAACTTTTCTCCCGCTCATCAAGATTTGGATGGTGCTGCTTTGGCGGAGGTTTGCACTCCAGGAGCGCCTCTAGTTTTAGTGTGTAATAGGCTTCCAAATACAGGCCATAAGCACCAACCTTGAAATCAGTGGCCCCTTCAAACCTCCGCCCTTCCACACCCTTGTCAAGCTCCTCCCTTATTGAGAATACGGTTGCATTACTGATACCGTGAAGCCACTGAAAAATTACATACATGCAGTTACTCAACACTCTTCTAAGTGTGGAATGCAGTTGCAACCATCCCACTAAACAGAGCCACATACAAAAGCTGGTCTACAGCCTGAGGCTCTGCTAAATACTTCATCCTGTTCCCTAATTCTTCTGTCTGTCTCTGGTCTGAGATTCAGGGTCACACACACACACACACACACACACACACACACACAGTCTCTCAACACAAAGGCATTCCTGTGAATGATTATCAATGCAAAGGCAGTGCATGGTGGTCTTTTCGCCCTCTGGACACACTCCGTTGCCATTGGGGAACACAACTGCCACCTCTGTCTCCATCCATGACTCAAGTCACCAGTTCTCAATTTAATTAAGTACAGACATTAACTCCTCAAGCTCGAAAGTGATAACCCTATGATGCATTACTGGTCAAAAGGGAAACCCCGACATTTAGGCAGCTATGCATACATGACCGTTCACACCAATTCCCCACAGCACAATGCTTCGATTTTTCATAACAAACCAAGGCCAAAGAAATGGGTTACAAATGCACGCGTTATACGTATAGTGGGAGATCCTAAGTTCAATTTAACTTTGTCTCTGTATGACACTATGACACAAAAAAACAATACATTCCCACAGAAAATCAGATATTTTTAAATTCAGCGCCACTAATACACATTTCATCTCAAACCTCGCAGTCATCTACGCCAAGACCTTCTCCAAGTCGACTGCACACACTCAGGCAGCTCTGAGACTCATTCCAGAGCACCAGCAGAGGCCGCTAAATCTTGGGTCACCTTGGGATATAAGAAGGCTTATCTGCTCGCCATCCCCTGACACTCACATTCTCATCCCTGTGGGGAGCCACCCTGCCGGAGGCAGATCCAGGGTCAGCTGGTGCCAGAGTTCAGAGGGAGGTATGCAGGGCCGAATGGAAGGTCAGCCATTCAATTTACACTAATCTGCAATGGACACACCAGTGAAGCCACCTACTGACACATAGACCAGTTTGAAACCATCCATTTCCCCCAGAGAACCTCAGTCAGTCCCTCTCTGAGTGGACTGAGGACATCCCAGTGTTCCCTTCTGCCAGATCCTACAGGATATAAAACACCAGAGTTTGCATAGGCAACAGCCTACAGCACTCCAAACATCAATGCTACCTTCTGTCATCAATGCTATCTTCAGAATCTGAAGTATTGGTGCTACCTTCTGCCATAACCTAATATGAAACACCAACATTACCTTCTGCCATAAACCATAGGATATCAAAGAACCCGCAGGATGTCATACACAAGTGTGACTTTTGCCTGAGCCCAGGACAGGAAGGACCAGGATTTTATTCTGTCAGAACCCACGGGAAATCAAACCCCAAGATCACCTTCTGCCAGAACCTACTGACATAGGCGCCAATCCCCTGGGTGCTCAGGAGTTTAGGCACCCACGAAAATTGCCGAGCATCAACAGGGAAAGCGAATCAGTCGATGGCAAGCCCTAGCTTTATTGTGACTGATCACTTTAGCACACGCAACTCACTGTCAAATTGAAAGTCTTTTCAGGGTAATCGCATGCAAGCTCTAGCAACTCCTTTCTCGAGCAGCAATGAACACTGTTAGCGCGGGCATTCCTGCCACCTCTGAAAGGTATGCACCTGTACTGAGCCCTTTATCTACTATGGATGCACACAAGCCTCACTCTACGGCAGCAGAAATTAATCACAATTAATGATCCAGTGGAATGAATGAATAATGACTGCTGCAAAAAGTATTTAAAGTATTCATTGTGCCAAGTTATCTGCTCCATGCTATTGCATATTTCCAGTCATATAACGAATAAAGCAATAGAATAATATAAAATAGTTTTACAAACAGGCTACTAGCAAATAGTTTATTGACTCATACCTCTATGTTGCATTTTAAACTATTTTAAAATAAGGATTAAAAATGAGCAAAGTGTCCCTACAGGAAATTCTGGGTTATAGTAATTATGGACATGTACAAAAATACTGCGTAGCAAATCCTCGTAGATAGCAAGCAAAACATCAAGACAGGAAGCAAGTGAGATGAGCAATTGAATTCAAAAAAAGTCGGTTTCAGAGGCGAAAATTGTAAGAAGCAGCTAAGACAGAGAAGGGAATGCCTCCAAAATTAGTCTGTTTCTGTAAAAACAAAAACCAGCTTGCGAGCACTAGTTTCACTGGGTAAGAACTGATGCCTGCTAATGCTAGCATCAGCGCTCCCATTGAACATGGCAGGATAAGGTGAAAATGGCGTGCAAGAGGTCATGCCATCTCCTATTGTCCTTACCTGAGTCAGAGCGCCATCACGGGTTGCTTTCATCTGTGTCAAGGTGCCCTGTCACCTATTATATTATCTGTATCAAAGTGCACCATCACTGATTATGTTTTTATCTGTTATGGCGCTCTGAGGCCAGACTTTAAGTAGGCTTGCGAATCAATACCTTGGCCTGGCTATAATGACTCCTCATGTATGTCAATGCTGTCTGTCTTCTTAGCAATAATTTCATTTAGGCATCAAATGTACTGTGCATTTTGCTGTTGCTGTTGTTCTATGGTTTAACTAAGCTTGTGCAGCAGGCAAACGCAAAGAAAATGCTTAACGAACATTTAAAAATTTCCCTTCAAGCTACATTCTCAAGCTTTTGGATGTAGTCAGTTCTGAAGGAAAGCTGTATTCAAGGAAGGTTTTGAGACTCTGAATATCATTTTGTACGTATTTTTGCTCATTAAGGGGATCTGCACAAAGAATGTCCTTAAAGAGTATTATAAGTATCTCCTTTCTAACTACATTTTTAAGCATTTGGATACAGTTAGCAGTGAAGGAAAGTTTTCGTTGTGGAAGTTTTTCAGTCTCTAACTGTCAGTATTGGTAGACTCTAGCTCATTAAGCATTGGTACATTTATGCAGAAAAAATAATGACTCAACCTCTAAAACATTGTCCTTCTGACTACATTCAGCTTTTGGATACGGCGCTGATGGAAATCCTTCATTATGGAGAGTTTTGAGTCTCTAGCACCCAGGTTCTTGCTTGCTAGCCTTTTTACTTATGGACGAAGAAAATGCTGAATCAATAATTAAAATATTTCCCTTTTGACTACACCAGCATGCTTTTGTATCTGTTTCCAACCATGAATAAGCTTTAAATTTAAGACGTTTTTGAGAGTCTAGATGTCATATTTAATACTTTAAAACACATTAGGAATTTCTCACATTAAGTAACTTTAAGCATTTTATATTGTCCCGCTGAGGTAATACACATAGTCTTACAGTAAATTTTTTTCATCAATATTCTTCAAACAAATTTGTGCAATACGAAACAGTCTCAGTGAATTTATAAACACAGGAAGATGTTTTAAAACAGCTAAGGAAAAGTGTCTTGTGGTTGTTCAGTATTGGTCAAGGGTTTTGGCCTTTTACTATTTCAAGCACCCACCAGCAGAAAGAGAAATCGGCGCCTCTGCCTACAGGATATTGATCAAACTGCAATCCTCTCAAGCAATTTATAAAAAAAACTAGCGCTCCAGTCTGCCATGGGATATCAAACATCAGAGTTAAATTTACTGAGGGATATGAAACATTCATGTACAAAAGTAAACCTGTTACAGAATATCAAAGACCAGCATTATCCTGCGACTGACACAACCCTTGTGTGTCATTAACGGCCTCCTCCCCTCTAACAGCAGTCTGCGTGTGCTTTTGCGGTCCGTATACTTTAATTGATTTATTGTCTCATCTTCGCCTTTGCTCCCAGGTGTTGTCCTTTCTCTGCCTCACCCCTTTGGTGAATGTTCTGTCTACATACGTTCATTGTGCTGCCAGTGTGGTTGCTTGATTATCATGGTTCAAAGCCTATTACACCTTCTAGTTAGTTTGTGTCTTGAAGTATTGGGTAAAAGCTCTTCTTCCAAGTGTTTTTGGCAAATTAATGATAAGGAAAAGTGTGATTACTCTTCTACTCCAGTTAATAGTTCCCAAGCCTTTATATCAGTCTCCAGGATTAGGACTGAGTTCATGTTGATCCACTGTTCCAGCCTGTATCTCTGAATCAGTTTATTAGGAACACCTCCCAAGCCCTCATCAGTCTCCAGCATTGGGATTCCTGCTAAATCCTTTGGTTCTTCTGTCAAGCAGTCCTGCTTCCGTGAGGGGGATTCACCGCATGGCTCCTGCCCTGGGATGACCACTCCAGTTATTACCAACTCAGTTGGACTACCCTTCCACAGTTTCGGGATCTGGCCTGTCCCTCTTCAATTGCCGTATTCCTATAAAAAACTACTCCAGTGTGGACTGTGCCCTGAATCTGTTTGGTTCCTTGTCTAGATCATAACAGTGACAGCACTTCCACAAGTCTCACTTTCCATTGCTGGTTATTAATGCCATCCATGCGACCTGTTGCAGGATTTCAAAGAGCAAAATACCCCCTATTATTTGATATCAAAAACCGGTATTTCTCTCTTTGACTCTGGCATTGCTACTGCAACCAGCTATAATGAGCAGCAGACGGGCATAATACCAGTACAACCTTTAATAATCTTTCCTGACCTCCAAAAATACCCACACCACAGTCTGACAAAGCTGATGTGTGCCATGCTGTAAAAAAATTGTTTAACTCATGCTCATGTGAAGTTCTCTTTTCCAACACAGCAGTAAAACAAGTTTGAGTCCCAAAGGAGGTTTCTTTTAAGAGCCAATGAGATTGGTTCCGTGACCAATCATGCATACCAGCAGGCAGAGCAGAACCAGGAAAGCACTTCCTGGCACCAAGAGTTTACAAACTTTTCTGAATTTTCTTTTCGTCTGAAAGACCATGAGACATGAGTCATCCCTACAAAAAATAAAACTTTCATCATTTGTACTCCCACATCAACAAAGGAAAGCCAAAAAGTTTACGCAATTGCTTCATGTCAGTTTAATAATATGCACACAAATGATGAAACTTAATGACCAAACAGAAAATGAAATGGAGTAAAAAATAGGCTTCATATTAAGCCCATTTCTGGACATTGGACCAAAGCAGTCAACAGAAAAATATAGAGGTCCACAACCTCCCCACCCTGTACCCACTTGTTTTTCTTATATTTTGGTATTTTGAAAATCTGCATGAGTGGCTCAATAGTGGGTACCTCAGGCAAGCCCACTGAATAAGGGTCTCTGTAATTAAAAGATGCTAGCTACTAAATGATCCAGCTACCAGCAGACTATTGCACCCACCTCTAAAATAAAAGGCTAGAATCAGTGGTGGTCTGTTCAGTATCATGCTGAGCATTCAGGTTGACCAGATGAAATATTCATATAATCATATTTCTATTCTAATCATGACTTACAAGGCACAAAATTAGCTATTTTTTCAGCCATATTGTCAACCATTATTATAGTTTCCTGACCACATAACAGTATTTAATGGAAAGCATTGGATTGTTTCCACAGATAAAATTCACCTAGCTCGCTATCATCGGCAGACGCAGATAAGGGCACTAATTCTGTTCACTCAAGCTCAGACATGTTTTTATATAATGTCTTATGTTTACGTGCTTTTTTTTTTTTAATTTGAAGAAAAAAAATTTTTTTTCCAATAGAAGCTTTTTTTTTACATCTGCGAAGAAAAAGTTATCTATAATTTACAGAGCAAATACAGTAATACAAGCAGAATAATTTATACTACTTCATTTATACCTGATTAATGCAGGAATGATAGAGAAGGAATAGAAGTCTGGTTTGATCAACAGAGAACACAATGCATTTCCCATCTTACAACAAGAAGTTGTCGATGGACTTCCTGTTGAAAACTTGAGGCAGGAAATGTAAGCAGCACAACGTTTCCAAAAAGGAGTCACAGCTTCCGAAAAGTGCAACAAACATGGAAAACTCTCATGATACGGTAAAAAAATGAATGGGCTTATTTCGTACACTTAAAGTACAGTGTCCTGCAGCAAAGATACTGCCAGTGCTTGGAGCAGCTGCACAGCCACAGCAACGGCCCCCGTACCTCTCCCCAGCCTTCCTACTCTCAGTCTCGTCCTCATCGCACTCTCAGCGTGATCCCCACGGAAACCATTATTCATATCAGCTCCAGAATGATCCCACATCACTTCTGCCAGTGAGCTGGGGCATGCAATGTAACTTGCCAGCCCTGCTTTCCCACTGGCGTGTATAAATAAAACCACACGCTCTTTGTTCTGGGCTTGCGGTCGCAGCTACAGCCACCGCCATAACACAGAACCGAAAAGCTCAACAGCACGGAAGAACCATTCAGGCCATGTGATCATGCTCAAAATGTCCAATATTACAGGCTGAATGAATGGTCTGCTCTCCTACATTTTTAGACCTCTATGTAATTCACTTGTTCTTCTCAAGTATGATAAAGATTCCTCTGTCAGTGAAAGTCACTCATATACTGTAGGTTTCTGGTGCTCTGATCTGAGTGTAGGTCCAGAGACAAAATGATACTCTGCCTTGGTCAGCTGCCCTTCCATGGGCTGGTCTGCCCACATGCACTTCCCTCTCTGATCAGCAGAGAGCAGTAAAATCCCCAATAAACCTATTGAGACAAACAAATCTCAGCACTTTCACTGACTAGTTGAGGGATTTCCACAGCTGTTGATGTATAAATGAGTCCCAGGCACTTGGCAGTACTCCATATTGGATATACTTGACTCCATTCCGTAATCACAGTGCCGTATAACCTTCTGTCCCGGGCTCTTGCTTCTAAACCCAAAACTCCAGCCTAGATCTCCTGCCGCTAAACTCTAAACTCTAGTCCAAATCCCCTCCTGCCTATAAATCCCAAACTCCAGCGCAATCTCCTGCCATCGAGCCTTGAACTGTAGCCCAGATCTCCCGACAAGAAACCCCAAACTGCAGCCCAGATCTCCGGCCACTGAACCCCAAACTCCAGCCCCGATCTCCAGCCACTGAACCCAAAACTCCAGCCCAGATCTCCGGCCACTGAACACTAAAGTCCAGCCAAAATCCCCTCCTGCTTCTAAACCCCAAAGTCCAGCCCAGATCTCCCGCCACTAAACCCCAAACTCCAGCTCAGATTTTCAGCTGCTAAACCCCAAACTCCAGCCCAGATCTCCCGCCATTTAACCCAAACTCTAGCCCAGATGTCCAGCTACTAAACCCCACACACCATCCCTGGTCTCCTCCTACTAAACCCAGGCCCTACAGTAAAGGTTCTTCTCTCCTCACCTGCAGTCCAGCTTCTCCAGCTCAAAGTGGGGGTTGAAGTTGAGGACGATGCGTTGGGACGGCTCAGGGGCAGTGATCACCCACTCACAGCTCTGGTGTGGCGGGTACTCATGCGGGTACCCTGGGGAGGTAATGTAACCCGCATCGCTGGCGTCCACGTGTCCCCCGCAAACCTCCTCTGAGTAAAGAGAGAATCAGAGTTCAGACATGACAACAAACAGAAACAATGAAACCGATATCAATAACCACACGCACAGAGCCCAGGGGGACCGTTCCAGGATAAGCACCTCTTGCGCTTGATAAAAATATACAAACATTACGAAACTTTCAATAGCTCAGATGTCTTCGGATGTCTCCGTAACTGGGATAGGAAGGAAGTGATATAAATGATTATATCATTATATGTGATTTGTCCTCTGAGAGGACAGGGGCAACACTAGTAGTGCAGGTAGATTTTATCAACAAAACCATGCATTCTGTACTGAGATGAGCAGTTTCCTTTATCATTAAATAACAAACAGACAGACATGCACACAGAACAAACAAACACACACACACACACACACACACACACACACTGCAAGCACTTTTATGTCACATTCTAAAGTGAAATTAAGTTAATTCAGTTGTAATGAGTCAAGGCCATCCCAGTATTGCCACTGTTACTAGTTAACGAATCGTAGCACTGCAAGGTCGTAACTGTCAAGCAGATTTGTCAGGAAAACCTTTTCTCAGTCTTCTGGTGGATGAATACATTACACTTCCTGCTTAAGAGTTTCACTTGATGTACAACCAATTCTTTCTGTGTAACCACTCCATTTAAAGTCTGAGTCTGGTGGCTGAATTGTCAATAGCAGTTAAGAGGATGACAGAAGTGTCGCTGAGGTTTAGAAGAAGCTGAGCAGCCATTTGCAGGAAGTCAAAGGACATCAACAGTGATTGACAGGGAGGAGTCCAGGGCGACTGCGCACTGACTGGCTGCTCAGGGTCCGTCAAAGCAACTCAGCCAGCTGTAGTCACATTAAAGCACGACCATTAAGAACCGCTTCATCTCCACCAACCAAGCGCCATCATTCAGCCACTATCCAGGGGAGAGGGTGTTCGCGTGCTCATGCAACAGTGGTGCAACTCATTTTACAGATTGGTGTAGCGGAGACTGATTAAACGCACCAGCATACTGCAAGCTGATTTAACACATTAGCATTCTTCAGGCAAGAGAAAAAAGTTGGCATGCTGCAGGCTAATCAAACATATTAGCATACTGCAGGCTGGTGCATGAGGCAGCATGCTGCATGCTGATAAAACACAATAGCGTACTGGTGTACCATATAAGCATAGAGCATAGTGGTATAGCACTCTAGAATGCTGTAGACTGGTGTGTCACACAAGCATAATGCAGGTTGATCTGAGACATTAGCATACTGTAGGGTAATGCTTCACAATAGGATACTGCAGGCTAATAAAACACATTAGCATACTGCAGGCTGTTGTACCCTGCAACCATACTGCAGACTGGCGCACCATGTCAGAATACTGCAGACGTGTATCTCGCCAGCATACTGCGGACTGGTATCCCACTAGCATACTGCAGACTGCCTTGCCATGCTAGCACTGGAGACCGGCGTACCACTGCAATACTGCAGACTGCCGTACCACGCTAGTATACTGCAGACTGGTGTGGCACACTACCATAAAGCAGACTAGTGTACCATGCCAGCATACTGCAGACTGGTGTACCATGCTAGCAGACAGCAGACTGGTGTACCATGCCAGCATACTACAGACTGGTGTACCATGCTAGCATACTGCAGACTGGTGTACCATGCTAGCATACTGCAGACTGGTGTACCATGCTAGCATACTACAGACTGGTGTACCATGCTAGCATGCTGGAGGCTGGTTTACCATGATCATACTACATGCTGCTGTAACAAACTTGCAAACTGCAAACTGGTATACCATATACCACACTAATTGTGGTTTAATATACCACACTGATTGATGTGCCACACAAGCAAAATGCAGGCTGATGCACAGCACTTGCATACTGAAGGCTGCTGTACCATATTTCATTCAATGAGTCTGAATGATGTTCTAGTGTCTCCCACACCAACTTCAAGAGCAGTGGCAGACCGAAGAGGATACAGCTGCATATGTATTGTATGCATTTCATTTGCAAGGAATTTCCTCATGATAGGGCTGCTTGATTCACTCTGGATGCAAGTCTCTGCTCAATGTCTCAACGAAAAGCAGTCTGCACTGTCACCACTACAACATCACACAGCACAGAACAATAATAAAGACCTCCACTCAAATGCCACCTGATTTTTTTTTTATAGCGGACGTATGGATTACATTCCTTCCATGAGAGGAAGTACAACAATTTTCTATGTTTAGAATTCAATAGTGAACTATATCAATGCAAAAACAAAAACATGTTTAAAATGGGAAAACTAAATTGGGACCATTCTGTTGTTTTGAATTTGTGAGCAGACTGCATTCCAGGCTCTCACTAACACAAACCCTCTGTTTTTAACTTGATTTTGATGTGTTTTGCCGCTGGTCTGGGTACTTTCACACAACAAAAACTGCACGGTAAAGTAAAGAATACTTGCAGCCCCTCTATCTGCCTCTCAAGCTGTGCATCTGATCTGGAAGCACATCAGGCTGGCAGATATTGCATGTAGACTGTAGCCAGTGACTTAAGAAGGTTCATCATACTGTTGCTTCTTTGTTCAGGAGAGAAGCTCCTGCCTGTGCCGGCGCAGGATGCAAACACAGGGCACCGGGGGCCTATGAGAAACACACATCTGCCATCCATCAACCGGGAGAGTTAGCCATCCAGACCTCTCCCTGGTTCAATGCGCAAAAATATGATTCACATATGAAATGCATACACACACACATATGCCTGCAGACGTACACACACACACACACACACACACATACGCGCACACACACACGCACACACATACGCGCACACACACGAAACTGCACAGGGGGTGAGTTCTAGACTCCAGCAGGTGACTTACATTAAAGCTCTGTGGAAAATCACAAAGGAAAAGGGACAACAGAGAGGGCAGGGCTGGAACAGACTGGAAGAGGAGGGGATATTATAACCTGATGAAGCACAAAGACGCAACAGGTCAAATAAATCAGAACAGGGGAAAAAACTGATGGGATAAAGCAGATACCTTTCCAAATGAAGAATGCATATGACCCCCCCCCAAAAAAAAAACCCATTTCCAATTATGACCAAGCAAAACATAAGTCTCTCACTGAACTAACTGAGCCATGTGAATGCTGACCGAACATAACATGATGGCCACGGGGTTGCCTACTGACAGGCAACAAAACGGGAGAAGAGAATTCATGTTCCATGAGAATGACTCATTGTGAAGGCTCTTATAAGGATGTACTGTGCTGCTGGAGTCAAAATGAATCCCCTTCCAGTCACATGAAAATGTATCATCTTAGTTACTGTATGTCACAGAGAAGCAGAACACTACAGGCTTGCTTGCTCAGGGTTTGGAAGGAACAGAAAATTAGGTTAGACTGCCCCGGCAGAATATTTAAAGACAAAATGACGGTTATTGTTCCTATCATGGATGTTTGTTGTTCTCAATGACTCAGTCTCAATAAATTAAGTATGCGGTTCTTTTAAACAATGTCAAGTACTGAACGGAACAGTGATTCTTTCATTTGATGCTGAATCCGATGCAGACACTAGCTAAAAACCCCTTTCCAAAAATGATAACAAGGTTATAATATTACAACATTAACTCCGTACCAACAAAGTTTATATCATTTATTTATTTATTTTCTGAGATTGGGGGCAGTGGAAATGACTATTTTAATCCACTACCGTAAGGAAAACAAGGATGCTGGGGTGGATCATATATACGTGTCGGTCTCGCGAGGTGAGATAGCCCACTCCGCGCGAGCCTCAAGTGACACAATCAATGAACGTAAGTGAGCGTCGCGCTCCAGCGGAAGATCGAGTCCGTCCTCAGTGCATCAGCCGAGGGGTTCATTCGTTCGTGCGACACTCATCCGTTTCCCCGCATTTGTTCGTTCCATGAGGTGCGTGGTGGTGAAGGAGAAACGCATTTCACTCAGAACACAAGTAAACCTTTATAAATTCGGTGATGGAGAAAATGAGAAGAACGAGCCTAGGAAGTTGCAAAAGGTCTGACGACTGATTCATTCCTACTGTAAATGAAGTCATGTCACAGAGCTCAGAGCGGACTCCGGAGTCGCAGCTGCCCTACGTCCGGTGATGGTCCTGATACCAGCCGCTACACTGAAAAAGACGTGTCACTTAACTGCAGGGTATAAAGGGAATAATAATAATAATAATAATAATAATAATAATAATAATAATAATTAAAATAATAAATTACATATTAGCAATTGAACAGATGACAATTTAATTTTTGAACCATATTTATTATGAGAAGCAGAGGGAACATCATACATGTTCAAACATCTGCCTGAAGAACAATATAGCCTACAGGCTTATGCCAAAAGCATCAGTTCAACTCGGCTGTATAGTGCGGGTTAAAGATAAGCTAATTCACCCAGAACGTTCGTATTATAATTGGAAATATTGTTACTGAAAGCGATCTAAAATGCATTTAGACATATCAACGAATTCGTCCATTCAAAATGTCTAAGGCTTTGCCTGGATTTCAAAAGGAATCTTCCAAGACCACATTTTGCCATGGCTAGGTTCTCAACAAATGCATCGTTAGAAAACCGCATCATCATACAAGAGCGACGCAAATATTGAATTCAATTAGAGGAAAACTGATGAAACAATCTACAGACTTATTAAATGCAGTTGTAAATGATTTTTAAAATGCCCCCCTTTTGAGATCACGAAACGAGGAATTCAGAACATTTACGTAAACGTGCCTTGATGTATAAAGTAAGCATCACCATAACAATATTACAGGGGTTAGGAGTTAGCTGCGTGTAATGGGAACCCCACCCCATCCCCGCGTGAAAATTGCCTTATCGGCCGAATAAAGACAAGTTCGCAGCCCGTGATACTTGGCGACAGTTGGGAGGACCGCAGGCGACAGACTCACTGCGCTCGTCTTGTCAGATAAAAGCGATAACATTTCCTTAAGCGTCAATGTAAAATCAATGAAAGATATCATTACATGTCCACAGTACAACAGGTCCAATTCTATACCTGCAAGATGTTCGAAACGTGCGTTTTACTACCAGTGACCCCTCACTGACAAAGACGCGCAGGCTTCAGGGATATGTATACATTTGCAGCTTTATTTTGACAGGAGACTACACCGGTAATGTGGAATAATCAAAACATAATAATCCTCCAATTGAATCGGTTTACAGTTAATACGAGGGAATGTTTGCAAGTAGTTTGGTTTGGACAAGATGTGCAAAACAACCCTGACAGGAAAGGGGAAAAACAACTTCATGAAACTTACCGTCATCACCACGCACTCTGGTAGTTAAACAAAATGTCAGTATCAATCCAAACAGCGACATGAATAAATCCATCTTGCTGTGAGCAGCTATTTCACCCTTCCGATACCGGAGAGAACTTGTATTCCAAGTCCCTCCTTTACTTTATGCGAACTCTTGGTGTGTTTCAGTCTGTCCACGGTAACTGTTCCGAGATTCGGGTCCAGAAGAGTCACAAACCTCCGTCTTTTCGCGTTCCCCTTTCTTAGAAGTTTCTTAGGCGCATTATAGTTCCTTTCAACATTCCGCAAGATCCAAACACCCCGTACAAATCTGCTGATGAGCAATATTCAGCTGTTATTCGTGTCTGAATCGTGCTCATTATTTTCATAATTAAACGGCATATTTAAAAGCACGAGGACTCAACAGACCATCTGATTCGTAGTTCCGCGTTTAGTTCGTCCACTGTAATCGGTGACGTCCAGCAAGAATCTAAAATTCAGAAAATCCAACGCTATGCGTGATGGTCCTTCCCTCGTCATGAGCTCACCCATTCACATACAACTAGATACAACGCCGATCAAAGCATCTTGTACCACTATTTCCAAATGAGGACACTTTCAGTTCAAATAGCGCTCAGATGCATTCAACTGCACTCTGCCGCTCAGCGATGTCCATGCGCTCACGGGCATCTGCCCGCTGGTACCTCTGTGTGTTGCGGGTTCGAACAGCGCGGATGTAATAGAATTAGAGCGTCGCTGCTCTCACATTACAGATGGTGCTTCGGCCCGCCCTCCGCCCCTTTCGAAAAGAAAGGAGCGCGCGCACTGGCGGTGCTTTTATCTCCCTATTTCCCCGGGAAAAAAAATAATATTGTAAGGATGTCGTACACGTCCCCTGCCAATGCGCTCCTGAAGGTCGCTCAATACTGGACCAAGTGCCACAATCAGCTCGGGGCTGGACATGGGACACGCGAGTAACTTTGAGACGATGCGGTGGCACACTCCTACAATTGCGCCAGACAATGCTGAGGGATAATATTTTCCGAATTGAGGGTGGCAGTTCAATAATCAATAGCTTTTTCGGCATAAGTGCTGTTGTAGAATTTGCCAAACAGAATGCAAAGTTGGAAAATCTGGCATTGACAGGCCGAGCAGATGAAACTGAAAGTCTAATCAAACACAGTGTTTTGACACTTCAGCCTGAGTTCATACATCTCACTGACCTTAAACCTGCATCTTACTCGAGATGCAGATCTCATATTCTGCTCAGCACATGGTCCCATACGTTCTAATTTGCATACAATCTTACACCGCAAACTTCTCTTGGCCCTAAACTGGTTTAAGTAGAAAGCTGGTGAAAACACGGCTCTCAGGGTGAGGCAAGAGCTACAGTTTCAACCACTTGTGTCTGTAATTGTAGAGTTCAGTTTTACCCCCAGCTTAGAGATAACAGAAGCTGAAATTCCAGAAGCGTGCAGCACTAAATATGGGCTGTGAGAAATATTTTCACCAGAATCTGTGAATTACTTTGAACTGGAGAAAGAGAGAGCGAGCGAGAGCAAGGCTGTTGGTGGGAAGCTGTAAACGGTATGTTCTCTCTCTCTCTCTCTCTCTCTCTCGCTCTCTCTCTCTCTCTCTCCACCGCACAACACACATCAAAGCTGGTCTCCCTGCACCCAGAAAAAGAAATACAGACAAAATCTCTGAAACCACCCAGATCCCACCCAACTAACCCAAGGCCAGCCTCCAATCAGACACTGTAAGTACAGAGATGGAAGTTATAATGAGGCAGAAACTCCTCGCTCCAAAAATAAGCTGCTCAGGAATGGATCAGCCCTGCCATCGCTTACATGCAGAGCAAAATTGGCATGCGGTTCTTTTCGAAACGCACGTGTTCATTCATACACAGGTACTGCAGACATAAACATGTACTCAAAGGTTTGTGTTTATCTGTTAGAGGGTGAGAAGGTGGGAGCATGTTGGTTGCTGACTGCACGTCTTCCTCCTTTGCTTTCGATCTGTGGCCTGCATCACAGAGAATCGAAGTCAGCCAAGTTACCAAGTCAGCTGGATAACGGTACCGAGTACAGCTCAGAACAACTGTTTACTTCAATTCATTTTCCATATTTGGGAGGATTCTGGGCTTTGCTCAGTACAATTATCTAGTTAAGAAGTCTTCATAATCTTGTTTTGCAAAACAGACCCCAGAGGACAAACAAGGCATGTGATTGGGTAGTAGTGGCTGGACTAAAGCTTGGTTACGGTGTGAAAATTTGCAAGTTGTATGTACCAGGCTGAAAGGAGCACTTAATATTTCCGAGATATGTCTTAATCAACTTGGTCAACCTTAGTCATAAATAGGCCCAGCCATCCTAGTGTGTGACTATATCTCTCTTGCTCTCTCTCTCTCACAGTGTGTACTTGTGTGAGCTTGCCTAGCTATACTTATGAGAACCAACTCTTGAGAAATCACTTTGTTCTGCAGACATACGGGATTGGGGTTGTGAGACTATTTTTTGTGGTCCTTACGGCTAATAAGTTTCAGTTAGGGCTATGGTTACAGTTAGGGTTTGGCATATTGTTTTATGGTTTGGGTTTTGGAAAAGCTGTACATAATTAATGCTAATTAATACAATGTCCTAACAAGTATAGCTATAAAAAGGTGTGTGTTTCTGTGCACGTGTGAGTGTGTGTGTTTATGAGGGAATGCACAGTGATCAGTGTTCTCTGACTGGACCTTAGTCTCAAGGTAAATACAGAGCTTATCCAAAGGTTTTCAATTGCAATCCAATTTCCTGCAGCTTAACCACGTCACCTGATACCGACCATTTGACTGAGCCCCAGCACCCTCAAAATGGAAAACACTCAAAAGTGCCGCCAGCACTAATTTCCTGAGGTATTGCCCCAGATTAACACTGACGGTCTTCCATGATTAAATTGGGCTGTGAGGCTGTGGGCTCCGGCCACATTCCAGTCTTGACACATTGGTTTGGGGGAGGGAGGGGGGGTAACCCGGTGTGGTGTGGGGGGGGGGGGGGGGGCATCAGGAGGCTTGGGGATGATTCAGGACAGTCAGCGCTGTAGAGGAACTTTGGTGCGGAGATGGCGGCTGTGGCCTGAAAAAAACACACACAGCTGGTTGAAAAAGTTGGACTGGAGCTTCCTCCTTCACTGCTCAAGCAAAAATAAAGCAAACTTTCCTGGCATTACTGTTGCTAAAATTACAGCAGTGACTCCCATTATTGTTGCCACCCTGCCTCAGACATTATGGTTACTGCATAAAATTACTGGGACTGACATTATTATTATTAGTAGTATAGCAGATAGTATAGCAGATTTACTTCTATTGACATTAGTGTCACAACTGTTGATTACATTACTGTTTTTGACAGGACTGCCTAAACATTTGTATAGTCACTCATGTTAGAGACATTACTGGCATTGGAATCACAAAAATAATAGTAACAGGTCACACTGTTACGGTCTTCATCACCTCTGTAAGCAGTGTGATTACCCTAAATGATTTCTGAGACAGGCCTCTCTGATCTGATTTCTTTCAATCAATCTACTGTATCTATCTATCAATCTATTGATCTGAAATAATTTTACTTAATGCATAATCAATTCTGGCCTAACAACACATGCATAAGTATGAGAGACTAGCTGTTGAGAGCTAACAGAGTTATAATTTACAGCTCCCTGTAGGGATAGATCACTCCTTCAATCTGCCTCTTAGTGGCTTTTCATACTCAAAAATGTTTCTAAATCCAGCTATCTAAATTCCACACCGTCACACTCACACACAAACCCCTCTTACCATCCACCACATTCGCCTAGACAATGATTTCAATAGTGCACTGTAATTTGTTGAATAGCAAATGATCTCATGCATTTCCAGGAATTCCACGTGATCCGCCCCCATCCCAGACCCAATCACAAAGCCGTAAATTTATAATAGATAATTAAAATGAAGCCGTCCAATGAACAACTCGTCTGCGGATGATCAATACACATCACACGTCATTTGAATGAACCATAAATATAGAGGCTAATGAAGGCATCTGTGTTTCCTCAGCGCAAATTGCCTTCAACAGCTTAATCATTTTTTCCTATTTGTACTTGTAAATAGTCTGACATTTTGATCTGTGCTTGAAGAAAATGTAATTGGCATTTCTATCATTTCTGTCTCTGGATCTAAAGAATGAGTAAATTACACAATCATTCAAAATCGTACATTTATTGATTTATTTACTTATTTTTGAGGAGGGACCAGCGAGTGTTTTTTTGGTTTTTTTTTTTAATAACACAAACCAAGATTGCATGCAAGCTTAAAATTTAAGTCTCAAATGAAAAAGAACCTGTGTATAACCCATAAATAATCATTTCCAGAAGAAAACTTCAAAGAAGCATTAGTATTGGCAGAAGAAATCTTCGTGGCAACCCCATTAAAATGAAGAATCATTGAATACAGGCGCTCCTGTATAGACCTATTCCCAGTAGCTCCAGGACCATCCCGACACCCTACACCTTTCCCACGGTAGATACTGTCCGCGGCCCGCTCCGAGCTGTACCCTCGCCTTCAAACCTTGACTGCAGTCCAGCGACTGCTTAGTCAAGAGAAGTTCAGTGAAAGGTGTCAAGGCAAATCTACACGGTAATTCGCGTTCATGCCGTTAGGGGGCATATTTAAGCCAAATTAATTATTTGGAAAAAAAAGAAAAGAAGAGAAAAAAGTTTACCCAAAAATAAAAAAATAAAATAAGCGGCGAAGTCAACTAAGACTACCCAAACCAACGAAAATACAATTTTTTGCCGACTCGTGGAACTTCTACACGCGCACGCGCACACGCACGCGCGCGCGCACACATCGACAGTTTCAGTTAGATGCCTTCGCATTTGAAAGAAGTTTTTTGCGCTTTCGCGATAAATGTTGACATCGGTCAGTCACTGACACACAAACGCGAATCGGGATGCTGCGATAAGCCCACGATAAGAAGACACCCGGGTTGAAACAGCCTTTTTTTTTCTGAGATCGGTAAAGATAAGATAATGATAATGGAAATAGCCTCTCGATGAAAGTTACACTGGGTGTAATTGTGTTCTAGTTTCAAAAATGTTATTTTATTATGATATTTGCCTGATAAATTTGACATTGTTGAATAGCTCGATGATACATGCAAAGAAAAAAAGGGGGGGGGGGGGTGGGGGCTTCTTTTTTGTTGATAAATATACTCTTGACCAATTCAGATTTTGTAATGCTAGGACATAACATAAATATCATGCTAAGTTTTCACTCTCTTATGTTTCCGCCTCACTGGTAAGAACACCAAGACCTGGCTTTAGAAGCATGATGTCAGTCCCATGTTTTGGCCTGATCAGTGCTTGGATTTAGACCCAGCAAGGAATAGCTGACCTAAAATTAAAAATAAATTTTCTGAAAAAAATTCTTCACCTTTGGTCAACTAAGTGAAAGAAAATGGACTCTGTGCTGTAAAAAGCTGTCTGTACTCTGTACTGGAAGTTTACCCACAATATATCGTTAGAGGGAATTGAAGGGACAGCTATGCCATACAAAATTATTCAATTTGTTGATTTTTTTTTTTTTGCTCATATTATAACCTTGGTTTGTTGTTAAAAACACAAAAACTAATTTTACTGCCATTTTATGGCTTGACTCATTCCTGATGGCCCAGACTGCAGAATTTTCAGGGCTGTACAGACCGCTAATGTGACTTCAACCGTCCGTTTTTAATAAAATTAAAGGAGAACACACAAGCAACACAAAGAAACTCAAAAGCCCTCTCCCTCACGCTCATACCACAGCTCCCCAGCTCCGATCAGAGATAAGAGGGCACTAACACAGACAGGGTGACCCTACACCCTGGAGCTTTCAGCATTCCTGTCCTCGTATGTGTGTTTGTGTTAGTCAGTGGGGGGTCAGGGCATTGATTGGGATCATTGGAGCCAAAGATCTGATCAAAGACTCCTCTGTAGCCACACACACCCTCAGACCTCTTGTTTTTCCCACAGTGTGTGTAGGCTATCTGAGACTCACAATCTTAAATGCACCACCCTTGACACCACCCACTGTCCTTATCTGTCCTGCGTCTCTCTTAAAGGTGTCGTCGTTGTTGTTGACGGAATAGGGGCTGGAGCCCTTACGAATGCACCACTGTTCACCCCTAACTCCAGCCACCATTCAAACTTTCACATCACAAGGGGATGAGGCTTTTTATTTGCCATCATATAGCAGCCTCCCCCTCTGATCTGAGCGAGACGCCGTGCCTGTAAATAAGCTCCTTGTGTGCCAGGCTTTGGAATAACCCCTGTGTGAGCACAGGGACAAGGGTACGGGGCAGGAGGGATTTGGCCCTCTCTTAACTTTACTGCCCTTGATCGGTCTCTCTGGTGTTGGCGAAGGCCTGATATGGAAACACCAATGGGACGCTCCCATGTGCCAGGAAGCTGAAAGCAGAAAGACTGAAATATGCGGCACAGAGGTAGGTAACCAACCCTGTTCCTGGACATCCACCATCCTGCTGGTTTCCATTTAAATCTTAATTTGGCGCCACTCATTCAGCTGCTCGAGATGTTTGGCTCTTGAATGAGGTGTGTTTTGTGAGGGTCTAAGTGAAACCTACCAGACAGTACCTTTGCAGGAAGAGGGTTAGTTGTCACAGGAGAGGCATATAGAGAGGGCAGTTATGGCAAGGATAATGCTGGACTGAATGTGCAATATTTCTATGGAAGTGAGCAGGCCTGAAGATCCAGGTTCAGAGAGTTAAAGTCCAGCCGTACATTTCTACCACCCAGTATAACAGTCATTCGATCTCAGGATTTAGTTCCACCTCCTGGTTGAGTAATCGTGTGAATTATCAAATCCAGGAGAATACAAAAAAGTACCTGAAGGAATTTTTACTTTCTGAAGCAGGACTCTCATTCCCTACTGCAGACAAATCACCCGGTGCAGAGTGAAGGTGAGAACAGCTCAGCACACCATACAAACAGAGTTGGATAGAAGGCGCACAATTTCAAATGGCCACCTTTTCCCGGAACAACCAGAATTATAACATCTCTGAAACGATGCCGTTGGGATGGCAAGTTTCATTGGCGTCCATAATATTTGCAGTCGTTTCTAGTGGCCGACTTATAATGTTCTGAAGCATTGAGACTTGGAAAGGAGAAAGCTGCTGCAGGAATACTCTAACCACTCTGGGTTTTATAACCAAATAAAACACAACACATGCTTCCTGTCCTCCGATCGACTGTTTATTTGTGCCAGTCAAATGGCGTTAGTTTTTTTGGTACCGTTATGAAGGTTTACAAAGTGTCATAAACAAATTGAATCCTGCTGTCAATCACATTAAAACAGTTTTTTTTTTTTTTACCAAGGTGATGATCAAATTCAGATGCTTAACACAGACCACAGCGAGGACAGTAATGATGTCTGTGAGTGAAGCAGTAAATGGTAAAAGAATGAAGGAAATGCGCTCATTAAAGGGAAATGGCTCTGGTTACGCTTTCCGTGTCTGAGTCGATATCGTCACACAAGTGTAAATCTAATCAGTTAATGTAATATGAGGGAAAATTCAGCGGGTCAACACCTATTGTGCTGCCTCTTTATCCTAAATATCCCTCCGACAAACACTGAGGAGACTGTCAATAACAAGCACTAGTTAATCAGGAACAGGTTAAACTACAGCCATTCAAGTCAATGAATCACCAGATACTATTGTTACCATTTAAAGAAGGGTGTGATCGCCCACTATTCTTTGAGAACAAGAGATCTCAAAGGCAGATACATGAAATAAAGTCTTGGTTTTTATTTTCCAGGCAGCAAAAAGGCTCTGGTGTCTGAACCGATCCAGTGGCCTTAAATTAGCTCTGATTGAGGCATAGGGAATATGAGCTTGTGTATGATTTTGTGAGCGCCAATATACGCAGGTGAAGTTTGTTGAAGAAAAATACCATCTACACAGCTTTGTGTTTCTCCATCACTGTTCCTGAGTCAGTGTACTCCGTCAATTTCCAGAGGACATGGCAGTTAATTACTGCATTAGGGTCAGTGTGTACGCTTTCATGCTCGACCAGCCTCTCCCATTCTGGTTTCCTTAATGAAAATGCTTTCTAGCTAATCTCCACTTCTGTCTAAATAGCCCCATCCCATTTATGAGAGATGAGACGAAGCCCCTGTGGAAATCAAATGAAGATCCTCTGAAAGCTGGCTCCTCAGAGACGGATCAACAGAGAGAAAGTGATACTGTTACTGAAAGAGGGAAGATTTATTTGAGGAAGGAAATGGCTGGATGATGGACCCTCTCTTCTCCCAGTTTATGACAGTGGGGCAATAGGAGTTTAAAGATTCAACAGCAGGGGTTTAATGAAGCAGCTTATCTCACAAAGCGAAAAGCTTTACAACCGGAGCATCACCTCAAGGTTTACAATGCCTCCGTAAAAACACCAACAGCACAAATGGCAGTCTGTGTATTCGGTCTGTTCCACTCAAGAACAGAGGGTGAGGACACTAACATTAACCCAAAAGGAGTTTAGCATAAATAATCGAGTGCAAAGGGACACCGCTGTAGACATGCAAATTCAGTCCTGCGCAAAAGTCTTTGGCACATGTAAAGCAATTTCGTTGGGTAAATATGCTTGCCAAAATGATTAAATTAAAAGTTTCTCATAACAGAAACGTACTAGACTGACCTGTAAACTGTTTAAATCAAATCAGTATTTGGTGTGACTACCCTTTTCCAAAAAATTAGTGACACTGTCCTGTTAAGGAACAGTTTTGTAAGATGATTGGGTTTTTGCTTGTTCCAAGCAGGGCAGAAGGCTGGCAAACCTTCTTCTGCTCTCTGGGGAAATAAGGTGTTTCAGTACCTTCAGTACCCTTGCATGGGCTAAATGCAAGATCCCTAAACGGTGCAGATGAACACCCTTATTTGGGGTGACACGTGCACACCTCCGCAGAGGGTGACTGCAAGCCCCTCCTTAAGGTTCTTATTTCAATTTCACAGGTGCACATATATGTCCCTCGTCTAATGGGTGCTCATCTGCACCTTTAAAAGGTTCTCATACCTGTTTAAAAGCACCCAAATGGCACTCGCACCCTCAGAGCGCCGCCATTTTCTGTTTCATGCGACTCGTCTGCACATCATATGATGGGTCTGCACGTTGTGATTGGTCAAGCACGTGTAACATTGCAGCAGCTAGCCCCCACACGGTAACTTCCTCGCATGACACAAAAATATCTAGCATGCTAGATCTACTCCTGCACTGTTACACGAGAAAGTCACGCAGCAAAAACCATCCCCACATGGTGCAACATTGCCTGATGCAGTATACATGCGTGTCACTCGCCTCAGGCAAAGCTGCGCCGTCTGGTGCAGGCTTTACTGGGCTGCATTTAAGAGACATCTCAAAGGGCCTTTGCACAGGACTCATATATAGCCTATATCCCTCTGAAGGAACAACAAACAGGTGTGCAGGCTGATTGGGACAGATGATAATTGAATAATCATCAAAAGTGCCCTTCGGGGTCTCATGGAGCGATGAGCTGGCTGTCAGGAGGTGTGTCTTTACTCACAACGATCTTCTCGTTGAGGGATGTTGGCAGCCACGTAACAAAGTGAGCTGGCGTATATAGCTAGATGAACAAACCCAGCTTAAACGCGACGAACGCCAGTTATTGTCCATGTCGATTGTCCTCACTTGTACAAATTGGTTGTTGTATTTTTCGAGGAGTAGTCTAATCAAAAAATCGTTAATTGTATCAGTTGTAATTTTTCTGTCCCTGTTTATTTTATGAGAATAAGTAAGTTTAAAAATGTGGCAGCTTGGCATTCTACTAATTTGTACAATAAAAAATATGTTATACAAGAAGTTCAACACAAAATAGGTCCAAAGAGTTAATTAGGCTAATGATCATTAGTGCGGTTGCGTGAGAGACTATTCAAGGGTGGGGACAGGCACCCTATAGGTTTCAGCTATATCTACAGGTTCTGAAGGGAATCATTCCTCAGTGCGAACCTTTTCAGTGCCATCGAGCACCCTTCATGAATCATTTTTTCTTAGAGTGCGCAGACTGACTGTCTCACTTGTGTCTGTCACTCCTAGTAATTACAGACAGTCATGATGATGTTGACATCAGGTTGGGTCAAGACCATATTATCTGCATTAACTGTCTTAATGAAATACAAACATTTGCTTATGAAACTATTTTTAAATTAGCATTTGGAATTTTGAATGTACTTTTTATCTTCAGCGAAACCAATGTGGAAAACAAAAAGTAAATATCTATGGCCAGATTTAAATAAGAAATGTACGATGCCAAAGACTTTTGCGTAGTACTGCATCCACTTGCACTTGGATTCAAACACAGGAAAACTGAGTGATACGTCCCTACTTTTCTCCATGAGTAACACACACCCATTGAGGCTGGAGTTTAAAGGGTTAGGACTAAGGGTTCGTAAGTCAAGCACAAATGTAAACGAATGGGCAACAACGTCCCGCCCCGTTTGGAAAAGAAGACAGTTTGGGCTGTACTGTCCTGAGATGTGATCAGTATACGTGTCACCCATTGCTCATATCATACACTAGCATAACACCGGGCAATGACACACAGAGCTGTGTGTGCGCTTGCGCGTGAGTCACGGGGCTTTTAAGCTGTCAGCAAAAACCTCTTGATGTGACCTGAACAATTGGCTGTCAGAGGAAAAGGCAGATAGCAGGGAGAGGACAGCCATAGTCCAGCTGGAGGAAGTTCACACTGTTCTGAATTTCAAACTGGATAAGGATTCTGCAGCATCCTGTCCTCAACAATGTGCACAATGAAACCATGTAACACAAGGCAGATCAGTGACACACGGTGTTCTGCATGTACACAAACACAGAAACACACAGGGGAGGGAAAATAACAGGAGCACCCATGAAAAATGGCTTTTATTTTGAAGTCGCTAAATCACAAGCACAAAATCATCTCCACAGGTCATTCTTCATAATCTGAATCCCAATAAGCAGCACGCGTCCATTTAAAACAGGCCTAACCAGCAGCATTTTGCAAGGTGAAGACAGCTCAGGCCGGAACTGTAGGTGTGTTGGTTAAAACAATGAGCAAATGATCTAAGTATGCGCAGAGAGAAGGGTCAGATTTTATAACAACAAATGCACAACACCAGAAAACAGCAGCAGCAAGTAGAAAACTGGCTCAGGATTGCTTTTCAATGTTGATTTTCTATATTGTTTTAATCTTTGGGATATAGACATGTGCTGCTGCCTTTCTTGGTCAGGTGTTTATTCTGAGAGACCCTTGATCTCAATGGGCTAATAACCTGGTTAAATGAAGGTTAATAAATAATAATAAATAAAGGTGCAAGTAAGAGCTCTCAACCTGGAACAGACAGACACTTGGTAGGATAGTAGATGATAACCAGAGAACTGCATCTCGAAACATCGTTGAAAGATTTGACTCGATCCATATCTGAATCAGCCTATATAAAAGCAGTGCGTACTGCACTTCATAGAGCTAGTTTTTATGTCTGTGCTTCTGATGGTTGGACTGTAGCGAGATAAACAGGTCTGTGACTACAGAAAAAAGACTATGCAGAAAATAGGCTGCAGAGTGAAGACACACTGCTGACACAGAGGCAAACCAATTAGGAGCGATGGTTCATCGACATGCATTCTATCAATCTTCCTCAGAAAAAGAAGTGATTTACAGCCATTCCAGTAAACAGATTTGGAATTGCACAGTACAGAAGAGAGAAAGAAGGGGTGAAAATCTGCAGAGGATTTATTTACCTGCATGTGAAAGAGTCCCTGGATCCCACCTCTTTCAGATGCACAAAATAATCAGCTTATTCGCTGCCACAGTGGTGACATCTCTGTGATCAGAGCCTCAGTGTAAAATGCAAACTGACTGAAGCAGGCACACAAATGCAAATGTACATAATCGGTGAAACACACACATGTATGAACATTCACACGCGCCGAGACACACATTCTCAAACGTGCTCCGATACAAATGCAATATAAAACAAATGAAATGAACAAATAGGTAAAGAGAAAATAAATGTAGAAACAGCAAAGACAAACACACAGAGGAGGTGAAACTCTCACTGCACTGTGGTAAAATCTAAGTAAGTATTTAATAGTACAGACTAAAAGTACTCAGTGAGCAGATGACTGCTCAAAACTTGGGAAGCCAGAGCCCAAAATTTCCCCGCATTGCAGAACGGCGTCATTGTCCCTGTCCAGAGCTAAAAACCTCAGTTCTCACACTTATCTTCATCCTCAGAGTAAAGTAGAGGAAGTCGCACCTTCACCTGAGATGGGCCCAATCACATGAAAACTCTTTCAAGAGCTGCTTTATGGTCATGCGACTGGAAGCAGCCACATTAACCTTGAACAATAAGAGTCTGTGAGACCACAATCTCAGTGGAAGCTTTCAGACCAAACATCCCACACAGCCTGTCCTGGGGACACAAGGGCTTATGATGACTGTAAGTTGAGTTTGTACATGAGTTAGCAGTTTTAATCGAATTGGTTTGTCCACAAACTTGTTAGGGTTATAACCCAAATGAACCTTGACTCTACTCGATTCAAACCCACCGTCCGAGGTAGAGAGCAAATCTCTGTAGTCTCTCCCATGGTTTAAGATGGCGTCGAGCATAACTGCGCTGCAGAATTTGTTAGCTGTTTTGTCAATTTTAATTGAGCAATAGGTGTCTGACATGTTTAATCCAATAAATGTCATGTTTGCATGCAAACTAAAAAAAATTGTGTGTGTGTAAACAAAGTTGCTCGCTAGCTGGCTGGCGTACTAACTCAGTCGTGAATCAGTTTGTTTGACTGACAGTCTTTCTGCACATCAGCAATGAGCAGTAAATGGAGGAATTTCCCCAAACTCATTTACATATTGGAGTTGCAATTGACGGCAGCCATGGAGAGGCAAAAGAGCTCCGTACGAAGGGGTCCCACATGAAGAGGGCGCTAGAGAGTACAGAGCTCTCCCAGCAATGTGATTAATAGAAAACAAATTAATTGTTGTAAGGGGAAACACAAGTATAGTTTCCCATTCTTATTTTTCTTTTTTTGCGGATAACTAATTATCAGAGATTTTATTTATTCATAGAAGTAGTCATTGAATTCTGCAGTCTAATGATAGCAAAAATGGGTTATCGGATGGATCTAATCGAATGATCTCAGGTTTTCTATAGGAAAGAAGACCGGTAAGGAGGCCGATGATGTGTGTATTAATACGTCTGTGTTTGCGCTGGGACGCATCATCAGTGATGTTTCCTGAGATCTTTGGGTGTTTCAGGTCTTGCAACATCAGACACCCTCCCTCAGGCAACCCAGCAGAGGTGATCAGACCCTAGCTTGTGTCCCAGCAGCGTTTGCCCACTTCTCGGACCTTTTCATCCAAATCCACCTAGAAGCTCTCTCTGCAGCCTCTGTGGTGGCCTTAATGCCTCTCCTCTTTGTAGCTCCTGTGATGCCAAGGAGGGTGTAGGTCTTACATAGGGAGCAGGCCGCAGTGCCTCAACATCCCACCTCTACCACCTCTAAATACATAATCAGAGCTCCCTGCCAAAAGCTGCATTGTGTAACACAGGCCTCACAAAGCTCATCTCATCTGCTGAGGGTTCACCGTGAAAATAATGGTGCAGGGGGCTGGGGGACAATCAGAAGTTAATCAAGGAGCTCTCAACCTTTTTCCATCGTCCCAAACCCAGCAATCGTGACCTAAACACGCACATTTCATGGCTAACGGTGCGATTTACAAGTTGAAGGCTTCGGTGAGAAATGCGTCAGCCATCGACATGGAACAAAAATTCCTAAATGGGCAGATCTATTTCTCTAGTATGTACTTTTATCCCCTTTGTTTGATCGAGTATTTTTGCTGTTTGAAAACCAGCACCTTCGGAATGGAGCACAATGCTGTGCACAGGGCAAATTTGGTTTTTGACAATGATTTAGCCTTCAGGAAACAAATATTTTTCAATTACCTTGAGTGCCTCTCTGCTTTCATTTAGTTGAGATGATGCTGGGGATCAGCATGAAGTAAAGTAAAAAATTTGACACTTTTCCTGCAAATTCTCACATGAAAATTAAGTAACTGGCTTAGAAACAGACAAAAATATTGAGTAGTAAGTACAATTTGGACACAGTATATTGGGTATTTTAGAAGGGATAGGTAGCCTAGAAACACCTTGGAGGGGTTCTTTAGGAGGAGAAAACAAAATAGAAACATTGTGGGAAGAGTTGGGTTGAGTATGTGTGGGAGAAACATTGTCGAGGGGCAAGTGCTTTCAGTTGGTTTGCATGGGGGACCAGTCTCATCCTGACTGGCCATATGGTGACACTACCTGACCAAGCCCTAATATACGATGAAAAGGAGGCTTTCAGAGTCCTTGCCAGTTTAAAATGATCCCCATCCCCAAACCCGAACCCTAAACATCAATCAAGGGTACCAAATGCCTCCTTTTTCGTTTTATATTGATGCTTGGTCAGGTAGCGTCACTATATGAGAAGTCGAGATGAGAATGTGTTGACTCTGGAAACATTGTGGAGGAGTAGGGGCTCAAGGTTGGAGGTATGGAAACAATTTGAAGGACGGGGTGCTTTCGGTTGGGTATGAACCTTGGAAACACTACTGAGGTGTTTGCTGCTGTCACAAAGCAGGAGCCCCAGTGCAGGGTTGGGATCCACAGCTTGTGAACCCCCTTTCGACTCTATTCACATGGGAAACATTCGAAGCTTCTCAAAACTCTCATTTGAGAGACAGACAACCTCAGCTTCTCCATCACCAGTCATATGAGCTTAATCTTTAGTGCACAGATTGGAAGTGTTGACAACAGGCAGAATGAGATGTTGCCTCACGTGTCCCCCAAGAAGGTTTGGTAAATTCTCCCCACATCACCCGAGATAAGACTGATGCATCCCCACTTTCTGAACTTGTAGAGAGAAAAATGGAAGCGGAGAATGGAAGTTATTCATTTGAGTAGTACTATGCTTTGGAGATGGCAGGGGACATTGTGACGAGACAGACCTATCATGGGAAATTCAAAAGGAGACAACCCATGGAAGCCCTGCAGTATCGCACACAGAGACACGACAACAACTTCGCCCCCTCTGGGATTGAACTAATCAAAATACCTTCCTGGTAGGTCACTTGCTTCCAAAAGAAGTCACTGCATTCCGGAGAGCTCAAAATGAAGTGCAGATGTGGGCCTGATCTCATGCGGCTCAACTGGCGAGCTCAGGGAAATCACTGACAAACTAGGAGCACTCAATGCGATTCACTGTGAGCACAGACTATAGGTTTTCTTAATTGGGACTAAATATAATCAGTGCAAGCAGAGGTGTTGAGTCAGAGGTGGGTGTTGATTGGCATTTCAAGGCTTTATATAGACAATAAAACAGGCAGTAGCTAAGTATGCCCAGATGGAGAGTGTTCCAAATTTTAATGAAGAGTTTAGTGTAGCTTATCTGGGGTCACATCACTATTCTGTCGAGGGAGCCAAAGGTGACACAGACAGAACAAAGATCGGGCAACGATGAGCCGCCACCGGATTAGGCCTCTCCTCTTCTTCAACAACATCAGCAACAACAGACTGACCTGACCTCAGCGAGTTTTATAATTAAAATGTCAAAAAGTCGGACAACCCCAACCTCACACCACACCTGCAAATAGCCACTTTCTCCCTCTGACTCATCTCAGCATGTGGTGAACACAGGGCTGCACAGCTGGGCCTATCAGCCTTACACACTGCTGAGGAGATTTCTGACTCAGCTGGCCAGAGTCAAATTAACAGTCCGGTGGTAGAGATAACCTTTCCTTCTCGGTGTATTAGATTTGAAGTGCGGAGCTTATGCGGATTAGCATGCTGCCGCATGCAGATGTTTGAGTGAGATACACGGCCATCCACACGGAGTCTCCTGCTTATTAAATTACCAGGTCCATGTGTGGCGCTTATGAGCAGCTAAATCAAGAGGGAGGTGCAGCCTGCCGTCGCCTCGACTGATTAGCATCACAGTCACCATGAAATGGAAAGTAATGCAGAGCGTCCAAAATTTGATGGGTATCCAATTAAACCAAAACTTTCAGATAAATTGTATGTTTGTTGTTGGGGGGGGACAAACATTCTAAACTGTGATAGATCTGAGAAAGTATGAAATTGATTTGCAGCGAACGGACTATTGGAAAAAAAATGTATCAAAAACTTGTCTTCTGTTTTTCGATGACGTCATACAAAAACAAAAATGATTTTCCAGTAGGAGGAAAAAGACAACAGAGCTCTTTTCATGAAATCTACACTTTTACTCATTTTCACAGGGTCATTCTGAATTGAAAAATTTGTGAAAAAAAATGAATTTTGATTTTGGTTAGAAAACCTCGATTGAGAACCATAACAATACAATAAGGCGCATGATGCAAACGGTCAGTGTAACAACATCCCTCATAAAGTACTTATCCATTCAGTGTTGCTAAGGCATATATACTCACATCTGCTCTAAGGTACCCAATCTACAGTGTTACAGTAGAGCTTACAACTTAGTGTTTTTACATCTGCTTTTCAGGTAACCTAAACCCTTGCTTCCATTTCAGCATGCAAACAATGCAGAAAGGCCAAAAAATAAGTGCATGCATGTAGACCTAGAATAAAGAATATGACCTACAAGGTTCATTTTGCTGTTTCACAGAACTCTCTTTGATTAGATTTGACATTTATACAGGCCTTTACGGACTGTGTGAAAAGTAATGACAATAATGATCGTATGGCGTGTCTACAGAGCGTAGGCAGAACATCTTTATTCTGCTATTGTCAGTCTGGAATTTCCAACTGAATTTTCCACTTCCTGTACTGCAGTAAGCAAGTGTGAGTAATCAAACGCACGCAAACCCGACCCGGGGTTAAGACGGGAGACAAAGTATAGGCATGTCCTGTCTGCACGAGATGCGTGGAGGACGAAGGTCTGACCGGGGCTGGCCGGTTGCACTTAAGACATAAGAAGAGTATATAAGTGAGACAGTGTAAGCCGACATTAAACAATTTATGCTCCGAAAAGACAAATGCTGATGGACCGTAACCAGGCCACGGTTCGGTTTTCCCCGGGATGGCGAAGCCTTCTAAATGGGAACATTAATTTGATGAATGGAGGAGGCCTGAGTGTTGAAGCGGGGCCCATTAAAAGAGCCATTTAACCTCCATTCTCACCGTTTCAGAGAAACACCATTAATCTGATAACATCCACACTACCGCATGCTCATTCTGGCCGTGCACACCGACAGAGTAAACCGCGATACAGAGCTGCTTCATCGTCCATACCACCAGTATCTGGTGAGCACTCGCTTTAGCGCCCATCTTCTCATGCATATTTACGACAGGTCAGTTCTCATATGGGGCTTTTAAGTATAAAATCTCACTCGCCAACCTCATAACCTGAGAACCTGTTCCCCAATGACCCCCTCCTCTGGAAACTATCAATGCCAGTCATATCTCCCTTCAACCAATCACCTAACAGCCTGGTATTCTCTTTCAACAGCCTCATACGTGATGATCTCTCTTCAGTTTAGATTTACATAATGTTCTGGCTGGTTAAAAGCAAGGATTTGGAAGTTATATGGAAGAGGGGAGTGCGGTATCTTGGGTAAGACAGCAAAAGGAATCAGGCAGAAGCAGTGAACTCCGTACAACAATCCGCTATGACTCACAAACACATATTGACTGCATGGCTGGTTCAGGAGGAAAGAGACAAAGAGAAGCCTTTTTCACCCCCATATACACCCCACAGGTACCCTCGGTAAAGTTAGCAGACCCAACTTCTCAACTGACAACACAGCATTACATAACATCCCACCGCACCACAGGGAGGATGATTCAAAGCAAGGGAGTTTGGAGGCAAAATTTATTTATCTCCTGGATATTTTCCTGGTACTTAGAACAGAGTAAATGTGGGGGACGTAATATTTCCTTTTTTCTTTTGTAATGGAGGGGATGGGAACTTGTTCCTTCTCTATCCTCTGCCTATCGTGCCCCTGACTGAAGGCTGAGAGACACCTCAGACTGCAGCTGCACAGCTGGTGGACATTTACTATTTTACAAATGCTGTATAAATAGACTGAATAGACTGAGGACTTTTGAACCAATTACATGCACAGTATGTCTAAATACTAACTGGTCAGCGTTCCGAAAGTGCTGTATGTGCTGTTTTTGATGAGATATGAAATTAACCCTTTAAGCGCCACAGTGTAAGATATCAAAACCAGATGCTGCTGAAAACCTATCATGTGGCACCTTGTTTAAAAGAGCTCCTGCAAGGGAACTCAGGATATCTACATTTTTAATTCCTGGAAAATTCATTCAGCGCTTTAAGGGTTAACAGGTATTAAGAATAAAGTTTTGCATTAAAGGTTTGGTTACTCACATGCATTGCTATAAATAAGACAAGTACAAATTTTATAAGCATGAATAGAGCAGGTCAATAGTTTTTTGTTAAGATATAACTGAGCACATTAAAATCTTGTATTTTATTACATTATAGAACACAGGTTGCATGGATTACTGATATATTAGGCTTTCACCCGCAGTTACTGTAAGTCTTTGTAAGAAGTATTTGCCCACTCTCCTTGCACGGCACAACAGTATCACAGATAATAGTCCAGTGAAAGAGAAATCCAAATCAGGGGTGCATTTGCCAAAAGCATAGTTGCTAACTAAGTTGGCAGCTTACATAGTTCCTCTATTCACAGTCAATGGATCCAACTATGTTAGCTAGCATCTGTGATTTTGGGAAACGTGCCCCAGGCTATTTTACGTCTGCCACTGAAGTCAAGCAATGCACCAAGCGCTATCAGGTTTGCGATTCTCAGTCTTGGGTATCAATACGAGTCTATGTATTCAGGCACCGCATCACTGCTACCTTGAAAAGTGAGGTCCCAAAAGAGGAGTTGCGTTTTTGATTGAGTCGGTGCGCAGTGTTTCTCCTAGTCAGCGCCATTCTGGTTCGACTTGTGAAACACAAACCCATCTTATACCATTGTAGCAATCAAGTCTACAACCCGCCTGCTAAATGGGATGTGCAACCACAAGTTGCCAACTGTGAATTTGAAAGATGGGTTGGGGTAGGTCTTTAACGGAGTGGGAATGCCTGGGGTACGAGAGGAACAGGGCAGGTGTACACAAACCACAGGTAAACAAAATGCAAATGTCGACCTGTTACAAAGCACAGAAGGATTCTCTGCAGCGAAGCATATAAGCCTTAGCTTTACGGCTAAAAGGCTCTTACACATCACTGCCGATTCATTGAGGAAGAAGTCTATCATCGCCCATCAGATTTCACAAATACAAAGAAGGCCCATAAACACTGGGTCATGAACACTGCATGGGAGGAGTTGAATTTCCTGCGTCTCTCGTGACACTGAAGTAAATATTCACACAGTAAAGGAGACAGTCTCTAAAGTTACAGTGTTCAATGTGTTGGAGCAGAGACAAAGAAGCAAAAATTGATTCCCTGCCCAAACACAAACATATGGGGCTCACTGTGCATCGTTCCCACGTCTTACATTATCACGCTTTGCCAAAAATAAATGGCAGATGTGTTCCTGGAGACCCGCAGATTAATGTCTTTATGCAGATGTGAATGTTTTGCACCCCTGCAACCGTTGAAGAAACCCATCGGGTCACTCGCCCCGGAGCTGTTAAGCACATCTGCATCTTTCCCATGCAGTCCTTAATTGTCTCCATTTGTAACAATTTCAGCGGCTTTAGACATGACCCCTCTAAGCTTGACACACTTAAACACCAATATGTCCATGTTTACCATTAAGACGACTGAGTATTCAACACGGAACTACATCACCTCTTTGGCTTTGGAGCGCTGGTTTACTCCGCTGTGGTTCTGACAAGTACAGGTCCCACTGGTCCACAGACAGTGAAATTGCCATGTGACTGAGTTAGTGCTCCACTGACAAAGATGGTGCTTCTTTATGAGGGAAAACCACAAACTGAAACAGACTCCATTCCCAAGGCTCTCTGGGTGAGAATGACTCTGAATCCTGATACTCTGAGCCATGTATGGGCGTGTGAACTCATCCTTGGGAGCGCAAAGACAGAGGAAACTAAAATGGATGAAAGGGTAAAATAATCATACCCAAAAACTCTCGTAAACGTGTCCACATGTTGACATTCCGTGCTTATGGATTTACCCTATAAACATTGCCACCTGTTATTCTCCATAGACTCATTTTAGTGACGTCCACCTATTTTCTGCAATGAAAATACTGTCAGCTCACATAGACACCTGAGTATTTCAATACAACACATTCTGGTGTTGGGGTATGACTGTGCCGTACATCACCATCCTTGAGTCGCTCAGTTACCAGTAAAATCAGACTGAATTTCAGTAAAGTGCACAGGGCTATAAGTAAATGGGGGAAAAGTCAGATTTTAAATGACGAAATATACCAGAGCAGAATGTGCACTTTTTTCACATAATCACCTAAAACACTGCAATAAAATCTGACTAAAACTAGTAGGTGAACGGGGTTAACAGAGTAATCAAGCATTTGACAATATCAATAAAGTCGTTAAATTATGAGCTGAATCGGAGCAATTAAAAAGCATAACCTAACCTCATAATAACCAGATCCCAGCAATAAGGCAAGCCATGTAAAGGACAAAGGTTTCATCAAATTGCGCGTATATGCAATTTTCGAGTGTAACACAGGATTATTGTTTTAAAATAAGGATGGATTCAGAATTAAAACAGCGTGTCCACATCCTGGCACGGCTTCACCCATAATCCCCCACGGGACTCTCAGAGGAAGGGCAAATCCATTGAACTAATTCAGGGAGAGGACACAATGGTGCTTTTTATGAGAAGAAATGACACAGACAAAGAAAAGAACAGACCAGTACATTACAAAATACATTCAGCACAAAACAAACAAACAAGAAAAAAAAGACACTGAGGAAGAGTCTGTCCAAATGCAGACGGCTGAATTGAAAGGGATGAGAGTCTTTGTGAACAAAGCTGGTCATGTGATGATAAACATGTGTGTCCGTGAGGGGGCGGGGCACCAAACGGGAAAGACTGCAGTTCAGGCTTTTGATCAGAAGATCCTCCCTCGGACCCCAAGTCAAGAGATTACGATGAACAGCCCTGGCCACAGGACGAGGGGCAGCTGAACGACAGCATGCAGAGGCGATTGGGGAAAACAATGATGGACTTATATCTGTCCTATTGGCGGGGTCAGGAGACCACTGCAGAGGGAGGGAAGGGTCAGTGTATGGGGCAGCTTCCTCATGAGACCTGCAGGTTGGGGAGTGGTGGTGGTGGTGGTTGGGGGGGTTCGCGGGAGTGACACCACAGGCAGGGTGAGATGGAGTTCCCAGATTCCAGTGGCTTGATAAATTAAGACATGACTAGAGGCACTCGTTGAGTACAAACCTCTGTCAAGGCAGCACAATCCTAATCTTCGTGAGTTATCGCGTATCATACAATTTCAAGATGGCTGCTGTGGCGGCCGTATTGTTTCTCTGATCATGGTGGAAATCAATGGGGTCCATCCTTGACGTAATAGCAATGCACCCACAAAATTTCAGACTAATCCGTGCATTACTTTTTGAGTTATGTTATTCACGAACAGACAGACAGACAGACAGACAGACAGACAAACAAACAGGGGTGAAAACATAACCTCCGCCCCAACTTCGTTGGCGGAGGTAACAACTGAACTCAGAAGCACCAGCTGAGCTTTTCATGCCACATGCACAATTTGACAATCTATCCAGCTATCTTCATACAGCAAAACACAGCCAATAAAAGCCTGATATTGTGTCAGCAACAGGCCCAACAGTCCAGCTATCCTTTGAAAAATGCATATCAGTGCAGGAACTGCAGGTCATAAGATCGCTGAGCAGAAGAGTAACGTGGAGGGTGTCGGTCATAAGTTCACCATGTCGAACACAAGCAGGGGATATGTAGGTCTTAAGTTCATTTAGCAGAACAGTCTCAAAGGAAATCTTGGTCATAAGTTCACTCAGCAGAACTGTAAAATTTGAGCAGGTTAACATAGCAAATCACACCATAGCCATTGGTTCTAGTCTGCCCAAAAATTACACAAAAAATGTCCGACTGAGAAAAATAATGGAACAGAAATCATAAATTTAAATTGGACCTTATAATAATAAAACTAGTTATACGTACCTTCAAAAGTGATTATGGTGAGTGCTTTGAACCAACTCAATAAGTGAGATGAACCACTCAAAGTAAGCATACAGGAGAGCACTGGCGCTCCTATGTCATAGGAGGGTTAACTGTGCTTGGATGCCTGTGTATGTTACATTGAGCTTTAAATAATTTCATTGTGCTGCCAGATGTGCTGGCATTCAAATCAGAATGGCAAAGTGTAGAATCAACAAATTAGCCTGCTCAAGTGAACTGAGAAAACAGGTGTTTATTTATTTCCAAAGTACAGCGCTGCTAATTCAAATGTAGCATTGATGCTACAAGCTAATCGGTTACTATCAACATATGAACTGAACAAATACACAATGGGTTACTCCAGAGTCACTTGACCAAAGCATATACATATATACACAATAAATGTAAAAAAATAAAAATAAAAAACAAACAAAGAAAAATTCTATTCAGTATTACATTTGGTCAGAACTATCACTGATATATGTACACAATCTCAGAGAGGTTATAATCTCTACACTGAATGTAAATATCAATACCACTATAAAAAATAGTCTCATGATATCTACAGCACTTGTCTACTGATCTCTAAGGGTTGCAAACTTCATATAGTCATTGACTGCAAAAGGTTTTCCACCAAGTATTAAAAATGGCAATTTAATTATTGATTATGTCAGTTTGTCCAATTATTTTTGAGCCCCGACAACTGAGGGGGCTGTGCATGGAATGTGTGTATTTCATACATGGTTAAGACACTATTTTTTGGGGGGGAAAAAGCTCCTCAGTTGAAGAGATGTTGAAAGTGTGCACTTTAAACATATTTTTATATCTTTATTGTCTCTCTTCAAATCTATTGTGGTGGCATACAACTCAAAAAAAAAAAAAAAATTGCGAGTCAGTCCAAATATTTATGGACGTAAATGTATGTTATATTGCCCTGCAATGCTTTTTCTGACTTTGTACACACTTAAGGGAATAATTAAAAGAAAAGCTAGAGTTTAAGGGTTTAAATTCTATCTGAGATCCCATGGGTTCAAAAGATTCCATACATGTCCAGCTATATTACAGGAAAATCTATATCCTGTAAAAAGAAGCACAAGATCTAGATATTTTTTTATTTTAGATGTAATGCTGTGGCAATAAAACATGGCATCTCAGGTTTGAGTATTACTCTCAATCTGTGTGGTACAGCTTCAGTGAAGCTCTGCAACCAGCAGAAATAGAATATGTATGCGATATTGTCCCACATTATGAAAAAAAAGGTTTTTCTAACTTCAAACCTACTTAAAGGAAATTCCAGCAAAAATGGATTTAAGGGCTACCTCACATCTTTACTAAGCAGTAGCTCAAATTGATCTCTTGCTGTCGAATCAGGTGTGCAATATTGTTGATAAGGTGAGAACGAACAGATATGTCTGCACGTCTAAAATACCTTATATAATGCAAATCATTGTCTCAGCCATTTGATAAAAAAACACTACAATTAAATTAAACAAATCATCCAGAAAGTGAACTTTCTCTTTAAGAAACAAGGACAAGGATCGGTGCCGGAACCTTCCATTTTGTCTCTTCAGAGGTTGTGAGTGACCTGAATGCTGATCTCATAATTAAACTTTAAATAGAGAACCGAAATGCTTGCTGCCCATTCTAATTACATGAGCTTTGGCTGTCTTTTACTGATCAGGAGAAATGTCTGTCTCTCTTGAGAAATTAGGTCCTAATAATTTCAGCACTCATCAACACATCTCAGCTCCTTAAAGATGATTTAGTAATTATCAAAATTTTAACTCAGCCATATCGGTTTTCTGAGAGGTACAATTAATCTCTGTGTGATAGAGTAATTTTGTTTAAAGTGCTCGTACATCAACTTGGAAAGCCTCCGTACAGCACAGCATGTGATTACAGGATAGTGGCGGGAGGCTAAGCTATAAATAATCTGACTCAAGCTTTGGAAACATGATGGAACAGCGGTGCATGGTAAATGTACATTTAATGCAAAGTATGATATGAAATATTCATATTCAAGGAAAGGATCAATACTGTTGTTAATGTTCGATAATGGCAGACTGGTTTAATTTTGGTGCTGGCAAACAGATATGCAGCATTATATCCGCAGGCATAATATTAGTGCGGAACACTTCATGCCATAATTGCTTCTTTATAATATTATGAGTGATGTCAACAGAAGGCATTTCCCTTTAGTGCGGACATAGGCCTGAAGTTCAGCTTGGGAGCACGACACAAAATACAAATTGAAAGTGATGAAATGACTTCACACACAAAATTGAAGTGAATTAAGAGGGAAACATTGACCAGATTCTCTCCCATATATCATGTCTGAAGATGACATGCCCATGAAAAAACTGCCCCATAGATGTTACAAAACAGTTTTTGGTAATTCTAAGGCAAAGCTGAACTGAATAGTGAACACCCAGATCAAAACCATGGAATCCATCATTTTCCCATTAACAACAACGTCAAATGTCCAATCGCCCTGTAACAGCAATATGGGAAAAAAGGTCTTCTTTAACACCTGAAGGGTCTGCTTTTTGTGAGTGTTCTGAAAACCAACAGCCAAAAACACTGGAAATTTAATGGTTTGTAAAAAAAAAATCATATCCACCAATACAACAAACGCACTGCCATACAACCAAACAACATGGCTGCAGCATTATTAAAACATTACAAAAACAAACCTTTGCTGACACTGCGAGGATACGTCCACAACACACAGCTCATATTGAAATGTGTTCAGAATACAGTGTATTTTGGGAGTTCAGGGACTTGCTAAAATGTCCATCCTCCAAACATGGCTCTGACAAGAAACAAAGAGGAGGCATGAGAGTTCATACTTCTACACAATACTTCAGCAGGGATACATACTCACATGCATGAATGGATGTAGATGGGAACTTATTATGGCTTTCCTGCAGAAAATATAAAGAATATGCGGTATAAATAAAAGTATGAATATATCAAACAAAAGCTAAGCAATACCTAATTTTAAGACAAGTTCCCCTTCACCAAAGATCAGAATGAATAACATCAATAACCATTGCCTAATTCTTGAAAAAATGGCTCAGACATTCCTTTCCAGGCATACAATGTCAGTCTAAAAAGAAGTTGATCATGACTCCACACTTTATTAGCTTTGAAAGAAAGGGCTTGTTTTTAACACATTTAATGCTGTTATGAGTATGGGCCTACTGACCTTTAAAGATGGCAAGGAGACCTGCATTTGCCAAAAAACTGTCCCCTGAAGTCTGAGCTTTAATTGGAAGAAACAAAATCAATATCTGATTTAGATGAAACTTTAGTTCTCAGGGGTGCCACCCAACTGCTAACATTCAGCACGTTCAATTAAGCCTTTTGGAAAGTGAAATGCACGTGGAATGCAAGCTAAAACCTTCATTTAAATGTACGGAGGTCGGGACTAGCCAGTTGTCCTGAATTTGGTGGTGCTAGGGTTTCGTCCAGGTGTGTGCGTGTCTGTGTGTGTGTGTGTGTGTGTGTGTGTGTGTATATATATATATATATATATATATCAGTGGCGGCTGGTGAACTGGTGATAGGGGAGGCTAAAAACAATACCTTAAAATTAATGATTGGTAAAGACCTATTTTCAATCATTCATTTAAATTACCATTACAGAAACTCCGAAAACTCTCAACATTATCAGGTGTGGTCAGTTTTGGATTATAACGAATATCTGTCAACTCTCACGCATTCGGTGTGAGTTTAAGTGGCACATTTATGTTCCTCCGCTGTATTCAGCAATTATTCAATCAAAACGTATGTAAGAGATTCTCGTGCGGAATTGAAGCCCTTGTGCACTGGAGGGGTTGGAAGCATTGGAATTGCTTAAAGACATTTAAAATTATCTTATTTCATTTAAACGATCATGAAACACACGCACTGCTTCCAATCCCTGAATAAAGAAAAGCGTGAGAAGTCCGGAGTCGTAATCGGTATGTGTTGTAAATGAAAACTGGCCACATGTGATAATGTTAAGAGTTATTGGAGTTTCTGTAATGGTAATTTAAATCAATGATTGAAAACAGGTCGAGACCAATCATTAACTTTAAGGGATTGTTTTGAACCTCTCCTATCGCCAGTTCACCAGCTATATATATATGTATGCTAAAATGTGAATTAGTTTGCTAAACAGGCCAGCTGCATGTAATGATCAAATCCACATCTACAGCAAAGTTCCCAGATCCCAGAACTATGAAAGGAACAACATCCTCATTACAGCTAATAACACTAATATCCATGCTAATCTATGATGTAATGTAACCGCTCAATAAAATGAGTATGAAAGACAACCCATGTTTCACTCACGCATAGATAGTAGAAAAGAATCCAAACAATGAGACGAAAAGGGAACATAAACGACCCTCACATTACTTGCCAACCAACACAGAAAGGGCGGGGGAGCAACTCATGCATTTACCAATCTAAGAAGAAAAAACAGTTCAAAATGAGTGGGAATTCAGTACAAAATGAGTTAAGCTTGTACAGTTAAGTTATGGTCAGTTCATGCCACTGTCACATGTCACAATGTTCCTTGGCTTTTCATTGATTAAACCTTTTTGAGGAATGGAAAGACGGCTACCTTCAGTTTTTATAATTGTTCAGTCGCATTGTCAAAATTTGAAGCATTGTATAACTTAAAAAAATAAAAATTCAAATAAATTAAAAATCAAAGGCATAATATCAGGACTCCATATGGGTTAACTCTCTCATTTAACATTGGTTTTGCACAATAGTTGTCTCACTTTAATGGAGACCTAGCTACTTGTAAAGTTACAAAAATCAAACAGCATGCAGTTCATCACAATCTGCATCATTATCATTGACTTATGAATGAGGATTGCCATTATCAAAATGGAAAAAAAAAAATTCACTAGCCCCAATTTTGGACCAAAGAATGTCCCTTCCATGTGTGTGGAAATTAAGAATCGTACGGATCAATATGCAAGAACTGGAACAGGGGCTGCCTACAGTGCTAGCACTGGTAGAAGTGGATTTAGCAGGGTGCAGAAGATGTGACACACCTGTATGAGCAGCTAAAGGGGACCTCCTGACTCACAAACATCAAGCTTCTCTCCCATGTAAATGACAGGTGAGCTCCGCCCCTGTTGGACACCCTACACTGCAGTCAGGGAATCCTGCTGTTCACCAGTACAGGACTCCAACAATGACAAATGATCCCAGTCCAGACCAGCATAAACCAATCAGCAGAGTCAATGATCCATGAGCCACCTGCACAGGGAAAACACCTCACTGTTGCCACGGCAGTATCCCACCAACGCCACAGATCTGAGGAGGGTGTACAGCACACTCAAAGTTTCTGAGGATATGAAACATGACTAGCAGAGGAATGCATGCTGATACCTCACTGGCACACATCCAAGTCAAGATCATCTGTGGAAAGAATTAGTTTTGCTCACTGCAGGTATGAAGAGTTGATGTCCAAATGGGTTGACATCCATACCATAATAGTTACATTAAAGTGTGACAGCTCCCCCCCGACACACACACACACACACACATACACACAGAAGTGTACTGCACCAGATCCACTCTGCTCCCAACATGATGGTGGAGGTTATTGATTCGACTCCATCAGGATCTCTACTCCTACAGTGAAACCGAACGACGTCATCAGCACATCTGTAGTAATACAACTTCTCCAGTCTGTGAAACACAGAACATAATCACCCGATCAAACTGAAAAACGACCATGAGATTGAAACAACTCCACACACACACACACACACACACACACACACAAAAGTTGTTTTAACTTTAAAAAAGTTAGTGTTTAGGCTGCCCTAAAATTTTACATGAACTGAACCCTAGATGACAAGTACAGTCATTCTCAACTCATTATCTTAAATTCAGTTCACTTATAAACCATATGGCAGTCCAAACACTGACTTTAAAAGTTAAAACAACTATTTTTTTTACGGTGCAGTAATGAAATGCACAATTAAGGGATTATAAAACTGAGGCATTGATTCAGAAGTAATTTTTTCAGTATCAATGAATTGTAGTCTACAATACTATATAAAAGTTTCTATAAAAACAGCATTCAGCCGCAGTAATAATAGTCTTTAGGGTCTCTGTGGCCAGATCTATACAAGTGGCACTTGCTGACTGAACGCAGGAGTTTCATTTATAAACACTGATTTTATTCTCTCTTCCCCACGTATACCAGAATAAGGAAAAGAGTCAACTATCTATGCTGCTTTAATCCTGCAGAACAGAATCAGCTCCCACAAATGGCGCTGGGTGCTTAGTTTCCCACAAAGAGCGAGGGGAGACCAGAGCTGGAATGGAGACGCACGCTGGGCCCGAATCGCCCTGCTTCATGAATGAAGCGGCAGGACTGGTTGTTCGCACCGGGGCCAGACTGCAAGAACGTGTTTCTCCAGCTGTCCCGAGAAAATCAGCCCCCTGACACCCTCAGCTGACCCCCTGGGAAGGGTCACATGACCTCGCTGCAGTGTCCTAACCTGAGAATTGTAGGCTGCGCACAATGCGCTGGCATTTCTCACAGCTTCCAACTGTGCGCACGGAGAGACAGAGGAGGCAGACCAACATATTAACCCCCCAGTGCCTTCATTCATTTTCTTACGAAGCTAAATTCTAACACTTCAGGCTTCATTGAAGGTCTTGTTAATGCAAAGTTGACAGAACTTCACACTCCAGAGGTAATGACGGCCAAAATCTGTGTGCAAACATGCAAGTCAGCAGTTCACAAGGACAAGTGAGTTCAGAGGTGAAAAACCAGAAATGATAGAGAGAAGCGTACTCCATGTAAAAAAAGAAAAAGACCACTTAAATGGGCATTCTGGGAAAATAAATGCATGACTACATCTGGCAAGACAACAATATCGGGATAATAAACAGCACTTTTTACTTCTGGGGCTTCCTCTGTTCTGTATGTTTTAGCAGAAATGTTGCCTCATCATGAACAAAACTAGTAGAAAAGAGGATGTTCATTTTAGCTCATCTTGTCCATCTGTGTGTCCACTGTGAGCTACAGCCCACGAGACCACAACGAATGCAGAAGTACATCCACATGAATGGATTTATAAGCAAATGCTCAAACGGGGGGAAAAGCTGTGAAGTAAATCACACCAAAACAAAGCAGGACTGTCCACTCATTGGCTGATGATGACAGAACGCATCTTCTGTTCAAAAAAGTGATGAAAGTTGCCCAGTTGAGAAAGAAATATTCAAGGTAGCAAAAGGTCAAAATAATTAGGTCTGGGTCCTGACTGGCTCTGGTTTAACTGTGGCGGCGCGGAGCCAAGGGGAGAAACACTCATGAAGGCCAAGGTTTCTAAACCACACCTGCCTGTGCAAACACACTTGTTCAGAAATACACTCGACTTCAATATCCACTGCAAACCTCACAATACTCAGGTACATAAGGGAGAAAGTCAAAGAGCTTCACGCTATATAGCACTGCAAAACTTTCAGTCATTAGCAAAGAAAACAAAAGAGGCTAAGGAACCCAGCTTTCCAGTGTAGTTTCCCCACGCACACGAAGGTTCCCCTGCGCGACCAGTACCTGGGTTGGGTAAGAGAAATGAGGGGCAAACAGACATAAAAAAATTAAAATTTAAGGATAAATAAACCCACCCCAGCCTGCGGCGTACGGTGCATACAGTACACTATGTAACACTTACACTTCAGCGCACAGGCTGGAGAAAACACAATAGCCTGCACACACAGACAGAAAAAAAGGAAGCAAATAGGCCTAAGCTATGAGCGGCGCTACAATCACACGGTAAAGGGGACAGCAGCTAGACATGCGAAACTGCCACATGGATCTGATCTGTCCCAGTATTTCTCAGTGTGGCCAGAAGTTAGGCTTGAAGACGCGTTGCTTGCAATACAGCCACGGCTACCAGCAATACCCGCTGATCGCACGCCGGTTCCAAACAAAGTGGATTCAACGTAGCTCTGGCAGCGCCTGCTCCTCCACTCACTGAGGGCAGCAAACATCCATTCAAACACCGCTACTCCTACGCCAGCGTTGTCACAAAGCAACCCTGCTGCTGCAAGGACCCCAAGTGCCTTAACGTGCTCCCGATTGCATGATCTTTAGGTGGCCTAATCAGTGCCCGTCCCAATTCTCAATAACGTGACCAGGGCAAAATTAAGTAAGTGAGCTAGAGTGAACGAACAAGCGAGAGAGAGAGAGAGAGAGAGAGAGAGAGAGAGAGAGCATAAGCACGAGCACGAGAGAGCACCACACAAGAATTAGTAAAATGGCTGACACTATGAGACCCCATTCTAAACATGGCCCACAGGCTACATGACTAAAACTGGAAAGTTTCAATTCCGTTTGAACTGCAAACGTATGTTCGGGTGCCCGTCAGAACCAGTTAAACTAAGGGAAACCAACTTGGATGCTGGATGTCTCCAGTAAGTGACGAAGACAGCGTCCTTCTCCTTGACTTATGTATAGTGTCACCAGCTGCGCATGAATCATTAAACTACTGTATTACCTCATTCGGCCAATTAAGATTCTGCAGAACTGTGCTTAATGGCTCAGTGGGATAATTTAGTGAGCTCCAGGAGGGCTTGAGGGAGGTCATACAGCACATCTCGGAGCAGAGTTACACTACCCCTGCGCTCTCAAAGAGAGCCCCAAACAACAGTCGTGCGGTCGGCATCTGCACAGTCATAGCGACGCCTTCTGCACAGTCATACAGTCATCTCTCCCCCCTCAGCATTCACACAGCATAAACCCATTCCTGTAATGCGCCTGAAATGGAGCCCTGGAGTTATTTGAGAGGAAATGGCTCTGAATGAAAACCCTGGTGGTTTCATGCAAAGCTGCCTGTTGAATCACACATTTTTTGTTTTCTTACTAGAAATAAATTTACAGTGGCCTCAGCGTGGTGCGATGCAGATGCTTCGGGGAGACGCGGAGCAGAAATGTCGGAGTCGTGTTTTTATTACAGCGAGATGTAAGAGGAAGGATGAATCCCCCGCAATGCAAGGCAGTAATTTTAGAGTCCGCATCTCAGCGCCTGCAGAACTCATCCCCACCGTCTTTATTATGGCTCCCATATCACCTCCAACCTCAGCGGTGTTCACATCTGTACAACCAGGAGGCAATGACATCAACCAGAAACACCACGCATGGAGGATTAGGGTAAAATTGTGCGCCTCGCGATGTTTCTTCTGGTGAAACCTGTTTCTGCCTCAGCACACTGAGGTCTGTCCGTCTGTCCATCTGTCCTTGTGTCAGCTCATTCTGAGCTGTGCCATGCAGTCGAGTAGTGCAGAGAAAAATGCTTTCAGACATTTGGCTCTCCACACCACTTCAGTTTAAGAGCAGCCAGGGTTGTACAGAAATTTTATGGTTCTTTGTGATTTACTTCAGTGAGAAAATCCCGAGGAGATTGACATATTTCTTTCAAGGGGGACCTGTCACATACGCGGCCACAAATGAGAGACAGCAGCATACAGTGTGTGAACAAGATTAAGATCAGCTGCAACCCTCAGAAATAACATCACAAAATGAACATTTAAAATCACGGAGCAGAACTCGCAAAACATGATCTGGTTGCTTGTTCTGTGTTGAAGAATTTTTAAGAGCACCAGCTGAAATTAACTCCACTCCGAGTATAATGTGGGTCAGTCATTTGCTATTTTTGATGCCACCGTACACCTGTGTGCGTGTATAGTTTACTACGTAAGCGCTAGTTAGCGTGACAGCACACTCTGCTAATTTTAAATTGTAATTGTCATGGGAATGGCCGTAAACTTGCTCACCTGATGACAGGTATATGCTCTCATCGAGTGGTTGACTGGGCTTCCGCTGCCTTTCCGCCACCTGTTGAGAGACATGACTCAGCACAGACTGACTATGTTTAGGCTACACGCACAAAATATTACATTTTCTGACCTTATTCCAAAAAAGACAATATTCCTTCTAAGCTGTTTATATGGCTTATGAAAATAAATATTCCCCTAATATTCCTGATTTTTTCGTAGTTTCCCAACGGCGGCTGGCTCATTTGACCGCGCGAACACAACCTCTCGCTTTCATTCGTTCAGCGTCCTTCTTGAAAAGGTCTGCACTGCGATATTTGGGCACATCTGAAAACTTGTTGATATCCTAGTCGGTCATAATGTTGAAAAATAGTTATATTTTCCCTTCTGCGCAGAAAAGCAGACTTTACTGACCATTAACAGGCGGCTAAATTATGCAAACTGTGGTGAAAAAAAAACTGCCAATTGAGACACATATTTCAAATGTCCCTATTGAATTCAGAATATTGCCATATTAGGACTAATTGTGGAATATTAGTGTGTATTTAAACACAGTCACAAACAGCCAAACTGATAGCTGAACGGTCAGTTATTTTTATGAAGTCAGTGTGTGTAAGAGACTCGGGCCTGCACGTCGATCAGTTTTTTTTTTTTTTTTTTCGTCGCTGATATGCAGAGAAAGCACCTTGTTGAGAAGTTATGAACAGAATGGTTCCGGAATTACATTTATTTGAGTTAAAGCCATGAGGAACTGACGATCTCTCCAGATTTCTCCTGAACTCTCATGACGTGCCCCATCTCTGGAAAAAGTTACAGAAGCAGGCTCTGTACTTCCTGACAGATGGAGTTAAAATAATCATGGAAACCTGGCAAGGTGAGAGACCGTATAAAATATTGGCTTCCTGCTGCAGCTGTGTGCTCTCTCTTTCTTTATTTCTCTCTCTTACACAGACAGAGAAAAACACACACACACACACACACACACACACACACACACACACACATGCATGCAGCAATAGATGCCCACGTGTGTACGCTCACACACACACACACTCATACGCACACACACATATGCACGTGCAGGCACACACGCACCATGCAGACGCAAACAAACGCACACACGTGCAGTCCATTACATGGCTTTCCTGCGATGGCCCTTTCAGACGCAGGCTCATGACTTTGCAGGTCAGAGTAAGCACATTGGCCAAAGTAATCAATCTCTGAAAAACACCATGAATACAACGCATCCAAACTGGGCCGCCCTTGTAATCAATCTTCCAGGTAGTGAGTTTCTAATTTTCTGCAGGTTGCCAGTCTGACCTTTGATGGGCAAAAATCGTCTCAGGCAAATAAGGATAAAACAAAGCTAACTTGTGAGTTGGTGAAAATTTCATTAATGGAGTTTCCCACTCCATAGCGAAAATCTTCTGGTCTTCGGGTCTGTGAGAGTTAAAGACTTTGCCCATAAATTTGGGGCCTAAATGAAAATTTCAGATTGAACTTTCTTGCTTCCTGATAAAAAGTAATAGGGGCTGTATGATTGTTCCACCAGCTGCAGCAAATGAGGAATAAATCATGTCTTACAGCAGTGAGATTCCCTAATGTACGGCAGTAATCAAGGAGGAAAAGCAGGAATTATGGGGTTAATGTAAAAATAGGATTGATGGGCTCCTTTAGGACCGTAAAAACACCCCACCCTCTGGAACTGGGGTCCCCCTGCTGCGCAGGCTGATGCTCCACACGCCAAGACTGGAGATTAAATAAAGACTACGGCCACAAGCATAAACGCCCACATCCGCCACCCACCTACAGCCCCCCCCCCCCCACACACACACACACACCCCCCACCGGAATCGCTCTCTTAATTGAGTTTCCCCGAAGTGCTGGCGTAGCAGAAGTGATATGAGTTATGGATTATAAGAAGCATTTGCAGCGCCATTGATTTTTCACTGGGAGAAAGGGGCGGGCGCTAGGAACAGGGACTGACAGGGGGCTGAGAGAAGCTTCTGGAGCAGAGGAGCACCTCCAATTTAATTAGGAGAGTCCGACATTACGCATTCAGCATTAAGGTAAGGGGGGGAGGGGGGCTTTAACCCAAAAAGGGCTGCCTAACAGGGAGTGAGCGAGTCAATGCAAGTGACTCAGGGAGAAGAGAACTGCTGCCAAGAGTAACCACAACCTCAGTCAAGCAAACAGGGCAGGGTTGACCACACCCAGAATGCATGACACGGGGCAGATCTGACCAATCACATAGTACAAAAAAGAGTGGGGCTGACCCTGCCCATTAAGTCTACTCTCACTGGTCTCTCATCAGGATTCTGGTATAAATTGACAACCAACCAATGAAAGTAACCTCCAGCTGAAGAGGAATCTGTTGCTGACATAGTCTTATAGTTTAATCACCTGTGTATTTATCATCAATTCTTCGAACATAAAAAGGCGTGCTCTCCCATAGTTCACACTGATAAGAACAAACTGACGCACAAACACTCAGCACCAACACACTAATGCTGAGCATGCAGTACGCAGTCTTACGCCTTTACTAGTATTTTACAAATTTAAAATGCCAATGTTGAAATCCATTGACGCTAAACAAATGAACAGGAAGTAGTTTGGAGACTAATAAACCAAAACTTGTCAATAATCAAATTACCGAGCAAAAAAGGGAATGTGGAATAAAAATCCAACCAATTATCAACACAAATCAAAGCATGCCGCCAAAAATCCCGATCACATTAAATTAGAGCGCAATCACAGCACAGCTGTGTCCCGCTAGCACAAGCTCTGTTTTCCAAGAGACGCTGCCGGTTCTGCCTCCTCACTCGCTGTATGAAGCTCGAGGGAACCAGAGATGACACGAGCCAAAGAGGAGAGCTGTAGAACAGAAATTCTGCCCCCTTCAGGCGAGCTCCACAGCGGTAATCACAGCTACTCCTGAAGGCAATTACTCTGCTATACTAATTAGCAACAGTCCCACATGCAGCCACACCTACCAGCTCTTTGCTGGAGTCCCATTGGCAGCCAGAGTTGGCAGCCAGCAGACGTTTGGCAGGCAGGAATGAGATTTGGCAGATACTTTTAATTTTTCATAATTTCCTGTAATGATGTTCCATTTTGTGGCAGCCAGGGAAGGGCCAGATCGGAGGAGACAGCTGGTGATGTGCAGCGTGTTCCCAGCATACACTGCACCAAAACTGCACTTCAGTGCATAAAATACGCAGTTACCTACGCTCCAGGAGTGGTATCACTCTTCCTACTTCGAGAATGCAATGTGGCCAAAGACACCTCTGGAAATTTGTCCCCATGGTACACCAGTGTATGGAAGAGTCCAAGGGTCTTAACTGTTTCTTATGATGTTATCTTTCACCCTTTGGTACCCCAGTCAGGCTCAAAAATGGGCACTGTTACCCAAACATTCTTCCGGACGCAAAATGGATTCCAAGAGGGCATTAGGTAGGTCTGAAAATGAGTCAGTAGCCAGCTACGCTAGTTTGTGCATTGTATTGTACTGCAAAAGATAACACCTCTCCAATCAAAGTCTCAACATTAGAAATTTTGATAGCCAGTGCACATCTAGCTGCGTTGGTAGTAGTGCAGCCAATCATTCTGATAACTTTGCACTGGGGTGTCGATCAGCACTGCGTTGGCTGGAAAGTTAATGCTCATTTCTGCTTTTAAAGTGAAAGCCGTTGCACACAACCTGATAAAAGCAACAGAGTTAGCCTCATGCAGGTAATCAGACACCCGCAGGTCCATCTGACACGCATACTTTTTCACCTTGGATTCCCCACCAATGAAAAACGCCAACAACTTCCTCAAAATATCCTCTTCATTCTCCTCAACTTAAAAGAAGCCCATCCAGCGTCTTAGAGGATTAAAACTCCTCAGGAGAGCTGCAGCAGAGGCCTGCACTGCGCGACCTCTCTCTCTCTCTCTCTCTCTCTCTCTCTCGCGCTTACCGTCTTACTCTAAAGCTCCCGCCATATTCGCTATATTAATAAATAAATCTCCGTACAGTGCCGCTTTCCAGAGCGCCAATGCTCTTAAAGTCGAAAACTTCCCTCTTTCCCAGGAACTCACCTTCCCCTTGTTCTCGTAATCCCCGGAGGAACTTCTGAGCAGGGGGAGCCTGATGAGGGTAGCAGGGAGGCTCAGAGACTAAATTATCTCCCTTCTCACACTTTCCCTTTATCAGCCAGATACCCGGAGGACTTTCAAGGACAAATCAGTGGCTTTATAAAAATCTAAGAGACACAATTTTAAACCTGATGGGAGGGAGATGCAACTTCACACTCTGAAGCTAAGGGCACAATTACTTAAAAACTGACAGAGGAGGAAAAAATTTATCTCAACCCTTTTTTCGCAGAGTCCATTTTGCTCGCACTCTCCTCTGCTCTGTTCATCTCTCCATACCTTCCTTCCCTAGTTATCCTTACCCAAGGGTTTCCGCATTCCTCCACCATGCATTTCTCTTGTTCTTTTTGCTGTCCATAGTGTTCCCTTTATCCCAATGCATTCCCCTCCCTTCGATGCTTCCTCCACCTCGTCTGTCTCACCCGTCTGTCAGAAGTTTCACACCGCTCTGATGTTTTTGTTACAGATGATAAACTCACACCTGATATGATGACATTCAGCAGATGCAATGATTATACTTTATTACAGCTCATAAATAATTAAAATTTTTTTTTTTGGTCGATTTTGCTGAAGAATATGTTTACAGAGATGTGAATGCCTCCCCTCTCAGTTATTGTTCTCTTTCCATGGCCAGCAGAGCATGTTTTAGCAGTGATGCGGATGGAGAGAGACTGTACAGCAGTGGTGTAGATGTAGGACTCTGGGTAAATGCTATTGAGCAGATGGGTAGATCACTGAGCTAATAGTGGGTAAACTCTCCTGTGTATCTTTCTGGATGTTAAGCTTATAGGTGGGTACAGCGATTCCTCTGTATTCCTCTGTGTACAGAGACCTGTTGCAGCCAGAACATTTGAAATGAGCTCATTTTGTTACTAATGATGTAAGATGTTTCAGTTTCAACATTTGAAATGTTATCTATGTTCTCTTGTAAACAACATATTGGCTCATGTGTTCTGAAAGTCATTGCGTTTTGATTTCATCCACAATTTACTCTTTGCTCCAACTATTTCTGAATTGGGGTTGTAAATTAAATTAAAAAGTAAAACATCACAAATATGGAAGGCATCATGCAGTTCAATCAGGTTTTGCAGGTAACTCATGATGGCCTTCAGAGAGAAGAGCTACCTTAAGCAGGAAGTCAAGGCCAAGCTCTTAAAATCCTACAAGACAATAAACTATGCACCTTTCCAGAAACTAAAACACTTAGAATCTTAGCAATTTGAGTTTGGACTGTAGCTTACTAATATGACTGAATTGGCATTGGTTAAATTTTCTTGTTCACCAAAGTCCATTAAACATTTCAATTACATTTGTACATACACAGGAGTGGTCAAATCATCAGAAACACTGCAAATACCATCTTTGTGAAACTAATGATGTGATGTTTTTATCGAGACTGGTTAATATAGTATTCATTTATACAATTCTGTGATGATTTTTGGAGCTGCAGTTCTGTCATTATAAGCAAATATCCTATAGCAATATTCACTCTTTTTAAACAATGACGTCATAGTTGTGCATATGCAATTTGGTGGTTGGGTGAATGCGTGATCATAATTTAAGGTAACATGGCAAGTAGCCTCTTTGGACCTTCGCTTAGAATCCTCAAAAACGTGATTCCTGAACCCTTAGCGAACCTGTTGGTGCAACCCATAACATAACAACTGACTCGCATCGCTATTTTAGATAAATTATTAAGTACATATAAAGACGGAGATGTACTTGTAATCTTAGTGCAAGATGAGCCTTTCTGCCAACCACCTGACAAAACTTGTGACGTCATCTTGAATATCACCATAAAATCATCAGTCCCTGTGGGAGACTTTATTCCAGTATAAGCCCATACGACAGAATTATTTCTGCCTTTTACTGTTTTTTGGTGTATATCATTATTGGCATAATTTTTATACAGCTCATCTCATCCCCTTTAAAAGCCCATTTTCCTGTTTCTGCAGCAATTCCGGCACCAACCCCGTTGGCCTCTTTCGGAGCTTCCCTTTTGTTAGACTCATAATCTTGCTTTGAAGACTTACTAAGCCAAGTGTCTACTGGTTAGACCTCTTTTAAACAGACAAATGCTGATAATTAACATCAGCAATTAATAAGAATGGCCTGTGTAGAATTGTCTGTAATTGCAGTTCAGATACTTCAAAGTAAAAGCCATTTTTCATGTGTGCTCTCGATATTTATTTCAACCCCTGTATTTGCAACCCAAGTGGCAAAGCATGAAAGATTCACTATTAAAAGGACACGGTCCACCTACTGAGATGCTTTTATTTATAATTAGTGTAACCATGTCACAATAACAGAGCACAGCAAATGTGGCACATCAATGCTTTGGAAACTTTTTTTAGTACAGTAGTATTTTCCTCCAAGTCTCCGGTCTGATGTGGTTCATAAGAGAGGAATGTTTTTTCCAAACTACTGGGTCTCACTGAGGGAGATGGGTGAAGGAGTGCAATAGCGCACGGGGGTCCAGTTTAGGACTGGGGTCAGCACCTGAGAAGGGGGAGGGGGAAAATCCCAGACGTTCCAACTGAATGCGAAGTATTTCCTGTAAATTAGCTCTCTGGGTGGCACCAGCCCTTTCAAGGCCCACTGCCATAATCCACTGCTGTAATGTGCACCCCTAATTTTCCCTAACGAGCCCCCTAGATAATCCGCGAGCTCCCAGTGCTCGTTAAGCACGGGAGACAACACGCGTGGGTGGGTGTGTGTGTGTGTGTGTGTGAATGTGTGTGTGTGTGTGTGTGTGTGTGAATGTGTGTGTGGTGTGTGTTAGGTATGCATATGGAAGTGCAGAGGTGACAGTCGGTCCCATCAATAAGATCGTCTGCGGTGCACCAATGACCTTTGGACCGTCTTGAGCCTTGAGCCTCAGATGCTCCTCACTGGGCCAATTAGGACCAGCCAGCTGGTCCCCCCACACAGGTGAGGCATTTCCTACCAGCAAAAACAATAAATGAATAAATAAATAAATACAAATGCTAAGTTAGAAAAACAAGCATAAGCCTCAGATATAGGGCTTTATAAATGACCTGAAATGCTATCGACTGTTAAAAACAAGTGAAAAAGTGAGCGCAGCTCAATAATATCTCCTAACCTTGTGCACTGAAGAGATTATGGCATATTTTCATATAAATTGGCACTGTACCTCTGCATGAAGTATAGAATGCATGACTGAAACTTGAAGACAACCTGATAAGCAATTTTTGAGAAAACGGTTGATCGTCATTTGCAGTGGTAAATTTTCTGAGTTCAAAATATGGAAAACAAAAGTGATTTTTGATTAAAATCATCAAATTTTCATTAAACCTGGCACTGCACCTCTCCATGAAGTATGGAACGAATGACTGCAATTTGAAAACAATCTGATGAGCGATTTTTAAGAAATTGGTCAGACAAACTGGTGTGGATGGACAGACGAACAGAAAGAAGGATGAATGGAATTCTTTGGCATATAGCCCCGCACCTTATGGGTCAAGAGTATATTAAGGCCATATGCCACCATAGGTTGTGCACACAGAATAAATTCCTAACCAGTTTGTGGACTAGTGCTGATCTTTAACAACAGCCCCCAGTCCCCAGCAGTTACACAAAGACATAATGAAAGTCAAAATTTCTCCAACTTTACTGTGTATGGCAACCTTACTCGCACAAGCTAAAAAGTTCTGGCAACCACCACTTGTAAGTATTAAATAATAATTTTTAAAAAATGGCACCACTGTCTGCAGTTCCTCACCCCTCTTTTTCCAGAGGGTTTAGGTCACAGACCAGCACTGATGGAAATTCAGGTCTCACATGTATTAATTTCCTCTGCTCAAGCATAGCTCCATACCTGCCTTGCTGTCTGCATCAATCCCATGCTTCCTGCTCGGCTGACCAGGGAAAAAACCTTCAGCTCTACTTTTAGGACAGGGGTTCATACCTGGGAGCTTATCAGCTCTGAACACGTGCTGGGCCTGTATGCTGATAATGGTGTCTAATAGACACACTGACAGCCACACAACTGTAAAAATACGAAAATACACGGTATTGCCCCTCTCAGCAAACATACTGACACACGCACATGTCTGCAGACAGAATTGAGTTGCGCAAAAATACAGCTCCCTGTTTCACAGATACAGCACGTTCACACAAAATAGTCCAGACAGTCTCACACAAAATATTGCATATGCTTTTAACCCTTAGAGCTCTAAATGCAGGCAGCTATCGCTGCACAACAATATAACATAATCAAAGCTGTTGAAAACAAGTCAGGTGGTGACTTGTTTAAAAGAGATCCCGCTGGGGAGCTCTTTTAAAGAAGTCGCCAAATGATAGCTTTTCAACAGCAGGAGATAATGAAATTTATATTAAAAAACAATATATATATATTTCAGTGCTCTAAGGGTTAACAATGTGCAAGTTATTTCGGAAATCTGATTCAGAGCCACATCTCCATAATAATAAGCCAAAACAACAAATGAGGAAGGAGATGAGAGAGGCTCACATCGTCAGACAGATTCACACACATTCACTCCACATGGAGAAAGATGCAGTAAATCAATGCTAGCAGCTGCTGAGGAAAAGTAACGCAAGTGGGGGAGTGTTGGCTCGGTCCAGAATCCAGCACAGCCCAACATGAAACAAGAAGGAGAGCTTCATGTTTAATAATGTAAAGAACAGAGCACAGAGCTCTCTTGCTTTTACTCTCCTAAACACAACACAGAAAAGCTCATGAAAAAGCACCAGTGGACCCAGTGTGTACGAGTCCGACCACGCCGATGTGCGTGTCATCACTGTCCAGCCTCAATTCCTCTGGGTGAGTGAGAGTCTTGGAAACTGTTTCACTCGAGTACTGGGAGGTGGGTTAGATCTCAAGCCAGAGGCAGCATATGTTGAACTCTGAGTAATCAAACACACAGCTACTTAGACAGCCAGTGCGCACAGCATTGAAGTAAAGAAACTGGCTGCTACAACAGAACCAAGACCCACACTTGCGGGATGGTTTCATTAAATTAAACTTGGCAGATTTTTCTCCCAGTGTGCTCTATGGCAGCATTTTCCAAACGAGTTCCCTCTGGACCAGACTTTCCAAATTCACACAATTTCAAGGAACGCATTTCTGACAGTGACCCACAGACATTGAAATGAAGTCCTCAGCATTTTAGTTCAACAATCATCACTTTCACATGGTCTAATGAGAATGTGTATTGTCCATTATGAATATGACATGAATTATTACCCACACCCGACGAGGGGGCGTGGGTATACAGTTTGGCACCGTCTGTCTGCGTGTGTGTGTGTCTCTGTCTGTTAGACAGACAGCGGCGCGACAGCTCGGCCACCACTGAAACTAGGGTGAGCAAACTTTGTGGGGTAGATGATCCTAGGGTACCCTGTCCAAATGTGCATTTTGAGGTCGAAAGGTCAAAGGTCAAGGTCAGCAAGAGGCGTGGGTTAGCATCTCTAAAGAGAGCACATCATCTAGCTTCAAATATTTTTAAGCATGATTTCTCACATTTGCACAATGGTTGAGAAATGCTACTACACAGAATGGCTGCACTAAGAAGCCGTAGGGAGGTGGGACTGACCCTGGGCGATCAGTGACCCCTGTCTGATGCTCTGATTAACATCTGAGACTCTCCAGGACATTGTGGGTGAGACAAATGTCAGATCCTCTTCATGGGACCAGCAGTGGCTACAAGCAGCACAAAAATAACGGAAGACTTCATTTTCCCCAGCTTATCTTCGGAAGCAATATCCCGACCCCGACAAGGAGCTTCAGGCAGATTTCAAATCCTCTGCAGGAGCCTGGTCTCCGTTAGAGGAGCGATGCACTCCCTCTTCGATCGGACCTGGAGAGAGGGAAAGCTCTGTGCACTTAGCTCATCGGATGCACGGGCCATCAAATAGCCGACAGACACGGATGATGATCCACAGCTATAATCAAATTATGACTGCTTGATTATCACTGAACATAGGCGGCTATTCTCACTAACACCCCCTTGAGCACAGACATACGATCTGGGTACAACAGTCTGATCCGTCCCGTCGCCTCCTGAGTCACACTAAACTCTGATTCACCCCCCAGTGTCTGCCATCCCCACTCACAGATAATGATGTGTCCGCTTGGTTCCGTCAGACTCCGCTACGGGGACTTCACAATAGTGGCGCCTTTCCAAAAGAAAAAAAAAAAATAATAAATAAATAAATAGACACTTTTTTTTGCTCAAAGATTTTTCCATGGTGGAAAAAAACAGGTTCCATGTTCTGAGCCACAAATCCCTGCTACTTCAGGGAAAATGACACACATCTGTTTCTACCTTATAATATCCAGCCTATAAACACACACCCTTATGTGTAATTGCAGAAGGTACGCTTCTGATTTAGACCATGGCCAGATCTTAAATTTAGACTTCCCTACAGGACCAAATGATAGCGTCTGCGTCTGAGCACAGCCATTTCCTCAGCATATAAACAACATTTCCACCCACTGCCACCCACCACAGAGAGAACTAGGTACAGTAGCGGACAGTGTGGTAAGAGCTTTGGTCTCTTCCACTTACAGAAGGAAAACAATGGACCGAGCCACTGTACTGTCAGCCATTGACTTTCCACAGCCACGATGAAGGTATTTCGGCACGTGGAAATTCCGGGCGTGCCCATCCCATGGTATGTTTTTACTAATGCAAGCAGTATCCATTTTTGTCAGGCAAAATTTTATTTCTGGCATAATAGCACAGTGGTCCTCAAGAGAAATACACCCAAAAAGGCCTCAATCCCATATATTATTCCAACTACGCCCTATAATTACACTGTCTATAGGACTGAGAACATTTATATTTTTCTTGCGGAATTCCAGATAAATGTTTCTGAATAAAACTCTTTTTTTGAGACCACATTTTGGGCGGGACGCAGGAGGACACTCAGGGGGACTGGCCTAGCTCTGCATTGTCTGTGCTAGAACCAGCAGGGCTCTTCATCTGAGACAAACTCATTTTTCACAGTGCACTGTTGTCCAGCCAATCCAAACGCAAGTCATTTAGTCAGGCCCACCTCCTCCCTCCACTACAGGGGTGTTAAACAAAAAGCACTCTCGGGCGACACAGTAAAAATGGAGTTACCATTGAACAAACCTCCTATGACATATAACCGAGTTAAACAAACCTGTATGCGGAATTCCAAGGCCACTGCCATTGCAATTGACTTGGACACAAGGAACAAGATGTTAATTAGGGGGATGACTGAATTCTAGCTAATCAAAATGACACCCACTGGTGCCCAATCACTTCATGATAGATTTAATTGTTTCCCAGGATGTGGGATAAACCAAATATACAGAGTGGAAATACTTAAGTTTCGCAATTGTGTAATTATCATGACTTATGTACTTTAAGACTTAAACACGTGGGTACCCAAAAAAAAAAATCTCATTCTGATTTCCACTTATTTAAAGAGTAGCAAGACAGAAGCAAGCCTGCATTCTTTCCCAGAATTATAAAGTATTGTCACTTTGCAGCCTATAATGAGACAGCAAGCCTGTCAGATTGAGAGACTTTGTTCTTGCAAAGCTAAATACAGAACAGTTTGCATTTGAGCTGTAAACTGTGAAAACTTTCAACGGACACAGATCTAAATACCAGCAATTTAAATCTGTCTGTCTCCCTCTTCCAGTTCGATGTCCTTGAGTGCAGAGCCAATAAGATGAAATTTTATCACAGTCTAAAAACTTCTACTGTGTACTGTACAATGAAATAACTGCAAACTGTACAATTCAACGCCAAATTTTGCTAACCACACTTATTCTGCAACATAGCGAATGGAAATCTCTTCTGGCCATTTTTATGAATACTCTGGCCATACCTTCTGATAGCAACATATCTTTTTATTCTAGTAATCTCCCCACCCCTGACCAAGACATATATCACCAGCAAACATAATGGCTGCTGTTGATTTACGATCAGGCCATTTGCGGATCTGCATAAATATCATGTCGGGTGTCACAACAGATGTGTCATAAACCAACTTCCAACTCAGGGTGATGCGAATATATTATTTACAGTGGGTCCGCGTCACCACATACTATATCATTAAATAAATGCTCCATTCTCCAGCTCTTACCGAGCAGGACAGAGCACGCACATAGAAAACAGAGGCGTAATTAAGAATGATGGAGAAAATAAATCTAAATAATATAAGATAAAATTAAATATACAGTGCTTGAGCTGCCTCAATATGAAGTGCCCAGTTATAAGTCGAGGTCCTGCAGTCCCCCCAAGGAAAAATAGCTATGAACTGCACACAGAGGCCCTAAAGGTGTCCCCTAATGCACACCTGCCATCATATAACGTCAGGAAAGCACCAGTAACCAACTCCAGCCCCAACAGATTTCAGAAATCTGCTCTGGCTGCGTGCTGCCAGCCCACTGTCCCACAGAGCGACTCGTGACTGCAGACCCTTCTCCCGCTTTGAAATGTGAATCTGTCGCCTCACTGTGCGCCCAGACCGACGCCGCCGTAACGCAAGATGAAAGTGTCTCAGAACTGTGATGACGCTCTTCTCGGAGCAGGAGTCCTCCGTGCGCAAACCAGACAAATACCTGATAATTATATACAGGAGGAACTCAGCGGGATTCCACCACTAAATCATCAACTGTAACGGTTTCGGGATTAAAATTTTAATGGCCAAGGAAGCTTCCTATTTCAGGTTACATTGAGATCCGGAAATCAGGCCAATTAAGAAAAACAGAAAAACTGTGACAAACAGCGATTAAAAAAAAAAAGAAGTGTGATTGTGTAATTCCAGGCCTCTCAAACAAATCATTGGGATTAAAAATTATTTTTGCGAAATTATTTTAAATGCACTTTTATTTAATTAACTCCCCACGTTTAAACAAGGAAGCTCATCTCCTTTGAATCGATTTGAAAGCACACAGGCGGATCATTCTCAGGTTCACAGAATCAGCCAGAACGAGACAAGAAAGATATGCATCAGTACTGCTCAGAGGCTAATTATACAGTCGTTTGCATTGCTAATATTAAAACCTTCTCAGCCATTCATTAGGCTTGAAACTCTTAAAACTCTTGACTCAGTTTTTAGTTTATACTTCCCACATGACACGAGGGTAAACAAACATTGTACCACAGACAAAGACTCCCTACTCTGAATAAAAGAACACTGAGTGTGCAATCATCTAAAAATACCACCCCATTCAGCAACCAAGGCACCAATGCGCTATGCACACAGAGCAGGCACTTTAAGTCAAATAACGTGAGATGCAAAGCCACAGATGAAATTCTCCAGGCCTTTAATCATGTTTCAAACTGACAATGATGGAGAGCAAAGATTATGATGTTGAGAGCAGAAGTGTCCTTGATTTCTAAATATGGTCTCTTTCTCAAAGGTGAGGCAACTATGTTTTGATTCAGGAAGGAGTTCAATGGAATGAGGTTTTTTTCTTGCAAATGCAGCTTTGCGACTTGACGCTTCATTCTTGTAAGCAGTGCAATCTTAGATGTGATTATTACTTTTTGCACGAGCTAAGCCATTATCATTATTAAGATTATAAATGGCCTAATGTGTTCAGCTGCAATGTTCTGAAACCAACAATAGTGCTATTATGTGGAAATAGCATAGCAGCCTGCCAAAAATGTCTAAAGACCCTATAGGCGAAAATATTAATTATCATTTGACAGTTCATTTCTTGCAATTTATGCGATAAAAATGTTATCCTTTTATCCTGTCCATATGTGAATATTTCCCTGCTTTGGTAGAGAGCCGATGGGGAATAGCTAAGTCCTTGCTTGTACTCAGTATTAGCCTGCTAAAAATTCCCATTTGGTAATGGTGTCAACAATCTCACCTTGGCCCCTTCCCCCATCAATCATGCTGAGACACCGCTCAGGAGTACAGGGGTGCCCCAAGGGTCAGAGGTCACACATTGGTTGTGCCCCCCCGCAAACACCCTCACTTTCATGTTACCACAAGAACATGCCCACTGGAAATTACATTCCCTTGCTGCGGACAACAGATTCCATGCAACGATTTTAATCGGAAACGTATGAGAAAATGTATGGCCTCTGCAGAACCCTGATGTCGGCATAATCGAGGATATCTGGGTTTATCCAGGAAGCTAGTTCACAGAATGCTTCAAATATCCTATAAACCAAATGAGTGATTAAAAAAAACAGTAAAGCAATACAGTAGTGCTTAGAATTTTTAGGGGAAAGGTGGTCACGCCAAATATTGATTCATGCAGCCTACAATCTTTTTTTATTTTTAGAAAATTTTTATTTAATTTTTTAAAACTTATTCTTTAATCTTTGTTTTCCAGTACGAATTGCATAGATCCTCAGTACAGCGCTGTACATGTTGAGTGCGATTGCTAATGCTCCCTGCGCATGGGTTTCTTCAGTCTCACACGCCCCCGGGGTACGAGTGGGAGAGCAACCACACACAGCATGCAAGCCCAGCCTCCAACACCACCAGTCTAACTTCACTTTACAAGAACATGACTGACCCAATATGCTCAACTACAGCTTAGGGCAGAGGCAGTGAGAGCTCCCTATAAGCGTACAGCAGTGATGCTGTGCTGCTGCCCCCAGTGGTGTAAAGAGGTAATAGCATTATGAAGAGTAAACTAAACACAATCCCGTCTCGCATCCAGATCTCAGGATGAAATGTATACAACACAGGATGAAATATTTTAGAAACTGCAATCGAAGTTGAGATACATATTGTCAAACTGATGACTAATCCCACCTGTTTCACTGGCCGCTAGCCAGGAAGTCGCCGAATCCTCTAATTATTTAACGCAGAAATAGTGACTCATATGCAACCTAGTCCTAGACTAAATAAATTTCAAATATAAATGTCCCATAACCAAAGTCATTTCAGGCTGGGATTAAGCCTCATCTGTGTACATGAGACAAGGCAATGGAGGACTGGAGAAACTGAATGAATGGGCAGGTGAGGGTAGAACCAGAATGTTCCCTCTCTGTAGAGGGGTATTTACAGACAGGGCTGTGCTTCTGAGAAGCGCTGCTAATGAGCCACTGAGTGTCTTTGGCAGGACGGCTGCTGTAAAACATCCAGCATTCTGTGGAGACCCCACCCTTCCCCCCTCTGGTCCACTGAACGCTTAAGAAGGGGCTCAATTGGAGGGCTTCGCAGTTTTAATTACCTGTTAGCTGTCAAACTTTGCATGTATCCATAACTTAATTGATGTATTTTTTGAAAATTACAATTTAATGATTATTTGAAGCGGCATTAGTTCAACTGCCTTTCGGAGAAAGTTGGTAAATTACAGAAAATGCCAACAAAATCAATTCAGTCAGGAAAACTCACATTTCAATAAAATAGAACAATTAATTCATGGGTATAAGCATTACTTTGTATTTTGGCGGCAGTTCTGCTCTGGAGGGATGTCCTAGCTGGGCACAGCAAACATACAAACATAGTCATGAACAGAAATCAAAATCCCCCCGATGTGAGCAGAACCAAATAGGTGGAGGCTGGGGTGGAGGCGGCAAGCAAAAACCAAACAGCATGTTGCATAGCATGAAGCGTCATTGCGAACAGCAGCGGAAGTAAGTGAGCTTGACGTCTTTCAAATAGACGGCTGTATGACCTCGTGATGTGTCTCCTCCAATCGTGTGCCTGCTGATGCTGACGTGCTGGTGGCTTACAGGCTGCTGTCAGCTGATGCAGCTCTTCTCCAGTTTCCTGCCTGGACTAGTTACTCTCATAAATGAGCGATTTCAAAAGCCTAATCTCTCTCCACTATTTTGGAAACACAACACATTATTTGTTGCCTTATCTTTAAAATTTAATTCTTCATTGAAAATGTACAGTTATTTTATGACAGCGGACTCCAAAAAAGTTGGCACAGCAGCAATTTAGAACAAATAATGATGTGACAAGTTGCAATAAGATGGTGTAATGTGAGGAGATATAATAATGAGGTGATGTGAAACAGGAGAGCGTGTCATAGGATGAAAAGAGCCTCTAAAAAGGACGAGTCCCTCAAGAGCAAGAATGGATCTGGGCTCATCAATTTGCAAACAGAGACATTTGACAAAATTTTTCCCTCTACTGAGCATAAAACAATTCAAAGATAGGAGGAGTTTGGTTGAATCGTTTTGAGTCAAGGGAAAGACAGACGAACACTTCCCAATCACCTCCAGTCCTGAAGATCTCACTGCCTTTAGAACCATCATGTGTGTAAAGGACATCCCAACATGGGCTCAAATAGACTTTAATTCTTCATCTGTCAATACGAAAGTTAAATCCTTACTGCGGAAAGCTGAAGTCCTAGATCAACACTGTCCAAAAGAGTCGCCGACTTCTCTGGGCTCAGTGACACCTGAGATAAATGCTGCACAGCGGAAGCATATTTTGTGGTCTGTTGAGACATCATTTAAAGTCTTTTTGGAGGAAAAAAAGAACCAGCATCTGTCTTGATACAGGGGTCTGTCAGTGGACATGACACAGGAGACTCACATTTACAAGGGCACCATTAATGCAGAAAGATACAAACAAATTTTGAAGCAGCATATGCTGAAATTTAAATGTAGTCCCTTCATGGGCTGTCCTCTCATCAGCAAGGGTACCACACACAACCTCCACTTTTCTGGGGTTTTTTTTTTTGTCCAGAATGATTTTAAAAGGGGCACAAATATTTTGGGGGGTTTTTCTATGAGTGAGAAGGGGGTTTAGAATGATGGTGGAAAATTTTTAAAAAGGGGTAGATGCGGCGCGAGTAAAAAAAAATAAAAAATTGCAGTAATTCCGCTTTCTACATCTGTATTGTTCATTCATGTCATTTACTCTATATCCTATTCTCTTGAATTACTTATGTTCTTCTTTATGTCTTTTCCTCCATCGATGACAAAATTTTCGCCAATTTTGTCCATTTCTGGAGCGGATGAAAGCGGATGGATCCACCCCCGAAATTTTGCTCGTCCGCTGTGTCCTTTTTCATACGTTTTGTGTCCATCGGCCAGTGTGACCGGGCCTTTAGATCTTAAGTGCTCTGCAGAGTAGCCTTGCTGTTTTCTCCTTCCCATTCAAACAGAGGCTGGTCTGTGAGCCGCCTTTTATGGGGGCTGCGGAGGCTCAGCTCACCTGTTCTGACTGCCTGGGTGACCTGAAGCTCATATCGTTTGTTTATGCCCATGCACGGTGACTTCTGACAATGTGATTTCAGGAAATGGTGATTCTTGTTTTTAATTGCATGAGGCTTTATGATGTAATGTTTCTTCTGCTAGTTTGTCCTGGTAAACTAGGCTAATTGATTAATTGGTCTGGTTAATCAGTGGGAAGGGCTTGGAGTACAAAAGGCTTTCTTAAACAGGCCTGGGAGGGGGGGTCTTTTTCAAGTTGATCAGTCCAGGGTGGCAGTTAAAGTGATAGGTACTGTTTAGAGCGCTCCAGTTCACTGTTACCAATTGGAACCTGAACTGTTGTTGGTTTTTTGTTTGGTTTATGGATGTCCATTTTTACTCGTGATTGCCCAAGTTTTGCTAAATAAAAGCACTAAGGTTTTTGCAAGTTCAGTCATTGTCTTTATTCCATCTTGACCCGCCATCCATCCTGACTAAAACGCACACGATTAGCAGCCAAAAGTTGCAATTAACAGCAGTGCCGGCAGTATGAGAAACTGCAATGAGTCAATCAAAAGTAATATGAGGTAATCAAGTTTTTTTTTTTTTTTTGTGGTCATTTGTAACAAAATGGGAATGGAAACTATAAAATGCTGGTTTGTCCAAACTCAGAATGAACAAGCTTTTCAAACCTACCAAAGAAGAGGGACCTCATTCTCATTCTCATTCTCATGCCCCAATAAACTGAGAAACATGGCTGCTTCACATGATCTACTGTAAACTCAATTCTGCTCCAAATGGGCCCCTTGCATCACCCCCCTCCCACCCCTCTGAATGAATGGATATCAACTGCAGTCATAAATAACAGATCATATCACCACAGCGCTTAATGACTCACCTTGTTATCTTCAGAGCTGCTGAACCCACACACACACACACACATATACAGTTTTTCTGTTCAGTCCTGCTACCAGATGGGCATTTATCCTCAATATGGTTCATCCGAACCTTTTGAGCACATCCAAAATACTATTAAAAAAATAAGAAAAACATATTAGGCTGCGCTTTATGCATCTGGGTCAATCCCCGACATAATATACAGCCGTGAGCAAATCCACCAGGTGTAGAAACTCTTTTGTGCAGAGGACAGGCTCGGCGGATTTCTGCCTATTGTTGAGAAGCTTAGTTTCCCCCTGAAAGGTGCGTGTCCGTGGGTCTATGTAATGGAGGGGCGTTTGAACGCAAACACAGGAGCGAGGACGAGACAGATTAGCCTCGGATTGGAGCGCTTGTCCGCCTCAGTGTTTATAGCCGTAAGCTCACAACTCGCCGAGCGCTCTGAAGAAATAAATATAGAAATAAATTCAGCCAGAAACCATGGCAACAACACATGCGCCTGCCAAACCAACCACACCAAACGCACACTAAACACACCATACATCATGCACACTAAACAGTCTGACCACACCAAGCGCTCTAAATGTGCAGTTTCTCCACCCAACTTAAATAACCTCCACTGCCCATGTCTTGTTTTCCAGTGCTAACCTCGCATTATCCAAGTTTTTTTTATTTATTTATTTTTTAAAAGGTTATGTTTCATCCCCAAGACTGCTGTAACAAAAAGCCTAAACATGTGGCCAACCATTCACAAGAAAATGTCCAAATGTTTTCCATGCACAAATGAGAACACCTGGACATTGTGGGCAGATGAAGGCTAATAATACCTTTGTGGAATATGCAGTTCGTTTGAATGGAGGGATATTGGTTTTTTGTTTTAAGTGATACTATTTGTGCTTCAACCATTTTCTTGAATTGACTGTGCGAGTCTGAGTGTGACCGTATGCCAGGGTCAGCCAGGTTTGTCAACAACCTGTATGCAAAATGAGTATGCAGCAGTGCGCGCGCAAGTTCTCTCAGATGGCCATGGGACTCATTCCAACTGCTTAGTTTTCACACTTCTCCTACCGTCCCTTATCCCAAATTCAGAAACTTATTGAGATCCAATATCAATCATTATACTCCAATCCAAAATGAGCCGTAAAATTTGAATTTCAGAAGGTTAAGAAAGAAATCTTGGGCAGTGATACCTTTTGGAATCCATAATAAATGAACACTTTACTACTAGTGCATCTAACCTCCTCCCAAACAATATTAGAAATGCTGAGTCTTTATCATCGTTTAAATCTCTTTTACAGACTCCTTTTTTAGGCTTGCTTTTGATGATTTTATGGTTTAAATTCTTTTATTGCATGTGTGTGTTTTCATGTAAGTCTCCTTTTATAATCTTAATTTTTCCTTTTTGGTGATAGATAGACGTTTGAAAGAGAGCAGACATTTCATTGCTCAGATTCATATTTCTTATAATTCCTTGTCTTCACTTTGGATGTTTATTGTCCTTAATTTTCCACTGGATGGCATTAAAAACAAGATCAAGAAGGAAGGAAAGAAATAAGCAAATGAAACGAGCCCGTGGTGCGTCAGAGGCCGACCTTGGTGTCTTGTGCAGTTGGTCGCAGCGCCTGTTCACCAGTTCGTCATATGAAGGTGAGCACCCTTCATGTAGGTCTAGCTCAGCCAGCCCTGATCTATATCAGCAACATTAGCTGGGACAGACAGCCAGGACAATACAAATCAACTAAAAATGGATCCACAGCACCCCCTGTGTTAAAAAGAGAGAACATACCCAGTAAGATGATTTGGGAATTTAGGTGAGATTTGCCCACAGTTGCAGACCAGGACAAAATATACTTATAAACCCTTGTATAGCTTTATTTAATTTATGAGATGAGAGGGTATTTAAAAATGTATTAAAATACATGGTTATTACAGCAATAACAACCCTACTGCAGTCATATTCAAAACTACACTATGCTCCTTTAAACCATAACCCAATCATAACTATCATAAACACAAACCTACTGTAGTAAATGTAACAGTGTGTTAGTTAACACAGCCATATTAGGGCTCTTGGGAGACCGCATCACTCAGACAGTGTGTCTCTGTATTCATATTGTCAAACATGTAGGCAGCTAGCATACCGCTGACAACCTAAAACTGAGTTTGATGTACAACAAGATGAGCCTAAGGACAGACCTAGTATTCATAACTTGCCGTCCTAATTGTTCTGAATACTGACGGCCATATGAGGGCATAGCACAGTGTTATGGCCCCAATTTGTTATTACATTTATAACACAACAGCAACAGCAAGGGATGACAAACACAGTTTTAACAACTAAAACACATTTAAATTTTAACAAAGACAAAGACTAATAACAACCTACAACTAAAGACCAAGATTGATAAATTAGAAAAAACAGAAATAATTACAGTCCCTTTTTAGTGGGGTGGCTTGGTGATGTCCTGGATGAAGAAAATGCTCAAACACAGGCAAAGAAATCCACAAAAGAAACGTCACAGGTCTTGAACAGAATGGCAGGTCTGGTCATCTTCTTGCAATTTCTCCTACTACTTTACTGTCTCAATTTTTTTCCTTATATACTCTTTTGCAGACCCCACCCACATTTAGACCTCTTTTTTTTAATTTTCTGAGACTTGCCCCAGACATGTCCAGGACATGTCTAAACATGACTCCAGTCTGAGCTTAACAAAAAAAAGGTAAATACTGCCATCTAGTGGCCTATATTCACATTACACCTCCATTCCAAAAGGGAAAAATTTTGACTCATAAAGGCAAAATTTTTCTTTTCAATACAAAATGGTTAAGTGAACATTTGTCTATATATACATATCATACAATATTCAAACACATGATATATATATACACATTCAAACACGGGATAAGCAATCAGCAATTACACTGTCTGTACCCTTCACATGCTTAATTTCCAAGTCAAACTCCTGTAAAATCAAACTCCAATTCAACAATCTCCGATTCTTGTTTTTCATCTTACTCAAAAACATTAACGGATTGTGGTCAGAGTACACAATCATTGGCTTTTGTCCTGTACAAACATAAACCTCAAAGTGTTGTAAAGAAAGGACCAGAGCCAACAGTTCCTTCTCTATTGTGGAATAGTTCCTTTGGTGGCGATTGAACTTCCGGGAGAAGTATGCCACGGGATGCTCAATGTCATCAGAGTCACTTCTCTGTAGGAGCACAGATCCACAAGCTTGGTCGCTAGCATCGACCGCGATGGAGAACGGTTTGTTGAAGTCAGGAGATTTGAGCACGGGGAAGTGACACAGCAGAGACTTCAGGTGATCGAAGGCTCTCTGGCATGCATCATCCCAGGTGAACTTTACGCCTTTCTTCAGTTGGTTAGTTAGACTGAGAGCAATCTCAGCAAAGTTCTTGCAGAACTTGCGGTAGTACCCGATCATTCCAAGGAAGCGGCGCAAAGCTTTTTTGTTGTCAGGAACTGGAAAGTCCTTGATGGCTTGGACTTTAACATTTATGGGTGCCACCTTACCCTGGCCTATGACGTAGCCAAGATAGGTGACAGTAGCACAACCAAAGTCACTCTTGCTCAGGTTAACAGTCAGGTTAGCCTGGGTCAGGCGCTGGAACAACGTCTCTACATCTTTTAGATGTTCTTCCCAGGAGTCACTCCATGTGATCAGGTCATCGATGTACGCACCCGTGTGTGGCAATCCGGCGATTGTAGACTGTATCATCCTTTGGAACGTGGCTGGGGCATTTTTCATGCCAAAGGGTAGGACTTCATACTGGTACAATCCAGATGGTGTGGCAAAAGCAGAGATGCTCTTGGCCCTCTCAGTTAAAGGCACACACCAATAACCCTTCAATAAATCAATCTTGGTCAGAAACTTTGCTTGCCCTACACCATCAATACAATCATCAATCCTAGGTATTGGAAACACATCAGTTCTAGTTACAGCATTGACTTTGCGATAATCTGTACAGAATCTAGTACTTCCATCAGGTTTTGGAACTAGCACACAGGGTGAACTCCAATCGGAGTTGGAGGGTCTGATAATATCATGTTTTAACATGTACTCAACCTCTTTCTCAGCAATCTTTCTCTTTTCAGGATTCATCCGGTATGGATGCTGTTTTATTGGTTTGGCATCACCAACATCTACATCATGAGAGGCTATAGTAACTCTCTTTGGAACATCAGGAAACAAATCCTCATATTTCTTGATCAACCTTTCAAACTGATCTCTCTGTGAGGGTTCTAAGTGCTGGAGTTTTACATCAAGATTTTGCAACACTTCAGTGTTTGACAATTTACATGAAAGAACTTCAGCTTTAATTCTTGGTTCATCATCTTGAAACTCCCCCTCATCTTCACACGTTTCGACCATTGGAGAATCTGAAGTGACAGCTGCAACCCTAGCATTTCTGTCATGATAAGGCTTTAGCATGTTTATATGACACAATTGTTTTGGTTTTCTCCTATCTGGAGTCTTCACAATGTAATTGAGATCATTGAGTTTTGTCAGAATTTCATAAGGACCATGAAATCTAGCCTGCAAGGGAAACAACACAAGGACCCTGTCTCCTGGTTTAAACTCACGGCTTCTAGCCTTATGATCATACCAAGTTTTCATTTTTCCCTGACTTGATTTCAAGTGCTCTTTGGCAAGGTCACAAGCTGCACGCAATTTTTCCTTGAACTTGCTAACATACTCTAACAGACTGATATGCGGCTCTTTCTCTTGCCATTGTTCACTCAATAATAGCAAAGGTCCTCTCACTTCATGACCAAACACTAGCTCAAATGGACTGAATCCAGTAGACTCCTGCACTGCTTCTCTAGCTGCAAACAACAGCAAATGAACCCCTTCATCCCAGTCTTTCTCATGGTCATAACAATAAGTCCTCATCATTGTCTTGAGAGTGGAATGAAACCGCTCTAAGGCACCCTGACTTTCTGGATGATAGGCACTAGAAAGAATCTGTTTTGCACCTAGTTCATACACAACCTGCTGAAACAATCCTGAAGTGAAATTGCTTCCCTGGACTGACTGAATTTCCCTGGGAAGGCCAAACAACGTGAAGAACTTTATCAAAGCCTTCGAGATTGCAGGTGCCTTGATGTTACGTAGAGGTATGGCTTCGGGGAATCTGGTAGATGCACACATGATTGTCAACAAGTACTGATTTCCAGATCTAGTCTTGGGTAATGGACCAACGCAATCAACAATGACCCTAGAGAATGGCTCCCCAAATGCTGGGATAGGCTGCAATGGAGCTACAGGTGGGTCTAACTGGTGTTTTCCAACTACCTGACAAGTGTGACAGGTTTTGCAAAAGTTGGAAACGTCTTTCCGAAGCCCAGGCCAAAAGAAGTGTTTCATGATCTTATCAACAGTCTTGTTAACACCAAGATGACCTCCTAAAGGTAAACTATGAGCCATTGTTAAGATCTCATTCCTATAGACCTTCGGAACAACAATTTGCCTGACCACTGCCCAATCTGCATTGGCAGGGATATCAGGAGGGCGCCACTTCCGCATCAACACACCATCCTTGAGATAATACCCAACTGGAACTGCATCTATTTCTTTTTCAGGAAGGGCTCTCCTCTTTAGTACACAAATTTCAGGATCATTAGCTTGCTCCTCAATCAACCGCTTTCTGGACAGAGACAAGTCTCCAGACACATCAGAATCACCAGACCCATCCGGCTGGCTGAATAGAGAACTGATAAAAGTATCTGATAAGTCCTCAAACGGAGAAACCATAGTAGGCCAATCAGAGTCATGAGGCGAACCACCTGAGTCCTGACTATTCAATGTACTGGACGGCACCACATCATCTTCTTCTTTAGCCTTCTTGGCCATAGCACGAGTCACTGCGCAAGAAGGATACAGAGATGGGTCCTCATCCCCATCTTCAGTGCTCGGCTGTGAAGTAAGATGTACAGGGGGAACTACTTTGCCCCCAGCCAGGTCATTGCCTAGCAACAGAGAAACACCCTTTATAGGTAGACTTGACATAAGTCCCACCTTTACCTGTCCTGTAACTAAATCTGACTTCAAGAATATAGAGCGCAGGGGTACAGATACAGTCCTCCCTTCAATACCTTGTACAAGTATGAAATCCCCTGAAGCGGTCTCATCACGTAACTCCAAGGAGTCCATCAACAAAAGTGACTGAGAAGCTCCGGTATCCCTTAGGATATATATGGGGACAGGAGTAGTATGCTCATTCAGAGCCACAAATCCCTCTGACACAAATGGAAGAAATTCCTCCCTCACAAATTCAGCTGTATTAGGCTTTTTAGCCCCACAAGAAGCAGGCAATTTAGCAGATTGGTTATCTACTACAGGGGTTTCTAACCTTGTTTTCACAAAGGCATTTGGTTTGGTATCCTTTTCTTTTTCTTTCTTAGCTTTAAGGAACCAACAGTTAGTTGTAACATGACCAGATTTCTTGCAATAACTGCAAACTAGACCACTTTTGTCACTGTCAGCTTTCACACTTTGATCAGACCTGTTACTGGATTTCTGAGCACCATCACCAGATTTGTCTTTGTCTTTGGGTGAGGAATCTTGGGTATCACCGTAACCCTTTTTCTGAAATTGGGACCATTTATTGTTACTGCTAGACTGAAATTTGGACTTATGAGTGAGAACATATTCATCTGCAAATTTGGCAGCTGATTGCAAGTTCAGTGCTTGCTTCTCATTAAGGTAGGTCTTAACATCATCCTTAACACAGTTCTTGAATTCTTCAACTAACACCATCTCTTTTAGTGAGTTGAAATCATCCTTGACCTCCATAGAAGTACACCAGCGCTCAAAGCAAACCTGCTTCTCATTAGCAAATTCAACATAAGTCTGATTTTCAGACTTCTTCAGACCTCTGAATTTCTGTCGGTAAGCCTCTGGAACCAACTCATAAGCTCTCAAAATAACCTTTTTGACAGCCTCATAATCAGAGGAATCATCTGCAGACAAAGCCAAATAGGCTTGTTGAGCTTTACCCTTGAGGACAGTTTGCAACATCAGAGGCCAGTGTTCCTTTGGCCACTGGCAACTCTTTGCTACCTTTTCAAAACACTGGAAATAGTTGTCAACAACATTTTCTGAAAATGGAGGCACCAATTTTACCTCCTGGCTAGCCCGAAATTTATTTTCAGTTTGAATTTTAATTTTTAGTAGCTCCATTTGGAGTCTTTCTTCTCTATCGAATTTCTCTAATTCAAAATCTCTCTGTCTCTGTCTCTCTCCTTCTGCTCTTTCCTCTTTCTCTCTCTCAAATTCTCTTTGTTTTTCTTCTCTTGCTAATTTTTCTAACTCAAACTGCCTTTGTTTTTCTTTTTCCTCCCTTTCTTTTTCTCTTTCCTCCCTTTCAATCTCTAGCATTTTTAATTTAAGTTCCATTTCTATATTTGGATTTTCCACTGGAAACTGTTCCAGATCTCCTGGTGCAAACACATTTTCATCAATGTAATATTCAACTATCTCTCTAGCCAGTCTTGCTTTTCGCATGGCTGGTTTTACCTCTGTCAGCTCCAACTGTCTGCAAATTTCTAGCAGTTCTGTCTTTTTAAAAGACTTCAAAACCCCTACGGTTGGTGATGCCAAGAAATCATCCATTGCTGTTGTCAATATATATCTAGGAAAATTCACAAAAACAATTTCACAATTTGGAATGTTAGATTTTCAATAAATTACTCACACAATGGTCTATATCCCGGACCTTGAGCCCCCAATTTGTTATGGCCCCAATTTGTTATTACATTTATAACACAACAGCAACAGCAAGGGATGACAAACACAGTTTTAACAACTAAAACACATTTAATTTTTAACAAAGACAAAGACTAATAACAACCTACAACTAAAGACCAAGATTGATAAATTAGAAAAAACAGAAATAATTACAGTCCCTTTTTAGTGGGGTGGCTTGGTGATGTCCTGGATGAAGAAAATGCTCAAACACAGGCAAAGAAATCCACAAAAGAAACGTCACAGGTCTTGAACAGAATGGCAGGTCTGGTCATCTTCTTGCAATTTCTCCTACTACTTTACTGTCTCAATTTTTTTCCTTATATACTCTTTTGCAGACCCCACCCACATTTAGACCTCTTTTTTTTAATTTTCTGAGACTTGCCCCAGGCATGTCCAGGACATGTCTAAACATGACTCCAGTCTGATCTTAACAAAAAAAAGGTAAATACTGCCATCTAGTGGCCTATATTCACATTACAACAGAAAGTTTAAACTGGCTTTAAAGACATATTGGGTGCATCTCAAAGCCTAGGCTGCGTCCTTTGAGGGCTGCATTTTTAGGGGTCATCTCTTAATTCCATTGGCTAAACTGACATGACGTCATTTCATCTCCGTTAAACAGCTTTGGTTCAAGCAAGTCGTCACTCATTTCCCTAACCTTAACCTTAACTCTAACTCCTAAACCTAGCCCGAAACCTAACCCAAAATTTAACCTTATCCCTTACCCTATATGTCAGTTTTGATGATGTGATTAAGTGATGACCCTTAAAAATGCAGCTTTCTAAGGATGCAGCCTAGGCTTTGAGATGCATCCATTGTCTGATACATTCAAGTCACTTCCTGCCACTATCACATCAGAGAAGACCAGCAATGAGCCAGTCTCTGTGACTGCAGTATCAGCCAGAAATATGACAAACATTGTGAGGAAATGTCTGGGCTCTCATAAAAAGCTGTTATCTCTAACTCCAGGTAACTGATGCAGGACTGAAGGCTGCGAAGAGATGATGTGACTGAAAGATGAACAATGTTTCCCAAGAACACTGCACAAATTACTCTAATATATTCTCACAGAAATTCTAGGACGGGAGCAGGCAGCAGGCTGAAGTAATGAGAACGCACACAGTACCTCTGACACTTATTCTGACCTGCAAACATCACCAAGCCCAGGGCAACCACACCATTTGTGTCACTCTTACCTTGTTTATGAGGAACCTCAATAAACACTGCATGTTGAAAAATTTCTCCAGTTTGTCTGCACTACCACAAAGGACACACGTGCGCACGCGCACACACACACACACACACACACAAGATAGAGAAAGAAGATTGGGTTAATAAAGGACACACAGTCAGGAGCGAGACATTTACGTAAACGTGCTCCCATACACACACACGCACACACACACACACTTGCGCATATACGCAAACACACATACAGATATACTCACACAAACACAGACACAAAGATACATGCACAGATAAACACACAAGTACACTCACAAATTCACACAAACACAAGTGCACACACACACACACACACACACACACACACAACAACACTCCTCCTCCCTCTCTCTCCGCATCACTCCATATCTTCTGTCAGCCCAGACTCTTTTTCAAGGCCAGATTTATTCTTTGCGCAGTTCCAGACACAAAACACTTATTTCATGGCTTGTCAGTCAGAAAATCCAGGGAAGAAACCATAGGGCTTTTATTTGCAGAGATTCATGCAATGAGGAGAGGTCAGATAAAAGCAATACAAGACATGCAAGTGGTAGAGAGAGACTTTTTTTACACCAAAACCAAAATAGCCGTCTCTTGGTTTAAAGTGAAGGGTGATCCATGCACCAGTCATGAGTTATGTCACTGCTTCTGAACTGAAATGCACTGACTGAAATCCCTAATCCCCACCACCACAAGAAAGCAAAGACACATGGATAACTGCCCATTAGGGGAAAAAAGTATAAGCCAAAATACACAACACTTAAAATATACCGCTTCATATTTAGTTATACCTGAATTACATTCAAAATGTATGTAATTATACTTTTGGAATGCTTAAATATGTGATGTGACAGATGGGTGTTGACAAGACAAGGCAATAGCTATAGGCCTACAAAAACACTTCTGATGCTACAGTATATACATTACAGTACGGCTTTGAAAAGCAGTATGATGATCTTGCTTGCCCGTACATTAAGTGCTTTAGTACTCAAGAGCATTAACTAAGTAATAATAAACTCATTATATTGGGCCGAACTAAGGAAAGATTAGCTTTATGTTCACTGGTTTTCAAGAAAGTGTAGATATTTATCTTTTTTTTTTTTTTACAGCAGATGGATCATAACTGACAGCCTCCAGCACCACTGCTCCGCCATTTCCCACAAATGTAGAGCGTGCCATTTTCTGTTTTCTTTTTTTTTTTTATCTTTGGCAGATTTCATCATTAAGAGTGTTGGAACAATTAAGGTCTACAAACAAATAACTAAAAATGATTCCACTGTGAAAAATGGCATAGGGAAGCCATTGTCCAAAGTTTTTCAGATTAAAGTATCTATTTTGGGTCAACGTTCATATTGTTAAAGAACATGCACATTACAGAACCAACATACAAGGCAGTACTGAGCAAAGGCAAAGAGCAAAGAGCAAAGCAGAAGACTTTACTGTAGTAATAAATGGAGATAAAGAACTGTGTTGTTTTTGTTCTCATGTTTATCAACCATAGTTGGTAGGATGGACACATTATTCAGTCTTCAGATTAAATTTAAATCCAGACACTACGTTTATATATGCAAACACGCACACACGCACACACACACACATATTTATTTATTTTTATTTTTTCCAAATTCAAATTATTCTTATCAATGAATTTGAATGTACCATTTACATAAAAGCATTTGGACAGATTATATGCCGATTAAAAGTGACAGTGGGAATGTGAACAGTATGGTGATGTGCACTGTCCCATATCCAACATTTCCATGACCTGTGTAAAGTGACTCAACCTCTTGTAACTTTAAATGGTTTCAAATCTCAATAAGACCAAGTCATATTGGTGGTTCCAATATTTCCATTGCTTTTATGGCATCTAAAATAAACTTTGTCTTCGCTGCTGAGCTGTTTTTTGGTCGCTGACCAGTCTTTGTGGATGTCGCCATGTTTGTCGGAGTCGAAGGCTGCTCCTCAAAGCAGAGGCTGCAGCCTCAGTAGAGTGTGTTTCAAGGCTGTTATGTCATCACAGGATTGTGAAGGCAGCTTCAAATAAAGCTGAGAAATGGAGCCTTCATTAAGCCTGATATGATATAAAGAGCACATGACTTAACAATTACAGCTAATATCAGGCAAAATGAAGGTTTCATTCAAAGGTGCCTTCATAATAGAAATGCAATGACTGTAGCCTAGAATTGCATCCTAAACTTTGAAAAATGGCCTAAGAGAAGGAATAATCCCATGTGTTTGCATTGTAATCTAACCGATCATCATATGGATGACACCACTTTGTTCATTCATCTCAGATTTTCAGTTGGTTCTAGGTTTTTCACATGATCAAGATGTTTACATGCAGACCTCTCAGTTAGATTGAACTTCTATCTGATTATAAGAACTCCATGAAAATGTGACTATACTGTCTGTATTAATAGAGTCATATTGTGCCCATTTCTCCAATTGATATTTAAATTCTGTGATTACAAACATTTATGGTCAAAAAGCACCAGGTTTTCAGCTATACAGGCTGTGTGTGCAGCATCTCCGACTCACTCAGCCTTAAATGGGCAACTTTGCCTCCTGCCCCCTCCCTTAAAGCACACTCTGTTGTGATTGGCCACCGCGGTTCAGGAAGTTCAACTGAAAGGAACATTATAAAAGGTTTGATTTGTATTGCTGTGGAAAAGTGGTCAAAAATTATTTTAGCCATTGATTCTTCACCTCATGTTCCTTCGGAAGTGATGCAAATGGAATTTGCTTTCTCGCTTTAGAAAAAGTGTCCGCAAGACATGACAATGCATTCTAAACAAACTCTTCTCAGCTTCCACACTACCTTACTTTAGTTACAAAGGCAAGCCAAACTAGGCACTAGTTTAACTCGCATTAACATTATGCTGATGTGATACATTGTGACATAGATATGTTACAAAGGAAAAGGCTGGATGACAAACACGGTACTTCAGGCAGTTTAGGAACTGTTTTTTCTGTCAGAGAGAATAACTCTCCTTAGCATGGACTTCAGGCTTTGTAACATTGCAAATGTTTTCCATGCATACGCCTACGTAAAACAGGAAAACAAAGGGAAAAACCAAAAAAAGCATAATATGACCCCAATAAAAGTGTCTACTACTTTTCAAAATCCTTCTACCAGAGATTTCGCTTTCCCAGAGAACGCTTTCCCAGAGATCTGAAACTACATAAATACATGCATTATTGAACATGCTCATTCTTTTGGGAATCTTAGTGTCAGGAGCAGATCCAAGCTAATACTGAGTGAGAAGCTGGAACACACCCAGCTTACCTACTTACTCACTGCCCTTATGCCTACTGGCATGTGGGGCAGCAACATAGATCCTCCACTGCTGTCTGCTAACGGCTGGCTTCCGGATGGTATCCCAGTTGTGCTTAAGGGTCTTCAGCTCTCTGCCCACAGTTCTTCACCAGGTGTCCTTAGGTCTTCTTCTTTTCCTCTATCCTTCAATGGAGGGGTACGTGTGTGATGTTGTCGGGTTGTCTTCTGAGTACGTGCCCGATCCTTCTCCATTGCCTTCTCATGAGAATGGTTTCCATGCTCTCCTGATGACACTGCGCAAGTAACTCATCATTTGAGATGGCGTTTGGCCAGAATACTCTTTTTATTCTTCTCAAGCTCTTTGTGTGGAAGGCTGATAGTTTAGTAAGGTCACTTATCGTCACTGTAAGGTCACTGTGCCCAACCCTCAAACCTGGAGGGCCAGTGGATCACTTTTCGTCAGCCCTCTACCCCTTTGACCTGTCCGGCTTGGGTGGCCCGACCAGGAGACGAATCTCCCACCGGAATAGCTCTCAGGGTCATTGAGACACACAAGCCCCCCGACCGTGGCGAGGCTGTGGTCCTACGGGGGGGAAACACACCCAGCACATCACAGTAATCCATTGCAGGGATCCTGATAGTCATGATCATACACAACTATAACATTGGATATTAAATCTTTGCTCTGTATATCAGCAGTTCATCAGTTCACTAGTAAAACAACTCTGCAGCCTTACCAAAATCCTGAGGCCATGTCACTAGCAGTGGTGCTGGTCCCTGGAGGAGTGGGTATGCGCCATTACAGAGGCAGGCAATGAGGGCCAAATCTGTCCATGGGTTTCACACCTCCTTCTAGTCACAAGTTAGTGAATTACCTTAAATAACAAAACCATTTATGAAATCTGATGTTTCGGCGGCATTTCTCATTTCTTTAAATAGGCATGAATGACCACCAAAGACGGTTCTTATCTGCCAAAATGATTTTTTTTTTTTTAATTTAATGAATTAGAAAATCCATGTTTGTGTATAAAGCCAATTAAGCCATTTAGTCAGGGTAATTAGTGGAAATAAAAAACTTCATACATAACAGCCTTCTCTTGCTGGATTAGCCCACCCCAGCTCTATTAGGTGGATGGGTAGATCACTAAGGAGATAGTGGGTACACTCACCTCTGGATTTCAATGGTCTCTTGGCTGATAGCTGATTATGCCGTAAATTGACCAAAGAAAAAAAAGTGATGAATGCAGTCTGTATACCTGCTTATACCTTCCATTACACCACTGGTCATCAGAAATGGCAACAGGACCTCTGTTTTTCTTGAACTGGAGTGTGGACGGTTTGGAATAGAGTCTCACCCATGGGTTCCCTTATTATTATTATTATTTTATTTTTTTTAACACAACTTAAGTTTATCCTGACTTGCCCTAATTTGGATTTTTTCCATGGCTGTCAACAGTACAACAAAGTCACACATAAGTGCTCTATATTCAAAGCGTGTGATGATTATCACCCTGCCCAGCGGTCTCCATAGTAAATGAGTCAATAACAATGAACCCCCTGGTTTCAGAAACATTTAATGTGTCTCTACATAAGTCGCCAAACCGTATTTATTCTCTTTCATTATTAGTGGTAAGATCTGAGGCAAAGACTGCCATCTCAATTCGATACATTTAATTAAATATCTAAATCTACTTATTTCATGGCAGTATGTACGGTGTCGGGCTGCTGGAGAGGGTTCCCGTGGTGGTGCTTCAATGATTATTCAGCGCTTGCACAACCGTAAGCCCTTCTGTGAGATTTTATTAGTTTTACAAAAACCCCATTTTCGATCAAATATTTGAGAGAGGTTCCTTTGAAAAGCCTAATCTGTGTCTCTTCTCTCTGTTGCTATGTGACTGATTGTGTTATATAACCATACTGTATATAACCACACACTCAAAGACCAAAGCACTTTCCCTTATAATACAGTGGAGTGCGTAAGTACTTGGACTGCGCCACAATTTTTGCTTTTAGTCTTTGTGCTCCGGTACGTCGGATTCGAAAACACTGAATATGCGGTTCATGTGAAGACCTTCAGTTCTGATTCAAATGTTCAATGTTCAATTGCACTCCCTTAGCAAAATATCACTGTCCAAATTTCATGGAGAGTGTAGTAAACAGGTCTGGGGAAATGTCAACATGGACTAGAATCTCAAAGACAGGTTTCCAACATCTTGTGTAATCTATATTATGAAGAACTGAGGCTATTCTGATGGTAAAGGGGGCCCTACACAGTATTAGTATGAGGTTCCTAATAAATTGCTCAGTGAGTGGAAACTGACCAATATATTAACACAGAGACACTAACTAAGCACGCTCATGTAGGTGCGGATGCTAAATTTAAAAGGATGCGCACACACAAGGCTGAAGTAATTGCCAGGCAAGCAAACATTAACTAATGATGGCAACGGTGCTTCATCATCGCACAATTTCCAGGTCCGGATTTCTAACGATCCAGCAGTAATGAACGACACTGGCCGACACGATCGTAAGCTTCTCTGAGCACGCTCTATTTCATTCCGGTGACAGTGGGGAGCAGTCAGCAAGGCTGCCGTTCTTACAAGCACAAGTTCCCACATTAATTTAAATTCAGACCCTCTCTACCTCTTGCAGACCCCAGAGGAGTAGAAGGCTATCAGACATGCCAATACTGTCCACCCCACACCACAGCAGGCCTTCATTTGCACACATTAATCGAAGCTACGACAGGCGCAAATCCCTGGATTATTTTGAGAGAGGACAATATAAAAATGCTAAAACTACATGTGGTTACACTCAATCTGTGCCTCAACTCAAAGACAAACATTTTAAAGTGACACTTAAGCTGTTCTGGGGGGGGGGGGGGCACTTATACAATGTCACAGCGACACGAAGACAAAGCAACGACAGCAATGACTCGAGGGCACACCCAGGCAAAGTTAAAATGATGCAGAGACACAATAGTGGCTGCAGTGACTCGCAAGCACACCCAGGCAATGTCACAATGACTCAGTCATATACTTGTGACAGCAGTGACTCGTGAGCACACCCAGATAATGTCCCAGTGACACAGTGATATACGCACTACTGCAGTGACTCGCGAGCACACACAGGCAATGTAAACATGACACAGTGACATAATAGCGACTGCAGTGACTCGAGAGCACTCCCACACAGTGTCACAATGACACAGTGACATACAGTGGTAGTGACTGGAGTAAATGACAAGCACACCCATGCAATGTCACAGTCACATACTCATCACTGCAGAGACTCACAAGCGCACCAGGGCAATGAAACGGCAAAATAATGATGACTGCAGTGACTCGCCTTCCAAGCCATGCAATACTGCAGTGTGATTGGTGCATTTCAGATGCGGAAATATGGCAAATAGCATAATGTCAGTATTTCTGAAGGACAGTGTTCAGTTTGTCCAGTTTTAATGATGACTATAATATTGCAGTACACATCCCACCGCATATAATAAAAAATTGGGAATGTGTGTGGGGTTTGGAGGGGTGATGTGCTTCCTGCCTCAATTCTTAATGGGGAAGAGGAACCCGGGAGAGGATGGGATGAGGGCTTCACCAAAAAATCCATTCGCATCCAGAAGTTTTAGTCACAAGACAGTTTAAAGAGAGGTCCAAGCAGGCTACAGATATTTATATTCCAACAGAGCAAAGAGACAGGCCCACATAAACATAGAGAGAGCTATCGATTTCTCTTGACTAGAGGGACGTTTGTCAAACTCTGCCAAGCCTAAATTAGAGTGCAACCTGAAGACTGCATGCGCTCAATTAATCTACACATGTTTTCCTGTAATTTTCACACTTGAGGAACAGAGACACACCTTCGGGGGACGGAGAGTAATGAGGAACGCAGGGTGTGACGATCGATAAGGAACCTGCGCACGTTCTCTCCTCCAGCAAGGGCAATCAGCGCCTGTCACCTCACAGCTTACAGGCCATTTTACTCATAACAGTTTCATCCAGGAAAAAGGCTGGAGGGTCAGTGCACCGTACGGACCTGTAGGAAAGAGCAGCTGGGTCATAAATCACAGAGACACACTCCGCACAAAAGTGACTCACTCTCTCTCTCTCTCTCCTCAACATACACTCACATCCTCTCGAACACATACACACTTACACACACTCGTCTTCTTTCTGTTACATCTCACACACACAAACATACACACTCACGTGCCCAAAATCTTTCTTCCATACACACCTAAACACATAGAGAAGCACAATTTGTATACCTCTATCTTGTAGAGAAATGCAAAGAAACACAAATGAGCACAGAAAACACTCAGTTACACTGAAGTCTTACATTACACTACATTACATTCTATTATGGAGACTTGACATAAGTTCTGATAGGCCATGGAGTCAAGCCTGCTAACAGAGGAGCAGCTTCTACCTGAGTGCACATGACTGTCACCTGACCGAGCTGCCTGATTGCTTGGCTGGTAATATGCTACCCTACTTAAGCTCGCCTGGGGAAGCTGCTCCTCAGTGCGCTCGCTCAACAACCCTCCTCCACCAATCTACTGTATTCATTAACCCGGCTCTCTTTGTCTAAATTTTTGTTCTCTTGTCTCGAAATTTTTTGTCTCTTTCGTGAGGTCATTGCTGCTGTGGCTCTGTTCCGTGGAGGGGGATTAATAGCAGCTCCCTGCCTTCGGTTCCTCGTTCGGAGCCCTGTCGCCAAACTCAATGTGTGATTATATGCCTGTATGTTGCAATAAATATTCTTTTTTGACGAGGTGGTCCTATCAGAAATGCACAATAACGTAGGCACACTAACAAAGTCACACACGCACACACACACTCACGCGTGCACACAACCACACATACACACACGCATGCACCCAACCACACACACACACACGCATGCACCCATCCACACATGCACACACACACCCACGCGCACACACGCACACACACACACACGCATGCACACAACCACACATACACACACACACACGCACACATACTCATGCATGCACACAACCACACACACACCCACACACACACACCCACGCACACACACACACGCGCACACACACTCACGCATACACACAACCACACACACACACACTCACGCATGCACACAACCACACACACATACACCCACGCACACACACCGCCCACGCGCGCGCGCCCACACACACATACGCCCGTGCGTGTACACACAGACACACACACACCTGCGTGTGAAAACCTATCATGTGTCAACTTGTTTAAAGGAGCTCCTCTGCGGGAGCTATTTTAAACAAGGTGCCATATGATAGGTTTTCAATCTTACACCATTGGGCAACTATAGTTAGTGGTGTGCAAAGAGGTTAAAACTATGTATACTAATTAAAATAGGTTATACTGAGCTATTGCTGTGTATTTATTTGAAGTAAGGTGGCTAACAGTCACATTTATATATTTGAATGTGATTTAAAAGGTTGTTGAAGAAGGTGTGTATTTTCAGCAGTGAGTGTAGTAAGTGCTAGGTGGCATGGAGTTGCTGGTATTGTTTTCCTGTGTGGAGTAGTGTTATGAGTTGTGTGAGACACACTCAAATGATTTACTGCGTGACACTGAATCCTGGGAGTCGCCAGGCTTATTTAGGCGAAAGGAGTGAGGTTTCGGGGGGACTCGGGGGGGCACAGCGGGTGTTGATGTGAAGTATTTACACACCACTGGCACTGGTTAATCACTGATAGTTCTGTATACACACCTGTGTGTATTTGCAGAGGAGTTTACCCATGGACGTGTGTGCATGTATGTTTGTGTGTGTGTGTGTGTGTGTGTGTGTGTGTGTGTGCGTATGGATGTATTTGTCTGCGTGTGATGAATTTGTGCTCCTCTCACAAGCCTGTGAGAGAGGTAAACAGCCTGTCTAAATACTGTCACATAAGCCAAAATCATTTTCATTTTTAATTGTTTCCTCAATTACACATGGCATTTGGAAGAGGTGTCACGTCTGCTAAGGACAGCTGTGCCCATCTTATCTCATAAACCTGTTGTCTGATGTCATTTTCCATTTGAGGATAAGTCACGTATTGGGAGATGAGATGAGCAGCAAGCTGAGGCCAGAATTCAGGGGAAATTACAAGGTGAGAGGACTGAGGTGTGTGTGTGTGTGTGTGTGTGTGTGTGTGTGTGTGTGTGTGTGTGTGTGTGCGTGTGCGTGTGCGTGTGCGTGTGTGTGTGCGTGTGTGCGCATGACTGACTGAATTTCTACCAGTATGTCTGTGAGAACATGAACATTAACAGACCAAAATGTGAATAAATTGCCCCCTTTAAAACGAGCCCTTTGGGTCTGAACAGAACAGGTCCGAGCTTAAGGCATTATTAATCTGATAAATCAAAGGCACTGAAACATTCACAGGAAATCTGGGACCTCCAATCTCTCATGATACCACCAGTATCTCATACAGGCACCGCTGACTGGATTTCAGATGAACAAAGGCACATTCCATTACTCTAAATGGCACAGAATCATACTGGGAGAATTTCTAATGCTCAACGAAATGATTCATAATGTGTCAATGTACTTATTTAGAAACATGAAATTGCTTCCATCATCTTTTCTGAGCTGATGTGTACGCGGATCTATAGGTGCGCGTGTATGTGCCTGTGTGTGTCTGTGTCCATGCAGGTGAGGTGTGTATGTGAGGGCGCGTGTGTGTGCCTGTATGTGTGTGTGTAGGTGTGAGTGTGTGTATCTGAGCACGTGTGTGTCTGTGGATGCGCGAGGGTGCGCAGACGCACGAGCGTACGTGAACGCAGGTGTGATATCATGCACACACAGCTTACCTTTGTGCGTAATTGCAGACTGCTGCAGTTCTTACATTCAGTGATTAAAAGGCTGGATAAAGTCTCCCTCAAAACGCTGCTGCAGGCTGCATATAAACCGCAGCCAGTAAAACAGAGAATAGCCACCAGTACAAAAGATAACGGCCTCTCATTCTCTCCATCAATTACATGTCTCACAGTCTCCATCCTCCTCATTCTATTTAACAATGCCTTATTGGCATGACTGTATTAACAACGCTGCCAAGGCAATGCACAATTCACCAACCGACAATGACTCATCACAAATATAGTTAATAAAGTGGAACAGGATGTGTGGTAAATTTAATAACTTAATAGATATATAAATAAAAATTCAAATCGACAGGCAACCTAGAAGTAAGATGATGAATCTCATTAGGACAGTAATAAGAACACTATAAAATGACCTCTCCCACTGTACTCAGCTCTCAAGCCTCGCCCCATACCCTTGTCAATCTTTGTACACACAGCCCTCCCTGGGGAAACTGCTGACAGATCATACCGCTGCTATATGTGACTCATATCTTACAGGTGATTCATCTTGCTGGCAGTATATCCGCACTGCCACGGGAGTGGCAATATCTGTGAGGACAGCTTAACATGCATGAGTAAAGCTGAAATTCGCCTGGCCCCTGAGCCCCTGAATGCGTCAGTCAGAGTTTTGGGTCAACCCACATGCAGGAAGCAGGAAGCAGGAAGCAGTCTCACCTTCCTTTCATTTCTTTCAGCTTCTCCTCGCGCTCCTGGCACACTGACTCGAACCTCTGCTGTTGCAACGTTATTATTTTTAGAGGTAAAACCTTAAACCCTTGCCAAACCAGGGAGACAGGCTGAGGGAAATTATGTTGGTGGAACTATGATGAAAGCATTTGAAAGCCCTGGAAGATGGGGGGCCTGATGAAAATTAGCAGGAAAATGTTGAATGCACTGTTTTATTGCGCTCCCAAGTGATATAATTAGTGAGAGGGTAATTACATAGATTACTGTAACAACATTGTTGTACAGTCACGACGGTGATCATCGTGCCAATGCTTCTACTGTAGCTCCAAGGACTATCCAGCTAAAATTACAATAGAGTCACTGAGGAGTTTACCTTGCCAAGCAGTATCTGTTGAGATTACTGTGCAAACATTACTCTACCGCAGCCATCAATAATACCGCACTAAGATTATCCTACAGCTACCATGAAATTTTCCAGTCTATGATGGTGTTATATTAGAACTTGAAATAGCAATACCATAATATTACTCTACTGTAGCTATGAAGATTCTGCCTTTTAAGAGAAACATTACTGCATTGTTCGACACTGGTTTAAGATTTTATACCCCGTGCAATTTTATCCCCCCTTCCAGCTCACAACACAGAATTTATTTGCTAATATTTTGACCACTATAACCCCTCACTCATTCATCACAGTACCCTTCTGACTGTTTTGTCAATATCACTTTGTCTAGTACACAGCTGTAAAGCCATATCGCTTAAAGGTACCGGCTAAACAAGGACATTAAATAAAAAATAAAAACAGAAAAGAAAACGGGCACTTTTGCGTCTTCCATTAGCACAAATGCATTTGAAATGACTCCTGCGTTCCACATCAGTGACCCTGCCATGTTTATGGCCTCTGGCCTCCATTTGAGTAGAGGGTGGAGAAGTCTTCAATTCTAAGCTAGCTCTGAGCCGCGCCGTCGGTAATGGTGTCAGAGTCGCAGCGGTGCAGATGCTCGCCGCTGTGCATTCCTCCAGGTGGGAAAAGCAGCTGAATAAAGTCTCACAGAATTTCACGCAGAGAGTGAAAAAAAAAAAAAAAAAAACTGAAACAATATATACACACACATCAACCACAGCGGAGTCTGGGTTTTCGCTCCAGGGTTCAGCAACAGCGCACTGCCGCATCACGAAGGGAACTAGCCTTTGCATATCCTTGCGTAAGCAGTGCATCAGTGTAGGGTTGCTTCACTTTGACATTCAAACCCTCCTGAGTGTCCCGCCACTACAGCAAACACCTGGAAATTATTAACAGGAAAACCCAGGGAAGGTCAAATTTAGAATTAATAAGCACGTCTTGATGGCGGCAACACAATTTTCCTGTAGTGCTGAAACATACTCTAAATTTCTATATGCATATGAATCCCTGAGATGGTTGCACAAATCTGGCAGCTTGTGAAAACTGGGTTCATTAAGTATTCAGAATAATTCACAGTAAATGTCTGTGCTAATTATGCGGCGCCGCTAAACAACGATGAAGAAAAGAAATTATCCAACTCCAGAAAGCTGTCAGTAATGCAGTGCGGAGTTGGTGGTCTTCCTGAAGTTCATGTAATGTGGAATGCAATTATCGCAACTGTGTTCGCTTCGGGACACAAAAACAACATAAGCAAGTTAGAGATATAAGAGGTTATTGCTGACAATAGCTCTGCCTTTTTCCGACTGACTGAAAAACATATTATTAAATGCAACAGGCCAGGCCGTTTCTATGACGACGACACTCATCACCTGCTTTCCCTGCAGCAACAGACGCCCTGCTTGCAACCACGGCTCAGGTGCTAGAGGCTTCTGAAAAAAAAAAGTCCGACTTTCTTTTAAAAAAATTGTTCTTTTTATCTGCCTCTTGGCATCTGGCCATTTTTTGCCTCCACATCTTCCATTGAAAATCTCATGACTTAGTCTTCATTTTCAATGTGATTAAATTCACCTCTCGCCGCCATTCCCCAGGTGTGGCATTCAGTCAATTTAATAGACTTTCTAATCTCTACTGCCAAGTTTCAGTATTGCTCTTATGTGTAATCTCCATTTTGAATTCTTTCTGCATTGTCATTTTGCCTTTTTGGGTTAAGAGAACAGGATAAGAAATACTCTGGTTATATTCCGCTTCTCATCAGGGTAGTCTCCTCACTATTTTTAACCATCCCTCATAATTTTTGCTGCGGCTGCTTTATAAGCTGTGTAACAAAAGGTAATTATTTAAAGTGACCTTTTTTTTTTCCATTTTTGTCAGACATGAAAGTTTCAAATAGCCATGCAATTGACAGTCCTGTTTTTCAGCTGCTATTGGCCGTTTGACGACTCTACATCCAACTATCACACTTTGACACTGCACCAGCGCACAGCTCGGCCGCACGTGTCATGAAGACCCTGAGCGGGGTTGCACTGCTCAAACACAGCGCGCCACGCACCGCCGCTGCAACAGGCTGCTCTGTAATCTCTCTGTGACTGCATGGGTTGGCCTGGCTCCAATATTGAAACAAAAAAAACTGCAATACAATAACAAGATACCGGAACCTGAGGGACAGAGAGACGGGCGAGGGACAGAGAGACCCTCACAATGGAGGGACAGAGAGACGGGTGAGGGACAGAGAGATGGGCGAGGGACAGAGAGACGGGTGAGAGACAGAGAGACGGGCGAGGGACAGAGAGACGGGTGAGGGACAGAGAGACGGGCGAGGGGCAGAGAGACGGGTGAGAGACAGAGAGACGGGCGAGGGACAGAGAGACGGGCGAGGGACAGAGAGACGGGCGAGGGACAGAGAGACGGGTGAGGGACAGAGAGACGGGTGAGGGACAGAGAGACGGGTGAGAGACAGAGAGACGGGCGAGGGACAGAGAGACGGTCGAGGGACAGAGAGACGGGCGAGGGACAGAGAGACGGGTGAGAGACAGAGAGACGGGTGAGGGACAGAGAGACGGGCGAGGGACAGAGAGACGGGTGAGGGACAGAGAGACGGGTGAGGAACAGAGAGACGGGCGAGGGGCAGAGAGACGGGTGAGGGACAGAGAGATGGGTGAGGGGCAGAGAGACGGGTGAGGGACAGAGAGATGGGTGAGGGACAGAGAGACGGGTGAGGGACAGAGAGATGGGCGAGGGACAGAGAGACGGGTGAGAGACAGAGAGACGGGCGAGGGACAGAGAGACGGGCGAGGGACAGAGAGACGGGCGAGGGACAGAGAGACGGGCGAGGGACAGAGAGACGGGTGAGGAACAGAGAGACGGGCGAGGGGCAGAGAGACGGGTGAGGGACAGAGAGACGGGTGAGGGAGAGAGAGACGGGTGAGGGACAGAGAGATGGGTGAGAGACAGAGATACGGGCGAGGGAGAGAGAGACGGGTGAGGGACAGAGAGATGGGTGAGGGACAGAGAGACGGGTGAGGGACAGAGAGACGAGTGAGAGACAGAGAGATGGGTGAGAGACAGAGAGACGGGCGAGGGACAGAGAGACAGGTGAGGGACAGAGAGACGGGTGAGAGACAGAGAGACGGGTGAGAGACGGGCGAGGGACAGAGAGACGGGTGAGAGACAGAGAGACGGGTGAGGGACAGAGAGATGGGTGAGGGACAGAGAGACGGGTGAGAGACAGAGAGATGGGTGAGGGACAGAGAGATGGGTGAGGGACAGAGAGACGGGTGAGAGACAGAGAGACGGGTGAGGGCCAGAGAGACGGGTGAGGGTCAGAGAGACGGGTGAGGGACAGAGAGACGGGTGAGGGTCAGAGAGACGGGTGAGGGACAGAGAGACGGGCGAGGGGCAGAGAGACGGATGAGGGACAGAGAGATGGGTGAGAGAAAGAGAGATGGGCGAGGGACAGAGAGACGGGCGAGGGACAGAGAGACGGGTGAGAGACAGAGAGACGGGTGAGAGACAGAGAGACGGGTGAGGGACAGAGAGACGGGTGAGGGACAGAGAGATGGGTGAGGGACAGAGAGACGGGTGAGGGACCGAGAGACGGGTGAGGGACAGAGAGACGGGTGAGGGACAGAGAGACGGGTGAGGGACCGAGACAGGAAAGTGGAGAAGCAGTTTAAGGACTGAGGAAAAACAGAAGAAATCTGCAAAACTAAAGGACCGGTGCGCAGGTTACAGGATTAGTGTGTGCAGGATGCAGTATTACAGTACGCTTGCATTTACCATATGTATGTATGTATAGTGCAGTGAAAAAGCACATTTGTCATGTTTACATTTTTCAGAGCTAAAAATGTACTATATAAGACAAAAAAAAAAAAAATGAATGAACACAGAGTCCAGCTTTTAAAAGATCATTTCTGTCACAACCCTTGTGTGAATGACTTCTGTACCTCCTCCCATCCAGCAACTTGCATATCAAGTCAGAAGTGCTGTGTCCTCTCTTCTGATTAGTTTGCATTTTGTCTGCTTCCCTAACCCCGGCTGTGTCTGAGTTACCCCTCCTCACGTATCTGCGGTACGTTGTTGTACGACCTCCTTTGAGCCGGCAAGTTGTACTGTCACTTGCTACATGCACTTCTGCACCTATCAGCATTTACTAGTAAATCCATTTGTCTTCAAAAAGTTAAACCTAATGATAGTAACATATATATATATATATACACACAGTATATATACACACACACACATCACACATACACACTGCGGTATCCTCCCAAATCAGCTACTTGTTAATTGAACCTGTCTGTCTTGCAAACAACTGTCCCTGCGGGAGTGCAAACATTTCCTGGAAGTCGCGGCAGTGCTTGCGCTTCAGTGCAGTAATTTCGTATTTTGTGAAGTTACCTGAGCTGCTAGTTCTCTTCGTTTTACTCCTGGATAAGTGAAGCTCAGGAGAGAGTTTTTGTGATGAGACTCGAGTGTCCTGCACCAATCAATTTGCTGTTAGCGCGACCACGACCGGTAAGAAATATGTTCTTGACAAGGATGACCAGTCCCTATTTCACAACGGCTTGTTAAGGAGTTAACAAATGTCACTTCAATTTTCTTCATGTACAGGTTGCTTGCTTCGCATGGTCAGTGTATACAAGTTGCAAGCCTAAAAAAACGCATCATGAACGTTATCTTACCGCTGTGCAAGAAATCCTCATTAAAAAACCATATTTTGTATTTATTCAGAGCACCTATGACAACTATCAAAATTATTTGATGATCTGAAACATTTAAGTGTGACAAATATGTAAAAATAGTAGCTGTGGGAAAGGGGGAAAATACTTTTTCACAACACTGTATGTATGTACAGACTGTGTCTGTGGGCTCATACAGAGGACCGGGTCTGTTTCACACAGGTACAGCTCCTGCCCTCACCATAGACTACAGACACAAGGAAGTATTAAGACTCAACACAGTAAGAGCTTTGCTGTCACACACACACACACACACACACACACCCCCCCACACACACACACACACACACACACAAGCACACACACAGAGTGCAAGCTGGTCTCTGATCCGTTTTATATCACTGAAGTTCTGTCATTATCTTGTGCTTCAGGGTAGAAATAGGACAGGAGATTATTCTGTGTGCGTGTGTGTGTGTGTGTGTGTGTGTGTGTGTGTGTGCGCGCGTGCGTGCATCTGTGTGTATGTGGTCCACAAAATGTCCCCATAAGCAATGGAATATCAGATTTTGAGGTCCCCATGAGGAAATTTAGCTATTTTAGGGTTAGGGGTTAAGTTTAGGGTCGGGAAAAGGTTAGGGTTAGGTAGGATTAGGATAAGGTTAAGGTTAGGCTAAGGTTAACCCCTTTGTGCAGAAGCCAAATTTGGCTATTTATGGGTTACCCACTTTAATGCTGTATAATTCAAGATTTAAGCTTCATAAAGAGGAAAAATGTGGCTCAATTCAGAAAAGACACCTACAGCATTTAGAATTACATTGTATTTCAGTTTATTTTCATGATTTTGGTCGAGAAAATGAGCTGCAAACATGAAAAATCTTCATGAGAATTCACCACTGAAATTGCAAAAAAAAATAATTCAGAGGATTGAAAAACTGCTGGGGCTTAAAACTATACATTTCTGGTATCATAAACTCCTTGACCACAAGTAGAATGCATCTTCAACATTACATTCCAGATTACCTACATGCTATTAGCCAAATTATACAGCTATCCAAGTGTCTCCCCAAAGTCTCAAAATTATTTCCTGTCAAATCATAGTAAAATCACGTATGTAACACAAATAAAGTTTTAAGGCATGAAATTTTATATGAACAAATGATTTTCTGGTTGAGTTTAGTATGAATTTATCAATCTCAGTGCAGTTGAATATCAGTAGTCACCAGTAACCTCTCCAAACACAAAACATGCCTTTTCTCCATAATAAAGTTTAGAGTTTTGTCCATTTTTCTTCTAAGTCTCCCAAGCCAGCACAAACACGCATTTGCATTTTATAAACTGCTGATTAAACAGTCAGAACATTCACCCTGTAATGGAATTTACCAGTTCCCAAACTCACGACCTCATTTCAACCCTTGTAAAGGAACAAGTGTAATTCACTAACTCAGGAATATCTGAATTCTGAAATATACCTTATTTTAACAGAACAGGTCCACCTAAATGCATGGGCAGTTCACTTTTAAACAGGAAAAAACATCGGCATTCGACTTTGTTGAGTACGGTATACATTCCAAAACAGAAAGCAAAACTAGCAGCCTACCGTTATTCACGAATCCCTCCTCCAGAGACAGATGTAGAGTAGAAGGAACCCTCTAGTCCTGTTTCATTCGAAATAATTCCCATTGACCATGTCCTTATCGTATTTAAATCCTCTAAATATAACTGAACACTTCAAGGCCAGTTTTGCGCGTCTTTTTTTCTGTATATATATAGATATATCGCGTCTGTTTCAGCCACGTAATGCGCGCAACGTAAACAGGATACAACCGAGCCTGCTGATACGCATAGGCTTGTATGCTCTGTGTTTGTCCAATCAACATGTTTCACTTACTGTAGAACGTTTAAACACTCGGGAATTGGATAAGAAACGAGCCAATCAATACGTTGTTACCGCGGAAGTTTCGTGAGGCCGTGAAGTCTAACTGCGCAGTTAGGCAGAAGAGCTTGAATGTATTATTGAGTGATTGGCTATCAACGCCAGTACTCGGGTGGATTTAAGGAAGCGCTGGATTAGTCAATGGAGAAATCTACACGAAAATCCACGGTAGGGAACTACGCATTTTTTGCATTTGATGACTGAAATTGACAGTAGAATGTGAGAGAATCAATACCATGTTGAATTTTTTGCTTCAGAAAACAGATATTTCTGAACCACTAATTGGAATGCCGTTGGCTCACTGTTGCTAAAGTGGTTGCTACATAGGAAACGATTTTTTCTGTCTCAAAAGATCATTTTTAAAAACTGCTGGATCGATGCTATGGGCAAGGATATTGACCAGCTTACACATCAGGCTTAGCTGAGGAGTTTAATTCATGCAGCTCTCGAAAAACAGGAAGTGGAGTGAACTTCCCCATTTTCAAAACCGCGTTCGAGGTCTGCTTGCTTGTGAATATTCAATAACTGATCCGGGGCTGCCATCTAGTGATCGAGTACAGTAACAGCGTGCTTAAATTTGCAGGTCTATAGACGCAGGCGTCTGCAGAAAGGGGTTAAGGTTAGGGTTAGGGTTAGGGTAAGGTTAAGGTTAGGGTTTGTTATGTTCTGTTGACGGTTAAGGCCAGGTAAAGGGGTTAGGGAATGAATGCAAGTGTATGGAATGTCCCCACTAGACATGAAAACCCAACATGTGTGTGTGTGCGTGCGTGCGTGCGTGTGTGCGTGTGCGTGAATACATCTGACTGTACACTCTCCCTCTCCCTCTGCACCCACCTGTGCAGATGAGATTGATGTGTATTGGAAGTGACACCTGCAGTGGGACGGGGTGCGTCAGCTGCTCACCCTGCCAGCTTTACATTATTTAGGGCCTTTCATTAATCATGGCCCTGCTGCCCAGTGAGCCTCCACTTCCCCTCTCTGTCACACAGCATCTCTTTCCAAAATCCATGCCCAAGTAGGCCAGAATGCAGTGCAGTGTGGGGTGGAGTTGCGATGGAAACAGAATGTTGCTTGTTAATACGTTGTGCGTAGAATACATGATCTGCCCAGCTAGGGGAGATGGACAAGGGAACCACAGGATTAGCATGTGCTGTAGGGCCACAAGAGTGAGGAAGAAGATTGGCCTCTGGAGAAGGCGATGCTGCATCAGGGCTGGGCTGCAGGCTGCAGGTGGCCTGTATCAGAACACCCCCGCACCCCCCTCCTGTTCTCTATTCGCTGTGATATGATGCTCTACTCTGGGGATTCCCAAATCTGACCTTGAAATCCAAATCCAGCCCTGTTTTTTCTCCATTCAGACAGCTACATGAACATTTATTGCAATGAGTGGTCAGTTTCTCATCAAACCTGACTCCCAGGTAAAAGGAGAGTGTAAAACCGGCAGTTCTCGGCCCTCGAGGACCATGATTAAGGGAACAGGGCTGTACTTGGTGAACGCAAACTTCTATTGGGCGGTTTCCAGGATGAACTCTCTGTATGAATGACTGTTACTATAAGTAGGACACAGCAGGAACCTTCCCTACGAGTGGATCATTGCATCTGTTAACTCCCACCCTTTGAGTTTTAATGCAGTTTTGAGCGTGTCTGTTGAGGTCTGTGGAGTTGGCCCTCTGTGTGTGTGTGTGAGAGATAGAGAGAGAGAGAGAGAGAGAGAGAGAGAGAGAGAGAGAATAGCTGTTTATGAGTGTTTGAGTGATTATTTCTATCAGTCCTGGTAAGTCTGGGTCGGGGCCATACATCTACCATGAGGGAGTGTGTGGTGCTGCTGTGGGGGGTGTTTTCCGTGGGTCACAGGGGTGGAATAATGAGGCAGGCTGCGGCTGGCAACACATTTGGGCTGAACACGCTGCCAACACACACACACACACACACATGCAGACATATTCACATCCACACCCATCCTTGTACTTCTATCCTTCTGAGGACATTACATTGATTTCCTTTCATTCTTTGTGTGTCTCTACAGTCTTCCCCTGATCTTAACAATAAGCACCGCATTCCTTACCCAAACCCTCAACCTTACCATAACCTATCAATAATTCTAACCTTACCTCTAACCTTGACAAATACAAAATAATTTGCCTTTGTAGTTGTGAGGACTGGTGAAAATGTCCTCACTTTCCAATAAAGTCTCTGGGCATTTATCAAAATCCTGTACTGAAGAGCTGGCAGAAGCCTGGTGCCCCATCTTCCAGAAGCCTCTTGACAAACACTCAATTCCCTCCATCTGGAAAAGTTCCATTAGTGTCCCTGTCGCCAAAAACGCAAACTGTAAAGAGAATAATGACGACTGTCCTGTTGCAGTTACCTCACTAGTAATGAAGTGTTTTGAGAGAATTATTATCAATTTCTTGAAAACAGAGGTCAGTTGTTTTTTTAGATCCCTTTAAGTTTGCATATAAGAATAATGGAAGCACAGATGATGCCATCATAGCCGTGACACATTATATTAACAATCACTTAGAGGATCCCACCACATATGCTCACCTTTTATTTGTTGATTTCAGCTTGGCTTTTTATAGGCTACAGTCATCTCTTAATCAAGAGGCCGATTGATATTAAAGTTCACTCTCTAATAATCAAATGGTACTATTTATTTTTGTCCAATCATAGACAGCAGGTCAGTGATAATGAAACTCTATCTGAACATAATACTTTGAGCACAGGATCTCCCCGGGGCTGCGTTAGTTCGGCAGGAGTGTAGGAGTGTAGAAGTTTTTACCCAAACAATCACATCATTAAATTCTCAGACGACACTAAAATTTTAGCTTTATCGAAAAAGAACTGTGACCCATCTGACTACTTTTCGAAAATCCAAAGGTTTGTGACTTGGTGTAAAAAGAACCATCTTATTCTGAATGTCAACAAGAGAGAAGAAATATTGTTTGACCCTCTGGGAGTCAGTGACCACAGGTTAGAGGTCATCCACAATCAAAACATTGCTCAGGTTGTCTCATACGAATATCTCGGCGTTATCATTGACAACTCGTTAACTCAAAGCACACGTGTCGATAACCTCTGGGGCTCATTACAATAACGGTTGCATGTTTTTAAGGAGTCTGAGAGTCCATGGTGTATATCAAAAGTTTTTGTTAATATTTTATCAGGCGATATTAAAGAGCCTTGTCACGTACAGTATCACAGCTTGATTTGGTAACCTCTGTGCAGTTAAAACATAATCTAACCCAGCTGATTCATACAGCATGGAAATTAATTTGTGTCAAAGAGCACTTCTCCATGCAGAGTATATACAAACAGGACACTCTCAGAAAGGCCAATAAGATCGGCAGGGACACGTCCCACGTTCTGCACGCAGAGTACACGCTGCTGCCTTCTCGTAGGAGGTTCAGAGTTCCTCGGTGCAGACTAAATCAGTTCAAGAATTCATTTATTCTTAAAGCCGCTTTCACGCTAGATGCAAAATGAAACGTGTATTCGCGTCTTTGCATTGACTTTGAATGTAATCTGTCGTGCGAAAAATTTTTTTCGTGTCCAGTGTGAAAGCAGCTTAAATCTATTAAGTTTTTAAATAGTGGTAGATAAAAGCCAGAATATGCCTGGGGCTCTTTCTGTTCTTAATGCTAGATGTTACTTATTTATTTTATAGGAATGTAATGATCTTATCCCATCTTCTAGATTTTTTAGAAAATGTATTTTATTTTTATTTATTGAGTTGGTCTATATGTATTTTACATAAATATGTTTTTTTTTAAAGAGGTTCGGCAATATGCACTACAGGACGACATGCTGTGTACACTCATCATACTCATGTCTATATGTGTTCATGCTGTTTGTGTTTATGTGGCTGCAGTAGGGGTGAAGAGCCAATGACAAATTTCTCACTAGTGGGACAGTAAAGTTTATCTTGTACCTTGATGACCCCATTCTGTAGAGAAATACAAGACTAGGTGAAACCCAGTATACAGCTGGGCCGCCTAGTGCTGTATGAGAATGTGGGCCCAAGAAAACTGTGCTAAATGAGGCAAAGCTCACGCAATTATATAAAGTGCAAGTTTAGTAATGAGCTAGAGCTGATAAATTATTTACAAAGTATGAGGGAAGAGTGTATGGGAGTGTGTGAGTGAGAGTGTGGGAGTGTGAGTAAGGTATGGGAGGTGGGGGGGAGTCTTGAGTCAGGAAAACATATCAAAAGCAAGTTATACATTTGAAAAGACAAAGAGCTATAGCAAGGGTAGCAGTTATTGATTTTGTGAATGTGAATTTGAGAGAGACAGCAGCAGCAGATATAGATGGCAGATAAAGTATGTATGTATGTATGTTCCTGAATCATAATGAAACAATAAAGTTATCATTACAGTTGTGCTAATCGGGGACATGACGTCACTATCATGAATACATGGCAGTTCCAATATAGTGAGGGTGTAAGAACGAATGTCAGTTTCATTTTTTCCCCCATGTTCCCCCATGTTTCTTCTTTGGGAATTTTATGTTTGAGTGAAGGAGTTGCCAAGTGTTTACATAAAGCGTTAGAAGATATTGGTGATGGTTGAATATGGATAAGTATGTAGCTAAAAAAATTGAAATGAATTTCTGACCTATTGAAAGCTCTTGAAAAGGCCTTGTAATTGACACCAAGATCATGAGAATTGGCCCGAGAAATAGGAAAGTTTTGGAGTTTTATAGAGCTCCCACATAGCCAATTCTTTGGTATTTATTTCAGTCACGGCAGATAAAAAAGTGTGTGTTGCAAAGTGAGCAATTTTGCTCAATTTTACCTCAAATATGGTAGACAGTCAAAAAAATGATATAATCAGTGTTTAAAGACATGAAATAAAATAAAAGAATTCAGGAAAGAAAGCATGAACGATGTTCATAAGTGACAGTTACAGCCTTACCCAGCATTGTACTTTGTCACATAGCTTATATGATATCAGAGGTGTATAAAGTACTGGAAAAAATAACTAAGTAAAAGTAGAGGTACCATTACTGAAAGTTTCTTTGGTAAAAGTCACCCATAAGAAAATTACTGGAGTAAACGTCTTCAAGTAGCTCACATGAAATGTACTTAGGTACCAAAAGTATTTTGTGTAAAATATACTCGCACTTTTGATACTTAAGTCTAACTACAAGGTATTTTTCATAGTATGTATAGAAAGAAGCAACGCAGCCACTCTTTATTCTCTCCTTCTGCTCTTTAATCAATTTTCAGGTGAATGAAAAATACAGAATTCAAAAACAAACAGGCAGTCTCTCCTTTATATACTTCTTCTTTAAGTTTATTGGCAGTTTAAAAACCACTATAATTGACAATAATTAAGAGTAGAATTACATACTATCAATACCATGCCGAATTTTTGCTTCAAAAAACTGATTTTTCTTAACTACTAATAGGGATACCATTTGCTCACTGAAACTGAAGTGGTTGCTGCAGAGGACAACAATGATTTCTGTAGCAAAAGATAAATTTTTTTTGAACTGCTGGATCGATACTATGGGCAAGTATAATGAGCAGTTTGTATATCAGGCTTAGCTGAGGAGTTTTATACAGGCAACTCCTGAAAAACAGGGATTGGAGTGAACTCGTCCATATTCTAACCGTGTTTGAACTCAGCTTGTTTGTGAATAATCAATAACTGATCCGAGAGTGTCATCTTGAGGTAAAATATTGTAACTGCGTGCATAAATTTGCAGCTCCATGTCCGCTGGCTGACACATCTGCGCAAAGATACCCTGCCGAGCACCGTTGTTCTTCTCGAACACGCCAAATCCAGATAATCCTTAAATGATGAATTACATTCATATTGTAACGAGTAAAAAAGTGGCCTGAGTCAAAGTAACGAGGTGAAAGAATACTTTTTATCTTTTAAATGTAGTACAGCAAAAGTCCAGGTTAAAAAAAAAAACTCAAGTGAAGTATAATCCTCAAACTATTTAAGTAACTATAAAGAAGTGCATGTACTTCGTTACTATACACCTCTGATGATAGTGTATGCCAAGTCCCTTCATTGTGCCTGTGTTCTCTCATATCGGTTGTGAGATTCAAAAGGAAGATTAAAGAAATAATCCTGGTACTGGCTACGAAATTACAACTTCGCAACCAATTCTGCCCTCCATGCTTGTTAATTGTCATATCGGTTGCGAGATTCAAGAGGATAATTAAAAACACATTCCGACCATTGTTATGATTCTTTCATGCTAGATCGGTACGATGAGTTGCATTCCTCTATCTCAATGGAATCTCACAACCTGTACCAGAGAAAACATGCATGGAGGACTGAAACAAACAGAACCAATCTAGCGTGAAAGATTAGCCTAATAATGGTCGGATTGTGCTCGTAATGCCACAAAATCGAATGGAACTTTTTAAAAGACAGGGAATCTAGCTTGGGCAAGCACATCATTAGCATCCGCTATATGAATATTTAATCCCCCTTCTGCTGTCCATTAAAAGAAAATACGTATTCATTTTCGTAAAATGGCAACCAATATTGCCAAGAAACATTCACTGCGTCAAAAATTGCGCATTTTGAACATTCTATATGTACAAAATGTGTTTTAATTTAACAGTACATTTACCTGATTATTGCAGTCTATTGCTAGACTGGATTCAAGTCATGGTTTCACTGGTCACGTTGCGTTGGCCTAGCGGGTACAACAATGTAGTGGAGAAGTAGCTACTTCAATGACGAGGTGTTTAATCCAGCTTGGCGCAATCTTTTAAACTTAATATTTTCTTACATTTATTGTTTGCATTGGTGTTGGTTACAGTCGCTCTCATAGATACAATCAAAGCGGCCACCAGAACTGCTTCCGTTCAAGCGAAGCAACTCATGAATTCTTCCGGTATTCTTGAAAATACTGAAACATAATAGTTTCCACTGTGTACGTAAATACGCAATAGTTTCCACTGTGTACGCATAAATGAGTGTGGCGCGTACAATTCCACTTTTTAATTTCCGTTTCTGCTGCAATCTCTCAAATCCTAGATCCAACAACAGCAAAGTATTCAGTTTCTGTTGCAATGTCTCAAAGCCAAATTTTAAGACCCATGTATTTATAATGCAAACACACAGACCAGTAATTACGAGTGAATTCGACGCCCGGCCAGCCAGCCAGCCAATCGTCGGGCAACCAATCGGTGAAGTTCCTCCCCGCCAGCCATTGCCGGCCAACCAATCGTTAAAGTGCTTCCCATCCGGCCAACCAATCGCTGAACTTCCTCCCCGCCAGCCAGCCAATCGTGGGACTTGATCACTCAGGCAGCCGGTCAGCCAGTCACTCACTCACTCACTCACCCAGCGACATTCGCGTTTATAGGGGCCTGGCCACTGCTCGGCTCAGCGCCAAAATTCTAGTCCAAACTATATAACGAGTACAATAACACACACACACGCAAATGCACACACATGCAGGTGCGCGCGTACACTCACACAAACACATATTCATATAAACACACATCCTTGCATTGCAACCCTTGTGAGCTTCAGAAATGTACCCACTCGCTACAACCTCACCACCCTGAGAATTTCACAGCAGAGCCACAAAATCACACCTGTGCTCGTCCACACCTCGCACACATGGAGAATGCACTCGCACCCTGTCAGCACCTCCCTGATTACGCCATTGGCTCTCACATATGCAGAGTCTACAGCCGCCTCCCGCTACTTCACCAAGCATGGACATGTGCTTCTGGGTTACATAAGCAGACTAAAAACAAAACACCCAAATGTTATGAGTCTGTTTGGATTTGCCAGCTCCCATAAACACCGTGCAGAGAGACGCTGAGGAAATGCAAGGACACCTACAGGAAGAGGCTGGAGGACAAACTTCATCAGAGCCGTGTGAGGGATTTGTGGACAGTAATGAAGGTAAAAGACAGACAGACATCAGGGAGCCTGGACACAGCAGTCCAGTCCAACCTGTTCTTCAGCAGGTTCAGCTCACCTCCTGTCGTTCCCCCATCACCTTCAGCCCCCCGCACACTCACACCATCTCAATTAGTTCGCTACACTCCCTGCTTTCTCCTGTAAAGCACCTCTCTACCTGCCCCTCCTCCCCCTCCACTGACGACATCAGCACCAACTCCCGCCCAGTGACTACAGGCCAGGTGAAGAGGCGGCTGGAAAGACTTAACCAGCGAAAGGCTGCAGGCCCTGATGGCATCACCCCCAGGATCCTGAAGACCTGCGCCAGCCAGCTGTCTCCTGTACTGAGACATCTGTACAACCTGAGCCTGAGTCAGGAGAAGGTTCCGGTGCTGCGGAAGTCGTCCTGCCTGGTTCCAGTCCCCAAGAAGCCGATGCCATCTGACCTGGCGGACTACAGACCAGTTGCTCTCACATCTCATGTGATGAGGCCACAGGTGAGGATGTTTCTGGACTCTTTGCAGTTTGCCTACCGGCCCCATCTGAGAGTCGATGATGCTGTCATCTACCTGCTGCAGCGAGCGCATATGCATCTGGATGGTGGGGGAGACACGGAGAGGATCACATTTTTTGATTTCTCCAGAGTTTTTAACACCATTCAGCCTTCACTGCTGGGTGAGAGGCTGCAGGGGATGGGTGTTGACGGCTCAATGATGTCCTGGATTACGGACTACCTCACGGGCAGGCCACAGTTTGTCCATTTGGGCAGTGTTCTGTCACAACATTAAAACCACCTGCCTAATACTGAGTAGATCCCCACTGTGCTGCCAAAAGAGCTTCATCAAACTCACATCAACTAATATTCCCGGGCCCGGCGTTTCCCAGCAGAACATTTCCCAGAGCGTCACACTCCCTCCAACAGCTTGCCATTTTACCCACAGTGCATCCTGGTGTCATCTCTCCCTCAGGTAAATGGTGGGCACTAATCTAGGCGATGCAAAGGATATAAAAGGAAGCAAGACTCTCTGATTCAGATAATCTTCAGTTGCTCTAAGGCCAAGATACAATGCTCACGTGCCCATTATATGCACTTTCAACAGTAGACCAGGGTTAGTATGGCCACTCCAACTTGTCTGCAGCTACAAAGCGCTAAATGCAGCAGTATATGATGCATTGTGAGTTGAACAAATTCATCATATAATTATCATTAAATCTCTCAGTGACTTGCACTACAGTTTCCTTTCTGTTCATTTGGACGAGATGGCATAGACTTTTTCAAACCTTGTGCATCGATGAGTCGCCGTACCATTTCAGAAATGCTCTGACCCAGCTGCCGGTTAGCTCACTCGGTTAAAGCATCGTATTGCGGAGCAGGAGTGACAATCACGGCACGGGCTTGAGCCCCGGTCGTAATAACTGGCAGTGGTCGGCAGCTTTTTCAGAAGTAGCGCACAATTGGCCATTGCGCTAAAGGGATGCAAATTGGGAAGGGGCTGCCGGGAAGGGAAATATAAAATGGTTGCTTTGTTCGTTGCTCAAGCCCCTCTTGTTGGCCAGCTGGGCGCTAGTCAGGAAGATTCTAAGCTTATTCATGTTCGGGTATCCTCCGCCCTCCTCCTGAACTTGTGAGGATCCAACCAATGAGTGTACAGAAGCAGTATTGATAGATACGTGCTTTGGAGGAGAGCCATGAACTGTCCCTCTTTCCTGAATTAGCAACAAGGAGTCGCATACGAGCAAGACTTGTACATAGTTCCTCAATAGGGCATTCCAGACTGGGGTGGGATTGGAGGTGCAAAATGTATATTAAAACTTACTGACCTACTCATGTAGCCATAACAATATGGCCTAATTTTTCCCACACCTGACGCATCGAAAACGAGAACCGACTGTTCGCTTACTGTCTGAGGTCCATCAGCGGACCTAGACGTGTGCCGTTATTACAATAAAATCCACGTTATTTATTACATTTGCGGGTGTTTTTGACGCTTTGGTTCATCAGCAGTCCCGTTGCCATAGTGCTAATAATTGCTTTTGATGCATAACACTTTCACAACGTGAGGTGATTTACTGCACTTCACAGCCGTTCGCCATAGAGGTTATAAGTGATTCACCAAATGCAGCTAACAGTGTGAGGGAAATTACTTCTGTCAGAAAAAACCTGCAGTGGAGGGACTCGGAGACCAGGGCCACGCCTGATGCAACACAAGGAAAACCTACCATGACGAATTGCGTTTTCATCACCAGAAAAATATGCGTGAACACGTTCCATGTTTCTTTGACACACAACCTGTCTTACACCTCAAAAATCTGACTGATAGTTTGCACTGATGCAAAGACATTGATTCCTATTTTCCAGAAATGGCCCAATTTGAATTTCTAATTTATTTTCCTGTGGCAGGCTTATCCCTGCACGCAAAAGCTGATAAGCTTACCAACCAAGCAGCCTTAACAATGGTGCTAAATGGAGGAAGCTACCCAAGCTCTATATGTAAATAGACATATAAAAAAAAAAACAGTTTGAATCAATAACAAAAAAGCAGACACATTCCACAATATTTTGTAGCATGCAGTAAATATACTCCCAGGCATCCCACTGACCTTTCCAGTGCATTGGAAACCCGCTACAAATAATATAACAATAATTACATCCAGTATAGAGATTTGAACTGCACATTCTGCGTTTCTGCTGCTGGGTATTCTTTTTCCAATAAGCATACATCTGGCCATTGCTCAGTAATAATAAACTGTATTCCCTGGGGATGTATTCCTCAGAGTGACTTCACCCAAACACATTCTCATGCAGAGAATCAACTGTGGGAAAAAAAACACGGCAATGGCGATTAATATTCAGTCCATAAATATGGGTAAATATTATAGATAAGGAGATCTGTGCTACTTATTGTGAACATGTTACATCCACACTGCATTAGCGGCTAATTCCTAAGGCACGGGCGGCCTAAAAAGCAGGTGAGTGCACAAACATGCACACACAAGCAGCAAGTGCACTGAGCGAGTATGATAATGTCGTGTCTTTTGCTTCGGAACATGATATTACACCCATCATATCAGCTTCCAACTGTGTTACAGTTTCACTTTCCACGCTGCAGGAGTATCTTTCACGTCAGACTCAGCGTAGTCTCAATGTTTTTTTTTAAATCAAAGGCCATCTCCAAACGTCATCTCCAAATGTACTGTACAAACAAATTTAGGACTGAATCTTCCCATGCCAAGCAAGCACTACTTCAATGATTGTTAAAAAAATGCCTGCTGCTTCACAGCGGATCAATTGTATTTAGTTGCTGGAATGAGGGCATCAAAAAATGACAACATAGCAGATATGACAGCACATTTGCAGTGAGGTGGCGAACTCCAAACATCCCAAAACGAGGGTCATTTCTATGTTTATTACCTCTGAAGCACCTGATATGTTTGGTGGCTGTGTTTACAATCCAAAACTTTATGTTGACTGATAAAATGCACTGTTAGAGGTGACACTGCAGTCACTGAGAGTTTATTTTTGTTCACAGGGATCCCGTCTTCAGTGACCTATTTAACAACTTATTTGCACGCTGGATTGAATCTCAATCAGGAGACTGACTATGGCAGTTCTAAACCTTGGGTTTTTCCCCATAAATGAAAGCTTAGCTTACAGAAGCAATTAATTTGTGGAATAAGGGGACACATCAACCTCTGTTACTCCACAGCCTGGAACCCTTCACTTGCACCGACCTGCACCCCAAAATTGGACTGCAGACTCATAACAGGCCCTACAGCACAACCTCAGAGATATGTTCCACATCTGGAAAATTATTAGAACTCTGTTCTGTATATTTCCATGGCAACTTATAATACAGTTCAAGGATCAATACACAAGGCTGGCCTGACAGCGGGGGTAAAGCAAACGGTGATGTACTAAGTAATAATTCGATATGAACTTTTGCAATGAAAGAGTCTTTTTAGCGTTTCACCCCATGATTTTTACTGAGTCTGTCTGGCCTCTCATTAGAAAAACTCTCTGTACATAGCTAGACAGTACCTGCCATGTCATCTGAACATGGCTGAAATCCACTATACCTTCATCAATAAAAAATCCCTGTTGAGAAGCAGCCATACATGCACCAGCCATAAAACCACCTCTTTGCTTATTTCACAGACTAGTTAACATGCGTCTCACTCCTCTCAAGCCAAATGCTATGTTGATGGAACAAACTCCCCTTTTCCCAGATTGTAAACAGCTCAGTCACCTCCGATTTTGTTCCATGCTCTGAAGATACATTCAGATTCTACCTCGGCTAACTTTAAACCCACACTCCTGTGCAGTGCAACCCCCGATAAAGCACCACTGCGTACTTTGGTCTTTTGATCTTCCAATACTTTCATGTTGCACTTGTCTTCACCTTGATGTTGTTAGCTCTTGTAATCATTCCTCTTCGAGCAAAAGACTGAATTCTGCCCTTGGGTATAAAATATGCATGGAGGTAACCGTGAGATAGAAGCCGATTGCGTCTTTTTTGGGAGCACTGCACTTTACCGCGTATTGATTTGCTTTGCATTGAAAATGTGCTATTTTTGGTGAGTGATTTATACAGATAACTTAATTAACCACCATCCCATCCAGACTGCACATCCAGCCAGCACATATAGGCTGCACATCTTGCAACAGATCCTCTGTTGGCTCCACTGCTACGTACATTAGAGATTTATTTTAGGGTACTCGTCACAATGTACCTTCATGCTGCTGTAGAATCCCCACCCCCCCAAAGCCTTTGTTTAACTCTCGATGTGTGCTTTAGTTAAATCCACCCATTTGCATACTAATCTTAAACAATTACTGAAATTACTGCACTCTATCAACTGTTAATCACTTGAGCTAATTTACTTAGAGAGACCTGCTGAGAACACAGTGTTGTTCAGTGAAGAACGCATGCGGTGAATCTGCAGAGCACAGATTCATCAGTGAAGAGAGTATATAACAGCCAAAATCCTGAAAGTGCGCTGTCATCCACTATAAGCACCGGTAGGAGGCTGGCAGTGAACAGGCAGCATGGAGAGCCTGGCTGCAATCCCCTCAAAATAAGTTGATCGCTGAAGGGTTTGTGAGGATCGGGTAGGTGTCCTCTACTCGCTCATGCAGAAAGAGGAACGGCCGGTATGGACTGACATGTCCTAAACGAGTAATTTTTGCCTCTGCCAAAGGCGGGAAAGTGTTCAGCACAGCGGAGAGTGGCAGCTCCACCCTCAGTTATATCAGTTATTAATAAATAATCAGCCCCACACGACTGGGGCTGATTATTTATTAATTTTTTCACATCTTTGCAGTGGCTTATTGCCTTCGTCAATCCAGATTAGAAGGGCATCCCTAACAAATAATATCAGTGGTTGGGGTATAATCCACTGTTGTTTAACCCAGAGACAACACCTGGGGACACTTGCATCCTAGTTATTGCAACAAGGAATTGAATAAAAAGAGTGCAAAATTACTGAAATGACCAACTTACAGACTTATGCGCATCAATAGACCCCGAAAAAGGAAATACATATTACAAGAATTTATCATTTTTTCTTAAAATCTTGGCAATGTAGAATTAGCTTGTTGCAATTTGCTAGGACATTGAATTCTTAATTATCAAACTAAGGCTTGTTTATGTGAGCATGCATTCATCCAACACCGACCAGGAACAGTCTGAACCACCTGAGTATTTAATTTAATCATTCAGCTCTTTATGTGCAATTGTTTGCAATGTCGCACAATAAACACAGTTTGAACCTGGGACATTTAATTTTCATGGCATAGTGGCTTCTGACAATGTGGCCTATGAGTCTAAATAATCACTCCAAACATGAAAGTACCTAATTAAGAAAAATCATTAAATGGTTTGTTAAACTTCAGGGATTGTAATTGCGGTAAGAACTAAATCCAGTATACACAGGGGGGAACACTTCTATAAAACAGGTAACATAATCTTTGCTCTTGCAAGCCCTTCTCATGGGATGTTTCCCGGGAGACTGTCGCTTGTCTTCGTGTCTGTGTTTGTGAGTATGGGTGTGTGCTATTCAGTTATAACTTGGAACCGGGACTCAGGGTGCAACTAATAATTTCAGTTCTCAACTCTCACATCATCATTTCATTCAAATTGTTCATTTGTAGAGGAAAATGGGATTTTAACCCAATGGCCCTGCCTGCTCCGGAAGCAGCTAAAATAAAACCACACAATCATAAACTACTCATAAACACTGTACCCGGCGCTCACTGCCTCAAGCAAATGCCTCAAGCAAATATCATTCATAACTTCCAGCTTCCAATTCAAAATTTTCTGCATTTACCTTTTGATTTTATTTTATCCCACTGTGAACACAGCCGAACTGTTTAAACCACTGCAAAGCGACCTGCTCCAGTTGATTCAGGGAGAAGATGCCGTGGCACTTGATTCCGAGCCCTTCTTCATGCAGTCGCACCACCAATTGCGCATGGCCTATGCCATTGGAGGTTCATGTAGTCAATGTATGACTTAGTTTGTACAGCTATATGCGCCTTGCTGACCAGAAGTGGTCAATAAAGAGCGATGAAGTCACAAAATTTATCCAGCTTAACGCCCAGTAAAGCTGTACCAATGTTGCCTTGAACACATGGGCCTCTGGCCATAGTCAGTAACAGCCTGGCTGAGATTGTTGATTCTGCCTTTTGTGTGCTGTCCCGTGCTTATTTGTGCTTGTGTCTTACTTCGCTTTATATTTCCAGCTTTCAGTTCAGCCGTCTGACAATCCACTCCCAATCTGCATGCCATTGATGCCGCGTGACTGCCTTCAGCATGCCTGCATCTCGTCGTCCAATCACGTTTCCTCTTTCGGTTTCGGCTCTGGTATTTCATCCATTGCTTCCAGCTGTGTTTAATTCTGGGTCTCGCGAAACTCTGAGTGAATGCGTTCTCTGATAGGATATTACTAACCCGTACTAACCAGCATTTATTTAAGGGTGATTGTAAATATTTTGTCACGTAGTATTAACCTTTATTAACTCATTAGCGAGTGCTTCTGTTTCTTAGCTTTTGTGCATTCTGCCTGAGCCGTCTCTGAATAACTGCATTTAAAACCCTGTGCTTTCCATCGCTTTTCTTGTGGTGCTTTTTACTTGTCACGTTTAGATTGCCTTAATCTAAACTGTCTGGCCTGATTGATGGTGTCCGCGTCTTGTCTCGAGTCATTATTGTTAACCCGGTTCTCTTGTGAATGTTTATTAATCCAATGTGTTTCTGTTTCAGTCTGAGATTGCATTCCAAGTCCCCGCCTCCTCTTGTGACTATTTATGTGGCTGTATTGGGAGCGTCAGACGGATGTCAGACGGATCCTCGTATTGACTCTGTTCTACATGGTGAAACCTCTGCACCTCGTGTCTTTCCGAGTTTCTCCCGTGTATTACTCCCGAGTCTAATAGTTTGCTGCGCCCTTGTCTTGTCAGCCCCGTGTTTAAGTCTCCAAGTGTGTCCGTCAGTCAGTTAGGTTCAGTTTTTGTTTTCTTAGTTAATCCACTCTTGGAGTGAGTACTTCTGTTTCCCCCTGCCTTTGGCAGTGTACCTCAGGTCTCCCATTTGTTCAGCGCATGTGCACGGTGTTTTATTTCTGGCGTGTCTGCCAATTTTCTCTTAGTGTCTGGTGTTTAATTAACACTTCTGGATCCTGCGCCTGGTGTTCCCCTGACCTCTCCTTACAGAGATTTGAACACCCAACCATGGGGCTCACAGACAAACGCCTTGGCATGAGTCACCTGGAGTACCTGCATTAACTTTTATATTTTTATGTTAAAGTCTTGTTTTGCTGCAGAAAGAGGCTTATACGGTAGCTAGAGTATGCCTGTGCTGAGACACTGAAATTCCACTGTGTTTTTGCATGTGCATCGCCAGGGAAAACAAATGCTGGAAAAGCATCTCCTGTGTGACATCACAAAGGCTTTTATTCTGAAAAAACACCATATCGCTTTTTTACCTGGGCATAAAAGGGGGTTTAATTTTCATTAATATCAAAAAGACCTTTGTTCCAAATGGCATTATAAATGGCCTGCTTTTAAATAAAACATTTTTTGGTGTTATAGGAGTGCAAAGTCACTATATATGGTGCCTGTAATGCTTAATTCATTCTGTTTTTCAAGGAGTATATAGCAGTGCACTGTACGGCATGTATGGCGTATATAGTAAATAAAAGGGAGTCTGTCTCGACGGATAAGCCCTTCCCTTATGACTGCGCGCCTCACAATCTCAGTCGCAGCACATTCAGCCAGTTTCTCTCGAACCCACAGCTCATCCCACCGGTCAAACCGCAATATACTGAAAATATATGAGCTCACGATACAGAGGACGAAAGTAACTGGAAACAAATGTGTGCCATTTGGTGGCTGGATAAGAACAGCCTGGGGAAATAGACACTCAAACTGAGGGAGGAGAGAATCTGATCATTCCCTCAGTTCTGTGGAGAGGCGGAGGACGCGGGCGGAGACCTTAGTGTTACAGGGAAATGTCACAGTGGGGAACTTGCGCCTGGAGCTAAGCATTTAGATGCACATAGATCCCAGCAGCCAAACCTACATCAAGGGCAACAAATAAAACGACATCCAGTTCATATCGGTACTGGACTGGCCACCAGGCAGTGGAATAAACTCAGATGAATCTAATGTAGTCTGCTATAGAGCAGCGCAGCATCACACCGCATCACACAGCTCAGGGAAACAATACTGCCCTGAGACCAGAGCAACCTCATAAGAGGATCTCTCACATCTAGCAATAATTTCCCTTCCCAGCAAGCGAGAGAGAGAGAAGGAGGGAGAGAGAGAGAGCATATTTGCAAAGGATTACGGCAGCACCTGTTATTTATAGAGGAATGAGAGAGGGAAATGTACACCAAATCTCTCACTGACAATATCCAGCACTAACATTTTCTCATGTTAAAAATAGCTTGCATGAGAATTCACAATGGGCCAAGTAATTACAACCAGAACAAACCGCAAAAGCAGGCATCTTCAAAAAAAAAAAAAACTTCATCTCATGGGGAAAAAAAAAAAAAACCATAAATGGCTATAACAGAATTTTTATGTTTCAATCCACTCAAAAAATGTTAGCAAAATCAACAAGAGGTGCTGGGCCTCAACAAGCCGGCAGATGAGCTAACATGCGCTGGCAAAGAGTCCACAGGTGCGAAACTTTACTGAAGGGATGGAGTGCATCTTTTCTAAGAGCTGTTCTGTCATTGGGTGTGATGATGATGATGATGATGATGATGATGATGGAGAGAGCTCTCAAACACATTGTTCCAAAATCTCCCACTTTCAGTTGAAGTTTGGTTGGGATGAGATCATGTGACTGTGAAGGCACCACTGGCATATGCTTAGGATCATTTTCATATTCATTAAACCCTTCAGAGCTCTTTTCTGCCCCGTGGGACTTGGGCCATTGTCATCCCGGAAGAGACCACTCCCTTCATGGTAGGAAAGCTTCATCATTGGATAGAGAGGTGATCACACAGAATAACTCTGCATCAATTTGCAGTGAACCTTTTGCCTTTAAGGGGGTGAGTGGACCCAAACCATAGCAGGAAAATGGACAGAAGCTTCTGCATTTCTTATGTTTGTCCATCCATATATTCAAGTTCTTTTTTTTCCTTCAGTTTGACACCCATCTGTATGTCTGGCCTATGAAGGTCTCCAATTGACTCATTACTTGCTGACGGTGTCATTTCACGCTGAGAAATAACAAAACAGTCACATCCAGTTCCAAAATAACTTTGCTTAGAAAAATGATTTTTCAAGCTCAGTCCAGGAAATAATGGTCTTGATAAGAGGGAAAGGCACAGTTTTGGATAAAAATCTGGAAGTGCTTAAACCTTGGCGAAATATAGTGTGCTGTGAGAGGATTGAAGTTTGGCAGCGGAGTGAGTCACGTAAGAGGGCTTTGAGTCCTTATGGTGATCTCAGTACATACAGCAACAGAGTAATGAAAGAAACCACAGCAGAAAAAAGCTGGGAAACAAAGATTCTACGCCCCACATTCTGCTAATTACCAGCTCAACAAGATCTCGAGCTGCTAAATGAGCTGTTCCACGACAGCGTAGCTGAACACACACACGTGCACACACACACACACACACAAATTCAGATATAAGCAAACATGCACAAATATTGTCAACACGAATGTGTACCCACACAATGCGCAAAGTAGGCATGTATACTGGGCATCTGACACCTTCAAACACACACCCATTGTGACCATGCGTGCGCACATGCACACAAATACACACCGTACTAAAAGTGCACTGACACACACAAACACACAAATGTATGCATGCGCGTGCACGCACACACACACACACACACACACACACACACACACTAAGCATCAGTGGAGTTAAAGACAAGCCGTCCCGAGTGCAGCAGTCTCCTGAGAAATCTGGCCGGTCGGAGAAAACAGCAGCACTCACCCCCAGTGTCTGTGGGACAGGAGTCAGCATAACAGAGCCTCCCGCAGCAGTGCACCACCAATGTGGATCATTTACTCTTCAAACAGCATTACATCACCGTCTAATGTCTCGCCCAAATGTTTAAACTTAATTTCACTTCTTTGTTTTGACATTTATGCATACATAATGTCTTTTGCAAGCACTTTGATTTATATTTTTCCAGTTAAATGAAAATCTTGCTTTAATACAAACTTTATTTCTTAACACAAACTGCAGGCTGTTCAATGGCCTGCATAGCCTTAAAACTGATAACGTCAGGCATCATGTATTTTTGCCTTCTGAACTCGTTCTTTTTTTTAGCTGTGTTTATTTAGAGATCTTTCTGTGTTATGATCCAGACAAGAAACCAAATGCAGATTCAGACACAATCCACAAGGAAGTTTCTATTAACCAGAGTACAGTAACAGCAGAGGGATGGGCCATGCACCAGACCTGTAGAGAGGCGGTTCCGCTAAGTCTGCAGGGACTGGCAGTCGCAGTGCAGAAGCCCCAAACAGAAGCAGGACTGTAGGCCAACAGGATTAAAGTTTTTGCAGGAATGCAATCCCAATCCTGGAGACCAATGACGGCTTGGAAGGTGTTCCTAATAAACTGACTTAGACGATCAGGCAGGACCAAAGGATTAACAAGAACGCGGTCCCAAACCGAGAGACCAATTTTAGGCTTGGGAGCTTGTTCTTATCCATTAGACTCTGAAGAGTAATTATGTCTTTCTTTATCACAAATATATCAAAACTCTTGGAAGCAGAGTGTAGCTCATGACTAGAAGACAAAAACTGATAGGAAGGTTTTTAGGGTATGAATCATGACAATCCAGCAACCAGACTGACACCACAACGAAATTTTATAGATGGGGCATTTAAAAAAGGGGCGAGGCATACATCTGCTAACACTGGGGAGCAGGGAACAGACAGGACATCGTACATCAATTAAGGGAGACAAACTGCAATGACACATGTGGGCCACTGGGACAGGCCAAGGCAGAGGCTGCCCTGAGCCAAGTGGCTCAACAACTCAGAGCTTTACCCCACTTTCAGTAGTTGAAGCAACTAGGAGTAGAGCTACTCGCCCTGGACGGGATGCTAGTCCCTCGCAGATTATTCCCCCAGCTCTACGTCAGGTTTCCTTGTCAATTGATGGAAGTGAAGTGTTTTTGCTCAAGAACACACCACGAAAGCTGTGGCAAGGACTCTAACTCAGGTCGTTTTGATCACAAGTCAACCATGTTTAACCACTGCGCCACCACGCCCCCCCCAGCAGCAAAATGGGAGGAGCCAATCCATGACACACAAGGGGTGTGACAAGATCACAGACATCAATGATATTCAGTGCATCTCCTTGTTAAACAGTCATTTTTATTCTCATGATCAAGTTATTTGTAGTATTTGCTTCATCAAAGTTTCAAAATTTCCATTGCTATTTTAAATACTAATCACATTTTAAATGAGACAATTTGGCTGACAGCTGTGATCAGTGACAACACTCTTTTCAACCAACTACTGAGTGATTATCGATTAAGCGGTTGGAAACATGCCTCTCGCCTTACCATCTTTATTTTACTCAGTGCCTTTGAGACCTTGATATTAATGAACATTAAAATGAGTCTTCGGCACCGTGAATTAAGAAACACGTCACCGGAAAAGATGTGTTTTGGAATAAGAGATGACTCCTTCAGGCTCCTCAGGAAACAGGAAACTAGAAGCACTCCAGCAGGAAGTCAGGAAGATGGAAAAGCGTTCACTCATCTCACAGAGCACTCGCCCAGAGAGATTCAAATTGGAGGCAGTGTTCTGTTCCAAAGTAATTTACACAAATGCGCACACATTCCTCTTCTCTTGCGCACGCTCACACTGCACGCTCAGGCAGAAACACAGTACATTCATTTTAGCTGCACCATTTCTCTCCTCCTCTCCAAATTCAGAATGGATCATTGACAGGATTTGCACGTAGGAGACTACGAAAGCATGCAACGAGTTTCAGTGTTAATGAAGATATTTTTTCATTCAGACTTGAATACATATTCATAAGGGAGTTTTACCAAGGTGGTGCTGTCATGTTGCAAAAACAAATAAAACCAATCAATAGAAAGGAAAATCTGGTAAAGTTAAAAAAAAAAGTCATTAATTCTTTTGCTCGATCCATTCATTACCCAATCCTCTTACCCCTAGTCAGTGTTGAAGTGGGTGCTAGAGTCTATCCCAAAATGCACTCCATGAGACAATTTGAAAGCACCGTGGACTGTTCACTCATCACAGCTATCGCATGACTGACCCCTTCAATAAATTCACAAAGTTGCTTATTTTATCTGCAGGTTATGTGTGCAGGTGGGAAATTGCAGCAGGTTGAAATCTACTAGGTTTTCAGGTGAGTAAGTACTTCAGTCTTTCTTATTAGAACAGAAAACATTATCTTCAATGTAGAACACACACTGCCAGGCCAAAATAGTACCGGTTTTGATTGAAATGAACAAATTTCTTTAGAGCCTTTTTTAATTATTATTGCAATAATTAATATGTTACAGCTGGCAACAATTCGTTTAACCCTGATAGATTCAGTGTACAGCTTCTCACTTTTTAAAACTACTATGTCAGAAGATGTATCCCCTGGTTGTGCAAAAGATGTTTCTGTGTTTGAAGAGGGGAAAATTAATGGCTCACAGTAGGTAAAGAAAACAATTACAAAGCCTCCTGAAATTGAGTTAAGATCTTTCCAACACATTATTAAAACCTGGAAGGATTGAGCTGAACTGACAAATTCGCAGAAGAAATAGGTTGAAAAAAAATCATGGAAAATCGTGATCAGAGATCTCTTAAATGCTTGAGGGTAAAAAAAAATTGACAGTAGAACTCATAACTGCATTTAATTATGAAAGCGTTTCCATGCTCGCAATGCAACAAGACCTTCCAGGATAGGGACTCAACGCCTGCAAGGCCACAAAATGGCTGCTTGTTAGGGAGGCTAATCGGGAAAAAACTTATTCAGTTAATTAAGGAGCATAAAGATTGGACTGAGGAGCAATGGAATAAGGTCATGTGGTCTGATGAGTCCACCCTGACCCTATTCCAGACTGATGGGTGCATCAGGGTGCAAAAGGAAGCCCATGGACTGATGCACCCGTCATGCATGGAGCCCACTGTACACGCCTCTGGTGGCAGTGTTATGATCTTCGGCTGCTTCAACTGGTCAGGTCAAGGCCCAACAATGTTATGCAGTAATAAAATTAAGCCAGCAGACTACCTGAATGCACTGAATGATCAGGAAATCCAATCATTGGATTCTTAAATCCCTGACGGCACTGATATAGGAGGACAATGCCAAGATTCATCAGGCTAAAATTGCAAAAGAGTGATTCAGTGAGCATGAGGAATCATTTTCACTGATGTTTTTGCAAACAAAGAGTGCTGACCTGAGCCAATTGATCGTATTTTTGGGATGTGCTTGGAGAGGGCTTCACGAGGGGGTTTGATTGTCAGTACAAGATCTTGGGCAAAAAGTAATGCAATTTAGTGAAAAATAAATGTTTTAACATTCTATACAACTGTCGAAAACATGCCTCGACAAATGTGCGCTCTGATCAAAGCTAAAGGCTGTCCTAAAAAATTTTAGATGTGCAACATTTTTTTGGCCAAGCAGTACACATCACATCAGCAGCACTGGCAGGATACAGGATAGATCACAAACACTGAGTTGCCTTCAGGAAAAAGAGACGAATCCCTACTTGAGCAATCCAAGGCCATTCTCATTCTTCTCTCTCTCCTCTGAGTCCTCCAGCTTCTAATCACTGAATTTCAACTTCTCTTCCCTTGTCATATTTTCTCACTTCTTGGTCCCCTCTGTGCTGCTAAATCCCCTGAGAAAAGCCAATGCTAGAGAGGCAGTTTTGGCCAGAGCTTCTATCTTGGAGAACACGTGCACATAGACACAGACAGCCAGAAACACGCACATGTGCGCATACACACGCACACACGCACACACACACACGCACGCACGCACACACGCGCGCGCACGCGCACACACACACACACACACACACACACACACACGCACACACACACACACACACAAACAAACAAACAAACAAACGCACACGCGCACACACACACACGCACGCACACACACACGCACGCACGCACGCGCACACACACACACAGACACACACACACACACAAACAAACAAACAAACACACACACGCACGCGCACACGCACGCGCACACGCACGCACGCACACACGCACACACACACACGCACACAAACGAACGCACACACGCACACGCACACAAACACACGCACGCACACACGCACACGCACACAAACACACGCACGCACGCACACGCACACAAACACACACACGCACGCACGCGCACACGCACACAAACACGCACACAAACACACGCACACGCACACAAACACACGCACGCACACACGCACACGCACACAAACGCACGCACGCACGCACACGCACACAAACACACACGCACGCACACAAACACGCACGCGCGCGCACGCACACGCACACGCACACGCACACGCACACACACACACGTATCTTTGTACTTCTATCCTACTGACGACATTACACTGTCTTTCATTCTTTGTGTATCTCTACAGTCTTTCTCTAATCTCAACAATAAGCAACGTATGCCTAGCTCAAACCCTTACCCACGCCATAACCAATCTCTAATTCTAACCTCACCCCTAACCTTAGCCTAAAAAAGTCACAATTTGCCTTTGTAATTGTGAGGACATGTGAAAACGTCCTCAATACCCAAAAATGTCCCAACTCTGTAGATAAAACACATTTTCTCAGTCTCATTTTGTGGCAGGTAGAAGAATACCTGCACGTATTATTCTGTAATTGCTATACCAGGGGCTGGAAGCATGCACTGTTAATCATGGTTAATAACTGTCCATTCAGCGGGAAATTGAATTTATTCTTGAATAAAAAATGAATGCCAGCAGTTTCAAATCTTCTCTTGATTAAAACTTCTATCCTGGTTTTATCTCCTTCTTAAGGCACTAATAGCTTGGAAATGGAGCAAAAAACAGTCGCACTGACGGAACCATCCATGATTGTCCAGTCATTCTTTCTTTCTCCTATTCTCTTCATCCCTCCTTCTATTCAGATCTCTTCCCTTCATCCCTCCACTTTCTCTCCCTCAGAACACAAGTGCGGCTCCGACTGAGTGCGGGCTCCCCAAGGCAATTTACACAAGGAGGTGAAACACAAACAGAAAACAAACGCAGACCACACGTTTTCATGAAAAATAAAAAAGAAAAGTGTTCGGCTTTTATTTCTTCTATTCCCAGTGTTATTTAGAAATTCATATAGCCCTCCAAGGGCTGCTCCAGGCTAATATGCACTAGAATTGCCTTTGTTCCGACAGGCACTTGACAATCCTTGTTTATCTTATTAATCAGAGCTATATAAAGGGCAGCATGCCGTGCATTAATTATTTTCAGCGCGGGTACATGTGAACTTGGATTACATTTTGCATTACAGGCGAGGTGGGTGGTCGAGGAAACGTGTTGATTGCAAAATGTTCCTCGCTGACACAAACATTATATGTCGTAGAAACGGAATGAACCATAAAATAAAATGATTCGCCCCACTGGCCCCCAAGGACTTATTTTATTGTTTTCTTATATGAATTGACTCCAGCCTTTCATCTTGCACTTTCCTGTCATCACCATGTTATCATTTTTCCATCCATATAGGAGACTGGAATGAAACCTTCTCTCAAATGAACGTTCACAGCTACAAAGATCAGGCCTCCTCCGCTCTTATTTTGGGAACTCATCCGAGAGTATACTCTACTGAGTACCTCCAACCATTGACACTCTGCAGTGTTGATGGGGTCCTAAGGAATGGTACAGAGTGTGTCTGGCCATCACACACATTATCTATCATTCACAAATGAAGACACACAGGAAGAGAGATGGAGAGATATCCTGAACTGTGAACTGAGTATCTAATCATCGCAAGAAAAGTTTTGTTATGACTTGAACCTAATCACGGGTAAGAACACCTTTATCCAATGTAAAATTATTATGATTGACACACTTCTTGGTAACAAACCCTTATTTACTAACAGCCACAGGAAATTTGGAGTGGGAGTCAGCAGCACTGAGTGTTCAGTTAAATATTGATCTATGTCCCTTTTAACAAAAGTCGCTCCGGAAATAATAGTGGCAAAGCCACTTGACCCGCTTGGCCAAACATGGCCGAAATGGCAAGCCCCCTATTGGCCAAAGTATTGGTCCAATTCGGCTCAAAATTGAACTTGGTCTAGAATTTATGACCATATATGCACCTCTGAAATATGAAAAGGATCGGTCAAGAACTGAAGGCGCTAGTGTGTAGACAAGCCAAAAGTTTACGCAGGCCCGACAGACCACCACGAAAGACCCTGAGCATAGCATAAGCCCCTTTGGGCCTTTTGGCCGTGCGTGCTAAAAATGAAATATTCAGCAGAGACTTTTCCACTGCATGCTTCCCCAGAGGCTGGTGTGGAAAATTGTAGGGTTCCGCTTAATGTCTCAGTTCTTACCTCAAGGCCTGCGCTGGGACTGGTCAACGGCAGCCAACAGCAGCACGGAAAACATGGTCGTGGCCACGCCCTCTTTTCATGGAGGGAGAATAACTCACTCTTCCCATCTTTGGTTTGCTGGCCCTTCATGGAGCTGGGCTTCTGCACCCCAACGCCAGCTCTGCCCCCCGTCCCATGATCCACCACTGCACTGGGGGTTGATGATGGGAAAGGGATGGCTGATGCTAACTACAGAGGAGGAGATATAAAGAAGGGAGGACTTTAGAGAAAGAGGAAGGAGACCAGAAGCTGAAGAGTAAGGAAAGCAAAAGTGAGAATGCAAAGGCAATGAAGGAAGACAGGATAGAAAATAGAAAAGTGTGAGGATTTACAAAGGATAGAGAGGAGAAAAAAGAGATGTATGAGAGGAGAGAGAAAGGGAAGAGGCGGATTGAGGAAGGCCATCGCATTGCGCATACACAAACAGGAACGGAACGACTGGCTGAACGCTTGCCCTCCGCGATCGATGAGGTTTTATTAGACGTAAATTTTCCTACAGAAGAATACCGCCACAGACACTCATCAGACTCAGATGCCAGACAGTTTCTGCTCCAGTGGATTTAAACACAGTCTCACAGGAAGACATATGGGCCAACAAGGCAACCGATGGATGTTTTTTTTTTTTTTTCTGCAGATCTGAAGTACTTTGAAGCGAGGTCACCTCAAAAGAAATTTCTATTTCTCCTGGAGTATTTTGACAGAAGTAACTATTTACTGATGATGTCTGGCAGACTCATTTTGAAGACATTACTGTATATGACTCTTGGAAAACACTAATGAAATACCCCACTTGTTCATTTGATGTAGAGGAAGGCACATCTCCCTGGGTAAAGACAGGACAGTAATCAGCTTCATATCAAATGTGTAGCAGGGAACTCCATCCAGGGATGCAGCATCTCAAATACCAAGAGACAGCATAGATATGGCTACTATACTGTGGCCTGATCAGGTATTAATCATCTATACTAAACAGTCCACATCCAAACACGATTGTGTCAGTCGACCGCTATGGCTGCCATATCGCCTAAAAACCACAGTCTGTCTCACTGTCTTTCGCGCACACATACACACACCTGCACACGCACATGCACACACACAAACACACTCACACTTTAACGGTAATAAATCTAACTCAAAGCAAATTAATTATTGCTTTCCGATAATTGCTTGCAAAACAATTTTCTAAATTTCAAACGATTGAGAAACAGATTTGAACAGACACTGAACTGGCCGAGCCTGATGCTCAGAGTCTCACCTACAGGAGGAAACATGACATTAACCTCAGGGTCTAATTAAATAAACTAAGTGCTGCATTGTCAATACTCATAATGATGATGAAATATTGATGTCTTCTGAAAGGACCTGTCCCACACATGAAAAATGCTAATCTATAAATTGCTTTGCAATGCTTAGAGAGCTGGCAAATGGTGAACATTAAATTGTGTAAATGGGATTTACTGAAATAAGGGTTATAAATAGCTGGGAGAGGCTTCAGCTGCTGAGCTGCTGAAATGCTAACTTTGAAAACTGGATTTGAGTTATAAATGTAATTATTGCGATCCCACTGCAGCAGATGGAATTACAGAGCAGCTTTTGGGAGTTCCGACTCTCTCTCTCTCACCCACACTGGGCTAATTCTCATAACCGGACTGGCTTTCACAGTTACACCTTGCATTTGTTTCACAGGTCAACACAGAGAGAAACTGCTGCTTGTGTTTGTTTGTGTGTGTGTGTGTGTGTGTGTGTGTGTGTGTGTGTGTGTGTGTGCGTGTGTGTGTGCGTGTGTGTAGAAAGGCTTGCAAAATAATCCTCTGTATCTCCTTTGAGGAACTCTATCTGGTGCCAGCAATATTTGTAGGGTAACCGTTCCATCTCTGAGCTTGCTAACTTTTTCAGCCATCTCGGTAGGCTCCATTAAAGATTCAAAAGGTCTTGCTATGGAAACAAAGCCAAATACTGTTTTCTGTGAGTTTGCGGCCAAGGATTACCAAGATGAATTCTCAAACAGCTTCCATATGAATGTGGAATACATAGAATAGTATGAAAACAATAAGTTATGTCAAAACACAGCAATATGGTTTGCATGTAAACCACAGTCTCCCTCTAAATTTAAATCTTAACTGCCAGCTGAAGGCTGCTGACTGCCTCTTTTTCTCTGTCGTGATCAAAGGTCACATGATCATGCTCACAACTTATTATATCATATTTTAAGACTGTTCTGTCATTTCATAAATCAGAGGTCACTTTCCAATTCCCAAGCATATTCATAAAAACAGATCCACCTCAGGTTGCAGAAACCTATACAAGGTAAAATACAATACAACAGGGTACAGTGAAGGAAAATTTCAACAAATTAACTCAAAGCAGTGAAACTGAAATGCACCTGTGTTAATACACTGCTTTCTTCCATTATGACTCGTATGTAGAGCACACCTACTCATGCACACGTGTAGGGGGGAGGGCAGACGTACAGCACTAAGTTTTCACTCAGAAAATACAGATATGCAGATGATACGAGGGGTAACAATGACAGCAAACACCACCATGTGACTGGACGGAATGCAGGAATTACTACAAGACCAAAGAGAATAAAAGATTCACAGTCAGACTGGGCATATCGGTCAACTAGCCGGGTAATCGGACAGACGAGCAATTTTAATGGGAAAAAAAAAAAAAAAAACACAGGACAATACAAATGAATGACGATGTGTTTAGACCGACCACAGGGGAAAAAATATGACCGGACAGACTTCAGGATAAACAACATGATTGGCCCAGCCACAGGACTGACGTTTGTGTGCTGCACGTTTGAATAAGCCACACCGGAGCTCCTCCCGAGCGAACAAGCACGGAGCAGATGGCTTTCACGGAAACAGATGAATCCATCAATCCCAATCACCACCTGCCTGCTTTCAACTCAAATCAAAGACAAACTCCTTCTCAATCGCAAAGTGTGGCAGAGAAAAGTGGCTTCAATGGGTCTGCCTTTGGCAGGGAGCCACCCGCTTTGCTTTCAAAGTGAAAACTTGGCGCAAGGGAACGAGAAGGAGTGACAATGAGAAACAACAAGCCTCTCCAGAGCCTGGGTCCAAGCGCACAGCTATTTACTGCCTTCAAATGCAGTGCATTATGGAAGCGGCACCAAAGACCAACAGCAGGACGAGCAAAACAAACTCCTCACAAAACGAGCATAAACTGAGAGTGTCAGCAAATCAGGGAGGTGAGGAGGAGAAGTGAGAGTGAAGTAGAGGATCTTCTAGAGCAGGGGTCTCAAACTGGTCCATACAAGGGCCAAGAGGCTGCAGGTTTTCAATCCAACCGATGCAGAAGCTCACCTGATGCAACAAATTTAATCGGCTGATGTCATCCTGCTCTGTTAATTAGTTGTATCAGGTTTGCTTCTGCTCGACTGGAATGAAAACCTGCTGCGTCTTGGCCCTTTTATGGACACTAGTTTGACCCCCCTGTTTTAGCGCGCTCCTGTGAGCGTTGGAGGAATGTGACCACACTCACCACCGCTGCCTTTAAAGACATCTATCCCAGATGAGCTCACGCCACTGAGTACAGCAATGGTCAAGCCAGTGTCATCCATGACAGCAGAGTGGATCCCTTTATGAAACACATAATAACCTTTAATGTTCACGACAGAAGAAGAATCACACGAACCACAGGAAAATCCTTTCAGTCCCTCAACTTAGTTTTGACTCTGTGGTTTTGAGGATCAGAGCTTCATTCAGTCATGGTTTCTTTCTCGGTGTGCAGACTTGTGGAGTCCACTCTGGAAAAGGTTTATGCAGAAAAATCGCAAAAGCAAAGCCATCCTCCATTTAGTCATGGTGTCGGTGAAATGAACTATTTATGCAGAATGATTTCAAAAGACAAGGCTGTACATGAGGTTTAAGGCAAGTTTTATGGATCCATGAACAACAAACACAACATGCACTGTAATATAACTTGAGGAATCTTGAAAATTCACGTGCCCACATCAAACATACAAAAGTAATACATTAACTCATTCATAAGCCTATTCAACTAATCTAAATATAGCCAAAAGAAAGAATACCGGTACGCACCTCATCTATGTAAGCCTGCGCATTTTTGTCTGCATGTTGATGGGTGTATGTGTGCGTGTGTGTGTGTGTGTGTGTGTGTGGAGTGTGAACATTACTTACCACACTGTAAAAAAACCAAAGTTGTCTCCACTGAAAAAAGTTAGTTTCCAGGCTGCCTTAAAATTTCAAGTTAACTGAATTTAAGATTATAAATTGAATATACCTTCTACTTGTCATCTCAGGTTCAATGAGCTTAAAATTCTAAGTCAGCCTGGAAACTAACTTTTTTCAGTGGAGACGACTTTGGTTTTTTTACAGTGCATCCTCCTTTAGAGGTCCCAGATTGTTTTCATCAAAAGGAGATATAAGATTAGATGGAGGGAGGGAGAGAGAGAACAAGAGAGAGACAGCAAAAGTGAGTGAGAAAGACAGATGAGGAGAAAGAGGAAGATGAACTTGAATATAAAATGAGCCGCTGCAGACTGATCAGTAAACTCAGTGAGTCAGGATGAGCAGAGATCGCCAGGACACTCCATCCAAACCCTCACACCTCCGTCCTGCATCGACTGGTATCGTGACGACACACAGAGTAATTCCCTCTCTAAACGAAACAAATAAGGGCACCATTTTGAATGACGTGTTCAGGTGTGAATGTGATGCCGGAGTTTTGCATCACTGTGACTGAGTATTTCGCTGTACAGCGGGTGGTGCCCTGATACGCAGCGACAGCAAGGATTCGGCATCTGCCCGACCCGTACGATGGCTGCTTTTCCTTAATCCATACTTTCTATTCAATCATTTATTCTTTACCATAACATCAATTTCAATCACAGCAAATTGATGACAAATGAGGAAACAGAGTTCTCTTTAAAACAAGTTGCCACATGATAGGTTTTCAACAGCATCTGATTTTGATATCTTACATCACTGGGCAACTATAGTTGCCTCTAGTGCTCTATGGGCTAATATTAATTAGTAACGTGTTAAAATGAATTGTCCCTCAGAATTGTGTGGTTATGGCAGTATGATTCAAAAAGCACATGAATGTGGATGATTCTGAAGAATTCGCCCTTAAATTTACTTTTGAGAGAAAGGCAAACTTTTTGCATCATTTATTGCATCAATAAGACAGAAACATACTATAGGATTGGAATCTTTCCCTTTTGCAACACAGACCTGGATCCGTCATCACTGCACTGATGCATAAAAGTCTAAACCTGGACTCCAAATATTGATACATACGCTGTGTCACCTCCACACAAGCACTATGAGCATGTAGAAATAATGCTTGTTTTATAGCTTTCAGACAAAAACCTGAAGTCAATCAGGTTCCCAGCTCCCGAATCTTATTTTCCTTGGTGTTTTATAGTGCTAAAGTTGAACATTTAAGAGCAGGATCCTTTAGTGCTTTCAATATTCACAGCTTCATTAAAAGACTGTACAGTACAGTGGACTGTACCCAGAGCAATTAGAATAATTAGTAAGTGTTCTCAATGGCTCCTAATTTAGGTAGTTTACTGCACCCAATAATGGTGTAATCAACCGTTTTTTTTTGCCCATTGTGATGAGGCGGCTTATTTGTTCCAGAGGTGCTGAGGATAGGAGGAGAACAGAGGGAGGGGAAATTGAGAAAAACAGGCCAATCTAAGCTGCTCCTTAAGAACAGAGCACCAATCAGAACTCCCCTCTCTATGTCAGTTGACAGAGTCCCCTGTGGCAGGGTAAGCAGGGCGCGGACTGTCAAACCAACAAAACCACGCCCCCTTCCCCTCCCCCTGTGACCTCACTTAAACTCGTAACGGCAGTACGAGACAAATGAAATGCATTCCGTCGCCTCTAATGGAGGGAAGGAAGCCAAGATGGGAAGCTAATGAAGTGTATCTGAAATTCTGCTGCGTCCCAGCTTTTTAGGAAATGAAATACAGTGTTCGTCACCCTCTATCTAATAGAAAAAAAATTAATTTGGTCATCCCGAGCCATTATAAGGAAATGTGTTGCTGTGTACTTTTTAATGGTGTGCTCACTCCGTTATAAATAACAACATAAATCCCAGACTTAAGTCCAGTCTAGAAAGAGCTCAGACACAAATCATAAGACATTTTTACTTCAATTGTTTCATGCCCACAGGGTTGAGTTTGTTAATCTACACCGTCCACAAGAGGGACATGAATACAATCAAATGAAAATAATACCAACATTCGCATAATCTTACAAGCTCTGCGGTGCGTGAGCATAACCGGAAACTTTTATTTTTTATTTTATTTATTTATTCATTTATTTGTGGCTTGAGTCATCATATAGTGGAGCCTTTTTACAAGCCTTATCAACAGCCTATTTAAAGGAACATTACATGGTACAGCAAGTCACATTTAATAACTGCAAATAGCGCTGTAAATTGTGACGTTATCCCGGCTCACAATGGCTGTCATTTTCATCTGTATTGCATTTACACATAATGCATTGTGACGATAATACTTAAATATTACGCATCTTTTGTGTCATATCCGGCTATTAAAACGAATCGCCTGCCCCGGAAGAAAGCAGGTAAGTTAGATTTCCTGCACCTAGACCATAACTATGTCTGCATGACTGACATACAAGCGTACATGACAAATGACGAAAACTCACTGTGCGGTACGATAGCCGACCCTAGGGATATACAACACGATATAGAGGATGTTATGAGTAAGGGTGTCGCATGAAAGTTATGAAACGAGTTGAGTAAATTTAGCATTTGTTGTGAGCTTTATGTTTGTACAAAACTACATCACTCTGATACACTGTGATGAGTCACAGACATTCACGATTGAACTTGCCATGGTTTTTAAATTCAGTCAACCTTGATTAGCCAGCCAGATAACAAACTAATGTTACATAATAGTTGTGGAAAGGTACTCCATGCCCGCTGGCCAGCTAGCTCATTTCGCAAAAATTTTGGTTGAAAGATGACGATAGTACTGTGTGTATGCGGTATGTGGCGTATGCTGAGCAGCTGGAGTAACGTCATAGCTAAGCGCCGAAAAAGAGACTGCTCTAATAAAATGGCGCCACATTCAGGGGGAATAGCCTGTATCCTCGCACCCTTTGTTTGATATTTAGTCAGAATCTAATATTTGAGAACTGGCAGACTTGCTGGTTTTTAGTGCATTATAGCATTTCACAGTGATTAGATAATGCATTCAGAGTGATTACCGTGTCTCTGCATGCGTCTGCACACTCCATTTAGGAGGCCTAATTTGGCCTCTGATTAAAAGAAAGCCTCAATAAAAAAAACTAGCCGGCAATGTTGCCCGTGAGGACGCAAGTTTGATAAGGCAGCTAAAAACCAATCCACATGGATCACACAAATGGTTCATACTGGCACAGACAAATGGCACTCGGTGATGACAATAACAAACTGATTCTTGATTAATAGCATTCGCTCATAGTGTGCAAAAGTGTCAAACAACTGAGAGGCATTCGAAGGCAGGGTATGAATGCGTATTCTGAGACTTCAGTAATCATGCAAAACACTAACATTTCGCATGACATTTTATCACATTTCGTACAGTATCAACGATGAGTGTACCGTATAAAAATACAATAGATTCTCTGGAATCACTTGTTCAGTTACTCAGATTTTGCGAATCAGGATTCCAGGTCATTATGATGCATTCAGATAATGTAATCAAGTTAATAAATAAATAAATAAATACATACATAAAGAAATAAGAAGCCAAATCTGTCAGTTTTGCAAAATGACAGTCACACGCAACATAAAGAAAGTCAACTGCTAAGGTTCTCTGACAAATGATATGTCAGATTTTGACTCGTTGTCATGGTGATTGAAATAAACTGTGTTCCAGAGTCTGCGTACATTGCTTAGACACCATGTTTGAAAAAAGCATCAAAGTTTGGCTTGTCGAAGTCGAAGGAGCTCGTGTCAGATGACTTAGTCGCGTCGAGTGTAAAACTGTGTTCGCAGTGAGGATTCTACGCAGCAAGCTTTTCCCACGAGAGTCCCTCTAGTGGAGCGAAAGAGAAATGCACATCACCTGATGAACTGTGCGGAAGAAACAGACTGGTTCCTGAAGAGGGCTGAGCCGTAAAAAGCTCACTGCACCTCTCAGAACTTGAAATAGAGAAATAGACAGGTTGAAACTTTGATTTCAGAAAATCAGTCCCACCATTTTTACTCAGTCTGGTTGTCTGTGACAAATGGAAATCAGGGATCCAGAGGTTTCCCTCCCTCCAGCTTGTTCTAAAAGAGAGTCTTACTGTCTGACTGCTCCAGCTCCATTCACTTCACTTCACTTGCTTTATTTTACGCTTTACTTCACAGATGCAAATGCAAAGCGACTTGCAGTGGACAACACTGAACAGGTTTCCATCCCACTATGAGCAATGTCGGCATAAGGGCCTCGCTGAAGGGCCCAACAGCTGCTCCCATCTCAGCAGCTCCCATCAGTGCTAACACCTGGGGTTGAACCACTCTTGAGTTCCAGTCAAACTCTGTAGCAACTAGGCTACAGGCTACCCCTGCTATTCAGGACTCAGATATGCAGGGGGCGCGAGTAGCCGTGCTCTCGTTCACTCTGCGGTGCCTAAGGTCTGGGGAGCCGGCGCTGCCTTATCCAGCTCTCCACTGGGGGGCGCACAGGCGTGTGGGAGCTCCGGCTGCCTGGGACAGGAGGGGTCCCTATACTGTGCCTCAGGGTCCAGCTCCGCTCTGGAGGAAACAGTTGGATTGATTAATACGCTTTAAACCAACAGCTATGACAGAGAACAACATCACAACACAGAGCATCATAGAAAACCTGGAGAACCTGGGTATTCCATCTCAGCTTGGCTTTACAATGGAGAGCATACAGGCACCTTTACAGAGCATGATGCATGATGTGACATGCAGTGCAGTTCATGAGCATTAAGCCAATAAGTATGTGGATAAATGGTGTAGGCTACAGTATACATATCTTAAGATGACCCAAAATGAATGTAAATTCCGACAAATTAAACCTCATTTTGTCTCATCATAAATTTTCAGGAGTTCTGTCACCAAAAATAAATAAATAAATAAAACTGTGTTCCAGTGCCAATAGATAAACACGTAAAATGGGGCTTTAAAGAACAGAAGAGCAGACCTTTTTCACACTATGCTGGAATGTAGTCTATGTAGGCCTATTCATCATTGCATGTGTTACTGTCGTTTACCTCGCTGAGTCATTACAGCTTACTTTTGCTTATTCGACTGTTACTGTAACCTCGGTTGTTGACGTTAGTTGACATTTCAAAGCTAATGTTGCTGGCAAGCGTGCAACGCTAGCTACGAAAGTGGAGTCCAAATAAGCAGGTAAGGCACTTGGGAGAGCACATAAACGTCACTTCCTTTCAATTTCAGGGAAAATCTGACCCGATGCTTCCCAATAAAGTCAGTCAACAGGCCACTGTGTGCAATCAAGAAAGTCAGGGAAAATGAGAAAGGTCTCATTAAGTCGAGGAAAATTTTTGTTCGTGCATTGACTAATTTAAGCAAGTAAAAAAGCTCAAAACGAGTAGGACTTCAGTACATAATGAGTTAAGCCTTTACGCATTATAAACAGTTCACGACACTGCCACATGACTGTCAAAGCCTTCCTCGACCTCTTATTGCTACTGCTTTTAGAGGGATGGAAAGATGGGAACCATCAGTTTTTTTTTCTCGTAAATTGAATCATTGTACAACTTCACAAAAATTTCCCAAAAAACCCAATTCATAACATCTGACATCATATGGGTAATGCCGTCATTTAACGCTGGTTTAATGCTAATGTTGTCTTTCACTTTAAGTTACAGTTCATTCCCACATTGGCAGTACACTGCACTAAATACAGGTAAAATAGTTTCTCATCGCACCTTTGAGGGAAGGGATGATCTTTCCTCAAATTCAGGGCAGTATGAGGACTATCGGTCCCTGACAGCCTTGGAGGAAGGAGACGGAGGTCCCCGTCACAGTCGCTTTGTTCTTGGATGTTGCCATGACGTTCATTAGTTGAGCCAAATGGAGCTGGACCAAGACACACAGCAAGTTTGTTAATGAGCAATTAAGTGACTACAAATAGGAGATTAATGATTTTTTAAATGTGTAAATGAGTAAATTAGTGAGACAGTGAGTTGAGTGATTGAGTGAGTGCTCCACTCACGTAGCTGTATAGTTTAACCCTTAAAATATAATTTCAGGACAGACTGTTTAAAATCATACATTTAAAATGAATAATATTAAAACCCAGCAGTGAAAGTCTCTTATTTGGCTTTTAGTGCTCAGACATCACTAGTAACTCAGAGAAAAAGTCAGATCATTGCAGTATAAATGAGGAGTACTTCTCCCAAATAATAGCAAGCTAACAGTGTGAGTGAGTATTTATCTATGCATGACAACAGCTCTGTGATAGCGGTGGTGTACAGCATACAGGTTGTAAGCGCTCACTCACCCTCGGACCGTTCATTGAGGAGGGCGGCCATGTTGCTTTGGGAAGTGTTTGCGGACATTTCAGTCAGCCTGAGTTCAGTCAAAGGCATGTTTGTCGCCTGTTTGGTTGGAGCCTCAGTGTCACTCATGCTGACCTCCGACCTTTGACACTGAAGCTGCTGCATCGTCACCGACACGGAACACATTCAGATCAGTGAAACTGCCTCCTACTGAGTACACAACTTGCATACACCACGGGCACAACTTTCATTCTCAGCAGCAGGCATGTGAGTGATTCGGACTCATACATGCTACTTCCACAGAGTGAGAGATGATGGCAGGACAAGATAGGAGGCCAGAGGATTTGAGATAACCACAAACTGCCTAAAAGCTTCGACATCAGTGCAAAAGCTTTCATCTTCCACGATACCCATCTGTCTATCCCATTCTCTATCTCCATCAGTCACTCATCTTCGCTGTCGCTCCCTTCACAGTGTCTAGCATTTCTGTGAAATGGCACATAATTGCTCTTACACCTCTCAGAAAGGAAAAAAATGCGGAAATGCTGTTTACAAAAAGCTAACAGTACAGTGATTTACGGCAAAAAGCATTTTCAATTCAATGCACCTAAAAGTATGTGCTCTTAAGAGACTGCTGGGTAATATATGTAACGTAAATAACAAAATAAAATGGCCTCTGATTGAGTTTCTTATGACTTTCCGGAAAAATGCTCGCTGAAGGCAAATTACAATAATTTACATTCAAATGGAATCGGGCAAAATTGTGTGTCAACAAAAAGGAGCGACTGTGCGGCTTTTAATGCAATCATATAATTGGCTAGCCTTCATTTGTCAAGATTCATGGATGTTCCCTCCAGGCCAGAGGCAGTCTAACAGTAAATGAACAGTCCCTCCATGATGAAGGAGGCAGTTAAAATGCATACTTTATACACGGCCCCTGAAGTCAGACCCCGCATTGCTGAATTTGGAATAATAAAAAATCTTATCAAGCAATAAAACATTCAATTGAATGCAATATTTTATCTTTATGCAAAAGGAGCAGCATGAATGCACAAGTGAAGTACACTTCACCAGAAACTTTTTCAATGCACTGGGAATCTGTAGTAGTGAACAGCGAATATCGTGATCACTGATAATCTATATACAAAATTCAGAGTGCACATCAATCCACCTGGCTCTGTGTGAGTTACTGTGTGTGTGTGTGTGTGTGTGTGTGTGTGTGTGCGCGTGTGTGTGTGTGTGTGTGTGTGTGTGTGTGTGTGTGTGTGTGTATGTGAGTGACATATTTTGCATGTGTGTGTCTGTGTTTTTTGTGAGTTTAAGAGAGGGTGGGCTGGTTTCTGTGTAGAAGTCTGCGCTGGTTAGCGTGTGAGAGGTGCATGAGAGTAACCTGGTGTGTCCATGTGATAGAACTGTGAAGATGAGGTAGTTTTAGCGCGCGCATGTATTTCTTCTCTGAAAATAGGTCCAAACAGTGTGGGAACTGCAGGTTTCTATAAGGGTGCATTGTGTTTCTAGGCTACGCTACTTTTGCACTCACCCACTCACAAAGCTACCTGCGCTATCAACCGCTACATCCCACACAAATCCACCTACAGCAGCTCCAGGCTGTGACCCACTGCTCTGGACCATATGGGCCTCCGCAGCACGACTAAAATAAATGCACTTGTGTTAAGTGAGGTAAGTAAGTGTGAAATATAATTTCACTGAAGCCCCTTTAGAGTAGTGAAGGTGATGCATATAGTAAAGATAATTAAAAACTCTGACTTCAGGATTCACTGTATCAGTCCAGGTCTACTGCAAGTTCCAGTACAACACAGTCTCATCCCAACTCGTCATGTAGTGACGCTGCCTGACCAAGTGTCGATATACGAGGACAAGGAGGCTTTTTCCATCCTTAGTTGACATAATCATGCCAAAAACCTCCCTTTTCATCGTACATTGAGGCTTGGTCAGGTAGCGTCACTATATGACAAGTCGAGATGAGACTGGCGTCTCCATCCTCATTCTCAGACTGTGATCAGTTTCTGTATTAGTCCCAGCCAATCATAAGTTCTGATATCAATCCCTGTCTATCGTCAGTTCTGGTGTTTGTCCAAGTTCATTATAAGTTCCAGTATCAGACCAAGTGTGTGGTAAGTTGCAGCACCAGACCCAGTCTACAGTAAGTACTGGTATTAGTCCAAGTTTATCATATATTGCAGTATCAAAATCCAGTCTATTACATAACAGAAGCTGTAGTATTAAAACTCAGCCTATCATAAGTTGCAGCACCAGCCCAGTCTATCATCAGTTGCAGTATTAATCTCTGTTCCTCATAAAATCCAGTGAGTCACCCGAGTCGTGTATTGAGTATCAGCACCAGTCTAAGGCCCTGTATCAGGCTGAGTGAATCCTAAGTCCCAGTAAACCGTAAGCCCCATTGCCAGACTCTGACCCACCCTGGACTGGACCGCGTCCCGCAGCAGAACCAGCTGGATCCTGCCCCGTACATTCCCTTCCATGGACATGGACCTCCGCAGCGTCTCCATGGCAACGCGGTTAGACTTCCCAAGCAGAGATTCCCCGTTCACCTCGATCAGCTGATCATCCACTCTCAGTCGACCATCCTGGCACATACACACACACACACACACACACATGCAAACAGACACACGCATAGAGGCACACACGCCCACAGGTTATTCATAAGGATCATCATCTTACTGCCAAAGGACATCATATTCGCCATGCTTTAAGAGGATTAGGAGTGTGCTGCCAATAGACAGGGACCCTGTAACAGATGGAGGTACTTAAGCAGAGTCCTGTTCCTGAACCTGAACAATCAAACTTATATCTGCTTCAGCACAAAACTTGCTACCATTTACTCACATTCACAGGATATAACCTCTTCACTAACAAAACACTATACCCATCATATTACATTTTCAACCATTTTGCAGGCTTAAAGTAGAATTCCGGTGTGAAATTGAATTGGGGTGTGTTGAAACATGACAATGAGTACCAACTTTTGTCGAATACCCCGCCTCCATACGCACGCAACATTTAAAAATAAATGGCTTTTTAGCCAAAGCTCCCAACAGGCTTAAAATGGTAGTGAGTCGGGCATAGCGTTGCCATGCAAAGAAATCACTATTTTTTTCATCATTAACAAGGCTTAAAGTAGCTCCACACTCCATCGGTAGAATTCTGAGGGCCCTGAAATCTAAAACGAGGCACTGAGAACTTTGAAAATGCACAGGTGGTTTATAAACAATATATACAAACAGCACCCTGAGGTAGTTTGAATCGCTATGAAAAAAATAGGAATTTCTTTGCATGGCAACGCTATGCCCGATTCACTACTATTGTAAGCCTGTTGGGAGCTTCGGCTAAAAAGCCATTTATTTCGAAATGTTGCGTGCGTACGGAGATGGGGTATTCAACAAAGGTCAGTACTCGTCATCATGTTTCAATACACCAAAAGTCAATTTCACACAGGAATTTTCCTTTAAAGTCCATACTTTGAGCCCTTCTCTACCACATAATTCTTTTAAATAAGCCTTATAGACACAGCAAGTTATTACTCACATTTACTGCACATACACCTGACATACATGCAACAAAAGCAATGTTGTGCATAAAATTAGCTGGTACAGAGAGAGAAAGTAAATTCCAATAAATTTGGCACAGTGTTTTTGAACTTCAAATAAAACTACAAAGGGCGTGGTCTGGGTTTGACACCGTTCTCTTAAGTCCTGTTCTGACAGGTACATTCAGCAACTCATACAGGCACATAATGCATGTAACCTACGGAGCTGTGAATAATTCTAATGCCAATAATGTCTATTTTATTGAACAGAGGAGATGAGAACAGAATGCAACACTGAAAACCTTTGTTTATGGATTCCTGCAGTGAAAGTACCGAATGCCTACTGCTTAAGTTGTGCAGCCAACTGAAGCCTTGGACTTGTTAGATTACTGAGTAAATTCAGGCTGAATCTTTAGGCCACATTTAAGGGGAAAATGGAGACACACACTGCATCTCCCTCCACCCACTGCATCTCCCTCCACACACACTGCATCTCCCTCCACCCACTGCATCTCCCTCCACACACTGCATCTCCCTGCACCCACTGCATCTCCCTCCACAAACACTGCATCTTCCTCCACACACTGCATTTCCCTCCACACACTGCATCTCCCTCCACACACACTGCATCTCCCTCCACCCACTGCATCTCCCTCTACACACACTGCATCTCCCTCCACCCACCCACCCACTGAGCAACAGCCTGGATGGAGACACACACTGCATCTCCCTACACCCACTGCATCTCCCTCTACACACACTGCATCTCCCTCCACCCACTGCATCTCCCTCCACACACACTGCATCTTCCTCCACACACTGCATTTCACTCCACACACTGAATCTCCCTCCACCCACTGCATCTTCTTCCACACACACTGCAGCTCCCTCCACACACTGCATCTTCCTCCACACACTGCATCTCCCTCCACACAAACTGCATCTCCCTCCACCCACTGCATCTCCCTCCACCCACTGCATCTTCCTCCACCCACTGCATCTCCCTCCACACACTGCATCTTCTTCCACACACACTGCAGCTCCCTCCACACACTGCATCTCCCTCCACACACTGAATCTCCCTCCACACACACTGCATCTCCCTCCACCCACTGCATCTCCCTCCACCCACTGCATCTTCCTCCACACACTGCATCTCCCTCCACACACTGCATCTTCTTCCACACACACTGCATCTCCCTCCACACTCACTGCATCTTCCTCCACACACTGCATCTCCCTCCACACACTGCATCTCCCTCCACACACTACATCTCCCTCCACACACTACATCTCTCTCCACACACTGCATCTTCTTCCACACACACTGCATCTCCCTCCACACACACTGCCTCTCCCTCCACACACACTGCCTCTCCCTCCACACACACCGCATCTCCCTCCACACACACTGCATCTCCCTCCACACACACTGCCTCTCCCTCCACACACACTGCCTCTCCCTCCACACACACTGCCTCTCCCTCCACACACACTGCCTCTCCCTCCACACACACTGCATCTCCCTCCACACACACTGCCTCTCCCTCCACACACACTGCCTCTCCCTCCACACACACTGCATCTCCCTCCACACACACTGCAGCAGCACAGACTCCACAGAGCTGCATCTCACCTCCCACTGCAGCACCAGCTTCCCCCACTAATTACAGCAGCTTTTCATCAGCATTACTGTGGCTCAGGAGGAGGGAGCTGAGAGGAGAGGAGAGTACAGCTATGGGCGAGAACACACACTGTTTCTCTTACTTACACACACACACACACACACACACACACGCTCACACACACACACACAAGCATGCACACATAAAAATGCGTATATATACACATACACAGCACCATATGCACATGTACACGTGCACACACACACACAATTGTGACAAATACTAACACGCAAGCACATACAGATACAGGGGCACATATACAAGAGCACATACACTTGTACACACTCCCAACTGCTGTCCAACAGACACTGGGCAACAGCCTGGATGTTACTACAGATGGACCGGATGGTCAATTCCTCTGGGTTTATTTACAGTGGAAAGAGGGACCTTGTGAATTTGGGGGTACCTTGTAGGCGGCTCCGCCATGAATGACTGACTTGATGAAGATTCCCAGATCAGCCCCAGCCTCACTGGACCGCTTCCCCTTCAGACTGAGACCCAAACCAGCTGATCCAGAGTCATTCAGCGGGATCTCAAACGTCAGCGTCACCCTCCTCTCTCCGAAACACAAAACACCTGTGTGCTCGCCCCACTGAGGCAGGAGAGAGGGAGAGGAGGGAGTGTGAGGACGAGGTAGAGAGAGAAATTTGCAGCATTTTTAGACTGTATTTTATTCTGGATATAGTTTGAAGATATACATGTGAAGATTGATCAGTACATATTTGGACATTGGCAGGGCTATTATTATATCAGATGGTTCCCTTGTATTTCTCGATGTTGTGACTGAAGACAATAACAGCAGAATGAATTCTGAATTGTAAAGTGTTATGTTTTCAGCTCAGACTCCACCAAATACTTCAAAACCCTCTCGATGGTGTTTCGCAGTGTACTGCAGATGGACAGCAATCTGAAGCATGCTGTGAAAGCAATGAAAGACTTTTTTTTGAAGGCAAAGGGCTGGATATTCTACAATCACCAAGTCAATCATTTGAACTCAATCCAGAGGAGCTTGCATCTCACTCGCTAAAGGCGAATGGCCACAAGAAGCAGCAGAGAGTGAAGTCAGCGGTGGTGAAGGCCGGTTGGAGCATCACCGGGGGAGAAACACAGCATCTGGTGACGTCTACGGGCTCCAGAATTCAAGCAGCCAATGTATCAGAATCGTCACAGTTCCAGCATGGTCAGTACAACATTTTGGACAAAAAATTTGCATCATGGCTGAAAGCTCATACCCCAAGCAAATCTTCATAATTTAATTTTAAATTCTCCAGAAATAATGCAGGTGTGCAAAAGCACCACAACATTAGACTGTGAGAGAACACAGCCATTCGCTACAGGACTCGAGGAGCAAGGGCATTAGCAGGGAAAATGGGTGGTCAAACGATGAATGATGAGCAATGAGACAGGCACATTCACTGTATATTGTGAACTAGCATTTGTTTAAAAAAAAGATTCATTACCATTTATTGGAAATGTTTAATTGCATTTGTTACTGCCAAAGGGTGGCACAGCCAGCTATTAGGTTTATGGGGTTTTTCACATGGGTGATATAGGTTTTGAATAACTCAACATTGAAAAATACAATGATCATTCAAGAGCTGCGTTTTGTGTTTTCTCACATTGTTTCTGTGTTATAATTTGTTGGATGATCTGAAACATTTAGCAATGACAAACAGGCAAAATAGAAGAAACTTGGAAGGGGGACAGTACTTTTATACAGTACTACACACCCGACAGCTTGCCACTGAGTTAGCCGGACGAGCATGCCTGGACTGTGGGAGGAAATCGGGAGTAGCAGAGTAAACTCACGTAAACATGGGAAGAACTCCTCACAGAAAGGACCCAGGCCAGTTTGGAACTCACAACCCTCCCGCTGTGAAACAACAGGGCTGCCCACAGTCAGGCAGTTAAATTCCTTTCATTTTAAAACCATCGGTAGGCTCAGTGTTATCATGAATAATCAAGATTCAGAGTTTTTATGTGAGGAGCAGATAGGTATAACAGAACTGATATCATTCAGTGGGTGAGCCTTTATAGCCAATTGAACCTGACACTTTGCTTTTGCACAGTTTATCTTGACATGTGTCAAGACCAGTGCAATTCACCTCATATTTTCCTCCCTGACAAGATCTCAGGGCTTTATCTCCTGCAAATAAAAGACTGAAAACTGGTCTCTAAATCCTGGCTGAGCAACAACATGGTTACTGGGCTATTGGCTGGTGTACACAACCTCATAGAATAAACAATAAATTACATAAGCCTTATTAGCAGCAATTACTCATTATTAACTACTAGAATTACACAGTACTATTCTTACTCAAACTCCTACTATTGATACAGCTGGTATGTCAACATGCTCAGGGGTGTATCACACATACAGGAAGGAGACAAAGCCAGATTAAATACTCACTCCATTCAGTAGAAGTGGCAGCTCTGCACTGAAATGTGCCCCCCCCCCCATGGTTATTATTGTGTGTTTGTTAGGGCGCTGATTACAAGCCTTCTCTGTGTCACTCAGAATTAAAATGAGCGTTTCAAAGACCAGGATTAAAAGGTCTGGAGACATTCAATTAAGATGAAATCTGCCGCACTTAACCGTGCGTCTGGGCAGGGAAAACAGTACCTGTTAATCTTTTTAAGGGGCCAGTACCACTAATACTACAGTCGTAATACTTTTGTACAACATACACTGTGCTGTCATAGCCTTATACAACATTACTGCTTACTTTGCTAACATATAGCATCCTAGAAAAGCTGCACAGTAGTCTAAGGCACACAATCAGAGACAGTACCTCATTCTAAGCTTAGTGCATGGCCCAGGCATATCACCTCCCATTAATGTATCTGCATTCTCCTCCCATCTCCATGCTATAGCTCTCGCACCATACTTAGCAATGCAGTTAGTGCTATTGTTATGATTTTAGATAAAATTCTTATGGTTGCGTCTGCTCATGACCAAGCATGGATGTGAGATGCATGGATTTTGAGTTTGTATGTTGGTTCCAGGTTCATACACACAGTATACCGTAACTCACACTAGTGCACAGTGTATTACTAGACTACATCATTGCTAACAGGTCTGAGCATTATGGCACACAGCTACAGCACTTTAGCTCATATTTACTGAAGTCACTCCTGTCAAGAGCTCCCAACTGAATACAAAACAATGTAAATGTGAAAGAAGGTTGACGTTCACCTTGGCGCTAAAGTTGTGTCAGCTCAGTCGGAGAGATAAATGGATGTCGGTCATTCACAGACTGCAACAAAACACCGTCTTGTGCAAATTAATTGGATAAAGCAGGCTGGAGTGGGAAAAACCAAACAACAAAGGTTTTCAGGCTTTTATTACCATGTTAATAGTATCTAAATTCAGCACCCAGCTTGAGATGTGCCCTACATGGTTCTTGATAAGCTGTTCCACCCATTTTGACAGGGAACTGACCAGGTTTCTGCAGGTTGCCTTGATTTTTTGTAGTGATGCCACACCTGGACAACTGAATCAATGACTTTGGCATTTGTGGCGCAGCCCTGACCTGATGATGGACCAATGGGATTGAGGTCAGGTGAATTACCAGACCAGACCAACATAATTTCAGTACTGTGTTGGTGATGCAATCATATTAGTTGCATCATACAAGTCTAGGAAATTAATTAAATGTGGCTAAAGGTTTGTACTGTGCAGTGATCTTTGAGGTGGTTGTGTAAAACATCCATCTCTTGGCATGACTGTTTACCCTCTATTTTGCTCATTCAATTGACAAGCACCTCTATCCAATCAACAACCCCAATTCTGAAATAGTTGGGACAAAGTGTATATTATGAATAAAATCAAAATGCAATGACTTTCAAATCACACCAGCCAGTATTTTATTTACAAAATAACAGAGATAACATAGCAAATGTTGAAACTGGGAAGTTTTACAATTTTATCTACAAAATGAGCTCTTTTACTGTAAATTTGATGGCTGCTACAGGTCTCAGAAAAGCTGGGAAAGGGGCCAGTTTACCATGGTGTAGCATCCTCTCTTCTTTTTAATACAGAGTGGAGGCGTCTGGGCATTGAGGAGACAAGTTTCTTGAGTTTAGCAATTGGAATTTGATCCCAATCTTGTTTAATACAGGGTTAAAGCTGCTGGAGAGTTTTGGGTCTCCTTTGACGGACTTTTAGTTTGATTGTGCGCCAAATGTTCTCAATCAGTGAAAGATCAGGACTGCAGGTAGGCCAGTTCAGCACATGGACTCTTCTACCAGAAAGCCATGCTGTTATAACAGGTGCAGTATGTGGTTTTGCATTGTCCTGCTACAATACACCAGGCCTTCCCTAACCTTTATATACCTTTCAGCATTCATGGTGCTTTTTAAAACATGCAAGTGCACATGTGCACCAAAGCATAGGTGCACAATCGAAGTTCAGAATGTTAAAGTCTTTCATAGCTTTTTGGTACAACCTCCTGGATTTGCAAAATGGGACAACATTTCAGTCAGAAGGTTGGACTAATTAGTGAAATCAGCTGGCGGGACGTGGCAGGACTTTTACTCTCTGACCCCTGGAAGTGGAATGTGCACCTCCAATGGGTAGCACATCCAGTCAGTGTGGACCAACTCATGACAAACTGCCCTCTGCTGGTCACTCTAAGGTACAGCAATACTCATGATCCATCATCTGAGATCAGGGGTGTCCAGTCTTATCAGTGAAGGGCCGTTGTGAGTGCAGATCTTCGCTACAGCCCAAGGTTAAAGTACCTGATTCAACTAATTAAATGATCAGGGGGTTCAATCAAGACCTTGATAATTAGAAGCAGGTGAATTAGTGTTGGGCTGTCACAAAAACCAGCAACCACACTGGCCCTTAATGGATAAAATTGGTCAAGACCTCCTTAGATGAAGATACGGTAAGAATAATCATCTTTGTGTGCGGCATTATTGTCTAGAGAAGAGTCACATCAGTCTAGAATGGACATCTTCTCCTGCGCACTTCTAAATAGAGAAACATGTAACATGCAGTGCTGTGTTATTTGCCCCATAGTCATCCATTCAGCAGCCATGGGGACCCTGAACTACAGCCCTTTCCCCCGGACCATACATTCAACAGCAAAACTGCTTTTCAGCATACAGCACCCAAGCTTTTTAGTGTACTGCTCTATAAGCACACAAAATGTTACAGCCCTCTCTCGCTCTATATGAATCTCAGACAGCTTGATTCAATTGAGCTAGTGAGCACAATGATCGTTTGGCTGGGCTGGTTTTGTGTTACATATTTAAATAGTGTCCAAAAGCAGCCATTTGAAAATCACACGGTGCATTAAAGCATCTTCGACCCACCAGGCCTGTTCTAGGATCAATTTCGACTTGCGTGTTTGAGCGTTCATCTGTAGTAGTGAAAGAGAGGCAGCGGAAATCCTTACTGGGAAGATGAGCCCGGTCAGCAGTGCAGAGGTAATGTTGGGGAGCAGAGGGTTACCTTGTTAATAAAATCTATGCTCTCATACATGCATTTATAGTCTTGCACTGGTCTAGCCTTGAACCCAAGCGCTATGTTCCTGCCATGGTTTCCCCAATCCATCCATTACACAACTTGAGAGACTGACCTTCTGATAGTCCCACAGAGGATCAGTAATTACATTTCACAGGATGAAAATGTGAAATAAGACTCCCATCCCGCCTACACACACAAAAATTACCCAGAATGCTTTTAATGCACAGCCTCTGAGATATCATACTCATGGGTGAAATATGTGGTAGGTGAATCCTCTCAAGCCTGTATCAACCTCTATATTTAAACGCTCACACACGTACACACACACACACACACGCGCGCACACACACACACACACACGAGCAATGCATGGCTCCACACACACTTCCCCCATCTGCTCAAGCTCTTATGACTGTTCCATTCTCACAAACACAACCAATTAACTAAATAAAACCAGCCCCCCTTCTCCCAGATACCCCCCTTCTCCCAGTCAGGCAGACACAAGACCCCCAGTCTTAAATGAAGGAGGGTGTCGCTCAGCCCTGATGTAGATGTTCAACTGCATGAAGGCGCAACGCTGATGGACACAGGGAGGGCTCTACCCTGAGGGTGTATGCGGAGCGAGCAGCTCTGATGAAATGTGTGCTGGTAATCTCTCTCTCTCTCTCTCTCTCTCTCTCTCTCTCTCTCTCTCTAGTCAGGTGGAGCAAGTCTGCGCTGCTGTGACTGACACGAGATCCGCCATCTTTCCCTGTTCTGTCTTCTGAACCACAGTACTGATATTTTAATCCATCATTATGTCATTCAACAAGCAAGCAAAAACATATATTAAATAGTCAGTGCATTATAGAATCATTGTGAGATAGATTTTTGTGAGTTGTCATATATTTGTGTCTTCGTATGCATTGGTAGCTGGGCCCTGACAGAGGTCAGGTGTAATGAAGGCTGTAGCAGAAGGCTTCTGCCAAACTCCAGGCCCTCCATCAACAACCACAAGCACAGAAAAGCATCCAAAGCTTCTGCCGTATCTGACAAAGGCATAACAGAACCAGGGGAAGGGAAAGCCAAAGGGTAATGGGTTCAGGTGAGGCTGGAGACAGAAAGAGATGGAGCGAGTGATCGTGGGGACAGGTGAGGATGGAGACAGCTAAGAGAGGAGCTAATGATGAGGGTGGAGGGATTGAATTTATCTCAAATGCTCATTGCAGCCAAGTTACGTCATATATTGCTATATATGAAAGATGCTGTCTAAACAGTCAGTCCGATCTTGATGAGTACACCCTCAGAAACAACCCAACAATCTGCATTTTAGCTGCATTGTCAACTATATCCTTTCATACTAAAATTTCTAGAGTTGGGAAACAAAATAAAAATATGTCACTGTCCAGAGAATTATGGTGCTCACTGTATGCTTTGAGTGTCAGCATCTGAATAATGTAATGATGATAAAAAAAGAAATAAAACACTGACTTTGAAATGATTTAAAAAACATAATTCCAAGAACCATCTCACGCGAACAGGTTAAATTCCAGAACCATCTATTGTAGCATTTCCCATCCTCCATGCAGCTTTAGCTGCAAGAATCTCATCTGTGATTGTGGCAGAGGAATCAAAGCTCATTTTTCAAATTTGTAGTGTTGTCAGATTTAATTATCATACTAGCAGCATCACTGAGTTGCACCTTTCCAAACACCAGCCAACAGCATATGTCCGTGTGTGCATGCGTGTGTGCGCTTGTATGTGTGTAAAATGGCTGTTTAGCGAGAATTTGGATTTGATGTGCCAGGAGGTAAGTACAGCTCAGACTCCGCCCATCAGTACCACCTGTCTGCATGCTGATTGACGCAGAGACAGCAGCACACAGAGCACACTGCAGGTCTCATTACAGTATCAGTGTAGCACCAGCACACTGACCTGCAGTGTGTTACCCCACAGAAATGCAGCATGCAGGCACATGATTAACACTCATCATGGGCGGAGTTCTAGTAAGACAAGGTATAAAATTAAGGTAAAATTCTGAAAAATGTTTCCGTGGCAATGGAAGTGGAGTTTAGATAACAGAAGTGTTATGGTTTGCACTGAGATGGCAACAGGATAAGGAAGGCCCATCACTGGTTTCGGTTGTACGCATGCGCATCACAAGTATTTTCTGTGAGTTCAGTAAGATATGAGAGAGACAGAGATAGAGAGAGCACGACTGAGAGACTGCGGTCAGGAAAACCATTCAACGCCAAATAAGCTTCGATCCAAGGCAAAAAGCAATCAGTACTGATAAATGACTATTCTTTAATAACAATGAAAAAAAGTTGATTGTAGATAATGGGGTGGATTTAATCAGACAATTCAGGGCATATGCAATTCAGTCAAGCCATTTCAAATTAATCTGGTCCCTTATCTCAGTGATGACTATGCTTTGATATCAATGTGGAACACATAAGTATTGTCTAACTAATGAAAATGAGTTTTCATGGAGAGAGTAATGCTAATGGCTATAATAGACGAATCATACAGCTCCTTCAAAAACATTTTTTATGCTAAAACTGGAGTATAGAAAACTCCGCTAAATGTGCTCTGAGGCAAAGGCAAACCACAGACTTTAACCTGCACGTGCTCAGTACTAGGAGCTCTAGGCTGCACATGCTCAGATAATTTTGTTGATGATGGTCGTGAGATGAAGAGAGATGGTGTTCAGAGGGTCACCGTAAAATGAAACAGAAGGACATGGAGAGCAGAGGTGCTGGTAGGAGGTTTATTAGCTGGTATGGGATGATGGTACAGGGTTATTGAGGAGTGGGTGAGTGGCCTTTACACCGTAAACACCCTTACCAGCTCTCTGGGAAGGAAGCTCTCCTCTTGTCGGGCCACCAGCAGAGACACTGTCTCTCCCAGCTTGGTGCTGCGTAACATGGCCACCAGCTGCTCCTGCGTCCGGCCCGAGAAGTCCACCTGGTTCACCTGAAGACCACAGCGGGTGACGGGGTCATCGCCTGCCATCCAGACCTTTGCTTCATAACCTGTGGCCTCAACGGGCTATGCAGTCTGTGCCCTTATTAACTAAACACCTACCATTCAGTTCATAAGACCTGCATCCTTGTTTAGTACATATATATCACAGTCTACTAACCAAAACTGTAAAAAACTACCCATTTGCACATTATTTTTGGACCACAAATTCACAGTACAGATATTTTTGAATCTCAAGATGCATGCTGGAGCGCAACAGAATGACTTGATTCTAAAAGTATGATAATTTCCATGACAGCGACGTAATGCTAACTTTACCTCTGCTACTTTTACTGGCTAGGTCCCACCTACAGCTCTGTAAATGTTAGTTCCCTACAACTTAGAAGAATAACTGACCTCCAAGATCCGGTCGCCTGACTTCAGGCGGCCATCTTTGATAGCAGCTCCCCGGGGCAGGATATTTTTGACCAGAATGGGTCCGGGGCCATGAACAGAGGCATCCCTTGTGACTACTGTGAAACCTAAACCTTCAGGGCCTGGTGAGAGAGCAGAGGAATTTAATTTCTGGTCAGAAAGTGTAAGTCCAACCATGTGTTTCGCCCAAACATCAATGCAGACGGCTGATTCCACACATTAGTTTTTCCTGCAGGCTGGAGGATTGTGGCTTTAAGAAAATCCAGGTGACTGGATTCAAGTAGAAGGGAGGACATCTATGTTAGAAATCAGCATTTTCTCCCTCAATTGGAGACTTATGGTGAAATCGCATATCCAGAATTGAAACCATGAAATCCTGGAGACATGACTTTCCCTCTTTTCCTTACAAGTGAAAGTTGTCGGTCAATACATCAGTCAAGAAATTAAAACAACAACATATCACTCAAACTATTTGTTTTAGTCAAAGTTAGAATCTCATATACAGTATGCGTATATAAATTAAATTGGAGCACGCCAAACAATGTGTATAATTCAAGGTGTTCGCATTACAAATATACTTTGTATAATCCGGTAAATAAATAAAAATACTGAATATGAGCTCAGATGTGCTTTGATTTTCAAGTAGTCACATATAAAATAATTCAGGAACAAGTGGACTTTTTGTCCCCCCAATGAAAGAACAACTGGGCATGTGGTTTCACAGCTCATCTATGGCCAGGAGTGTATTATCTGCTTATTATTTTATTTACAAGTATGCAGACAATTGGTTTTGGGAGTCCATTGCTGTTAACACTCAATTTGGTTTACAAAGGGCTGACACTGTCAGTGAAGCAAGCCATAATTTGGCTGAAACATCAAAATAAAATCAAACAGACTGCAAAACATTGGATGTAGTCAAATTGAAGATTCTTCAAAACAAATAATCCACTGGTGGGCCCAGGAGCTCCAGAAGGCCTAGAGGATCACAGATAACAACAATGGCAGATAACAGAAGAATTCTTTCTCTGATGAAAAAACCCTATCAATATAATTGGCCAAATCAAGAAAACTCTCCAGAAGGCAGATCTGTGGCATAGTCAAGAAAAGTTAGACGTGGGCATGCATGGCTGCTAATGCAAGGATTTTTAATTATTGGTGATAGGACTATACTGAAAAAAGCAACAGGTTGAGTTTTGAACTGTATGGGGCTGTTTATAATTTGCCCAGATTCCGCAAAATTTTCATTGGGCAGCATCTTCACAGCACTTCATAAACCAATAGTATGTCGAGAAAAACGTCAAAACTTTTTAAGGGAAAGAAGTGGAATATTCTACAGTTACAAAGTAATCTGACTCCGAAGTGCATCCATAGCTGAATTGCTGGAGGCAAAATACCCCAAAGATCTGAAGACAGCAGCATTGAAGCTTTACACAGCATCACAGAAAAAAGTCAGACTCTGTGATATCCATGGGTTCCAGGCTTAATTAATTGCAAGGAATTTGCAATCTAGTGTTTATAGAATGACAATTTGCTTTATGGTCGTTTGTTCAAATACTTTTAAGCACCATAGATGGTGGGGAGTGGGGTGTTTGTGGCACGATATTACAGCTGATAGTCGGCCCTTCAAGCACATCTTGATGGATTCATTTCAAATCCATTGTGGTGGTGTACAGAGGCAAAATGATGAAAACTGTGTCATTGTCCAAGTACACATGGTCCCGATTGTATATGCCAGATTAGTCCATCATGAAGTGCCTGCGTGCAAATGCAACAATTGAGCATGAGCTTCTCTGCATGAGTTATCCATACACCAGCCACTCTGAAGATGAGAATTATCCCTCAGTTACTAATGTTGATTTGAATTAATTATACAATTCGGAGCACAACTGCATGACTGTACAGACAGTACGACTGAGCTATCTGCTTCCCAGTATGAGCCCTCTTAAGGGCCTTTCAGACAGGATGCAGTGTGCGCCGAGCTCGTCACTCAGTATCACGCAAATACTGCGCTGGGCACTCTGTATTGCACAAATCTCAAGGAGAAGAGCTTTTTGTTGCTAGGCGACAGAACATCGAGTGTACCCATACTGAGTGAAATAACTACCAAGCTAATTCGCACTTGTAGCAACACTATAGCCTACCTGTCCCTAATTTAGAGGAAAGCCCTTGCACTCGCTCTGCTCCAGGTTTTTTTTTTTCCTGAGTTCAAAAGCAAGAAAGCAAAACAGAACTCCGTTCGCTCTGCCCCTCCCTCTCTCACACACACGCGCACCCTCCCTCCATAACACAAAACAGAATGAAGCAAACATCCAGCTAGCTATGAAGAGAAAGATGTCCTAAAGTCAGTTTTTTGACTTCCTTCCTGAAAGCTGACTTCCACTCAATCCTATGGAAGTAAACTTTCCAAACTGGGTCATTATCATCTACCTTAATTTAGTTGACGGAATCACTGATGGACATGTTGATGAAAATGATTTTAATAACTGAATAGGTAAATTCAATACGGGCCCAACTCCACACATTTAATGCGTGGAGTTGGGCCCTTATTAAAATCACCGATTCAATTGTAGGGCATAATATATCTCACCTTTAATGTTGCACTGGGGTTGCCAATAGCGGAAAAGCAATGTTATCAAACAAGACTTCAAAACTCCTATATTTGCTACGCTGCGTGTGAAATTTCTTGACCCATATTTTTTAAAATAATCCCAAACACAACATCTGAAGATGAAACTGAAAATTGTGAAACCTCATCCTTGCGTGTATTTAATATCGTCGCATCAGAAAAAAGTCTAGACTCTTTATAGCTACATGTTAATACAATAATGATATAATGCTGTATCAAATCATTTAATGTGTGAGAATGAAGTCGATTTTTCAGCTGGCACAGTTAAGGGAGCAGTTGGTTGCTTTTTGTTTGGTTGTGTAAAAATGTCATAACACCCATTCAGCTCTCGGTGATGTACGTGATCTGAGGATCTCTGTGGTTTCCACTGCTTCGGTCTTCAGGAGTCTAAAAATACTCCCACTCCCGTTAGCTTTAATGAATCAGGGCCTCTCTCTCATCCTGATTGGTTAAGGAGCTGTGCAAATATGTTGCTGCTTGAGTTTCATCAGCATTCATGAGAAACAATGACCTCAAAAACAATCTTGAAGCGACAAAATCTTTGTTCACACTTCCAATTCTTCCATTGCCAACAACTGCATAAACTAGCAAGGAACCGAGTAGGAGGTGAACTGAGCAAAAAATAAAACCTGAGTCAACATCTGGGGCTTTCCAAAGACGGGCACAAACTTTGGAATTTCATAGGTTTGAAATCAGACATCAAGGTTGCAACCTTTCTTCAGGATAGGTAACTACCTGGCTGCGTTATTATGCTATATCATGTCGCAACGTGAAAAATGCAATTTTGTAGCTATTAACTGCAACCAGCATAAGTCGAGAAAAAAAGTGTTTAGAAAATCGGCAGGCATTGTGAAATGAAGTAGCTTGTTAGCATGCTTCTACATTAGCACTGTAGCGCTGGTCTGCACATTTATTTACAGTGACTGGGCTTCAGTCATGATGCTGTAGAAGCAATCTGTATATAACAAAACAGCTGACAGTGTGTAATACCTCCAAAACTGCAGCTCCAAGAACTGGGGCCAAAATGTGTTTGATAGCCCAGCATTGCACTGTGGTTTTCCACAGCACAGCCCACTGAGGCAGTGAAAAATATGGTCCCCATAAAGACATATCAGTAGGTTGCAGCTGGGAAGAAGATTTTACTGTGTAGTGAACAGGGATGCAAACTAGCCTCTTCTACTCAGCCTCCCCTCTGGTAGCAACATGTAAAAGCTCAGAGTTTATTTTTTTGTTTCTTACTTTGGAATCAGACTCACTGGAGCCCCTCAGAAGTCTCTGTTTATAGCCAGTAAACTGAACTCATGAAGGAACGGGAGCCTTGTTTGGAGGGAGGGGCTACAGGCAGGTAGGAGGGGCTCCCAGAGCCTGGGAAGGAGCGGAGAGGGAGGGGTGGGAGCACTTATGATCAAAATTTTTATCTCTCTCATTACTTTCTCTCCAAAGTTACCACCTACAGCTTTAATGCAAATTTTTGACCTAACGCTTTAAGTGACTGGACAGCGTATTGAAATTTGAGAACACTCTCATGGTTTGTTTATTGATTCAGAAGATGCATAGATATAAAATTTGTACTTAGGCCAATACTAATTGATCTCGGGGGGGAAGAAATCCCATTTTATACTCATCGATTTCAGGGAAAGTTGAGCTGATTTTGTGAGCCTCCCAGCCTATTCCACAGGCTTGGCAACCATGGATTGTGATGGCACCATTGGGGAAGTAAAATAATCACTAGTTATATAACAGCAGTCTATAACGTGGTATGCCAGCTTCAATAGATACCAGCTTCAAAGATCAGATTTTCTCCCAAGTTCCCAGTGAGATTTTAGAGACAGGTTGTATAGCTCAGGAAATTCAGACACTACAAAAATTAATTTCTCCTCTATTTTGCACTACTTACTGGTTTGTGACACCATTTGTTTGATTGTATGAGAGAAGCTTTTCATCACAACCCTCAGTGCTACAGTCAAACTCTGCGCTGCCCGGTGTCTGTGCTTTGCTGGGCTCAGCAGGGCACAGTTCCTGTGTGATGCAGTCCACAGATAATGACAGGGCTTTGAGCGCAGAGAAGTGCACACTGCATCCCACCTGAAAGGCCCCTGCATGAGTCTAAAATGTGGCACAATCACTGCAAAGATACAGTTTATATAATGTGTTTTATAATGTGTTTATTAGTTGTGGGCGGGGGGGGGGGGGGGGGGGACATACCTTTTCTCAGCTCTACTTTTACCTTCCTTCCCCCGTTCTTACAGGCTGAGTCCCCAACCGATGGGAGGGAGATTGCAGGACTGTCCTTCAGCAGGGGGCTAAGACCCGGCCCTTTTGGCAGCAAAGGATGAGGGGAGAGGCGGGGGGCTCCAGGGCAGGGTCCAAGGCTGGGTGCTCGGAAAGGAGCTCCGGGGTGAGACCCAGGGCTGGGAGCTCGAAGAGGTGTTCTAGAGAGAGGCCCAGTGCTGGGAGCTTGGAGAGGAGCTCCTGACATTGTCCCATTGCTGGGAGCTCGGAGAGGAGCTCCGGACAGTGATCCAGTGCTGGGACCTCGGAGAGGAGCTCCAGACAGTGACCCAGTGCTGGGAGCTCGGAGAGGAGCTCCGGACAGTGACCCAGTGCTGGGAGCTCGGAGAGGAGCTCCGGACAGTGATCCGGTGCTGGGAGCTCGGAGAGGAGCTCCGGACAGTGACCCAGTGCTGGGAGCTCGGAGAGGAGCTCTGGACAGTGATCTAGTGCTGGGAGCTCGGAGAGGAGCTCCGGACAGTGACCCAGCGCTGGGAGCTTGGAGAGTAGCTGCAGTGAGAGGCCTAGGATTGGGAGCTCGAAAAGGTGTTCCAAAGAGAGGCCCATGGCTGGGAGCTCGGAGCAGAGCTGCTGAGGGAAGCTCCAGGCTAGGCGCCTGCAGGCTGCTCAGAGTCTCCTTGGAACTAGTGAGAGGTTCTGCAGCAGGTGAGAGGGGTGAACTCTCCGGCCTTTCTTGGGTGTAGAGCTCACCAATCAGGCTCTTCTCGTACCGCTCCCTGCTGAGGACTGGCACAACCTCCAGGCGCATGGTAGGGCACCTCATTGCCTGTCGGAATACTTCCTGTGACCTGAGGGGAGGACAAGAACTCACATTGTACACATCCTTCTATCTGCTCTTAGATGCACTCACTGATCAGTCAGAGTGATTCAAATTTACTTACTCTTGTTTATATGAAGTGAGTACACTGGGTGAGCGAGTTGTGAGCTGAGTACATGTTTAAAATACTCTAATGATATATGCTTTGTATTTGCATGGTTTAGCTCATTAAAGTCACGCCCGTAGCCAGTGCATCCACAATATATAAACTAGTAAACTTGGGAATTATGCAAGCTGTTAGATTTTTTTCCCCTCCATACCATTTCTCACCGTTTAACGGGTGTGTTACTTGCTCTACTTTTATAATCTTCCCAACGGTTTTGAGCCTGTTTGTATGTAAATATTGTTTACTTTTTGAAATGTTTCCTGGAATGCAATAGCCAACCGAAGGAAATGTCGCCACAACCCACGTATTTTCAGCAAAGAAGAACATTTTGCATACTCATGTTCCCCACTTCACTCAACTTGACGTTACGATAAACAGTCTGTATCCGGGTGGCTAGTAGGTAAACGGCTACAATAACATTTCATTTTTGAGTATCATTTCCAGGTCTATTTCAGAGATTTTGCTCATTAAGCCACCTTGACTCGCTCCAGTGTCGGTCAAAAATATGTTTCTTTTCTGTCCAATTTAATGGTAGCTCCAAAAACAAAAAGTCAATTATTTTTCCCCAAACAATGTTTGCTCAACGCATCTTTTCCTCTCCAAATGTCTCACCACATACTGACTGATAAGGCAACGGTGCCTTTTGGAAAACAGAGAACTCTTTTGTTGAGTAATTAGAGGCAGGTTACTTCACTGCATCTCAGACAATGAGTGGAAAATGCAAAATGAATGAAAAGATGGTCACCCAGGGGGCTGAAGCACAGCAGAACTCTCAAGCGCTGTCAGGACGGAGTGTCAAATGAACACAGACGAGGCAGTCTGCTTTTTAAAGGCAGCCTTCTAATATATTTAATTCCACTTCTGCAGAGATATAACCACAGAACAGGCTGGTCTGTCTGCACAATCCAGCAGGAAAAGACGAGCCGGTTACTGAGGCCAAGATGAAACTGACCGCTTTCACACAGAGAAGGAGCTCTGCAGGAGTAGAAAAGTACTATAGTGACAGATATGGGCACAGAAGGACCAGCAGCCGTGCAAAGGGGCAGTACTTACTGCACAAAAGATTTGTCCACCAATTCTGTGTCATTGATTTTTACAATGCACTCATCCTCATGGAAAAACCCCTCCTTCCTGGATCGGCCGTTCTCTTCCACTCGGTGAATATGCAAGCCCAAACACCTGAGAGACCGCACACACACACACACACACACACACACACACACACACACACACACACATAGGCACACGCGTACACACGTATGCACGCACACACATATACACAAATAGGCGCACACAATGAAAAAGCAAAAATTAAAGAGAAATACACTGGCATTCTGCTTGTGACATGTGCAGCAATGTATTTGTTTGTATGCATGACGGGAGTGGGCGTGTGTGAGTGTGTGTGCGCTGCATACGTAAGTGAAATAAAAAGCAACTTCAACAAACGGCCTGTCTGCATCCTCATTGCCCTCGTACCAGCAACACAACAGGGCCAACCTTCATTGAAGAATGGGCCAAAAAACCACAGACCACCAGGGGAGTTAGGCCCACACTCTTACCTAAACAAGAACCTGAATATTTCACTCACCCAACCACTACTCAACCACAATGTCCCTCCACTCGCAGCCAGACCACACAACCGCACAGAGGAGCGCTCGCCCACCCACGGAGCCCCACACACGCTCAGTGCTAAGTGACACAAACCATGTTCACGGAGCGCAGATAACTGCAGCTATGTGCATGCCAAACCAGGGCAGTTCCACACCACCTTTCCGCAATGAAACTTCCCCTCCATAACAGCCTCAGAGAGAGATAATTCAGCTGAAGGGCAGAGCGGTGTTCGTGTGGGAGGGGAGCAGGTTTATTCGCATCTTTAGCAAAACCCTCTCATCACTCACACACCGCACCTCCAGGTCCCTCCAAGTCCCTCGGGACACCACACACTCGAAACGATAATCTGACCTCAGCTGCAGCCAGAATACCCAACTCCTCCTCTGCAGCGAATTCCAGTTTAAACCAGCCAATGCTGGTCAATTAGGTTTAAGCTCTATATTTGGCACTCCTGGCTGAGCGACCAGCTGTTCATCAGCTGAGCATCTGACAGACACACACCTTTAGTAGTTTGCCTAGCAGCTACAGTACTGTGCCAAAGATTTAGGTTCATTTAGAACAACTTTGTGGGGCAAAGATGCTTCCAAAATCCTGACATGAAAAGTGCTTAAAATTGAAAAATGTAGTTTAAAGAGCTGTGAACTGTTAAAACTAGATCAAATCAATATTTGGTGCCACTTTTTTGCAATTTTATAGCTTTTACAGATAACGGGCTGTTTGGTTGTTCCAAACATATTGGAGAATTCGCTACAGTTCCTCTCAGACTCACAGTCTCACTTGTGTCTGACTCTCCAGGTAATAACAGACAGTTACTGATCAGGCCTCATGTCATTTCGCTCTTCCTTCATTTCGTGGGCAGGCCTGTGCCACTTACAGAGGCCACAGTAAAAGGCTATTGGCTATTCGCTCTACTGGCCCGAGGAGACTCGGGCCACACAGTGATGGCCCTGCGCAATAAACACTTTCAGGCAGTTAAGTAGTGGTGCTGTCCTGCACGACCGTTTCTGTGGTTTGTCCTGAAATCTTACAGCTGTGGACACCCCCTCGCTCATAATCATCTACTGAAGTCCACTATAGTAATGTGGCTTTGGTTCTCTCAAGCAAGATGGATAAGCCAGAAACTGCCTTTCATTGCAGGGTACGCATGTTCCTCATTCATTGGTGCAGTTAGTCCGTTAGCTGCGTAATACTGTTCCATGAAACAGGGCCCATCTTTTACAAACAAGGCTCCAGAGCAAGCCATTGGCAGAGCCAGATAGAGCGCATGAAGTGCGATCAGCGCACGCGGCGACGGAGCTCACTGCAAGAGTGGGACAGTGTTAGTGTTAGTCACTGTGGAGTTAAAGCAGTATCATCATTAAAGCCCATTGAGTTTAGAAGGACAGGCAGGAAAGTAAGATCATCACACAGACCAATCAAAGTAACCAGGGAACATCTACTAATAACAATGCAGGTCAACTCCTCCGCTCATATGAGAAGGTCGGTATCTGAAGTGCAAAAAAAAATAAAACTCATGCTAAAAGGGGAAAGAGGAAGACAGAAGGGAAGAAAGGGAGGAGGGAGGCGCAGAGGGGGAGGAGGGAGGCGCAGAGGGGGAGGAGGGAGGCGCAGAGGGGGAGGAGGGAGGCGCAGAGGGGGCGGTAGCAGGTGGTTCACTTACTGTCCACTCAAGGAGGAGCAGTACGGAATAACATGTATGCCCAAAGGACCACAGTCTCCTGGCACCTCTACTGTCTGCGTCAGCCTGCAGGACACATGCATGCGCACGCACGCACACACACACACACACACACACACACACACACACACACACACACACACACACACACACACACAGATAAACAAGGCTCATATCAAACACGGTCTGCTCTTATCTGTTTTTATCAGGCATGGCTGCCCCCTTTGTAAACACAGGTACCAGATACAATCAGCATTAAGCATTTGAAACTGTGTGATTTCTTTGTGCAAAATGAAATGGAATTATTTTTACTACAGCCTGATCAGTGCATATGGGCACATTTTTTACATTTTTTTTTTAATACAAGCTCCAAGCATGTAATCAAATTCAATTTTGAACAAAATTCTCAAGAAAAAAAATTCCACTTAGGTCCAGACCTTAAGATTAACCTGTGTCTGTGAAACCAGACACAAACCAGGTTCCACAAAATAGCTTTGCATCTCTGTACCTATATTTGACTTTAATATTTTTGGCCAGTTTAATTAATTGCATACATCGGTGGAATGTACCTCACTCACTTTTGTGGAGCCAGTTGACATAACACTATTAAGTAAATCTAACATTTTATTACATTTCATTTTTTTTGTGAAATTTCAAGCATCAATATGCCTTCATTTGGCTTCATCATAAAGACATTTCCATTCAGCATACGTTAGCATGAGTGGAGTTATGATTCTTTTGGAAACATTTCCCCATTTCTCCATGGTCATTACGGAAATAAAGGGAAATCAGGTACATTGAGGGAACTAGTGATTTGTGATGCTCAGAATGACTGAAAAGAATCACACCCCCAACATCTGAGATTCAGTCTGTTCCAGTTCACCTCTACCCCTCCCCCCCCCCCCCCCCACAATCCCTTAATGCCAGAGACAACAGTCTAACGCCGTCCAGTAAAACCTCCAGCTCAGAGCTTCCCCACTGTGGGCTGGTCGCAGGTTAGATCAGTGCCCTGTTAGAAAATGATTCTTCACTCATCCATATTATAACCGTATCGCCTTCCACAGAGTCAGGGTTACGCAAGGACTAAAGCATTTTCACGTATAAATGACTAAACTTTTCCTAAATCGATAAAATACTCTGCGCTTTTCTTTTTTTACAAAATTTGAAAAGAGCAAAGTTAATTTGTTCTGGGCGTGAGCAGATACTGCGTTTCTTGATTTTACTTCGCACCACAGCAGATGCATTCAAGTGCAGTAAATGCTGTGAATTTCGCATAAACACACATAAACCCGCACAGACACACACACAGACACACACACACATACACACACACACACACACACACGCACACGCACACGCACACACACACACACTCACGCCATGCCATGCAGATCACAGACCATGGCAGGAGAACAAAGCCGGGGTCCAGTGTTAATCCCAGACCAGCTCATTACCCGCCACTGAGCCCCACATCAGCTCATCACTGCTGTTTTTAAGGCCCCCCCCCCCCCCCCAAATAATAATTCCACATCTTACATCGAGTTCAGCAGCCTTCACTGTGTGTCATTAAGACAGCAGAAATAAAACAGGGGAAGGGTGCCATAGGATGAAATGCCGCATAAAAACTGTACATAAACACACACATGCACACACATCTGAGTCACCATGCTCAAACACACACACGCACACACCCCAAGCCCACACACACAAACAAAGACACACACACACACACACATGAACACAAACACACGCAAACAGGCAAGTACACACACTCACACTCACACACACACACACACACAGGCCATACCTGGGGGAGGTCTGACTCATTTTGTCAGAGGCTGCATCACTCCCTGTCCCGTCCTGAGCTCCTCCTGTGTCCGGCAGCACTGGGGTCCCTCCCTGTAAAACAGGGTGGGGCTCTGTGCTTTTGTTGTGTGTGTGTGGGGGGGGATCAGACAGTTCCCAGCCGCATAGCGGGGGTCCAAGACACCAACAGGTCACCCAAAGAGCAGCCTCACTCACGACATTTTACACTCACTTCCTCCCCTCCTGTTCTTCAGTTTTCCTGCCTGTTTACAACTGACGCTAATTTATAATGAGTTTCAGCACAAGACCTTAGGTCGACTCTTTTTTGTCAAAAGGTAGATGAAATGGATGGGAAAAACTGTTAAAAACACACCCCGACACACATGCTCTCACACTAACATAGTCCAATTATGCCTTTCTGCCTCATCGGTCGCAGTGTGTCTCTGACGTTAGGTGGATGAACACTGACCCGCTTGCACACATCACGTCCCCCCCACATCCCCCACACTCCCAACGATCCCGTCCCGAGACGGCGCTGCCACCCCCTCCTGCATCATGCATAACCACTGAATGCCCCCCTGAACCCCCCCAGACTATCAGTAATAATCAGGAGTCACGTGACGAGGCCGGCAGATGGCCAAACAGTACACTCCCATCAGCATAAAAACAACTGCCAGCATATATCACCTCTTGACCCAATTAACCATCTAACATCGAAACAATATTTCAATTGCACAGATTTTCATCATAAAATATCGCACATAAACGCGGGCATAATACACCAGTCAATTTTCTCCAGCAGGTCTGTTTTATTAAACGTAGAATCACATTATGAACTCGGCGCCTCGATATGCAGGCACACACGGATGTGTGTCTCTGTGTTTTGTTTTGTTTTTTGTGTGTTTTAGAATGCATGCACAGGTTTGGGTGTTTTCTTATGTGCGCGCGCGTGTGTGTGTGTGTGTGTGTGTGTACGTGCCTGTTTGTGTGTGTTTGTGTTCATGTGTCAGTGTCTGTGGGTGTGTGTCTGTGTGTGTGTGTGTGTGTGTGTGTGTGTGTGTGTGTGTTGGTCTGCTGGTGTGTGTGTGTATGAGTGTGTTGGTCTGCTGGTGTGTGTGTGTGTGTGTGTGTTGGTCTGCTGGTGTGTGTGTGCGTGTGTGTGTGTGTGTGTGTGTTAGTGAAAGAGAGAAGCTCTTCTTTGTTCCACAAGAAAAGAAAAAAAGAAAAGGAAATAATCTTCTCACTAATTAAACCGGTTTTCAGCGAATTCCCAAATGAATCTAATACAGAAATTGTACAGATCCTGTTGGGAAGAAAAAAGAGCCATTAAGAAGTGAAGGGTATTTACAGTCATGCAATAACAGGTTAATTTGGCCACTATACACACCGTGCATCTCTCCCTCCCTGACACACACACACACACCCCGATGCATGTAGACACACACCTACGCACCCACACACATATGCACACATCCCCGCCATCATGATCGCCAAACTGAAACCCTGTCTTTCAGATGTTTTTAACGCCGTTTCAGGGAGCGATAAAATATTCACTGTTACTGCACGTTCCTGCCAACAGCTGTGCACATATAACCTTTCAATCGCTGACACCTCCTCTGCGCCTCCTCCAGTTCCAGAACATATACCATCCAAATTTCATTTATGGATGCTACCGCTGATTAAGCAATCCCAGCATGCACCATTATATCGAGGCCATCCTCCTTCATGTTTATGCATCACGTGTCTCGGCTGTGGTCCCAAGCAATGGAAAGAATAGTCAGAAAGAATCTGCACTCAGTTTCAAACACTGGAAATACAGTCGTGTGCAGTGATGATTATACACCACCACTTTCATCTAAAAGGGGTAAATCACTTCTCAATAAATTCCTGATGAAAATGTATTGAAATTACTATTGTAGGCAACTACAGCAAAAAAAAGGTGACATGAACTTTGTCCTGTGTCACAGTGTTAAACACAATGACATGACGGAGGGAGCTCTGAGATTGTTTGTAGCTGCATTGAGGCCTTACAAGATGCTGGTTGGTCACTAAGAAAAATTTCTGAAGACATGAAATGCTGCAGTGGTCCTGTAAGAAACACCATCACGCGTTTCAAAGAAGGTGGCGACAGAGGAACAAAACGGAAGTTGAGGGCCTCTGATGTTCATTATCTGTGTACGACAAGGGGAAAACAAAATGGTGGTTAACAGCACGACAGCTCTGTGATGATATTAATTGCCCCAGAAGTGAAAAGATGAAAGTATCGAGATCTATTATTTTCAGACCCCTGTATGATAATAGCATGATAGTTCTGCCAAGAGCTGCAACTTCAAAAAAAAAAAAAAAAAAATTCAAGGATTGGACTCTGTTACGTGGCTTTGATGCTGTGTTAGCTCTGCTGATGTTAAATCTCGCAGCCCTCATGTTTAACGTTGTCCTTTTTCTTTCCCTTGATTGTGTGATTGTGTGCTGGTGCGCCCCTGAGTGCCAAAGCGAAGTGATTAGCTGGAGCTGCGTATAAAAGCCGCCCGTCTCCCTGTGTGGATAGCTCTTTTTGCGGTCCTCGCCATGACACGCTTTTCTTTTTAAACCTCTGCAGTTAGTGGGCACCATGTAGCGTTTCGGTTCCATTGTCTCTGTAGCAACATTATTGGTACATTGTATTGATTTGAGGAGAGTTGGTGTTTTACTTTCTTTCCCTGTATGTTGTAGTTTTCTGAGCGGTCATTAAAAAAACAGCATTTTTGAAATCACCGTTTCCTGGGTATTTATGTTACGTTCCCATTTCCTACAATTAGTATGGGTTCGTAACAGACTCCAATGGACTGATGAATCAAAATTCAAACGCAGAACTTATGTGCACCGTGGAATTGGAGAACATCTTAAAAATGACTGTTTAACCCCTTCAATAAAACATGGAGATGGCAATATTATGGCTTACGGTTCAGTTTGCACGAAAGGAGCCTGTAATCTCAGAAAAATTGATGGAAGCATGGATCACTGCATCCTTGGGAGGTTCGCATTGCCATCTGGAAAGAGGTTTTATTTTCAACAAAACATTGACCCTGCACCATTTGTGAGTTGTGCCAGAATTATCTCCAACAGAAAGAATCATCTGGTGACATAAAAGTTATCACTTGGCCTGCTTAAAGTCCAGACCTCCATCCCATTGAGCAAATCTTGGATTTGTTTGATACTATTCCATATGGAATGGTTTAGAAACTGAGGAAATTTTTAAAAAATCTTAAACTATGCCTGTAAGATTAAATGCTGCAATCAAAGCAAAGGGTGACCACTCTTGACCTTCTCTCTCAAAGACATTTTCATCTTTGTTCTTACTATATATATTATTATTGGTTTACATTTGTTGTTACTAGTATTGCTATCCTTTTATCTATTTTCTTTTTTTTAATTTGGCATCTCCAATCCCACCCGAATCTGGAATGGCCAATTGGTGAACTATGTACAAGGCTTGCTCGTATGCGACCCCCGGCTGCTAACACAGGACAGTGAGAACAGTTCACGGCTCTCCTCCGAAGCACGTGCCTGTCAACCACTGATTCTTATACACTCATTGGTTGAATCTTCGCAAGTTCAGAACGAGGGCGGAGGATACCCAGACATGAACAAACCCAGAGTCTTCCTGACGAGCGCCCGTCTGGCCAACAGGAGGCGCTGGAGCAACGAACAAAGCTGGTTTTGCATCCCAAATCCGGCAGTCCCTTCCCAATTTGAAACCCTGTAGTGCGATAGCCAATTGTGCGCTACTCTGAAAAAGCTGCCGAACCCTGCCGGTGGGTACGACCGGGGCTCGAACCCGTGACGTGATAGTCTGCAGTGCAGAGATGACTATCACGTTGCGGGTTTGAGACGTGATAGTCACCTTTGAACTGCAGCGCAGTGCCTTAACCGAGTGAGCTATCCGGCAGCTCCCATTTATCTATATGATCAAATATTACATTAAATAAATACTTCAACAATACTTGGCTTCTGATTTATCTTCATTTTGTTGATGGTACAATCATCACTGCACACCACTGTAGCACTGAAGCACAGGCTCGGTCTTAAACAGAGAGGGTGTTTGCGTGTGTGAGAGTGTATGAGAGGAGGAAAGTAAAAATTTGTGAGAGTGAGAAGTTGTGTGAGATGGTAGGAGTGATTGTGAGAGTGTGTATGCATGAGTGCGAGCGTGAGTGATTGTGTGAGGGTACGTGTGGGAGTATGTGTGAGAGATTGTGTGAGTGAAAGTGTAAGCGGTAGCATGTGAGTAAGTCAGGACGTAGAGGTTAATAGCATGCGCCACAACGATGAGCAAATACTGACACACTACCACACACAAATGCACTCACAAAAACACTCAAAAGCAATTTTACTAACCTGCATCTCTCGCTCACAAAATCTACCCACCTTCCCCCTCAGGATCATTTCAGTTACAACAAGGCAGGAGACACATTAAAAATAACTGTTTTATTTATTTATTTTTCGCGACTATTAAACCCAAGAGGTCATTGAAACAGAAAATACTCCCAGTCCAATTAACAGTTTCATATCCCCCACCCTTGGGGAATTCCTCGTTAATGACCTGCGCCGCAGCGGAAAGAAGCATACAGACACACGACGCCCCCTGCACTCCGAAAACACGTTAAGACCATGAAGAACGACCGTGAAGTTCAGCACAACAGTATTAGCAGAGACTGCGCTCGCCGCCTGTTTGAAAGCGGCTCCGCAGAACCGTTTGATCTCCTGTTTGAGCTTCCTGACGGGATTTCAAAGGCCGAAGCGTCTCCGCACTGACACTGATCTCAATGGTTCTGACTCTCTCGCTGAGTAAAAAGTGTCAGCGGTGCCCGTGAAACGAAATACAAAATCTTCCTAACAATGGCCTCAACACCTGACACCGAGAGCTCCTCTCCGAGGAAAATTATTCATATATGACCCAATACCAACCTCATCTTTACGGGTCTTTTAATCTCAGAAAGGAAGGAGGATATTAAAAACACAATTCACATTAAGAAGTCCGATGTTATGTTGTGAGAAAAATTTCAGAACAAGGCAGTCTGTGAGGTTCAGTCAGAGTTCAATCCACTCAGCGAAATAAACAGCTTGATGAATAGCAGCTTGATGAATAAACAAAATGAAGCTCTGAAAGAGGAGTGCAGATCTGCAGGAAAGAAATAAAAACACAAATATAACAGTATAACATACATGCACCTCCTTCGAGAGAACCGTGCAGTCAAGACCTACATGGAGCGTGTCAGTGAATTGCACAAAATGTGTTGTGTATGCCTGCAAGTGTGCGTGTGTGTGTGCGTGTGTGTGTGTATGTGCGCGCTTGTTTGTGGGCTTGTATAGCCAAACTTATGTGAATCATGTCTTGAGAATCGCTCTCTGAGACGTTGAGAATAGCCGAAACGTCATTTTCCAATAAATTCTATTGCGTTTTCAAGGGACTAATTTTTTGACGGCAGACTCCTGTTTCTTCTTCTCATATGATTTAACCATCTCTGAGAAACCACGTCATTGTGAGGACATATGGGGTAGTGGGGACATTGAGTGGTCCTCACTGAGTAATATGGAGGACTACAGTTAATAGGTTAAATTTAGGGCCATGATTACAGTCAGGGTTAGGCATAATTTGGTTACAGTAAGGGTTCAAGAAAGGTCTACAGAATAAATATGAGGCAAGGCAATGTTCTCACAAGCATAGCAATACAAACATGCATGTTTTTGTGTGTGTGTGCATGCATGTGCACTAAAAAAGGACATTACTCACCTGACTCACCCAGAGGTCCCATGCTGTGTTTACTTGGAGGGGGGGTGCCTTCCACCAAAAAGCCACCCACCCTCCCCCTCCCCACTCTGTCACCGATCGTCCCAATCTGCCTGAAGTGTGCGAGGCTTCATCAGCGAAAGCTGCCAGTTTAATTAACCCCACTGGACTGCGCAGAGAACACTCTCACTAATTGGAAGGGGGGGGTGTAAGAGACAGGCTTTTATGAAAAACAAATGGCAGAACCATCTTTTAAACACCGAAGTGGGTAGAGAGGTGGATAGACAACCATGGTGCACGGCATAAGCCATAAGTATTCCAACAGTAACCCTCCAATTCCTATATGTTACTCACAACTGGATATAGAGGTGAAACTGAGGTCTCTGCTATAACCTCACATGAAACCTTTTCTAAGACAGAGAGTGCAGAGTGGAAAAAATTTTAAATTTTATCACGTCCAGTCGCAGACAGCGCTGTGGCACGAAGCCCCTCTCTGTCATAAGTGCTGCAGATTCAGTTCCGCTGATCCCACAGCAGGACTGGAAGCCCCTGCTCTGTAGGGACACCAGGACAGGTGTGACAACCCAGGTCCACACATACAATATACAAGGGCCATTTCAAAAAACCACCACAGAACTATCCAACATGATAGATTCAAACATTAAACCGCAATGCACTCTGGGATAGGTGCAGAACCAAGGACAGTGACTCTAGTGAGTGAAGTCAAGTAAACAATTCATTACTCTTTCCAGAAACAACAGATCAAAAGGCAAAAGCTTTCCTTCTGTGAGCATAAAATATCAATATTCTCATTTTAACAACTTAAAAAATAAAAATATTTGGATCAGCAGGATTATAGATCAGGGGAATGTTTTAGAAAGTCAAGAAGTTCCACACAACCCAGAGGTGAGACCTTGCACTCTACAGGAAATGCAGATACACAACCCAGACTGTAAACGATGGGTGTGGAGTTTCACACCTGTACACCTGATGAGGACATGAGAAACCCATTCACACCATCACCGCCCCCACGCTTCACATATCTGCTCTCACTTTCATACTGACTTCGAAGGAGGGACCGCTGTCGATGTGTTCAGGGTGGGGAGATCCCGCCTCTAACTGGGGCTCGGGGTTGAAGTCACTGCTGCTGCTGACCAATGGCGGCATACCTGAGAGAAAAAAAACACAAGTGAGTGTCGACTCGCTCTAATAACAGGGGTCTTACATAACATCACCGTGGCGTCTGCTCCGTTCTGCATCGTTCCCCACACTTAAGTGCTTAATTAAGTTCTTGCATGCTTAAGTCATTGATTGGCTCAGGGAACGGCACAACTTGCTTATGAGGCTCAAGTTAGCTGCTGATCGAATGAAAATCCTGAAATCCTGTAGAGACTGGAGGACTGGAGTTCATGACCTCTGATCTAAACCATAAAGAATGTTCCAGGTTACTCATTGCAGTTATCCAGGTTGTGCAGCAATATTGCTTCAGGAAACAGGACCCTGGTCTACAGAGCACTGCATCAAGCACAGCCTCAAATTACCGAAGACTCACCGCTTCTGCTTAAACTGCAAAATATCCTCCCCTCAGGTCTGAGCCGTCTCAATTTCCCAGCACGGCTCAGAGTTTTCAGCATTTCTCTAGAAAATGGACTCATTACAGACTTGCCCATAGGTCAGAGGTCAGGCAGGTGTACGGTTCAGCGATAGCAGACTCAGGAACTAAGCCCTGTAACTATCAGCGTTGGCCATGATTCGCTTCCTTTCATGTCAGCCAAATTGCCAATCTTCTGACAATTTTCTGACATTAAAGGGGCAAATTTAGCTTGAGAACCATTTTGCGGAAATTACCTCCAATTTAGTCCTTTTCATACTTCCTCATTTCAAAAGGTGGCACATTGATTGCATCATTCTGCTGGTGATATTGTGAACTGCGCACATCAATACTTCCTGATTCTCATCAGTCTGCTCTATTCTATTACGGCCAAACTCTGGTCCTGGTTTGATTAAATCGCTGAAATACTTCACAACACTTTAGTTTCTCATCAGTCATAAGCTGTTTTCAAGTCTTTTTACATTTCTTTTCCAGTCACTCCACATACGTACCTGTTGTAAAGTCTTTTCTTAGGGAAAGAACATTTGAGTTCCCATTCTATAATATTGCCAATGAATAACTGCCTTTATGCTAATGAGTCCAGAAAAGAAACAATTTCTATGTAATACTAGAAAATGCTATACTTTCTTAACCATCCAACCCCACACAGCTCTTAGTTCTGAGCCCAGGGTAAAATCAGGTCCCAGGTCATGACCAGGTGACAATTTAAACTAGCCCCCCTGCCCACATTTCACTGATTGCTGCCTGCGGGGTATTTCATCGGGCAGCGCCACCATAACTACAATACCTCCCACAGCCCTACACCCAAACACCTGAATTGACCCCTCGGGGGCATCAATGACTTTATTTTACATCCTGGGTAGATCTTTCCAGAGATGGCTCATCTCACCCACATCTCTGAGTGCATTGGGCTGCCCATAGGTTGGACACCATTCCAGCACTGGCGCAGAAAACAGACACATCATCTTTATACTCATACACACACGTTCAGTGTTTCTGCTGCCTTTCCTCTCCACCCTCTAACCCTCCAACATTTTGTACGTACCCAGGTTATGCAAGTTTTCATTTTTGTGTTTTTCTATGTTAAGATTGCTGATGTGATCTGTGTACTTTCAGGATTCGCATGTTTGGCTCACGCTTACTGTAGTTCATGTGCACTAGTGTTTAAGAGAGGTTACACACTGCACTAAGCTGCTCAAAAGTTGGGAATATGCATGACAATCAGCGAGAAAATAACCCAAAAAATAAATCCAAGCCCTGCTGGGACTTGAACTGGAACAGATAAAATACAAAATGCTAATGACCTAATTTAAACCCCAAAAAGCTGCTGTGGGATGACCTAGATCATAATGTTTGTGAAGTTTGCCCATCTTCAAAGACCCAAAAATATTGTAGTCCACATAGAAATCCATTAGGGATGATTCTTTCTTAAAATGAGCATCCCAGCTGCACAAAGTTTGCTAAGCAGTGATTAAATCTCATGGTGGAAACTTTGATTAGAAGTACCTAAAATTGAGAACTTGAATGTTTATCACATAAAAAGTTTTTTTCACCCCCAAATAGCTGGCTAGATGAGACATCAAAAGACACATTTTGGTTTTTGTTTAATATCACATACTATCATATAAATTAAATACTTATGTATCTTCAACAAATTAGAAAGATTTCTAATTTTTTACACAAAATCTTACAAAATCTAAGATTTTCACATTTTTGAGCAGGACATTTTGAGTGCAATGGGAAATGGGAAAATTCCGGCCAAGTCGGTTCTGCGACTCACACTGCATATGTCATGTGAATACGCAATAATTCGTTATGAATTAAATCTTATTCATAATGAGTCTAATGCCGTGCACATGTAATACTTGCAGTGATTGGGAAAGACACAATGACTGAAAAAACCTGCTCTTATCTCATGAAGTCATGCAGTAATGTTGGGGTCTTAAGTTAAGGACCATGTACCACTGCTCCACATGGACTCCAAAAAGCCAAATACAGTTATTTAGCAAATCAAACTCAAAGCGCCGGATGTTTTCTTCAAGGGTAATTTTTCTTAACTCTACCCTTTTATCTCTCTGTATACAGAGAATGAGGAAACTTAATTATAACCAAGCATATTATGTGCTACCAAACTGGCCAAGGGCTGGGTATTCTGCTGGGTATAATGTCATCAGAGTCAATTTACCAAAAATTTGCCTAATTTCCCCTGGCACATGTATTACATTATAGCCTACTAGGATTCATCAACATTTTCCTCCAGTGTGGTCATGGAAATTCTTAAGTGCCCAATACATGCATTTCATAGCAATTCAGTGCTTGAAATGGATAATGAAAAGGTATAAATATTGAAATCATCACCAGGTACAGAGAAAATATAAAAATAATAAACTGAGAATTGCAGATTTAGATAACAAAGGCCAAATGTATGCAATTTAATTAAATAGGTGGGCTTTAATTTCCTTCCTTCCTTAAACAGATCTCAGATCAAAGGAGAAAGGTCTTCAAAGTGGTTTTCTGACCCACGCAGGGTGGTGGTCACTGCAGGGGTGGTCTTCTCCCAAGGCCGGACCTTCCTGACTGGACTGGGAACAGCTGTAGGAGCTCGGCACTCTCGAGCCCCACCTCTAAACAAAGCCCTGCCATCAACTCCCACATAAACACACTCTGACGCTACATGCAAAGCAGCTCACCAAACCACCGCTCTCCTCAGGCCATTATTTATCCAGTGTGGGCGAGGCAGGATCTGCTTTATGCGGGTGAGGCATCTGGCCGATCGAACGCAGAAATACGGCCCAAACATCACAAAACCAACCATAATTATTTCAGCAGCAACACAGATTGAAAATGGTAACAATTCTGTGATATTCCATGTGATACAGAAGATGTTTAAACCAATGAATTTAAGCTGACAATGTCTACATTAAGCCCATATGAAGTACCTGTCAAAAATTTGGACACACATAGCTAATGTCAAAGCACTCTGTTTTTATGGAAATGAAAGCATCTTAAATTCTCTATATAATCTCAAATGGAATCTTGCAAAAGGTCAGCAGTCAGTGAAAAGAGAATCATTCACTTGCTTGAATAGTGTCCATCATTTTGGAATTCTCAAAGAAGCCATATTTTGCAAAGTAAACAGACAAATAAACTCCTTCTTTTTTCCAACAGCCGAATTAAAGTCAGGCAGTTTTGGGAATTTTGGGGTGAGAGGGCTGATGAAAAGCACACCCTCAGCGCAGCACGTCTTAGGGATGCTGGACAGCCGTGCAGCTGCAAATTCATTACAGTCATATGTCTGCTCTTGTTTAAAGAAAATGTGAGAATGTTCTGCAAATACGACAACAAATGATGGTTAGCTTGATGGATTTAAGAATTTGATTTTTATTTATTTTTTTTTTATAAAGGCTGCTTATTTCTTTATTTAACATATATTGTAATAAAAAATGTGGGTGTGCCCAAACTTTTAAAAGGCACTGATCATTCTTTACAAATCCAACACACTGGACAGCGAAGCCAAAAAGCTGCATGTGTGTCAGAGCTCAGATACAGATCTATGGGCTGAGCCACATATAGACCAGCACTGTGTGGGCAAAATTACACTGGGTTATGCAGGGATTTTGCAGAGCGTGAGTAGCCTGGGTGGAGGGTGTGGTGGAGCGGTACTCGCCGGTCTTCAGGGCTGAGGAGTTGTCCTCAGTGTGGTCTTCTCCCCTGGGCTGGCAGGCAGTCAGCTCAGAGACATGAGGGTCCAGGCTGGATCTCCTGGGACTCACCGTCGCCCTCTGCTGGGCCTCCTGTTCCTCATACACCGCAATGAGCTACACGCACAAACACACACAGGGGTCAGGATTACGCCACACAAACGGACAAAACTACAGGAGGCAGCATTTGCAACAGTAATATCATACTCTGCACAAATCAGTCACATTACCACTCTCATTAAAAAGATTGCATGTAAGACGGTCAGTATTTCTGAAGTTGTGTATAATCCATACCATTCAGTTTTAGAGCTTCGCCAAACTGCACGGCTAAATCACAAATATTAATTCTCATATCCTATGCATCTTAAAATACAGGAGATGATCAAAAAATTGCTGCAATAGATAATTCATGAGAATGTCAGAGGTATGATTCAAGGGCAAAGATCAAAGCAACCCCCATGCTAAATATTTTCATCGCAGGATACATCCTAAATAATGCTACTCTTCCCTGATCCTCCCCTCACAGATCACAGCCTCATTTTACACATCAAACAATTTCACCCTCTCATCCGCAGCTCTTTGATCCTATTCTTTTCTGCATGCATTTCTACTAAACATTATATCTACAAATCAACAAACTAAATGTCCACCCAACACCTAATAACAAATCAAACAAATCAACCCTACATATGAATAAAATATCCAAAAGAAAACCCAAAAAATCCAAATTTAGCAAAGTACAAACTAGCACATCCCTAGATATGAAAAATACCACCTAATAAATAAAAACTACGTCCAAACAAACAGCTAAATAAAAACAATGACTCAACAAAATAGAATGCAAACTTATCAGAAGAAACAAAACACAAAACCCAAGCAAAGCCCCAGACTATTTTTTAACACAGCCCAGCCCTTTCCACCTTATGGATCAATGTGCTATAGAGGACATCCAAGGAGCCCAGCATGGCTTCACGCAGTGGGGTTGTTCACAGTGCGGTTGGGTCCGTTCGCAGTGTCCCTCATTGTGTTTGTGCGAGTGACTGTGGCCTGCGGTTATATAGAGGGATCTGAGCCTATTGAAGCGAGTTCTGACAGCAGTCAGCTGCAGGACAGCCACACTGTTCTAGCGGTATCCAGCTCCATCAATAGGGCTCTGTCTCCCACTGTATGTACATGTTCAGTGTCCTATGGAAGAGAGACTGCTAGCAAAGTCACAGTTTTCTCCATTTTACCGAGTCGTACTGGACACATTCATATACACACAGAGTCACACAAAGAAACACATGAGAGTCACACAAAAAAACACACTCAGATACAGACACAGACACAAATACAAACATACAGACACCTACACACTATACAAAAATAGTAACACTAAAAATACATAAAAACTGTTATAAACCGGAACCTTTTTTGCCCGTTATTTTAATTGTAATTTAACAATCAGCTTATAGCAGAGGTTCAGTGTACGTTAACGGTAAATCACAGTTAAATGCCGCAGGACTCTATACTTACAGTTAAAATAACAAGGAGACAATGCGTTAATTTAACTGTAAAATTCAGTGAATTTATACCAGCGCAGACACACAAAAAGACTCAGACAGCACTGACACAGATAATGACAGACACAAATAGAAGCAGAAACACACGCTTATACTCACCAACAAAACACACACAAGTATGCAGAGACACACAGGTAGATACACAAAAACAGAAACACACACACACACACACACATACACACCAATATGCACAAGACATGTTAACACAAACACACACATTCACACAACAATACAAAGTAACAATAAAAATGCTAGCGGTGCAATAACACTTTTTCACTGATAGGCACTTTTTTTGTAATGGAGGCGCTGACAGTTGAAGACAAAATTAATGAAATTGATGGAACAATCAGCCTATTATTTATGAAATAGTAATGTTGCTCCCTGAGCCTCATGCTATGACAGGCATTGTAAATTCTGTCTGCAACTATCAACTCATCCATCAAAAAGGGTCATTAAACCACAATTCATAACATGGTTTATGTTCATTGTGGTCTCAGTGTTGCTGTGCGTCTTTAAAACCTAATTCATCAGCGTTTGGCCAATGTATCTCAACAAATGCAAATACATCTCAAATATATGACAGTCCATTATTCCACTGTTTGAATACATAACAATGTTGATTATGGCATCATCATCTGATCAATGTCATGTAGAAAAGACTGAATCCATAACTACAGTATCTACAGATTTATCCCTAATCACTCCCTATTTTGGAAATTCTTAATCCATCTGGGATGCTGTGCTCGTGTGCAGAAAAAGGTTATGATCTGTACTGCAATAGTCAACTGCTCACAACTACAGCTTTCCAAACAGCCTCTGCTCTGAAACTTCAGTCTTTCAGTTTCAGTTATGGTTCACATACCATTTTGTCAATTAGAAACAGCAAAAGCCGTTGTGGATTTTCTAATTTGTGTCGCTCACAATCGTGTGGCCATCTCATGTATTTGAAAACCACCAAAAACAAAAAAATGCAACATGCAATGCAATAATAATATACATTTGTTTGATCACTCCAAGACCAAACTAAATTGTGATATGAACTTCAGGGAAGGAACCAGACGCAGATCCACAGAAAAAGCCTCTTGGCACTTTAATAAGGTTTTCTTTCAAGCAGCAGTCGGCACAAACAGAAAGATAAGAACAGACACAAGGCTGAAGCAGGAGTTCGGTCTGGGGCCGTCTGAGTCAGCTAACGGGCGAATAGGGTTCAAAGGATGTGGTCAAGCCATGGTCAGAGAACTGGGGTGCAGAGAACATCCCTTCAAAACAGACTGTATCTCAATCATTTTTTTCCCCAATTACAACCCCAATTCCGAAATAGTTTGGACAAAGTGAAAATTGTGAATAAAATCAAAATGCAATGACTTTCAAATCACACCAGCCAGTGTTTTATTCATAATAGAACAGAGATAACATAGCAAATGTTGAAACTGACAAATTTTTACAATTTTATTCACAAAATGAACTCATTTCAAATTTGATGGCTGCTGCAGGTCTCAAAAAGGTTGGGACTGGTGCCTGTTTACCATGGTGTACCATCCCCTCTTCTTTCTAACACAGAGTGGAGGCGTCTGGGCATTGAGGAGACAAGTTTCTTGAGTTTAGCCATTGGAATCTAATACAGGCTTCCAGCAGCTGGAGAGTCTCGGGTCTCCTTTGACGGACTTTCCATTTAATTATGCACTCTCAATCGGTGAAAGATCAGGACTGCAGGCAGGCCAGTTCAGCACATGGACTCTTCTACTATGAAACCATGCTGTTGTAATAGTTGCAGTATGTGGTTTTGCATTTTCCTGCTGAAATACACAAGGCCTGCCCTGGAATCTGTCATCTGTAGGGGAGCATATGTTGCACTAAAACCTTTATATACCTTTCAGCATTCATGGTGCTTTTTAAAAAAAGCAAGTGTCACACACCATATGCACTAATGCATCCTCATACCATCACAGATTCTGGCTTTTGAACTGAATGCTGATAACAGGAGGGGTGGTCTTTCTCCTCTTTAGCCCAGAGGACAGGACGCCCATGATTTCCAACAAGAATGTCAAATTTGGACTCGTCTGACCACAGGACACTTTGCTACAGTCCATTTTAAATGAGCCCTGGCCCACAGAACATGGTGGCGCTTCTAGATCATGCTCAGCAATGGCTTCCTTTTTGTGTGATAGAGTTTTAGGTGGCATCTGTGGATGGCACGGCAGACTGTGTTTACAGACAGTGGTTTCTTGAAGTATTCCTGGGCCCATTTAGTAATGTCAATGACAGAATCATGCCGATGAGTGATGTAGTGACGTCTGAGGGCCCGAAGATAACAGGCATCCAGTAAAGGTCTTCGGCCTTGTCCCTTACGCACAGAGATTTTTCCAGTTTCTCTGAATCTTCCGATGATGTTATGCACAGTCGATGATGAGACCTTCAAAGCCTTTGCAATTTGAAGTGAGGAACATTGTAGTATTTAAAATATTCCACAATTTTCTTTACGAAATTTACTTACCCCATTGGCAAGATAGTCAAATTAACCTCAAATCAAGGAAAAATGTCTTGTCTAACTAAAAAAAATGGTGATAGAAATAAGTGTTTTCAGTAAATTTCCCTTTCTTGAAAATCACTTTTTGCAGTGTACCACAGGTGAGCGACACATCCAGGGTCTGCACCAGGAAGGCATCTGTGGGTAACAGGTCATGCAGACCAGGGCAGTCTCTCAAACTCCAAGGCTTGGAGGAACAGCTTTACAAATAGAACAAAGTCCTCTTTTCACAAATGAAAATAGTCCTTTCAAAATATCTATTCCTCATTGAGTGCAAATTCCAAATCTGCTGTAGCTGCACATTCAGTCACTCTCAGACATACACCTGACACCAAACCCTTACATCTCCCACTGATCCGGCAGCCACGCTCTGATGTGGCGTCATGTGATCGCAATAAAGACTGAACATACACCTCAAAACAGAAATGCTCTTTTTAATATTTTCAATACAAGCTAATGGGCGATTGAGAGGTCTTATTTGCTTTGTACCATCTATAACAAATGCATGTAAATCCCTCAGTAACACAAAATTGAATTAGAATAAATGGCTTGCATGGTGCAAATTTAGAGCGTATTTAATTTGCTCTCTCCAGGTAACAGGTGTTAAAGTGTGATAAAGAACTGACTGCCGACAAAACAGTCAGTTTCCATCAGGCAAAGACAGGGACTTAGTCGGTGGCTTTTTATCCAGACTGCAGCAGCCTGATTGGCAGAGATGGAAAGTACAGATTTCAGAATGTAGTCTGGTGGCTTCCTGCCATGGGCCCGATGCGCAGAACCTAAACACAAAGCTCTGCGTTTCCCTCATCTCAGAGAACAATGCAGAACAACACACAAGGCACGACTCCACCAGCACCTACAAGGCAATTTGATCAATAGTAATTTATTAAGTAGGGTTTCCTGATAATTCAAATCGACAAAGCAAGAGCCACCAAAACCAATTGCCAAGAAAGTGCAAAAGTATGTTAGCTGATGCTAAGGAAAGGGAGCTTCTATTAGGGAAAATAATTGAAAAGGATGCTTGTTACAGGCTTTTCTCAGATTTAGTCAAAAATTTGTCACAGACTTAGTGTTCAGAAATAGTCTAATAGGATGCATGTATATGTTGGTGTGGGAGTTCATGACTGAGCTGAGTGTGAGTGATCAGTGAGTTTAACTGTCTATTAACCACCATAGCATATCTGCTGCATGAAGTAAAAGGGTTAACTGCCTGGACACCCTGCTGGTTTTGTTTCTTATTGCCAAATAAACATTTGAGAATAACTTGAATGGTCCGTCACTTTAATTTTTCAATTTGCATTATTACCCAATGTAGCAGATCTGCATCATTTTGGAAAGGTGGGCCAAAGGGTCAAATTTTTTTTTTTTCCAAATATTGGTGCAAAATCAACATATTTGCTGAGGAAAATGATTTTTACACAGTTGGAAAGGTACTTGGTTAACAGAGGGTTAATGAGTGAGTGATTGATTGAGTGAGTTAGTGAGCATATTGCGCAAGCGATTTAGTGAGTCAATGAGTAAGTGAATGAGGTGAGTCAATGAGTGAGTGAGTGAGTGAGTGAGTGAGTAAACTTGAGCGAGTGATGGAGTGTGTTGAATGAGTGAGTGAGTGAGTGAGTGAGTGAGTGATGGAGTGTGTTGAGTGGGTGAGTTAAATGAGAAATTCTGCACTTTATCTCTGACTGTGCCAGTCAGGCAGCAGCCGTCTGGATAACGTTAGAGAGCCGCTAATAAAATCGCTGTCTCTGCTTGACATGAACTAACTGCTCTGGCTGCGATAAGTTCATTATCACCCTTTAACACCTGTTACCTGGTGAGAGCAAATTAAACACTCAAGACGTGCCCACAATTAAAGTGATTTTCACTAATGTACCTGCACATCAGAGGGGGAGTGAGACAGCGAGTGTGTGCTGGTGTGTGTATGCAGCACATATATGTGGGGTCAAACAGTTGCGTTTTAACTGGATTCCCTCCGGAAGGCATCGCCAGCTGTAGGGAGAGAAAACTTTAAATACCCAAACCCTGCAGAATGTACAAATCTGAAAACAAATCCATGCAAGGAAATGCTGACCAGCCGTGGCAGAATATTACTCAGCCATAATAGCAAGGATGCTACGAAGAATTAATTTCTTCGCTGATGAATGAGTTTCAGCGGCTGCTTGTAGTGAATACCAGGGCGGCCCACCCAGGAAATCTACAACTGTGTAGTTTTTGACTGCAACCCTACCTCATTCACTAAATTGAGAAGGGCTGCCAAACCCTTTCCCTAAAGGATTTGTGACCCTGCAGGCTTAACCCTTTGAGCGCCACAGGCCACTGTAGTTGCCCAATTATGTAAGATATCAAAATCAGATGCTGTTGATAACCTATCATGCGGCAACTTGTTTAACAGAGCTCCCACGAGGGGAGCTCTTTAAAAAAAGCTGCCACATGATAGTTTTTTTTTTTCAACAGCTCAGGGCAATTACATCTTTAATTCTTTGAAAATGTTTTCAGCGTTCTAAGGGTTAATAAAGCACACCACATTCAAATTCATTCACCTCAGTCTCTTTGACTTGCTAAAAGAAAATTGATGTTCCCCACACAAGTGTTCAAATTAAAACCTTAAGCACAGTGGTTCACCTGACACAAAGTTAGCCGTCTCGAGTGTGTACCATCATGGACGGGGAGAGACTGCTTTGGTCACCAAGAGTAATGATCACAGGTGCATTATAATCACAATGGGCCGACCTGTGCGTTTGGACCTGGAGCATACAGCACTTAAACTAATTGAAGCACCTATTACTAAAACCCCATAAGTCACACTTGACTTGACTTGACTTGACTTGTGGGGTTTTAGTAATCAGTGCTTCAATTGTTACCTTGGTTGCTAACATAATTTTAGAATTTCCTATAACTTTTCTTCACATCTGGAAAGCTCAGTAAAAATATTACAGGTTTTCCAAGAATTCTGGCAGTAAAATATGTAAGCGACAAAGGAAGGGATTCATCTTAGTTTACACCTCCATCCTCATCTCTGCAGCTGTCAGGCGGACGGCATGAGTATCCCTCAGTGCCTGAATCAGACAACACTGTAAAACAACCCAGAAATGAGAACAGTCTATTTAGCCCATCTCAGCTCATCTAAATATGGCGCAACTGCTGCATCTCTACCCTCATTAGTGCACTAAACTGATCTGGGAACAGTAGTTTATTTACAAGGCATCACAGACACGACACTGAGAGGACTATTTACCCGACAAAACTCTGCTGGAGTGTGACACCGTGCTACTACTACATGACAGCAGAGAAAACAAACACTGAAACGCTCAAGGCGTTTACACCGAGACAGCTGACAAATATCAAATGTACTGAGTGTTTCTCTGTGTTTCTCAGTGTGTGTGTGTGTGTGTGTGTGTATGTGTGTGTCTCAATGAGTTCTCTCATTACTTGGCATTTGCAGACTGTGTCGACCGAACAAGGAAAGTGAGGCTTTACCGTCAGGGAGCTGTCGGCTGCACAAATACTTTCATTAAAAAAGGTCTTCACATGAACTTTGCAAGAGAGCCATCATAGAGGTAGTCATTTAACATAACCCCCAGCCAATAATAAAGCACTGTCTACAGTTATATTTAAGATGGTATTATTAAAAAATAAAGTCATATGTTCTCTATTGCGCTCAGTGCTTCTCTTTAAAGAGGCAAACACCCATAAAGGCGCAGCACAGCTCCGCGTACATGTAATGTAGCCATGGAGGAAAGGAGGGAGGGAGGAATGGCAGAGGGGGAGAGATAGATTGGCAAAGGAAGAGTGGTAGAGGATGAGAGGATGAAAAAGAGAGGGAAGACTTAGAGATAAATGGGAGTGGAGTCAGCAGGCTGTGAAAGACGGAGGCAGATGGGTGGATGAGTACACAGTAAAAATCATAGTGTCAATTTTACTCTTTAAGAGTTGAATTTAACTCTCTGTCAGATAACATTTGGTCCCACTCAAAATCAGCGTAAAATTTACTCTATAGCCAGTGTAAGATTTTTAGAGTTAATTTTACTCTATTTTGTGTCAAAATTAACAATGAGGTGTGTAAAAATATTTAACACTATAGGGAATCATCACCCTGCAGAGTAGATTTTGTCCTTGTGTGGAAGTGGGAATTAACTCTCACTTTTGACACTTCCATTTAGACGATTTCACTCTGCATAGTGCTATAACTACTCTATCGAGAGGAAAATAGGTTTACACTGCAATATTGACACTCCATTTTTTACTGTGTACGGAGGAGTGATGGGCTCAGATCTCACTCCCCCTCCTGCCCGACACTGCAGTCGCCACACAGTCACAGACTCATAATCCCGGGCCCTGCTGCTCTCATCAGCTCTCCGCCGGTCAAATCCATCAGCACTGACACGTCTCACCCACTGACCAATAAAATGTTCATCAGCCAAAGGCACTGTCTCGCAGCAGAAAATGGTGCTCATGCTTGGCCCTTTCTTTCCGTCATTGCTGTTACCATGAGAACATCGCATTTTTCCTTCCTCTTCACACGGACATACTCTGATCCTCAGCAAATGAAATATCTGAGAACATGTAAAACAACCCTGTCCCAGAGCTATTGCTGCACCGCCCGGCCTAAAAATTGAGGATTAATTTGCATAGTACAGCCCAGTTAAGTTTTGGTTGCGGCCACCAGCCAGAGCCGATTAGAGCAAAGCCTCATCTCCATTGAGTGACCGCCCATGGACTCAACGTTTTTAAATCGACCAGAGAAAGTGAGCGACCGGAGAATGCAAACACCAAATTTTTTATTTTTTGCCACGAACTTCAAAAACTTGTTTTAATTACCTGTATTTCAGTTTTTGTCTGATATCAGTAGGCAGAGGCTGGTTTGCTTCAGTACAGACAGCGCTCATGTCTAACAGTAAAGACGACCAGAAAGGAGACCGTCTCCAAAACAAACCAGGATGAACACTAACATTCACTCAGTCCTCCAATATACATATATTCACAACCCTGTTTAAGCATGTGAGTTGACCGATTAAAATGTTCAGTCAGCAGTGAAATACAAAAGAGTGCTTTTCACTATCTTAGTCCTGACAGAAACAACTTATTATTCATAAGAATGGCAGACATGTTTGCGGCAAATGAGGAGCGCATAAACGCTCTCAGCAGTTGGGACAAAGGAGAAGGATTAGCATCTCCAGCAGGAAACACAGTTCTGAAGGTGTCCTCCAAGCACAAACAATCCATCACATTCATGCGCTGGAAATACTGAGTGGAAGTGGTTTGGAGTTTCGCTGAAGCACTCTTCAGGGAGAGGGGGATTAGAGGCTACACCAGAGGGGTGATTGAGTACATGTCTGACTACCAAGAACACAAGATTCTCAAAATTGTTGCAGGCCAAAAAGTGTTGCTGAAATCCCCGGAGGGGCTCGTGCCCACAGCGTGTTTACGGGCACAGATGCTCACATGAGTGTATACAGTCCCTGCTGTTCGCTGTCTAACAAGAATAATAAACAAAAGGGTCTTATTTTGTCCTCTCCTTTGTAAGACGCCACTGATCACAGCTAAAACAGGTCAACAGTTTTGAATTATGTAGCTCTGTGCATTATCACCCTCCCATTAGAATAGAAATGAGACTGTGTTTATTATCATATAAAGTGAGTCCGGGCATATTTACGAGTTATTTATGATGAGAGTTATGACCTGCCAAAAATGCAGGCCCACCCATGAGAAACACACCACATGCAAGCCATTATCATCACTATCACCACATAACCATCATTATTACTGCATATTTAATGCACACTGCTGTAGGTAAAGAACACTGAAATTGATATGACCGTATGGCATGAAGAAGATAAGGTATCTTTTGCAGTTTTATGAGCAAAATGGGCAAAGATCTTCATTCAGGACCAAGAGATTGGTAGATATAGGAGGTATTATACACAAACACACGCCTACTCATGCTTAAAATCAGTAAGGAGATACGTAATTATCAAGTAACATTAAGCGCATAGGAATGCAGGTATATTATTACAGCATATGTTCATAATGTTATGAAAATGTTATAATAAACAAATGTTATAGCGTAATATGCAAGTCCTATTGGCCTAAAATATGGTAATTAGTGCTGAATTTTATGGTGCAAGGGAACTGATGAAAATGTGCCCTTAAAAGTGTGATAGGGACAAGTTCCCACACAAATATATAAACAAGAAACATGTAATACCGGGTTAAGACTGGCCCTGTTCTAGCCTGTTGTGCGCTGTGCTACCTACCTTGGAGCATATGTATGTGCAGAGAACAACCGCCGCAGGACAATCCAGGTTTAGTAAAAGTTCTCCACAGTCTCTGATCTACACACATCACATACTGCATTGTGCTGTCATGGTCAGGTCAAACCGGTACAATTAATCAGTTCAGGGAAAAATAGTTGTAGGGCTTTTTATACTTTTTCATTTAAATTGATTCATTTACCATTTGCAAGTAGCAATCCAGCAAGTATCTGATACTCCCAAAGATTCTGAGCTATCAAAAATAACTAATGCTTGTTGAGCAAAATTGCGCTCAAAACAATAAAGCAGATTAACAAACCACTCATAATTTTCTCAAATTTTGGGGAAAAAATGACTGTTGACTCAGGCGCAATATGAAGAATTTTAAAGAAACAGCATTCAAGGAGAATTATTACTCATCAACCATATACTGAGCATTACCTTACCAGGTAAAACTCATCAAACAGGCCACTAAACAGAAGCAGCATTTTCTAGTGTTCATGACCACCCCGTACACCTCGATAGCAGCTGACTCTGCGCTGTCTAAGCACCTGTTCTTGCCCGAATCAGCAGGAGCTAGTGTGGATCAGTGTCATGGCAACTTGCTGTCTAGGTAAAGTCAATATCAGCCATCATTTTCCTCTTACTTCCCGGTACCCTAAATACATTACCGAATCATATTCTATCATTTAGCTAGTTTCAATTCAATATTAGTGAGCTACCAAGCTCATTCTCCCCAGATCAGGAGCCTAACTATTCATAACGAGCTTCATACTACGCAAAATAAATCATTACCTCAAGCATTTTTGGCTCATTAATTTTTTCCCGGCAAGCAAGCTCTTTGAGCAGACCTGCATGAGACAATTCTTCCTAAACCAGGCAAGCAAGCTATATGGTTAATGCGGGCAAACTCTGCCTTAATTCTCAAACCGACCCAAAAAGTGATTGATTAATGACATTGAAATGGCACAACATTGCACAAAATTACAATTCGCTGCCAAAGTAGCTACTTTTTCCGCAGCATAATGTGCAAATAAACTCACTGACCACTTCATATACAGGCTATGGTTCTGAACAGAGACCAGTCCAGGCATTTCTAATCAGCTTAGACAGCACGGCAATACACAGACCTGCGGTGCAAACAGGTATTGCACTGCAGATGCAAGGTTCGACCCTCGATTTTCAAGATGAACAACCTAACAGCACCCCAAAAGTGGGGCCAAAACATCATGATCACCATCTAGTGGCTGGCTCCAAACTACATTACCCTTTCATAAGCTTCCAGTCATAGTAGGAGATGCTTTCAGCCGGCCTACTATTAAATTTCCTAACAAGAAAGTGCAGTATAGAGTATATTACCTGCATTGTCTACTCTAACACTGAAGCAGCCAACCAGGCTTCATAAAATGTTCAGGGATGTGTTCCTGAGTAGGAGGGGTGTAGGGGCGGAACCTCCATACCGCAGCTTAACCCCGGATCTCTACTGCACAGACTCTGGCCAGAAATATGCAAGATGGCAGTCTCAGTATAAAGGACATTTTGGCTCAATTTTTGTACCGAGATAGGAAGAGGAGATGTGTTGTCCATCTTAAAACTTAGTCCATGTATTTAACATGCACCATCAGTAAGTCAATCAGAAAGGGGTGAAGTCTGTCACAGGCCATACCGAAAATCTAACTGTCAGGAAAACTGGATGTGTTTATTACCTCAGAGATTACTGCACGGGTGGAGTATTTCATTCTGTATGTAGTGAAGCTCATTCTGGTTTTCCGAGAGTGAGGGGGGATGTGAGGGTGGTGGTCTCGGTTCGGCTGACATTTGTTTCCCAGGCTTTCAGTCTTCTGCACTGTGTCACACCCTGTAGTACGCTACTGCACATGCTCTGACAGGCCGAGGGCAGGGACAAGCACTGAGGAAGTTATTCCAGAGATTCATTCTGAACATGGCAGAGCAGAATAAGGGTTATTCTAATCACACATTTTACTGTGAATCTGAGCACAGAACATCAAACCTGGCAGGGCACTAATTAAGCTTCTGTGCCCACGTGACACTTCTGTCAGCCGTCAGAACAGAGACTTTGCGTAGGAGTCAGACGACAGTAATTACCTGGAAATACAAATTCAGCGCTTACTACTGATGAAGGCATATCCTAGAAAGGAAGCAGACAGGATGTGTGTGTCTGTGTGTGTGTGTGTGTGTGTGTGTGTGTGTGTGTGTGCATGTGTGTGCGTGCGTGTGTGTGTTGATCTGTCTTTGAAGGAAAAAAGAGATCCAATGCATATAGGAATTCCAGTCATCATAACCACTTATCTATACCATGATATTGTCGGAAATAAACTTGCAGTGGACTAAACTCCAATAAATTCTCACTACAGAATTAGGAACATTCACTTTTGCAGTTAATAGAGCCAAAAGGTGAACGTTAGTCTTTAGCCACATGAGCCATTGCTGCAGACACAGGAAACCGGTTGAGGGGAGTCAACTGTGTCATAAATGACTTTCACTGAGCAGTTAGGACCTGAATAAGAGAGCGGACGGGACAGACCCTGCGGGTCTGCAGGGGTGAGAGAGACGATCACTGACATCTGTGTCTGGGGTTCAGACTGACGAGGCACAAAGCTGTTACCCTCATTTATTTCATCCATCACTCACTTTCCATCTCCATCTCTCTCTCATTCCGCCCTTGTTCTCTCCCCCACCCTTCACAAGCATCTCCCTCCTCCATCTCTGACTCACATCCATCGCTCTCTCACCACTATCCTTCACTCACATCCATCTCTCATCACTTCTCACCAGCATCCATCACTTTCCCTCTCCCCCACCTCCATACCTCTTTTTCCTCCTCCTCTCTCATAACCGTCACACTCTCTCTCATCCCTTCTCTAACATGGGCCCATCTCTCTCCTGTCTCGCTGACGCCCTCCCTCTCATCTCCTGACTCTGATCCCTCCCCTTTCCGCCCGCCTCTTGCTCTCGCTCTCTCACCTCCTCTCACACCTCCTTCTGAGGAGCGATAAGAGGTATAAGCGCAGGATTTAAAGGCCAGCTGTCTGTAGCTGCACGATTAGACACCCCGTTAGCACCTCTCTCCAGCTGGTCTCAAGCGCATCTTACCTCAAATTACAGCAACAATGAATGCGAATTTCTCCTTTGGCAGACAAACTCTGGGCAAAGAAATGTAGAGCTAAAAGACAGTATGACTATTTTTCTCTGAAAAGCACCTCTCAAAAAAGGTTTCCCTTTAATCCATCATCTCTGGTGGCCAAAATCGTAAACAGTGCAGACAAGCACATTCCAGTAAAATACATTTGACAGTTCCACATTCAAAAGGGCACGACATCTATGGACATTGAACTGAAGGCTGTTCCAAGGCAGATGTGTCACACATTAATGAACTTATCGTACACACACACACGCACGCACTCACGGACGTTCACACACACACACACGCACACAAGAGCATGCTGAGTACTCTGGGCACATATGCTAATTTAAGGGCAGCTAATAAGCAGCAGAACCATTTAATCAAGTGAAGCCCATTTATTAAGATAATCTTCCATATGACTTCATTAATTATGGAAATTTATAAAAGCCCGCAAGCTGCAGCCTGATTGGACGAGGCTCCATTGAACCCAGGTGCGGTCTCTTTCACTTAATCAAGACAGAACAGTAGGGGCGTCTCAAACCACACATTCTGTGCGCACCCGCAATTAACCCCGCGACTCCCTTTCTTTAGCCACGATGAGGATGTGCTTTCTGCACAGCCTGCTGCGTTAGCGCAAGAAATTATTGTTTTTAAAAAAACCCACTCATATAACCCAGCAGGGGGTCCACTTCCTGTGCCTACCACCCCAGCTCACACTTGGGCCACTTATGCAGAGTCTTTCCCACGTTTTCCATTTCCGCCAATGACTGTGCGGATTCAAAAGTGCACAGAAAACGTAGACACACCGCTGTACCTGCACTCTATTGCCTACAGATATAATTTGGTCATGCAGAGCTCAGACCAACATGAAGCCAATATGCTTCAATTTGTCTTTACTCCCACACTAACACCCACATCTCAGTACGTAGACCAGAGCAGCATAGATTCTCATGACCGCGCACCACCACTCTCTACACCCACGCTGCCTAATGAGAAACCGACAGATGCTCCGCGCATCTCTGTAAACATCTCTGCTGGAAAGTCTTTCGCGTGAACCAACTTCACTGGCTCCGGAATGTGTGACTCATATTCACAAATTCACCCTGGGCAAATTAAATGTAAAACAACAGCACATAAATTAGCGCCAGGAACAGAATTTGTTTTTCAAAAAATAATATTCTGTTACTGTTGTCATGCCCCCCAGATGCTCATCTGAAAAATGTATATTCAGGAAACAGAGGTAATATCATTATCAGTTTTCCCTAAAATCCATTCCCTGTACTTGTTATACACAGTGGAGAATGATTATAATATAATTTTGATGGATGGCTCATCACCTGCGACGCATTTTCAGCTTAAGTTGGGTCACGAATCTACAAGGCGCTGAGCGAACAGTCAATGTGCCTTTCCTCCGTCTCCACACACGCAACCACGATTCGATCGTGTCCGCCTCACTCCATTAGCTCTTAAAATGAGTGAATAGAATAATATATCGGCCTCTCCTATTGAATCCAGATGCACTGGATGACAGGGCACAAGAAAAGGATTGACTGCTCCACAGTCCAGGCCAATTACCTCCCACAGGTCTCCGACAGGGAACTCTATATGGGACCAATTAGTCATGGTGAAGAGAAACAGAGGACTTCATAAATTCACCTCAGTTATGGACTAATTTCTTTATTAATATCGACCAGAACTGATGCTCTGCACTCGCAGGGCATGCTGTGATTTGTGGCCCAGATCTCATCACCTGACCACCAGATAGGTGTTTTCTAAGTAGCCCTCAAATTATATCCCGTCCCCTACAATGCCCACAACACCACAAACTTTACTTGCTTCATGATAGGCTTGGCGGGTCAAAGGTTAAGGGCCACTTGCTGTTTCCGGTACCCGAAAGCTGGGGTCAGGCTGGAGGGCCACATATCATCTGCTACAGAAGTCACGATTATAGACTGGAAATAATAGTCACCTTATTGATTATCATTTACAGGACATCACTTCATCTTTCCAAATGAGTAACCTAAGTTGTGCAGCAATTGTATTGGCCCATGAATTCAGCAAGCAAACCCTTTGAACTTAGTATTTGTATGGCATAAGATCCCTTTTGTGGAGGTGCTGAGCGGCACATGAGGAGACATACAAGCCCAAATGAGCTGCGTTACTGGAGTTTGATGTCAGGGTCCTACAGCCAATTACACGAGCTTTTCTGAAAGCCACAATTCACTCACACCAAGTAGGGGAAACGATTTTTAACAAACCAAAGGGCATTACGACCTACTGGATGTGCCATATGCAAAATCTGAGACAGATAAATGCACCTCATGCAGAAATCCATGTTAACGGGTATACACTGCGATGTACACGAGAAAAAGGACTGAGAAATAATTTTATTAGGCTGTAATTCCTTCATGGTTCATTTCACACAGATATAAATTAATTGTAGTGCAGACAGTCAGTTGTAATTTGAGGGAATTAACTTTCATACAGAGTGAACCATGCAGTCATAAAAGCCCTTTGAAACTTTAGTAAAATATACATGGTCCTCACTGAAGCTTCAAATTCAAATAAAGGAAATTAACAAGAATACTTTACAACTCCAGAAAATTGCACATATCAAAATCTGGTCTGATGTAAATGCAAATATAAATATGGACACACAACCGTTCCCCTCTTTAATTAAAAGAGCTGTGTCACGATTACTGCTCAAGCTCACGACTTTGGACCTAGAAAATCCGTTCAACAGCAAGTCAAAATCTAGAAGGTATTTTTCTTCTTCTATGATTCTTTGCGATGGCAACCAGTTTGCATTCTTCGTATCCCTCCGTTAAAGCTGATAATAGCACTGAGAATCCTTGAATTTCCATAGAATGCTCCTTAATGTAAAAAGCATAATGCCAGTGTAACTAAAATGTATAAATACAAAGCAAAGTGAAGACAGCTTGGCAAGGATGGAATCAATTTATGACAAACAGATTCACTTTCTTGGGATGTAAATTCTAAGATTGTGCGGTAATCCCGACACAGCCCCTGCAAGCTTCACTTATTCGAGTAAAAAAAAAAAAGAAGAAACAATGATTTTTCCAGGCAACAGTGTTTTTGGAAAATCAATAGCCAGTCAGGGGAACAGGTGACTCAAATGGGGACTCAGTTGCACAGACAAAAACAGCAGGGACCCCAGAAAGATTTATTTCCATTTCTCACAACAGAAGTCTGTCTCTAAGCACCATCGTCAGAGATAAAACAGCCCAAAAGTTTTTCAATTTGCTGTTAAACAGCAATTAAAAAAAAAACTGGTTATCTTACTTTCACTCAAAAGCTGGGGAAACACAGACACTAAAAGTTTGAAATCATGACACTAACTAATGCAGTTCCCCAGCTGTTTCAAGTCTCTTTCAGAGCGGGGAAAAGTCCATTTGCATCACAAATTATATTTGCTTCTTTGTTTCATAAATTGGCCACCCAAAACTATTTCTCACTTTGAATTATAAATAAAAACTAAAAAGCACAGCTCGATGGCCATTTACCAAACTTTCAGATAACAGAGATTCAGATATCCCACAGGCATGGCAACATAGTACATCCCACTGCCAGGGAGTACAATTTAATAAACTATAAAATGCAATTATAAAGCCATAATGAAAAATAATTACAAAAAAATAGGAAGTTATACACACATAATTTTTGAACAATTACTTCATCTGGATAATTGGTAGAAATTTTCAGCTTAATTGTCATATCCACTCTCGGTGTAGAACACAGATAAAAACAGTGAAATGGCTTCACAAACTGAGATATTGTCTTTCATCGTATAATAAAGACCAACTAACACAGTGCCATCAAAAACAGACAAGCACAGATGCATGCAATATCTGGGAAAGAGTGCATCTCTGGTACTTTAATCCCAGCATTCAAATTACTTACAGCTTTTCTACTGTACAATGACATTGTGAGGTTACTTATTGCAATTATTTACTGTATCGAAGCCGTCATCTCATAAAGTCCAAGCACTCGGAGAGTAAAAAAGTAATAAACTCCTCTGAATTCATAGCCCCATCTAACACAAAAAGCACGCACTCGGTGAAGGTTTGCTTTTGGCCAGGACATGTCCAAAGTCTTCACAAGAAATCAAACAACTATAAAAATTCAAAAAATATTTTAAAGGAAAGAAATCTTGCAAACATATGCATCGCTCAATCCAGTCATAATACCATTATCCTTTCCTATATTATCAATTTAAGGGCTGTTAACAGAGTACTGACTGAATTCTCTTTATTAGCTAACAATGAGTTACACGTTTGACAAAATTATGCAGTATTCAGAACAGCACTCCATTTGGAAATTCCATTTAACAAAATTCTCTCCATAATTCGTGGAGAAATTAAAATACCACAAGATCACATAATGAATTCCCATTAAGTGAATCTCATTTTTAAATTACTATTATTTTTGAAGCATGCACATCTTCACGTCATTAGCAAAGTACATATTAAGCAAATTAGTGTATATTAGGTGAACAATTTTCAGTTCCATTTAACAAGCTGCATGTACATTGCAGTTATGCTGAATAATAGCATAAAAACAAGGGAAATAATTCTAAAACACATAGAGGCATGGGAAGGATTTGGGTAAAACAGCAATGGTCCTCACACTACAGTAGTAGCTCTCAAATACAGTAATGATAATGTATTTTAAAATACCTCACATCATGATGATGATGATGATGACGATGATGTGAATCATGCGGGGTTCTCACGGAAACGGATTTGTACTGCCTCAGCCAGTCATGCTATCCGTCACATATCTCCAAGATGCCAACAATGCTAGTTCTTATCACATCAACATTCTTTACGACTAACTTCTATAAAGTTATCGTGCCAGGAAACCTGAGCTTCAGTACATTTTTAACTTCTAAGAAAAATCTAATTTTCCTTGATACAGACCAAGCAAGGGTCAAAACATAATTTCGTGTTTCCACCCAACACTTTTGGTATGGTAGCCTTAAAACTGTTATGTTACTTGTGCGGATCACTACCCAAGCCCCAGATCTGGATTGCGTCTCTACTGTAGCCAGTAACCTTAAATGTAGGAAGGGCTGTATCCAGATCGTAACAGCTGCGTCAACCACATCTTTAGTCAAACAAGAGTAGTGATTCTGTCTTGACCAATCAGTGGCCGGCAGTGTTTCTATCAGGGTAATTCCATCTGGAATCACCAGAGTCCTCATGATTGACAATTTCTGATTTGCTTCAAATTTACAAAACATAATGTGCATCTATTCATTATATTAGGTGCTAAATTTTAGACCCTTATCTTCATTAGTTTTAAGAGATATTGAGACTTCAAAAGTCGGTGTGGCCCAGAATGTTGTGTAAAAACGAGCATTACATGCCAACTTCAACAAGTCATAACTTTTGAACCATCAATGATGGATTTGTGAATTTTGCTGGATTGTTTTTCTGGGCTCAGCTTACCAAAAATTAATACCATACTTTTGATATTTGCTCATAAGAGGCCTACCCAAAATGACTCACAAAAGTTTGGTTTTGTGCATGGGGCGAGGTTTGGCCCTCTATATCACTGGAATGAAACACACTAGATCTTTCAAGTCTCAGAAATCATTAGTCAGGTTGTACTACTTTCATAACAACTTGGTATTTGTGTCTGTCATGCCCTCGTTGTGTCCTGTTAATTCATCAGCCTCCCCTGAGCACTAACTGGCCGGTTCCTGTTTCCGCTTTAAATTGTCCCATCTGTTGGCTATTTGTCTTAATTACTTTTCCTATTTAAACCCCTTCTGTTTCAGTTCTCGTGACGAAGCCTTCGTTAGTTAAACTCTGTCTGTATAGCTCTGTGATCTCAGAGTCTTGTAAGACGGTGTATCGGATTAGCCAGTCCGTCTGTTTGTAAATATATTTAAGTCTGTATATTTCCTGTGGCGCTGATCTCACACAAACTAATAAAAGGCAACTGAAACTTTGCACTTGGATCCTCTGTCCTGTTCCCACGGTGCCAGAGAACACATGTCACCTTCATTACGGAGCCAAGGATGCTGGTTTATACACTTTAAAAAAAAAAAAAAAGAACTTGCTAATGAAAAAATTTTGTATATTTCATACTACTGAGCCATACTTCATTTGTATATTGCTAAGGTACAAAGGGTATACCATAGAACAAATTACATCATTGAAAAAAAAATTTGTTGTAATTAACAAATATAGAAAATATCAAGTCTTGAAGGAAAAATATTTTTCAGCGTAATTTACGATGTGTCACAACAGGTGAAAGTGCTATATACAGAGCCCTGACTCTACTATATAACAGGGCTCCTCAAATCTCGGCCCTCATGGACAGAGAACTGCTGGTTTTCCACCCTCCCACTACCTGGGAGTCAGGTGAGATGACAATCTGGCCAATCAGCGGCATTAATTGTTCACTTAATTGCCTGGAAGGAAGGAAAACCAAGACTAATTTTGGATTTGCGGACTGGATTTGGAGAGCCTTGCTATATACCATTATAAGAATGTATCCACACAAATGAGTGTAACTAGTTCAGGCAGGAAACTCGACATCAGCTGACAGCAGCCTGTAAGCTACCAGCCACGTCAGCATCAGCAGGCACACGATAGGAGGAGACACATCACGAGGTCATACAGCCGTCGATTTGAAAGACGTCAAGCTCACTTAATTCCGCTTCTGTTTGCAATGACTTTTCATGCTACGCAACATGCTGTTTGGTTTTTTGCTTGCCGCCTCCACCCCAGCCTCCACCTGTTTGGTTCTGCTCACATCGGGGGGATTTTGATTTCTGTTCATGACCATGTTTGTATATTTGCTGTTCCTAAATAGGAAATTCCACCAGAGCAGAACCGCCGCCAAAATACCATGTGATGATTGTACCCTTGAATAAATTGTTCCATTTTATTGAAACGTGAGTTTTCCTGACTCTACGTAAGTTAAGAGGGTATATAATATCACTATGTTGCTATATGGTTACCATGCCCATATAGCGCATCCCTGGCATAATTGGGGAGACCTCTCTGTCAGAAATTATACCTGATTGAGACAGTGACATGTCTCCACTTTTGTTGAATTATCATCCAACATGCAGAAAGAACGTGTAATCTATTGAGTCGATTCACATAGATAATTTACAATCACGAACCTAATCTGGATCTTAAATTAGTTGGTATTTGGCAGGTTTAACTAAATGTGATATATTTTTAATTGTTTGCCATGTTTAGGCTACATCACGTGTTTCAAAGGCATCTGCACATTGAGTACATAACAGAGCGCAATATGAATTAAAATTGTAATGTCCAATTGTGACAGGCATTATTTATGTGCATTCTTAAATTTACACAAGCACTACGCGTGGTCAGCAGCATGTGTAGATTTTATTAGTAGCTACAAAAAGATCGGAGCTACTAATATATTGATGAATGCGGAGATGCACGTAAATTTCCATCTGCAAACAGTTTACACACAAATTCGTTCTGCTCACGTTTCATGAATGAGACCCAATGACTTTGTCAAGCGGCCGCCAAAGTGAGTCAGTTTTTCCATTTTAAACAGAAATAACACCAAAATGGTGTGTCGTACGAAAAAAAATAATTGCAGGTTCGATCTTCTCATGTCAAACCACACCTAGAACAGTATTTTGCATTACTCCGTTCGAGAATTTTAAAATTGTTGACATCACGAGATATAATTAAGTCACAGCTGTGCTTGCGAGCCTAATAATGGATGCACTGCCCGTATACCAGCATATTAATTTTAGGAAAACACTGATTGATTGTATGCTTTGAAAAATACAGTTTCCTTCAAGATTCCAACTTGAGATTTGGCGTATACATCAATATGCTCTTTCCAATGATGTAATTTGTTTTATGATACATCCTGTAATACTGGGGGAATGTATGATAAGTCTATAGTTCCAACCCCCCACCTCCCCAATGTTAAGGGCCTATAAATCCGAAAGTTCAGATTCCTTGGCATAAATTCCAAGTTGCTGCAAAAGTATAATAACTTCACAGGAATATTCAGATTGGAAAGATCAAGTGTGTTTTACTCCCCCAGAGGTACTGAAGGCCAAACCTGGCCCCATGCGCATGACCAAACTTTTCATTATTTTGGGAAATCTATTAAATTATTGATTTTAGGTAATCGGAGACATATTATACCAAAGAACCAATCCTGAAAACTCAAACTCAGGAGATAGAGAGAGGAACAGAGGTTACCAAGACTTTACAACTTAAATAAAGACCCAGAAATAAGAACCAAAAGAATGAAAAACTGCAGAGTATCACAGAAGCCAGAATAAACTGCACAAAGTCCAAACAAGACACACAAGGGGACCAACAAGACCAGAAACCGCAGCAGCAAGGGAACCAGGTCTTATCTACACCACACTCAGACACCTCTGGAATTAGACTAGGAGTTTAAATAGGTTTACAGACAGGTGTAGTCAATTAGTATTCAGGGGAGTTTGAACGAGGAAGTGGAGAATCATTAGATAAAGGGGGTGTGGTCATCGAACTGCCAGGCACAGGCATGACAGCTGGAGGCAAGGCTTTTGGGAATGGGCATCTGTGTGTGTGTGTGTGTGTGTGTGTGTGTGTGTGTGTGTGTGTGTGTGTGTGCAGTACTGTACTTCGGTGCAAAATTTCCTCACATCTTCGTTCACTTATGTGCATTCTGCTTTCACACCGCTAAAGGCCCCTGGTCAATTCCCAAAGCAACTATCCACGATCATGATATATTCTCCCTGTTACCATGGCCACAGAGCAGTCCACGCAAGGCACAGTATTTGACTCATGCCAGCCCCCCACCCCCACAACCCCTCCCCATTGCCACCAACAATCGCATCGGTTTCAGAATACAAATTAAATTCATGGACAGACAACACAGAGACTTGATTAATATCCTCAATGCACCAAAACACTCATACATTTAAATGGAGGGCAACACAAGGGCCAGAGTACTGGCCAGGCACCCTTTCAAAGGTCACTGCACACAGCTTTACAGGGTTCAGGTATGTCACATGATGCACAGTAATGGCTGTGTGGCATTTCACTTCCAAGGCAAACTGAAGCTTCATTCAAACATACAGTGCAGTCCATAAGTATTTGCATAGAAACGCCATCTAAAAGGGGCAGAGATTCCAACATAGTCCACATGATACAGTATGCTGCACTAAATACCTGCATAGTAAAGTTTAGTCCCCCCTCTTAACCTCATATTCATTGGCTATCAAGCGTGTGGTACTGGAGTAGAAAGCCAAAAAACTAAAATAAAGTGATTCACTGTCCAATTACAAACCACACTTTAACAACAATACCTTTGCACAAAATATCTTGACTTTTAACTGGGGGAAAAATACTTTGCTGAATACTGTCAAACAATTGAATACAATTTCACCAGAGTTCACCCAACCAAGACAATTTCTGATTGGCAAAGACCTCTCCCCTATGGGGTGCCGAATGGGACATTTTATGCTATTTTTTTCACTGCATTTTTCCCACATTTAACAAAAAAAAAAAATCCTTTTTTCTCACATTTAGCAAAAGAAATGTTCTTTTTCCCCATGGAAACCCCCCCCATGTTTCATACATTTAACTAAATATTTAGCTAAATGTTTTAAACATTTAATTAAATATTTAGCTAAATGTTTCATACATTTAAATAAATATTTAGCTAAATGTTCCATACATTTAGCTAAATATTTTGCTAAATGTTTCATACATGTAGTTAAATATTTAGCTAAATGTTTCATACATTTAGCGAAATATTTAGCTTACTACGTTATGCATGTAATTAAATGTTTACACTTCTAATGATATATTTAGTTAAATGTTTATACATTTAGCTAAATAATAGAAACCACTAAATAAAACATTTAAGCTTTCCACTTCAAAGTTTATAAATGTGGAGAAAATGAACATTTCTTTCGCTAAATGTGAGAAAAAAAGGATATTTTTCGTTAAATGTGGGGAAAAAATGCAGTGAAAAATAATAGCATAAAATGTCCCATTCGGCACCCCATACTCTCCCTCAGTCTGACTGGCTCATAGCAGGTAATGAGTAAAGTCTCAGGGATTGGTGCTCTGCCTGTCGTTTTTCACTGCTCTGGCTACTTTGAATATTCATGAGAAGACAAAGGTGAGCCAAAAGCAGCTGTCCCCTGCTGTGGTTTAATATTCACAGCCACAGAGAATGGTTTAATCACATCAGATCACTCAGTATGTCTCACACATATTACACTAAGGGGTTAGAATCTAACACAGACACAACCAAAGAACTCAATCACATCTCCCATTGACTCAATTTTCACTCAGTGTGTCGCAGCGAGACATACCTCAGTTTCATCAAATGTCTCAGTTTCCATGAGCCACCATAAACCTAGAATGAAAAGTCTCAGTAGCTAACACAAATCCTCAGTCAAACAATTTGGAATCTATGTACTAAAGCATCACTTGAATCTCAGAGTCTAAGCAGTAAGCAATAAATGAATGATATTAGCATTTATACACTAAATCCTTGGTGAAACAGCTCAGTAGCAATACAATAAACCCACAATGAAAGGATTCTGCATCGATACAGTAATGCCTGCCTTAACTTTCTTAGTGGCTATGAGCAAAATTAAATGGTTCAGTATGTATACACTAAAGCCTAACTTAAATTGCTCGATACACTGAACCATCCACAAAGCACATAAGTATTAATACACTTAACCCTCAATGAAATGGTGCACTATCTATAAACTCAACCCTCAATGCAACACCTCAGTGTATACACTGCATACACAAAATCCTGAAAGCAATAGCTTAGTATCTATACACTACACCCCCACGCTGCAGTACTCTGCATTACCCACAGACTCAAGTTTCCCTCAAACCACTCAGCATCCCAGAATGCAGTGCAGAGACTCTTCAGAGAAACAGTTACCTTCATTATTCATTAAAGCTTTACGGTACACTGCAAACGGCATCTGATTAGCATTGATTAACTTCCTTAATTAGCAGAAGGGGAGAGAGACTACATTATTGGAGGCTTCTCAAATAAATTAAAGTAACAGCTATAAATGTTTAAACATTCATTTGTTTTAAGACATGGGCAACGCATTAGGCATTTTAAAAGAAACAGTGCCAATGTAATTGCTTAACTCTGACAACATACTAATGCTCTGCTCAGAAATGAAAGAAAAAAGTACAGTGTTAATGCAATATACATAATTCATGGAACCCATTAGCTCAGATGCCCTCAATGTTCTATAGAACAAGAAGATATGTTCTCTTTGTTGTGTGATCTCAGAAGACCAGTGAATCCAAGCAAGATCAATACCTATTCTTGGCCAATGCTCCGCCAGGTCAGAAATGGCAGTGATCTGGCATGGATCCACAGGCCATCTAGGATGGTATGAAGGAGGATGCCCCACCTCAATACATCCCACTGTTGGTGAAGTTTAGGACACGTATTGTTTGCACAGTGATTTACACTCAGTGTTGCTCATTGGCGGAACATTCATTAATCAGCATGTCCACACCATGCTACAACTTTAACCCTTAACCCTTTCAGCGCCGAATTCATTTTCAAGGAATTAAAAATGTAATTATCCTGAGCTGTTGAAAACCTATTATGCGGCAACTTGTTTAAAAGAGCTCCCCTGCCACATGTTAGGTTTGCAACAGCATCTGACTTTGATATCTTACATCATTGGGCAACCATTGTTGCCCACAGCGCTGAAAGGGTTAACAAGGACACTCAGAAATACATTTCCTGAGTTCTTATTATAGCAAACTGACAGCAGATAAAGCTCAACCATGCAGTTACAATGCCCGTGAAAGGGTTAAAAGGCCTAAATAGTGTTGTACCACTGTCATCGCAAAGAAAACATTTTCTGTTGTTTGATGGACATCAGGCCAAAAGTTTGCCCATAAATAAGGTCCCTGGGTTCAATCAAAAGTAGTGAGTGAGGCATTTGGGAATCCTGTCACTCAGTATACGCTCATCCAACCAACAGCTAAGGTAACAGCTACAGTACCTACAGCTGGAAGCAGACCACCGTTTCAGTTCAGGTGATATTTTCAGAATGTTAATCCTCCAGAATGCAGGTCTGGGCTCTGCTGGGCAGCTCCGGGCCAAGATGACAATCTTTAATCACCCACACTGGGTTAACGTTTTAATTAACGGTCAGCACATTGATCAGCATCACTCAATGTGGCCAATGTGGCTTCATTACACACTAAGCTTTAGAAGCAAAGAGAAATGGCACTGTTTTATATGTTTTCCTTTAAGGTATGGACGCTCCACTCCATGTGGTTACTACAAGGAGTTACATACAGGTAATTTACAATGGCTGTGCGCTTTTTGATCTTATTTTAGTGCTGTGGTTATATCCGTGTACTTAATTGGTTGCTTGTGCCTTAATACCTTTGAATTAAGCACACTCTGAGGGACCGAACTGAAGATGCTTTGAGCAAAATCTTCATTAAAACTGGGAGTCTGAGTGAAACTACCTATAACTGACAGACATGGTCTGTCAGCTGAACGAAAAAATGATGCAGTGATATGACCGCAAGCAAGTTTTTAAAAATATTATCACCAGTCACCTTAATGGATTTTAAAAATTCATGCCACTTAATTTCACAACACCGTACCATGTGAATGTTCTAATTAAATTTCTTATTCAGATCGGTGCTGACTAAGTGTTTGTGTAATATCACACTTTCCTACTGCTAGATTTATGAATATGTATTGCATGAATATGATTATCACATCTTGAGAATATATTATTTGTGGGAGGGGTTGTAAGCAATTTTCCACATGCAACAAAAAATCCTAAATGTTTAAAGACATCCAGTGAGAGGAAGGATTAATGTCACTTGACACGTGACAAAAGTTTATGGACAAAGTACCAGAGTGGATTCGGTTACTGGCACAGTGGGGTACTGTAGGCTCGAGCACCCGGGCGTAGAGGAGCCGAGAAGAATAACCAGGAGGTACAACAGAGAACAAAGCCAGCTGCCCACCTAACTTATGCCCGTCTCAAATTTCTTTGTCACAAACCGGAACAAAATGAAGATTAAATAATGATAAACAGAAGTATCTTGATGAATTTACTGCTCATTTACATCTGAGCATTACACAGTGGCGCATCGCATCTGCACTGAGGTTTGGGAGCAGTAGTTGCAGAAATTGGCTTTTGCAAGTGAAGCACAGTGTAATGGAACAGCTTAAGCATCACCTCGCTGCGCATTAGATGAATGCCAATAATTAGTTTGCAAAACACCAAACTCATTGCAGTGAACTTTTTCCCTCTAATTTCTAGTCTGTGTTTCCTCAGTCTTCCCAGAGAGTAAAGCGTAAAGTTAAACAGATGAAGTCTTAAAACAGGCAAAGTGGGGCAGCAGTTCCCCACTCACTCCATATGCTTCTATTCCATCTCCATTTGGTGCACAAACAGTTGCTGGGCTGCTTTTCAAATGATGACACACTGCTTTAAACTGCAATGAAATGAGATGCACATTCATCCACAATCACATTTGACAGGGGAGAATTTCCACCAATTTTACACAATCTGTGCAAAATCCATATTACATTTTATGTCCACAAATACAGTTTATGCACAACAAATCTTCATTAGAACATGGAACTTCTCATAATGTGTTTTTTGGGCATTTTTTTTTCAAGGGGTAGTTACTGCACAACATGCAATAGTTACATTAGCTTTGCAAAATACATGAATACACAGGAAATGTCTCCATTGGTCAAAACGCTTGTGTGAATCTCTTCTGTGTCTCCCCCCATCCTACAGCTTTCATGTCGATTAGCTGTGTTGTCTCTTTTGATTGGTCTGCTTTCCTCACCAGCTGTGCTCTATTCATGTTTCCCTTCCCTCTCGTGTGTGTTCATGCATTCATACCCCTTACTGTCAGTGTGTAAGTTGCAGGGATGGCTTTTCTCATATGCTTTCTAGCAGCCAGTCAGTATTTGCTGGCAAAGATCTTTATCTTTGGAAATAATTTGTCACCATTAATGATTGCAAATATAAAGAAGTTCTCTTCCTTGTTCAGTTAAGAAGAACAATCTTCAAAGCCTTTCTCTAAGTCTCCAGGATTGGGACCATCACCCCATTAATCAACTCCCAGTATTTTCCTCAACCCAATTTATTAGGAACAACCATCCAAGCCTTCTAAGGTAATCAGGTACCTTGTTCCTGCTAAACTCCACTGTCTGGCCCTCTGATAGTTCGGCTCTGGCCATGTGCACACTCCATCTGAGAGGCTGTCCTGGATACCCATTGGCCGGGCAGGGATACCCCACACACCCCTGCTGTTACATCTGAACTGTGTCATTTTGCTTTGGGCTCCGTCCCTCTGTCTTACCATATTGCTAACAATAAACCTACTACAAGATTGTAGTCTGGCTCTGCATTTGGTTGCCAGCCTGGATCAGAACACATGTTCACATGCATTTGAGCAGGACCTGTCACTTTAAACTGTCATATGCCGTATAAGATCCCCTCCTGTGCCCGCAATACGAAATACACACCAACATACTGCAATCATCAACAAAAGCGGCGAGTAGCAATGAAGGTAGATATACGTTGTACATAAAGAATTTACCTTTTTGCTAGTCATCACAATACATTATTAACCCTTTCAGTGCCAACATGACACATATGTCCAACACTATTTGCAAATATCCTGTTGGGACATATGAGTCCCAGAAATCCTTGCATTTGTGCCAATTCTGTATTGCAGTCACAAAATGGCATCTGAATCCGATGGGTAACTGATTCGTAATACGGAATTCAGTATTAGAAGGGTTGAAATGCATTTCCAGGATTTAATTATATTCATTATGGTTTTTTTAATACATTTAATTTTTACAAAATATTGCAATGCATTCCTGCAGGATAAAACTTATTTACTGGACTATCTTGTCTCTGTTTTCTGGCAGATCGGTCAGCAGGTCATCTGGATACTGACCTCTCCCTGTCCAGTACTGATGAAAATATCCTGCTGCAGTTAAACAGAGCTGTTAGCGCCCCCTGCAGCAGTGCCACACAGGACAGGTATTAAACCTCAGCGCACACAGGCCCTTCCAGGCTTCCTGGGCCTCATTCCAATAACTGCGTTCATTGCCTTCTGACCTTCCTTGCACCAGACTCAGAAATTGATTATAACCCACCATCATTAAAACGATTCAAACCCTATAAATGACTGAGCGAAAATGAACAATCATCCCCAAGATAATGAGAGCAAGGAACTTCCAGACCATCCCTCGTGGAAATATGTTTCCCATAATGTGTGCTATATAATATAATGTCACTTTCCACTCTTCGCTCCACATGAGAGGTCCGTGCGAAGCCAAGTGGAAGAAAAGGCAGGACAGATAAAGAGCCGCTCATCTCCACACTGCTCAAACCAGAACGTTTCTCGGAGTATCAGATTAGCAGAGGAGGCCATAAGAACTACAAGAGTTCTCTTTTGAAAGGGTAGTCCATTCTAAATTGAAATGACGATGCATTACCACTTACCCGAAGCAGCAACGTTTTCTACAAAATCTACATTTTGCTGAAAAGTTTTCTAGACATGCTCTGCTACTCATCACCATGTTTTCAGATTATTCATGCAACTAAAGATAGAAAGGTATCTGAAATTACTTTTTAATTAAAGACCCAGGCTGGAATGCATTTTAGCTGATTCACTTCCGTGTTCCACCTCACAACGCAAAGTCATCCAGGGTTAGGGTTAGGTTTAGGTTTAGGTTTAGGGTTAGGGTTGGGGTTAGGTTTAGGTTTAGGTTTAGGTTTGGGTGAGGGTTAGGTTTAGGGTTAGAGTTAGGTTTAGGTTAGGGTCTCACCTCACAACGCAATCATCCAGACTAATTACAAAATGGCAGCAGTGCGTCCGCTAAAATGCATGTGAACCAAGACCCAAAGTTTAATTTGCTTCTCATCATATTTCAGCAAAATTATGAGGGAAAAATGGTATACAAACGAAGTACAATGTGCATTTGGTGATTATGGCACACTGTTCGATAAAATGAAAGGTGAAAGCTAGGAGTTCTGTCTTATTTGTGCAATTCAACACTAATGCATGATTCTCCCATCGTTTTTAAACACTGTGACTGAGTCCTGTTATTGGCAAATGAAGTTCATGCTGTAAATGAATATGAGATGGCATCAAAGATAAAAGCAAACAATATATATATTATATGATGATGCAAACTTTTTTTTTCCTCACAAAGTCAGTTTGAAGGTTGTTGGGTAAATACGTAGAAAAGAAGTTTAAGTCCCGAAATGTTATTTAATCAAATTACAGAATTATGTTTTTATCCCCTCCAGAGTAGCCAGTTCTAAAAATTGTGTGAGAACCTGCCACATGCACCAAATCGCCACCATTTGGCTAAATATATTTACAGCTCATAGCCCATAGCTAACAGCTCTAGTTGTGAACAGAATAATGTTTGTAACTCTGCATGTTCAAAGTGCATTGAAAAGCTCGCAGGAAATTCATACGATATGCAGCTGAATAAATTGATTGAGCACTAACAGTTTTTGGTTGAGTCGATTTTAGCTATGATATGGCTCATCGTGGATATTAATAATTAAAATTCTGACAGAGAAAATGGCAGACTGAAATGTGAACATAAGTTAAGCCGCATTAGATTCTGTGGGGCAAGCCCTAATTCATGTTCAAATGATGTGATAGAGGAACTCTTATCTGACTTTGTAGAATTCATTGTGCAGATTACTAAATGAAAGGGCCCAAATGAAATCTCAAATTGTGTTAAAGACCAAGATGTTCAGTATCGAAAGTCATTTCAGTATTTTCGTAAATAAACACTGTAGCCAGTATGGGCAGTATATTCGTCACCACCGTCACATGACAGGTGATTGATTTCTTCTTGCTGTAGATGAATGTGAATACTGCTTTGTGCTGCAGCCTGCAGTTCTTTTGCACAGGATACATTACAAGTTGCACTTTCTGCTGAAATGCAAAGAAAATATGTGTGATCCACAAGTAGTAATATAATTTTATCGAAAGGCCTTCCCCAAACACCCAGGATAAGCTTCCTCTCTTGTGCATGCGTTCTCTCTCTCTCTCTCTCTCTCTCTCTCACACAGACACACACACACACAAAAACATGCGCATATGCACTCAGACATAGTGACACACAGCCAATGCTATGGCTGCTTTTTCTCCATTGTAAGAGAGAGCCATTATATAGTACAGTGTTCAAACTGACCTGGTCACAAATGATGTAATGAATACAGCCTACTGCAAATAGCATATCAAAGAGTCGGGACCTTTACGGCTCAGTGGGATGGCTTCTACCTGACAGACTGTTTCATACACAATGTCCCTCTCACACTCCTTCAGTCACAGGATCTGAAATCATACTAATGTGTATGATGCAAAGTGAGCCTGTAGTATACTGTAATACTGAGGAGGTATGTGAAGTCCAGAACTCTGTCTGCATGGAACTGAGTAGATAGATAGAGGAATAAGTCCATGCAGTGTGGGGATGAGTTCAGATCATTTCCACAGGGTTGACAAATGTGATATGTGGCCACATAAGACCCATGTCCCTTATCAGTAGTTTTATAGCATCAGTACCGTAATAACAGCAGCAGGAGAAAGTGGAGATCGCCCTTGCAGCACAAAGAAGAGCTCTTTATTTTAATGAGACTTCTGAGGCTAAACTGCACAGCCTGGGGGGGGTGTGCACTGTAGTCTTGCTCTTCACTTCTCATTTCAAGTGTACATCACAGTTCTCCCCCACCAGCACTCTCAGACAGAGCTGCTGAATATTACGCTACAAATTACCTCCAACTTCAGGGTAGAGTGACCCAGTGGTTCCTAGTGTTTGATTCCTGGTTCACAGGTCGTCCATCTCGACTGCGGCTCAGCACAACTCGGCATGTTTAAAGTGGTAATGAAAATGCAAATCAGCGTGACATGACCTGACTTGGCATAGCCAATCGTGTCAGTGGAAAAACACCTTGTGTTGCCAACAAACAAAAAATCTTCTGGTTTTCCACTTCAAGATTTTATGTATAGACCTACTGTAAATACTGCTGCTAAAGACCTCCTGCTTTTTTTAATAGTGGAATTCAGGAAAGATCGAGTTGGAAACGGTTCACGGTTGCTCGATTCCGCATTGTTTTGAATATAGCAGGCGTTGCAGGGTCCTATCAGGGCTTTGATTGAATAGTCATGTTTGTCATATACTTCCTTATAAATACGGGGAATCTGCCCATGTGATATGAGTGCGAGGCACAAGGCCGCATCAGCCCGCCGGGAAAAAATCCTGTATCACCTGTATCTGCCGCCAGGCAAAATCCTGTATCAGTGGCAGCAACCATTTCCATAGCAACAGTGACGAGCGTCGTTGGCAACGCATCGCTTCAGACGCTGTCATGGCGGAGAGACTCATGAATTCCTCAGCAGCTGAAATTTCTGAACAGGACTATGTAATAGAAAAGGAACTTTATAGAGAATTATTTGTAAACAGCATATGTAATTTCGCGTTTTGCAGCAGTATTCATGCGAAGGGCTGTAATAAAACATTCATGCATAAGCTATCATAGAAACGCAAATTTATTACCTTAATGGAGAAAATTGCGTTTGCATGCTAGCTTGCTAATTAGCCATTTAATTGACTAAAAAGCAAATGCAAGCACTACTGGCCAGTAATGATGAAAATAATAACCTGAAATAAATGCTTTGGATAAAATGCGTCGTTAATTATGGTCAAAATCAGTCTATGATAAACAGAACATCATATCAACCCTATCAACCCTCGACCAGCATCAGCCCTCGAGGTAAAGCTTACTGCGTGTGATATGAAAATGCCCATATGATATTCCCCATATGTAGCATGTGCTAAAGCTGGGCCAGGTTCAGTATCACGCCGCCTTTGGGCCGAGCGAGAGTTTGTGCGAATCAGGACGTTTTTATGCTGAGCTAAACTCAGGAACTCAGACCTAGCATGTTTTTATTGTTTAGATTTTTCCTGGATAAGTAAACCCTTGGCACATCTCGTTCTCTAGGAAACAAAAAAAAGCGGAGGGGGGGGACAGAATTAACTGAACCCACAACTCTCCAAATCTTTTGGGATACATTATGTGCCTCACTGAGAGATTAAATTATCATGTAGTCAAGTCTGAATGCCAATTTTCTCTCTTGAAAAATGTTTTAGGTAAAAAAAAACTGTAAAAGTTCGTAGAATATTTAACAAACCCGTATTGCTTAAAGGTCAATTTTGTACTGATGTTGTTAATTTTATGGATGAAATGTATTTTGGGATTTATCTGATAAACGGACAATTACGTGCTTGCTGTGTAATTTATTCTGGGTGAGAATAAAGGCTGAATTTTCCATCCTTCGTTGGTGTCTTGAAATATTTTCATTGAGAAATTTGAAGTCTGTTATAGAACTCCATTGCTTTTAAATAACAATAGTGCTGGTAGCATCAGATATTGCTTTTTCGGGCTTATATTCTAATAACATATTAGTGATCATACACCTGAAAGGATTAAAAATGTAGATGAGCTGGTTCTGCATTGGACCACAGTGTGTGTTGGACGGGCCTGTTCCACAGGCTGCCTGCTGGCTGGGGTGTAGAGGGTGCGCCCTGTGGCTCTGGTCTGTGACAGGGAGAGAACATGCTGTAATATCCGCTAATGAGCTCACTTCCTCCTTTCTCACAGAGGTCCCTCATGTTGGCCTTCACTCCTTTTCATGCGCTAATGGTAAACGGTTTCCTGCCATTTTTGAAATTATGAATTTAATGTGTTATGGAACTGAAGCGCAACTCGCTGATCCTCTACTCTAAGCACAGTCACTTTTGCATAGAGGAAGAAGGGTCTCTATTTTTAAATGCGTTTGAGGGTAGGATTTATCTCATTCCCTGAATGTGGACTGCAGTGAATTCAAGGATGTTCTCGTGCTGAAGCGCTGTGCAGATTATTATTGTATTACAGAACATTGGACAATAATAACGCAACACAAATAGATTTAGATGACCTATTATTTTTTGCATCTGCCAAACAGAATAATTGGTGAAAAACAAGGTTTTGCTCAGACAAAAAAGAAAAAGAAAAACTCTCAAGGTTAGAAATCATGGAGATGGCCGTAACCGCACTTTCTCCCCATCGGTCTATTAAGACTCGGACTGCATTCCTCATTCCATGAATCATTGTTTGCATCTGTGTAATTGCCACTGGGTGGTAGCAGTGCGTATATAAGATCGAGTCGCTCACTCGGCCTGGTGTGAAATCTCGTAACTACATGCCTGTGTTGCATTTCTAGTCTTGATTAGACGTTATTCTCCACATTTCACTTGTATTTGAGCTCTAACTCTAACTTAGTGCTGTTTTATTGTTTTATCCAGTACTTTGCAGTAAGCAATCTTGAATCCAGTTTATTTTCTATTTGTAGTAAACCACTGTCTCGCCAATAGTGTTTAAACTAGGAGCCTCGATTCCTGTTTGTTCTGTATTGCTCTGTTCGTTCCTTCTGCTCTGCAGTAGGCATAATAAATTACCAAGTCCATCCTTGGCCTGAGTCCAGTCCTCAACTTCCTGTCCTCCGTGCACTGGAACTGTGTACGAAGCATAACCCTTACATTTGCGCCGCACATCTGCGTTCAAAAGCTTCATTTGTCCAGGAATTTAAATAGTAATTTTATCTTAAATGTTCGGTTACAAAATAAACATAAAGCTTATTTTTTTCAGTTTTTAGTTTTTGTGAAAACCAAGATTTATGGTTGAACTTGACATTTTTTTTTTATCATGAATGTTGGTTCATATGTCAATATTTTGGGGAATGCAATATTTGTTTATATCTTAAATCTTGCATTCCAAATTAAATATTTATTTTATACATGAAGACACCATTTGTAATGCAAACACCCGGAAGAGTCCAAATCATTGCCCAACCTTCTGACACATGACAGTCAATAACAGGAGGAGGTGAAATGGCAGCCTTTGATTAATATGTATCATAAAACTAAAATGCAGCAATGTGTTTGTTGTGTTGGACAGGTACCTGTGGGCACCAGAAAATAATCATGTACCATTATTAATTTATTTTTGTAATCGGTACATAAAATAGATTTGTGTTAGGCTCATATTATTTATATAGATATTGATTTATAAGCTTGAAATAGCCAGTCCCATAGCTCAGAACTCTTCCCCTTTCTTTAATACGTGAAAGGAATAGTGTGGTGTTGTTTATGTTGTGCAGACAGCACTCGATTTGTTTTTGAGGGTGTTGGTGTGAGTTTGAGCTGAGGTGTGCATGATGCCTGTATGAGTATTGGTGATTAGGTGTGACTGAGATCACTAGTGTGAGTAAGTTTAATTTGCACTCAGTAATAAGGCCATACTGCCTCAGGATGAGTGTGTACTGGGGCAGGTCCCCAGGCGCATCAGCTCTGCCTGTTTTATTTGCTGATCAGACTCTGCTCCTCTGATGCAGCACATCCTGCCAGCCCAGTCATTTAAAGGGCCAGTCCATCCTAAAATCAAAAATGCATATTTTTCCTCTTCCGTTTAGTGCTATTTATCCATCTCGATTATTTTTGTGCGAGCTGCATAGTTTTAGAGATAATGACAGTAGAGATATCTGACTTCTTTGAAACACACCCACGGGTGGCAGGTGTAGTTTGGTAGAAAGTTTGCTAGAAAGAAAACCGTTCCTATATTAAACTACACGCAACATGGTTTGTGGATTATCTTGACTAACTGGGTCATGATTTCTGGAAAGATAAATTGCTTTTAGACATTTCAAATGCATTTTTTTGGGGGCTTTGAGCATCTCAAGATGGATGCATCTTAGCATAATGTTTGTGAGAAGAAAGACATGACTGAGTTTGATATCGCCAAAACTCAGCAACTCGCATCAAAACTATCTAGATGGATAAACGGCACCACAGGTAAGATGAGCAACATGTATTTTTGCATTTGTGGTGAACTGTCTCTTCAGGGCCAGACGCTGCCTGCTCATAAATCCCTGCTGCTCAACCTTGTATCTTCAGGCTGCATCGTTACCTGGCACACTGGCCATTTAAGTTCATCTCACCTTGATGTCACCATTATGATCCAATTTCTTTTGTCGTTACACACTCATGCATACACACGTGCACACTCACACACACACACACACACACACTCACACACACACATGCACTCACACACACACATGCACTCACACACACATGCACTCACACACACATGCACTCACACACGCATGCACTCACACACACGCATGCACTCACACACACGCATGCACTCACACACACACATGCACTCACACACACACACACACTCAAATGCATTTGCCAGCTCACTAGCATGAATCTTGAACAATATAATGGTTACAGCATAATCACAGTTATGAAGGTCCACACCATATAATCACCTTTAAGAGGTCAATTTTGTCACAGCACTTACGTCTTGCCCCTATTCAATTTTTTTTTCTCCCTCAGTAACAGCAGAGAGCACAAGGAATGCTAGTTTCACTTTAGAGAATGGATTGTAATATTGTAGGTACTATTCTTGGCAGTGGGTGGAAAACTAGCGCGTACAAAGACAGAGAGAGAGAGAGAGAGAGAGAAAATCAAGGGTTATTTGAACGATATTTCAAAGTCTGAAGTAGCCTCTGATGCCTGTAATATTAAAATACATTGAAGTGAATAAAAGCTGCTGCAGTATCAAAGACAAGGTGCCATAGGGAGGGCTGATCTCACACACACACATACACACACGCACACACACACACGCACACACACACACACACGCACGCACACACACGCACACGCACACGCACACACGCACACGCACACACGCACACGCACACGCACACACACACGCACACATAATGTCTGAAGTAACTTTCTGATTGGAGAAAGATATTTTTGAGTGATTGAGTGTTTTGTACTAAATGGCTGGTATTTCCAGGTGAAGGTGTGCTGTTTGGGTCATACTGCCCTCCAGGGGAAGTCCTTGTTACTACACCCTATTTTATGGGTGGGGTTAGTCCTCACAGGTGGAGGTCAAGCTTCTTTTTTCTTTTCTTCTTCTGGCTTGTAAGGAACTGGTAGAATAGTGATAGAATCACAATTTCTCTGGGAAATCTGAGGGCTAAAATAGCAAACAAAGAGATAAGGAAACTCGGAACAAGTGTGGAAGAAATGGGAAAGTGCAACTAGAGGCGTGGTTACAAACAAGCAAATGTAAAAAGTCATTACTATAAGGGTTGGAAAGTGTGAGTGAGGAGCAAAAATTAGAACCAGGACACAGAGGAATGACAACAACAGGGAAACAGACAACAATATGAAAAATGAATACAGAAAACTCAAAATAAAACATAAAATTAACAGATCACAGATTAAAGGCAACACCAGTTTAAAGATAAGACCTGCAACCTGAATGGGCCACAAGTGTATTGAGCAAGTGAAAATGACGCAGTGTCCAGCGATGCAGATTTTTAACGATTAATTTTCATGATGGCCATAAACCTGGCAATGGCATCACTGAGACAGTTCTAGGTTTTCCACCATAGCAAACTTATCACCTTTGTCAACTTAATGTTCAAAAAAGGGGGGGAGGTACTAGTTCTTATGGGAGTATTTAATGACAAATAATGAGCCATATTCATGCTGTCAGAAATAGACAGGAGGAAGACTGGAGCGAGCTTTCAATTTCTCACCCAGATCAACAGGTGCTAATTAGAAGCAGCGTTCAGCAGGGAGATAGGACCGAAGCGCTGGTGCTAACTCACACCTGAGCTTAATGGGACATATTAGCATGTTGACACTTCCTCTCACAGTGTTATCCGAAAGGAGGAGAAAAGATACAGCAATTTAAGAAAAGCATTCAGAAGATAGTTTTATAATTTAGGAAGTGTTGAAGTAAGGTGCAAGGCGCAGAATTTGAATGGTACCCGACTGACAAATTACATGGCCTGAAACCAAAAATGCTAATTATTTGAATTTATTTTCAAGCATTCTCTCTCCCAGTTAGCTCTGGAATACATGAAAATGGATTTGAATGAAATTTTGCACTCCACGTCTCCAAACCCAAATGGGAATTGGCATAATGGTCACATGTCTAAAATGTAGAACTTGTAGAAATGTAGAACAATCAGAGTTGTTCACGTCATAGAAGAGCTTGGTTGCAGTGCTGTAATGGGTCAGTCGTTCTCCTGGATGCGTGTTCACTGCACAAACGATGGGCTGCGGAAGAATCAACCAGCAACACATGAGAACAGATGAAGGTCTTGCTCATGCTGGTGAGTTCTGATGAAAATTGACCATGTAAGCACAGTGCACCAGGAAACGGGTAATAGAGCGACGCTGATCATAATATTGGATCATTTTGCTGCCAGACTATTACCAAACAAGTAGGTAACCATTGGCAATGCAGTTGATGCCGTCATTCCAGCTTTATTTTGCAAGCTAGAATCATGATGATCCATTTATGACAAGACCATGTGCCAACAATATTTCACATTATTTTAAAAGCCAGTACTCATCTCAACTACACACACTGTCTCTTAGCATTCTGCTGCACTGCCGATTTCAAAAATCCAGGCAGACCACTAGAAAAATCGCTAACTATAGGCTATTCTGGACTTGATAGCTCAGTAGCAGATCAGGATTTTATGCTTCCTGGATCTTCTGTGATATTTGTTTCCCAATCGCACTAGAATTATTAGTATTAATTAGGTGGTTAGATAGTGAAAAATAAACACAACACAGTGAGGAGCTTAGAGTGGAGTGCAGGGCACATGTGCAGTCAAGTAACACTTATTAAAAATGTCAAACCCATTAAACAACTGTGGAAATTAAGTCATAAAGCACAAAACCTCAAACCCCCGGTGTGAATGGTTAACACTGGTACAATACTCATCACAATAGAAGCAGCAGTTCAAAATATCATCTCATGCTGTTATGCTTTTCTCTCTTTAGGACTTGTTAATGTAATTTTGAGTCGACTTGTTTAAGCAGCTCCGATGCAGCATACCCATCCCCTGGCCCGAAAATGTCATTTGCGCAGTCTGATGCTATTGCTAAAATAAATCAAGTGAATGAGCCAATGTTCTCCTGCACTGTAATGTTAAAAAGAGAAGTGTGCTTTACAAATTAATGTGATGTAATATAATGGGACGCAAGCAAGGTCTATCTATGCATATACACACACGCACGCGCACACACACACACACACACACACACACACACACACAAAATAATAATAACGAACAACACTATAGCCCCACCCAGGCTTGGATCAGACTCAAACCATGTAACAGCACAAATTCAGCAAATGAATATTAGTGTAATGCATTTTCATTATGGCGTCACACTGGAAGGTTCCATCAGGCAGCTAAAGGCTTGTACTCTTCAGCCCTGCCCATATACTTAGGCCAGTAGCCAACGGATGCTGTTTTCCAAGGATGCTGCACAGTCTGAAGAATGAGTAAAGGAATTGAATGATAACCCCTGGGTCACCTACATTCTCTCTATGGGAAAATGCGTATACTGTGTTCTTTCATCTGGAACGGTGGTGTCAGACATATCACCCAAAAAGTCTGACAGCCATTTTCTTTGTCTTTCGCCTCTGTGCCAGGGGACATCACAAAGTTCATTCATCTGTTAAAGTGTGTCGCAGAACTAATGACATTCAATAGAAAAGGAACAGTCAATTAAACTATGCAAATTTACTAATTGCAAAACTATAATTATTTATTGTACACATCACTTAACCTCAACAGCCTCGTGTGACTGCATTATAGCACTCGCATCATCTGCATCTATGAATTAATCTTTTGTTTTCAGCATCAGGATCAGTGGGAGAAAATGAGAACCATCGTCTGTGGCTCAACAGGGTGAGAATGACGTGCTGGTGTCACTTCTCATTATACTCTCAGGTGACTTATTGGAAAGAAGTTTAAAACACATCACGCTCTCTTGCGTTGGATGTTGAAAATTGAAGTTTAAAAATTTTTCCATTTCGAGGCCATCGTCATGCATGATGCAGTGCATGTGCCTCACAGCCGGTGGAGCACCTTTCAATGGCAGCAATGGCAGGATTCTCAAGCGGTAAACAATATTCTTGCGCCGCTGTGCTCAGTGGCAGGATTGGATCAGTGCATCTGCATCCTGCTGCAGCTACTTCATGTCAAACACAGGGACCAGAGGAGCAACCACTCCTGTCACCATGTTCATTTTAGGCATGTGAGATGACAAATAAGTCACCAATTTACATTGTCTGTTCTTCGGCAAAATAGACCATTTCTAAAATGTATTTAATATGGCAGCCCTCAATGAATTTGCTCAATGAAAGTGTGAACGAAATTCGATCACGAGACATAGGAACACTCGAGCAATTGCACTCGCCCGAACGTAACATCGTTCCTTTATATAAACGCCCATAACATATTTCCATTTGCTGTTTGCGGAGATTTTGCATCACCCACCACCTCCCCACCGCCAACAGCATCTGGCTCCGCCCCCTTCAGCATCAAGCCCATCACCCTGCTGACGAGATGACCCCACCTTCCAAACAGGGGATGGCTTCGCCTCCGCCTGCTACGCCGGCGCATCTGCACCCCTCTTTGCTGAACCGTCCTCAAGGACAGAGTCGTCCCCAAAGATAATATTGAATTCAGTCCATTGTTATTAAATCTTTTCAACTTTAATTCCAGATTCTTCGTATTGAAATTTCAGTTGTGTGATACCTTTCACTCAATAATACAGAGATCGTTCTCATCAGTATTTTGAAACAACAACCAAAACAATCAAATGAGACAATAACTACTACATGGATTGAAACATACAGCAACGATGAAAGGATTGTGTCCAAGGCAACTGACGGCAGAAGAAATTGGAGCTAAATTCACATTCTTGTTCGCTAAAGTGCTAATAAATGCATGAGGGCTAAAAGAAAGGAGTAGTGAAGCTTGAAATGGAATGAACAGCTGAATGTTCAATTTTCAGTCAGAACAATTTTCATAAGAAAGGACCACAAACTGTATCTGCGTAACGAATGGTAGGAGGTGCTACAGATCCATGATTTATAAAGCTGAGTCCAAAGCCTCTCCAATAATTCATCATTGCCTTGCTAGGATGTGCTCAGCAGGGTTAGTGCATCAAGGTGCTTCAAACCAAAAGTAGATCTGGCGACTGTCTTCAACAAATTGCTCACTTTTTGGGAGATCCCGATATAATTCAGTGTAGTTTTTGGGTGAAAAAGACATTTTCTGATGATGTGCACTTCTTAGGTAACCTGTTGAATTTACAATGGCTGGAAGGCTATCACAAGTCACTGGTTGAAATTTAGAATATATAAAATTTCCCAACATCAGCAAATAATACACTTTCTGGAATGCCACTGGAACCATTGATGCTATGCCTTGAGGCTCTAGATGTTGTGATTCTGCCTTGTTTGCCATGTCTGATATGATTCTGCATTGTCTGACCATGTTCTGATTGTGATTTGGATCCCTTGCTATGTTTTGTTTTGCTTTGTCTGTCTGTGTTTGCCATATTCCATCTTCTCAGTTAGATTCCGGTTCGTGTTTTGTTCCATACCATGCTTTGCAATTTGTCTCTCCCTGTCTGGTCTCATGTCCTGTGATTGCACACTGCCCTAGTATTGCGTGCCACACTTTCGGGTGATTTCATGGTTTCTGGGATTTCAATCATTCCTTCTAATCTTGTTTGCCTCCTTCACCTTGCTTTTCTACAATTACTAACGGTACTAACAGTTTGCTATTTTAGTTAAAGATACTAACCCAAACTAAAATTGTTTATTGTACTATCGTACTAACGAGCACTAGGGATTGTATAGCTGCACTTTACTAATTGACTAACGAGCTCTCAACACTCGCCCTATTCTAGTCTCCACCCCTTGTCTTTACTCCATCTACTTTGTTACGTTTCAGAGGATCCGCCGCACTTAAACTCTGTTCTGCCTCCTTATCTGTGCATGTTAGAACTCCCTAACCGGAGCTGTATGTGTGTTCATAGGCTGTCTTGTGATCCCTGTCCGCGTATTGGCTTTCGCCAATTTCATGTAGTCAGGAACTTCCTCAGGTTCATTCCTTTGTAATTAGTCTGATACAGCTCACCTGTTTCCTATTGTAGCATGTGACTTCCCGGTTGTGTATTTAAGCAGTCATTTCACAGCCAGCCTTTGTCAGAATGTTTCCCTTGTGCTACGATTGTTTATGCCTTATACTCTTTGTTATTCTCTTCTGACTGGACCGTCCCTGATTTTAATTTTGATTTTAGCTTTGACTTGGATTCCTTTGCACCTGTGTACCGAACCTTTTTTGCCCGACCACGAGTTTTGTGTTTGCTGCCCTGGTTACAACTTGGATTATGTCCCTGGGATTCTGATTTTTGGATTGTGGACTTTGTACTGTTGCCTCCTGCTCTGCGGGGGTTCACCCCCATTCCTAATAAAGCTTTTGGATTACTTGGTTCTCGCCTCTGGTTCCTGAGCGTAACCTCACACTAGAAGGCGTGTATGTACTTTTTCTGATTGATCTCATTCTTCTGTCTGAAATATTTCCCATAACACACGGCCTAATTGTAAACCACAATGCTTTATGGAGCCACAGCTTCCAAATATAGATGACAGGTGGAGAGCAGGGAACTGCATCATGAGAGACAGCTGCTGAGGATTTGTGTCTCGGCTTCTCCAGTTAGTCGGGGAAATGATCTTCAACAAATGGCAAATAAACAAATGGCAACTTCACGAAAGCCCTCTTTTATTTGACAGGCAGCCATAACCATAACTTCAGTTTTAAGCCATAAATTTCAATAGACGGCGACACAAGCAGTGTGGTGATCGGCCCATCGGCCAGGTCAACTGCACGTAAACTTTACATCTGACTAAGGTCACTGACCGACATCAGCGCCACGGAGCAAAGAGCCGCACAACTCTTGCAGAAAGAAACATTGTATGAACCATGCTTAAATGTTACTGAAGTCACCATGCAATCAAATCTAGACCTCTATTAGTGGGTGCGCACGGTTATACCTAGTATGTTTTAATCATGGATATCATTGCATCGCAACAATTCTGCTCTGTTATCATATCTCATCAGAGAGATGGGCTGTGATTTTTGCAGTGATAAAAATACTATCAACAAAATCTGATGTCAACTAAAACTGCTCTCAGGCTGTCATGTCACTGGGCAGAAACTCTCTGTCCAAAATTCTGAATATTATCCATCGCCAACCAACAGATCACTCCCCCATCCAACTGTAGACACGCTCCTCAAATTTATGTATCGCTGCCCAGAAAAAATATTGTTCTTCATTCTGAGGTACCCAATATACGGAGAGTAAAATGCTACTTTCGTCGCATGTTGATTTTAAGGTAATCAGCACACACTATATGTACTGTACATTTGCGTACAAGCACTATGATTGATTCTTTGAGCAAACACTTTAACAGGTACTATTTAACCTTTTTTTTTTTTACTAACTTCATACCAGCAAGCACTTTAAAATGTGAGAAGGTATATTAACTATCCTTAATCACCAACCAACAGGCCAGTGAGAGTCACACTATATCAGGAATAAAATACTTTTTTTAAACTCCAGTTTGAACATGTGCATCCACTTGTACTGAATGAAAATAAGTATGCAAGTTTGTTTACATAATGATAGCAAACTCAGTGTTTTTCTGTGGGCTTTGCAAATGTTGGCATTCTTTGATGGCATCAGTGCGTTTCAGGATGCTTGTAGTTTTCAAGGCCAGAGTCACATATTTCAGGACTGTACCTCTCTGCACGGAGTATTGAGCTGTGTTTTTCCCAGGACTGCTAGGATTTATTTTTTTCCAGTCAGCTCAAATGTTCTATATTTGACTCTCCAAGTTTGTCATTGAGAGTGAAAGCAGTCTCTGTACTCAACATTTGTGCCGTGATTTTTGCGTATGAAGCTTGAGCCCAAAAGAATTCAACACTCCAAGGCCCAAGAGTTTTGTGTAGGCTCGTCGCTGTGTTCTCCTCCATGCCTGGCACAGGTCCTGACAAGATTTCCTCTCTTTGGGATGTGACACGCGCGTCCGAGATAAAAAGCAGCCGGTATTTCTGGCACAAATGCTTCAGGAATCAAAGTGTGAACGAATCCAACACTTCCAGCCCACAGTAGGTTTACTGCGGGTGAGTTTTTCTTTTTTTTTTAATCTTCCAACAAGGAAAATGTATTTTAATAACTGATAGATTATTCATCAGAGAGAACAACAGAAAGTCTGCGATTCGAGGGCTACTGAAGAGTCAGGAGGACACCAGTTTCTTAGTATCTTAAAATAGGTGCCCTTTTCTTGAGAAACATAAAAAGCTTACATTTTCCTAAACAATTTATTTATTTTCTAATAGTGAATGCATTCCACCAGTTTGGTTTATACACCTTTGGCGCAGAGGTACAACAGTCCAGATTTGAGCCAGCAGCTTTTTCTATCTGTTTAACCTACTCTCTCTAAAAGTTAACTGTATCAACATCTCTAATAAGGAACATTATTACAGTCTTTATAGAGATTCACAATTACATGCCTGTTTCTAAAAAAATTGGGACACTGCGTAAAATGTAAATAAAAGCAGAATGCAATGATTATCCCATATTCAATTGTAAATTGCACAGAACAACATATCAAATGTTTAAACTACACTCAACAAAAATATAAAAGCAACACTTTTGTTTTTGCTCCCATTTGTCATGAGATGGACTCAAAGATCTGAAATTCATTCTAGATACACAATATTACCATTTCTCTCAAACATTGTTAACAAATCTGTCTAAATGTGTGATAATGAGCACTTTTGCTTTGCTGAGACAATCCATCCCACCTCACAGGTGTGCCACATCAAGATGCTCATCAGACACCATGATTAGTCCACAGGTGTACCTTAGACTGTCCACAATAAAAGGCCACCCTGAAATGTGCAGTTTTGTCTCAGAGCAAAATGCCACAGATGGCGCAAGCATTGAGGGAGCGTGCAATTGGCATGCTGACAGCAGGAATGTCAACCAGATCTGTTGCTCGGGCATTGAATGTTCATTTCTCCACCATAAGCCGTCTCCAAAGGCGTTTCAGAGAATATGGCAGTACATCCAACCGGCCTCACAACCGCAGACCACGTGTAACCACACCAGCCCTGGACCTCCACATCCAGCAGGTTCACCTCCAAGATCGTCTGAGACCAGCTACTCAGACAGCTGCTGAAACAATTGGTTTGCATAACCAAAGAATTTCTGCTCAAACTGTCAGAAACTGTCTCAGGGAAGCTCAACTGCATGCTCGTCGTCCTCATCAGGGTCTTAACCTGACTACAGATCGTCGCCGTAACAGACTTGAGTGGGGAAATGCTCACATTCGATGGCGTCTGGCACGTTGGAGAGGTGTTCTCTTCACGGATGAATCTCGGTTTACATTGTTCAGGGCAGATGGCAGACAGCGTGTGTGGCGTCGTGTGGGTGAGCGCTTTGCTGATGTCAATGTTGTGGATCGAGTGACCCATGGTGGTGGTGGGGTTATGGTATGGGCAGGCATCTGTTATGGACGAAGAACACAGGTGCATTTCATCGATGGCATTTTGAATGCACAGAGATACTGTGATGAGATCCTGAGACCCATTGTTGTGGCATACATCCATGAACATCACCACATGTTTCAGCAAGATAATGCACGGCCCCATGTTGCAAGGATCTGTACACAATTCTTGGAAGCTGAAAATGTCCCAGTTCTTGCATGGCCAGCATACTCAACGGACATGTCACCCATTGAGCATGTTTGGGATGTGCTTGACTGGCGTATACGACAGCGCGTACCAGTTCCCACTAATATCCAGCAACTTCGCACAGCCATTGAAGAGGAGTGGACCAACATTCCACAGGCCACAATTGACAATCTGATAAACTCTTTGCGAAGATGAGTCCCCAGACCCCCAATAAAGCAAAAACTGCACATTTCAGAGTGGCCTTTTATTGTGGACAGTCTAAGGTACACCTGTGCACTAATCATGATATCTAATGAGCATCTTGATGTGGCACACCTGTGAGGTGGGATGGATTGTCTCAGTAAAGCAAAAGTGCTCACTATCACACATTTAGTCAGATTTGTGAACAATGTTTGAGAGAAATGGTAATATTGTGTATCTGGAATGAATTTTAGATCTTTGAGTCCATCTCACGACAAATGGGAGCAAAAACAAAAGTGTTGCGTTTATATTTTTGTTGAGTGTAGAAATTTCTTTTTTTTTTTTAAAATATATGCTCATTTTGAATTTGATGGATAGCAACATGTCTCAAAAAAGGTGGTCTGTAAACGACACTCCAAAGTTTAAGAACTGGGGGGACCAACTACTGTAGTTTTGAAACCAAAATGTTTTCCCATTCTTGCCTCACGTTGGCTTTCAGCCGCTGAACACTTTGCGACCTCCTTTGTCATATTTTTTGTTTCATAATATGCCAAATCTTGTCAGTGGTTCACCAGTCTGGACTGCATGCTGGCCAGTTTAGCACACAGACTCTTTTACTATGGAACCATGTTGTTTCAACAAGCGCACAATGCGGTTTGGCATCGTCTTGCTTAAATAAGCAAAGCCTCCACTGAAGAGCTCTGGATGGCAGCATTTGGTGATCCAAAATTTGTATATTTTTTTTCAGCATTAATGGTGTCTTTACAAATGTGCAAGTTACCCATGCCATGTGCACAAATGCGTCCCCATGCCATCATGGATGCTGGCTTTTGAACTGTGCGCTGATAAAAAGCTGGGTTGTTTCTTTACTCTCTTGCCCAAAGGATGCAGTGTACATGATCACATTTTGATTGGTCAGACAACAGTATCCTGCTTTGCCTCAGTCTTTCTTGAATGAGGACAGGTCCAGAGGGGCGAGAGTGCTTCTGTATTCTGTTTATAGTTTTACCTTTACATGGTAGAGTTTTGTCTTCCATTATGAATGCAGTGGTAAACTGTTCACTGGCAATAGTTTTCAGAAGTGTTTCTGAGCCCATGCATTCATTCAATATTGGTTTTTGGCCTTGTCCCTTGCTTACAGAGATTTCCCTGAATTTAAAGATATTATGCACCATAGAAGAAGAAATCCCAAATTCTTTGCAATTTTACATTTGTCCATGCAGTGTTTCACAGAGTAGTGAAGCCCTCACTGTCTTTACTTCTGAAAGACTCAACCTCACTGAGATGCTCCTTTTATATCCAATCATTTTTCTGACCTGTTGGCAATGAACCTAATTAGCAGAGAGATATTTCACAAGGTGTGTGTGTGTGTGTTTTTCTTGTTTTTTTTTTTGTTTGTTTGTTTGTGTTTTTTTTTACCATCATACAACTTTTCCTGACTTTATTTTTGGCCTGTCCCAACTACTTTGAAACATTTTTCTGGCATCCAATTCAATTTTTCATTTTCAACATTTGATTAGTTGCCTTTGCACAATTGTCAATAAAACATAGTATTAAATGATTTGCAAATCATTGCATTTTGTTTTTTACTTACATTTTACACAGCATCCCTATTTTGGCAGAAATAGAGCAATCAAGTACGAATGGTCTCACAAACAGGACATTACAGAACCAAGTTAGAGTTGTGAATCCAAAAATGTACACAACTTAAAAAAAACACCGGTAACACTTTACAATAAGGGTACAAAAATTAATATTAATTAAGATTAGTTCATTAACTATCAGTTAATTAGCAGGTAACTGATGTGTTAGATGGCTGTATAAGCATTACATAACCAAAATTGGACATTTATTAATTTTCTGTGTATCCCTCATTGTGAAGTTGAAAACATCCCCTAAAGTATCCCCAATGTAGCACCTCAAGCTATTAAACCATAATTTATAAATTAATACCTTAGTTCATGTGAGCATCATTTGTAAATGATAACCAGGTGCATTAGTTAAATGTTAATTACCTGTTCGTAAATGCTTATTACTGCATTAACTAATGTTAATTGTTGTACCCTTATTGTAAAGTGTTACCAAAACATCTTCTGTAATGTTAATAAGTTGTCACAAAGTAGTTATATGAGAACAAATTAATTTTGACAAAAATGTGATATAGAACCTTCATGAATAATTCCTAGATGACAACATGTCTCTCATTGGGCAGATTCCACCAATCAGGGTTAATTTTTAAATAAGGCGAGTCAGTCCTCTCCGGACAAGTCTGTCCCTCCATTTCCTCTCACCACCCGACTCAAGCTCAAAACAAATACGCGCTATCAGAGGATGGCACATCCCCGACCCTGCACATGTTTTCCCTAAAAAACAAAAATATCTAATTCCAAATTAGCAAATGGCACTACTACAGCATATGGTTGAAGTAGATGCCAAGTTTTCTCAAAAAAAAATCTAATGGTTTTTGAAGTTATGCTTCGAACAAAAAACCTTTACAGACAGATGGACGGACAGACGGCAAGAAAAGTTGCTATACCTCCTGCATTATTTGCCAGGGGATAAAAGGGGGAAAAAGATGCAACAGAGAGTAAATGATTCCTGGGCTACTAAGTTACAGGTGAGTCTCTGGGACACACTTTAATGTTTTAATAATTAGCCGAACGCATCCATCCCCTCTGTTTTTAGGTCATTGTTAATACAGAGTATATTTATAAACTGGTTTTTCCCTTTCTATTTTTCCTGTTTCTATTGGCTGCTCTGCCATGGATCTCAGCCCAGTAGCTACCCTCCTGAAGAAAAAAGCACCTCAGCCGCCGATAACACAGTCACAGTATGGCTTTCATCTCAAGGGATTGCGAATGCAGGTGAGGAGCAGAGTGAAATGTTAAGTCGGAAATGAGCTGAGTCGCTAAGCTGCTAATCTTAAGTGGCTTTTAAAGGTGGCAAAAATAGCAGATTTAGATGCACTTTGAAATGGCCCAGGAGGAATCGAGCAGAACCACTGAGCTTCGCTCTTCCTGTCATGTTCTGGGGTCCCCCGCCTCCTATCACATCCAGGTGCATTTACAATACACTTTTAAATCCTTCTGAAGAATAATTTTTAAAAAAGATGCATTTCTGCATCACACATTTTACACTCAAATTTCTCAGGTTCTCATGGATTGGAAAAATGATGGAGAGGGTTTCTGAGGCTGCCTGAGAGCCGGTATCATAAGGGAGCGGAGCAGCGTTAAAGTATGTGTTTAAAGCCCATTTCTCTGTGCAGACGTGCATGTGTCTGTGTGTATGCGCAGGCCTACACGTACACATGCATGAAAATGGGTGCACGTATGTGTGTGTGTGTGTGTGTGTGAGTGTGTGTGTGTGTGTATGTGTGTGTGTGCGTATGTGTGTGTGTGCGTGTGTGTGTGTGTGCGTGTGTGTGTGTGTGTGTGTGTGCGTGTGTGTGTGTGTGTGTGTGTGCGTGTGTGTGTGTGTGATGTGTGTTTTGGCGGAATGAGAAACTGTCTGCCAAAGAAATGAACTGCCTTGTGAAAATAATCCATCCAGTAAATTGAATGCCCGTCGATTACCCTCCCCAGGCAGGCTTAAAAGCAATATCACAGTCAAAGACTGAGACAATATGAGCCCACAGCACGATCGCCAGCTGGGATCACTGACATATTCCCGCGGTGCATCAACAACTAATTCAGACAGCACTATCGAGCCTGTGCACCAGCATCCTATTCAGACAGCACTATCAAGCCTGTGCACCAACATCCTGTTCAGACAGCACTAACGACCCTGTGCACCAACATCCTGTTCAGACAGCACTATCAAGCCTGTGCACCAACATCCTGTTCAGACAGCACTAACGACCCTGCGCACCAACATCCTGTTCAGACAGCACTAACGACCCTGTGCACCAACATCCTGTTCAGACAGCACTATCGACCCTGTGCACCAACATCCTGTTCAGACAGAACTATCGACCCTGTGCACCAACATCCTGTTCAGACAGCACTAACGACCCTGTGCACCAACATCCTGTTCAGACAGAACTATCGACCCTGTGCACCAACATCGTGTTCAGACAGAACTATCGACCCTGTGCACCAACATCGTGTTCAGACAGAACTATCAAGCCTGTGCACCAACATCCTGTTCAGACAGCACTATCAACCCTGTGCACAAACATCCTATTCAGACAGCACTATCAAGCCTGTGCACCAACATCCTGTTCAGACAGCACTATCGACCCTGTGCACCAACATCCTATTCAGACAGCACTATCAAGCCTGTGCACCAACATCCTATTCAGACAGCACTAACGACCCTGTGCACCAACATCCTGTTCAGACAGCACTATCAAGCCTGTGCACCAACATCCTGTTCAGACAGCACTATCGACCCTGTGCACCAACATCCTATTCAGACAGCACTATCAAGCCTGTGCACCAACATCTTATTCAGACAGCACTATCAAGCCTGTGCACCAACATCCTGTTCAGACAGCACTATCGACCCTGTGCACCAACATCCTGTTCAGACAGAACTATCGACCCTGTGCACCAACATCCTGTTCAGACAGCACTATCGACCCTGTGCACCAACATCCTGTTCAGACAGAACTATCGACCCTGTGCACCAACATCCTATTCAGACAGCACTATCGACCCTGTGCACCAACATCCTGTTCAGACAGCACTATCAACCCTGTGCACCAACATCCTGTTCAGACAGCACTATCAAGCCTGTGCACCAACATCCTGTTCAGACAGCACTATCGACCCTGTGCACCAACATCCTATTCAGACAGCAGTATCGACCCTGTGCACCAACATCCTGTTCAGACAGCACTAACGACCCTGTGCACCAACATCCTGTTCAGACAGCACTATCGACCCTGTGCACCAACATCCTATTCAGACAGCACTATCGACCCTGTGCACCAACATCCTGTTCAGACAGCACTATCAACCCTGTGCACCAACATCCTGTTCAGACAGCACTATCAACCCTGTGCACCAACATCCTGTTCAGACAGCACTATCGACCCTGTGCACCAACATCCTATTCAGACAGAACTATCGACCCTGTGCACCAACATCCTATTCAGACAGAACTATCGACCCTGTGCACCAACATCCTATTCAGACAGCACTATCAACCCTGTGCACCAACATCGTGTTCAGACAGAACTATCGACCCTGTGCACCAACATCCTATTCAGACAGCACTATCGACCCTGTGCACCAACATCCTATTCAGACAGCACTAACGACCCTGTGCACCAACATCCTGTTCAGACAGCACTATCGACCCTGTGCACCAACATCCTGTTCAGACAGAACTATCGACCCTGTGCACCAACATCCTATTCAGACAGAACTATCGACCCTGTGCACCAACATCCTGTTCAGACAGAACTATCGACCCTGTGCACCAACATCCTGTTCAGACAGAACTATCGACCCTGTGCACCAACATCCTATTCAGACAGAACTATCGACCCTGTGCACCAACATCCTATTCAGACAGAACTATCGACCCTGTGCACCAACATCCTATTCAGACAGCACTATCGACCCTGTGCACCAACATCCTGTTCAGACAGAACTATCGACCCTGTGCACCAACATCCTATTCAGACAGAACTATCGACCCTGTGCACCAACATCCTATTCAGACAGCACTATCGACCCTGTGCACCAACATCCTATTCAGACAGCACTATCGACCCTGTGCACCAACATCCTGTTCAGACAGCACTAACGACCCTGTGCACCAACATCCTGTTCAGACAGCACTATCGACCCTGTGCACCAACATCCTGTTCAGACAGCACTAACGACCCTGTGCACCAACATCCTGTTCAGACAGCACTATCGACCCTGTGCACCAACATCCTGTTCAGACAGCACTATCGACCCTGTGCACCAACATCCTGTTCAGACAGAAATAACGACCCTGTGCACCAACATCCTGTTCAGACAGCACTATCGACCCTGTGCACCAACATCCTATTCAGACAGCATTATCGACCCTGTGCACCAACATCCTATTCAGACAGCATTATCAACCCTGTGCACCAACATCCTATTCAGACAGCACTATCAACCCTGTGCACCAACATCGTGTTCAGACAGCACTATCAACCCTGTGCTCCAACATCCTATTCAGACAGCACTGTAGACCCTGTGCTCCAACATCCTACTCAGTCAGAGATATCGACCCTGTGCTCCAATATCCTATTCAGACAGCATTATAGATCCTGTGCAACAAAATGTCATTCAGACAGCACTATAGACCCGGAGCCCTTAACCCCGCTCCACAACGGACAAGCTCTAACACAGGGGTTATGGTGGAACAATGCATCAGGTCGAATCCTTAGTATGGCTACCTGAAACACTTTAATAATTATTCCAGACATACACTAAACCTTTCCCAATATTCTCTAAATTCTTTGAGACAGAGGCATCCAGGGTTAATTCATAGTACTTTCTGAGCAGCCAGCTTGTCTGATAGGTTCTTGTGCCATTGATTAGTCTGTTTATTTTGCCCTGTATCCATATGAATTTTAGAATTATGCATTAGCAGACTTAGGACTGACACAATGATGATTTCAAGAACAACCTGAGAAATACAGCTGTTCCAGGAATCAACCCAATGACGGAGCATTAATCCAATTCAAGGAGAAAAACACACGTCATTAAGGCTGCCATTTTATCTCACTCAATTTCAGGTTGTTTCCTCCGAGCAGGGAAATGAATGCACGTAATTAACTGTATCTGTTGAGTAATGACTTCATGAAGGTTTTAATTCGGAGGCAGCAACAGAGACCTCACTGCCGTTAGTGAATCCTCGCAAGCCAATCTCAAACCGAACAGAGAGTGATTCACACTCATTAATCACTAATTGCAGTTTATGAAAATTTTGAAAGCTTTGAATTCACAATACAACCGACAGCTGTGTGAAACTCATACTGATAACTGACGTAAGGGAGACAGCGAGGGAGAAAATGCTCATGAAACAGTCCTTTAAACTCATCAGGAAGAATATTCTTGCCCCAGTGAATATGTACCTGCCAATGCTTCCTCATCTAAATTCCCTTGACTGGTTATATTTTATTTTTATTCTATGGGCTGAATATACTATGCATTCTAGTCCTTAAACAACTGTGCATAAAAATGGCTGTATTTCCTAAGGAGATCACCAAATATGGATGCAAATATCTTGTTAAAGCTGAGGGGCACTGTCACATAATGCACATGCATGAACTTTAATTATGAACAAAAAATTTGCAAAGGTCATAAACTCAAAGAGTTTCTGGAAGAATCTTATGAATATTTTGAAATTTGTATTCTAAAGGATTTTGGTCGTGTTTTGCAGTCCAGCTTTCACTAACTATAAAAAAACAACCAGACAGATTTGCTTCAAACTAATGACAACACATGACTATTCCAGAGGGGACAGCTCAGGTGAAGTTGTTCTCATTGCTGAAAAATTTGCAGTTTTAGCTAACTTCCCTGCAAAACTACAACTAACAGAGATATTATTTCCTCAGGGAACTCATATCTCTAGGAAGCGTGAGAGCACTCGCTCTACAAAGATAACAGGACTAAAAAAAATCAGGGATGGCCCTGTTAAAAAACAAATCTTGAGTGTGGCTCTCTTTGCCATTGTAGTAGCATGTTAAAACCGTGCAAAAATAAAAACGGTAAACCAGCTGAGTATTGTATGTAATAGCTCTCAATCCGAATAATGAACGAAGAAGAAATCAAAATTATATTCACAAACATGTTAGGACTCTGAAACAAAAATGAAAGCTTTAAAATATAAAAGAAAAATCAATATAAATGACAAAGCAGCAGAAATATTTTTGAGTGCAAAGTCTGCAATAATAACACTTCATACTTGAAGATACTCAAAATTCTTTGCATCTCCTGAAAACTAAAGGTGAATGATTTCAAGATTAGAGCCAAGATTTGTGCATTTTGCGATAGTGCCATTTTATCATTTTGTCGCAGCAAATAATTCTGGGCAAAAGTGGAAAATCCAGAGGTCTGAAAGTGAAAGCCCTGCCACATTTTTCCTCCAGCTATGAACACAATCAGCTGATTTCAGTAATGGTTTCAACCCCCGGCTGAATAATTGCACTGCATAAGGACAGCCGAGCGGTTTGAACCAAATTCTGGGGAGGACTCTAACTTTCTGAATCTGGATTTTGCTCCTCTGATTGTGGGCTAAACAGCATATACTACATATACACTCTCTACCACTGAGATGCACCAAGGATGCACAGCAGTGATGCAGAGTGTTTCTCTGCAGCATCTGACAAACATGAATTAATTGCTTATGTGGTGGGAAGTGGTTTATGTAAATGGGCCTGTGGACTGATTGGAGTTTGGATTGACAGCAGTGCAGATGCCAGAAGCTGCATAAATCACTGCGCACGCAAGGTTTTGAGTTTAATGAGAAAGGCCCCTATGGGTGAAAGATACCCAGGCTAAGACCTGTAGTAACCCCTGTCACAGAAACAATCGTTATTCCCTCAAGAAAATCGCAAGCCTGTGATTTATTTTCCAGGAAATTAAGCGGTGAATAGACAGGACAAGAAGCATGAAAGGCAAATGTCTTTGAAATGTCATTGTGACCATTTCTGCCTTTCTTGTTATGCATTCTGCCATAAAAATGCAGTGGTTCATTTCCCATGAGCAATTTCCCACAGGATTTTTCTTCTTGAGCAAACAAGTGGCAAGGCTTTAGATTTTCGAGCAGCAATGTTATGCAAAAAAAACTTTAACTGTGGGGTCTTAAAGGAGCGGCCAGAAGTAAAAAGTTTTCCGAAACGGCGATTAAAACAATAAAAAAAAGCTGGCAGGGAGAATGTGAGTCTTTACAGGCTGTGGAACCATGTGAAGATCTCCCAGTGCAGCTGTGTGAACGATATTATCCTGTAGCCATCTGTCCTTTCCTGCTTTCCCTGTATCAGAAAACATCATAAGGAGGGAGGGCAGGCTGCACTACATAATAAACCACAATCAGGCACGACTGCTGTGATTTACCAGAGTATCTGGTGTTCATGGGCCGTCCTCCTCCCTCAGGAGAGAATATATGGTCATCGGCAGGATATTTCACTATCGCGTGAGACAAGCAGCTAATTTTTGAAGTCAGCAGCCTAACTACTAAACACCAGCAGGTCAATCCTCCCATTTCTTCCTGTTCAACTTAGAACATGAGGGCATAGATGCATAAACTGTCCTCTGTACAAAGGGCGACATTAGGAGCTTGATTTCTGGAATGACTCGCACGTCCATGGCCCCTGACAACCCCAGGTGTCCGATCTGTCTCATGATCGTCCAAATGCTGAACTCTTTCTGTGCAGTATGGTCAGAACAGGGTACATCTAAAGAGCAAGTATTTATCAAGTTCTATCATCAAGGGTTAACAAGTCCCCTCAGAACCCAGCACATCCCACCGAATCCCCAAAACTCTGAAACAGGGAGGCAGTCCCCCAAGGGGTCCAATCCTCATTTTTTTAATCAGCCCTCCCCAACATGAGAGAGAGAGAGAGAGAGAGAGAGAGAAGCTGGAGCCTGTTAAAAAAGGAGAAATTCTACATCCCGTAACCCCCATACACTCCCTTAAATCAGTCAACAAACATCCCTCTCTTTCTCTTCTCACTGTACGGAGACACACAGGCAGAGTACAGTACCATAGGGCAGGAGACAGTGAAATATCGCTCTGTCATAACCACAGCAGAAACAGATGTTCACTCCATGGTAATCCTTGGAATTCAAAGAGGATGATGACATTTTTGTTCTGTGTTTGTTGGTACCTGTGCTTAATGCAGACAGGTTATGTGCCCTGTTTCTTACTTTTCCCTTGTATTAATGAGCAGCCATATGCGACTATGTACCACATCTGCACACATGCTCTTATCCCCTCTCATTGCCTATACCAACAGTACATACAGCTATTTGAACACATATACCTGGAACCAACTATACCCTTCCAAACACACAAGCTCCTATACCAAATCCTTAACCAATCACTACATACAAGCACCTAGACCAATTATTATACCAGTTACAAATTAGAATTTTCCCTAAACACATGCACCTTTACCAATACTTACACTAGTAAACAACTACACTTTATACATGATCCCAACACTTCTCTATGCAACCAACCCAACCTTGGTGTGACTCAGCTCTTGATTGATGAATTAAAGCAGTTGATTACACACTTAACTTATTTCACCAAGTGTCTGGGGTTTAAACTGGGTTGAGAAAACCAAAGTCAGCACACGCTGCGGCTCTCCAGGACCAGGGCTGGGCACCCCTGACCTATACCCACACTTCTAAATGTAAACAACCCAAACTTCCCAACACAAACCCGCCTGTACCAATACTTATGCAATACTAACCACCTCTATGTTTCCCAACACTCAAGCAACTACGCCAATACTTAGACCCATAAAGAACCATACCTTTGCCAACATAAAAACACCTATACCTATCCCTCCACCCACAAATAGCCATATCATACCTTGCACACAAGCACCTATACAAATGTCAGGGGGAAGTGGAGGTACAGGTATACAAAATATACCCAAGTCTGTTTTCTGTGATGGCTGGTGTGTCATGACGCCAAAATCAGCAGGTGAAACGAAAGGAAGTCCAGCAAAATAAGTGAGACGAACCGACAAAAAGGGAGAGAGAGACTGATTCCTCAAACAATTCTCTAGCTAGAGACCTTACCGGCAATAGTGCATAGTTACACTGACACTCAAGCAAAGGCGGCGAGGCAGAACGGGTTTAAATAGAGTTCGGGCGCCGCCCACATTAATGCCAGCTGACCAAAGAATCCGATTGTGATATATCGATATCGTCCCGGACAAGAGAAACAAGATTGCCAACCTCCAAAAACCATGACAGGTTTCTGTCAGTTTTCAGGATATCCACCAATCAGCCAAAAAAAAGTCATTTAAATACAGAGGAGAGCAAATCTACTTCCTCCTCAGTGATCTACCCATCTTCCTTTTGGAGTATACTCAGTTTTCCATGAATCAATACACTAATACTTACACCAATAACCAACCATACCTCACATACAAATACCAAGACCCATACTTGTCCCCATAACTGAGAATTAATAAGCCCAGCCGACAAACAACCACTTAAATAACAGCACTAACATCCAGGATCATGCCTTTCTCTATAGATATAGCCACCTATACTCAACCACCATCTCGTCAAATTTATTTCAGACCTACATCTACCCACAAGCTGTTGTCTCATCTCACCCATCACTGCCTCCAACACTCAATAAAACTGCACCCAATTCCACACCTACTCCCAGTCACACATACTCTACAACAGTGCCATCGTCTACAGTAAGGTCCATACATTTCTGGACAGTGACCTAATATTAAACGGCTGGTATCCCTATGCAGTTATCGTAATGAGAACGTTGTTACGGTTCTGTCTCGTGAGTGCCGTTTTGTCCTTGTGCTAATAACTTTTATTTTTGTGCTTGCGCCTTTTCTCCCCTGCCTTACTCTTGGTTTATTTTTCAGCTTTAATTCTGCCGTCTGAGGATTGATTCACTCTCGCCCAAACTCCTGTGATGTCGATTGATAGCCTTAAGTATGCCTGCGTCTCGTTGTCTAATCACATTTCCTCATTTGGATTTGGCTTGCGGTATTTCATTCATTACTTCCACCTGTGCTTAATTTGAGGTCTACCTGAACTCTGAGTGGAGTGTTCTCTGATAGGTTCGTTACTAGCCCATACAAATCAGCACTTAATGGGGGTGATTGAATATATTTGTCACGTAGTATTAACCTTAATTAACTCATTAGCGTGTGCGAGCCTTTCTAGCTTTTGTAATTTCTTCCTAAGCTTTCCCTGATTAACTACGTCTACGCTGTGCTTTCCTTCACTTCTCTCGTGGTGCTTTTATACTCGTCATGTTTAGATTGCCTTGATCTAATCCATCTAGTTTGATTGATAGTCTCAGCGTCTTGTCTCGAGTCATTATTGTTAACCCGGTTCTCGTGAGTTGGTTTATTTATCCCATGTGTTTCTGTTTCCTTCTGAGATTGCCTCTGAGTCCCCGCCTCCTACTGTGTGTATTTCTGTGGGCGGGAGTGGGAGATCTTCAGACGGAACTTTGTCTGCATTGCACTACATTGTGAAATCTCAGCTTCTGTGCCTTCCCGAGTATTTCCTTTAAGCCAGTCCCGAGTCCTGTGTCCACGTCCTGTTCTTCCCTATTCTAAGCCTCCCCGTGTTTCTGTCACTCTAGTTCGGTTCAGTTTTTGTTTTCTAGTTTAGATCTGTTTTGCCACTCTTTGAGTGAGTACTTTTGTTTCCACTGCCTAGGGCACTGTACCTCAGTTTCCCTATTCGCTCAGTGCATTGGCACGACGTTTTGTTTCTGGCCTGCTTGCCTACCTTTCTTCCTTTGTTTTTGGTGCTTATTAATAAACTCTTTGTTTCAGCATCTGGTACACTCCACACTCAAGGGCCCTGAAGCCCAATGACCTTAAGCCCAGTCGCACAATCACCTTCCACAAGGAGCCACACAAGGACACGTTTCCCAAAAGCATAACTGCTAACTATGACAGCAACTGTGAACTGCAGTCATGTTGAGAGAATTACATAAGTTGCTGACATAGTTAGCAACTGAGCTTTTTGGAAACCCAGTGTGGAGAGGAACAGCAAAGCTCATGATTGGATGATCACAGGCAACAGGAGACTCAATCAAATTCTCTGAGTGACTGCGGGTTTCAGAAGTGAAATAAAGGGCTCTGTACTCAGTCTCCGAGGGGACCTGTCACACTTGGGGACGTATATCATGAAATTCCTGCACACTCCAATAAAATGATGGGTCCCTTTAACGGTACACTTGTGTTTAATTAAACATCAGACTCCCTCCCCGGGGGAAAGCCGTATTTCAGCGTTTCAGTGAGTGATCTGACAAGCAGTATCATTACCCAGCAGAGCATTCCCAGCAACGTCTCCCCAAAATCAACTTCGAATTCCGAATAAAATTCCTGTGGATTTCTGGGCCTGAAAACCTTGAAGGAGTTAGAGGTAAAAATCAACATGTTCTACCTGTCACCATGTCACAATTTCAATGCTCAAATACCCACAATTCTTGACAATGGGAATAAAGAAAAGAGGATCAACAGAGGCTTAAATCTGTTTACTGGCACAGTTTCATATGACGAGGAGACAATACCAAACCTCTTTTCGACTTCAAAGTATCCTTATCCGTGTAAACTGGTTTTTATATTAAATTCATAATTTAGCAGATTGTATCTGAAGGTGAGTGTGAGTGTTTTTATGTGTTTAGGTTGAGTAAGAAGAATGAAAACACCACACAGTAACCCACAGACAGCACCGCTCTCTATTGATCTGTAGTCTGAACAAGAGTTATTGCCTGAGATTATGTTCCTGCTGCGAGTAAATATGAGTCTGATAACTACAGAAAATTCTTTAAAAAATGAGCAGCAGCAGGAATAGAACAGCAGACAGCACCTCGTACTCCGCCGCAGTCCGGTGTACCGAACGCGTGACCCCCACTCTCCAAACACTCATCAGTCTGCGCTGATTATTTCACTGTTGAGAAATGGCCTCCCTTCAGTCAAACTCCCCCCCATCATGTCTGTTTGTTGCCTTTGATCTGCTCCTCAATCCCAGTGCATTAACCAGCCATAATATTCCTGTTTATCCGCACACAGAGCCATCTGCATATCCGCCCTATTCCACAGGCAATCACATTACGGTCCCCCTACAATAAATCACTGACAAGCAGTTTATTAAACAAAAAGGCCATGATTGAATTATTAATGGCAGAGATTAATCTAAGGGCCCCTTGCGTTTCCACAGAAGACAGCCCTGGGGCCCAAGAGGTTATGGGTAATTTTGTCTTATAGCTTTTCGTACGCACCGCAGAGGTGGTGTTGGAGTGAGGGTGATATGAAATACAGGCATTAACGACCTCTCGTCAGGATCCCTCATTTCTCCGGATCTAATTAGCAAATGGCTCCATTCTGGGAAAGGGGGTGAAAAGAAATTGGTTCTAATTCTACTGCAACAAGAATGAAATGGCGCCCTTTGAATAAGAGAGCCTGTCCATTCTGAAGGGCCATGTAGTTGCAATGTCACAACAAACCACTCCAGTTTTGAGAATATTCTGTCCCCGCTGACAGAGTCAATGAGAAGATGGCTGATGATGGTAAATTGTTTGCTGTTCAAGATTCAGCAAAAGACCAGTCAGCCAAGTCGACAGAAGCAAAAGGCAGTGAGGTGCTGCATCACTTAACTCACAGTAGATCAGGATTTTAATGTCAGAAGGTGACAGGTTCAAATCCCCATTGGACTGTGAGCTGTTGGTACTTCTGTATATTTATTAAATATTTTTAAAGATTGTCGTGGGGTGTGGGAAAATAAAATTAAAGGTCCCCTGTCAAGCTCACACCTGCTGTTTTGCACATGATAATACGTTTATCTTTTCACTCGCATCAGCTGAGGTTTATCACTTAGACTTGCCAGTTGTGGGAATCCGACGCCTCATTCCAAAACGAGGATTGTTCTGATCACTTCAAAGGATGCAGCAACCATTCACTCATCAAACATGGGGCAGATATTTAATGCTTTAATTACTCAGGCCACCTGTAATACTGCTCAACTCTGGGTCTATTTAGTCAATCCAGATATTATGAGTCAAGAATTGTAAATTACCAAGAAACGTTTGCGTATCGCGTCATGAAAATGAGGCCACACAAGAGGGGAGATCATATGACAGTTGACTGTTTGAACTTGATCACAACTCATTACTACCAAGGCTAAGGGCGGCCTGACTGAACAGCACCTTGGCATCTAGTAATTCCTGAAGAGACTGAATGTGGTAAAAAGGCATCCAGAATTCCCTGGAAAAGGGACAACCTTTTTGGAGAGTATTGCTCTTAAAATATATATGATATCAGAACCTGAGGATTTCTGGGAGCTAAAATGGTCATGTCAAATTCATTACGAGCTTTGGGCCCTGTGACAGGTCTATTTCTAAACAGTCTTGAGTTCTGGGCCTTAGAGCCGGTTAACACTGGATTTCTGTGCACAATGGGGAAAGTGAAGAACTGAAGTAAATCCTCTTTATGCTAAACTATTGTGTACAGAGAATCCAATACTCCTGCATTATTCTGAAGCTTTAATTTTGTCTTTGGAAATTCAGTGAACATTCAAAAGGAAAATTCTGCTATTTATAAAGTATGAATTCCCATGTTATCATAATGTAGTGTTGGTATAATGCCCTCTGTTACCCGTCTCTCTGTGAGTTTCACAGTGTATTAGTGTCTCCGCAGGCGGCTCACTGGGAGGTTTGCGAGCAGCCGGGGGAGGGCAATCAAGGGAAGTTAGAAGGTGAAAGTATGGACTCTATTCTCTGTCATACATCATACTTGCTGCAGAGATATCCTGTATTAATGCATACTCTTCTTCAGACACATCTACACCCCCTCTCCCTCCCCCAAAAGTCTTATAAACAACACGCATATAGAACGTGTGTCAATAACATTGGGGAACTTCCCAGAGTCTCAGATGCAACACAAATAACACATGGAAACACTCATGGTTTCATGATTTCACAGACAGTCAAAAAAAAAAAAAAAAATCATAGAGTTTCAACAATATTTTAAGGCATGATGAATGCGAGTAGTTGCACTTTGTCAATTGTTAACGGGCTGACCACTGAGTTGATTGAATTTTATGCTTCAGTGGTTTATGGTGCAGCAGTCACGAAATCACCCCATGTTCCTGGTTTTTAATTGGGTTTCAAAATTAGGGACTGGCCCAGCAGTGACAAATGAGGTCTATATAATGCGTAAACCATTAGCAGCAACAGTTTAAAACTTTGCAAAGAAAGATACGCCACAATTATCAAGTGAAGAACGGAGCCGTGCCCTGGGGACGGAGCCAGAGGGAAGCTGTGTGTAGATTAGGCTTCAGACTAGTCCGGAGGTACTTTGCCACTGGTTCAGAGGATGATTGGCAGCGTTCTGCAAGGCCCCGAGTTACCACTGAATGTCAGGATCGCCAGATCCGCATGTTACATCTTTGCAACAGATTTTGTACTGCAAGTAATAAGCTTGAGACACCAGGTCGCGTAATGCCCAAAGACAGTTCCACAGTACGCCGACATCTGCGCCAGTTTCATCTCCACGCACGCCATCCTGTCAAAGGTCCGGTTCGCACTCCAGCAGAACATCAAGCACATCTCAAATGGTGTTGGCAGCATGAACGTTGAACTCAGGTTAACTGGAACGCAGTATTATTCACTAATGAGTGCAGATTTTGCCTGGACAGGGCTGATGGGTTTGACCGTGTCTGAAGACAACGTGGAGAGCATTATGTCGCTGCAGCATCTGACAAGTGAACCGGAGGGGAGGACCGAGTATCGTGGCATAGGGTGGCATCTCTGATCACAAAACACCCTTGATTTCTATAGATGGCACTTTAACGGCTCATTTTTATGACACTCAGATGTACTGTCAACCTGTTTCTGAAAGGGTATAATCGAATCACAACATTGCAACAAGATAACGCACATGGCACCTGAGAGTATCTGGAGGTTGAACATGTCAATATGATGCCGCCCAGCCTGTTCCCTGGATCTTAATCCCACTGAGAATGTGTGTAGTGCTACCTAGTAGCATGCAACCCAGGTTCTCAGAACAGAGGTGGCCTGACCCAGGCCTGTATGAGGCATGGTTGTACTGCCTGTATCGAGGCTACTGGACGGCACACCCACTACTGTGGTCACTTTTCTTTGCCCATTGTTAAGAGATCCTGAATGCCTGGCCAGTACTCGATTCTGTCTTATCAGGCTTTGTTAATGTTTTGAATACCTCTGTAACATCCATTGCAACATTTAAACAATTCTGTAGCATGGCAATACACAAGGGAAAAGTAGAAGAGTAAGTTTTGCAATTGTTGCGTAACTTTTGATGGTCAGTGTATTTTTTGTTTGAATAGGAGCAACCTGATATACAATACGGCACATCGCAAGGCGGATATGATCGTCGATAATGACGAATCAACGCTCAATTTAGACTACTGAACTTCCTCCCATGTCCACGAGTGATCAACGTCACCATTTATAGCATTTGCTTCCAACACGTTGGCACAGGCTTAGATAAGAATTTGGCAGTGTTTAAGTTCATGTCCTTGGTTCTCTTTTGCGAAGTTTCGCAATGCTCATCGCATTGTGAGAAAACTAAATCGAAACGCAGTCAAGTTCGAATACGATCATGGCAGAGCTAGATCAAGCGAAAACGACACAGTAAACACTACAGTGCAAATGCCACCTCGCCAAGTCATATTGTAAATAGGACTGGCCCCATTACCAGAAGTGGGGAGGTCTAAGAAATCCCCTTCCTTCATCTCGATTCTCAGTTTTGTGCTATAATCAGATCACTCCTATGGAGTTTTCACAAAGTCGCAAAAACATTAGACACACATTGGCAAATCCCTGGACCATTCAGCTTCGTAAGGATGTCATGCATGTGGCAAATATTTTGAGGATGTAACAAATATCAATCACACGACCAGTGAACCGAGTGTGTTCAGCTTAACTCAAATCTAAACCCAAATCATGGAAACACAAGACCACAACTTTTAACCCGGGCATGTAGTCTTTTTTTAAACATACCTGTATATTTAAAAATAAAGCGATGCGCAATTCTTTCTGGCACCTTCAAATTTATAGGTATATGCAACCCAACACAGCACAAGACAGGATTTCCCGGTCTCTGAATTTAGAGGATGTTAACACCAGTGGTCAATAATCTATTTCTTATTTAATAGTCTGTCCATCTGAGGCTCTACCCTGATGCTAAGTAGTAACTTCTTACCTCCCTCCATCGCTGCAGTATGCCCTTTGCTGTGCCATTTGATGCGAGATCAGAGACACCAGATGTGAGGTGGAAGGGAAATGAGGATTTATTTAAAACAAAAGAAAACAGGCACGAGGGCCAACAAAAAACTCGGCCCAAAGGGTTGCAAAACAAACTAAGGTGAGCTTCACAGAGCTGGGAACTAAGAGGCTAAAAAGGCAAGAACAAAAAACCACTGGAAACTCCAGGCAGAAATCCAAGAAAAATAAATAACAAGACTATGGCTATATATATACAAGGACTATGAACAAGACTTGGAAACAAGGACTTGAAAGCGTGACCATGAGCAAAGACTTGTACATGAAACGAGACTTGAGACACCATCTGCCAGCCAACTTCCACCGCATCCAGATAAAGGCTAAGAAATCAGAACACATGAGGGGCAACACCTGGAGAAGGAGAACAAGAGGCAGGGCAAGATCATGACATGGACAGAGATTGGTAGACATGACTTGCTCATTAAGAGAATGAGCGGCTCAGCTTAAGTACCAATTAAGTATGCAGTTTGAAAGCAGCATGAATGTTCAGAACAGAAAAGCACAGCAAGATCTTGAAATAGCAAAGCAGGAATCATGACAATAAACTCCCTGTCTAAATTAGTAGTATTAGTAATGTGCCTATCTAAGAATTACACCAACCCAGTGAGTGTTAGTAAATGTTAGTAACTTAAAAACAGCTAATTGCCAATTAAGCTTAGAGAGCCCCGAATCAGCACAGCACAGAAGGAAGGGTGAAATACCAAAGCCAACCAGAGCTCTGAAATGTGCAACAACGAAGGCACGGGGCGGAACGCAGACAAGCGGTGGAGTGGCTTGGCAGACCTGGCAAAAAAAATAACATGGAAAAGTAAAAACATGGACAATGAACATGAATATGAAATGATAGATCCAGATACAAGAAACTGTTAAAACTGAGACTATGAACTATGAGCATGAACTACGGAATCTTGAACATGAAACTGTTAAAACCATAAATGCTGTCCTGGCCAAAGGCCAGGACCCCAGAACACAACACTATTCCTCTTGGCCAGAACTTGTAGGAATATTCGAGAGAGCATCAGAACTTTATCTTAATATTTTATGGCTGAAACATGGCTGAGCCACACATTCTGTTGCAGTACACTGCACTTATTGTAATATGGCGGCAAAGTGTGGCCTTTGTATTGCAGTCAATTGAGTACTGTCACTCCTTTCAGAGTGTTACGACACACCTAACTTAGCTGAGCAAACAGCCCCTGAGCGTCAAAAAGTATATTACAGAGAAAATTTTGTACTCCACTAATGAAGTGTTTCAAAAATAAGGCTTTTGGAGGCAGTCATGGTTTCTGGAGGCTGGCGAGCTTTCTTTGTGTCTCTCGTCCGGGATGATATCGTTTTGCCCACGATCAGATTCTTTGGCCAGCTGGCATTAATTGTGGGCGGTGCCCGGACTCTGTTTAAGCCCAAGTTCCGCCTCGCAGCCTTTGCTAGAGTGTCAGTGTTACCTCTGCACTGTAGCCCACAGGATCTCTAGCTAGAGCAGTGTTGAGGAATTAGTTGCAGGGAAGCGTTAGTTAGTAAAGGAAATCTTTCTCTTTCCTTCACTCTCTCTGTACTCTTCTGTTATGGCCCCAATTTGTTATTACATTTATAACACAACAGCAACAGCAAGGGATGACAAACACAGTTTTAACAACTAAAACACATTTAATTTTTAACAAAGACAAAGACTAATAACAACCTACAACTAAAGACCAAGATTGATAAATAAGAAAAAACAGAAATAATTACAGTCCCTTTTTAGTGGGGTGGCTTGGTGATGTCCTGGATGAAGAAAATGCTCAAACACAGGCAAAGAAATCCACAAAAGAAACGTCACAGGTCTTGAACAGAATGGCAGGTCTGGTCATCTTCTTGCAATTTCTCCTACTACTTTACTGTCTCAATTCTTTTCCTTATATACTCTCTTTCAGACCCCACCCACATTTAGACCTCTTTTTTTTAACTTTCTGAGACTTGCCCCAGACATGTTCAGGACATGTCTAAACATGACTCCAGTCTGAGCTTAACAAAAAAAAGGTAAATACTGCCATCTAGTGGCCTATATTCACATTACACCTCCATTCCAAAAGGGAAAAATTTTGACTCATAAAGGCAAAATTTTTCTTTTCAATACAAAATGGTTAAGTGAACACTTGTCTGAATATTGTATGATATGTATATACACATTCAAACACGGGATAAGCAATCAGCAATTACATTGTCTGTACCCTTCTCATGCTTAATTTCCAAGTCAAACTCCTGTAAAATCAAACTCCAATTCAACAATCTCCGATTCTTGTTTTTCATCTTACTCAAAAACATTAACGGATTGTGGTCAGTGTACACAATCATTGGCTTTTGTCCTGTACAAACATAAACCTCAAAGTGTTGTAAAGAAAGGACCAGAGCCAACAGTTCCTTCTCTATTGTGGAATAGTTCCTTTGGTGGCGATTGAACTTCCTGGAGAAGTATGCCACGGGATGCTCAATGTCATCAGAGTCACTTCTCTGTAGGAGCACAGATCCACAAGCTTGGTCGCTAGCATCGACCGCGATGGAGAACGGTTTGTTGAAGTCAGGAGATTTGAGCACGGGGAAGTGACACAGCAGAGACTTCAGGTGATTGAAGGCTCTCTGGCATGCATCATCCCAGGTGAACTTTATGCCTTTCTTCAGTTGGTTAGTTAGACTGAGAGCAATCTCAGCAAAGTTCTTGCAGAACTTGCGGTAGTACCCGATCATTCCAAGGAAGCGGCGCAAAGCTTTTTTGTTGTCAGGAACTGGAAAGTCCATGATGGCTTGGACTTTAGCATTTATGGGTGCCACCTTACCCTGGCCTATGACGTAGCCAAGATAGGTGACAGTAGCACAACCAAAGTCACTCTTGTTCAGGTTAACAGTCAGGTTAGCCTGGGTCAGGCGCTGGAACAACGTCTCTACATCTTTTAGATGTTCTTCCCAGGAGTCACTCCACGTGATCAGGTCATCGATGTACGCACCCGTGTGTGGCAATCCGGCGATTGTAGACTGTATCATCCTTTGGAACGTGGCTGGGGCATTTTTCATGCCAAAGGGTAGGACTTCATACTGGTACAATCCAGATGGTGTAGCAAAAGCAGAGATGCTCTTGGCCCTCTCAGTTAAAGGCACACACCAATAACCCTTCAATAAATCAATCTTGGTCAGAAACTTTGCTTGCCCTACTCTATCAATACAATCATCAATCCTAGGTATTGGAAACACATCAGTTCTAGTTACAGCATTGACTTTGCGATAATCTGTACAGAATCTAGTACTTCCATCAGGTTTTGGAACTAGCACACAGGGTGAACTCCAATCGGAGTTGGAGGGTCTGATAATATCATGTTTTAACATGTACTCAACCTCTTTCTCAGCAATCTTTCTCTTTTCAGGATTCATCCGGTATGGATGCTGTTTTATTGGTTTGGCATCACCAACATCTACATCATGAGAGGCTATAGTAACTCTCTTTGGAACATCAGGAAACAAATCCTCATATTTCTTGATCAACCTTTCAAACTGATCTCTCTGTGAGGGTTCTAAGTGCTGGAGTTTTACATCAAGATTTTGCAACACTTCAGTGTTTGACAATTTACATGAAAGAACTTCAGCTTTAATTCTTGGTTCATCATCTTGAAACTCCCCCTCATCTTCACACGTTTCGACCATTGGAGAATCTGAAGTGACAGCTGCAACCCTAGCATTTCTGTCATGATAAGGCTTTAGCATGTTAATATGACACAATTGTTTTGGTTTTCTCCTATCTGGAGTCTTCACAATGTAATTGAGATCATTGAGTTTTGTCAGAATTTCATATGGACCATGAAATCTAGCCTGCAATGGATTGGACTGCAAGGGAAACAACACAAGGACCTTGTCTCCTGGTTTAAACTCACGGCTTCTAGCCTTATGATCATACCAAGTTTTCATTTTTCCCTGACTTGATTTCAAGTTCTCTTTGGCAAGGTCACAAGCTGCACGCAATCTTTCCTTGAACTTGCTAACATAGTCTAACAGACTGATTTGCGGCTCTTCCTCTTGCCATTGTTCACTCAATAATAGCAAAGGTCCTCTCACTTCATGACCAAACACTAGCTCAAATGGACTGAATCCAGTAGACTCCTGCACTGCTTCTCTAGCTGCAAACAACAGCAAATGAACCCCTTCATCCCAGACTTTCTCATGGTCATAACAATAAGTCCTCATCATTGTCTTGAGAGTGGAATGAAACCGCTCTAAGGCACCCTGACTTTCTGGATGATAGGCACTAGAAAGAATCTGTTTTGCACCTAGTTCATACACAACCTGCTGAAACAATCCTGAAGTGAAATTGCTACCTTGGTCTGACTGAATTTCCCTGGGAAGACCAAACAACGTGAAGAACTTTATCAAAGCCTTCGAGATTGCAGTTGCCTTGATGTTACGTAGAGGTATGGCTTCGGGGAATCTGGTAGATGCACACATGATTGTCAACAAGTACAGATTTCCAGATCTAGTCTTGGGTAATGGACCAACGCAATCAACAATGACCCTAGAGAATGGCTCCCCAAATGCTGGGATAGGCTGCAATGGAGCTACAGGTGGGTCTAACTGGTGTTTTCCAACTACCTGACAAGTGTGACAGGTTTTGCAAAAGTTGGAAACGTCTTTCCGAAGCCCAGGCCAAAAGAAGTGTTTCATGATCTTATCAACAGTCTTGTTAACACCAAGATGACCTCCTAAAGGTAAACTATGAGCCATTGTTAAGATCTCATTCCTATAGACCTTCGGAACAACAATTTGCCTGACCACTGCCCAATCTGCATTGGCAGGGATATCAGGAGGGCGCCACTTCCGCATCAACACACCACCCTTGAGATAATACCCAACTGGAACTGCATCTATTTCTTTTTCAGGAAGGGCTCTCCTCTTTAGTACACAAATTTCAGGATCATTAGTTTGCTCCTCAATCAACCGCTTTCTGGACAGAGACAAGTCTCCAGACACATCAGAATCACCAGACCCATCCGGCTGGCTGAATAGAGAACTGATAAAAGTATCTGATAAGTCCTCAAACGGAGAAACCATAGTAGGCCAATCAGAGTCATGAGGCGAACCACCTGAGTCCTGACTATTCAATGTACTGGACGGCACCACATCATCTTCTTCTTTAGCCTTCTTGGCCATAGCACGAGTCACTGCGTAAGAAGGATACAGAGATGGGTCCTCATCCCCATCTTCAGTGCTCGGCTGTGAAGTAAGATGTACAGGGGGAACTACTTTGCCCCCAGCCAGGTCATTGCCTAGCAACAGAGAAACACCCTTTATAGGTAGACTTGACATAAGTCCCACCTTTACCTGTCCTGTAACTAAATCTGACTTCAAGAATATAGAGCGCAGGGGTACAGATACAGTCCTCCCTTCAATACCTTGTACAAGTATGAAATCCCCTGAAGCGGTCTCATCACGTAACTCCAAGGAGTCCATCAACAAAAGTGACTGAGAAGCTCCGGTATCCCTTAGGATATATATGGGGACAGGAGTAGTATGCTCATTCAGAGCCACAAATCCCTCTGACACAAATGGAAGAAATTCCTCCCTCACAAAGTCAGCTGTATTAGGCTTTTTAGCCCCACAAGAAGCAGGCAATTTAGCAGATTGGTTATCTACTACAGGGGTTTCTAACCTTGTTTTCACAAAGGCATTTGGTTTGGTATCCTTTTCTTTTTCTTTCTTAGCTTTAAGGAACCAACAGTTAGTTGTAACATGACCAGATTTCTTGCAATATCTGCAAACTAGACCACTTCTGTCACTGTCAGCTTTCACATTTTGATCAGACCTGTTACTGGATTTCTGAGCACCATCACCAGATTTGTCTTTGTCTTTGGGTGAGGAATCTTGGGTATCACCATAACCCTTTTTCTGAAATTGGGACCATCTATTATTACTGCTAGACTGAAATTTGGGCTTATGTGTGAGAACATATTCATCTGCAAATTTGGCAGCTGATTGCAAGTTCAGTGCTTGCTTCTCATTAAGGTAGGTCTTAACATCATCCTTAACACAGTTCTTGAATTCTTCAACTAACACCATCTCTTTTAGTGAGTTGAAATCATCCTTGACCTCCATAGAAGTACACCAGCGCTCAAAGCAATCCTGCTTCTCATTAGCAAATTCAACATAAGTCTGATTTTCAGATTTCTTCAGACCTCTGAATTTCTGTCGGTAAGCCTCTGGAACCAACTCATAAGCTCTCAAAATAACCTTTTTGACAACCTCATAATCAGAGGAATCATCTGCAGACAAAGCCGAATAGGCTTGTTGAGCTTTACCCTTGAGGACAGTTTGCAACATCAGAGGCCAGTGTTCCTTTGGCCACTGGCAACTCTTTGCTACCTTTTCAAAACACTGGAAATAGTTGTCAACATCCTTTTCTGAAAATGGAGGCACCAGTTTTACCTCCTGACTGGCACAAAATTTATTTTTAGTTTCAATTTTAATTTTTAGTTGCTCCATTTGGAGTCTTTCTTCTCTATCGAATTTCTCTAATTCAAAATCTCTCTGTCTCTGTCTCTCTCTTTCTGCTCTTTCCTCTTTCTCTCTCTCTCAAATTCTCTTTGTTTTTCTTCTCTTGCTAATTTTTCTAACTCAAACTGCCTTTGTTTTTCTTTTTCTTCCCTCTCAAATTCTCTTTGTTTCTCTTTTTCCTCCCTTTCTTTTTCTCTTTCTTCCCTTTCTTTCTCTTTTTCCTCCCTTTCTTTTTCTCTTTCCTCCCTTTCAATCTCTAGCATTTTTAATTTAAGTTCCATTTCTATATTTGGATTTTCCACTGGAAACTGTTCCAGATCTCCTGGTGCAAACACATTTTCATCAATGTAATATTCAACTATCTCTCTAGCCAGTCTTGCTTTTCGCATGGCTGGTTTTACCTCTGTCAGCTCCAACTGTCTGCAAATTTCTAGCAGTTCTGTCTTTTTAAAAGACTTCAAAACCCCTACGGTTGGTGATGCCAAGAAATCATCCATTGCTGTTGTCAATATATATCTAGGAAAATTCACAAAGACAATTTCACAATTTGGAATGTTAGATTTTCAATAAATTACTCACACAATGGTCTATCCCGGACCTTGAGCCCCCAATTGTTATGGCCCCAATTTGTTATTACATTTATAACACAACAGCAACAGCAAGGGATGACAAACACAGTTTTAACAACTAAAACACATTTAATTTTTAACAAAGACAAAGACTAATAACAACCTACAACTAAAGACCAAGATTGATAAATAAGAAAAAACAGAAATAATTACAGTCCCTTTTTAGTGGGGTGGCTTGGTGATGTCCTGGATGAAGAAAATGCTCAAACACAGGCAAAGAAATCCACAAAAGAAACGTCACAGGTCTTGAACAGAATGGCAGGTCTGGTCATCTTCTTGCAATTTCTCCAACTACTTTACTGTCTCAATTCTTTTCCTTATATACTCTCTTTCAGACCCCACCCACATTTAGACCTCTTTTTTTTAACTTTCTGAGACTTGCCCCAGACATGTTCAGGACATGTCTAAACATGACTCCAGTCTGAGCTTAACAAAAAAAAGGTAAATACTGCCATCTAGTGGCCTATATTCACATTACACTTCTCTTACAGTCCTGTTCTTCCTTTCATTCCAGCCACTGCATATAGCATCTCGAAACACCAGCCATCACAAATGCAGCAATCACTGTTCCTGGGCCATTCGGCGTAAGATTTCAAACATGTAAATAGAATCTGCTTAACTGAAGCTTCAAATGTTGAAGCAACCATCACTATTTTGAATGGAAAGAAACTGCATTCAAGACCACTGCTTAGAAAGTCAAAAAAAGGGGAAAAAATCCCAAAAACCAGTTCTTCCAAGCCTGCTCTTCAATGAGAAAATAATCTCCATCTTCAGTTCCAAAATTATTTCCCTTTGTACCCCAGCACAATGGCACACAGCTCTCTGCTGAAGAATATGACTGATGGGTTCGCTGTGATGGAGAAATTGGATGCATCATCAAACCTGGATCGCCATGCAGTGAGTGATGCAGCAGTCAGACCGACCGAGCAGTGAGAAGGGGGAATGACTGCAGAGGTCCTCCAGCGTCCAGCCTACTGCAAGGGAGGGAACGACTCCTCATGTGTGTGTCACAAGGACAGAGCTCCAACTAAGCTGCTCCTCTTACAGTCCTCATAGTAATCAACTTATGTTTGGCTGACCTGAGCAATGACTAATTGTTGTGGTCTGGAAAATCTGAAATTTGGACACTAAGATTTTGATGGCAAATGGAGATTAATAAAATATATTTACCCAATATTTCACAAACAAATATCGAATTATTAATTTCCTCAAAATAACCCCATTTGCGATAATAATTTCTAATAATTGCCATGATTTTTTCTCGCAAATGCAGTCATTTGATTGAGAGGGTTTGCGTCAGCGCAGCTGCAGAATGTCCCACAGATGTGCTTCATTGCTGGCTGTCTCTTTCAGCCCTTCCTATCCCATAAGTGCCAAAATACTTTTGTTTTAATGCACTTGTCCCAAAGTGGAAAGAATTTTCTCAATTACCTCTTTAATGGAGAACAGCTTTTTTAATGAAAACCAAAATTTTGGACACAGTGAAGTATGGTCAATTTTTTTGAACTTCTGACTACATACAGAGTGCAACAGCACATATAGTATATACTGTCCAAACTTTTCACTGCTACTGTACCTATTCTACTCATCACCCAAATTAATTATCCTTTTGATGGTCAACATATTGATATAAATGTGTGTTCCTTTACAGCCTTGGATCACAGAATGACATCATTACACACTGAAAATGGGCAGGGTAGTGCATCCTGCCTGCCTTGTTATTACAGTGACAGGAACCAGAGGTGAGTTTGAGGGAGTCGTTGTGTGCAGAATTGGGGTGCAGCGGAAGAGAGGGGGTAACATCCAGCCTGTACTGGCTCCAGGCAGAATTTCTATAGGCCCAGCTCTCTCCACATGCCCTGGCTTCAGTAAACATCAATGGAGCTCCATATATAGCAGCAGTCAGTTGCCCATTCAGGACCCACTCTATACAAATTACCCCTAACTATGAGCAGGTAGAAGACCGATGGGGAACACGATAGTCTCTGTTCCCCAAATGCTGAAAGGGCAAGATTTATATTTACTTACAAAGGGCAATCATCGTATACCTTACTCTCAGCCTTTGATGACCTCTCTAAGGGGACCGGAAGAATTTTGTACTTTTTGACTTAATGGTTTTCTCCTCCTTGGGTTGACTGCCTCAACAAAATTATTAAATTGCCACATTAGGCAAATTGCTTTATCATGTAAATGACTGTATTGTATCTGAAGCACTGCAGAGGGTAAATGACTATTGTATTATGTAAATTCCCAGGGGAGTGCATTCCTGGGTAAGGCTGATAATGTAAACAGATGTGAAACTGTTCGAGTGTGTGTGTATGTGTGTGTGTGTGTGTGCGTGTGTGTGTGTGCGTGTGTGTGTGTGTGTGTGTGTGGGTGTGGGTGTGTGTGGGTGCGCGTGCGTGTGTGTGTGTGTGTGTGTGTGTGTGTGTGTCAGGGTGAGAAACAGTGTTTGGGCCTTGGGGTCCCTTCGGATAAATTTACATTGAAACTAATGATCTGTGCATTCACCCTGTTCAACCTGGAGCACCTCTTCTGCAAAATTACAATCTTTATGGATAATGAATTTTTCATTTTTTCCGACTTTTGGGGAAACGATGTCCCAGAGGTAGTGGTGTTTGTGCTACACATGGATGCCTTGGCAGAGACAAGCCCTCAGCGTTTGTGTTCTGATGATGCAAAAAACAAGAGCCTCTTCCTGTGCTGCAGTGGCTAACCTGCATCTCATTCGCTTTCGCTTTTTTCAACGCAGCAAATGAAACAGTCCACCCCGGATGATTCAGGGGGACGTACGGCACTGTATTTAGAGGCAGATGTACTTTGTTCTTGACCAATTTTTGACAGAGATTTGAATCTACTCCTCTGGAGTGATTACATTACTGTCAACTCATTAGTACATATTGACCACATCATATGTGGCTATCCTACCAATCATAAGTGGTAGCAATAAAAGCGGACAGATGCTAGCATTGACATCAATAGCAAGGATCAGAAAATTGTATTGAACCCACTTTCCCCCGATAAAACCTATCCGAAACCGTACGCAATGTAAGCACCTGAATTCATACTGAAGTGCATTGACCTGACCGGAAAATCGTAACTGCAAGGATAAAAATAAACAAGCTTGAGCAATAGCTTTGGCCATTACTGGAAGCACAGGTGGCCTCAGGTGTGACTGGAGGTGCCAGGAACTTCTGACCAGCTGTTTGTATTTTTTTTTTTTTTTATTGTTTAAGGACAAGTTGAGAAAATGTACAGCTATCCATTGTCACCCACCGTACTCTTCTGAACAAGTATACTGAATTGAAGCACATACTATTCATACCAATGGACATTTTTAGAGTTTCCAATTAGCCTAGCATGCATTTCTTTTAGCTATGCAACAAAATTGCAGTACATCCACGTGAACACAGGGAGAACATGAAAATCCCACACAGAGAGATCTTAGACCCAGATTCAACCCCAAAACCTTCTTGCTGTAAGGCAACAGCGCTACCCACAGGGCAACCATTTCATGCTTTGCAATCTTCCCCCTTTTCTATCCTCATTAACCAATTAACAAAATTGCCTTCTTTGTACTCAGAGCAGACTGTGACTCATGCATCTGTGCCACCTGCACTTAAATAAGGACGACTTGATTGGATGCCTGTGTGCTCCGGTAAAGCCATAAATTAAGTGGAGGCATAAATAATAAGAGACATATTAATTATTGAATCAAATTATTTTGCCACTGAAAAAGACCCCCCAGTCATACCCCCCTCCCCAATACACACATACACACACACACACTCAGCACAGCAGTCAGGCACTATTTCATCAAGTCTTAAATCCAGTGGTTTTGTAATTGCCAAGGAATTGAACAAAAATCAAAATAGTGGAAATGAGAATGCTGTAAGACAGACTTGTAGATTAGCGTTGCTCTTCCAGTTACTGCTCTGCCTGTTATTTTAATGATTGAGGTCTAAAGATATGCTTCTGTCAGGGTGCCGTCACCCTATATTGAATAATTATGCTTCCCATAATTGCTCATGACAGGCAATATCAACCTCAGTCTGAGTTACCAGAAATAGACGTAAATCAGAGTCAACACACAGAACTGTACCTGTACGCTCAGCGCACAGAGCTTCTCGTTATTTAGCAGCGTGTTTCTCTGTTTCAGGGTGTAAATTGAAGTATTAAACTAAAGGATGTGTCCGGAGGCCAAACACCCCACCTGCGCCCAAATACCTGCAAATATGGCTGATATTTTAGAGGTTTTTTATCTGTCAGATCTGGATCTGAATCCGGATCCGGATCAAGCTACTCATGGTTGTTGCCCTCCCTGGAGGGCTACAGTTTGTTGCTGTTCAAGTGATTCATGATGTTTTTGATGGAGTTATTAAAGAAAATATCAAAAAAATATCTCCCAGCGTTAACGAAATTATCAAACCAATCCAGAATCCAAAGTTCGATCCGTATCTGCACCAAAAACTAATCACCTCTCACTTGGAGCATTAGCAACCTCTCTGTGAAAGATGAAAACGATCCGACCAAAACTGCGGCCTGTAGGCTGTCCACAGACAAACACACACAGATAAATAAATAAATAAATAAATAAATAAACAGAGACAAACACATAACTCCTCCCACACTTTGTTTGTGGGCGGGGTAATAATAATAATAAGAGGCGACGCCGGTCAATGAAGGCAGAATACCTGGCAGAACACCTGTTTGACTGGCAGTGATAGAGTGGTTGTGGTGTGTTGAGCTGCTAGCTTTTAGCAGTAGCCTGTTGAATAGTGGTTAAGGTGCTTGACTGGCACCCAGAATCTTGGTCGTTCAAGTCCAAGTCATGCCACAGTAACAGCTCCATTGTGGATGATGGGCCCTTCAGCAAGACCCCAAACCCCACATGGCTCCACGGAGGACAGACCTAATCTCCACTAAGTCTAATAATCTCTTCAGTAAGTCAATTGGAATAAAAGCATCCACTCAAAAGCAGAATTATTGCTATTATCAGCAGAAATGAAGAGAAATTAATTGCCGTAGAGTAAGGCCTATGAAAGCCGCTCCAGTGGCTTTACCCACAATCCTTTTCTCCACTGTTCTTCCAGGCATTCATCTCCATGAGAGTGAGGGACATACTTGCATTAACGTAGAATTAACTGGTTCAGTGGTGACACACATAACTTTCGCAAAATGAGACCAGTTGTCCAGACCCCGTCATGCGGGACACTTAACCATCTTTGTCAGCCATTGAAAACCCCAAGAATATGAATCTACTGCATGCATCCATACCTCACAGAACGGGATAAAGCAGCAATGGCCCTGTAAAAAAGCTGAAAATAGGAACAGTCTGTTCATCTGATTGGAGTTTCTAACCTTGCGCCCTTTCTTACCCTCAATTCGATGTCTTAACTCAAACTGTGAAACAAAGATCCAGTTCAGGTTAAATCGGACCCATCTGGTGCATAGACTGACTGGTAGCATTAGCTGGGGGGAAATGATGAAAGATTGAATTTAATATCCCACCATTTTTCTTCTTCTTTTTTTGGCCCACCACCATGAGATTGATCCAGTGGGAGATGTGGCAGAGTTTTCTTGATTTCCAGTTCTGAAAGATTATTTTCTTCGCAATCGTTAGAGAGACAGATAAAGGGTTTTTGTATCTTGGTGGGAGGAACATTTCTGTAGTGACACCCAGCAGGTAAAGTGATGGGGACAATGGAACTCTACAGCCCAAGATGGTGGACAGTGACTCAGTTTCTGTGGTCCAGAGTGAATGAACTGGTTGACAGATCCAAGTGGCGTGAAAGTAGGAGTCAGAACCTCTTAAGGTGCGTTGTGAGCAGATGTCTGTGTCTGCAAATCCCATTTCAAACATTTTACTTTAGGTGATATGGGTTCTGTGAATGGTTTTAAATTGTATTGGTTGTAAATTGGTATTGGAGGTCATGGTAAAGGTGGTTTTACAAAGTTCTATCCAGTAATCGGGGTTGGGAGAGAGTGCCAATTGTGGGGAGTGTTATGATGTCTGGTGCAGAGATTATTTTGTAAGTTAAGATATGTTTATAAGTTTAGATATGATTTTATGAGGGTTATTTGTGATTTCCATGAGCTGCTTACTTAGTTTGCAATGTGTTGTTGGTTATGTTGATTTTAGATTTAACTATTGATTTCAATTGTTGATAGTGGAGAAACTGGTCTCTCCCAACCCCAACAGTTTATTTAATATATTAAACAGTTTGAATAATATTTCATTTTATTTATTGTTCATGCTGGGAATTGAATATCCCAGCATGAGCAAGAGTGCAGAAGTGTATGCGCGTGCAAGAACGAGCGCGCTAGTGGACGTCATTGTTCTGACGTACCGTAATTCGGCAGTTTATATCAACTTTTTGGGAAGAGCACTGCTCTTACCTGTCTCTGTATATTAATTCATGTTTTATCTTTCTATTTTTATTTTAATCGCTAATTATCATGCACCAGGTGCATCGCGCTCGTGCTGAATGGAGTAGCTCACATTTAATTAGATGTTTCTTTGTGCACAGTCTCAGATTTTAATTAATGAGCTGAGCTAAATTAAAATTGTCTAATGAGATGTTATACTAACACCAGGCGTTTCACATTTTATCCTCCCCCTTTGGCGATAGACAGGTGGGGGTGGGGCAGAAAAATTGGGGAGACGTGATTCGTCCCCCCAACGTGATGGGCGGCCAGAACAACAGATGTCAACAGCATTAACGTCTTTTGGGCAATTCTGGAGGACATTTGGGCTGATTAAAGCAAGAGATTCACATGATGTTTAAACTGTACATCATTGTGCAGCACATCGTCCACATTAGATTTGCATGAATAAAAGAGGAATATTTGTTCTATAGATGTGCGCTGTTCAGAATGGCAGACCAATTCAGCCCACGATGAGTGTAGACTGTAAAGCCCTTGTGTTCGTTAGAATCATTACGATAATTATTTAGAGGAATGAAAACTGGAGGAGAAAAGGGAGAAAGTGCTCATCAAGCAGCAGATGTACTTTCCACACAATAAACCGCAAATAAATCTTTAAAAATCCAGCCATTTGAGAGGCAAGGACTCCTGAAAATACTAATTGAAAAGTTACAGATTGTTGCAATATTTCCCCTTTCTAATTTGTACATTTAAATGTTTATGGTTGAGTACAGAGCAGTGTTCCAGCAACAATCAGTAGCTCCTGTCGAACACCACTGAGCAGACAGAGTCATTCCCCGAACAACATCACTGCGAAAGGCTTCACTGAACAAAAACCCTTTACCTGCACTGAGCATCGGCACAGCCATATGTGCACAGCACCGCATCGAGTTCTGTTTACTGATTCTGATATATATTTATTCATAGTAACTCATATTGAGGCGGATATTGAAATATTGAATGTCAAGAGCATTTAAATAAAGCGGATGTTTTCACTAAAATGGCACCCTGACAAGAGCATATTTCCAGACCTCAATTGTTAAAATAACAGACAGAACAGTAACTGAAAGCACAATCTACAGTTCTGTCCTGCAGCTCAGACACAATAACAATAGAAACATTAAAAAAAGGCATTTGAATGTTGTTCTCCAAGGTGAGGGTCTTTGTGCATGACTGTGACAGAAATTGCACATAAAAAATAAAAACTACAAGCGAGTGATTAATATGTCACTCATCATTTCACTCATGTCACTGCCTTATTTATGTGAAGTTTCAAATTCATGAGAAATGACACTGGCCTTCTGTGTAGCTATGATAATGAGCAGACATGTAAATACTTACATGTACATGTACCTTTCATATCAAACAGTACATGCTGACAAAAGGCAATTAGACCACACACTGGAGCAGACTTACATAAATAGAATGAATTGTGTGAACTTCAAGTTCCTACCATGATCAGGCTGTCAACCTGGGATAAAAAGAGAGACGTCACAGAGTGTAGTCACATCGTCCTCCTCATGGGAATCCACAGCTTAGTGCAAGGTGGAGTCACAACTTTACACAACAGTATAAATTAAAATAATGATAAACAAAATTGTGACACGAACAGAAGAGGTGTCTGCTGGATTTACTAGTCTGGGAACTGAGATAATAATGCCACCAAAACAGCATTTTCACAAGTTTTTAAGGTCTTCTGCCTATTCAGGTATAGCCAACTGTAATGGAATAGCTCAGTCGATCCTGGAGGAGAGAGAGCTGAATGAGAGTATGGGAAACTCCACAAAGCAGCATTAATGAGATTTCTGAGTGCGAGTTTGATGACCGTGAACAATTTCAGTGGTCTTGATATGTGAAAGTACTAAACTATCAACCTGCACAGACATGACAGAGATCAAAACTAGTCAAATGGAATTGCGTAATCATTACTTTGCATGCACTGTCAGTTTTGCAAACTGATGCACATACACTCATCATCTCAAATGCACCCAATTGCTATGCCACGAGCAGAAAGACACCTATCGTCACATCTAATATCTTTAGTAAGAATAATTCATCAACTGTCATTGGTTAAAATTGCCAATCTACTTCCCCTGCAAGAGTGACAACCTGAATGAGGGTGGGGTAATAGTTGAAAAAAAAAGGTTCAAATCCAAACTCATAAAAATTTCATACAATATTATGTCCAGCTTGCCTTAAAAGTGTAGAGCTGATAAATGGACTGCCCCCAGGAGAAACAACAATTTGATGGCACTTCAACAGTGCCATCCTCTGTGAAGAGGCCTGACTTTTAGACTGTTCCAAATTAGTGGGAAGGCAACTGCTATAAAGCCACACTGCATCTTTGATTCAATTATACACTGACTTTTATTTTATCTTTAATCATTTTTAATATGGCTTCAGTGATGCATAGCCTATTCACGGCGTGAAATGAATGGATTTAAACCCAGAAAATAGTGGAAACCTTTAAAAGACCAGTATCATAATCAAACATAAGCCAAACCTCCATCTTGGAGCAGCCATACTTCAGTAGGTTTGCGCTGTTTTACAGGCCACGAGTTAAGCAGTACATATAAGAATACAGAACATTATTGGTCAGCAGCTTTCAAAAAGGGGGCGACAGTGCACCCTAGCGGTGACTCTTGCTCCGACGCACAGCTTTGCCCTCACTGGTATCGGTTGCCACATCTGGAATGAGATGCCAAGAAATACGTGCAGTAATTGTGGCCCTTGTCACACCCGAAATGCACCTTAAGAATGAAAAATAAATGACTGCAAAAATGAATAAACACATTGTACATATGCCTAATGCCGTGGCATGTATCCCAACGCTCTCCTCAGCATAGTGTTCATTATAACCGACACCTAATGAGACGTAAAACGCCCAGCTGTGCTCCCGCCACTAAGAAATTATACAAACCGTAAGAAAATGGTGATTTTATCCCGGCTTTACACGGTGCGACTCGGCGTCGTTCCATGCTTCGCTGCCGTTCAAACTGCAGGCAGTAATCACAGGCCTGTTCGAGTAGTAGCTACGGCGCAATGGAGATTTCTCAGCCGCTTACAAAATATTTGTTTGATGGAACATTTACACCAAATCACATCAAAATAAAATAAAGCACATTTACATCACATCAAAATAATATCCGTTAAATTAATCGGCACTTATGCATACAACTATTTCTGTTTTTAAAGCTACGTTCCGCCCGCCGAGTCTTCGAGAAGGAAACAAATTCAAGAAGCGTTTACGCGCTTGACGTGATGATGGTAAACGGCTTGTATTTTAAGTTAAAGGCCGGTCGAAATTAGTTGGCCGACTAGCGGCATATTTAAAAAATGTTTCATTTTGTATTACTGTTTAAATTCGCCTTGGTTTACAAACCTGTGGTCATGTCTTTGATACACATCTCACTTGGACAGTTTATAACAGTGAGCTCTCTGATAATCTCAGCTCACTCTTCTTCTACAGAGATGGTTTGACAGCCGTGAACACGACGGAGCTGAGCTGCTCACATTGAGGTCTGATCTTGACCGAAATGCCGTTTTTTCCGACTCAGTTATTATTCTGTTCAACAAATTGCAGGGTAGTAAAAGAATTCACTTATTGTCTGATGTGGGGGTGTTGTGTACGCGCGTCCCTGACTTCTTCACATTTGTTTTCTTGATGGAAAAATGAAATTACATTACTGATGGTGGCATATGTGCGTCCACTTGAGAGAGTGTGTGTCCTTTAGTGTGCATAGGTGTGTGTGTGTGTGTGTGCGTGTGCGCGTGTGTGTGCGCGCGTGTGTGTGTGTGTGTGGCAGGGGGGCCCCCACGTCATATGCGAGCAAGTGAATCTTATGCCAACCCCTTTTTGTAACGAGACACTTGACTTATACAGAGAGGGTATAAAGAATGTTCATTTTGACACTGGCAAGGAGGAGAGGATTATCTTAACTATGGTGTTTATAAGCAGAAAATTAATTTCATGCCAGAGATTACAATGAAATCCAAATCATCCAAGGGTGCTGCAGGATCAGCAAAGTCAGTAACTGCAAAATGGTACGAGACCGTTTCTCCTCAGTGAAGGCAACCTATCAGTGCTTGTAGACAAAAATATCTGGGATGCTGGAATAGTACTTATTCAATTCCTGTAGTATCCACAAGTCCACATACACATTTCAGAGATGCAACTATTCAAAATGGAACAGCCTGCAGAAATGTGTTCACAGTATATATTTGCTTTTCATGGGAATCATATTCCAGACAAAAAAGGAGGTAATTTTTCTGTGGTCTGAAGTGAAAATGTCCGCAGCAGGTAAGGACTACAAAGACTACATCAGCTTACTAGAAACCACGCTAGAGAATTTTTTATTCAATCTCACCAGACTTCTACTGCTACTGCCGAGTGATTAACTCCGAATGGTGAAACTGGTTTAGCCATGGCTTGGCAGGTAGGAGTATTGCTGACTATCAGTGGCCTGGTTTACTAAGCATCATTAAGTCTGCTATCAAGATCATCCAAAAGAAACTGCAGGATGATGACATCTTCCACTTCATCCATTATCTCATTGGGTAATTCCTGGTCAGGGTTGTGTGTGTGTGTGTGTGTGTGTGTGTGTGTGTGTGTGTGTGTGTGTGTGCGTGTGTGTGTGTGTGGGTGTGTGTGTGTGTGTGTGTGTGTACGACAAGGGCTTTTGGGTAAGAGGCAAGAAAATACACTGGACAGTTCACCAGTACATTGCAAGGATCACACATCATTCATTCTATCACACACACACACACACACACACACACACACACACACACACACACACACACACACACACACCTGTGGTGTCAGAAATGATCCTGCTGTGCTTGTCTTCAGACTGTGAAAAGAAGCCAGAGTGTCCCACAGAAGTCCCACATGAAGACGGGGAAAATATGAACATACAAATGACACACAGGAAAGGGACCAAGCTGGATTCAAAAACAAGAGCCTCCTTTCTGTCAGGCGACAGTGTTACCCATTTCATTACCTTGTCCCTCACCATTTACGCAGAACATCCCAGATTTTCCTGTTTCCAAAGATAAAATGCTCTACTGACGGCCAAAAAAAATCCTATCAGCCACATATCTGAGACTCACTCTCGCGATCAACGGCCCCCAGATAAGCTGTGTTGACCCACGTGAGATAAAGCAGCACTATGCTTCCTGCATGAATCTCAGCTAAGTGAACAGATAAAATACATTATCTTTAGCATCATTTAACGCAGCATGCGTAGTGATGTCACAGCAGTTGTCACATGGCTGGGCAAAGGAAACATGCTTAAGACATAGTCTGATGACATGATACAACTCCTCAGGTAAGCCAGTACTTCTCAAACTCGGTCCTGGCGCCCCCCTGTGTTTGCTGGCTTTTGTTCCAATCACAATTGCAATCTTATGATTTTAACAAGCTGTTGATTTGTTTTAATTAGGTGCATTTATGCCAATATCCACTTTGAGATATATTGTAAATATCGGCAGAGGGAAACAATTAATCAAACATTTAATCAACATAAATTATCAAAAGGGTCCTCATTGGTGAAACTCTTGACACATGGAAGTAAAACCCAACAATTTACTTAGCAAACATTGAAGTCACACTTGTTGTGTTTTTTGTTGATTTAATTTGGTTCAGGAGTGTTATTTGGGAGAAAGTCAAAACACCTGTGTCCAGAAGCCTAATTTGGAGCTTACTGATTTTCTCAGAGTCTAATTTGATCATTTAAAATGTTTTATACCTGAAAATCCTAACAATATTGAAAATTAAGCACAAAATGTTCAAGGGTTTTTATTCCTCATGGCAGAATGGATATGTCCATCCAAATGTGACTTAAGATGGTAAATAACTACTCTAAACATGGAATGCAGCTAATTAAGACAAAGTAACGGCTTGTTAAAATTCTAGAATTGCAATTATGGTTAATTGTTATTGTTAATATTAAAAACCAGCATACACTGGGCGCCAGGATCGATTTTGAGAACCACTGAGTTAAGCATATTTTTACACCAGCCATAGACTGTAAGGGCACTTTCAGGTTCAGCCATCATCAATCTTGCTCCTCAGCAACAGATAATTAAATCAAATTTTCAATGTGAAGGGGCACATATGCGGCTAAAATTGATATAGGGTTATTTAATGAAGAGTGAATCAACATCGAATTCACAAGAGAATTCCCTACTTCATAACAGAATCTACATTTCTCTAAACAGCCCAAAAAAAAAAAACCCCACAGACACACACACACACAAAAGAGCACATATAATAGCTGAAACACTCGTCACAGTGATGATATCCAATAAGAAAATTAGGTTGTACGATAAATCTCACCAGCAAAGCATTAAAAAATGCACATTGTTTTCTAGCAGAAGGCATTTATTACTATCCTTCAATCCATCTTGAGCCTGATTTCACCTCCAGGGAACAGAAAGGCTCCTCTACAGTGCCTTTATTTGAAAATGTGTTGATTCTCTTGACTCCCATAAGAACAGAGCAAAAACAGAATAACCCAAACAGAAACTGGCCTTTTCTACGTCTGCACATCATTCAAATTAATTTTGAGAAATTACATGATGAAAAAGGGGCCATTCTGTAGATTAGACTGATGAGTGATGTAATTATGGATTGTTAAACTTCAGAATAATTGGAATTAGAGAAACCAGATTACTCATTAAGAAATCAGTCTGTTTTCTGACAAATAAGCCAGGAAATTGCAACCCGCTGCAGCGATCCCCCAAATAAAGCCTCCTACGTGTAGCACTGCACTCTGCAGGATAAGAGAGGAATTGCAAGACATCGTTATTTCTCAGAAAAAGGGTTCTCAGACGCACTACAGCACCCCCCTGTGTTCGCTGGATTTGTTTTCAAAACACAAATGCAAATTTTGTATAAAAACAAACTGTCAAATGTCACACACAGACGCGCTGACACAAACACAGCCAGCAATGCATCAGATCTAAATCAGTCATCCCACAAGTCCTAAAAGATAATTAATGCAAAATATACTAGAATGTGAGTTAATTTCCTGTGATTTAGTACTGATGTCAGCGTGTTGCACTTCTGGTTTACAGGAGAGCAGCAGCGGTAAGACAGAAGAACTGCAGAGCGGTCCAGAGTGTCGCAGAGGCCGTGGCGGCACTAACGGTGGTGATGGCCAGCAGGTTAAAGGCTTTGTCGTGGGCGTAGTCGATGATGAAGCGTGCTCCGACGTACGCCTCCTCGCAGGCAGGCCGAATCTGCTCCTCTGGCAGCAGGAAGCTGTGCTTACCCATGTCCCTCAGCTCGAAGGTGAAGGAGAGCGGAATCCCGATCAGTCGAGCCCAGTCACGGGAAGAACCGGAATTCGGGTCTGAAACCAGAGAGGAATGCTCAGAAACACAGGACTGCACCGAAAACAGCTCACTGAGGAAATTAATTCCGCACTGAGTTCACTTCAGTCTAGGACGCATTAAGGCACTGAGTACAGTTTCCACACAATACTGTGATAATGTGGACAGATGTAGGTCAAAAGGGAACACATTTACAACTAGAATGAGAGTTTATATAGAACCTCTGAGTTTGCATGTGATTGCACAATTCACTGTATAATGTGATGTTTATTTTTGCATTGTCCTGCACTCTGCTGTATGGTAAGGTGCAAAGTGTCTTCCTTACTGACAGGCAAGTATGATAAACAATGATGACGGACCATTGCAGGGTCAAAGTGACCAGGGCATATGCTTGTGTGATAGCTGCTGGAAGACGACGCCACGCCCGGAGGCCAAATATAAAAGGCAAATTTCACAGCGTGTAGAGAGACTAAAAACAGATAGAATTAACGAGACTCGCGCTACCAACGGACCAGACGGCGTCCGTGGTAGAAAACAGGCGAGCTCGAGGAAAACAAAAGAAAAGGGAAATAAATCAAATAAATCAAATCCCTTACTCACTAACACTGATCCTGTATGCAGCTAAGTCCCTGACAATAATTTCTCAAGAGACCTTACCGGCTAAAGCGCCAAAGAAGCACTGACACTCTAGCGAGGAATGCGAGGGGAAACTGGAGCTTAAATAGAGTCCAGGCAACGCCCCCAATTACTGCCAGCTGGCCCAGAAATCCGATAGGGAGCAAAGCGATATTGTCCCGGACGAGAGCAACAAACAGAGCTCTCAAAGCTCCCAAACCATGACAGCCCCCCCCTCTAAGGGACAGCTCCAGAAGTCCCCAAGGAACTCCGCACACGAAACTCAGAAATTAGCGAGGGATCCAGAATATCCCGCGAAGGGACACAGCACCACTCCTCGGGACCATATCCCTCCCAGTCAACGAGGAACTAGACCCCACGACCTACACGCCTCTTGGCCAGAATGCAGCGCCCGGTATAAACCGCCCCCCCTCCTCAACCATTCATTGCGGCGGCGGGGGTGTGTCGGCGGGTGCCAGGACGCTAGTGCTAACCGGCTTAATCCGAGAGACGTGGAATGACGGATTTATGCATAAAGATCTAAGGAGTTTCAACTGGACCATGACCGGATTGATCTTCCGCACCATTTTGAACGAGCAGATATAGCGGGCGCCAGTTTTCAGGATTCTACCTTCAAAGGGAGGTCCCGGGTAGACAGCCAAACTCTCTGCCGAACCCGATAAGACGGGGCCAAACAATACCTTTTATCAGATTTTTGTTTGCGCCCCGAGTGCAACAGCGAAGAACGGACCTTAGTCCAAACCGACCAACAGCGCCAAATGAAATGCTTGACTGAGGGAATCTCGGAATCACTCTCAGTCTCCAGAAATAGTGGGGGTTGGTAACCCTCCTGGGCCTCAAACGGGGAAAGCCCCGTGGAGGAACTACACAGAGAGTTATGGGAATATTCGGCCCAAGCTAAAAATCTACTCCATGATGATGGATAATCCGCTGCCATACATCGGAGAGTGTTTTCTAGGGACTGATTAGTCCATTCTGTCTGCCCGTTGGTCTCCGGGTGAAACACAGAGGAGAGACTCACTGTGGCCCCCAACGGCTTACAAAACGCCTGCCAGAAACTGGCCATAAACTGAGGGCCTCGGTCAGACACGACATCCTGCGGAAGCCCATGCAACTGGAACACATTGTTGACCACAAGATGCGCTGTCTCCCGCGCCGAAGACAGCTTGGGTAGCGCGACAAAATGAGCCACTTTAGAAAAACAGCCAACCACAACCAAAATGACCGTGTTGCCGTCAGATACAGGCAGCCCCAAAACAAAATCTTACGCGATTTGCGACCAAGGGCGCCTGGGATCGAGCAAAGGTCGCAGCAAACCAGCGGGAAGGAGGTGGGAAGTCTTATTCCTCGAACAGACGCCACAGGCAGCAACAAACTCCCAAATGTCCCTCATCATATCCAGCCACCAAAAACGTTGGGCCAGGAACTGCTTAGTCCGGTGGGCCCCCGGGTGCCCTGCCAAGGGGGAAGAGTATCCCCACTGGAGGACCTGTGGCCTAACTTTATGCGGGACAAACAAACAGCCAGGAGGCTCCCCCCCAGGACCGGGATCAGACTTCAATGCCTCCTGAACCACTGCCTCAACCTCCCACTGAATGGGTGCCACAATCTGCACAGTAGGAATAACAGGCTCCCGGGTAGGATCGCAATTAGTGCGATCATACATTCGTGACAGGGCGTCAGGCTTAATATTTTTAGAGCCTGGGCGATAGGTGACCGTGAAATCAAAGCGGATAAAAAAATAATGACCATTGCGCCAAGAATTACGCCGCTTGGTTTGCTGAATATATTGGAGGTTTTTATGGTCGGTCCATATCACAAAAGGGTGCTCAGCTCCCTCCAACCAGTAGCGCCCCTCTTCGAGGGCCAGCTTGACCGCTAATAACTCCCGGTTACCAATGCTATAATTGCGATCTGCGGCGAACAAAGACCGGGAGAAGTACGCACATGGGCGAAGCAAATGGGAGGGAGGGGTCGGGCAAAACCAAAATAGGCTCTGAGCAAACACGTTTTTTGAATTCCGGAAAGGCAGCGTCAGCTGCAGGAGACCAAAAAAAACACTGAGGAGGTATTCTTTTTAGTGAGCGCAATAATGGGGGCAGCAACCATGCTAAAATTACGAATAAACCTCCTATAAAAATTTGCGAAGCCCAGAAAGCGTTGAACCTCTTTAACACTCTGCGGTGCAGGCCAATTCCTGATCGCAGCCACCTTGTCCGGGTCCATCCGCACCGACCCCTTAGAAACAATGAAGCTCAAGAACAAGACAGTTTGGGCGTGGAAAACACATTTTTCGGCTTTAACAAAAAGTTCGCCATTGAGCAGGGCTTCCAATACACATCTGATGTGTTGTTTGTGCTCCGACAGTGTTGAAGAAAAAATCAAAATGTCGTCAAGATAAACGAAGACGAATTTCTCCAACATCTCTCGGAGCACATCATTGACGAATGCCTGAAACACAGAGGGGGCATTTACATGCCCGAAGGGTAAGACCCGATATTAGTAGTGCCCGTCATGAGTGTTAAAAATTCGTTTTCCATTCGTCCCCCTACCGAATGCGAATCAGATTAAACGCATTACGAAGATCTAGCTTCGTAAAAAATGACGCCTCCTGCAGACGTTCAAACGCAGAATTCATTAACGGAGGGGGGTATCGGTTTTTAATGGTGATTTTATTCAAACCCCTATAATCAATACAGGGACTCCGACCTCCATCCTTTTTCCCCACAAAAAAGAATCCCGCTCGTGGACGTGGACGGTCGAATAAAACCATTGGCGAGAGCCTCCTGAATATACTCTTGCATAGCTCTACGCCCAGTTCCTGACAGCGAATATAGCGAACCCCTAGGAGGAGTTGTCCCAGAATAAAGATTAATTTTGCAGTCGTACGGACGATGCGGGGGTAACGTAGAGGCTCGTTGTTTACTAAACACCTCAGCAAAATCTGCGTAATCCCTGGGAACATTCGGAGGCAAGTCAAAGTTCAGGTTGGTCCCAAATTCCTTACCCTGCTCAGAATCTAATGACTCCGTGACTGATTCCGAATCGCTAAAACCCTCTAAAAGATAATCGTCTTCTGGCCGTCGCCAGTCAAACTGAAGATCCCATTCCAACCCCTCCTCTGCCCCTTTTTCTAGTCTAGGAGGGTACGGTGAGATTGCCTCCTCACACTCGCTCCAGGCATCAGCCTGCCCCGTGGCTTAATGTCTGGGAAAACAAGTTTCATTATCTCTACAATGAGAGCTGCAATTGGAACTCAGCGGACGACAGGGTTTTTCTGTTCCCCCCAGCTGATGCAAGGTCTGGGTTCCCGTAACCAAGAATGCCCTAAAACAATAGGAAAAGCAGTGGAACTGATAATAAAAACCGAATCTCCTCCGAGTGGCCACCTAATGAAATGAACATATTTAGCAGTTCAGACACTTCGGTTATCACTCCCGATCCAAGCGGGCGACCGTCCAAAGTTCTGACCGAGTGTGACTGTAGAAGCGTAGCAGTGGGAACGGAGTGCTCCCTAGAGCACCCAATATCCATGAAACAATCTACTGCGCCCGAATCTACGAACGCTTTAATACTAAATCTCTTGCACCCCACAGTCAGTTCGACAGGGATTAATGTTCGGAAGGGAAATTGCCCCTCTATTGCCCCCGACGTAGCTGGAGGGGTTTTCCGTTTTCCCTGACGCTTAGAACAACGTGGACGGGTATGCCCCGGCTTATTACAATTAAAGCAGATTATGCTTCTGCTCGTAGGTTTATTGGTCCGACAGTCAAACGAAGGGTCAATTTGCATGGGCTCAAACGGGGTACAACTTTCAGTGAGTGGAATACGAGCCTTACACTCGCCACTAGGAACTTTAGCCCCATTGTCAGCTAGCGGCAAGCTGTTTAATCTCTCCCTGTTGCGTTCGCGAATGCGGTTGTCAATTCGCTCAGCCGTACGAACAAACAAGTCGAACAGGGTTCTAAAGTAGCCAGCACATCCTTAATCTCCTCCGTAAGGGCATGGCTAAATACGGTCATCAGAGGAGCCTCCGGCCAGCCTGTCTCTGTGGCCAGAAAACGAAACGCAATTGAAAACTCAGCTGCACTTTCTTTACCCTGTTTAAGGTGCATTACACGAGTAGCTGCGTCTTGACCACAAATGTCTTGATCGAATATAGACACCATCTCCCTAACAAGGGCCTCTACAGAATCTACGACCAGTGGGTTAGATCTAATTAGTGGGCCAACCCACCTGAGCACTGTGCCAGCCAACAGGGATAATATAAATACTACCCGAGAATCCTCATTAACAAATCGTGAAGGCTGAGCCTTAAAAAATATTTCATACTGGGCGATAAAATCCTTACACTTTCCGGCCTCGCCACTATATCTTTGGGGAAGTTGTAACTTAGGTTCTCGAGGAGGATGTATGGATGGTGCTTCTGCAGCTTTTTGTGAAGCTTGTATCGTTAGGAGATTTAATACTCTCAGTCAAGCTTAACAGAACGCTTTCCTGATTCTGAAGAGCGGTCTCTTGTAGGTGGCGTCGCTCAACAAGTTCAGATCGCTGACTGCCAAAACCAGAAAGTGCTTTCGCGAACCCAGCCAACATTTCTTTTTGGCTGGCGATAGCCCTCTTAATTTCAGCCACCGTTGGCATCTCCATGATGGCTAGAGTGTACTGTGATAGCTGCTGGAAGAGGATGCCAAGCGCAGCGGCCAAATATAGAGGGTAAATCTCACAGCGTGTAGAGAGACTAAAAACAGATAGAAATAACGAGACTCGCGCTACCAACGGACCAGATGCCGTCCGTGGTAGGAAACAGGCGAGGAAAGCAAAAGAAAAGGGAAATAAATCAAAGATTCCCTTACTCTGACTGCAATAAACAGTTATGTCCGGATCTTATGTATTGGGCATAACTGTTTATTGCAGTCAGCCCTCAATATGCTGGCTTTCGGTTCAGTATTACCAGCTCTATTAATACATTCATGGTTTCATGAGCGTTCACAAGACTTTTTCATACACGGTGGCTGCTGTAGTTTCAATACGTGTTTAAAAAAAGTGAGGCGCTAGAGTGCATTATTCGTTTGCATGTAATACACGATTTCAACGCTGGATGGGAGTAATTCCTTCGCAATGTCCCCTTAAAGTGGCTAAATGGACGAGTGATAAAGCAAATCTATAATATTTTTTGATCGACATAAAATGATATGTGGACATTTACTGAGGAGAAAACATCATAGCAGGACCCTCAGTTCGAAGGCATAATGTTGTCTGACATCGATTTCATGACCTTCGGAAGCAAGTATTCATGTTACCTAATTTTAGAATGAGCAGATCATCCATCAGTTCTCGACTCCCTGTAGCATTACGCTGTCAGACGGCTCTGGGTTCTGAATGTTTATGTGAAATAATATGCTTTAAAACCTCTTGAACTCTAGGGTCCCCCAATTGGGGGTCCCTGAGACTCACCGCAGCAAAATACCTACAACGCCGCGCTAATTAGGTAGCAATATAGTCATATTACACATCAAATGAAACAGGGGAGCCTCTGCTACAAGCACATATAAGTCATTTTTACATACACCAAGCACAACTCAAACGCCAAGCATATTAATGTTCAAATATCGAAATCCGAGTAGCGTCAGAAAATCAACCCTCTCTCCACATTTCCATGTCTCCCTCTCTGATACTTCATGCTACACAAACAGAGATATACTCTATTCATTTTGGGTATGTCATTTTCAAACAGAAACCTAAAAAAGAGGCTGGGGCTTAAGAGCTTAAGAGGTTAGGGTTTTTACCGGCCAATTTCTTTTGTAGCAGAATATTACATCTTGGCCGATAAAAGCCCGTTTAATGCATATTATTCCACGTAAACGTAAATAGATTGCTAGCACCAGGAAGTTAGTTATCTCGTTGGCTAGCTAGCCTGCGATTTAGGCTATCAATACTGGAATGGATTATTTCAAATAAAATCGAGTATTATATTGTTGTATCTGTGTGTTTTGCTGTTTATTGCATTAATATACCTAACTGGACATAGCTTAGTGTTTTTGTGGCCATTTGTGCAGTATGTATGAACTTTACTAATATTGCTTGGCTAGCTAGCTGGCTTCACGGAAAAACTAAGCCATGCATACGGGACAGCACATTAAGAACAGGGACATGCATACGGGACAGCTGCATGGAACTCCGCGTTGTGACACGAAGCCCTGCGAACCATAATCGCAATGGCTTTTCATAAAACAATATGCTAGTTTGCATAAAACAATTGTATGACATTAGTCTGTACTGATGTTACGATAAAATTTTTGCTTTGATCGCTGTTTACGTTGCGTTATTCAGCATATTTTCGTTGCATACAGCTTCTTTATAGTTAGCGGACCAAGTGTTCGCGTTGATGCGGATTTTGCATGTCTATTGTACCTGATGTGGTCCGCATGACCGTCATCTGGGCTTGCTGGAATCACCGATTTTTTTTAAAGATGATATAACGTGTTATATCATCTTCTGTGTCTAGTTAGCTACGTCTTGCATTTTGTTTTACCTAGCTGGATTTCGTTAAGCAGTTTTGTGGTCATTTGTGCAATATGAATGAATTTGACCAATATTACTTGGCGAGCTAGCTAGATAGCTGCACAGGATAAACCCAGCCATGCCTCGGAGACCAGCGCATTCTTCGTCGTTCTTCGTATTAAAACGGAGACTGCTGCGGCTCATTGGCCTATTTGCTTGATGCCTGAGGAGCCTGGATTGTCGTGTATTATATTGTTTTCTATGTCTGCTTAGGTTATCTTTATATCATTTTAGCGAAATGAACATAACAAAGAATTTTTTGAATGTTTGTGCTGTAATTATTTCGTTATTAGTATGTAACTAGCATGCTAGCTAGCTACATGGAACTCTGTGTTGTGACACAGAGCCATGCAAACCATAATCCCAATGCAGTTTCATAAAACAATATGCTAATTTGCATAAGATAACTATGTTTCATAATTGTATGACATTTGTCTGTTGTGATATTACGATTAAATTTCTGGTTTGATAGCTTTTTACCTTGTATTATGCAGCAAATTTTCGCTCGCATCGGAAGCAAAACAAGATGGCAGCGTTTCAATTTTGACCTGATGCGGTTTAGCCAATAGGAAAAGAGAGGGAATGGTCGATGCTGTTTAGCCAATTGGAAAAATGAGAGAGCGTGGCTGCTCAAAAAAGTCTCGCTCCCATTGAAAATGAATGGGCTCCATTCATTATCAATGGGAATTTTTTCATTTTTAATTGCTAATAATTAATAAACTATAATTAATATCGCTATGATTTTGAATAGCAACGATCAGCACGTATTGTAGAATCATTTGGTATGCAGGTTGTATGGGTAGTGTGATAAATTTTGGAGTTAGTGTTTACAAAATGGGAAGAAAGAGAATAAAAATAATAAATCGAAAGATCCTGAGAAATATCAAAGAGCACTGAGTAAAGAGCACTCATCTGCAGAACAAAGCCCAGAGCACAACTCACACAGTCAGATGATCATATGCAAGGACAGCACAAGGGGGGGTGGGGTTGGAGAGACTGAAATCAAACAATGACCATTGTCTGAATGGCAAATTATGACATCCCACTTAAATCAGTTGTTTTCTCCCTATCGTCTCTGCAGCTATCCAAGGTTTCAATGGGGGCTCATTTATTCTCTGGATGTTTCACCTGCATAATCAACGTGTGGCAGTGTTAGCTACGAGCTCTTTAATAAGACTTTTTTTTTTTTACAAAAATGGAGGTGATGAAGGCGAGTGATTTTCCTGACATACGAGACATTAGATAAGTAGAGTCATGAGACTCGTGCACCACAGCCAAATGATCACATTTCTTGTCACCATGTGTCTTCCCCATTGGCAGACAATTGTTTTAATCGCAATCTACCATTTCAGACTGTGAGATAATGCTCATGATGAAAAGGGAATGGTTGGCTAATATTTTTGGTTAAAACTGTACCTCTTCATTATAAGCCCAGAGAAAGTGAAAGCTCCACTTACACAGAATATTCAAGGACGTTCCCACCCTGTAGTCCTCCCCATGTACTGATTTCATTTCCTCTGTCGCTGCCAGGCCTACCTGCATCTGAGAGAAACATGAATGACAACCACCATGAGAATGAAAACAGTTGCGCATTTGAAGATTTACTGTGTTTGAATGCATGTATTAAACCTAATGCTGCAACTCCATTGTTTCTAAGAATTATACCTCTGTATTACCTGCAAAGTAACCAACTCTCCTGCCATTTTCACTGCAGTTGGAGCATATACATTTTGAAACAGTGTATTCAAATGTACACAAACTCATAGGAAAGAGCATAAAAACCCTTCGATACCAATTCCTATCTAGCACTCATTCAAACTCACTCAGGCTGGCTGGCTGACTGACTGACTGACTGACTGACACAGATTGACTGACTGACTGACTCACTTTCTGACTCAATCACTCACAGACTCCTTCACTGGCTCACTCAGCAATAAATTCAGACGCTCACTCACTGACTCACACACTGCTTCATTCAGCAATAGACTCTCCTAGGGGGCGTTCACACTAAACGCACTTTATCCACTTGGAAACGTGAGCTGCGTCTGTCCTGATTATTTGAAGCCTACACTGTAAAAAGCGCTGGGCGGCTGCTAAGTAACACTCCAATATCTCACTTTGCGGACATTCCGAACAATGTTAACAGCTGTTTGCAAACCTCTGTCAAGTGTGGTGTTTTGGAATTTAGTCCCTCATTTCAGTAGATTTCATTGGTTGTTGACTACAGCAAGACAATTGACATGTGGCGCTCTGCACCAAAAATAGACACATTTTCAACTTGAAGCACCCTCTCGCACTATGGCGCCCAGAGTACGTCCGAGCTTGGGACGTAGAGGTACACCTGTCAGGTCGATACGCATCCAAACCATTGAAAGGTATTTAAAGGTAGTCGCAGGAGCACTCAAAACTGTGTTGTATCTGATCACAGCCTTAGATTCTCACTTAGTGACAGACTAAGGACCCTATTCAGAAACGACACTCACACTAACTGAGTGAGAGTAAGCACTAAAACTTAGTTATTGTCAGGTTATACTAAATGAGTCAGAGGTTGCCAAAACACTCATTTGCTTTCAGAGACCTCACTCACACTGAAAACAGCGTCTCTTTCTGAGTGAAGGTTGAGTGTAGGGAACTCCTCTCTGGAGCCGCACTAACCTGTGCCGGTATTTCGTCATCATGGCTTTCAGGTGGTTACAAACATTGGAAACTCAAGATCATTTACAGCCACAAGCTCGACGCAGTCGCAACTACGCAAATTTTAACAATAATGATGATAACGACGCCGGTAACTTGCTGACTGACCACCTGGTTTCAGTGGTTACGAACTGCACTGTGGTGAACTGGAGGTTAGCATTTGTGTTCCCACCAATGGCTATTGGTGAACAGGCAATAGGGGAAGCTCAAAACTATCCCTTAAAAACAATGATTGGACATGACCTGTTTTCAATCATTTAAGAAGATTGAATTTACATGAACTCCAAAAATCCTAAGGACCATCATGTGTCGCCAGTTCTACTTGTTAAGCAAGAATGAGCATTGATAATTATTGTCCTGTTTTCAGTTATTCATTTAAATTACCACTGAAGAAACTCTGAAAACTGAACAATATCAGGTTTGGCCAGTTTTCATGAATGACGCATATCTGTCAACTGTCATGCATTCGGATTTCTTGCGCTTTTCTTTACTGATGGGTTGGAAAATTCTGCGCTCAGCAGCTCTTGGGGCGCGTGTGGATTGGTCTGCGAGGCTCATGTAGCTGTAAGTCACGAAAATCCATTCTTTTCTACATTCTTAATTGCTTAATTGCTCTTAAATGATCCAGAGTTTCCAATGTTTGTCACCACCTGAGAGCCATGATGACAAAATACTGGCGCAAGTTAGTGCTGCTCAAGGGAGGTGTTCCCTACACTCAACCTTCACTCCGAAAGAGACGCTATTTTCAGTGTGAGTGAGGTCTCTGAAAGGTTTCCGGCACGTTTCACAGCTTGTTGCTTAGTGAGGCTGTCCTGCACCTTTTGCAAGCCACTCGACCACAGAATTTATGAAGCGTAGTGGCTATTGCCCCGGCCGCCGGCTCTATTATTCAAGCTTTTCCTGTTATTGACCCGGATGTAACTTCTAATTTACGACAAGCCCCCCCACTTCATCCGGCTCAATAACTGGACATTTGACACAACTGAACTGGACGCCGGCTATATCACTTAGCCTCTACCTGTTAATGACCCGGCGGCGTCCGGGTCAATAGGCCCAACCTTTATGAAGACATGCTGATATTTTACATCGTCATTTATGTGCGAAAGAAACGCCTCAATTTTGTGAAGTAATGTACAAAACCCAAAACCAGTGAAGTTGGCACGTTGTGTAAATTGTAAAAAAAAAAAAAACAGAATACAATGATTTGCAAATCCTTTTCAACCCATATTCAATTGAATACACTGCAAAGACAAGTTACTTAATGTTCGAACCAGTAAACTTTGTAATTTTTTGCAAATATTAGCTCATTTGGAATTTGATGCCTGCAACATGTTTCAAAAAATCTGGCACAAGTGGCAAAAAAGACTGAGAGAGTTGAGGAATGCTCATCTAACACTTATTTGGAACATCCCATGGGTAAACGGGCTAATTGGGAACAGGTGGGTGCCATGATTGGGTATAAAAGCAGCTTCCCTGAAATGCTCAGTGTTATGGCCCCAATTTGTTATTACATTTATAACACAACAGCAACAGCAAGGGATGACACACAGTTTTTAAAACTTAAACACATTTAATTTAACAGACAAAGACAATAACAACTAACTAACAACTAATGAACCTAAAGACCAAGATTGATTAGGAAAAAAAAAGAAATATTTACAGTCCCTTTTTGTGGGGTGGCTTGGTGATGTCCTGGATAATGAAAATGCTCAAACACAGGCAAAGAAATCCACAAAAGAAATGTCACAGGTCTTGAACAGAACGGCAGGTCTGGTCATCTTCTTGCAATTTCTCCTACTACTTTACTGTCTCAATTCTTTTCCTTATATACTCTTTTGCAGACCCCACCCACATTTAGACCTCTTTTTTTTTTATTTTCTGAGACTTGCCCCAGACATGTCCAGGACATGTCTAAACATGACTCCAGTCTGAGCTTAACAAAAAAAGGTAAATACTGCCATCTAGTGGCCTATATTCACATTACACCTCCATTCCAAAAGGGAAAAATTTTGACTCATAAAGGCAAAATTTTTCTTTTCAATACAAAATGGTTAAGTGAACACTTGTCTATAGATACATATCATACAATATTCCAACACATGATATACACATTCAAACACGGGATAAGCAATCAGCAATTACATTGTCTGTACCCTTCACATGCTTAATTTCCAAGTCAAACTCCTGTAAAATCAAACTCCAATTCAACAATCTCCGATTCTTGTTTTTCATCTTACTCAAAAACATTAACGGATTGTGGTCAGTGTACACAATCATTGGCTTTTGTCCTGTACAAACATAAACCTCAAAGTGTAGTAAAGAAAGGACCAGAGCCAACAGTTCCTTCTCTATTGTGGAATAGTTCCTTTGGTGGCGATTGAACTTCCTGGAGAAGTATGCCACGGGATGCTCAATGTCATCAGAGTCACTTCTCTGTAGGAGCACAGATCCACAAGCTTGGTCGCTAGCATCGACCGCGATGGAGAACGGTTTGTTGAAGTCAGGAGATTTGAGCACGGGGAAGTGACACAGCAGAGACTTCATGCGATCGAAGGCTCTCTGGCATGCTTCATCCCAAGTGAACTTTACGCCTTTCTTCAGTTGGTTAGTTAGACTGAGAGCACTCTCAGCAAAGTTCTTGCAGAACTTGCGGTAGTACCCGATCATTCCAAGGAAGCGGCGCAAAGCTTTTTTGTTGTGAGGAACTGGAAAGTCCATGATGGCTTGGACTTTAGCATTTATGGGTGCCACCTTACCCTGGCCTATGACGAAGCCAAGATAGGTGACAGTAGCACAACCAAAGTCACTCTTGCTCAGGTTAACAGTCAGGTTAGCCTGGGTCAGGCGCTGGAACAAGTCTCTACATCTTTTAGATGTTCTTCCCAGGAGTCACTCCATGTGATCAGGTCATCGATGTACGCACCCGTGTGTGGCAATCCGGCAATTGTAGACTGTATCATCCTTTGGAACGTGGCTGGGGCATTTTTCATGCCAAAGGGTAGGACTTCATACTGGTACAATCCAGATGGTGTGGCAAAAGCAGAGATGCTCTTGGCCCTCTCAGTTAAAGGCACACACCAATAACCCTTCAATAAATCAATCTTGGTCAGAAACTTTGCTTGCCCTACACTATCAATACAATCATCAATCCTAGGTATTGGAAACACATCAGTTCTAGTTACAGCATTGACTTTGCGATAATCTGTACAGAATCTAGTACTTCCATCAGGTTTTGGAACTAGCACACAGGGTGAACTCCAATCAGAGTTGGAGGGTCTGATAATATCATGTTTTAACATGTACTCAACCTCTTTCTCAGCAATCTTTCTCTTTTCAGGATTCATCCGGTATGGATGCTGTTTTATTGGTTTGGCATCACCAACATCTACATCATGAGAGGCTATAGTAACTCTCTTTGGAACATCAGGAAACAAATCCTCATATTTCTTGATCAACCTTTCAAACTGATCTCTCTGTGAGGGTTCTAAGTGCTGGAGTTTTACATCAAGATTTTGCAACACTTCAGTGTTTGACAATTTACATGAAAAAACTTCAGCTTTAATTCTTGGTTCATCATCTTGAAACTCCCCCTCATCTCCACACGTTTCGACCATTGGAGAATCTGAAGTGACAGCTGCAACCCTAGCATTTCTGTCATGATAAGGCTTTGGCATGTTAACATGACACAATTGTTTTGGTTTTCTCCTATCTGGAGTCTTCACAATGTAATTGAGATCATTGAGTTTTGTCAGAATTTCATAAGGACCATGAAATCTAGCCTGCAATGGATTGGACTGCAAGGGAAACAACACAAGGACCTTGTCTCCTGGTTTAAACTCACGGCTTCTAGCCTTATGATCATACCAAGTTTTCATTTTTCCCTGACTTGATTTCAAGTTCTCTTTGGCAAGGTCACAAGCTGCACGCAATCTTTCCTTGAACTTGCTAACATAGTCTAACAGACTGATTTGCGGCTCTTCCTTTTGCCATTGTTCACTCAATAATAGCAAAGGTCCTCTCACTTCATGACCAAACACTAGCTCAAATGGACTGAATCCAGTAGACTCCTGCACTGCTTCTCTAGCTGCAAACAACAGCAAATGAACCCCTTCATCCCAGTCTTTCTCATGGTCATAACAATAAGTCCTCATCATTGTCTTGAGAGTGGAATGAAACCGCTTTAAGGCACCCTGACTTTCTGGATGATAGGCACTAGAAAGAATCTGTTTTGCACCTAGTTCATACACAACCTGCTGAAACAATCCTGAAGTGAAATTGCTACCTTGGTCTGACTGAATTTCCCTGGGAAGACCAAACAACGTGAAGAACTTTATCAAAGCCTTCGAGATTGCAGTTGCCTTGATGTTACGTAGAGGTATGGCTTCGGGGAATCTGGTAGATGCACACATGATTGTCAACAAGTACTGATTTCCAGATCTAGTCTTAGGTAATGGACCAACGCAATCAACAATGACCCTAGAGAATGGCTCCCCAAATGCTGGGATAGGCTGCAATGGAGCTACAGGTGGGTCTAACTGGTGTTTTCCAACTACCTGACAAGTGTGACAGGTTTTGCAAAAGTTGGAAACGTCTTTCCGAAGCCCAGGCCAAAAGAAGTGTTTCATGATCTTATCAACAGTCTTGTTAACACCAAGATGACCTCCTAAAGGTAAACTATGAGCCATTGTTAAGATCTCATTCCTATAGACCTTCGGAACAACACTTTGCCTGACCACTGCCCAATCTGCATTGGCAGGGATATCAGGAGGGCGCCACTTCCGCATCAACACACCATCCTTGAGATAATACCCAACTGGAACTGCATCTATTTCTTTTTCAGGAAGGGCTCTCCTCTTTAGTACACCAATTTCAGGATCATTAGTTTGCTCCTCAATCAACCGCTTTCTGGACAGAGACAAGTCTCCAGACACATCAGAATCACCAGACCCATCCGGCTGGCTGAATAGAGAACTGATAAAAGTATCTGATAAGTCCTCAAACGGAGAAACCATAGTAGGCCAATCAGAGTCATGAGGCGAACCACCTGAGTCCTGACTATTCAATGTACTGGACGGCACCACTACATCTTCTTCTTTAGCCTTCTTGGCCATAGCACGAGTCACTGCGCAAGAAGGATACAGAGATGGGTCCTCATCCCCATCTTCAGTGCTCGGCTGTGAAGTAAGATGTACAGGGGGAACTACTTTGCCCCCAGCCAGGTCATTGCCTAGCAACAGAGAAACACCCTTTATAGGTAGACTTGACATAAGTCCCACCTTTACCTGTCCTGTAACTAAATCTGACTTCAAGAATATAGAGCGCAGGGGTACAGATACAGTCCTCCCTTCAATACCTTGTACAAGTATGAAATCCCCTGAAGCGGTCTCATCACGTAACTCCAAGGAGTCCATCAACAAAAGTGACTGAGAAGCTCCGGTATCCCTTAGGATATATATGGGGACAGGAGTAGTATGCTCATTCAGAGCCACAAATCCCTCTGACACAAATGGAAGAAATTCCTCCCTCACGAAGTCAGCTGTATTAGGCTTTTTAGCCCCACAAGAAGCAGGCAATTTAGCAGATTGGTTATCTACTACAGGGGTTTCTAACCTTGTTTTCACAAAGGCATTTGGTTTGGTATCCTTTTCTTTTTCTTTCTTAGCTTTGAGGAACCAACAGTTAGTTGTAACATGACCAGATTTCTTGCAATAACTGCAAACTAGACCACGTTTGTCACTGTCAGCTTTCACACTTTGATTAGACCTGTTACTGGATTTCTGAGCACCATCACCAGATTTGTCTTTGTCTTTGGGTGAGGAATCTTGGGTATCACCGTAACCCTTTTTCTGAAATTGGGACCATTTATTGTTACTGCTAGACTGAAATTTGGACTTATGAGTGAGAACATATTCATCTGCAAATTTGGCAGCTGATTGCAAGTTCAGTGCTTGCTTCTCATTAAGGTAGGTCTTAACATCATCCTTAACACAGTTCTTGAATTCTTCAACTAACACCATCTCTTTTAGTGAGTTGAAATCATCCTTGACCTCCATAGAAGTACACCAGCGCTCAAAGCAAACCTGCTTCTCATTAGCAAATTCAACATAAGTCTGATTTTCAGATTTCTTCAGACCTCTGAATTTCTGTCGGTAAGCCTCTGGAACCAACTCATAAGCTCTCAAAATAACCTTTTTGACAACCTCATAATCAGAGGAATCATCTGCAGACAAAGCCGAATAGGCTTGTTGAGCTTTACCCTTGAGGACAGTTTGCAACATCAGAGGCCAGTGTTCCTTTGGCCACTGGCAACTCTTTGCTACCTTTTCAAAACACTGGAAATAGTTGTCAACATCCTTTTCTGAAAATGGAGGCACCAGTTTTACCTCCTGACTGGCACAAAATTTATTTTTAGTTTCAATTTTAATTTTTAGTTGCTCCATTTGGAGTCTTTCTTCTCTATCGAATTTCTCTAATTCAAAATCTCTCTGTCTCTGTCTCTCTCTTTCTGCTCTTTCCTCTTTCTCTCTCTCAAATTCTCTTTGTTTTTCTTCTCTTGCTAATTTTTCTAACTCAAACTGCCTTTGTTTTTCTTTTTCTTCCCTCTCAAATTCTCTTTGTTTCTCTTTTTCTTCCCTTTCTTTTTCCTCTTCTCTTGCTAATTTTTCCAACTCAAACTGCCTTTGTTTTTCTTTTTCCTCCCTTTCAATCCCTAGCATTTTTAATTTAAGTTCCATTTCTATATTTGGATTTTCCACTGGAAACTGTTCCAGATCTCCTGGTGCAAACACATTTTCATCAATGTAATATTCAACTATCTCTCTAGCCAGTCTTGCTTTTCGCATGGCTGGTTTCACCTCTGTCAGCTCTAAATGTCTGCAAATTTCTAGCAGTTCTGTCTTTTTAAAAGACTTCAAAACCCCTACGGTTGGTGATGCCAAGAAATCATCCATTGCTGTTGTCAATATATATGTATTCAATTAAAAAAAATTTTTCACAATTTGAAATGTTAGATTTTTAATAAATGACTCACAAAATGGTCTATCCCGGACCTTGAGCCCCCAATTTGTTATGGCCCCAATTTGTTATTACATTTAAAACAACACAACAGCAACAGCAAGGGATGACACACAGTTTTTAAAACTTAAACACATTTAATTTAACAGACAAAGACAATAACAACTAACTAACAACTAATGAACCTAAAGACCAAGATTGATTAGGAAAAAAAAAGAAATATTTACAGTCCCTTTTTGTGGGGTGGCTTGGTGATGTCCTGGATAATGAAAATGCTCAAACACAGGCAAAGAAATCCACAAAAGAAATGTCACAGGTCTTGAACAGAATGGCAGGTCTGGTCATCTTCTTGCAATTTCTCCTACTACTTTACTGTCTCAATTCTTTTCCTTATATACTCTTTTGCAGACCCCACCCACATTTAGACCTCTTTTTTTTTACTTTCTGAGACTTGCCCCAGACATGTCCAGGACATGTCTAAACATGACTCCAGTCTGAGCTTTACAAAAAAAAGGTAAATACTGCCATCTAGTGGCCTATATTCACATTACACTATTGACAGACACACGGCTCCGGTTAGGGAGTTCTAACATGCCCAGATAAGGAGGGAGAACAGAGTTTAACAAGTGCGGAGGTTCCGCTGAAACTGCAGCAAAGTAGATTGAGCAAAGCCAAAGGGGTGGAGAATAGAACAGAGCGAGTGCTGAGAGCTCATTAGTCAATTAGAAAGTGCAGCTATACAATCCCTATTGCTCGTTAGTTAGTTAATACTATAAACAGTGTTAGTTTGGGTTAGTATCTTTAACAAAAATAAACTGTCAGGTTGGTTCGTACTATAGAAAAAGCTAGGTGAAGGAAGTAAACAAGATTGGAGGGAATGATTTAAATACCAGAAACCATGAAATCACCGGAAAGTGTGGCATGCAATACTGGGGCAGTGAGCGCGCACATGACATAAGACCAGACAGGGGGAGACAAAGTGCAATGCATAGTATGAGACAAAACATGGACTGGAATATAACTGCAATATTGGAATATGGGAAACAGACAGAGACAAGGCAAAAACAAAACATGGCATGGATACAGAATCATAATCAAATCATGGTCAGGCAGAGCAGAGTTCATAAACAAACATGGCAATCAAAGCAGAATCATAACCAAAACATGGTCAAGCAGATCAAGATCATAACACTTATTGCTTTTATAAAAGGGTTACCTTACCTATAGCCCAATAAATAAACACACAAGAAAAATAATCAACGATTTATTGGTAATAATGCAACAATAAAATTGAGAACTATTCGTTCTTCCACCAAGCAAGTATAATGTGGGGGAAAAAAGCCACTAGATGGCAGTATTGACATTTTTTTTTTTGTTAAGCCCAGTCTGGAGCTAGTTTTTGAGCATGTCCTGGGCATGTCTGAGAGGGGAAAGTCCCAGAGAATTGAAAAAAGTCTGAAAGGTGGGAGGGGGCTGGAAAAGAGTATTTAAGGAGAGAAATTGAGAGAGTAAAAGTAGGAGGAGAAATTCCAAGGAGAAATAGTGGAAGGATACATTTGACCAGACCTGTCACTCTTTTCAAGACCTGTGAAGCTCGTTTTGAGGATTTTTGCCTGTGTTGGAGTATTTTCCTGTCCCAGGACATCGCAACAAAGCAACCCCATCTCAAGGGACTGTAAATATCTCGTTTTCTTTATTATTTCAATCTTGTTCAGCCTTTGTTTTATTAAATCTGTTAAAGTTTTAAAATTTTGTCTGTCATTCCTTGCTGTCCTATATGTCATAACAAGTTGGGGCCATTACACAAGAGAGTGCACAGAATGGTTGGCAAACACAGACGTTAAGATTGCTTTTTTATCTAGCGCCATAATGTCACATCAGGCTATTTGGGCTAATTAATGTGTATATATACTATGAAAGCAGGATATTTGGAATGTCTCCGATCTCCCGAAGGCCCCGTTAAATAATTTTACGATAGTTTCGGTTTTCGAGTTCCCTTGTTCTCAACTCGCACCTATTAGCCATATCATTACAACCAGCAGCGAGAGTAGGGAAGAAGATTGACTTTTGTCCTCCACACATCCCAGTGTCCAGGGAAATATGTTGAATTGTGCATTATGTTTGCTGGCCAGTTTGTCAACTAGCTAGCGTTCACTACAATGGATGTGGTCACCCTACACATGGCCCATAAAATAAACGCACACAAAAAAAAAAAAAAAAAAAAAAAACAAACCAACAATTTTTCACTAATACTGAAATAGCGAGCTAGTTAGCAACATAGGTAGCAAGCTAAAATGATATCGAACTCTGTTATGCAACAGTTTGCTAGGTAGATAGCCAACTGGTTAGTGGATTAAAAGGCTAAACTTCGCTAACACTGAAATAGCGAGCTAAAAGTCTTGAAACAAACAACCTAACGAGTAAGTTCAGCACCGAGTAGTTGGTTCCGCGCCGGGATATTTTGTGCTGCGGTTTGCCTCAGTGGGTTACAGTGATTTTATTCCGGCATGAAACGCGTCTCAGCCAATCACATCTAAGGATGGGAAGCACCCGTTTTCTAAAACTCAGTTTTTCTCAGTTTACATGCAAACATGCAACCAAAGTTTTCCAAAATCTCCACTCTGGCCAGAGTTTTTAAAAAGAATCGTTTTCAGAGGCGAATTCTCTGTTGGCGTGTAAACGAAGGGCACAGACTCAGAGGAATGTCTCCGTTTGTCAAAATAACTGTGTACGTGTAAACACAGCCTAATTCTGCAACAGAGTCACACACTGCTTTACTCAGTCACAGACTCATCTAGACACTCTCAGTGATAGACTCTTCTTTCTGAATACAGGCCTCAGTAACAGACTCTTTAAGACTCTCACTCAGTAACAGACTCACTTAGACTCTCACTCCTTCAGACTCACTAGTTCATAAAAGTTGGGGGCAGTGATCTCTGGGTACGCATAGGGTGCGAGGATGAGCTGTCCATAGGAATGTATGGTCAGAAAGCAGAGAATATCCTTGGTGCGCTTTTGCACAAACTCTGTCACCGCCATTGCTTCTACCTCTGACAAAGCCTTGGGCCCACAGTATACGTCAGAGCAGCAGTCCCTGGAGATCCCCACCGCTAAGAGCAGAAAATGAGAACATCGCAAAAACTCTCATTTCATTCCATTATTCAAAATATTTTCCTCATATAAATTGGATAGTGGATGACTAATTTCTAACAATACCGCATTACTTCAAAGCATGACCATTCGGCCCGTTCTTCAGATGTACAATTAAAATGCAATAGGCTGTTAGAAGGCGCACAATTGACTTAAAGCGTAACTAATACACAAATCACTTCCTCATTATGGTTTCAATGAGCAGTCAGAAATATACATCATGTGTGCTAAGCAGTGTGCTGCGAATGACTCATCCCACAAGAGGGTATATACATTAACTCACTGCCCCAGTTGGCATTGAAGTTGCGGTTGAGGTCTGTGCCGTAGCAGTCGCAGCCAACTTCGGCTGATTTCGATCTGGATTTCCTCCAAAGGCGAGTCTGCAGTTAGAGTAGTAACTCTGTCACAGTGTCATTCTTTTACAGTCTTAGGTTAAAAAAAAAGAAAGAAAAATTTGATTTAAAATCCACGAGTCCCATAAGGAAAAAAGTACTCACACTTTCATTTTTCCAGGAATACATGTAGCCATCAATGTTTAGCACGGGCGTGACATAGATATCCATGTTTTTGAGCATGAGGGTCAGCCGCTCGTCAGTTTTGTATGTCTGTAAAATCTGTTTTTGAAGTAGGAGAGTGAGAGATGGCCACAGAAATGAGTGGAAGACAAGTAGATCCCACCCCACAGCTTGATTATAATGGCAGTGCACCTGGCCACACGATAATGTCCCCAACTCCCTGTGCACCGACCAATCCCGTATACATCAGTGGTCACCATACCTGTTCCTGGAGGACAACCATCCTGTAGGTTCTATTTTTAACCCTAATATTTTTTGTCATATGTGACTTCATTCATTAGTTTCTCAGTTTTGAACTGGAGTCAAAAGCTACAGGACGATGGATCTCCAACAGGGTTGAGGACCACAGTATTCAAGATGGCCACACTCCACAACTAAAACTATTCAGTATAGCCCCACCCACCATTACACCGTAAGCGAACTCACCCACTCTTGGCCACGCCTCTCACCTCTTTGACAAACCACTGGCAGAATGCTGGAGCTATCCATTCTGAGGCATGGATCCCACAGTCAATCCAGATCATCTTCTTCGGTTCAGCGGACGCCAGGCCAATCTGGGAGAGAATGTGTGAATGACTGCCATGTTAAACACCCAATTTAATGACATATTTACAGGTAAATTTGCGCCCCAGGTGAAGCCTGTTACTCTGTACCCACTTCAATGCCATGCGCCACATCAGCAGGTTCTAAACTGCGCTGTTGAGGGACAAAAGCAGGGAGGTTCTGGCAGACGGCACGCCTTTCTGGCTGAGAATCTTGACTCTCATCATGCTGTGTAAGATGCGGTTCGAAACAGTGCTTTGGGCTGGACAAGATTTACCTTCAGAAGGGTGATATTATTTCCTTCAGAGGTCTTGCCGTACACCTCAGAAGTCACCAGCTCTGGGTTCTCCGTCACCACCTGCTCCATCCACATTGATATCTGTAAGACACAAGCAGTCCAACACTGAGACCAGTAGAAAGGGCATCAACAACATGGTGCGTCTCCACTAACTCTGACTGGGTAAGAGAGTGGCAGGGTGGTGTAGCTCACCTCATTCATTGGGTGATATGTGCTGTAGTTGTAACTGTTAAGCTGAAGGGTCTGCTGCGCATTCTCAACGGCTGTAGAAACTCTGCAACAGAGAAACAACAAGGCTTAATAAGAATTAGATACATACATCAACAAACAGGATAAGGCACTTTACAGCCTCACACACGAATAAAAACAGCTAGTGGCTGGGGCCCAAAAAATGCCTTATTTTAGCAGTTACCCCTACCGGCGGTACAACTTGGTGTCATTTGAATCATAGAAATGCCTAGTTTTCAAAAATATAAGGTGTAATGGGGCAGCTGCTGCACATCATAGTGAATTAACCCTTTGTTTGCAACAATGCGTGGAATAAAGATGATTTCCAATACATTCATATTTATTGAAAAACACACAAAAAATATGAACTTCGAAGACAAAAATCAACTTGTTTTAATGGATAGGATTTTTTTTTTTTGGGTTCTCACTTTGTAGCATGTAATGAAATGAAATGAAATCTTTATTTCGAACACGTTAAAAGATAAAACAGAGACAATCACCAAAACAAATGGCCACCATGCCAATACCAAAACAAAAACAAAAAACAAACTGTTGATAATTGTCTTGCAAGAGCAGCAAGAATGCATGCTCGAAAAGGAGTAGGAAGAAGTAAGAACTTATTTAATCCTACCCCTTGTATTACCATATTCTACAGTTAAGTTATTAAATTCTCTATTATTATATTTACAACATTCACCGTCTATTCAAGGACCAAGGGTACTTTCAATTTGTTGACTAGAATATTCAATAAGCTTCTTATATACAAATATACACAAAATATTGCACCTGCATATAATACTGAATTTCTATACTTCTAGAACCCCCAGCGCACACACAGAAGAAGACATAACAAGACAATGTATCCACATTTTTCTAAACCCTGCCATTACCGTCCTGGGTCAAACTGCTGTTCCTCATCCTTATATTTATTTAAAATTTGTTTTTTATATGTTTTTTTAAACTTGCCAATGGTTTTACATTTCCCTAATTCATCTGTTAAACTGTTCCATAATTTGACCCCAGAGACTGAGACACACATGCTTTTCAAGGTAGTTCTGACACGATCTATTTTTAAGTTCAGTTCCCCTCTTAGATTATAGCCTCCTTCTCTCTCTGAGAACAGTTTATTTATGTTTCCTGGGAGTAAGTTATTTTTTGCTTTAAATATTATTTGTGCTGTTTTAAACTCAATCAGATCTTGAAATTTTAGAGCTTGCAGTTTTAAGAAAAGTCTATTTGTGTGATCTCTAAATCCTACATTGTGGATGAATCTGATAGCCCTTTTCTGCATTATATTTATTGTTTGAAGATTACTTTTATATGTGTTTCCCCATACCTCTACACAATAGGTCAGATAAGGTAAAATTAATGCCCAATATAAAATATATAGAGCTTTCAAGTTGAAGATCTGCCTTGCTTTTCACAGGACGGCAATGCTCCGTGCCAGCTTCCCCTGAACATATTTAATATGTGGTTTCCAGCAGATTTTGTGGTCTAGAATTACACCAAGGAATTTGATTTCATTTACTCTTTCTATGCTAATATTATCAATGTTTAATTTTATATCTATATTTCTCTTATAATGTCCGAACAACATAAAATTAGTTTTGTTCAGATTTAAAGACAATTTGTTAGCATCAAACCACCTTTTTAAGGTATTCATTTCCTTCGTAATCACCTCCAAAAGCTGCTGTAATTCCACATCTGAACAAAAAATATTTGTGTCATCTGCAAATAACACAAATCTTAATACATTTGATACCCTGCAAATATCATTAATATACATAATAAATAGTTTTGGTCCTAAAACGGATCCTTGAGGCACCCCGCATGTAATATTCATGAAACTTGATGTATTCTGATTTATTTGTACAAATTGCTGTCTGTTTAGTATATAACTCTTCAGCCAATCCAAAACATGACCCCGGAAACCATATTTCTCCAATTTTCTAATCAATATGTCATGATTGACTGTGTCAAATGCTTTCTTGAGATCTAAAAACACTCCCATTGCCTACTTCTTTGTATCGATACAGTGTGTTATTTCTTCTACCAATTCTAACAGTGCCATGGCTGTCGATCTATTATTTCTAAATCCATACTGACTGTCTGTTAACAACTTGTGTTTCTCAACAAAACCATCAAATCGTTTTATGAATACTTTTTCTAATATTTTTGAAAATTGGGAAAGCACTGATATCGGCCTATAATTAGTGAAGTAGTGTTTATCGCCTGCTTTGTAAATGGGAACAACTTTTGCTACTTTAATCTTATTTGGAAATAACCCATTTTGAAAAGACAGGTTAAAAATATACATAAGTGGCTTAGTAATACCATCAATAACATTCTTCACAGTCAACATGTCAATATCATCACAATCTATACTGTTTTTGTTCTTAAATCCTTTGACTACATCATAAATTTCTTTTTCTTCTACAGCTGTTAAAAACATTGAACTATTATTCCTCTCAACATAGTCTGTAGGATCAATTTCTGTTCCCTCCACCATTATTTCCTCTGACAGTTTTGGTCCAATATTTACAAAAAATGAGTTGAATCCATCTGCTACATCCTTCATTTTCTTGAAGTACAAGAACACATGATGTACAAGAACACACACACACACACACACACACACACAAACAAACAAATCTGTATAATCAAAACCCCAAGCCCACATATACACACAGTGAAAAGCTTAATAAAACTATCACCTGCATCAGAACTCAGAGCACTAGACTTCAACAGAAAGCACTAGATATTTTCCGCACCCCGGTGGGTATAACTATGATTGCTGTAGCAAGTCAGATACTGAACATTCAAAAACACTCTGTAAAGAAAAATCCTCTTCTCATCTCCTGTAAAATGGCTTCATCTCACCTGAATGAATGTAAGCACAGGGCCAGGAGAAACAGGCCCACAGAACCGAGCACGGCCATCCTCTCTCAGTATCTTTAAAGTCCTCCAGACACCCTCCGCCTTCGTGATTGTGAAAGTGCCACATTTTATCAACGGATTAAACATTTAACACTAGAACTGCACATAACTCTGTTTGAAGCACAACCCTATGTCTCCCAGTCAGTGACTTTTCCTAAAATGGTGTTATTCATCAACTTATGAGTTACGGGAATTCTGGAATAAAAGAGAAAGAAAAAAATCACTGATAATACCAAGAGTGGCCTCAAGGTCATCTTAAACCTCCATTACTTCAAATGCAAAAAACTGTAAATGGACCATATAGCCAGGCTGTAAAGCCAGGCTACATAGTCAGCCTGTAGGTAGTCAGACAGACAGCTCAAGTATTTCACAGCAGCCTAATACCTCACTTTTGCCAATTTATCCAACACATTCATACACTGGCATGTATGCCAGGCAGTCAACTGCATCTTGGTTGCTGAGCAACGCATTTTGTTACCTTTTGAATAGTGTGCTGGTGCGTATATAAACCTGTTGCTGTCATGACGTCAGAATCAGTTTGTTCTCCCATTTTGCAGATTGAAATTTGATTGTCACACGGCTGTTCTCTTAGTGATTCAATTTATTTAGTTAGTCAGGTAGGCTACCAGAAAAGTAAATGGATCAGAGGAATCGGATGAATGTAAGTCAGGCTTTCGCAAAGCTTCAGACATGAGTTCTGGTGAGTCAGATAGGGAAGAAATTCAAGGCCCAGTGATGTGTCTTGGTCCAGTGAATCCAAATGATTTTGAACCTGAATGTCAAGGTGTTCAGTGTTTTTGCTGGTTACGAGTAGACTGTGCATCAAAACAGTGTAGAGGAACAGGTTGTGGTTCCCAAACATTTTGACTAAGACTCTCTCTCATGTGCTCGGTGTTCATGTTAATTTTTTATGAGAGCAGAGGTGTATTGTTATTTCAAAGTTCAATGTTTTTGTGCAATGTTCTTTATTTGTCTGTTTGACAGTTCATCAAATTGTATTTTTTTCCCCATTATTTAATGATACACGCCTTAAACATTACAGAAATGAATTTACATTGTTATATTATTAAAATAAATTAAAGCCTGATTTGGAAAAATTAAGCAAATAAGAGGTTTTTTCATTTATTTTTACATGTATTTTAAAAACAGCTGTTCCAGACTTCTAATCTGCGATCATAATGCCCGCAGCGGTGGGAGGTGAAAATTACCTCGTGGCCGTTCTATGAGGTACTGCATTGTCGGCCGTTCTAGTGTTAATCATTTTTAAGTGTTTGTTAAACTTCAATAGAAGTTAAATCAGAACCTGACGTTGACGCATGGACTTGATACTCTGCCCCAAGTATTCATCCACTTGGCCTGTCAAACTGTCATTAATAATTTCTTTCCACCACATGACACTGCAATATTCTTTCCTCTTATGGAAAAATCACATGTGACCACATTACAAAATAACGTGATCACATGTGACAGTAGACATGTGAAATTGGGACTACCACATGTGGTCGCATGTGCTCCAAATAACATGCAGTCACTTGTAATTCCTAATAACGTATGGTCACATGTGATTACCAAAAACCTGTGTAGTCACATGTGAGGAAAAGTGGTTCCCCAAAACATGTCCACATATGATTCCACAGAACATGTGTTACATGTGATGCCACATTGAATGATAAAGTCTCATGTAGGTTGAATAATGGCTTCAGCTCTGTAAATGGAAACCACACAAGTTCAGGCGCACAAAACACTTTATTAAAAACTATATCTGCAACATTCTATTTAATTCCTTAAGTTTCAAAACGGTCTTCTTGTTTTCCAATTTCTGGACCATAACACTCTTTATATGAGTAGGCTCTGTGTGGGGGAACTTGTCCCTCACATGATTTGGAAAACAAGAAAAGTAGGCATGTACAGGTATAGCTGGAAATCGCTTTTAAAAAAAAGTGACTTAATTTGCATTGAATGTACTGTTTGTGTACAGTAATCATGACATTTCTTGAATGTTTGTCTGTGTTTTGGAGAATGTATAAATTGAGTAGCAACATGAAGGTCAGTTAAAGTACAGAAAATATATCCCAGTTTATTATATCCCCGAACGCCGAATGTTTTTGGTCCGACCGCCCTACATGTTAATGCGATAACTTCAGTAATATTTCAAGTAGAAATTTCAAGTTTTGCATATACGTAAGTATCATAAAGAGGAAGAACTGATTCGATTTTGGACAATTTACGATTTCTAGATTGGCCACCAGGGGTCAAAAACGAAAAAAAATCACTGTTTTTATCATATCTCTGGATCAGTGCAAATGAAAGGTCATGACCTGAGGATGTGTCCTACGATGACATTATACCTGTTTGGTTCAAAATTTTGACACAAGGTGGAGCTTTGTCACATAAAATTCACCATTTTTGCCATATCTTTGGAACTATTTGTCCAATTGACATGAAACTATGTGCAACTGCAAGGTCATGACCTCACAACATGTCACATGATGACATCATACCTGTATGGTTCAATACTTTGCCACCAGGTGGCACTTTGTAATGGAAAATTACCATTTTGGCCATATCTTCAGTACCATTTGTCCGATTGACCCAAAATTAAGTTCAGATGAAAGGTCATAACCTGAGGGGCTTTATATTATATTGGGTCTATTCAAGGATTGTCGCCTCTGACGGCATAAGCCTAGTTTTATATAGGATTTCAAATAAAGATGCCAATCATTGGCAATGTGGTGTGTTTTTCTTTAATTGGTTCAAATTCACACATGACATACATTGAATCTTTAATTTATTTTTCAAGTCAAAAAGTTCACCACCAGATATTCAACAATGCTTGATGGGATCAAGATGAAACTTAATAAATGTGCAACATACAACATCTGTATTAACGGTCAGGTGAATTTTGCTTTTACCATGTAAGCAGGTGACATGCCCCCAATATGCATTCCACAAGGCGACATGACCACATGTAAGCAGAATCTTGATAGAAATGTGCAACAAACATGTCAACGGTCATGTGAATTTTGCTTTCAACATGTAACCGCATGTGCCCTCGTCTAACCAATGTGTTCACATGTGAAATTGACGTGCTCTCGTTATTCACATGATCGCGTGTATTTCGCATAAAATCACTTGTTTCACGTGACTTTTTCATGAGGGTCAATCTTTTTTTTTACGCCTCAGTTTCGCCACGGTGCGCTTTTACGCTGACATGCACATAAAAAAAACTCAAGACGTCTTCCTTGATGCTCAAGACGGACAATCAGTAAATGAAGATGACTGCACCACTGCAAAAAATAACACCAGCCTAGATAAATAAGAGCTGCCATTTTGACACATGAAAGATGGCGGAAACTTAACTCTTTCCTCAGAAAAGAGATTTACAAATTTCTCTCGTTTGTGAAAACCCGCAGGGGGGGAAAAAAATGGTTTTCAAACTCCAGAAAAAAAAAAAAAAACACTTTTCGGTTGGAGGCAATTTCATGGGTTGGTTGGCTTTCGCCCATCAGACATTTTTAAGGATGGCCTGGCCAATCAGTGCCTGCAGTTTATTGACATCACATTTTCAGCTCGACTCAGCTCGCTTGGAGCCCTGGCCGTGTAGGAAGTAAAAGAGAACCTGGTACCAGATACTATCACCTAATGGAAAACCCTAAAAAGAGAGTAAAGTAAAGTCGAGTAGAGCCGAGGAAGTTCTAGTGGAAAAAAAAAAGCCTATAAGTTGTAGGCAGCGGCGGCAGGTGAACTGAGGTGAACTGGCAAGGGGAAGCACAAACCATCCCTGAAAAATAAATATCGGTCATGACCTGTTTTCAATCTTTTTAAAATTGACTTCGCTTGACTTCAAAAATTCTAAGGACCATCAGGTGTCGCCTGCTCTCCTTGTTAAGTTAAATTGAGAACAAATTGTAAGGTGAGGTCAGGTGAACACCAGTTGCAGGATCCAGAAGTGTTTATTAAACACCAAACACTGAGAGAAACTTGGCAGACACACCAGAAATAAAACACCGTGCACATGCGCTGAACCAATGGGAGAACTGAAGTACACTGCCAAAGGCAAGGGGAAACAGAAATACTCACTCCAAGAGTGGATAAACTAAAAAAACAAAAACTGAACCTAACTAACTGGCTAAAAACACTGGGAGACTTAAACACGAGGCTGACAAGACGAGGGCGCAGCAAACTATAAGACTCGGGAATCATACAAGGAGAAACTCGGAAGGCACGAGGAGCAGAGATTTCACCAAGTAGAACAGAGTCAATATGAGGATCCATCTGACAGCCCTTCCCAACTCTGCCACATATAGTCACGAGAGGAGGCGGGGACTCGGAATGCAGTCTTGACTAAAACAGAAACACATTGGATTAATAAAAGATTACACGAAAACCGGGTTAACAATAATGACTCGAGACAAGACGCGGAGACCATCAATCAAGCGTAGACAGTTTAGATTAAGGTAATCTAAACGTGACGAGTAAAAAGCACCACGAGAGAAGCAAAGGAAAGCACAGCTTTAAACGCAGTTATTCAGGAACAGCTTAGGCAGAATTACGAAAGCCATATATGCACGCACTCGCTAATGAGTTATTTAAGGTTGATACTACGTGACAAAATATTTACCATCACCCTCAAATAAGTGCTGGTTAGTAGGGGTCAGTAATTATCCAATCAGAGAACGCATACACTCAGAGTTTCGCGAGACCCAGAATTAAACACAGGTGGAAGCTGAAACCAAAAGAGGAAATGTGATTGGACGACGAGACACAGGCATGCTGAAGGCAGTCACACGACATCATTGGAGAATGCAGATTGGAAGTGGATCGTCAGACGGCAGAGATGAAAGCTGAAATATAAAGCGAAAGTAAGACACAAGCACAAATAAGCTCGAGACACAAACACACAAAAGGCAGAATCATAACACAAATAGCCATATTCTTGTCCTGTTTTCAATCACTCATCTAAATTTCAATCACAGAAACTCCAAAAACTCTCAACAATATCAGGTGTGGCCAGTTTTCAATAATATTTATTTATTTATTTATTAAGGTGTCACCGTTTACATTATAGACAACCAAATAATGCACAAACTCCATTAAAAAAAAAAACGCCACTCTATTAAGAGTTATGAGAGACCATACAAATTATTACACATCACATCATAAATTAAAACAGAATAACAAAAAATAAAAAATAATAAAAATAATCAAGATAACACATACACTATTGTAATGTGAATATAGGCCACTAGATGGCAGTATTTACCTTTTTTTTGTTAAGCTCAGACTGGAGTCATGTTTAGACATGTCCTGGACATGTCTGGGGCAAGTCTCAGAAAGTAAAAAAAAAGAGGTCTAAATGTGGGTGGGGTCTGCAAAAGAGTATATAAAGAAAAGAATTGAGACAGTAAAGTAGTAGGAGAAATTGCAAGAAGAAGGATACGTGTGACCAGACCTGTCATTTCTGTTCAAGACCTGTGTAGTTTCTTTTGTGGATTCCTTTGCCTGTGTTTGAGCATTTTCTTCATCCAGGACATCACCAAGCCACCCCACCAAGAAGGGACTGTAATTATTTCTGTTTTTTTTCTTATTTATCAATCTTGGTCTTTAGTTGTAGGTTGTTATTAGTCTTTGTCTTTGTTAAAAATTAAATGTGTTTTAGTTGTTGAAACTGTGTTTGTCGTCCCTTGCTGTTGCTGTTGTGTTATGAATGTAATAACAAATTGGGGCCATAACAAATTGGGGGCTCAAGGTCCGGGATAGACCATTGTGTGAGTAATTTATTGAAAATCTAACATTCCAAATTGTGAAATTGTTTTTGTGAATTTTCCTAGATATATATTGACAACAGCAATGGATGATTTCTTGGCATCACCAACCGTAGGGGTTTTGAAGTCTTTTAAAAAGACAGAACTGCTAGAAATTTGCAGACAGTTGGAGTTGACAGAGATAAAACCAGCCATGCGAAAAGCAAGACTGGCTAGAGAGATAGTTGAATATTACATTGATGAAAATGTGTTTGCACCAGGAGATCTGGAACAGTTTCCAGTGGAAAATCCAAATATAGAAATGGAACTTAAATTAAAAATGCTAGAGATTGAAAGGGAGGAAAGAGAAAAAGAAAGGGAATTTGAGAGGGAAGAAAAAGAAAAACAAAGGCAGTTTGAGTTAGAAAAATTAGCAAGAGAAGAAAAACAAAGAGAATTTGAGTTAGAAAAATTTGCAAGACAGAGAGATTTTGAATTAGAGAAACTCGATAGAGAAGAAAGACTCCAAATGGAGCAACTAAAAATAAAAATTCAAACTGAAAATAAATTTCGGGCTAGCCAGGAGGTAAAACTGGTGCCTCCATTTTCGGAAAAGGATGTTGACAACTATTTCCAGTGTTTTGAAAAGGTAGCAAAGAGTTGCCAGTGGCCAAAGGAACACTGGCCTCTGATGTTGCAAACTGTCCTCAAGGGTAAAGCTCAACAAGCCTATTCGGCTTTGTCTGCAGATGATTCCTCTGATTATGAGGTTGTCAAAAAGGTTATTATGAGAGCTTATGAGTTGGTTCCAGAGGCTTACCGACAGAAATTCAGAGGTCTGAAGAAATCTGAAAATCAGACTTATGTTGAATTTGCTAATGAAAAGCAGGTTTGCTTTGAGCGCTGGTGTACTTCTATGGAGGTCAAGGATGATTTCAACTCACTAAAAGAGATGGTGTTAGTTGAAGAATTCAAGAACTGTGTTAAAGATGATGTTAAGACCTACCTTAATGAGAAGCAAGCACTGAATTTGCAATCAGCTGCCAAATTTGCAGATGAATATGTTCTCACACATAAGTCCAAATTTCAGTCTAGCAGTAATAATAGATGGTCCCAATTTCAGAAAAAGGGTTATGGTGATACCCAAGATTCCTCACCCAAAGACAAAGACAAATCTGGTGATGGTGCTCAGAAATCCAGTAACAGGTCTGATCAAAGTGTGAAAGCTGACAGTGACAGAAGTGGTCTAGTTTGCAGTTATTGCAAGAAATCTGGTCATGTTACAACTAACTGTTGGTTCCTTAAAGCTAAGAAAGAAAAAGGAAAGGATACCAAACCAAATGCCTTTGTGAAAACAAGGTTAGAAACCCCTGTAGTGGATAACCAATCTGCTAAATTGCCTGCTTCTTGTGGGGCTAAAAAGCCTAATACAGCTGACTTTGTGAGGGAGGAATTTCTTCCATTTGTGTCAGAGGGATTTGTGGCTCTGAATGAGCATACTACTCCTGTCCCCATATATATCCTAAGGGATACCGGAGCTTCTCAGTCACTTTTGTTGATGGACTCCTTGGAGTTACGTGATGAGACCGCTTCAGGGGATTTCATACTTGTACAAGGTATTGAAGGGAGGACTGTATCTGTACCCCTGCGCTCTATATTCTTGAAGTCAGATTTAGTTACAGGACAGGTAAAGGTGGGACTTATGTCAAGTCTACCTATAAAGGGTGTTTCTCTGTTGCTAGGCAATGACCTGGCTGGGGGCAAAGTAGTTCCCCCTGTACATCTTACTTCACAGCCGAGCACTGAAAATGGGGATGAGGACCCATCTCTGTATCCTTCTTGCGCAGTGACTCGTGCTATGGCCAAGAAGGCTAAAGAAGATGATGTTGTGGTGCCGTCCAGTACATTGAATAGTCAGGACTCGGGTGGTTCGCCTCATGACTCTGATTGGCCTACTATGGTTTCTCCGTTTGAGGACTTATCAGATACTTTTATCAGTTCTCTATTCAGCCAGCCGGATGGGTCTGGTGATTCTGATGTGTCTGGAGACTTGTCTCTGTCCAGAAAGCGGTTGATTGAGGAGCAAACTAATGATCCTGAAATTGGTGTACTAAAGAGGAGAGCCCTTCCTGAAAAAGAAATAGATGCAGTTCCAGTTGGGTATTATCTCAAGGATGGTGTGTTGATGCGGAAGTGGCGCCCTCCTGATATCCCTGCCAATGCAGATTGGGCAGTGGTCAGGCAAATTGTTGTTCCGAAGGTCTATAGGAATGAGATCTTAACAATGGCTCATAGTTTACCTTTAGGAGGTCATCTTGGTGTTAACAAGACTGTTGATAAGATCATGAAACACTTCTTTTGGCCTGGGCTTCGGAAAGACGTTTCCAACTTTTGCAAAACCTGTCACAATTGTCAGGTAGTTGGAAAACACCAGTTAGACCCACCTGTAGCTCCATTGCAGCCTATCCCAGCATTTGGGGAGCCATTCTCTAGGGTCATTGTTGATTGCGTTGGTCCATTACCCAAGACTAGATCTGGAAATCAGTACTTGTTGACAATCATGTGTGCATCTACCAGATTCCCCGAAGCCATACCTCTACGTAACATCAAGGCAACTGCAATCTCGAAGGCTTTGATAAAGTTCTTCACGTTGTTTGGTCTTCCCAGGGAAATTCAGTCAGACCAAGGTAGCAATTTCACTTCAGGATTGTTTCAGCAGGTTGTGTATGAACTAGGTGCAAAACAGATTCTTTCTAGTGCCTATCATCCAGAAAGTCAGGGTGCCTTAGAGCGGTTTCATTCCACTCTCAAGACAATGATGAGGACTTATTGTTATGACCATGAGAAAGACTGGGATGAAGGGGTTCATTTGCTGTTGTTTGCAGCTAGAGAAGCAGTGCAGGAGTCTACTGGATTCAGTCCATTTGAGCTAGTGTTTGGTCATGAAGTGAGAGGACCTTTGCTATTATTGAGTGAACAATGGCAAGAGAAAGAGCCGCATATCAGTCTGTTAGACTACGTTGGCAAGTTCAAGGAAAGATTGCGTGCAGCTTGTGACCTTGCCAAAGAGAACTTGAAATCAAGTCAGGGAAAAATGAAAACTTGGTATGATCATAAGGCTAGAAGCCGTGAGTTTAAACCAGGAGAAAAGGTCCTTGTGTTGTTTCCCTTGCAGTCCAATCCATTGCAGGCTAGATTTCATGGTCCTTATGAAATTCTGACAAAACTCAATGATCTCAATTACATTGTGAAGACTCCAGATAGGAGAAAACCAAAACAATTGTGTCATATTAACATGCTAAAGCCTTATCATGACAGAAATGCTAGGGTTGCAGCTATCACTTCAGATTCTCCAATGGTCGAAACGTGTGAAGATGAGGGGGAGTTTCAAGATGATGAACCAAGAATTAAAGCTGAAGTTCTTTCATGTAAATTATCAAACACTGAAGTGTTGCAAAATCTTGATGTAAAACTCCAGCACTTAGAACCCTCACAGAGAGATCAGTTTGAAAGGTTGATCAAGAAATATGAGGATTTGTTTCCTGATGTTCCAAAGAGAGTTACTATAGCCTCTCATGATGTAGATGTTGGTGATGCCAAACCAATAAAACAGCATCCATACCGGATGAATCCTGAAAAGAGAAAGATTGCTGAGAAAGAGGTTGAGTTCATGTTAAAACATGATATTATCAGACCCTCCAATTCCGATTGGAGTTCACCCTGTGTGCTAGTTCCAAAACCTGATGGAAGTACTAGATTCTGTACAGATTATCGCAAAGTCAATGCTGTAACTAGAACTGATGTGTTTCCAATACCTAGGATTGATGATTGTATTGATAGTGTAGGGCAAGCAAAGTTTCTGACCAAGATTGATTTATTGAAGGGTTATTGGTGTGTGCCTTTAACTGAGAGGGCCAAGAGCATCTCTGCTTTTGCCACACCATCTGGATTGTACCAGTATGAAGTCCTACCCTTTGGCATGAAAAATGCCCCAGCCACGTTCCAAAGGATGATACAGTCTACAATCGCCGGATTGCCACACACGGGTGCATACATCGATGACCTGATCACATGGAGTGACTCCTGGGAAGAACATCTAAAAGATGTAGAGACGTTGTTCCAGCGCCTGACCCAGGCTAACCTGACTGTTAACCTGAACAAGAGTGACTTTGGTTGTGCTACTGTCACCTATCTTGGCTACGTCATAGGCCAGGGTAAGGTGGCACCCATAAATGCTAAAGTCCAAGCCATCATGGACTTTCCAGTTCCTGACAACAAAAAAGCTTTGCGCCGCTTCCTTGGAATGATCGGGTACTACCGCAAGTTCTGCAAGAACTTTGCTGAGATTGCTCTCAGTCTAACTAACCAACTGAAGAAAGGCGTAAAGTTCACCTGGGATGATGCATGCCAGAGAGCCTTCGATCACCTGAAGTCTCTGCTGTGTCACTTCCCCGTGCTCAAATCTCCTGACTTCAACAAACCGTTCTCCATCGCGGTCGATGCTAGCGACCAAGCTTGTGGATCTGTGCTCCTACAGAGAAGTGACTCTGATGACATTGAGCATCCCGTGGCATACTTCTCCAGGAAGTTCAATCGCCACCAAACAAACTATTCCACAATAGAGAAGGAACTGTTGGCTCTCGTCCTTTCTTTACAACACTTTGAGGTTTATGTTTGTACAGGGGAAAAGCCAATGATTGTGTACACTGACCACAATCCGTTAATGTTTTTGAGTAAGATGAAAAACAAGAATCGGAGATTGTTGAATTGGAGTTTGATTTTACAGGAGTTTGACTTGGAAATTAAGCATGTGAAGGGTACAGACAATGTAATTGCTGATTGCTTATCCCGTGTTTGAATGTGTATATATATATATATATCATTTGTTTGAATATTGTATGATATGTATATATAGACAAGTGTTCACTTAACCATTTTGTATTGAAAAGAAAAATTTTGCCTTTATGAGTCAAAATTTTTCCCTTTTGGAATGGAGGTGTAATGTGAATATAGGCCACTAGATGGCAGTATTTACCTTTTTTTTGTTAAGCTCAGACTGGAGTCATGTTTAGACATGTCCTGGACATGTCTGGGGCAAGTCTCAGAAAGTTAAAAAAAAGAGGTCTAAATGTGGGTGGGGTCTGCAAAAGAGTATATAAAGAAAAGAATTGAGACAGTAAAGTAGTAGGAGAAATTGCAAGAAGAAGGATACGTGTGACCAGACCTGTCATTTCTGTTCAAGACCTGTGTAGTTTCTTTTGTGGATTCCTTTGCCTGTGTTTGAGCATTTTCTTCATCCAGGACATCACCAAGCCACCCCACCAAGAAGGGACTGTAATTATTTCTGTTTTTTTTCTTATTTATCAATCTTGGTCTTTAGTTGTAGGTTGTTATTAGTCTTTGTCTTTGTTAAAAATTAAATGTGTTTTAGTTGTTGAAACTGTGTTTGTCGTCCCTTGCTGTTGCTGTTGTGTTATGAATGTAATAACAAATTGGGGCCATAACACTATTCACATACAAATTTATACCCAGGAAATCATATTCCCAATATCCCCCCAGATAAATAAATGAATAAAAATAAATAGTTAAAAAAAAAAAAAACTTTAAATTAAAAACACATGGAATATATGTGTGTGTGTGTGTGTGTGTGTGTGTGACCCTCCATGTGATTTTGGTACTTTGGGGTACAATTCAATTATTGAAAAAACGCGAAGCGAAGACATCCACTGTGGTATTATAAGCGTTTCCTGTTTGTCCAGCTGTCATAGCCTCTTACAGCTAGAAGAAGGCATGCAATTACAAAATTGAGTTGAGCAGGAAGTGCTCTTCATTTAGACACTAACTTGGACTGCATAACTTTGTTTTTTGAGATAGAGTTGTTTAAAGTTTGCTGATAAAACTGCTGATCAAAATGAGCACTAGCGCTTCAGATGCTTTAGCAGAGAGTCTTCTAGTTCAATACATCAAAGCAAATCAAAAGCTCCAAACACGTTACGGGACACTTACAGATGGTACAGATGGTAAGACACCGCAAAATCTTCAACAGTGACAGCGCAATTTTTTTTTTGTCTTTAGGTTTGGTATTCCAGAAATAAAATGACATGTACATGTATGAAATTAAACTGTGAACTTTTCCATTCACTAGGGGGGCATTTTCATCCAAATTGGTAAATTTTCCAAGGAATTGCTGCAATTTTTATAGCTCTATTCCATCCAAATACTCATTGCAGGCAACTTTTGGTCCAGAGGGAAAAAAAGTGTTTTCTTTCAGATTTTGTAATGTAAAGGAGGAGTTGTGGAAAACAGAGGAATGATTTTCTCAGTGCTAGGCTCACAGGCAGGGTGGATACAGGGCCAGAGGTCCTTGGATCAGGCAGCACCTGTATTCTTTCCACATGGGAAAAGCTCTTCAGTTGTACTGTGTTTGCTACAGAGTGTACAGCAGTCAGAGGACTGCATGTGAGTGGGTCTGCATGTATTGTTCTCAATACACGAACAACAAGGATAACCAGAGGAAGGACTGAGGTCAGGTGGGGGCGAACGAGGAGACTGGAGGTCAGGCTAGGTGTAAGTGAAGTTGAAGGAACTGGTTCGAGGTCGGTAGCCGGTGTATCAAGCTGAAAGGATCAGGCCAGGCAGGCAGATGCGCACTCTAAGACTTGGATGAAGTAGGAACCTGAAGAATTGCCTCACGCCAGGACTGCAGGCACCCAGTAAAGTTCCCCAAATAAATAACAACTTGCTCTCTTTGGTTTAAAATCCGAAGGCAAAAGACAACAGTCCCGTAAAAGGAAGACAAAAAACACAAACACAACATTTAACGGCGCAAAATGTGTAAGAGAGGAAAGGAAGCACGAGGGGAGGGGCTACTACAAAGACAATAATTAAATGATGAGAATCGATTAGAATAAATCTGAAGCATACAGAGTCCGCAAGATCGCTGGGGAAAACAGTTAAGAAAGTGCCCAGGATGTGACAGTATCTCCCCACCCCCTTCCCAGGGGCTCCAGCTGGTGGTCCTGTGACTGATCCCAGACACCAAAGCCCAAAGTACCGGACCAGCGAGAGGTCAAGGATGTGGTGCTCCTGCGCCCAGGACTGCTCCCGGAGCTCATACTGCTCCCGGTCCACAAGAACCTGGTGCCCATCCCCCCCTGCACTAAACCGCAAGGATGAGGTGCACTGTGTCAGAGGGACACAAGCAGGAAGCGGTAAGGAGGGCTGTCATGAACGGAACAGACAGCTTTAATACGGGAGACGTGAAAGAGAAGATTGATGTAGCGAAGGGGAGGGGCAGAGAACCTGTCTCACCAGGGGGAAAATTGGGGCAAAAAAGTGGCCCAGGAATTCTTACCGAACCGGCCCACTCTCCAGGGGACAGGGGTGGGGAGGTTGTGGCGGGTCCAAAGAAATTTCAGGTTATTTGACAAAAAAGAGTGCACTTTAACATCATATTGAACCATATTTTCCATAAAAAATTGATATTGTTAGTTTTTGAATTCATATAACACTAATCAGCCTACTACAAAACGATTGTTATGTATCTAACATACAGACCCAGTGGCCTTATGCATGTGTGATCTTCGCAGATGTTAACAGATCACCTAGTTCAATCACACTGAGAAATTCAGAGCATATTTGGCCATAAGACTCATCTAATCTCACACTTCAGCTCACATACAGTCTTCGTAAACAGCAGCCCCAACATTTTTGTAACGTGTGTTGGTAATAAACTTTGTTCAATCCTTGACAGGCAGCGAACAGCTGTAATTCATCCGCTATTACAAAACCTGCCATGAAGAAGTCCATGAAGTGATGAGGTATTACACACGTCCCCAGATTTCCATCATGTGGAGCGTTTCCTATTCATATTCTAATTAGGTATTTGATCAGGTTTTATCGTGCATAAGTGTTAGACAGACTTCATCAGCAAATTTGATTTTCATTTACTTTTTTTATTTTATGAATGCATGTTGTGAAAAAAATCCTTGAATGAAAAGCCGTATTTCCGATCATTTCTTCTCATCAAAACCCTGTATAAAAAGACATCTGAAAGGAACCCCAACTATGAGTTTGTTGACGGACACACTTCATGCAAGTTATTTTCAGATAAACTCCTGATAAAAATCCTATCAGGAGATACTCACAGAGGTTTTATTGAGAAATATGAAGCTTAGTTAAGCGGGTTTCAATTAGCAATGGAGCACCTCTGATTATGGTGGCATCAAGAGCTCAGGAGGGTGCAAAACAGCATTGCACAGTTTATCACAAATCTGTGTGTAGAAAAAGCACCACATACCTGTTTGACAGTCTGTCACAGGCTGGAATATAGTGCAGACTCTGGCATCTCCTAGTTTTTTTTATCTCTTTGGATGTCATTAAGTGATGAAAAAGCACAGATTTTTTTTAATTTAAACTTTTACAGTATTTTGGCATGAGAATAAATAAGGTACACAAAAAAACACATTACCAAATTGTCACTCAGATAGCCTTTTTTATATAACGTTACATATCTTGATTACAGACTCTAAAGGGCATGGAATAGCTCACCAGCTTCAGAACCACATTACTTGCGGGATGCAAGTTTAATAACAGGTGATTCTGAATGTCAAGACAGGGTTATGGAATGGAAAATTTGGAAAGCCTTCCTGTACTCCAGGACAAATTTCATTCAGCACCATAAAACAACGAATCAATATTCATCAATTAGTAGGCAAATAACTTATCAGTCGGGTCATTATGTAAGCTGAAGCTAATTTTGATCGGACACATACTTGCGATAGCCTATTAATTTAACGTCAGTCTTATCACTTCCGTTTCCCCCTCCAAATGAAAACTGCTTGCTACATGAGGATCATTATGGCCAAACAGCTGGTCAGTTTTTTTTTTTTTTTTTTTTGAATTTGAAAGCGTGAGCCTCCATTGTCTGCTTCATTTATTCTCGCCATTGCTTTCTGACATTTTTGTCTGATCTCGTAGTCATTGAGACGTGTTTTCACTGTTAACGCTACAGGGGACAAACAAGGCCATTGGTCAAAAAAATCACCCAGCAAGCCTGCCTTCTCAAATTTTTAGGACGAAAATGACATCTCAAACAGAGTGTAGTCCTCCTCATGTTAATCCACAGCTTCGTGCGAGGTGGAGTCACAACTTTACACAACAGCATAAATATATACTGTATAAATAATGATAAACAAAACTGTAACTTGAAAATCTGCTGGATTTTCTAGTCTGGGAACTGAGATAATAATGCCACCAAAACAGCATTTTCACAGGGTTCTTGTAAATTTAAATGTGTTGCATATACAGTGAGGAATGAAGACAAGTTGTTTCTCTGAGTTGCAAATGCACTGGTCCTTTATTCTTGCAAGAAAGGAAAACAAAACAACCAGCAACACAGGGTGAGGCTCCCAGTAATGCAGGAAGACGTCTCTAAAGAGGAATCATCATCACAGCACATTTATACATCTTAGGCGGAGACTTCTAGAATACTCTATGGCAAACAGCTTATATGTTATGCTAAGCACAATTGGGTGACTTTTCCCCCAAAGACCTATTCTTGAACAGACACCTTATGATCTTGGACAGAAAAAGGACTGTTTCTCACGTCTTTAACACTGCGCTCAACAGGACGCCTGTTGTCTAGCTTGCCTAGCTTTATCTTTGCTCGCACACGTCTCATGAACCAGTTGCACTTTTATTTATTGCTGGGGATTTTCTGCAGTTAAACACTTCCTCTTCCCCTGTCTACCATGTAGAACAAAACGACACTTCTTTATTTTCCGCAAAGCTCTTAATACTAACATGTGTGATATAGTTAAGGAATTCAAGCAATAGGCAAATTCCATCACACAGGTTTTTAAGGTCTTTGCTAATTCCGGTATATACAACGATAATGGAATCGTTCAGTTGATTCTGGAGGACAGAGAGCTGAATAAGCGTGTGGGAAAGTGTAAAGAAACTGGCGAGCTTAGTTGGGCTGAAAGGCCTGTTCTTGCCATTCATGTTATGTTATGTAAAACCCAACGAGCAGCACTAATGAGATTTTTGCGTACAAGTTTGATGACCGCAACAAATTTCAGCGTTCTTGATATGTGAAACTACTTTTGTACTAAACTAAGTGCAATCCTCTCTGAAGGGGCCTGACTTCAGTATGTTCCAAATTAGTGGGAAGACAACTGCTACAAAGCCACACTGCATATTAGATTCAATTATACACTGACTTTTTTTTTTTTGTTTAATCATTTTAAATATGGCTTCAGTGATGCATAGCCTATTCACGGAGTGAAATGGATGGATTTAAACCCTGAAAATAGTGGAAACCTTTATTTAAAAGACCAGTGTCATAATCCAACAAAAGCCTTGCTTCCATCTTGGAGCAGCCATACTTCAGCAGTTTTGCGCTGTTTTACAGGCCAAGTACATAATAGACTTGGAATACTGAACATTATTGATCAACGGCTTCAGATAAGGGGGCCACCCTAGCGGTGACTAGGCTCTAACGCACAGCTTTGCGCTCACTGGTATCGGTTTCCACATCTAAAATGAGATGCCAGCGAATATGCACGGTAATTGTGGCCCTTGTCGCCCACGAAATGCGCCTTAAAAATGAAAAATAAATGACTGTAATATGAATACACACACTGTGTAATTATACATACTCGTAATGCCACGGCATGTCCCCTGTGATCTGGAAAAACTGAGCAAGTTTATCAGTGGCAAAAGTCTGGCAACTGAAAAAAAAATGTTGGATTCTGGACTTTTCCTATGTGAATAATAATAATAATAATAATAATAATCATCATCATCATCATCAAATAACACTGATAGCTGGGTTGTTTCAAGATTTTCACCACTCTTAATTACAGCAAACTCAGTTTCTACCCAAAGTGTAGTACATACGTATCTCAACGCTCTCATCAGCATAGAGTTCATTATAACCGACACCTAATGAGGCGTAAAACGCCTAGCTGTACTCCTGCCACTAAGAAATCATACAAACCGTAAGAAAAGTGGTGATTTTACAGTGGGTTGACCGTTTCCGCAATTTGACCGATTCGGCAATTCGCAGAAATCAAACTTTATTTGCGGGAAAACGACTTCGCTGTCAGCCTTGAGTTTGACACCACTGGTAAATCATTGTGGATTTAACTCTTAATATTCGTTTCGAGATATTCGGCTTGATGGAGAAATAAATGCCCCGTAACTGTTTCTTGCCATTGCAGCGGTACCAAATCAACGGCAGTGATTAGGCGCACTGCGCAGTGTGTGGCCGTTAAACGCGTGTATTCCCAGATTCATCACATGTTATAAGTGTCATTATGATCGGAAATGATCGTATATTTGACCATCTAAATCCCAATTTCGTACTCTTGATACTTTTTCATCAACACCCATTAGAGTGACGGCTTGTCATTTGACTAGTTCCGCAAACGCCATTTTGTAGGTTTTCAAACTTGTAATTTAGCCTATGAGACACGTTTATTCTTGTTTATTTTTCTGAAAGAATTTTATTAAAGTTTAATGTAGTCAATGTGAAATAAAACATCTTTTCCCCTGCCATAAATGTTTTTCAGTGGCTCAACGGGTTGATTGATACTGATGTCCTGTGTTAATATTATTTATTTATTTATTTATTTATTTCAGTTTTATTTCAACAGGGTAGCCTTTTCAGTTCGGAAACTGCTTTTCCAAGGGGCCCTGCACCCCTTGTGTTAATCTGAGTTTGTGGTCTCATCCTGATAATTTTAATGTATACTTAGGTACCTGAATTGGAAAGAGTTGAAAGAATCATAGTCGCTGATAGCAGGTGATTCGATAGATGTACGAAATCAACTTGACCTGAGGCCAGCGCACGTGGATTCCAGCTGACGCGATGTCAACACATGGAATAATTATCCATAAATTTGACCAATTATTATGATATCCTCTATAGAGCAATGCTGGATAAAATTGGTGGAAGATACACGTGTCTTTTCCTTTGTGGCCAGGGGCACGTAATTATGCCTATAAACAAAGAATAAGTTTGAGAATAAGAATAAGAAAAAGAATAAGAAAAAAGTTTGGCCTGACAAAGGGCGCTGTTTGCGAAACTGGAAATTATTTGCGGAACTGGTCAAAGGACGTGCCACTGAAAAATGACTGTGCAAGGCTTTATTCCTAATGACTGAAAAAAACTAATTGATCCACAAAGTGTGTGAGAAATTTCCACAAATTTGTGAACAGATAACCTTCCGCCACTGAATGCTGTATTGATATCTGATGCTTCAGACAAATTTCGTTTGCGGAATCGGTCAATGCTCTGTACCCTGGCTTTACTCGACTCGACACCATTCCATGCTTGCGTGCAGGGGCAATTTTAGGATTCAAGAACATCAGGGGCTAAGGGGAAAGGAAAAGGGCCTGAAGTTGTGCACGTGCGGAAAATTTTTGGGGGCCCCGTACGGCGGGGGGTCCCTGTCGCGCCATGGTGGAGTAGCTCGCCAGCGTATCTTTGCACTATGCAAAAAGACAAATAGGCCTACGCTGTCTAGACTCTACAGCTCATCCAGACTGCAAAGTAAACCACAGATTAGACAAAATACTTGTAGTTGTATTGTTGTAGTTGTATGTAGTTGTATTCTTTGCCACTTACATAAGTGCATATCAAACAGACGCCATCTGACACCACAGCACCTCTGCTCTGCCAATCCTGCTTGAACATTTCATCATCATAAGATTAAAAATCCCTCAAGTAAATATCAATAATAATCAAGCTACGTTAATAGAGCAGAATCAAAATGTACTCATTATCAGTTAAAACAACTTACAATAAAATCAAGCATACAAATACTTTAAAGAGAAAGTTCGCAAAAAATGAAAGTTCACTCATAATATACTCACCCCAAGGCTAATTGAAGGGTCGGCTAATTTCATTTTATTTATTTTTTGTCCTCAAAATAGTTTTGAGGGAAAAAAGCATTGAAGAGAAATCGAAACGAATGGAATCCTATGGTGGCCACTTTTTCAAGGTTAAAAAGCAACGTAAAAAAACATAAATTCCTCCATACTGCTCGTGTGACATTTTCGAAGTGTCTGCAAGCCCCGACAATATGATTAGAATCGGAAAGACATAATTTTCACTATGTTTTTCACCTAAATGTCCAGGAGCCATGTTTTTGCTTTCTCGGGAAGAGAGAAGTTTGTTCGTTGGTTCGTTCGTCAAAATACGAAGAAGAAGAAGTTCTAGTAAACACATCGCCATAAAACTAGAAGAAGAGGACCTAGGAAACGCAGCCTTGAGCTTGTGTTCACTTACAAGCAGAGTTGCCAAGTCCACCTAAAACACGAGACCTGGGCGGCTTTTTATCCCCCCGGCATATAATGCAGGGGGATATAGCGATCGGTGTGTCCGTCCGTCCGTCCGTCTGTAATAAAATCGTTTCCGGAAAAAACTATACCACTTACAAACACCAAATTTGGTACGGAGCTTCTCCTTATGGTCTAGTTGTGCCTTTTGGGGGTTTCGGTCCGTCCGTCTGTCCACACAACCTGTAGGTTACACAACCTACAGCCGGGGGGATCCGCCATTGCCAGATGGCTCTTGTTTTTCCTGAAGTCGCTTGAAAAAAATTACGGGTCGCGGATTTTTTGGGCTGGTTAGAGAAGTGTAACAAGCGACCTAATTGTTATACATTTACAGCTGCTATTTCTCCCGATTCGTTGGTTGACACTGTCCACTCACAACTTCAAGAGCAATGTGAGAGAACGCAGGTAATCTCCCTCCCCCCGCTCAACCAAATGGAAGAGATTCCACCCCAGGTCTACACCGTCTGATGCTGCATTCGGTTACACTCATAAACACGAATCGTGTCGTGAATTAAGTCGAAGGCATGAGGAAGGATCATTCGGACAGTGAGGTCAAAAGAACAGAATTCACCAGTCATGTCTCGAAAACACAGCTCGTGGGCGCGTTACCGAATGCAGCATTGGTATTGTATAATTTATACTGGGCTTGTTTATGAAGCTGCGGTCGCTTATTTGTCCTATCAGGGGTGGCAACCCTGCAGGCAAGCAGACTGCCAGGAGTTAATAACTCCGAATGGTAAAACTGGTTTAGCCATGGCTTGGCAGGTAGGAGTATTGCTGACTATCAGTGGCCTGGTTTACTTAGCTTCATTGAGTCTAATATAAAGATCATCCAAAAGAAACTTCAGGATGATGACATCTATCACTTCATCCATTATCTCATTGGCTAATTCCTGGTCAGGGTTGTGTGTGCGCACGGGCGTGTGTGTGTGTGCGTATGGCAAGGGCTTTTGGGGAGAAGGCAAGGAAATAAACTGGACAGTTCACCAGTACATTGCAAGGATCACACACCATTCATTCTATCACACACACACACACACACACACACACACACACACCTGTGGTGTCAGAAATGATCCTGCTGTGCTTGTCTTCAGACTGTGGAAAGAAGCCAGAGTGTCCCACAGAAGACCCACATGAAGACGGGGAAAATATGAACATACAAATGACACACAGGAAAGGGACCAAGCTGGATTCACAAACAAGAGCCTCCTTTCTGTCAGGCGACAGTATTACCCATTTCATTACCTCGTCTCTCACGATTTACGCAGAACATCCCAGATTTTCCCGTTTCAGAAGATAAAATTCTCCAGTGACAGAAAAAAAATCCAATCAGCCACATATCTGAGACTCACTCTCGCGATCAACGGCCCCCAGATAAGCTGTGTTGACCCACGTGAGATAAAGCAGCACTATGCTTCCTGCATGAATCTCAGCTAAGAGAACAGATAAAATACATTATCTTTAGCATCATTTAACGCAGCATGCGTAGTGATGTCACAGCAGTTGTCACATGGCTGGGCAAAGGAAACATGCTTAAGACATAGTCTGATGACATGATACAACTCCTCAGGTAAGCAAAGTTGTACACCAGCCATAGACTGTAAAGGCACTTTCAGGTTCAGCCATCATCAATCTTGCTCCTCAGCAAAAGATAATTCAATCAAATTTTCAATGTGAAGGGGCACAGATGCGGCTAAAATTGATACAGGGTTATTTAATGAAGAGTGAATCAACATCGAATTCACAAGAGAATTCCCAACTCCATAAAAGAATCTACATTTCTCTAAATAGCCCAAACACACACACACACACACACACACACACACACACACGAGCACATATAACAGCAGAAACACTCGTCACAGTGATGATATCCAATAAGAAAATTAGGTTGTACGATAAATCTCACCAGCAAAGCATTAAAAAATGCATATTCGTTTCTAGCAGAAGGCATTTATTACTATCCTTCAATCCATCTTGAGCCTGATTTCACCTCCAGGGAACAGAAAGGCTCCTCTACAGTGCCTTTATTTGAAAATGTGTTGATTCTCCTGACGCCCATGAGAACAGAGCAAAAACAGAATAACCCAAACAGACACTGGCCTTTTCTACGTCTGCACATCATTCAAGTTAAACTGGAGAAATTACATGATGAAAAAGGGGCCATTCTGTAGATTAGACTGATGAGTGATGTAATTATGGATTGTTAAACTTCAGAATAATTGGAATTAGAGAAACCAGATTACTCATTAAGAAATCAGTCTGTTTTCTGACAAATAAGTCTGGAAATTGCAACCAGCTGAAAGCAGAGAGCCCCTAAATAAAGCCTTATTCGTGTAATACTGCATTCTGCAGGATAATAGAGGAATTGCAGGACATTGTTATTTCTCAGAAAAAAGGGTTCTCAGACGCACTCCAGCACCCCCCTGTGTTCGCTGGATTTATTTTCAAAAGACAAATGCACATTTTGTATGGAAACAAACTGTCAAATGTCACACACAGACGCGCTGACACAAACACAGCCAGCAATGTGTACCATCAAAAGAAACATTTATCAGAGTTTTCAAATATTAAAGCATGAGAAAATCATACCCAATGTGGGCAGTTATCCCACACGTCCGAAAATATAAATAAAGAAAAATATACAAGCATGTGCGTAAATTTCCTGTGATTTAGTACTGTCGTCAGCGTGTAGCACTTCTGGTTTACAGGAGAGCAGCAGCGGTAAGACAGAAGAACAGCAGAGCGGTCCAGAGTGTCGCAGAGGCCGTGGCGGCACTGACGGTGGTGAGGGGGATAGCCGTGGTGGTGGTCAGGTTAAAGGCCTTGTCGTGGGCGTAGTTGATGATGGAGCGTGCTCCGACGTACGCCTCCTCGCAGGCAGGCCGAATCTGCTCCTCCGGCAGCAGGAAGCCGTGCTTACCCTTGTCTCTCAGCTCGAAGGTGAAGGAGAACGGAATCCCGATCAGTCGAGCCCAGTCACGGGAAGAACCGGAATGCGGGTCTGAAACCAGAGAGGAATGCTCAGGAACACAGGACTGCACAGAAAACAGCTCACTGAGGAAATTAATTCGGCACTGAGTTCACTTCAGTCTTGGATGCATTGAGGCACTGAGTACAGTTTCCACAATACTATGATAATGTGCACAAATGTAGATCTAAAGGGAACACATTAACAACAAAGTGCACTCAGCTACACAACAAAGCCCAGAGCACAACTCACACAGTCAGGTGCTCATGTGCAAGGACAGCACAAGGGGGGAGGCAAGGCAATTGCCTTGCCTTTTATTAAGATTAAGATTTTGAGCTAAATTATAGATCATTTTCTTTTCTATGGCCTCATAATTCTGTGATACAATAATGCATGGTGCAGACTTCACTAATGAACACAGTAACACCACTCGCAACGTGCGCCCAGCTTCTGACAATAAACTGAAGTACGGAGGGGTGAGAGTGTGTGGATGTGTGTATGGGGATGTTTTCCATCTGCTGGATGAACATAATGTAGTCTTGTCCATTCATTTCCTATGGCAGTCATTTTTGACCGGGAACCCCAAGGGTGTTACAAAGTTAATAAATCTCTCAAAATTCATTGAAAATTGTGATCAGCAATTTTAGATGTTCAGGTGCCTGGTCTGGAGGAGATTATGAGGTTTTGAGGCAATCAGATGAAAACCACAGCATTAATGCTTCAAGAAAGCTGTAAAGTCGGTCAGATTTGACCAAACACTGGAGCTGGGTTAAGAGAAAAAGCAGAGTAGTCGACTATTTTTAAAATTGTAACACAATGCCCTCAATTTATTACATTATTAAACATTTTTGCTCATTTTGCAATGTATGAAGTTATTACTTTGTACATTGAGCACAAAAATGTTACTACCTGATGCAATCATGGTGTTATTACATTATGTGTTAATTATTGCATTATGAGCGTTTATTATGCTTTAATCAATGAATTATGTGCACTTATTAGGAGTTGTAGAATGCCAAGAAGAATGTCCAGCTGATGGCTTGGTAATGTCCCAAACCTCTGCACAACTTTAAGGCCTCATCCGCGCAGAAACCGAGATTTTTCGAAAACAGTCTTTTGTTTTTTGTCGTTCTTAAAACAATCTCCCATCCACACGGCATTGTTTCTAAAAATATCTGCGTCCACACAGAGACACCTAAAACAACCCAGAACGCAGTCGTAAATATTCCACGCTGTGCGCTGTATGGCGCTGTAGCATTTCTGCGGACATAAACCAAAAATGGAGAGGAAGGCAGCGAGCATGCGTAAATAGCACGCTTGGGCTTTTAAGCGGTATGCACGTGACGTCCTAGCCCCGGAGGTCACTGTGGTCACGGCCACTGAGTGGCAGAAAGACGAGTATGGAATCAAATTAGGGCCAAAAGTGTTGTGCCTGTGCAAAAAGCTTTGAACTTGTAGAAATATTCTGTGCATGTGTAAAAAAGTTTTGAGCTTGTAAAAAAATTTTGTATGTACCCAAAAAAGTTTTGAGCTTGTGAAATAGTTTTGCGCGTGTGTGAAAATTTCCCGCCTTCCTGTGTGACAGTGAAGTTGCGGATGCGCTCAAATTAACTACCTTCGTGTGCGGCACTTTTTTTTTACAAGCAAAAACCTGATTTACAAACCACAAGTTACGAAACATGGCCATATTTTTACTCCTGTGGGTAGACTAGCCAATCAGCAGACTGTTCATTGATTAGCCAATCCTATTGTTCCCACCGTCACAGTAAGTCAAAATATCCAATCAGTGGCCAAAAGGCTCTGACGCTATTTCGCCCCTACGTCTATGGAGAAATCCATAGCTCATTGATTTCCGTTTTTATTGTACGGTAATGTCAATGTAATCATGTATTCTTGCCAGCAATAGCCAGACGTGGAAACAGTGATATGTCTCGGGCAATTGATGCGTGTGCTTTTTGCCAACACTGTTCGATTGACTCTCGTTACATAAATTAGCTGGTTAGAAAGCCAGCTAGCTACTCTCCTGGAAGCTGGCGAACTTTACGAACAACCACCATATAAAATTTGATTCCAGTTTATTAAACTTGACTAGATTGCGTTCGGTCACCAGAAACTACCAGTGAAGTATTTTTACATGGTTCATAACGGTCTTATTAACCTTATCAACCAAACTCAAAGCTTTTTTTGCACACGCACAAAACTACTGTATTTCACAAGCTCAAAACTTTCTTGCAAACACAAAACATAAGTTCAAAACTTTTTTACACATGCACAAAACTATTTCACAAGCTCAAAACTTTTACGTCCACAAAATATTAATACAAGTTCAAAACTTTTCTGCACAGTGACAAAACTTTTGGCCCTAATTTGATTCCACAGACCAGTTGTCTCCAGTGCCGCCAAAATACAAAAAACAACTCAAAAGACAGGGAAGAGCTGCTGTGCAACTGACTGCAAGTAGATTTATCAAGCACTCAGACCTTTTTCCAGGTGTCTCCAAGTCCTGCCAGACATGTAAAATGAGGGCTAATGCAAGCCATCTACGATTGCAGTTGCAGGTTTAGAAGCTGAATCCATATTGGAATTAATATTGGTGGTTACTTAATTAAGCATTATTACACACGAGGGTATGCTTGATCATCATTATTGTCACAGCAGTGATGCGGCCAGGAACAAGGTACTTGCGCTGAGCATTTTAATCTCAAAATATCAAAGTTTTCTGGCAATATTCTCTCCATTTCCGTGGAAATACATGAGATCCGACGTTGACTAGTCCTTGTCAGCCAGCCAACTTGGGCTTATGTTTTCTAGACATCGTGATTTCCCAAAACTGAATAAATACCACACATAGCAACACAAAATTGCTTTGCTTGCTTAATTATGTTGTAACTAGAATATGCGCTGGAGAAAATCATTTTTTCATGGACTGATAGCTATACTTCTGCCGACATCTCAGACATTTTTTAAGCTAACAGGTGCCTGACAACGACTCGCCAGCACAGCTGAACTTTGTCGACAACAAACTTATATTAATGGTTATATTTAAATATAGGCAAGGGCTTTCCAGCGTCGGCGCCAGAACAAACGTATATTTGGTAAACTCACCAGCAGATGTTTCATTTCAGCTGGGGATGAGTCACTACAATTTAATGTTAGTTCTGATTAATGTGGCTAAGCAGCAATAGTAATCTGTGGCATTAAGGCTGAACTGAGTTATATACAACCCCAATTCCAAAATAGTTGGGACAAAGTGTAAATTGTGAATAAAATCAAAATGCAATAACTTTCATATCACATGAGCCAGTATGTTATTTACAATAGAATATAGATAACATTTTGAATGTTAAAACTGAGACATTTTACATTTTTATTCACATGCGGGTGATTGGTTGAGACCCTCCACCACACCCCATTTAAGATGGCTTCTTTTGATGTCATCTATATTTGTCTGATGAAGGTTTAAGTACCGAAACGTCACAATTAAACTTTTGCTATATGCAAGTTAGTCAGTGCGCCGGACTCTTGTGTCCTTTGAACTGTTCATCCTTTGTCCAACGCACCTGTCGTTCGAATTAGATGTGTGAAGTGTCCCCTCATTTGTGCAACATTTTTATCCTCAAAATGAGCTTATTTCAAATTTTCTGGCTGCAACAGGTCTCAAAAAATTGGAAGACATGCAAAAAAGGGCTGAAGAGCAATGAATATATAAGAGAATCAGCTGAAAGAACATTTAGCAAGTAATTAAGTTGAGTGGCATCAGGTGTGTAACACGATTGGCTATAAAAGGGATGTCTTAGAGAGGCTGAGTCTCTCAGAAGTAAAGATGGCCAGAGGCTCTCCAACCTGTGAAGGCTTGCGTAAAAAAAATTGTGGAATACTTTAAAAACAATGTTCCTCAATGGCAAATTGTAAAGGCTTTGAAGGTCTCATCATCGATAGTGCACATTGATAGAGCATAACATCATCAATAGATTCAGAGAAACTGGAAAAATCTCAGTGCATAAGGGACAAGGCCGAAGATCTTTACTGGATGCCCGTGATCTTCGGGCCCTCAGACGCCACTGCATCACTCACGGGCATGATTCTGTCATTGACATTACTAAATGGGCCCCGGAATACTTCAATAAACCATTGTCAGTAAACACAGTCCGCCGTGCCATCCACAGATGCCATCTAAAACTCTATCATGCAAAAAGGAAGCCATTGTTGAACATGATCCAGAAGCGCAGCCATGTTCTGTGGGCCAAGGCTCATTTAAAATGGACTGTAGCAAAGTGTCCTGTGGTCAGACGAGTCCAAATTTGACATTCTTGTTGGAAATCATGGGCGTCCTGTCCTCTGGGCTAAAGAGGAGAAAGACCACCCCTCCTGTTATCAGCCTTCAGTTGAAAGGCCAGCATCTCTGATGGTATGAGGATGCATTAGTCCATATGGTGAGGGACACTTGCATGTTTTAAAAAGCACCATGAATGCTGAAAGGTATATAAAGGTTTTAGAGCAACATATGCTTCCCTCCAAATTACATCTGTTCCAGGGAAGGTCTTGTGTATTTTAGCAGGACAATGCAAAACCACAAACTGCAGATATTACAACAGTTGTAGAAGAGTCTGCATGCTGAACTTGCCTGCCTGCAGTCCTGATCTTTCACCAATTGAGAACATTTTGCGCATAATTAAAGAGAGACCCAAAACTCTCCAGCAGCTGGGAACCTGTATTAAACAAGAATTGGAATAAATTCCAATGAATAAACACAAGAAACTTGTCTCCTCAATACCCAGAGGCCTCCACTTTGTTAAAAAGAAGAGGGGATGCTACACCATGGCAAAAAAAAGCCCCGCCCCAACTTTTTTGAAACCTGTAGCAGCCATCAAATTTGAAACAAGCTCATTTTGTGGATAACATTGTAAAATTTCTCAGTTTAAACAAGTTTGCTGTGTTATCTCTGTTCAATTGTAAATAAAATACTGGCTGGTGTGATTTGAAAGTCATTGCGTTTTGATTTTATTCACTATTTACACTTTGTCCCAACTATTACGGAACTGGGGGTTGTAATTTAAATGTAACCCCACCTTTCAGGGGCTTTAGGGTCTGTCCAAGCAAAAGGGTAGGTTTGTATACCCCCACTTCCACCCTCATTTTTTCTGAATGGGTGGGTCTGATGCATAATTTAAGCTGATGGGTATTTTGTACACATCCCAGAGAGGTAACGGAGATAACTTTATGTGCCTCACATAAACCACTGAAAAGTTACCAAATTTAATATCTCTATTTAGGGGCAATTTTTCAGTTAATTTTTTTTTACTTTTTTGAGTACTTCGAAAGAGAAGCCTTATTAGCACCTTAAGGGCATTCCTTTCATATTAACTTTATTTTCTACTTGAAAATAAGTGTTTGAAGATTTTATTCCATATAAAGATTCAAATTTAGGTGTAAGCAGAAAAAAATTGATGTTGTTGTTTTGGGGGGATCCGTACGTGATGCTGTTCCATCCATCAGCTACCCCATGTACATTCTTAACAAATATCATGAAATAAACAGTTTGAAAGTAATTTTTCTGTTCTGAGCTTCAAAACTATTCATCTCCTCGCAACAAGTGGTGTGATTGCTTTTTTCTTGCGTAGTTACAAAGAAAAACATGTCTTATTTCAGCCGCCCGGAATTCCATCAATCATCACATTACGTGACCGGCATTTTTGGATGCCCGCCCGCCCGAAATAGAACAAATTCATTAGTATTGGATGACACCCCCGAAATGATGACATCACCAATTTTGTTGTCTAAGGCAACGGCGTCTTCCTGCTGTCATACACGGAGGTAGGTTATCCGTCAACAAAATCACATAGATGACCATCATCACATACAAGTCAAGTTTGGTTCACTACTCAGTTATTTCGTGGAATATTCCAGGAGTATTCTGGATTATATATCTTCCATTTCCGACCCTATCTTTTTAGCGTGGCGGGCGTTGGAATACATGCCCATTCTTCGCACACGATTCAAAAGTTGATTTGACAGTGTGCCAATTCGGTGCCGTTATGCGATTTGGACATCGAGAAACGATTGTCAATCGTCACATCACGTCAAATATATCATGGAAAACTGGTAACAAGTGTCTTGTACGCTGTAATAGGAAACCCATCTCAGTATTTTGTCTTTTTTTGATCGCTGGTATGACTGTTTTTGGTGATAGTTTTTGTGCAATTTCATCTCAAACAATCTTTTTGTACGGAGGTTACATGCATGATGGTTGACTTGTGCAAAAGCTGTTCAGCGTCATGTTGGCAACGATGATGTCGTATTTTAAATAAAATATATACTGTTTGTGAGGTTCAATAAAAATGCAGTTTGCGTTCAATGCTTTTGCTCTTCATATAATTTCAAAGTGCACCACGAACATCCCAAAAAGGGTTGAAAAAAAAAAGTTGGAGCAATTAAATGTTTTGTCAAGCATCGCATGCGGAACCATCCTTCTCGACATGCATCACATAGGTGACCTGTTGACCACTCTGTGGACACTATGCCCAGTTTAAATTAAATGGTTTGCTTTACATTAACTTTTAACTTGGCAGTGTTAATAAGATATGAAGCTCTTTTGAATGCTACTTACCCCTTTTTGAAAAGAAAAATTTATCTTGTCCTGCCCTCCAGCATGAACATTTTGATGCACTTAAAATCTATTGGAATCTCTGCATTTCAAGTGTTGCCCAGCAGGTTTCGTGCTAAATCTGAGTAGGGATCGTTGTTTTCTATGGTGAAAAATTCAAATCTCAAGCTAAATGCTTTTTGATGAAAAAATTTGGCTTCTTTTATTGTCCACATCACATGCAGGCCCATAGGGATGTTTTCAACTTTTCATTGGTATCCCCCTTTAGCTGTAAATACAGTCATCTTCTCATGATTTTGTCATGAAAGTTCACAAACTAAGCTTCCATTATGTGTGTTCAGTTCTTACCAACTATAATTAACAAACTAAATAACAACAATTCCTACTTTATGGCTCGGCTCAGACAGACCGCTGCAGAGGAGACGCTGGGTCATCTATAGCAGTTTGACAGCAGTGTCAGGAGAGCACAAGGTATAATTTCACGTGTTGGGAGGACAGAAAATTGTTGTATTCGTCCGGTACTGCCAGTCAGTGTAACTAATGTTTCATTTTGTACGGTTTAAGATTAGGCTGTAGAAGTAGCAATAGTCTACTACAATTCGAAAATAGCCCTCTCTGTTCCAAACAATACTCTTGCACTCCAAACCTCATTTCACTTAAATTAAAAGTATGGGGGAAAACGGATTCACTGTGTTTTACATGTTATAGTATTGGATTAGCTAGCACCTTAATACCGTATAATGTAGTTGGCTGGAGTAGAGCTAATTTGACTCGTACTGTCGGAAGGCTTAATTTACTCTGTATAACAATCCATTACATTTCATATGTAGAGCAATATTTACCGCTGAAATATAGTGTTTCCTTCATAAATATTCTCAGAAAGTACTTGTATATCTGTTTTAAGGAACATAAGGTCGTATACTACCTCCTTTAACAAAAAGCGACTGACCTTGTTGCTGTGGAAGTACTGCATACGCTTCGGAGCTTTGAAGATTGTTCATAGCTTCGCAGTCTGTGGCAACGGAGTCGCTAATGTAGCCAAATGCGCTAGTATGGCCACTGCTTCAGGTCGTAGCGGTACCGTAACTTTATCCTGTCTGAGGGCTAAAAGGTGATGTTCCCTCATATATTATTTTCCAATCACTTAAAAAAAGAGGATTCGCATGGGCCGCTACCATGGTAAACAGTTCAGTGACAGGATGCAGCGGATGTTGCGCCCAGAATTTGCACAAGGGATCATGGGACGTGAGATTAAGGTGAATAATACTGGACTGACACCACATAGTGTACAGCTTACTTTTACTTTTACTTTAAGTGACATTTTATTCATGGTGGATCAAATCTAGCAAGACGCAATTTTTTTTTTTTTAAAGATTCTTTTTTGGGAATTCTTCCTTCACTTAACAGCTGCACAGTGTAGAGAGACAGGAAGGTTGGGGAGAGGAATGGGGGCAGACATGCAGCAAATGCCCTGAGCCGGAGTCAAACCCAGGTCGCTGCGGGAAGCGCAGACCGATGAGCCACAGGGGCACCCTAGACACGATGTTTTAAACATTATATTGCCTTAAATTTATTTCTTCAAATGTGCCTTTAAAAGTAGTTCACACTGATGTATTCAAAGATAAGAGCTGCGACTTTAAAATCGCGGATAATAAATTTGTGAATGTTTAGACAATTTGAGGACAACGCCCACCTCAACTGCAGCTGTTCAAGCGAATACAGCGTGCGCACGCGCCAGTGAACCAGTTAATTCAAAACCAGATGGGAACAGTGATCTATATGGAATAACAGATCAGTGGTTGGGACATTGAAATCAGATTCATATAAATGTCAGGATACCCGATTCCTGGCCATGTCAATGTCTGTGAACCACTGGTTCTTCAGTAAGTCATAAGGATCACTGTCGAATTCAACTGCCCTTAATTTAATCAAATAATCGCTTGTTTTACCCCGGGTTTCGCTCCTAAACTCTGCCATGCAGGCGAATGCTTTGCCACTCGGTCCGACTGAGGGGGCATGAGGAAGCGGGGGGCTGTGATAGGGGCTATGACGTCATCATTTTAAAAAAAAACCCATTTTGGTTGTCCACACAAAAACTCTGAGGTGGCGTTTTCAGATATTCTCACCCTGGAACGCGTTTTCAAAAAAATACCGTTTTCGGGCTGCGTTTTCACCGTCTCGATGTGGAGTAAGGCCGAAATGATAAACTATTGATGCATTTTCCAGAAAATCATTCTCTTGTGGAGACAGCCCTAATTCTGGGGCTACTGTCTTACCAAAATGGGACGTCTTAATTTGCCATTCAAACAATGGTCAATCAATGCCTCAATGTTTGCAGGACTTTTGAAAAACAAAACAAATAAAAAAAAAATGGAAGTGACGAAGGCAAGTGATTTTCCTGAAGTGCATGACATTAGAAAAGTAGAGTCATGAGACTCGTGCACCACAGCCAAATGATCAAATTTCTTGTCACCATGTGTCTTCTCCATTGGCAGACAATTGTTTTAATCGCAATCTACCATTTCAGACTGTGAGATAATGTTCATGATGAAAAGGGAATGGTTGGCTAATATTTTCAGTTAAAACTGTACCTCTTCATTATAAGCCCAGAGAAAGTGAAAGCTCCACTTACACAGAATATCCGGGGACGTTCCCACCGTGTAGTCCTCCCCATGGACAGATTTCATATCCTTTGCAGCTGCCAGGCCTACCTGCATCTGAGGGAAATATGAATGACAACCACCATGAGAATGAAAACAGTTGCACATTTGAAGATTTACCGGTTTGAATGCATGTATTAAACCTAATGCTGCATCTCCATTGTTTCTAAGAATTATACCTCCATATTACCTGCAAAGTAGCCAACTCTTGTACCATTTTCACTGCAGTTGCAGCATATACATTTTGAAATGATGTGTATTGAAACGTACCCAAACACATAGAAAAGAGCATAGAAACCCTTCAAAGACCAATTGAAGCACCTATTACTAAAACCCCATAAGTCACTCTTGAATTGACTTGACTTGTGGGGTTTTTTGTAATCAGTGCTTCAATTCCTTTCTAGCACTCATTTAAACCCCCTCAGGCTGACTGACTGACTGACTGACTGACTCAATCACTCACAGACTCCTTCACTGGCTCACTCAGAAATAAATTCAGACGCTCACTCACTGACTCACACACTGCTTCATTCAGCAATAGACTCTCCTAGGGGGCGTTCACACTAAACGCGCTTAATCTGCTTGGAAACGCGAGCTGTGTCTGTCCTGATTTTTTTTAAGCCTACACTGTAAAAAGCGCTGGATGCATCTTTTCTACGACTGCTAAATAACACTCCTGTATCTCACTTTGCGAACATTCCGAACGATGTTAACGGCTGTTTGCAAACCACCGTCAAGTCTGTTGTTTTGGAATTTAGTCCCTCCTTTCAATAGATTTCATTGGTTGATGACTACAGCGTGGCAGTTAATATGTGGCACTCTGCACCAAAAATAGACACATGTTTGGGCGCCCTGGTGGCACATCGGACTAAGCGGGCGCTCCATAAAGGCTGTGACCTTCCTGCGCCGACCCGGTTCGATTCCAGCCTTGGGTCTTGTGCTGCATGTCTTCCCCATTCCTCTTCCCAGCTTTCTTGTCTCTCTCTACTGTGTGACTTTCAAATAAAGGCGAAAATCCCAAAAAAAGATCTTTAAAAAAAAAAAAAGGACACATTTTCAACTTGAAGCACCTTCTCGCACTATGGCGCCCTGACCGCGTCTGAGGGTGGGACGTGGAGAGGCACACCTGTCGGGTCAATACGCATCCAAACCCTTGAAAGCTATTGAATAAAAGTCGCAGGAGCGCTCGAAACTTTTGCTATATTTGATCACAGCTTTAGATTCTCGCTCAGTAACAGACTCGAACTCTAACTCATAAACAAACTCACACACAACCTAATTCAGTAACATACTCAGTCAGACTCTCACTCAGTACCACTGAGTCACACAATGACTCACACAGTGCTTGATTCAGCAACAAACTCAAGCTCTGCTTCACTCTGTAAAAGACCCAGACTAATTCAGCAAGAGACTCGCACGCTAATTTACTGAGTCACAGACTCAGCTAGACGCACACAGCGATAGACTTTGGCCCGTATTCAGAAACGACACTCACACTCACCCTCCACTCACCATATAGTGAGTACGACTGAAATGTAACTGGAGTGTGAGAAAGAGATCGACCGACCACTAACCGAGGGATCGGTCCCACTCCTCGCCAATTGCTATTCAAACGCCACTCGAGCATAACTGACTGTAGTGGGCACTGGGTACCACAGGCGGTGCGTCGGCTGCTGCAAAGGGACACTCAATCCTCACCCTTCAGTGCTGAATGATCTAAACCTGACGCAGTTTACTTTTCTTGATTAGAAAGTTTCTCAGACAAATTGGTAAATCGACAATCAAATTTATTTTTAATAACGTTGTTATATATAGCTTCACAAAATTGAGGCGTTTCTTTCGCACATAAATGACGACATAAATATCAGCATGTCTTCATAAATTCTGTGGTCGCGTGGCTCGCAAAAGGCGCAGTTCGGCAGTTCGTAAACACTGAAACCCGGTGGTCAGTTAGTAAGTTACCGGCATCGTTATCATCATCATTATTGTTAAAATTTGCATAGTTGCGACTGCGTCGAGCTCGTGGCTGTAAATGATCCAGAGTTTCCATTGTTTGTAACCAACTGAAAGTCATGACAATGAAATACCGGCGCAAGTTAGTGCGGCTCAAGGGAGGTGTTCCCTGCACTCAACCTTCACTCAGAAAGAGACGCTATTTTCAGTGTGGGTGAGGTCTCTGAGAGCAAATGAGTGTTTCGGCAACCTCTGACTCATTTAGTATAACGTGACTATAACTAAGTTTTAGTGCTTACTCTCACTCAATTAGTGTGAGTGTCGTTTCTGAATACGGGCCTTAGTAACAGACCCATTAAGACTCTTACTCAGTAACAGACTCACACACAGCTTCACTCAGTAACAGACTCACACACAGCTTCACTCAGTAACAGACTCACTCTGATTTTCACTCCTTCAGACTCACTAGTTCATTATAGTTGGGGGCAGTGATCTCTGGGTGCCCGTAGGGTACGAGGATGAGCTGTCCATAGGAATGTATGGTAAGAAAGCAGAGAATATCCTTGGCGCGTTTTTGTACAAACTCTGTCACCGCCATTGCTTCTACCTCTGACAAAGCCTTGGGCCCACAGTATATGTTAGAGCAGCAGTCCCTGGAGATCCCCACCGCTGAGGAGCAGAAAATGAGAACATCGCAAAAACTCTCATTTCATTCCATTATTCGAAATGTTTTCCTCATATAAATTGGATAGTGGATGACTAATTTCTAACAATACCGCATTACTTCAAAGCATGACCATTCGGCCCGTTCTTCAGATGTACAATTAAAATGCAATAGGCTGTTAGAAGGGCACAATTGACTTAAAGCGTAACTAATACACAAATCACTTCCTCATTATGGTTTTAATGAGCACAGTCAGAAATATACATCATGTGTGCTAAGCAGTGTGCTGTGAATGACTCATCCCACAAGAGGGCATATACATTAACTCACTGCCCCAGTTGGCATTGAAGTTGCGGTTGAGGTCTGCGCCGTAGCAGTCGCAGCCAACTTCGGCTGGTTTCGATCTGGATTTCCTCCAAAGGCGAGTCTGCAATTATAAGAGCAATAACTCTGTCACAGTGTCATTCTTTTACAGTCTTAGGTTAAAAAAAAGAAAGAAAAATTTTATTTAAAATCCACGAGTCCCATGAGGAAAAAAATACTCACACTTTCATTTATCCAGGAATACATGTAGCCATCAATGTTTAGCACGGGCGTGACATAGATATCCATGTTTTTGAGCATGAGGTTCAGCCGCTCGTCAGTTTTGTATGTCTGTAAAATCTGTATATGAAGTAGGAGAGTGAGAGATGGCCACAGAAATGAGTGGAAGACGAGTAGATCCCACCCCACAGCTTGACAATAATGGCAGTGCACCAGGCCACACGACAACGTCCCCAACTCCCTGTGCACCGACCAATCCCGTATACATCAGTGGTCACCATACCTGTTCCTGGAGGACAACCTTCCTGTAGGTTCTATTTTTAACCCTAATCTTTGTCACAGTTAACTTCACCCATTAGATTCTCAGTACAGGATGGTGGATCTCTAACAGGGTTGCGGACCACAGCATTCAAGATGGCCACCCTCCACAACTAAACTATTAAAAGAGAACTCAGGGCTAAATCATAATGCTGTTTTATACAAACATAATTAGTAAATAAAGATGGTAAAATACAAAAATATGGAATTTTTGTTCTCAGAGACGAGATAAATGAGGTTTTATTCCCCCGAATTAGTTGTCGTCTGCTTCAACGGTCGCTTGATAATGACATAACGTCGCCTGAGGATGACGAACCTTCGCCCAGAGGCATGCGCTGTTATTGTGTTGGATAGTGTGATTGTCCCAGTCCAATATTTTATGACAAGAGATTGTTCAATATGGCCCATTGGCCAGTTGCACAAAATGGTGTCGAGTAGTTTCTGAAATACGCTGGGTTGCTTCAACATTAACGGTTTGCTTCTGTCACTTAACAGTCTATATCAGATGCTGAGCAGATGACAGGTATATCATCCCGGATATGTGATTTTAGTCATCGCTGATATTCCCAGGATTTGGCTTAATTAACCACGAATGATCTTTGCAAGATTTGTCTCGATTAGCCGTGACGGATGTTTGTTCGTTGGCTCTTAATTAGGCATAAGCTGCTCCACCAAGAAAAGAGGGTTTTAAACTAGCGTCACATTTCCAACTGTTCTCACTGACGACTGATGAACTGGCTTTAAGCAACAGACAACAAATATGAAAATATCTGGTAATTAATGTGTAAATATTCCATAATGTCAAAATGCTGTCTCATAAATCTAACATTCGATCGACACATATTTTAATATTGTTGATTCTTTGTTTACCTTCCCACTCGGGGTCAGTTGCACTCTCAGGACCATCACTTCTGTAGCTATGGTTAGCTGAGTACATCGAAGAAAACCATAACGATGTAGCAGAACTAGCTAGGTAGTTACATCAGAAAATGTTGAAGTAAATTCACTATAAAACCAAAACAATTAAGCCAAATCCTGGGAATATCAGCGATGGCCAAAATTAGGGACGCACAATATATCGGCATTCATATTGGTATTGGCCGATGTTCGTCATTTTTTAACATATCGGCATCGGTCCGATGAATAAAACTGGGCCGATATAAACAACCGATGTTCATATCCGTCTAGTTGCCGTTTGTGTGTGTGTAGGGAGAGGGGGGAGGGGGATTTGGCCACGCTGTATTTGTTTGGGCATGTGACGGTGTCTGTGTGACACGAATGCAGCACAGGATTTTGGGGTGTTAAACTGAAGAGGGAAAAAAATTGTAAGCGGTGTGGTCGTTTTTCACGGTGTCAAAAGAAATTACTCGAAAAGCAGGATGCAACACCTGCAAAGTCGAGGTAATGCGAAGATGATGCATTGACACCAATTGATGTTTGTTGGCGATATTGGTCACCATTTTACAAAAAATTCTGCTCATTTTCTTCTAATAAACAGTAAAAGGTGGATTAAATATTAATAGAGTGGATGCATATGCTGCATTTGCCCTAGCTAGCATCCCGATCTTTTAAAAAGTTCCATTCGATTTTGTTCCATTTGGCTATCTGTTTTCACGCTAAATTGGTTCGGCTTGTTTCAGCATCATGCTTGTTTTCTGTGTTGCCGGTTGCGAGATTCCACAGAGATAGAGGAATGTAATCATTACAATGGTCGGGGTGTGTTTTTAATTTCCCTATTTAATCTCGCAACCTATATGACAGTTGACGAGCATGGAGGACAGTATCGGTTGCGGGATTGAATAGGGAAATTAAAATCACATTCGCACCATTGTTAAGATTCTTTCACGCTAGATTGGTACGTTACATTCCTAAATCTCCCTTTAGATTTCGCAACCGGTCCCAGAATTATTTCCTTAATCTTCCTATTGAATCTCAAAACCGATACGAGAGAAAACGGGTACAATGAAGGGACTTGGAATACATCATCGTTACATGCGCTTCTTTGCAAACTTAAGTCGTTTTTTTTTTTTTTTTGAGGATTTATAGTCTACTTGATTTTTTAAAAACTGAGACTTTTACTCTACTACATTTAAAAGATAAAAAGTATACTTTCACTTCGTTACTTTGACACAGCCCACTTCGTTACAAGTTACGCATTAAAATATGAATGTAATTCCTTATTTATGGATTATCTGCATATGGCGAGTTTGAGTAGAGCAACGGTGCTCGCAGGGTATCTTAGCCGCTTTGTGCAGATGTTGATGCCAGTGGACATGAGCTGCAAATTTATGCACACAGTTACAATATTGTACCACTAGATAACATACTCGGATCAGTTATTGTACTGTACTTTAATTTAGTAACACATTTGCTACTCTGTGCTTGCAGTAGGGAAAAAATATGTGTAGCCACTGTGGCTAAAGTCAGAAAAAAGTTGTTTAGTCACAATGTTGGTCTGGGTCAATAATGCAGCGCGCGAAGCGAAATAAAAAAATGCAAGAGGGGCATCATCATTTAGTTTAACAGGCATTTTTTTTGCTTACCATTACCCTTGTAAAATATTTTTTAACATTAAAATAAAATCATACGGGAAGGAAGTGACTTGTCAATGATCGGACGTAATAATAATAATAATCATGACTACTCACTCGTCGTATGAGTGTCGAGGATACACGTTGTTCAAGTCTTTTCATATTTACTTAGAGGAAGCTAACGCAATGCCATTAACAAATATTAAAACCTTATGTGGCGTTCAATGTGTGGTCAATATGTTTACGATAATGTTTCCTTTCTTAAACACGTACTTTTTAATGCCATTTTTTTTTAAATGGGGAGTTTATTTTCAGTCTTTTTTCATAATCTGATAAACAAAAGATCAAAACAATATACGGAATTACCGAGAGCTGAAATTTTTACCAAATTAATTATTAAGATTTACTTCCTTGCAGTCTGGAATCAAAGAATAAAGGTAAATTAATCTTTTTGTCACCATCACCTCTAAATCATTACAAGCTTAAGTAACCAGAAAAAAATGTCAAATTGATTGATTGACCATCATGCATCTTTAGTGGAAACGGGTTGACAAAATTTAGCGATAAAAAGGAAGTCACTGCCTATCCTGACCACATGTCCCTGGTTTACTGGTCCCTGGCGATGTGGCGAATGACCAGCACAAGCACAGCTACTAGTGGTAAAGGTTGCCAAAAAACACTGTTGGTTACTTGTGTTTTATGGTAGCCCTGTAACCTTGTTATTTGGAAGTAAAACACATTTTAAAAATAAAGACATTTAAAAATTCAGTTAGCATGATTTTCAGTCTGTACAAAATTTTATCATCTCAAACTTATTTAAAAAAACATATTTATATCGGTAAATATCGGTAATCGGTCAGAACAGCAATATTAATATCAGATATCGGTATCGGCCAAAATGTTCGTATCAGTGCATCCCTAGCTAAAATCACATATCCGGGATGATACAGGCTACCTGTCATCTGCTCAGAATCTGACGTAGACTGATAAATGACAGAAGCAAACCGTAAATGTTGAAGCAACCTGCGTATTTCAGAAAGTCCTTTAGACCATCTCGTGCAACTAGCCAATGGGCCATATCGAACGATCTTTTGTCATAAAATAATGGACTGGGACAATCACACTATCCAACACAATAACAGCGCATACCTCTGGGCGAAGGGTGACCGTTTGTCATTCTCAGGCGACGTTATGTCATTATTACGCGACCGTTGAAGCAGGCAAAAACTAATTAGGGGAAATAAAACCTCCTTTATCTCGTCTTTGAAAACAAAAATTCCACATTTTTGTATTTTACCATCTTTATTTACTAATTATGTTTGTATAAAACAGCATTATGATTTAGCCCTGAGTTCCCCTTTAACTATAGCCACACCCACCATTACACCAAGCAAACTCGCCCACTCTTGGCCACGCCCCTCACCTCTTTGACAAACCACTGGCAGAATGCAGGAGCTATCCACTCTCTGGCATGAATCCCACAGTCAATCCAGATCATCTTCTTCGGTTCAGCGGACGCCAGGCCAATCTGGGAGAGAATGTGTGAACAACTGCCATGTTAAACACCCAATTTAATGACATATTTACAGGTAAGTGTGCGCCCCAGGTGAAGCCTGTTACTCTGTACCCACTTCAATGCCATGCGCCACATCAGCAGGTTCTAAACTGCGCCGTTGAGGGACAAAAGCAGGGAGGTTCTGGCAGACGGCACGCCTTTATGGCTAAGAAACTTAACACTCGTCATGCTGTGTAAGATGCGGTTCGAAACAGTGCTTTGGGCTGGACAAGATTTACCTTCAGAAGGGTGATATTATTTCCTTCATAAGTCTTGCCGTACACCTCAGAAGTCACCAGCTCTGGGTTCTCCGTCACCACCTGCTCCATCCACATTGATATCTGTAAGAAACCAGCAGTCCAACACTGAGACCAGTAGAAAGGGCATCAACAACATGGTGCGTCTCCACTAACTCTGACTGGGTAAGAGAGTGGCAGGGTGGTGTAGCTCACCTCATTCATTGGGTGATATGTGCTGTAGTTGTAACTGTTAAGCTGAAGGGTCTGCTGCGCATTCTCAACGGCTGTAGAAACTCTGCTACAGAGAAACAACAAGGTTAACGGCTTAATAAGAATTAGGTACATACATCAACAAACAGGATAAGGCACTTTACAGTCTCACACACCAATAAAAACAGCTAGTGGCTGGGGCCCAAAAAATGCCTTATTTTAGGAGTTACCCATACTGGCGGTACAACAACTTGATATTGATGTCATTTGAATCATAGAAATGCCTAGTTTTCAAAAATATAATGGGTAATGGGGCAGCTGCTGCACATCATAGTGAATTAACCCTTTGTTTGCAACAATGCATGGAATAAAGATGATTTCCAATATATTGATATTTATTGAAAAACACACAAAAAATATGAACTTTGAAGACAAAAATCAATTTGTTTTGATGGATAGGATTTTTTTTTTTTGGGTTCTCACTTTGTAGCATGTACAAGAACACACACACACACACACAGAAACAAACAAAACTTCTGTATAATCAAAACCCCAAGCCCACATATACACACAGTGAAAAGCTTAATAAAACTATAACCTGCATCAGAACTCAGAGCACGAGACTTCAACAGAAAGCACTAGATATTTTACCGCACCCCGGTGGGTATAACTATGATTGCTGTAGCAAGTCAGATACTGAACATTCAAAAACACTCTAAAGAAAAATCCTCTTCTCATCTCTGGTAAAATGGCTTCATCTCACCTGTATGACTGTAAGCACAGGGCCAGGAGAAACAGGCCCACAGAACCGAGCACGGCCATACTCTCTCAGTATCTTTAAAGTCCTCCAGACACCCTTCGCCTCCGTGATTGTGAAAGTGCCACATTTTATCAACGGATTAAACATTTAACACTAGAACTGCACATAACTCTGTTTGAAGAACAACCCTATGTCTCCAAGTCAGTGACTTTTCCTAAAATGGTGTTATTCATCAACTTATGAGTTACGGGAATTCTGGAATAAAAGAGAAAGAAAAAAATCACTGATAATACCAAGAGTGGCCTCAAGGTCATCTTAAACCTCCATTACTTCAAATGCAAAAAACTGTAAATGGACCATATAGCCAGGCTGTAAAGCCAGGCTACATAGTCAGCCTATAGGTAGTCAGACAGACAGCTCAAGCATTTCACAGCAGCCTAATTCCTCACTTATGCCAATTTATCTAACACATTCACACACTGGCATCTATGCAAGGCAGTCAACTGCATCTTGGTTGCTGAGCAACGCATTTTGTTACCTTTTGAATAGTGTGCTGGTGCGTATATAAACCTGTTGCTGTCATGACGTCAGAATCAGTTTGTTCTCCCATTTTGCAGATTGAAATTTTGATTGTCACACGGCTGTTCTCTTAGTGATTCAATTTATTTAGTTAGTCAGGTAGGCTACCAGAAAAGTAAATGGATCAGAGGAATCGGATGAATGTAAGTCAGGCTTTCGCAAAGCTTCAGGCATGAGTTCTGGTGAGTCAGATAGGGAAGAAATTCAAGGCCCAGTGATGTGTCTTGGTCCAGTGAATCCAAATGATTTTGAACCTGAATGTGAAGGTGTTCAGTGTTTTTGCTGGTTACGAGTAGACTGTGCATCAAAACAGTGTAGAGGAACAGGTTGTGGTTCCCAAACATTTTGACTAAGACTCTCTCACGTGCTCTGTGTTCATGTTAATTTTTTATGAGAGCAGAGGTGTATTGTTATTTCAATGTTCAATGTTTTTGTGCAATGTTCTTTATTTGTCTGTTTGACAGTTCATCAAATTGTATTTTTTTCCCCATTATTTAATGATACATGCCTTAAACATTACAGAAATGAATTTACATTGTTATATTATTAAAATAAAATAAAGCCTGATTTGGAAAAATTAAGCAAATAAGATGTTTTTTCATTTATTTTTACCTGTATTTTAAAAACAGCTGTTCCAGACTTCTAATCTGCGATCATAATGCCCGCAGCGGTGGGAGGTGAAAAGTACCTCGTGGCCGTTCTATGAGGTACTGCATTGTCGGCCGTTCTAGTGTTAATCATTTTTAAGTGTTTGTTAAACTTCAATAGAAGTTAAATCAGAACCTGACGTTGACGCATGGACTTGATACTCTGCCCCAAGTATTCATCCACTTGGCCTGTCAAACTGTCATTAATAATTTCTTTCCACCACATGACACTGCAATATTCTTTCCTCTTATGGAAAAATCACATGTGACCACATTACAAAATAACGTGATCACATGTGACAGTAGACATGTGAAATTGGGACAACCACATGTGGTCGGATGTGCTCCAAATAACATGCAGTCACATGTAATTCCTAATAACGTATGGTCACATGTGATTCCCAAAAACCTGTGTAGTCACATGTGAGGAAAAGTGGTTCCCCAATACATGTCCACGTATGATTCCACAGAACATGTGTCACATGTGATGCCACATTGAATGATAAAGTCTCATGTAGGTTGAATAATGGCTTCAGCTCTGTAAATGGAAACCACACAAGTTCAGGCGCACAAAACACTTTATTAAAAACTATATCTGCAACATTTTTTTTAATTCCTTAAGTTTCAAAATCGTCTTCTTCTTGTTTTCCAATTTCTGGGCCATAACACTCTTTATATGAGTAGGCTCTGTGTGGGGGAACTTGTCCCTCACATGATTTGGAAAACAAGAAAAGTAGGCATGTACAGGTATAGCTAGAAATTGCTTGTTAAGAAAAAGTGACTAAATTTACATAGAATGTACTGTTTGTGTACAGTAATCATGACATTTCTTGAATCTTTGTCTGTGTTTTGGAGAATGTATTAATTGAGTATAAGCAACATGAAGGTCGGTTAAAGTACAGAAAATATATCCCAGCTTATTATATCCCTGAACGCCGAATGTTTTTGGTCCGACCGTCGCTGCCGCCCTACATGTTAACACGATAACTTCGGTAATATTTTAATTAGAAATTTCAAGTTTTGCATATACGTAAGTATCATAAAGAGGAAGAACTGATTCCATTTTGGACAATTTACGATTTCTAGATTGGCCAGCAGGGGCCAAAAACGGAAAAAATCAGTTTTTATCATATCTCTGGAAGTATTTGTCCGATTCACCTCAAATCAAGTGCAAATGATAGGCCATGACCTGAGGATGTGTCCCACAATGACATTATACCTGTTTGGTTCAAAATTTTGACACAAAATGGAGCTTTGTCACATAAAATTCACCATTTTTGCCCTATCTTTGGAACTATTTGTCCAATTGACATGAAACTATGTGCAACTGCAAGGTCATGACCTCACAACATCATACAGGTTTGATGTCACATGATGTCATGATGACCTCACAACATGTCATATGATGACATCATACCTGTATGGTTCAATACATTGCCACCAGGTGGCGCTTTGTGATGGAAAATTACCATTTTGGCCATATCTTCAGAACCATTTGTCCGATTGACCTAAAATTAAGTTCAAATGAAAGGTCATGACCTTAGGGGCTTTATATTGTATTGGGCTTATTCAAGGATTGTCGCCTCCGACGGCATTAGCCTAGTTTTACGTATATAGGATTTCAAATAAAGATGCCAATCATTGGCAATGTGGTGTGTTTTTCTTTAATTGGTTCAAAGTCACACATGACATACATTGAATCTTTAATTTATTTTTCAAGTCAAAAAGTTCACCACCAGATATTCAACAATGCTTGATGGTATCAAGATGAAACTTAATAAATGTGCAACATACAACATCTGTATTAACAGTCAGGTGAATTTTGCTTTTACCATGTAAGCAGGTGACATGCACCCAATATGCATTCCACAAGGTGACATGACCACATGTAAGCAGAATCTTGATAGAAATGTGCAACAAACGTATGAACAGTCATGTGAATTTTGCTTTCAACATGTAACCACATGTGCCCTCGTCTAACCAGCGTGTTCACATGTGAAATTGATGTGCCCTCGTTATTCACATGATCGCGTGTATTTCTCATAAAATCATGTGTTTCACGTGACTTTTTCATTAGGGTCAATCTTTTTTTTTACGCCTCAGTTTCGCCACGGTTCGCATTTACGCTGACATACACATAAAAAAAACTCAAGACCTCTTCCTTGATGCTCAAGATGGACAATCAGTAAATGAAGATGACTGCACCACTGCAAAAAATAACACCAGCCTAAATAAATAAGAGCTGCCATTTTGACACATGAAAGATGGCGGAAACTTAACTCTTTCCTCAGAAAAGAGATTTACAAATTTCTCTCGTTTGTGAAAACCCGCAGGGGGGGAAAAAATGGTTTTCAAACTCCAGAAAAAAAAAAAAAAAAAACACTTTTCGGTTGGAGGCAATTTTATGGGTTGGTTGGCTTTCGCCCATCAGACATTTTTAAGGATGGCCTGGCCAATCAGTGCCTGCAGTTTATTGACATCACATTTTCAGCTCGACTCAGCTCGCTTGGAGCCCTGGCCGTGTAGGAAGTAAAAAAGAACCTGGTACCAGATACTATCACCTAATGGAAATCCCTAAAAAGAGAGTAAAGTAAAGTCGAGTAGAGCCGAGGAAGTGCTGGTGGAAAAAAAAAAGCCTATAAGTTGTAGGCAGCGGCGGCAGGTGAACTGAGGTGAACTGGCAAGGGGAAGCACAAACCATCCCTGAAAAATAAATATCGGTCATGACCTGTTTTCAATCTTATTAAAATTGACTTCGCTTGACTTCAAAACTTCTAAGGACCATCAGGTGTCGCCTGCTCTCCTTGTTAAGTTAAATTGAGAACAAATTGTAAGGTGAGGTCAGGTGAACACCAGTTGCAGGATCCAGAAGTGTTTATTAAACACCAAACACTAAGAGAAACTTGGCAGACACACCAGAAATAAAACACTGTGCACATGCGCTGAACCAATGGGAGACCTGAAGTACACTGCCAAAGGCAGGGGGAAACAGAAATACTCACTCCAAGAGTGGATAAACTAAAAAAACAAAAACTGAACCTAACTAACTGGCTAAAAACACTGGGAGACTTAAACACGAGGCTGACAAGACAAGGGCGCAGCAAACTATTAGACTCGGGAATCATACAAGGAGAAACTCGGAAGGCACGAGGAGCAGAGATTTCACCAAGTAGAACAGAGTCAATACGAGGATCCATCTGACAGCCCTTCCCAACTCTGCCACATATAGTCACGAGAGGAGGCGGGGACTCGGAATGCAGTCTTGACTAAAACAGAAACACATTGGATTAATAAAAGATTACACGAAAACCGGGTTAACAATAATGACTCGAGACAAGACGCGGAGACCATCAATCAAGCTTAGACAGTTTAGATTAAGGTAATCTAAACGTGACGAGTAAAAAGCACCACGAGAGAAGCAAAGGAAAGCACAGCTTTAAACGCAGTTATTCAGGAACAGCTTAGGCAGAATTACGAAAGCCAGATATGCACGCACTCGCTAATGAGTTAATTAAGGTTGATACTACGTGACAAAATATTTACCATCACCCTCAAATAAGTGCTGGTTAGTAGGGGTCAGTAATTATCCAATCAGAGAACGCATTCCCTCAGAGTTTCGTGAGACCCAGAATTAAACACAGGTGGAAGCTGAAACCAAAAGAGGAAATGTGATTGGACGACGAGACACAGGCATGCTGAAGGCAGTCACACGACATCATTGGAGAATGCAGATTGGAAGTGGATCGTCAGACGGCAGAGATGAAAGCTGAAATATAAAGCGAAAGTAAGACACAAGCACAAATAAGCTCGAGACACAAACACACAAAAGGCAGAATCATAACACAAATAGCCATATTCTTGTCCTGTTTTAAATCACTCATCTAAATTACAATCACAGAAACTCCAAAAACTCTCAACAATATCAGGTGTGGCCAGTTTTCAATAATATTTATTTATTTATTTATTAAGGTCTCACCGTTCACATTATAGACAACTAAATAATGCACAAACTCCATTAAAAAAAAAAAAAAACGCCACTCTATTAAGAGTTATGAGAGACCATACAAATTATTACACATCACATCATAAATTAAAACAGAATAACAAAAAATAAAAAATAATAAAAATCATCAAGATAACACATACACTATTCACATACAAATTTATACCCAGGAAATCATATTCCCAATATCCCCCCAGATAAATAAATGAATAAAAATAAATAGTTTAAAAAAAAAAACTTTAAATTAAAAACACATGGAATATATGTGTGTGTGTGTGTGTGTGTGTGTGTGTGTGAGACCCTCCATGTGATTTTGGTACTTTGGGGTACAATTCAATTATTGAAAAAACGCAAAGCGAAGACATCCACTGTAGTATTATAAGCGTTTCCTGTTTGTCCAGCTGTCATAGCCTCTTACAGCTAGAAGAAGGCATGCAATTACAAAATTGAGTTGAGCAGGAAGTGCTCTTCATTTAGACACTAACCTGGACTGTATAACTTTGTTTTTTGAGATAGAGTTGTTTAAAGTTTACTGATAAAACTTCTGATCAAAATGAGCACTAGCGCTTCAGATGCTTTAGCAGAGAATCTTCTAGTTCAATACATCAAAGCCAATCAAAAGCCCTAAACATGTTACAGGACAACACTTACAGGTGGTACAGATGGTGTTAGGGCCCCAATTTGTTATTAAATTACCACACAACAGCAACAGCAAGGGATGACAGACACAGTTTTAAAAACTCAAACACATTTAATTAACAAAGACAATAACTAACAATAACTAACCTAAAGACCAAGATTGAATTATGTACAAAACATAAATATTTACAATCCCTTTTCGTGGGGGTGGCTTGGTGATGTCCTGGATGATGAAAATGCTCAAACACAGGCAAAGAAATCCACAAAAGAAACGTCACAGGTCTTGAACAGAATGGTAGGTCTGGTCATCTTCTTGCAATTTCTCCGACTACTTTACTGTCTCAATTCTTTTCCTTATATACTCTTTTGCAGACCCCACCCACATTTAGACCTCTTTTTTTTTAATTTTCTGAGACTTGCCCCAGACATGTCCAGGACATGTCTAAACATGACTCCAGTCTGGGCTTAACAAAAAAAAGGTAAATACTGCCATCTAGTGGCCTATATTCACATTACACCTCCATTCCAAAAGGGAAAAATTTTGACTCATAAAGGCAAAATTTTTCTTTTCAATACAAAATGGTTAAGTGAACACTTGTCTATATATACATATCATACAATATTCAAACACATGATATATATATACACATTCAAACACGGGATAAGCAATCAGCAATTACATTGTCTGTACCCTTCACTTGCTTAATTTCCAAGTCAAACTCCTGTAAAATCAAACTCCAATTTAACAATCTCCGATTCTTGTTTTTCATCTTACTCAAAAACATTAACGGATTGTGGTCAGTGTACACAATCATTGGCTTTTGTCCTGTACAAACATAAACCTCAAAGTGTTGTAAAGAAAGGACCAGAGCCAACAGTTCCTTCTCTATTGTGGAATAGTTCCTTTGGTGGCGATTGAACTTCCTGGAGAAGTATGCCACGGGATGATCAATGTCAGAGTCACTTCTCTGTAGGAGCACAGATCCACAAGTTTGGTCGCTAGCATCGACCGCGATGGAGAACGGTTTGTTGAAGTCAGGAGATTTGAGCACGGGGAAGTGACACAGCAGAGACTTCAGGCGATCGAAGGCTCTCTGGCATGCATCATCCCAGGTGAACTTTACACCTTTCTTCAGTTGGTTAGTTAGACTGAGAGCAATCTCAGCAAAGTTCTTGCAGAACTTGGGGTAGTACCCGATCATTCCAAGGAAGCGGCGCAAAGCTTTTTTGTTGTCAGGAACTGGAAAGTCCATGATGGCTTGGACTTTAGCATTTATGGGTGCCACCTTACCCTGGCCTATGACGTAGCCAAGATAGGTGACAGTAGCACAACCAAAGTCACTCCTGCTCAGGTTAACAGTCAGGTTAGCCTGGGTCAGGCGCTGGAACAACGTCTCTACATCTTTTAGATGTTCTTCCCAGGAGTCACTCCATGTGATCAGGTCATCGATGTACGCACCCGTGTGTGGCAATCCGGCGATTGTAGACTGTATCATCCTTTGGAACGTGGCTGGGGCATTTTTCATGCCAAAGGGTAGGACTTCATACTGGTACAACCCAGATGGTGTGGCAACAGCAGAGATGCTCTTGGCCCTCTCAGTTAAAGGCACACACCAATAACCCTTCAATAAATCAATCTTGGTCAGAAACTTTGCTTGCCCTACTCTATCGATACAATCATCAATCCTAGGTATTGGAAACACATCAGTTCTAGTTACTGTTGTGATTTTACGAAATGAACCAAGAGCAAACACCAGTAAAATGCAAAAAGGAGGCTTTATTTCTGAGGGGGGAAACCCCCCAACAGAGCTGGCAACAGTACAATGTCCGCAATCCAAAATCAGAATCCAAAGGGCGAAATCCAGAGTCATACACAGGGCACCAATCACAAAAAATCGTAGTCAGGCAAAAGAGGTCAAAAAACAAGAATGCGGCAAAAGTACAGGGAGTAGGCAAAGCTCGATATCAAAGACGGTCCAGTCAGAAAGATAAACACTGAGAGATCAAGGCGAGAAACGTGGCACGAGAAAACTAGGGAGAACGATCTGACAAGAGTGTGAAGCAAACAGACATCTTATATACACATCCAGGAGAACACATGACCAGGGAGAACAGGTGCAATCAATGGTGACAATGATTAGGGAGAGACACATGAGGGATAAACTAATTACATGAATTTGGCTGTAGCCAAAACGCAGACAGGGATCACAAGACAAACCTAAGTACAAACAGCTCCGGTTAAGGCGTACTAAAAGTGCATAGTCTAAAGAAAAGGAAAGCATGAGATATAAGTGGAAAACTGCAGCAGAGATAATTAGGGATAGGCAAGGAGGCGGAGACTAGAATTGGGCGACAGCTGAGAGATCATTAGTCAATTAGTAAGTGCAGCTATACAATCCCAAGTGCTTGTTAGTAAGTTAGTCCAAATATACAAGGTTAGTGTGGGTTAGTATTTAGCAAAAACAATAAACTGTTAGTATGTGTTAGTAAGACAGTAAAAGAGAGAGGAAGAAAGAACACGAGATAATGAAAGAAGATTGAAACCCAGAAACCAATAAATCACCCGAATGAGTGGCACACAAGACAAGGGACCGAGAGCAAAGATACACACATGACAAGACAGGGGAGACAAAGTGCAAAGCATGGAAATGAAAACATGGCTTGGAAACTAAATGATCTAAACATGAAAAATAATAAACAGGAAATCTAAATACCAACACACAAAACACAATCCTAAGAATAGTCAGACAGAGCAGTGGTCACTAAACACAGAAATACTAAACATGGCTAGGCCAGGCACAGAACTTAACATGACAGCAAAAATCAGAATCACAACAGTTCCAGCATTGACTTTGCGATAATCTGTACAGAATCTAGTACTTCCATCAGGTTTTGGAACTAGCACACAGGGTGAACTCCAATCTGAGTTGGAGGGTCTGATAATATCATGTTCTAACATGTATTCAACCTCTTTCTCAACAATCTTCCTCTTTTCAGAATTCATCCGGTACGGATGCTGTTTTATTGGTTTGGCATCACCAACATCAACATCATGAGAGGCTATAGAAACTCTTTTTGGAACATCAGGAAACAGATCCTCATATTTCTTGATCAACCTCTCAAACTGATCTCTCTGTGAGGGTTCTAAGTGCTGGAGTTTTACATCAAGATTTTGCAACACTTCAGTGTTTGACAATTTACATGAAAGCACTTCAGCTTTAATTCTTGGTTCATCATCTTGAAACTCCCCCTCATCTTCACACGTTTCGACCATTGGAGAATCTGAAGTGACAGCTGCAACCCTAGCATTTCTGTCATGATAAGGCTTTAGCATGTTAATATGACACAATTGTTTTGGTTTTCTCCTATCTGGAGTCTTCACAATGTAATTGAGATCATTGAGTTTTGTCAGAATTTCATAAGGACCATGAAATCTAGCCTGCAATGGATTGGACTGCAAGGGAAACAACACAAGGACCTTTTCTCCTGGTTTAAACTCACGGCTTCTAGCCTTATGATCATACCAAGTTTTCATTTTTCCCTGACTTGATTTCAAGTTCTCTTTGGCAAGGTCACAAGCTGCACGCAATCTTTCCTTGAACTTGCTAATATAGTCTAACAGACTGATTTGCGACTCTTCCTCTGGCCATTGTTCACTCAATAATAGCAAAGGTCCTCTCACTTCATGACCAAACACTAGCTCAAATGGACTGAATCCGGTAGACTCCTGCACTGCTTCTCTAGCTGCAAACAACAGCAAATTAACCCCTTCATCCCAGTCTTTCTCATGGCCATAACAATAAGTCCTCATCATTGTCTTGAGAGTGGAATGAAACCGCTCTAAGGCACCCTGACTCTCTGGATGATAGGCACTAGAAAGAATCTGCTTTGCACCTAGTTCATACACAACCTGCTGAAACAATCCTGAAGTGAAATTGCTACCTTGGTCTGACTGAATTTCCCTGGGAAGGCCAAACAACGTGAAGAACTTTATCAAAGCCTTTGAGATTGCAGTTGCCTTGATGTTACGTAGAGGTATGGCTTCAGGGAATCTGGTAGATGCACACATGATTGTCAACAAGTACTGATTTCCAGATCTAGTCTGGGTAATGGACCAACAGAATCAACATTGACCTTAGAGAATGGCTCCCCAAATGCTGGGATAGGCTGCAATGGAGCTACAGGTGGGTCTAACAGGTGTTTTCCAACTACCTGACAAGTGTGACAGGTTTTGCAAAAGTTGGAAACGTCTTTCCGAAGCCCAGGCCAAAAGAAGTGTTTCATGATCTTATCAACAGTCTTGTTAACACCAAGATGACCTCCTAAAGGTAAACTATGAGCCATTGTTAAGATCTCATTCCTATAGACCTTCGGAACAACAATTTGCTTGACCACTGCCCAATCAGCATTGGCAGGGATATCAGGAGGGCGCCACTTCCGCATCAACACACCATCCTTGAGATAATACCCAACTGGAACTGCGTCTATTTCTTTATCAGGAAAGGCTCTCCTCTTTAGTACACAAATTTCAGGATCATTAGTTTGCTCCTCAATCAACCGCTTTCTGGACAGAGACAAGTCTCCAGACACATCAGAATCACCAGACCCATCCGGCTGGCTGAATAGAGAACTGATAAAAGTATCTGATAAGTCCTCAAACGGAGAAACCATAGTAGGCCAATCAGAGTCATGAGGCGAACCACCTGAGTCCTGACTATTCAATGTGCTGGACGGCACCACAACATCTTCTTCTTGAGCCTTCTTGGCCATAGCACGAGTCACTGCGCAAGAAGGATACAGAGATGGGTCCTCATCCCCATCTTCAGTGCTCGGCTGTGAAGTAAGATGTACAGGGGGAACTACTTTGCCCCCAGCCAGGTCATTGCCTAGCAACAGAGAAACACCCTTTATAGGTAGACTTGACATAAGTCCCACCTTTACCTGTCCTGTAACTAAATCTGACTTCAAGAATATAGAGCGCAGGTAGACAGATACAGTCCTCCCTTCAATACCTTGTACAAGTATGAAATCCCCTGAAGCGGTCTCATCACGTAACTCCAAGGAGTCCATCAACAAAAGTGACTGAGAAGCTCCGGTATCCCTTAGGATATATATGGGGACAGGAGTAGTATGCTCATTCAGAGCCACAAATCCCTCTGACACAAATGGAAGAAATTCCTCCCTCACGAAGTCAGCTGTATCAGGCTTTTTAGCCCCACAAGAAGCAGGCAATTTAGCAGATTGGTTATCTACTACAGGGGTTTCTAACCTTGTTTTCACAAAGGCATTTGGTTTGGTATCCTTTTCTTTTTCTTTCTTAGCTTTAAGGAACCAACAGTTAGTTGTAACATGACCAGATTTCTTGCAATAACTGCAAACTAGACCACTTTTGTCACTGTCAGCTTTCACACTTTGATCAGACCTGTTACTGGATTTCTGAGCACCATCACCAGATTTGTCTTTGTCTTTGGGTGAGGAATCTCGGGTATCACCATAACCCTTTTTCTGAAATTGGGACCATCTATTATTATTGCTAGACTGAAATTTGGACTTATGTGTGAGAACATATTCATCTGCAAATTTGGCAGCTGATTGCAAATTCAGTGCTTGCTTCTCATTAAGGTAGGTCTTAACATAATCTTTCACACAGTTCTTGAATTCTTCAACTAACACCATCTCTTTTAGTGAGTTGAAATCATCCTTGACCTCCATAGAAGTACACCAGCGCTCAAAGCAAACCTTCTTCTCATTAGCAAATTCCACATAAGTCCGATTTTCAGATTTCTTCAGACCTCTGAATTTCTGTCGGTAAGCCTCTGGAACCAACTCATAAGCTCTCAAAATAACCTTTTTGACAACCTCATAATCAGAGGAATCATCTGCAGACAAAGCCGAATAGGCTTGTTGAGCTTTACCCTTGAGGACAGTTTGCAACATCAGAGGCCAGTGTTCCTTTGGCCACTGGCAACTCTTTGCTACCTTTTCAAAACACTGGAAATAATTGTCAACATCCTTTTCCGAAAATGGAGGCACTAGTTTTACCTCCTGACTGGCACAAAATTTATTTTTAGTTTCAATTTTAATTTTTAGTTGCTCCATTTGGAGTCTTTCTTCTCTATCGAATTTCTCTAATTCAAAATCTCTCTGTCTTGCAAATTTTTCTAACTCAAATTCTCTTTGTTTTTCTTTTTCCTCCCTTTCTATTTTCTCTTCTCTTGCTAATTTTTCGAACTCAAACTGCCTTTCTTTTTCTCTTTCCTCCCTTTCAATCTCTAGCATTTTTAATTTAAGTTCCATTTCTATATTTGGATTTTCCACTGGAAACTGTTCCAGATCTTCGGGTGCAAACACATTTTCATCAATGTAATATTCAACTATCTCTCGAGCCAGTCTTGCTTTTTGCATGGCTGGTTTCACCTCTGTCAGCTCTAAATGTCTGCAAATTTCTAGCAGTTCTGTCTTTTTAAAAGACTTCAAAACCCCTACGGTTGGTGATGCCAAGAAATCATCCATTGCTGTTGTCAATATATATGTATTCAACTAAAAAAAATAAATTTTACAATTTGAAATGTTAGATTTTCAATAAATTACTCACAAAATGGTCTATCCCGGACCTTGAGCCCCCAATTTGTTATGGCCCCAATTTGTTATTACACTACCACACAACAGCAACAGCAAGTTTTAAAACAGTTTTAAAAACTCAAACACATTTAATTAACAAAGACAATAACTAACAATAACTAACCTAATGACCAAGATTGAATTATGTACAAAACATAAATATTTACAATCCCTTTTCGTGGGGGTGGCTTGGTGATGTCCTGGATGATGAAAATGCTCAAACACAGGCAAAGAAATCCACAAAAGAAACGTCACAGGTCTTGAACAGAATGGCAGGTCTGGTCATCTTCTTGCAATTTCTCCTACTACTTTACTGTCTCAATTCTTTTCCTTATATACTCTTTTGCAGACCCCACCCACATTTAGACCTCTTTTTTTTTAATTTTCTGAGACTTGCCCCAGACATGTCCAGGACATGTCTAAACATGACTCCAGTCTGAGCTTAACAAAAAAAAAGGTAAATACTGCCATCTAGTGGCCTATATTGACATTACAATGGTAAAACACCACAAAATCTTCAACAGTGACAGCGCAATTTTTTTTTTTGTCTTTAGGTTTGGTATTCCAGAAATAAAATGACATGTACATGTATGAAATTAAACTGTGAACTTTTCCATTCACTAGGGGGGCATTTTCATCCAAATTGGTAAATTTTCCAAGGAATTGCTGCAATTTTTATAGCTCTATTGCATCCAAATACTCATTGCAGGCAACTTTTGGTCCAGAGGGTGTGGAAAAAAGTCTTTTCTTTCAGATTTTGTAATGTAAAGGAGGAGTTATGGAAAACAGAAGAATGATTTTCTCAGTGCTAGGCTCACAGGCAGGGTGGATACAGGGCCAGAGGTCCTCGGATCAGGCAGCACCTGTATTCTTTCCACATGGGAAAAGCTCTTCAGTTGTACTGTGTTTGCTACAGAGTGTACAGCAGTCAGAGGTCTGCATGTGAGTGGGTCTGCATGTATTGTTCTCAATACACGAACAACAAGGATAACCAGAGGAAGGACTGAGGTCAGGCGAACAAGGAGACTGGAGGTCAGGCTAGGAGTAAATGAAGTTGAAGGAAGTGGTTCGGTAGCTGGTGTATCAAGCTGAAGGGATCAGGCCAGGCAGGCAGATGCGCACTCTAAGACTTGGATGAAGCAGGAACTTGAAGAATTGCCTCACGCCAGGACTGCAGGCACCCAGTAAAGTTCCCCAAATAAATAACAACTTGCTCTCTTTGGTTTAAAATCCGAAGGCAAAAGACAACAGTCCCGTAAAAGGAAGACAAAAAACACAAACACAACATTTAACGGCAATTCCGTTTCCCCCTCCAAATGAAAACTGCTTGCTACATGAGGATCATTATGGCCAAACAGCTGGTCAATTTTTTTTTTTTTTGCATTTGAAAGCGCGAGCCTCCATTGTCTGCTTCATTTATTCTCGCCATTGCTTTCTGACATTTTTGTCTGATCTCGTAGTCATTGAGACGTGTTTTCAGACTGTTAACGCTACAGGGGACAAACAAGGCCATTGGTCAAAAAAATCACCCAGCAAGCCTGCCTTCTCAAATTTTTAGGACGAAAATGACATCTCAAACAGAGTGTAGTCCTCCTCATGTGAATCCACAGCTTAGTGCGAGGTGGAGTCACAACTTTACACAACAGAATAAATATATACTGTATAAATAATGATAAACAAAACTGTAACTTGAACAGAAGAGGTGTCTGCTGGATTTTCTAGTCTGGGAACTGAGATAATAATGCCACCAAAACAGCATTTTCACAGGGTTCTTGGAAATTTAAATGTGTTGCATATACAGTGAGGAATGAAGACAAGTTGTTTGTCTGAGTTGCAAATGCACTGGTCCTTTATTCTTGCAAGAAAGGAAAACAAAACAACCAGCAACACAGGGTGAGGCTCCCAGTAATGCAGGAAGACGTCTCCAAAGAGGAATCATCATCACAGCACATTTATACATCTTAGGCGGAGACTTCTAGAATACTCTATGGCAAACAGCTTATATGTTATGCTAAGCACAATTGGGTGACTTTTCCCCCCCAAAGACCTATTCTTGAACAGACGCCTGATGATCGTGGACAGAAAAGGACTGTTTCTCACGTCTTTAACACTGCGCTCAACAGGACGCCTGTTGTCTAGCTTGCCTAGCTTTATCTTTGCTCGCACACGTCTCATGAACCAGTTGCACTTTTTACAAAAAAGTTGCACAAAGCTCTTAATACTAACATGTGTGATATAGTTAAGGAATTCAAGCAATAGGCAAATTCCATCACACAGGTTTTTAAGGTCTTTGCTAATTCCGGTATATACAACGATAATGGAATCGTTCAGTTGATTCTGGAGGACAGAGAGCTGAATAAGCGTGTGGGAAAGTGTAAAGAAACTGGCGAGCTTAGTTGGGCTGAAAGGCCTGTTCTTGCCATTCATGTTATGTTATGTAAAACCCACCGAGCAGCACTAATGAGATTTTTGCGTACAAGTTTGATGACCGCAACAAATTTCAGCGTTCTTGATATGTGAAACTACTTTTGTACTAAACTAAGTGCAATCCTCTCTGAAGGGGCCTGACTTCAGTATGTTCCAAATTAGTGGGAAGACAACTGCTACAAAGCCACACTGCATATTAGATTCAATTATACACTGACTTTTTTTTTTTTTGTTTAATCATTTTAAATATGGCTTCAGTGATGCATAGCCTATTCACGGAGTGAAATGGATGGATTTAAACCCTGAAAATAGTGGAAACCTTTATTTAAAAGACCAGTGTCATAATCCAACAAAAGCCTTGCTTCCATCTTGGAGCAGCCATACTTCAGCAGGTTTGCGCTGTTTTACAGGCCAAGTACATAATAGACTTGGAATACTGAACATTATTGATCAACGGCTTCAGATAAGGGGGCCACCCTAGCGGTGACGATGCTCTAACGCACAGCTTTGCGCTCACTGGTATCGGTTTCCACATCTAAAATGAGATGCCAGCGAATATGCACGGTAATTGTGGCCCTTGTCGCCCACGAAATGCGCCTTAAAAATGAAAAATAAATGACTGTAATATGAATACACACACTGTGTAATTATACATACTCGTAATGCCACGGCATGTCCCCTGTGATCTGGAAAAACTGAGCAAGTTTATCAGTGGCAAAAATCTGGCAACTGAAAAAAAAAAGTTGGATTCTGGACTTTTCCTATGTGAATAATAATAATAATCATCATCATCATCATCAAATAACACTGATAGCTGGGTTGTTTCAAGATTTTCACCACTCTTAATTACAGCAAACTCAGTTTCTACCCAAAGTGTAGTACATACGTATCTCAACGCTCTCATCAGCATAGAGTTCATTATAACCGACACCTAATGAGGCGTAAAACGCCTAGCTGTACTCCTGCCACTAAGAAATCATACAAACCGTAAGAAAAGTGGTGATTTTACAGTGGGTTGACCGTTTCCGCTATTTGACCGATTCGGCAATTCGCAGAAATCAAACTTTATTTGCGGGAAAACGACTTCGCTGTCAGCCTTGAGTTTGACACCACTGGTAAATCATTGTGGATTTAACTCTTAATATTCGTTTCGAGATATTCGGCTTGATGGAGAAATAAATGCCCCATAACTGTTTCTTGCCATTGCAGCGGTACCAAATCAACGGCAGTGATTAGGCGCACTGCGCAGTGTGTGGCCGTTAAACGCGTGTATTCCTAGATTCATCACATGTTATAAGTGTCATTATGATCGGAAATGATCGTATATTTGACCATCTAAATCCCAATTTCGTACTCTTGATACTTTTTCATCAACACCCATTAGAGTGACTGCTTGTCATTTGACTAGTTCCGCAAACGCCATTTTGTAGGTTTTCAAACTTGTAATTTAGCCTATGAGACACGTTTATTCTTGTTTATTTTTCTGAAAGAATTTTATTAAAGTTTAATGTAGTCAATGTGAAATAAAACATCTTTTCCCCTGCCATAAATGTTTTTCAGTGGCTCAACGGGTTGATTGATACTGATGTCCTGTGTTAATATTATTTATTTATTTATTTATTTATTTCAGTTTTATTTCAACAGGGTAGCCTTTTCAGTTCGGAAACTGCTTTTCCAAGGGGCCCTGCACCCCTTGTGTTAATCTGAGTTTGTGGTCTCATCCTGATAATTTTAATGTATACTTAGGTACCTGAATTGGAAAGAGTTGAAAGAATCATAGTCGCTGATAGCAGGTGATTCGATAGATGTACGAAATCAACTTGACCTGAGGCCAGCGCACGTGGATTCCAGCTGACGCGATGTCAACACATGGAATAATTATCCATAAATTTGACCAATTATTATGATATCCTCTATAGAGTAATGCTGGATAAAATTGGTGGAAGATACACGTGTCTTTTCCTTTGTGGCCAGGGGCACGTAATTATGCCTATAAACAAAGAATAAGTTTGAGAATAAGAATAAGAAAAAGAATAAGAAAAAAGTTTGGCCTGACAAAGGGCGCTGTTTGCGAAACTGGAAATTATTTGCGGAACTGGTCAAAGGACGTGCCACTGAAAAATGACTGCGCAAGGCTTTATTCCTAATGACTGAAAAAAACTAATTGATCCACAAAGTGTGTGAGAAATTTCCACAAATTTGTGAACAGATAACCTTCCGCCACTGAATGCTGTATTGATATCTGATGCTTCAGACAAATTTCGTTTGCGGAATCGGTCAATGCTCTGTACCCTGGCTTTACTCGACTCGACACCATTCCATGCTTGCGTGCAGGGGCGATTTTAGGATTCAAGAACATCAGGGGCTAAGGGGAAAGGAAAAGGGCCTGAAGTTGTGCACGTGCGGAAAATTTTTGGGGGCCCCGTACGGCGGGGGGGTCCCTGTCGCGCCATGGTGGAGTAGCTCGCCAGCGTATCTATGCACTATGCAAAAAGACAAATAGGCCTACGCTGTCTAGACTCTACAGCTCATCCAGACTGCAAAGTAAACCACAGATTAGACAAAATACTTGTAGTTGTATTGTTGTAGTTGTATGTAGTTGTATTCTTTGCCACTTACATAAGTGCATATCAAACAGACGCCATCTGACACCACAGCACCTCTGCTCTGCCAATCCTGCTTGAACATTTCATCATCATAAGATTAAAAATCCCTCAAGTAAATATCAATAATAATCAAGCTACGTTAATAGAGCAGAATCAAAATGTACTCATTATCAGTTAAAACAACTTACAATAAAATCAAGCATACAAATACTTTAAAGAGAAAGTTCGCAAAAAATGAAAGTTCACTCATAATATACTCACCCCAAGGCTAATTGAAGGGTCGGCTAATTTCATTTTATTTATTTTTTGTCCTCAAAATAGTTTTGAGGGAAAAAAGCATTGAAGAGAAATCGAAATGAATGGAATCCTATGGTGGCCACTTTTTCAAGGTTAAAAAGCAACGTAAAAAAACATAAATTCCTCCATACTGCTCGTGTGACATTTTCGAAGTGTCTGCAAGCCCCGACAATATGATTAGAATCGGAAAGACATAATTTTCACTATGTTTTTCACCTAAATGTCCAGGAGCCATGTTTTTGCTTTCTCGGGAAGAGAGAAGTTTGTTCGTTGGTTCGTTCGTCAAAATACGAAGAAGAAGAAGTTCTAGTAAACACATCGCCATAAAACTAGAAGAAGAAGACCTAGGAAACGCAGCCTTGAGCTTGTGTTCACTTACAAGCAGAGTTGCCAAGTCCACCTAAAACACGAGACCTGGGCGGCTTTTTATCCCCCCGGCATATAATGCAGGGGGATATAGCGATCGGTGTGTCCGTCCGCCCGTCCGTCTGTCCGTCCGTCCGTCTGTAATAAAATCGTTTCCGGAAAAAACTATACCACTTACAAACACCAAATTTGGTACGGAGCTTCTCCTTATGGTCTAGTTGTGCCTTTTGGGGGTTTCGGTCCGTCCGTCTGTCCACACAACCTGTAGGTTACACAACCTACAGCCGGGGGGATCCGCCATTGCCAGATGGCTCTTGTTTTTCCTGAAGTCGCTTGAAAAAAATTACGGGTCGCGGATTTTTTGGGCTGGTTAGAGAAGTGTAACAAGCGACCTAATTGTTATACATTTACAGCTGCTATTTCTCCCGATTCGTTGGTTGACACTGTCTACTCACAACTTCAAGAGCAATGTGAGAGAACGCAGGTAATCTCCCTCCCCCCGCTCAACCAAATGGAAGAGATTCCACCCCAGGTCTACACCGTCTGATGCTGCATTCGGTTACACTCATAAACACGAATCGTGTCGTGAATTAAGTCAAAGGCATGAGGAAGGATCATTCGGACAGTGAGGTCAAAAGAACAGAATTCAACAGTCATGTCTCGAAAACACAGCTCGTGGGCGCGTTACCGAATGCAGCATTGGTATTGTATAATTTATACTGGGCTTGTTTATGAAGCTGCGGTCGCTTATTTGTCCTATCAGGGGTGGCAACCCTGCAGGCAAGCAGACTGCCAGGAGTTCATAACTCCGAATGGTAAAACTGGTTTAGCCATGGCTTGGCAGGTAGGAGTATTGCTGACTATCAGTGGCCTGGTTTACTTAGCTTCATTGAGTCTAATATTAAGATCATCCAAAAGAAACTTCAGGATGATGACATCTATCACTTCATCCATTATCTCATTGGCTAATTCCTGGTCAGGGTTGTGTGTGCGCGCGCGCGCGTGTGTGTGTGTGTGCGTATGGCAAGGGCTTTTGGGGAGGAGGCAAGGAAATAAACTGGACAGTTCACCAGTACATTGCAAGGATCACACATCATTCATTCTATCAAACACACACACACACACACACACACACACACACACACACCCCTGTGGTGTCAGAAATGATCCTGCTGTGCTTGTCTTCAGACTGTGGAAAGAAGCCAGAGTGTCCTACAGAAGACCCACATGAAGACGGGGAAAATATGAACATACAAATGACACACAGGAAAGGGACCAAGCTGGATTCACAAACAAGAGCCTCCTTTCTGTCAGGCGACAGTGTTACCCATTTCATTACCTTGTCCCTCACCATTTACGCAGAACATCCCAGATTTTCCTGTTTCCAAAGATAAAATGCTCCACTGACGGCCAAAAAAAATCCTATCAGCCACATATCTGAGACTCACTCTCGCGATCAACGGCCCCCAGATAAGCTGTGTTGACCCACGTGAGATAAAGCAGCACTACGCTTCCTGCATGAATCTCAGCTAAGAGAACAGATAAAATACATTATCTTTAGCATCGTTTTACCGCAGCATGCGTAGTGATGTCACAGCAGTTGTCACATGGCTGGGCAAAGGAAACATGCTTAAGACATAGTCTGATGACATGATACAACTCCTCAGGTAAGCAAAGTTGTACACCAGCCATAGACTGTAAAGGCACTTTCAGGTTCAGCCATCATCAATCTTGCTCCTCAGCAAGAGATAATTAAATCAAATTTTCAATTCGAAGGGGCACAGATGTGGATAAAATTGATACAGGGTTATTTAATGAAGAGTGAATCAACATCGAATTCACAAGAGAATTCCCTACTTCATAAAAGAATCTACATTTCTCTAAACAGCCCAAAAAAAAAAAACCCCACAGACACACACACACACACACACACACACACACACACGAGCACATATAACAGCAGAAACACTCGTCACAGTGCTGATATCCAATAAGAAAATTAGGTTGTACGATAAATCTCACCAGCAAAGCATTAAAAAATGCATATTCGTTTCTAGCAGAAGGCATTTATTACTATCCCTCAATCCATCTTGAGCCTGATTTCACCTCCAGGGAACAGAAAGGCTCCTCTACAGTGCCTTTATTTGAAAATGTGTTGATTCTCCTGACGCCCATGAGAACAGAGCAAAAACAGAATAACCCAAACAGACACTGGCCTTTTCTACGTCTGCACATCATTCAAGTTAAACTGGAGAAATTACATGATGAAAAAGGGGCCATTCTGTAGATTAGACTGATGAGTGATGTAATTATGGATTGTTAAACTTCAGAATAATTGGAATTAGAGAAACCAGATTACTCATTAAGAAATCAGTCTGTTTTCTGACAAATAAGTCTGGAAATTGCAACCAGCTGAAAGCAGAGAGCCCCTAAATAAAGCCTTATTCGTGTAACACTGCATTCTGCAGGATAATAGAGGAATTGCAGGACATCGTTATTTCTCAGAAAAAAGGGTTCTCAGACGCACTCCAGCACCCCCCTGTGTTCGCTGGATTTATTTTCAAAAGACAAATGCACATTTTTTATGGAAACAAACTGTCAAATGTCACACACAGACGCGCTGACACAAACACAGCCAGCAATGTATACCATCAAAAGAAACATTTATCAGAGTTTTCAAATATTAAAGCATGAGAAAATCATACCCAATGTGGGCAGTTATCCCACACGTCCGAAAATATAAATAATGAAAAATACACAAGCATGTGTGTATTTCCTGTGATTTAGTACTGTCGTCAGCGTGTAGCACTTCTGGTTTACAGGAGAGCAGCAGCGGTAAGACAGAAGAACTGCAGAGCGGTCCAGAGTGTCGCAGAGGCCGTGGCGGCACTGACGGTGGTGAGGGGGATAGCCGTGGTGGTGGTCAGGTTAAAGGCCTTGTCGTGGGCGTAGTTGATGATGGAGCGTGCTCCGACGTACGCCTCCTCGCAGGCAGGCCGAATCTGCTCCTCCGGCAGCAGGAAGCCGTGCTTACCCTTGTCTCTCAGCTCGAAGGTGAAGGAGAACGGAATCCCGATCAGTCGAGCCCAGTCACGGGAAGAACCGGAATGCGGGTCTGAAACCAGAGAGGAATGCTCAGGAACACAGGACTGCACAGAAAACAGCTCACTGAGGAAATTAATTCGGCACTGAGTTCACTTCAGTCTTGGATGCATTGAGGCACTGAGTACAGTTTCCACAATACTGTGATAATGTGCACAAATGTAGCTCTAAAGGGAACACATTAACAACAAAGTGCACTCAGCTACACAACAAAGCCCAGAGCACAACTCACACAGTCAGGTGCTCATGTGCAAGGACAGCACAAGGGGGGAGGCAAGGCAATTGCCTTGCCTTTTATTAAGATTAAGATTTTGAGCTAAATTATTGATCATTTTCTTTTCTATGGCCTCATAATTCTGTGATACAATAATGCATGGTGCAGACTTCACTAATGAACACAGTAACACCACTCGCAACGTGCGCCCAGCTTCTGACAATAAACTGAAGTACGGAGGGGTGAGAGTGTGTGGATGTGTGTATGGGGATGTTTTCCATCTGCTGGATGAACATAATGTAGTCTTGTCCATTCATTTCCTATGGCAGTCATTTTTGACCGGGAACCCCAAGGGTGTTACAAAGTTAATAAATCTCTCAAAATTCATTGAAAATCGTGATCAGCAATTTTAGATGTTCAGGTGCCTGGTCTGGAGGAGATTATGAGGTTTTGAGGCAATCAGATGAAAACCACAGCATTAATGCTTCAAGAAAGCTGTAAAGGCGGTCAGATTTGACCGAACACTGGAGCTGGGTTAAGAGAAAAAGCAGAGTAGTCGACTATTTTTAAAATTGTAACACAATGCCCTCAATTTATTACATTATTAAACATTTTTGCTCATTTTGCAATGTATGAAGTTATTACTTTGTACATTGAGCACAAAAATGTTACTACCTGATGCAATCATGGTGTTATTACATTATGTGTTAATTATTGCATTATGAGCGTTTATTATGCTTTAATCAATGAATTATGTGCACTTATTAGGAGTTGTAGAATGCCAAGAAGAATGTCCAGCTGATGGCTTGGTAATGTCCCAAACCTCTGCACAACTTTAAGGCCTCATCCGCGCAGAAACCGAGATTTTTCGAAAACAGTCTTTTGTTTTTTGTCGTTCTTAAAACAATCTCCCATCCACACGGCATTGTTTCTAAAAATATCTGCGTCCACACAGAGACACCTAAAACAACCCAGAACGCAGTCGTAAATATTCCACGCTGTGCGCTGTATGGCGCTGTAGCATTTCTGCGGACATAAACCAAAAATGGAGAGGAAGGCAGCGAGCATGCGTAAATAGCACGCTTGGGCTTTTAAGCGGTATGCACGTGACGTCCTAGCCCCGGAGGTCACTGTGGTCACGGCCACTGAGTGGCAGAAAGACGAGTATGGAATCAAATTAGGGCCAAAAGTGTTGTGCCTGTGCAAAAAGCTTTGAACTTGTAGAAATATTTTGTGCATGTGTAAAAAAGTTTTGAGCTTGTAAAAAAATTTTGTATGTACCCAAAAAAGTTTTGAGCTTGTGAAATAGTTTTGCACGTGTGTGAAAATTTCCCGCCTTCCTGTGTGACAGTAAAGTTGCGGATGCGCTCAAATTAACTACCTTCGTGTGCGGCACTTTTTTTTTTACAAGCAAAAACCTGATTTACAAACCTCAAGTTACGAAACATGGCCATATTTTTACTCCTGTGGGTAGACTAGCCAATCAGCAGACTGTTCATTGATTAGCCAATCCTATTGTTCCCACCGTCACAGTAAGTCAAAATATCCAATCAGTGGCCAAAAGGCTCTGACGCTATTTCGCCCCTACGTCTATGGAGAAATCCATAGCTCATTGATTTCCGTTTTTATTGTACGGTAATGTCAATGTAATCATGTATTCTCGCCAGCAATAGCCAGACGTGAAAACAGTGATATGTCTCGGGCAATTGATGCGTGTGCTTTTTGCCAACACTGTTCGATTGACTCTCGTTACATAAATTAGCTGGTTAGAAAGCCAGCTAGCTACTCTCCTGGAAGCTGGCGAACTTTACGAACAACCACCGTATAAAATTTGATTCCAGTTTATTAAACTTGACTAGATTGCGTTCGGTCACCAGAAACTACCAGTGAAGTATTTTTACATGGTTCATAACGGTCTTATTAACCTTATCAACCAAACTCAAAGCTTTTTTTACACACGCACAAAACTACTGTATTTCACAAGCTCAAAACTTTCTTGCAAACACAAAATATAAGTTCAAAACTTTTTTACACATGCACAAAACTATTTCACAAGCTCAAAACTTTTACGTCCACAAAATATTAATACAAGTTCAAAACTTTTCTGCACAGTGACAAAACTTTTGGCCCTAATTTGATTCCACAGACCAGTTGTCTCCAGTGCCGCCAAAATACAAAAAACAACTCAAAAGACGGGGAAGAGCTGCTGTGCAACTGACTGCAAGTAGATTTATCAAGCACTCAGATCTTTTTCCAGGTGTCTCCAAGTCCTGCCAGACATGTAAAATGAGGGCTAATGCAAGCCATCTACGATTGCAGTTGCAGGTTTAGAAGCTGAATCCATATTGGAATTAATATTGGTGGTTACTTAATTAAGCATTATTACACACGAGGGTATGCTTGATCATCATTATTGTCACAGCAGTGATGCGGCCAGGAACAAGGTACTTGCGCTGAGCATTTTAATCTCAAAATATCAAAGTTTTCTGGCAATATTCTCTCCATTTCCGTGGAAATACATGAGATCCGACGTTGACTAGTCCTTGTCAGCCAGCCAACTTGGGCTTATGTTTTCTAGACATCGTGATTTCCCAAAACTGAATAAATACCACACATAGCAACACAAAATTGCTTTGCTTGCCTAATTATGTTGTAACTAGAATATGCGCTGGAGAAAATCATTTTTTCATGGACTGATAGCTATACTTCTGCCGACATCTCAGACATTTTTTAAGCTAACAGGTGCCTGACAACGACTCGCCAGCACAGCTGAACTTTGTCGACAACAAACTTATATTAATGGTTATATTTAAATATAGGCAAGGGCTTTCCAGCGTCGGCGCCAGAACAAACGTATATTTGGTAAACTCACCAGCAGATGTTTCATTTCAGCTGGGGATGAGTCACTACAATTTAATGTTAGTTCTGATTAATGTGGCTAAGCAGCAATAGTAATCTGTGGCATTAAGGCTGAACTGAGTTATATACAACCCCAATTCCAAAATAGTTGGGACGAAGTGTAAATTGTGAATAAAATCAAAATGCAATAACTTTCATATCACATGAGCCAGTATGTTATTTACAATAGAATATAGATAACATTTTGAATGTTAAAACTGAGACATTTTACATTTTTATTCACATGCGGGTGATTGGTTGAGACCCTCCACCACACCCCATTTAAGATGGCTTCTTTTGATGTCATCTATATTTGTCTGATGAAGGTTTAAGTACCGAAACGTCACAATTAAACTTTTGCTATATGCAAGTTAGTCAGTGCGCCGGACTCTTGTGTCCTTTGAACTGTTCATCCTTTGTCCAACGCACCTGTCGTTCGAATTAGATGTGTGAAGTGTCCCCTCATTTGTGCAACATTTTTATCCTCAAAATGAGCTTATTTCAAATTTTCTGGCTGCAACAGGTCTCAAAAAATTGGAAGACATGCAAAAAAGGGCTGAAGAGCAATGAATATATAAGAGAATCAGCTGAAAGAACATTTAGCAAGTAATTAAGTTGAGTGGCATCAGGTGTGTAACACGATTGGCTATAAAAGGGATGTCTTAGAGAGGCTGAGTCTCTCAGAAGTAAAGATGGCCAGAGGCTCTCCAACCTGTGAAGGCTTGCGTAAAAAAAATTGTGGAATACTTTAAAAACAATGTTCCTCAATGGCAAATTGTAAAGGCTTTGAAGGTCTCATCATCGATAGTGCACATTGATAGAGCATAACATCATCAATAGATTCAGAGAAACTGGAAAAATCTCAGTGCATAAGGGACAAGGCCGAAGATCTTTACTGGATGCCCGTGATCTTCGGGCCCTCAGACGCCACTGCATCTCTCACGGGCATGATTCTGTCATTGACATTACTAAATGGGCCCCGGAATACTTCAATAAACCATTGTCAGTAAACACAGTCCGCCGTGCCATCCACAGATGCCATCTAAAACTCTATCATGCAAAAAGGAAGCCATTGTTGAACATGATCCAGAAGCGCAGCCATGTTCTGTGGGCCAAGGCTCATTTAAAATGGACTGTAGCAAAGTGTCCTGTGGTCAGACGAGTCCAAATTTGACATTCTTGTTGGAAATCATGGGCGTCCTGTCCTCTGGGCTAAAGAGGAGAAAGACCACCCCTCCTGTTATCAGCCTTCAGTTGAAAGGCCAGCATCTCTGATGGTATGAGGATGCATTAGTCCATATGGTGAGGGACACTTGCATGTTTTAAAAAGCACCATGAATGCTGAAAGGTATATAAAGGTTTTAGAGCAACATATGCTTCCCTCCAAATTACATCTGTTCCAGGGAAGGTCTTGTGTATTTTAGCAGGACAATGCAAAACCACATACTGCAGATATTACAACAGTTGTAGAAGAGTCTGCATGCTGAACTTGCCTGCCTGCAGTCCTGATCTTTCACCAATTGAGAACATTTTGCGCATAATTAAAGAGAGACCCAAAACTCTCCAGCAGCTGGGAACCTGTATTAAACAAGAATTGGAATAAATTCCAATGAATAAACACAAGAAACTTGTCTCCTCAATACCCAGAGGCCTCCACTTTGTTAAAAAGAAGAGGGGATGCTACACCATGGCAAAAAAAAGCCCCGCCCCAACTTTTTTGAAACCTGTAGCAGCCATCAAATTTGAAACAAGCTCATTTTGTGGATAACATTGTAAAATTTCTCAGTTTAAACAAGTTTGCTGTGTTATCTCTGTTCAATTGTAAATAAAATACTGGCTGGTGTGATTTGAAAGTCATTGCGTTTTGATTTTATTCACTATTTACACTTTGTCCCAACTATTACGGAACTGGGGGTTGTAATTTAAATGTAACCCCACCTTTCAGGGGCTTTAGGGTCTGTCCAAGCAAAAGGGTAGGTTTGTATACCCCCACTTCCACCCTCATTTTTTCTGAATAGGTGGGTCTGATGCATAATTTAAGCTGATGGGTATTTTGTACACATCCCAGAGAGGTAACGGAGATAACTTTTTGTCCCTCACATAAACCACTGAAAAGTTACCTCATTTAATATCTCTATTTAGGGGCAATTTTTCAGTTAATTTTTTTTTACTTTTTTGAGTACTTCGAAAGAGAAGCCTTATTAGCACCTTAAGGGCATTCCTTTCATATTAACTTTATTTTCTACTTGAAAATAAGTGTTTGAAGATTTAATTCCATATAAAGATTCAAATTTAGGTGTAAGCAGAAAAAAATTGATGTTGTTGTTTTGGGGGGATCCGTACGTGATGCTGTTCCATCCATCAGCTACCCCATGTACATTCTTAACAAATATCATGAAATAAACAGTTTGAAAGTAATTTTTCTGTTCTGAGCTTCAAAACTATTCATCTCCTCGCAACAAGTGGTGTGATTGCTTTTTTCTTGCGTAGTTACAAAGAAAAACATGTCTTATTTCAGCCGCCCGGAATTCCATCAATCATCACATTACGTGACCGGCATTTTTGGATGCCCGCCCGCCCGAAATAGAACAAATTCATTAGTATTGGATGACACCCCCGAAATGATGACATCACCAATTTTGTTGTCTAAGGCAACGGCGTCTTCCTGCTGTCATACACGGAGGTAGGTTATCCGTCAACAAAATCACATAGATGACCATCATCACATACAAGTCAAGTTTGGTTCACTACTCAGTTATTTCGTGGAATATTCCAGGAGTATTCTGGATTATATATCTTCCATTTCCGACCCTATCTTTTTAGCGTGGCGGGCGTTGGAATACATGCCCATTCTTCGCACACGATTCAAAAGTTGATTTGACAGTGTGCCAATTCGGTGCCGTTATGCAATTTGGACATCGAGAAACGATTGTCAATCGTCACATCATGTCAAATATATCATGGAAAACTGGTAACAAGTGTCTTGTACGCTGTAATAGGAAACCCATCTCAGTATTTTGTCTTTTTTTGATCGCTGGTATGACTGTTTTTGGTGATAGTTTTTGTGCAATTTCATCTCAAACAATCTTTTTGTACGGAGGTTACATGCATGCTGGTTGACTTGTGCAAAAGCTGTTCAGCGTCATGTTGGCAACGATGATGTCGTATTTTAAATAAAATATATACTGTTTGTGAGGTTCAATAAAAATGCAGTTTGCGTTCAATGCTTTTGCTCTTCATATAATTTCAAAGTGCACCACGAACATCCCAAAAAGGGTTGAAAAAAAAAAGTTGGAGCAATTAAATGTTTTGTCAAGCATCGCATGCGGAACCATCCTTCTCGACATGCATCACATAGGTGACCTGTTGACCACTCTGTGGACACTATGCCCAGTTTAAATTAAATGGTTTGCTTTACATTAACTTTTAACTTGGCAGTGTTAATAAGATATGAAGCTCTTTTGAATGCTACTTACCCCTTTTTGAAAAGAAAAATTTATCTTGTCCTGCCCTCCAGCATGAACATTTTGATGCACTTAAAATCTATTGGAATCTCTGCATTTCAAGTGTTGCCCAGCAGGTTTCGTGCTAAATCTGAGTAGGGATCGTTGTTTTCTATGGTGAAAAATTCAAATCTCAAGCTAAATGCTTTTTGATGAAAAAATTTGGCTTCTTTTATTGTCCACATCACATGCAGGCCCATAGGGATGTTTTCAACTTTTCATTGGTATCCCCCTTTAGCTGTAAATACAGTCATCTTCTCATGATTTTGTCATGAAAGTTCACAAACTAAGCTTCCATTATGTGTGTTCAGTTCTTACCAACTATAATTAACAAACTAAATAACAACAATTCCTACTTTATGGCTCGGCTCAGACAGACCGCTGCAGAGGAGACGCTGGGTCATCTATAGCAGTTTGACAGCAGTGTCAGGAGAGCACAAGGTATAATTTCACGTGTAGGAAGGACAGAAAATTGTTGTATTCGTCCGGTACTGCCAGTCAGTGTAACTAATGTTTCATTTAGTATGGTTTAAGATTAGGCTGTAGAAGTAGCAATAGTCTACTACAATTCGAAAATAGCCCACTCTGTTCCAAACAATACTCTTGCACTCCAAACCTCATTTCACTTAAATTAAAAGTATGGGGAAAACGGATTCACTGTGTTTTACATGTTATAGTATTGGATTAGCTAGCACCTTAATACCGTATAATGTAGTTGGCTGGAGTAGAGCTAATTTGACTCGTACTGTCGGAAGGCTTAATTTACTCTGTATAACAATCCATTACATTTCATATGTAGAGCAATATTTACCGCTGAAATATAGTGTTTCCTTCATAAATATTCTCAGAAAGTACTTGTATATCTGTTTTAAGGAACATAAGGTCGTATACTACCTCCTTTAACAAAAAGCGACTGACCTTGTTGCTGTGGAAGTACTGCATACGCTTCGGAGCTTTGAAGATTGTTCATAGCTTCGCAGTCTGTGGCAACGGAGTCGCTAATGTAGCCAAATGCGCTAGTATGGCCACTGCTTCAGGTCGTAGCGGTACCGTAACTTTATCCTGTCTGAGGGCTAAAAGGTGATGTTCCCTCATATATTATTTTCCAATCACTTAAAAAAAGAGGATTCGCATGGGCCGCTACCATGGTAAACAGTTCAGTGACAGGATGCAGCGGATGTTGCGCCCAGAATTTGCACAAGGGATCATGGGACGTGAGATTAAGGTGAATAATACTGGACTGACACCACATAGTGTACAGCTTACTTTTACTTTTACTTTAAGTGACATTTTATTCATGGTGGATCAAATCTAGCAAGACGCAATTTTTTTTTTTTTAAAGATTCTTTTTTGGGAATTCTTCCTTCACTTAACAGCTGCACAGTGTAGAGAGACAGGAACGTTGGGGAGAAGAATGGGGGCAGACATGCAGCAAATGCCCTGAGCCGGAGTCAAACCCAGGTCGCTGCGGGAAGCGCAGACCGATGAGCCACTGGGGCACCCTAGACACGATGTTTTAAACATTATATTGCCTTAAATTTATTTCTTCAAATGTGCCTTTAAAAGTAGTTCACACTGATGTATTCAAAGATAAGAGCTGCGACTTTAAAATCGCGGATAATAAATTTGTGAATGTTTAGACAATTTGAGGACAACGCCCACCTCAACTGCAGCTGTTCAAGCGAATACAGCGTGCGCACGCGCCAGTGAACCAGTTAATTCAAAACCAGATGGGAACAGTGATCTATATGGAATAACAGATCAGTGGTTGGGACATTGAAATCAGATTCATATAAATGTCAGGATACCCGATTCCTGGCCATGTCAATGTCTGTGAACCACTGGTTCTTCAGTAAGTCATAAGGATCACTGTCGAATTCAACTGCCCTTAATTTAATCAAATAATCGCTTGTTTTACCCCGGGTTTCGCTCCTAAACTCTGCCATGCAGGCGAATGCTTTGCCACTCGGTCCGACTGAGGGGGCACGGGGAAGCGAGGGGCTGTGATAGGGGCTATCACGTCATCATTTAAAAAAAAAACCCATTTTGGTTGTCCACACAAAAACTCTGAGGTGGCGTTTTCAGATATTCTCACCCTGGAACGCGTTTTCAAAAAAATACCGTTTTCGGGCTGCGTTTTCACCGTCTCGATGTGGAGTAAGGCCGAAATGATAAACTATTGATGCATTTTCCAGAAAATCATTCTCTTGTGGAGACAGCCCTAATTCTGGGGCTACTGTCTTACCAAAATGGGACGTCTTAATTTGCCATTCAAATGGTCAATCAATGCCTCAATGTTTGCAGGACTTTTGAAAAACAAAATAAACAAAAAAGAAATGGAAGTGACGAAGGCAAGTGATTTTCCTGAAGTGCATGACATTAGAAAAGTAGAGTCATGAGACTCGTGCACCACAGCCAAATGATCAAATTTCTTGTCACCATGTGTCTTCTCCATTGGCAGACAATTGTTTTAATCGCAATCTACCATTTCAGACTGTGAGATAATGTTCATGATGAAAAGGGAATGGTTGGCTAATATTTTCAGTTAAAACTGTACCTCTTCATTATAAGCCCAGAGAAAGTGAAAGCTCCACTTACACAGAATATCCGGGGACGTTCCCACCGTGTAGTCCTCCCCATGGACAGATTTCATATCCTTTGCAGCTGCCAGGCCTACCTGCATCTGAGGGAAATATGAATGACAACCACCATGAGAATGAAAACAGTTGCACATTTGAAGATTTACCGGTTTGAATGCATGTATTAAACCTAATGCTGCATCTCCATTGTTTCTAAGAATTATACTTCCATATTACCTGCAAAGTAGCCAACTCTTGTACCATTTTCACTGCAGTTGCAGCATATACATTTTGAAATGATGTGTATTGAAACGTACCCAAACACATAGAAAAGAGCATAGAAACCCTTCAAAGACCAATTGAAGCACCTATTACTAAAACCCCATAAGTCACTCTTGAATTGACTTGACTTGTGGGGTTTTTTGTAATCAGTGCTTCAATTCCTTTCTAGCACTCATTTAAACCCCCTCAGGCTGACTGACTGACTGACTGACTGACTCAATCACTCACAGACTCCTTCACTGGCTCACTCAGAAATAAATTCAGACGCTCACTCACTGACTCACACACTGCTTCATTCAGCAATAGACTCTCCTAGGGGGCGTTCACACTAAACGCGCTTAATCTGCTTGGAAACGCGAGCTGTGTCTGTCCTGATTTTTTTTAAGCCTACACTGTAAAAAGCGCTGGATGCATCTTTTCTACGGCTGCTAAATAACACTCCAATATCTCACTTTGCGAACATTCCGAACGATGTTAACGGCTGTTTGCAAACCACCGTCAAGTCTGTTGTTTTGGAATTCAGTCCCTCCTTTCAATAGATTTCATTGGTTGTTGACTACAGCGTGGCAGTTAATATGTGGCACTCTGCACCAAAAATAGACACATGTTTGGGCGCCCTGGTGGTACATCGGACTAAGCGCGCGCTCCATAAAGGCTGTGACCTTCCTGCGCCGACCCGGTTCGATTCCAGCCTTGGGTCTTGTGCTGCATGTCTTCCCCATTCCTCTTCCCAGCTTTCTTGTCTCTCTCTACTGTGTGACTTTCAAATAAAGGCGAAAATCCCAAAAAAAGATCTTTAAAAAAAAAAAAAGGACACATTTTCAACTTGAAGCACCTTCTCGCCCTATGGCGCCCTGACCGCGTCTGAGGGTGGGACGTGGAGAGGCACACCTGTCGGGTCAATACGCATCCAAACCATTGAAAGCTATTGAATAAAAGTCGCAGGAGCGCTCGAAACTTTTGCTATATTTGATCACAGCTTGAGATTCTCGCTCAGTAACAGACTCGAACTCTAACTCATAAACAAACTCACACACAACCTAATTCAGTAACATACTCAGTCAGACTCTCACTCAGTACCACTGAGTCACACAATGACTCACACAGTGCTTGATTCAGCAACAAACTCAAGCTCTGCTTCACTCTGTAAAAGACCCAGACTAATTCAGCAAGAGACTCGCACGCTAATTTACTGAGTCACAGACTCAGCTAGACGCACACAGCGATAGACTTTGGCCCGTATTCAGAAACGATACTCACACTCACCCTCCACTCACCATATAGTGAGTACGACTGAAATGTAACTGGAGTGTGAGAAAGAGATCGACCGACCACTAACCGGGGGATCAGTCCCACTCCTCGCCAATTGCTATTCGTAAACGCCACTCGAGCATAACTGACAGTAGTGGGCACTGGGTACCACAGGCGGTGCGTCGGCTGCTGCAAAGGGACACTCAATCCTCACCCTTCAGTGCTGAATGATCTAAACCTGACGCAGTTTACTTTTCTTGATTAGAAAGTTTCTCAGACAAATTGGTAAATCGACAATCAAATTTATTTTTAATAACGTTGTTATATATAGCTTCACAAAATTGAGGCGTTTCTTTCGCACATAAATGACGACATAAATATCAGCATGTCTTCATAAATTCTGTGGTCGAGTGGCTCGCGAAAGGCGCAGTTCGGCAGTTCTTAAACACTGAAACCCGGAGGTCAGTTAGTAAGTTACCGGCATCGTTATCATCATCATTATAGTTAAAATTTGCATAGTTGCGACTGCGTCGAGCTCGTGGCTGTAAATGATCCAGAGTTTCCATTGTTTGTAACCAACTGAAAGTCATGACAATGAAATACCGGCGCAAGTTAGTGCGGCTCAAGGGAGGTGTTCCCTGCACTCAACCTTCACTCAGAAAGAGACGCTATTTTCAGTGTGAGTGAGGTCTCTGAGAGCAAATGAGTGTTAGGGCAACCTCTGACGCATTTAGTATAACCTGACTATAACTAAGTTTTAGTGCTTACTCTCACTCAATTAGTGTGAGTGTCGTTTCTGAATACGGGCCTTAGTAACAGACCCATTAAGACTCTTACTCAGTAACAGACTCACACACAGCTTCACTCAGTAACAGACTCACACACAGCTTCACTCAGTAACAGACTCACTCAGATTTTCACTCCTTCAGACTCACTAGTTCATTATAGTTGGGGGCAGTGATCTCTGGGTGCCCGTAGGGTACGAGGATGAGCTGTCCATAGGAATGTATGGTAAGAAAGCAGAGAATATCCTTGGCGCGCTTTTGCACAAACTCTGTCACCGCCATTGCTTCTACCTCTGACAAAGCCTTGGGCCCACAGTATATGTTAGAGCAGCAGTCCCTGGAGATCCCCACCGCTGAGGAGCAGAAAATGAGAACATCGCAAAAACTCTCATTTCATTCCATTATTCGAAATGTTTTCCTCATATAAATTGGATAGTGGATGACTAATTTCTAACAATACCACATTACTTCAAAGCATGACCATTCGGCCCGTTCTTCAGATGTACAATTAAAATGCAATAGGCTGTTAGAAGGCGCACAATTGACTTAAAGCGTAACTAATACACAAATCACTTCCTCATTATGGTTTCTATGAGCACAGTCAGAAATATACATCATGTGTGCTAAGCTGTGTGCTGTGAATGACTCATCCCACAAGAGGGTATATACATAAACTCACTGCCCCAGTTGGCATTGAAGTTGCGGTTGAGGTCTGCGCCGTAGCAGTCGCAGCCAACTTCGGCTGGTTTCGATCTGGATTTCCTCCAAAGGCGAGTCTGCAATTATAAGAGCAATAACTCTGTCACAGTGTCATTCTTTTAAAGTCTTAGGTTAAAAAAAAGAAAGAAAAATTTTATTTAAAATCCACGAGTCCCATAAGGAAAAAAATACTCACACTTTCATTTATCCAGGAATACATGTAGCCATCAATGTTTAGCACGGGCGTGACATAGATATCCATGTTTTTGAGCATGAGGTTCAGCCGCTTGTCAGTTTTGTAGGTCTGTAAAATCTGTTTTTGAAGTAGAAGAGTGAGAGATGGCCACAGAAATGAGTGGAAGACGAGTAGATCCCACCCACAGCTTGATTATAATGGCAGTGCACCAGGCCACACGACAACGTCCCCAACTCCCTGTGCACCGACCAATCCCGTATACATCAGTGGTCACCATACCTGTTCCTGGAGGACAACCTTCCTGTAGGTTCTATTTTTAACCCTAATCTTTGTCACAGTTAACTTCACCCATTAGATTCTCAGTTTTGAACGGGAGTCAAAAGCTACAGGATGGTGGATCTCTAACAGGGTTGCGGACCACAGCATTCAAGATGGCCACACTCCACAACTAAACTATTAAAGGAGAACTCAGGGCTAAATCATAATGCTGTTTTATACAAACATAATTAGTAAATAAATATGGTAAAATGCAAAAATATGGAATTTTTGTTCTCAGAGACGAGATAAATGAGGTTTTATTTCCCCTAATTAGTTGCCGTCTGCTTCAACGGTTGCGTGATAATGACATAACGTCGCCTGAGAATGACGAACCTTCGCCCAGAGGTATGCGCTGTTATTGTGTTGGATAGTGTGATTGTCCCAGTCCAATATTTTATGACAAGTGTAATGTGAATATAGGCCACTAGATGGCAGTATTTACCTTTTTTTTGTTAAGCTCAGACTGGGATTATGTTTAGACATGTCCTGGACATGTCTGGGGCAAGTCTCAGAAAATTAAAAAAAAGAGGTCTAAATGTGGGTGGGGTCTGCAAAAGAGTATATAAGGAAAAGAATTGAGACAGTAAAGTAGTAGGAGAAATTGCAAGAAGATGACCAGACCTGCCATTCTGTTCAAGACCTGTGACGTTTCTTTTGTGGATTTCTTTGCCTGTGTTTGAGCATTTTCATTATCCAGGACATCACCAAGCCACCCCACAAAAAGGGACAGTAAATATTTCTGTTTTTTTTTTTATTCAATCTTGGTCATTAGTTGTTAGTTAGTTGTTATTGTCTTTGTCTGTTGATTAAATGTGTTTAAGTTTTTAAAACAGTTTCTGTCATCCCTTGCTGTTGCTGTTGCTGTTGTGTTATAAATGTAATAACAAATTGGGGCCATAACAAATTGGGGGCTCAAGGTCCGGGATAGACCATTGTGTGAGTAATTTATTGAAAATCTAACATTCCAAATTGTGAAATTGTTTTTGTGAATTTTCCTAGATATATATTGACAACAGCAATGGATGATTTCTTGGCATCACCAACCGTAGGGGTTTTGAAGTCTTTTAAAAAGACAGAACTGCTAGAAATTTGCAGACAGTTGGAGCTGACAGAGGTAAAACCAGCCATGCGAAAAGCAAGACTGGCTAGAGAGATAGTTGAATATTACATTGATGAAAATGTGTTTGCACCAGGAGATCTGGAACAGTTTCCAGTGGAAAATCCAAATATAGAAATGGAACTTAAATTAAAAATGCTAGAGATTGAAAGGGAGGAAAGAGAAAAAGAAAGGGAAGAAAAAGAAAAACAAAGAGAATTTGGGAGGGAAGAAAAAGAAAAACAAAGGCAGTTTGAGTTAGAAAAATTAGCAAGAGAAGAAAAACAAAGAGAATTTGAGAGAGAGAAAGAGGAAAGAGCAGAAAGAGAGAGACAGAGACAGAGAGATTTTGAATTAGAGAAATTCGATAGAGAAAAAAGACTCCAAATGGAGCAACTAAAAATAAAAATTCAAACTGAAAATAAATTTCGGGCTAGCCAGGAGGTAAAACTGGTGCCTCCATTTTCGGAAAAGGATGTTGACAACTATTTCCAGTGTTTTGAAAAGGTAGCAAAGAGTTGCCAGTGGCCAAAAGAACACTGGCCTCTGATGTTGCAAACTGTCCTCAAGGGTAAAGCTCAACAAGCCTATTCGGCTTTGTCTGCAGATGATTCCTCTGATTATGAGGTTGTCAAAAAGGTTATTTTGAGAGCTTATGAGTTGGTTCCAGAGGCTTACCGACAGAAATTCAGAGGTCTGAAGAAATTTGAAAATCAGACTTATGTGGAATTTGCTAATGAGAAGAAAGTTTGCTTTGAGCGCTGGTGTACTTCTATGGAGGTCAAGGATGATTTCAACTCACTAAAAGAGATGGTGTTAGTTGAAGAATTCAAGAACTGTGTAAAGGATGATGTTAAGACCTACCTTAATGAGAAGCAAGCACTGAATTTGCAATCAGCTGCCAAATTTGCAGATGAATATGTTCTCACACATAAGTCCAAATTTCAGTCTAGCAGTAATAATAGATGGTCCCAATTTCAGAAAAAGGGTTATGGTGATACCCAAGATTCCTCACCCAAAGACAAAGACAAATCTGGTGATGGTGCTCAGAAATCCAGTAACAGGTCTGATCAAAGTGTGAAAGCTGACAGTGACAAAAGTGGTCTAGTTTGCAGTTATTGCAAGAAATCTGGTCATGTTACAACTAACTGTTGGTTCCTTAAAGCTAAGAAAGAAAAAGAAAAGGATACCAAACCAAATGCCTTTGTGAAAACAAGGTTAGAAACCCCTGTAGTAGATAACCAATCTGCTAAATTGCCTGCTTCTTGTGGGGCTAAAAAGTCTGATACAGCTGACTTCGTGAGGGAGGAATTTCTTCCATTTGTGTCAGAGGGATTTGTGGCTCTGAATGAGCATACTACTCCTGTCCCCATATATATCCTAAGGGATACCGGAGCTTCTCAGTCACTTTTGTTGATGGACTCCTTGGAGTTACGTGATGAGACCGCTTCAGGGGATTTCATACTTGTACAAGGTATTGAAGGGAGGACTGTATCTGTACCCCTGCGCTCTATATTCTTGAAGTCAGATTTAGTTACAGGACAGGTAAAGGTGGGACTTATGTCAAGTCTACCTATAAAGGGTGTTTCTCTGTTGCTTGGCAATGACCTGGCTGGGGGCAAAGTAGTTCCCCCTGTACATCTTACTTCACAGCCGAGCACTGAAAATGGGGATGAGGACCCATCTCTGTATCCTTCTTGCGCAGTGACTCGTGCTATGGCCAAGAAGGCTAAAGAAGAAGATGTTGTGGTGCCGTCCAGTACATTGAATAGTCAGGACTCAGGTGGTTCGCCTCATGACTCTGATTGGCCTACTATGGTTTCTCCGTTTGAGGACTTATCAGATACTTTTATCAGTTCTCTATTCAGCCAGCCGGATGGGTCTGGTGATTTTGATGTGTCTGGAGACTTGTCTCTGTCCAGAAAGCGGTTGATTGAGGAGCAAACTAATGATCCTGAAATTGGTGTACTAAAGAGGAGAGCCCTTCCTGAAAAAGAAATAGATGCAGTTCCAGTCGGGTATTATCTCAAGGATGGTGTGTTGATGCGGAAGTGGCGCCCTCCTGATATCCCTGCCAATGCAGATTGGGCAGTGGTCAGGCAAATTGTTGTTCCGAAGGTCTATAGGAATGAGATCTTAACAATGGCTCATAGTTTACCTTTAGGAGGTCATCTTGGTGTTAACAAGACTGTTGATAAGATCATGAAACACTTCTTTTGGCCTGGGCTTCGGAAAGACGTTTCCAACTTTTGCAAAACCTGTCACACTTGTCAGGTAGGTGGAAAACACCAGTTAGACCCACCTGTAGCTCCATTGCAGCCTATCCCAGCATTTGGGGAGCCATTCTCTAGGGTCATTGTTGATTGCGTTGGTCCATTACCCAAGACTAGATCTGGAAATCAGTACTTGTTGACAATCATGTGTGCATCTACCAGATTCCCCGAAGCCATACCTCTACGTAACATCAAGGCAACTGCAATCTCGAAGGCTTTGATAAAGTTCTTCACGTTGTTTGGTCTTCCCAGGGAAATTCAGTCAGACCAAGGTAGCAATTTCACTTCAGGATTGTTTCAGCAGGTTGTGTATGAACTAGGTGCAAAACAGATTCTTTCTAGTGCCTATCATCCAGAAAGTCAGGGTGCCTTAGAGCGGTTTCATTCCACTCTCAAGACAATGATGAGGACTTATTGTTATGACCATGAGAAAGACTGGGATGAAGGGGTTCATTTGCTGTTGTTTGCAGCTAGAGAAGCAGTGCAGGAGTCTACTGGATTCAGTCCATTTGAGCTAGTGTTTGGTCATGAAGTGAGAGGACCTTTGCTATTATTGAGTGAACAATGGCAAGAGAAAGAGCCGCATATCAGTCTGTTAGACTATGTTAGCAAGTTCAAGGAAAGATTGCGTGCAGCTTGTGACCTTGCCAAAGAGAACTTGAAATCAAGTCAGGGAAAAATGAAAACTTGGTATGATCATAAGGCTAGAAGCCGTAAGTTTAAACCAGGAGACAAGGTCCTTGTGTTGTTTCCCTTGCAGTCCAATCCATTGCAGGCTAGATTTCATGGTCCTTATGAAATTCTGACAAAACTCAATGATCTCAATTACATTGTGAAGACTCCAGATAGGAGAAAACCAAAACAATTGTGTCATATTAACATGCTAAAGCCTTATCATGACAGAAATGCTAGGGTTGCAGCTGTCACTTCAGATTCTCCAATGGTCGAAACGTGTGAAGATGAGGGGGAGTTTCAAGATGATGAACCTAGAATTAAAGCTGAAGTTCTTTCATGTAAATTGTCAAACACTGAAGTGTTGCAAAATCTTGATGTAAAGCTCCAGCACTTAGAACCCTCACAGAGAGATCAGTTTGAGAGGTTGATCAAGAAATATGAGGATTTGTTTCCTGATGTTCCAAAGAGAGTTACTATAGCCTCTCATGATGTAGATGTTGGTGATGCCAAACCAATAAAACAGCATCCATACCGGATGAATCCTGAAAAGAGAAAGATTGCTGAGAAAGAGGTTGAGTACATGTTAAAACATGATATTATCAGACCCTCCAACTCCGATTGGAGTTCACCCTGTGTGCTAGTTCCAAAACCTGATGGAAGTACTAGATTCTGAACAGATTATCGCAAAGTCAATGCTGTAACTAGAACTGATGTGTTTCCAATACCTAGGATTGATGATTGTATTGATAGTGTAGGGCAAGCAAAGTTTCTGACCAAGATTGATTTATTGAAGGGTTATTAGTGTGTGCCTTTAACTGAGAGGGCCAAGAGCATCTCTGCTTTTGCCACACCATCTGGATTGTACCAGTATGAAGTCCTACCCTTTGGCATGAAAAATGCCCCAGCCACGTTCCAAAGGATGATACAGTCTACAATCGCCGGATTGCCACACACGGGTGCATACATCGATGACCTGATCACATGGAGTGACTCCTGGGAAGAACATCTAAAAGATGTAGAGACGTTGTTCCAGCGCCTGACCCAGGCTAACCTGACTGTTAACCTGAACAAGAGTGACTTTGGTTGTGCTCCTGTCACCTATCTTGGCTACGTCATAGGCCAGGGTAAGGTGGCACCCATAAATGCTAAAGTCCAAGCCATCATGGACTTTCCAGTTCCTGACAACAAAAAAGCTTTGCGCCGCTTCCTTGGAATGATCGGGTACTACCGCAAGTTCTGCAAGAACTTTGCTGAGATTGCTCTCAGTCTAACTAACCAACTGAAGAAAGGCGTAAAGTTCACCTGGGATGATGCATGCCAGAGAGCCTTCGATCGCCTGAAGTCTCTGCTGTGTCACTTCCCCGTGCTCAAATCTCCTGACTTCAACAAACCGTTCTCCATCGCAGTCGATGCTAGCGACCAAGCTTGTGGATCTGTGCTCCTACAGAGAAGTGACTCTGATGACATTGAGCATCCCGTGGCATACTTCTCCAGGAAGTTCAATCGCCACCAAAGGAACTATTCCACAATAGAGAAGGAACTGTTGGCTCTGGTCCTTTCTTTACAACACTTTGAGGTTTATGTTTGTACAGGACAAAAGCCAATGATTGTGTACACTGACCACAATCCGTTAATGTTTTTGAGTAAGAATCGGAGATTGTTGAATTGGAGTTTGATTTTACAGGAGTTTGACTTGGAAATTAAGCATGTGAAGGGTACAGACGATGTAATTGCTGATTGCTTATCCCGTGTTTGAATGTGTATATATATATCATGTGTTTGAATATTGTATGATATGTATATATAGACAAGTGTTCACTTAACCATTTTGTATTGAAAAGAAAAATTTTGCCTTTATGAGTCAAAATTTTTCCCTTTTGGAATGGAGGTGTAATGTGAATATAGTATTTACCTTTTTTTTGTTAAGCTCAGACTGGAGTCATGTTAAGACATGTCCTGGACATGTCTGGGGCAAGTCTCAGAAAATTAAAAAAAAGAGGTCTAAATGTGGGTGGGGTCTGCAAAAGAGTATATAAGGAAAAGAATTGAGACAGTAAAGTAGTAGGAGAAATTGCAAGAAGATGACCAGACCTGCCATTCTGTTCAAGACCTGTGACGTTTCTTTTGTGGATTTCTTTGCCTGTGTTTGAGCATTTTCATTATCCAGGACATCACCAAGCCACCCCACAAAAAGGGACAGTAAATATTTCTGTTTTTTTTTTATTCAATCTTGGTCATTAGTTGTTAGTTAGTTGTTATTGTCTTTGTCTGTTGATTAAATGTGTTTAAGTTTTTAAAACAGTTTCTGTCATCCCTTGCTGTTGCTGTTGCTGTTGTGTTATAAATGTAATAACAAATTGGGGCCATAACACAAGAGATTGTTCAATATGGCCCATTGGCCAGTTGCACAAAATGGTGTCGAGTACTTTCTGAAATACGCTGGGTTGCTTCAACATTAACGGTTTGCTTCTGTCACTTAACAGTCTATATCAGATGCTGAGCAGATGACAGGTATATCATCCCGGATATGTGATTTTAGTCATCGCTGATATTCCCAGGATTTGGCTTAATTAACCACGAATGATCTTTGCAAGATTTGTCTCGATTAGCCGTGATGGATGTTTGTTCGTTGGCTCTTTATGAGGCATAAGCTGCTCCACCGAGAAAAGAGGGTTTTAAACTAGCGTCACATTTCCAACTGTTCTCACTGACGACTGATGAACTGGCTTTAAGCAACAGACAACAAATGTGAAAATATCTGGTAATTAATGTGTAAATATTCCATAATGTCAAAATGCTGTCTCATAAATCTAACATTCGATCGACACATATTTTAATATTGTAGATTCTTTGTTTACCTTCCCACTCGGGGTCAGTTGCACTCTCAGGACCATCACTTCTGTAGCTATGGTTAGCTGAGTACATCGAAGAAAACCATAACGATGTAGCAGAACTAGCTAGGTAGTTACATCAGAAAATGTTGAAGTAAATTCACTATAAAACCAAAACAATTAAGCCAAATCCTGGGAATATCAGCGATGGCCAAAATTAGGGATGCACAATATATCGGCATTCATATTGGTATTGGCCGATGTTCGTCATTTTTTAACATATCGGCATCGGTCCGATGAATAAAACTGGGCCGATATAAACAACCGATGTTCATATCCGTCTAGTTGCCGTTTGTGTGTGTGTAGGGAGAGGGGGGAGGGGGATTTGGTCACGCTGTATTTGTTTGGGCATGTGACGGTGTCTGTGTGACACGAATGCAGCACAGGATTTTGGGGTGTTAAACTGAAGAGGGAAAAAAATTGTAAGCGGTGTGGTCGTTTTTCACGGTGTCAAAAGAAATTACTCGAAAAGCAGGATGCAACACCTGCAAAGTCGAGGTAATGCGAAGATGATGCATTGACACCAATTGATGTTTGTTGGCGATATTGGTCACCATTTTACAAAAAATTCTGCTCATTTTCTTCTAATAAACAGTAAAAGGTGGATTAAATATTAATAGAGTGGATGCATATGCTGCATTTGCCCTAGCTAGCATCCCGATCTTTTAAAAAGTTCCATTCGATTTTGTTCCATTTGGCTATCTGTTTTCACGCTAAATTGGTTCGGCTTGTTTCAGCATCATGCTTGTTTTCTGTGTTGCCGGTTGCGAGATTCCACAGAGATAGAGGAATGTAATCATAACAATGGTCGGGGTGTGTTTTTAATTTCCCTATTTAATCTCGCAACCTATACGACAGTTGACGAGCATGGAGGACAGTATCGGTTGCGAGATTGAATAGGGAAATTAAAATCACATTCGCACCATTGTTAAGATTCTTTCACGCTAGATTGGTACGTTACATTCCTAAATCTCCCTTTAGATTTCGCAACCGGTCCCAGAATTATTTCCTTAATCTTCCTATTGAATCTCAAAACCGATACGAGAGAAAACGGGTACAATGAAGGGACTTGGAATACATCATCGTTACATGCGCTTCTTTGCAAACTTAAGTCGTTTTTTTTTTTTTTTGAGGATTTATAGTCTACTTGATTTTTTAAAAACTGAGACTTTTACTTTTACTCTACTACATTTAAAAGATAAAAAGTATACTTTCACTTCGTTACTTTGACACAGCCCACTTCGTTACAAGTTACGCATTAAAATATGAATGTAATTCCTTATTTATGGATTATCTGCATATGGCGAGTTTGAGTAGAGCAACGGTGCTCGCAGGGTATCTTAGTCGCTTTGTGCAGATGTTGATGCCAGTGGACATGAGCTGCAAATTTATGCACACAGTTACAATATTGTACCACTAGATAACATACTCGGATCAGTTATTGTACTGTACTTTAATTTAGTAACACATTTGCTACTCTGTGCTTGCAGTAGGGAAAAAATATGTGTAGCCACTGTGGCTAAAGTCAGAAAAAAGTTGTTTAGTCACAATGTTGGTCTGGGTCAATAATGCAGCGTGCGAAGCGAAATAAAAAAATGCAAGAGGGGCATCATCATTTAGTTTAACAGGCATTTTTTTTGCTTACCATTACCCTTGTAAAATATTTTTTAACATTAAAATAAAATCATACGGGAAGGAAGTGACTTGTCAATGATCGGACGTAATAATAATAATAATCATGACTACTCACTCGTCGTATGAGTGTCAAGGATACACGTTGTTCAAGTCTTTTCATATTTACTTAGAGGAAGCTAACGCAATGCCATTAACAAATATTAAAACCTTATGTGGCGTTCAATGTGTGGTCAATATGTTTACGATAATGTTTCCTTTCTTAAACACGTACTTTTTAATGCCATTTTTTTTTAAATGGGGAGTTTATTTTCAGTCTTTTTTCATAATCTGATAAACAAAAGATCAAAACAATATACGGAATTACCGAGAGCTGAAATTTTTACCAAATTAATTATTAAGATTTACTTCCTTGCAGTCTGGAATCAAAGAATAAAGGTAAATTAATCTTTTTGTCACCATCACCTCTAAATCATTACAAGCTTAAGTAACCAGAAAAAAATGTCAAATTGATTGATTGACCATCATGCATCTTAAGTGGAAACGGGTTGACAAAATTTAGCGATAAAAAGGAAGTCACTGCCTATCCTGACCACATGTCCCTGGTTTACTGGTCCCTGGCGATGTGGCGAATGACCAGCACAAGCACAGCTACTAGTGGTAAAGGTTGCCAAAAAACACTGTTGGTTACTTGTGTTTTATGGTAGCCCTGTAACCTTGTTATTTGGAAGTAAATCACATTTTAAAAATAAAGACATTTAAAAATTCAGTTAGCATGATTTTCAGTCTGTACAAAATTTTATCATCTCAAACTTATTTAAAAAAACATATTTATATCGGTAAATATCGGTAATCGGTCAGAACAGCAATATTAATATCAGATATCGGTATCGGCCAAAATGTTCGTATCAGTGCATCCCTAGCTAAAATCACATATCCGTGATGATACAGGCTACCTGTCATCTGCTCAGAATCTGACATAGACTGATAAGTGACAGAAGCAAACCGTAAATGTTGAAGCAACCTGCGTATTTCAGAAAGTCCTTTAGACCATCTCGTGCAACTAGCCAATGGGCCATATCGAACGATCTTTTGTCATAAAATAATGGACTGGGACAATCACACTATCCAACACAATAACAGCGCATACCTCTGGGCGAAGGGTGACCGTTTGTCATTCTCAGGCGACGTTATGTCATTATTACGCGACCGTTGAAGCAGGCAAAAACTAATTAGGGGAAATAAAACCTCATTTATCTCGTCTTTGAAAACAAAAATTCCACATTTTTGTATTTTACCATCTTTATTTACTAATTATGTTTGTATAAAACAGCATTATGATTTAGCCCTGAGTTCCCCTTTAACTATAGCCACACCCACCATTACACCAAGCAAACTCGCCCACTCTTGGCCACGCCCCTCACCTCTTTGACAAACCACTGGCAGAATGCAGGAGCTATCCACTCTCTGGCATGAATCCCACAGTCAATCCAGATCATCTTCTTCGGTTCAGCGGACGCCAGGCCAATCTGGGAGAGAATGTGTGAACAACTGCCATGTTAAACACCCAATTTAATGACATATTTACAGGTAAGTGTGCGCCCCAGGTGAAGCCTGTTACTCTGTACCCACTTCAATGCCATGCGCCACATCAGCAGGTTCTAAACTGCGCCGTTGAGGGACAAAAGCAGGGAGGTTCTGGCAGACGACACGCCTTTATGGCTAAGAAACTTAACACTCGTCATGCTGTGTAAGATGCGGTTCGAAACAGTGCTTTGGGCTGGACAAGATTTACCTTCAGAAGGGTGATATTATTTCCTTCATAAGTCTTGCCGTACACCTCAGAAGTCACCAGCTCTGGGTTCTCCGTCACCACCTGCTCCATCCACATTGATATCTGTAAGAAACCAGCAGTCCAACACTGAGACCAGTAGAAAGGGCATCAACAACATGGTGCGTCTCCACTAACTCTGACTGGGTAAGAGAGTGGCAGGGTGGTGTAGCTCACCTCATTCATTGGGTGATATGTGCTGTAGTTGTAACTGTTAAGCTGAAGGGTCTGCTGCGCATTCTCAACGGCTGTAGAAACTCTGCTACAGAGAAACAACAAGGTTAACGGCTTAATAAGAATTAGGTACATACATCAACAAACAGGATAAGGCACTTTACAGCCTCACACACGAATAAAAACAGCTAGTGGCTGGGGCCCAAAAAATGCCTTATTTTAGGAGTTACCCATACTGGCGGTACAACAACTTGATATTGATGTCATTTGAATCATAGAAATGCCTAGTTTTCAAAAATATAATGGGTAATGGGGCAGCTGCTGCACATCATAGTGAATTAACCCTTTGTTTGCAACAATGCATGGAATAAAGATGATTTCCAATATATTGATATTTATTGAAAAACACACAAAAAATATGAACTTTGAAGACAAAAATCAATTTGTTTTGATGGATAGGATTTTTTTTTTTTGGGTTCTCACTTTGTAGCATGTACAAGAACACACACACACACACACACAGAAACAAACAAAACTTCTGTATAATCAAAACCCCAAGCCCACATATACACACAGTGAAAAGCTTAATAAAACTATAACCTGCATCAGAACTCAGAGCACAAGACTTCAGCAGAAAGCACAAGATATTTTACCGCACCCCGGTGGGTATAACTATGATTGCTGTAGCAAGTCAGATACTGAACATTCAAAAACACTCTGTAAAGAAAAATCCTCTTCTCATCTCTGGTAAAATGGCTTCATCTCACCTGTATGACTGTAAGCAGAGGGCCAGGAGAAACAGGCCCACAGAACCGAGCACGGCCATACTCTCTCAGTATCTTTAAAGTCCTCCAGACACCCTTCGCCTCCGTGATTGTGAAAGTGCCACATTTTATCAACGGATTAAACATTTAACACTAGAACTGCACATAACTCTGTTTGAAGAACAACCCTATGTCTCCAAGTCAGTGACTTTTCCTAAAATGGTGTTATTCATCAACTTATGAGTTACGGGAATTCTGGAATAAAAGAGAAAGAAAAAAATCACTGATAATACCAAGAGTGGCCTCAAGGTCATCTTAAACCTCCATTACTTCAAATGCAAAAAACTGTAAATGGACCATATAGCCAGGCTGTAAAGCCAGGCTTCATAGTCAGCCTGTAGGTAGTCAGACAGACAGCTCAAGTATTTCACAGACCCTAATACCTCACTTATGCCAATTTATCCAACACATTCATACACTGGCATCTATGCAAGGCAGTCAACTGCATCTTGGTTGCTGAGCAACGCATTTTGTTACCTTTTGAATAGTGTGCTGGTGCGTATATAAACCTGTTGCTGTCATGACGTCAGAATCAGTTTGTTCTCCCATTTTGCAGATTGAAATTTGATTGTCACACGGCTGTTCTCTTAGTGATTCAATTTATTTAGTTAGTCAGGTAGGCTACCAGAAAAGTAAATGGATCAGAGGAATCGGATGAATGTAAGTCAGGCTTTCGCAAAGCTTCAGGCATGAGTTCTGGTGAGTCAGATAGGGAAGAAATTCAAGGCCCAGTGATGTGTCTTGGTCCAGTGAATCCAAATGATTTTGAACCTGAATGTGAAGGTGTTCAGTGTTTTTGCTGGTTACGAGTAGACTGTGCATCAAAACAGTGTAGAGGAACAGGTTGTGGTTCCCAAACATTTTGACTAAGACTCTCTCACGTGCTCTGTGTTCATGTTAATTTTTTATGAGAGCAGAGGTGTATTGTTATTTCAATGTTCAATGTTTTTGTGCAATGTTCTTTATTTGTCTGTTTGACAGTTCATCAAATTGTATTTTTTTCCCCATTATTTAATGATACACGCCTTAAACATTACAGAAATGAATTTACATTGTTATATTATTAAAATAAAATAAAGCCTGATTTGGAAAAATTAAGCAAATAAGATGTTTTTTCATTTATTTTTACCTGTATTTTAAAAACAGCGGTTCCAGACTTCTAATCTGCGATCATAATGCCCGCAGCGGTGGGAGGTGAAAAGTACCTCGTGGCCGTTCTATGAGGTACTGCATTGTCGGCCGTTCGAGTGTTAATCATTTTTAAGTGTTTGTTAAACTTCAATAGAAGTTAAATCAGAACCTGACGTTGACGCATGGACTTGATACTCTGCCCCAAGTATTCATCCACTTGGCCTGTCAAACTGTCATTAATAATTTCTTTCCACCACATGACACTGCAATATTCTTTCCTCTTATGGAAAAATCACATGTGACCACATTACAAAATAACGTGATCACATGTGACAGTAGACATGTGAAATTGGGACTACCACATGTGGTCGCATGTGCTCCAAATAACATGCAGTCACATGTAATTCCTAATAACGTATGGTCACATGTGATTCCCAAAAACCTGTGTAGTCACATGTGAGGAAAAGTGGTTCCCCAATACATGTCCACATATGATTCCACAGAACATGTGTCACATGTGATGCCACATTGAATGATAAAGTCTCATGTAGGTTGAATAATGGCTTCAGCTCTGTAAATGGAAACCACACAAGTTCAGGCGCACAAAACACTTTATTAAAAACTATATCTGCAACATTTTTTTTAATTCCTTAAGTTTCAAAATCGTCTTCTTCTTGTTTTCCAATTTCTGGGCCATAACACTCTTTATATGAGTAGGCTCTGTGTGGGGGAACTTGTCCCTCACATGATTTGGAAAACAAGAAAAGTAGGCATGTACAGGTATAGCTAGAAATTGCTTGTTAAGAAAAAGTGACTAAATTTACATAGAATGTACTGTTTGTGTACAGTAATCATGACATTTCTTGAATCTTTGTCTGTGTTTTGGAGAATGTATTAATTGAGTATAAGCAACATGAAGGTCGGTTAAAGTACAGAAAATATATCCCAGCTTATTATATCCCTGAACGCCGAATGTTTTTGGTCCGACCGTCGCTGCCGCCCTACATGTTAACACGATAACTTCGGTAATATTTTAATTAGAAATTTCAAGTTTTGCATATACGTAAGTATCATAAAGAGGAAGAACTGATTCCATTTTGGACAATTTACGATTTCTAGATTGGCCAGCAGGGGCCAAAAACGGAAAAAATCAGTTTTTATCATATCTCTGGAAGTATTTGTCCGATTCACCTCAAATCAAGTGCAAATGATAGGCCATGACCTGAGGATGTGTCCCACAATGACATTATACCTGTTTGGTTCAAAATTTTGACACAAGGTGGAGCTTTGTCACATAAAATTCACCATTTTTGCCCTATCTTTGGAACTATTTGTCCAATTGACATGAAACTATGTGCAACTGCAAGGTCATGACCTCACAATATCATACAGGTTTGATGTCACATGATGTCATGATGACCTCACAACATGTCATATGATGACATCATACCTGTATGGTTCAATACATTGCCACCAGGTGGCGCTTTGTGATGGAAAATTACCATTTTGGCCATATCTTCAGAACCATTTGTCCGATTGACCTAAAATTAAGTTCAAATGAAAGGTCATGACCTTAGGGGCTTTATATTGTATTGGGTCTATTCAAGGATTGTCGCCTCCGACGGCATTAGCCTAGTTTTACGTATATAGGATTTCAAATAAAGATGCCAATCATTGGCAATGTGGTGTGTTTTTCTTTAATTGGTTCAAAGTCACACATGACATACATTGAATCTTTAATTTATTTTTCAAGTCAAAAAGTTCACCACCAGATATTCAACAATGCTTGATGGTATCAAGATGAAACTTAATAAATGTGCAACATACAACATCTGTATTAACAGTCAGGTGTATTTTGCTTTTACCATGTAAGCAGGTGACATGCACCCAATATGCATTCCACAAGGTGACATGACCACATGTAAGCAGAATCTTGATAGAAATGTGCAACAAACGTATGAACAGTCATGTGAATTTTGCTTTCAACATGTAACCACATGTGCCCTCGTCTAACCAGCGTGTTCACATGTGAAATTGATGTGCCCTCGTTATTCACATGATCGCGTGTATTTCTCATAAAATCATGTGTTTCACGTGACTTTTTCATTAGGGTCAATCTTTTTTTTTACGCCTCAGTTTCGCCACGGTTCGCATTTACGCTGACATACACATAAAAAAAACTCAAGACCTCTTCCTTGATGCTCAAGATGGACAATCAGTAAATGAAGATGACTGCACCACTGCAAAAAATAACACCAGCCTAAATAAATAAGAGCTGCCATTTTGACACATGAAAGATGGCGGAAACTTAACTCTTTCCTCAGAAAAGAGATTTACAAATTTCTCTCGTTTGTGAAAACCTGCAGGGGGGGAAAAAATGGTTTTCAAACTCCAGAAAAAAAAAAAAAAAAAAACACTTTTCGGTTTTATGGGTTGGTTGGCTTACGCCCATCAGACATTTTTAATGATGGCCTGGCCAATCAGTGCCTGCAGTTTATTGACATCACATTTTCAGCTCGACTCAGCTCGCTTGGAGCCCTGGCCGTGTAGGAAGTAAAAAAGAACCTGGTACCAGATACTATCACCTAATGGAAATCCCTAAAAAGAGAGTAAAGTAAAGTCGAGTAGAGCCGAGGAAGTGCTGGTGGAAAAAAAAAAGCCTATAAGTTGTAGGCAGCGGCGGCAGGTGAACTGAGGTGAACTGGCAAGGGGAAGCACAAACCATCCCTGAAAAATAAATATCGGTCATGACCTGTTTTCAATCTTATTAAAATTGACTTCGCTTGACTTCAAAACTTCTAAGGACCATCAGGTGTCGCCTGCTCTCCTTGTTAAGTTAAATTGAGAACAAATTGTAAGGTGAGGTCAGGTGAACACCAGTTGCAGGATCCAGAAGTGTTTATTAAACACCAAACACTAAGAGAAACTTGGCAGACACACCAGAAATAAAACACTGTGCACATGCGCTGAACCAATGGGAGACCTGAAGTACACTGCCAAAGGCAGGGGGAAACAGAAATACTCACTCCAAGAGTGGATAAACTAAAAAAACAAAAACTGAACCTAACTAACTGGCTAAAAACACTGGGAGACTTAAACACGAGGCTGACAAGACAAGGGCGCAGCAAACTATTAGACTCGGGAATCATACAAGGAGAAACTCGGAAGGCACGAGGAGCAGAGATTTCACCAAGTAGAACAGAGTCAATACGAGGATCCATCTGACAGCCCTTCCCAACTCTGCCACATATAGTCACGAGAGGAGGCGGGGACTCGGAATGCAGTCTTGACTAAAACAGAAACACATGATATTAATAAAAGATTACACGAAAACCGGGTTAACAATAATGACTCGAGACAAGACGCGGAGACCATCAATCAAGCTTAGACAGTTTAGATTAAGGTAATCTAAACGTGACGAGTAAAAAGCACCACGAGAGAAGCAAAGGAAAGCACAGCTTTAAACGCAGTTATTCAGGAACAGCTTAGGCAGAATTACGAAAGCCAGATATGCACGCACTCGCTAATGAGTTAATTAAGGTTGATACTACGTGACAAAATATTTACCATCACCCTCAAATAAGTGCTGGTTAGTAGGGGTCAGTAATTATCCAATCAGAGAACGCATTCCCTCAGAGTTTCGTGAGATCCAGAATTAAACACAGGTGGAAGCTGAAACCAAAAGAGGAAATGTGATTGGACGACGAGACACAGGCATGCTGAAGGCAGTCACACGACATCATTGGAGAATGCAGATTGGAAGTGGATCGTCAGACGGCAGAGATGAAAGCTGAAATATAAAGCGAAAGTAAGACACAAGCACAAATAAGCTCGAGACACAAACACACAAAAGGCAGAATCATAACACAAATAGCCATATTCTTGTCCTGTTTTCAATCACTCATCTAAATTACAATCACAGAAACTCCAAAAACTCTCAACAATATCAGGTGTGGCCAGTTTTCAATAATATTTATTTATTTATTTATTAAGGTCTCACCGTTCACATTATAGACAACTAAATAATGCACAAACTCCATGAAAAAAAAAAAAAAAACGCCACTCTATTAAGAGTTATGAGAGACCATACAAATTATTACACATCACATCATAAATTAAAACAGAATAACAAAAAATAAAAAATAATAAAAATAATCAAGATAACACATACACTATTCACATACAAATTTATACCCAGGAAATCATATTCCCAATATCCCCCCAGATAAATAAATGAATAAAAATAAATAGTTTAAAAAAAAAAACTTTAAATTAAAAACACATGGAATATATGTGTGTGTGTGTGTGTGTGTGTGTGTGTGTGTGTGTGAGACCCTCCATGTGATTTTGGTACTTTGGGGTACAATTCAATTATTGAAAAAACGCAAAGCGAAGACATCCACTGTAGTATTATAAGCGTTTCCTGTTTGTCCAGCTGTCATAGCCTCTTACAGCTAGAAGAAGGCATGCAATTACAAAATTGAGTTGAGCAGGAAGTGCTCTTCATTTAGACACTAACCTGGACTGTATCACTTTGTTTTTTGAGATAGAGTTGTTTAAAGTTTACTGATAAAACTTCTGATCAAAATGAGCACTAGCGCTTCAGATGCTTTAGCAGAGAATCTTCTAGTTCAATACATCAAAGCCAATCAAAAGCCCTAAACATGTTACAGGACAACACTTACAGATGGTACAGATGGTGTTATGGCCCCAATTTGTTATTAAATTACCACACAACAGCAACAGCAAGGGATGACAGACACAGTTTTAAAAACTCAAACACAATTAATTAACAAAGACAATAACTAACAATAACTAACCTAAAGACCAAGATTGAATTGTGTACAAAACATAAATATTTACAATCCCTTTTCGTGGGGGTGGCTTGGTGATGTCCTGGATGATGAAAATGCTCAAACACAGGCAAAGAAATCCACAAAAGAAACGTCACAGGTCTTGAACAGAATGGTAGGTCTGGTCATCTTCTTGCAATTTCTCCGACTACTTTACTGTCTCAATTCTTTTCCTTATATACTCTTTTGCAGACCCCACCCACATTTAGACCTCTTTTTTTTTAATTTTCTGAGACTTGCCCCAGACATGTCCAGGACATGTCTAAACATGACTCCAGTCTGGGCTTAACAAAAAAAAGGTAAATACTGCCATCTAGTGGCCTATATTCACATTACACCTCCATTCCAAAAGGGAAAAATTTTGACTCATAAAGGCAAAATTTTTCTTTTCAATACAAAATGGTTAAGTGAACACTTGTCTATATATACATATCATACAATATTCAAACACATGATATATATATACACATTCAAACACGGGATAAGCAATCAGCAATTACATTGTCTGTACCCTTCACTTGCTTAATTTCCAAGTCAAACTCCTGTAAAATCAAACTCCAATTTAACAATCTCCGATTCTTGTTTTTCATCTTACTCAAAAACATTAACGGATTGTGGTCAGTGTACACAATCATTGGCTTTTGTCCTGTACAAACATAAACCTCAAAGTGTTGTAAAGAAAGGACCAGAGCCAACAGTTCCTTCTCTATTGTGGAATAGTTCCTTTGGTGGCGATTGAACTTCCTGGAGAAGTATGCCACGGGATGCTCAATGTCATCAGAGTCACTTCTCTGTAGGAGCACAGATCCACAAGCTTGGTCGCTAGCATCGACCGCGATGGAGAACGGTTTGTTGAAGTCAGGAGATTTGAGCACGGGGAAGTGACACAGCAGAGACTTCAGGTGATTGAAGGCTCTCTGGCATGCATCATCCCAGGTGAACTTTATGCTTTTCTTCAGTTGGTTAGTTAGACTGAGAGCAATCTCGGCAAAGTTCTTGCAGAACTTGCGGTAGTACCCGATCATTCCAAGGAAGCGGCGCAAAGCTTTTTTGTTGTCAGGAACTGGAAAGTCCATGATGGCTTGGACTTTAGCATTTATGGGTGCCACCTTACCCTGGCCTATGACGTAGCCAAGATAGGTGACAGTAGCACAACCAAAGTCACTCTTGCTCAGGTTAACAGTCAGGTTAGCCTGGGTCAGGCGCTGGAACAACGTCTCTACATCTTTTAGATGTTCTTCCCAGGAGTCACTCCATGTGATCAGGTCATCGATGTACGCACCCGTGTGTGGCAATCCGGCGATTGTAGACTGTATCATCCTTTGGAACGTGGCTGGGGCATTTTTCATGCCAAAGGGTAGGACTTCATACTGGTACAACCCAGATGGTGTGGCAAAAGCAGAGATGCTCTTGGCCCTCTCAGTTAAAGGCACACACCAATAACCCTTCAATAAATCAATCTTGGTCAGAAACTTTGCTTGCCCTACTCTATCGATACAATCATCAATCCTAGGTATTGGAAACACATCAGTTCTAGTTACTGTTGTGATTTTACGAAATGAACCAAGAGCAAACACCAGTAAAATGCAAAAAGGAGGCTTTATTTCTGAGGGGGGAAACCCCCCAACAGAGCTGGCAACAGTACAATGTCCGCAATCCAAAATCAGAATCCAAAGGGCGAAATCCAGAGTCATACACAGGGCACCAATCACAAAAAATCGTAGTCAGGCAAAAGAGGTCAAAAAACAAGAATGCGGCAAAAGTACAGGGAGTAGGCAAAGCTCGATATCAAAGACGGTCCAGTCAGAAAGATAAACACTGAGAGATCAAGGCGAGAAACGTGGCACGAGAAAACTAGGGAGAACGATCTGACAAGAGTGTGAAGCAAACAGACATCTTATATACACATCCAGGAGAACACATGACCAGGGAGAACAGGTGCAATCAATGGTGACAATGATTAGGGAGAGACACATGAGGGATAAACTAATTACATGAATTTGGCTGTAGCCAAAACGCAGACAGGGATCACAAGACAAACCTAAGTACAAACAGCTCCGGTTAAGGCGTACTAAAAGTGCATAGTCTAAAGAAAAGGAAAGCATGAGATATAAGTGGAAAACTGCAGCAGAGATAATTAGGGATAGGCAAGGAGGCGGAGACTAGAATTGGGCGACAGCTGAGAGATCATTAGTCAATTAGTAAGTGCAGCTATACAATCCCAAGTGCTTGTTAGTAAGTTAGTCCAAATATACAAGGTTAGTGTGGGTTAGTATTTAGCAAAAACAATAAACTGTTAGTATGTGTTAGTAAGACAGTAAAAGAGAGAGGAAGGAAGAACACGAGATAATGAAAGAAGATTGAAACCCAGAAACCAATAAATCACCCGAATGAGTGGCACACAAGACAAGGGACCGAGAGCAAAGATACACACATGACAAGACAGGGGAGACAAAGTGCAAAGCATGGAAATGAAAACATGGCTTGGAAACTAAATGATCTAAACATGAAAAATAATAAACAGGAAATCTAAATACCAACACACAAAACACAATCCTAAGAATAGTCAGACAGAGCAGTGGTCACTAAACACAGAAATACTAAACATGGCTAGGCCAGGCACAGAACTTAACATGACAGCAAAAATCAGAATCACAACAGTTACAGCATTGACTTTGCGATAATCTGTACAGAATCTAGTACTTCCATCAGGGTTTGGAACTAGCACACAGGGTGAACTCCAATCTGAGTTGGAGGGTCTGATAATATCATGTTCTAACATGTATTCAACCTCTTTCTCAACAATCTTCCTCTTTTCAGAATTCATCCGGTACGGATGCTGTTTTATTGGTTTGGCATCACCAACATCAACATCATGAGAGGCTATAGAAACTCTTTTTGGAACATCAGGAAACAGATCCTCATATTTCTTGATCAACCTCTCAAACTGATCTCTCTGTGAGGGTTCTAAGTGCTGGAGTTTTACATCAAGATTTTGCAACACTTCAGTGTTTGACAATTTACATGAAAGAACTTCAGCTTTAATTCTTGGTTCATCATCTTGAAACTCCCCCTCATCTTCACACGTTTCGACCATTGGAGAATCTGAAGTGACAGCTGCAACCCTAGCATTTCTGTCATGATAAGGCTTTAGCATGTTAATATGACACAATTGTTTTGGTTTTCTCCTATCTGGAGTCTTCACAATGTAATTGAGATCATTGAGTTTTGTCAGAATTTCATAAGGACCATGAAATCTAGCCTGCAATGGATTGGACTGCAAGGGAAACAACACAAGGACCTTTTCTCCTGGTTTAAACTCACGGCTTCTAGCCTTATGATCATACCAAGTTTTCATTTTTCCCTGACTTGATTTCAAGTTCTCTTTGGCAAGGTCACAAGCTGCACGCAATCTTTCCTTGAACTTGCTAATATAGTCTAACAGACTGATTTGCGGCTCTTCCTCTGGCCATTGTTCACTCAATAATAGCAAAGGTCCTCTCACTTCATGACCAAACACTAGCTCAAATGGACTGAATCCGGTAGACTCCTGCACTGCTTCTCTAGCTGCAAACAACAGCAAATGAACCCCTTCATCCCAGTCTTTCTCATGGCCATAACAATAAGTCCTCATCATTGTCTTGAGAGTGGAATGAAACCGCTCTAAGGCACCCTGACTCTCTGGATGATAGGCACTAGAAAGAATCTGCTTTGCACCTAGTTCATACACAACCTGCTGAAACAATCCTGAAGTGAAATTGCTACCTTGGTCTGACTGAATTTCCCTGGGAAGGCCAAACAACGTGAAGAACTTTATCAAAGCCTTTGAGATTGCAGTTGCCTTGATGTTGCGTAGAGGTATGGCTTCAGGGAATCTGGTAGATGCACACATGATTGTCAACAAGTACTGATTTCCAGATCTAGTCTTGGGTAATGGACCAACAGAATCAACATTGACCTTAGAGAATGGCTCCCCAAATGCTGGGATAGGCTGCAATGGAGCTACAGGTGGGTCTAACAGGTGTTTTCCAACTACCTGACAAGTGTGACAGGTTTTGCAAAAGTTGGAAACGTCTTTCCGAAGCCCAGGCCAAAAGAAGTGTTTCATGATCTTATCAACAGTCTTGTTAACACCAAGATGACCTCCTAAAGGTAAACTATGAGCCATTGTTAAGATCTCATTCCTATAGACCTTCGGAACAACAATTTGCTTGACCACTGCCCAATCTGCATTGGCAGGGATATCAGGAGGGCGCCACTTCCGCATCAACACACCATCCTTGAGATAATACCCAACTGGAACTGCGTCTATTTCTTTATCAGGAAAGGCTCTCCTCTTTAGTACACAAATTTCAGGATCATTAGTTTGCTCCTCAATCAACCGCTTTCTGGACAGAGACAAGTCTCCAGACACATCAGAATCACCAGACCCATCCGGCTGGCTGAATAGAGAACTGATAAAAGTATCTGATAAGTCCTCAAACGGAGAAACCATAGTAGGCCAATCAGAGTCATGAGGCGAACCACCTGAGTCCTGACTATTCAATGTGCTGGACGGCACCACAACATCTTCTTCTTGAGCCTTCTTGGCCATAGCACGAGTCACTGCGCAAGAAGGATACAGAGATGGGTCCTCATCCCCATCTTCAGTGCTCGGCTGTGAAGTAAGATGTACAGGGGGAACTACTTTGCCCCCAGCCAGGTCATTGCCTAGCAACAGAGAAACACCCTTTATAGGTAGACTTGACATAAGTCCCACCTTTACCTGTCCTGTGACTAAATCTGACTTCAAGAATATAGAGCGCAGGTATACAGATACAGTCCTCCCTTCAATACCTTGTACAAGTATGAAATCCCCTGAAGCGGTCTCATCACGTAACTCCAAGGAGTCCATCAACAAAAGTGACTGAGAAGCTCCGGTATCCCTTAGGATATATATGGGGACAGGAGTAGTATGCTCATTCAGAGCCACAAATCCCTCTGACACAAATGGAAGAAATTCCTCCCTCACGAAGTCAGCTGTATCAGGCTTTTTAGCCCCACAAGAAGCAGGCAATTTAGCAGATTGGTTATCTACTACAGGGGTTTCTAACCTTGTTTTCACAAAGGCATTTGGTTTGGTATCCTTTTCTTTTTCTTTCTTAGCTTTAAGGAACCAACAGTTAGTTGTAACATGACCAGATTTCTTGCAATAACTGCAAACTAGACCACTTTTGTCACTGTCAGCTTTCACACTTTGATCAGACCTGTTACTGGATTTCTGAGCACCATCACCAGATTTGTCTTTGTCTTTGGGTGAGGAATCTCGGGTATCACCATAACCCTTTTTCTGAAATTGGGACCATCTATTATTATTGCTAGACTGAAATTTGGACTTATGTGTGAGAACATATTCATCTGCAAATTTGGCAGCTGATTGCAAATTCAGTGCTTGCTTCTCATTAAGGTACGTCTTAACATAATCTTTCACACAGTTCTTGAATTCTTCAACTAACACCATCTCTTTTAGTGAGTTGAAATCATCCTTGACCTCCATAGAAGTACACCAGCGCTCAAAGCAAACCTTCTTCTCATTAGCAAATTCCACATAAGTCCGATTTTCAGATTTCTTCAGACCTCTGAATTTCTGTCGGTAAGCCTCTGGAACCAACTCATAAGCTCTCAAAATAACCTTTTTGACAACCTCATAATCAGAGGAATCATCTGCAGACAAAGCCGAATAGGCTTGTTGAGCTTTACCCTTGAGGACAGTTTGCAACATCAGAGGCCAGTGTTCCTTTGGCCACTGGCAACTCTTTGCTACCTTTTCAAAACACTGGAAATAGTTGTCAACATCCTTTTCCGAAAATGGAGGCACTAGTTTTACCTCCTGACTGGCACAAAATTTATTTTTAGTTTCAATTTTAATTTTTAGTTGCTCCATTTGGAGTCTTTCTTCTCTATCGAATTTCTCTAATTCAAAATCTCTCTGTCTTGCAAATTTTTCTAACTCAAATTCTCTTTGTTTTTCTTTTTCCTCCCTTTCTATTTTCTCTTCTCTTGCTAATTTTTCGAACTCAAACTGCCTTTCTTTTTCTCTTTCCTCCCTTTCAATCTCTAGCATTTTTAATTTAAGTTCCATTTCTATATTTGGATTTTCCACTGGAAACTGTTCCAGATCTTCGGGTGCAAACACATTTTCATCAATGTAATATTCAACTATCTCTCGAGCCAGTCTTGCTTTTCGCATGGCTGGTTTCACCTCTGTCAGCTCTAAATGTCTGCAAATTTCTAGCAGTTCTGTCTTTTTAAAAGACTTCAAAACCCCTACGGTTGGTGATGCCAAGAAATCATCCATTGCTGTTGTCAATATATATGTATTCAACTAAAAAAAATAAATTTTACAATTTGAAATGTTAGATTTTCAATAAATTACTCACAAAATGGTCTATCCCGGACCTTGAGCCCCCAATTTGTTATGGCCCCAATTTGTTATTACACTACCACACAACAGCAACAGCAAGTTTTAAAACAGTTTTAAAAACTCAAACACATTTAATTAACAAAGACAATAACTAACAATAACTAACCTAATGACCAAGATTGAATTATGTACAAAACATAAATATTTACAATCCCTTTTCGTGGGGGTGGCTTGGTGATGTCCTGGATGATGAAAATGCTCAAACACAGGCAAAGAAATCCACAAAAGAAACGTCACAGGTCTTGAACAGAATGGCAGGTCTGGTCATCTTCTTGCAATTTCTCCTACTACTTTACTGTCTCAATTCTTTTCCTTATATACTCTTTTGCAGACCCCACCCACATTTAGACCTCTTTTTTTTTTATTTTCTGAGACTTGCCCCAGACATGTCCAGGACATGTCTAAACATGACTCCAGTCTGAGCTTAACAAAAAAAAAGGTAAATACTGCCATCTAGTGGCCTATATTGACATTACAATGGTAAAACACCACAAAATCTTCAACAGTGACAGCGCAATTTTTTTTTTTGTCTTTAGGTTTGGTATTCCAGAAATAAAATGACATGTACATGTATGAAATTAAACTGTGAACTTTTCCATTCACTAGGGGGGCATTTTCATCCAAATTGGTAAATTTTCCAAGGAATTGCTGCAATTTTTATAGCTCTATTGCATCCAAATACTCATTGCAGGCAACTTTTGGTCCAGAGGGTGTGGAAAAAAGTCTTTTCTTTCAGATTTTGTAATGTAAAGGAGGAGTTATGGAAAACAGAAGAATGATTTTCTCAGTGCTAGGCTCACAGGCAGGGTGGATACAGGGCCAGAGGTCCTCGGATCAGGCAGCACCTGTATTCTTTCCACATGGGAAAAGCTCTTCAGTTGTACTGTGTTTGCTACAGAGTGTACAGCAGTCAGAGGTCTGCATGTGAGTGGGTCTGCATGTATTGTTCTCAATACACGAACAACAAGGATAACCAGAGGAAGGACTGAGGTCAGGCGAACAAGGAGACTGGAGGTCAGGCTAGGAGTAAATGAAGTTGAAGGAAGTGGTTCGGTAGCTGGTGTATCAAGCTGAAGGGATCAGGCCAGGCAGGCAGATGCGCACTCTAAGACTTGGATGAAGCAGGAACTTGAAGAATTGCCTCACGCCAGGACTGCAGGCACCCAGTAAAGTTCCCCAAATAAATAACAACTTGCTCTCTTTGGTTTAAAATCCGAAGGCAAAAGACAACAGTCCCGTAAAAGGAAGACAAAAAACACAAACACAACATTTAACGGCAATTCCGTTTCCCCCTCCAAATGAAAACTGCTTGCTACATGAGGATCATTATGGCCAAACAGCTGGTCAATTTTTTTTTTTTTTGCATTTGAAAGCGCGAGCCTCCATTGTCTGCTTCATTTATTCTCGCCATTGCTTTCTGACATTTTTGTCTGATCTCGTAGTCATTGAGACGTGTTTTCAGACTGTTAACGCTACAGGGGACAAACAAGGCCATTGGTCAAAAAAATCACCCAGCAAGCCTGCCTTCTCAAATTTTTAGGACGAAAATGACATCTCAAACAGAGTGTAGTCCTCCTCATGTGAATCCACAGCTTAGTGCGAGGTGGAGTCACAACTTTACACAACAGAATAAATATATACTGTATAAATAATGATAAACAAAACTGTAACTTGAACAGAAGAGGTGTCTGCTGGATTTTCTAGTCTGGGAACTGAGATAATAATGCCACCAAAACAGCATTTTCACAGGGTTCTTGGAAATTTAAATGTGTTGCATATACAGTGAGGAATGAAGACAAGTTGTTTGTCTGAGTTGCAAATGCAACGGTCCTTTATTCTTGCAAGAAAGGAAAGCAATACAACCAGCAGCACAGGGTGAGGCTCCCAGTAATGCAGGAAGACGTCTCCAAAGAGGAATCATCATCACAGCACATTTATACATCTTAGGCGGAGACTTCTAGAATACTCTATAGCAAACAGCTTATATGTTATGCTAAGCACAATTGGGTGACTTTTCCCCCCAAAGACCTATTCTTGAACAGACGCCTGATGATCGTGGACAGAAAAGGACTGTTTCTCACGTCTTTAACACTGCGCTCAACAGGACGCCTGTTGTCTAGCTTGCCTAGCTTTATCTTTGCTCGCACACGTCTCATGAACCAGTTGCACTTTTTACAAAAAAGTTGCACAAAGCTCTTAATACTAACATGTGTGATATAGTTAAGGAATTCAAGCAATAGGCAAATTCCATCACACAGGTTTTTAAGGTCTTTGCTAATTCCGGTATATACAACGATAATGGAATCGTTCAGTTGATTCTGGAGGACAGAGAGCTGAATAAGCGTGTGGGAAAGTGTAAAGAAACTGGCGAGCTTAGTTGGGCTGAAAGGCCTGTTCTTGCCATTCATGTTATGTTATGTAAAACCCAACGAGCAGCACTAATGAGATTTTTGCGTACAAGTTTGATGACCGCAACAAATTTCAGCGTTCTTGATATGTGAAACTACTTTTGTACTAAACTAAGTGCAATCCTCTCTGAAGGGGCCTGACTTCAGTATGTTCCAAATTAGTGGGAAGACAACTGCTACAAAGCCACACTGCATATTAGATTCAATTATACACTGACTTTTTTTTTTTTGTTTAATCATTTTAAATATGGCTTCAGTGATGCATAGCCTATTCACGGAGTGAAATGGATGGATTTAAACCCTGAAAATAGTGGAAACCTTTATTTAAAAGACCAGTGTCATAATCCAACAAAAGCCTTGCTTCCATCTTGGAGCAGCCATACTTCAGCAGGTTTGCGCTGTTATACAGGCCAAGTACATAATAGACTTGGAATACTGAACATTATTGATCAACGCCTTCAGATAAGGGGGCCACCCTAGCGGTGACTATGCTCTAACGCACAGCTTTGCGCTCACTGGTATCGGTTTCCACATCTAAAATGAGATACCAGCGAATATGCACGGTAATTGTGGCCCTTGTCGCCCACGAAATGTGCCTTAAAAATGAAAAATAAATGACTGTAATATGAATACACACACTGTGTAATTATACATACTCGTAATGCCACGGCATGTCCCCTGTGATCTGGAAAAACCGAGCAAGTTTATCAGTGGCAGAAGTCTGGCAACTGAAAAAAAAATGTTGGATTCTGGACTTTTCCTATGTGAATAATAATAATAATAATAATAATCATCATCATCATCAAATAACACTGATAGCTGGGTTGTTTCAAGATTTTCACCACTCTTAATTACAGCAAACTCAGTTTCTACCCAAAGTGACATACGTACTAGGTTTTTCCAGATCACAGGAGATGTATCTCAACGCTCTCATCAGCATAGAGTTCATTATAACCGACACCTAATGAGGCGTAAAACGCCCAGCTGTGCTCCAGCCACTAAGAAATCATACAAACCGTAAGAAAAGTGGTGATTTTACAGTGGGTTGACCGTTTCCGCAATTTGACTGATTCCGCAATTCGCAGAAATCGAACTTTATTTGCGGGAAAACGACTTCGCTGTCAGCCTTGAGTTTGACACCACTGGTAAATCATTGTGGATTTAACTCTTAACTATCGTTTCGAGATATTCGGCTTGATGGAGAAAAAAATGCCCCGTAACTGTTTCTTGCCATTGCAGCGGTACCAAATCAACACCAGTGATTAGGCGCACTGCGCAGTGTGTGGCCGTTAAACGCGTGTATTCCCGGATTCATCACATGTTATAAGTGTCATTATGATCGGAAATTATCGTATATTTGACCATATAAATCCCAATTTCGTACTCTTGATACTTTTTCATCAACACCCATTAGAGTGACTGCTTGTCATTTGACTAGTTCCGCAAACGCCATTTTGTAGTGTAATGTGAATATAGGCCACTAGATGGCAGTATTTACCTTTTTTTGTTAAGCTCAGACTGCAGTCATGTTTAGACATGTCCTGGACATGTCTGGGGCAAGTCTCAGAAAAAAAAAAAAAGAGGTCTAAATGTGGGTGGGGTCTGCAAAAGAGTATATAAGGAAAAGAATTGAGACAGTAAAGTAGTAGGAGAAATTGCAAGAAGATGACCAGACCTGCCATTCTGTTCAAGACCTGTGACGTTTCTTTTGTGGATTTCTTTGCCTGTGTTTGAGCATTTTCTTCATCCAGGACATCACCAAGCCACCCCACCAAAAAGGGACTGTAATTATTTCTGTTTTTTTTAATTTATCAATCTTGGTCTTTAGTTGTAGGTTGTTATTAGTCTTTGTCTTTGTTAAAAATTAAATGTGTTTTAGTTGTTAAAACTGTGTTTGTCATCCCTTGCTGTTGCTGTTGTGTTATAAATGTAATAACAAATTGGGGCCATAACAAATTGGGGGCTCAAGGTCCGGGATAGACCATTTTGTGAGTCATTTATTAAAAATCTAACATTTCAAATTGTAAAAAATTTTTTTTAATTGAATACATATATATTGACAACAGCAATGGATGATTTCTTGGCATCACCAACCGTAGGGGTTTTGAAGTCTTTTAAAAAGACAGAACTGCTAGAAATTTGCAGACATTTAGAGCTGACAGAGGTGAAACCAGCCATGCGAAAAGCAAGACTGGCTAGAGAGATAGTTGAATATTACATTGATGAAAATGTGTTTGCACCAGGAGATCTGGAACAGTTTCCAGTGGAAAATCCAAATATAGAAATGGAACTTAAATTAAAAATGCTAGAGATTGAAAGGGAGGAAAAAGAAAAACAAAGGCAGTTTGAGTTGGAAAAATTAGCAAGAGAAGAGAAAAAAGAAAGGGAGGAAAAAGAGAAACAAAGAGAATTTGAGAGGGAAGAAAAAGAAAAACAAAGGCAGTTTGAGTTAGAAAAATTAGCAAGAGAAGAAAAACAAAGAGAATTTGAGAGAGAGAAAGAGGAAAGAGCAGAAAGAGAGAGACAGAGACAGAGAGATTTTGAATTAGAGAAATTCGATAGAGAAGAAAGACTCCAAATGGAGCAACTAAAAATTAAAATTGAAACTAAAAATAAATTTTGTGCCAGTCAGGAGGTAAAACTGGTGCCTCCATTTTCAGAAAAGGATGTTGACAACTATTTCCAGTGTTTTGAAAAGGTAGCAAAGAGTTGCCAGTGGCCAAAGGAACACTGGCCTCTGATGTTGCAAACTGTTCTCAAGGGTAAAGCTCAACAAGCCTATTCGGCTTTGTCTGCAGATGATTCCTCTGATTATGAGGTTGTCAAAAAGGTTATTTTGAGAGCTTATGAGTTGGTTCCAGAGGCTTACCGACAGAAATTCAGAGGTCTGAAGAAATCTGAAAATCAGACTTATGTGGAATTTGCTAATGAGAAGAAGGTTTGCTTTGAGCGCTGGTGTGCTTCTATGGAGGTCAAGGATGATTTCAACTCACTAAAAGAGATGGTGTTAGTTGAAGAATTCAAGAACTGTGTTAAGGATGATGTTAAGACCTACCTTAATGAGAAGCAAGCACTGAACTTGCAATCAGCTGCCAAATTTGCAGATGAATATGTTCTCACACATAAGTCCAAATTTCAGTATAGCAGTAACAATAAATGGTCCCAATTTCAGAAAAAGGGTTACGGTGATACCCAAGATTCCTCACCCAAAGACAAAGACAAATCTGGTGATGGTGCTCAGAAATCCAGTAACAGGTCTGATCAAAGTGTGAAAGCTGACAGTGACAAAAGTGGTCTAGTTTGCAGTTATTGCAAGAAATCTGGTCATGTTACAACTAACTGTTGGTTCCTTAAAGCTAAGAAAGAAAAAGAAAAGGATACCAAACCAAATGCCTTTGTGAAAACAAGGTTAGAAACCCCTGTAGTAGATAACCGATCTGCTAAATTGCCTGCTTCATGTGGGGCTAAAAAGCCTGATACAGCTGACTTCGTGAGGGAGGAATTTCTTCCATTTGTGTCAGAGGGATTTGTGGCTCTGAATGAGCATACTACTCCTGTCCCCATATATATCCTAAGGGATACCGGAGCTTCTCAGTCACTTTTGTTGATGGACTCCTTGGAGTTACGTGATGAGACCGCTTCAGGGGATTTCATACTTGTACAAGGTATTGAAGGGAGGACTGTATCTGTACCCCTGCGCTCTATATTCTTGAAGTCAGATTTAGTTACAGGACAGGTAAAGGTGGGACTTATGTCAAGTCTACCTACAAAGGGTGTTTCTCTGTTGCTAGGCAATGACCTGGCTGGGGGCAAAGTAGTTCCCCCTGTACATCTTACTTCACAGCCGAACACTGAAGATGGGGATGAGGACCCATCTCTGTATCCTTCTTGCGCAGTGACTCGTGCTATGGCCAAGAAGGCTAAAGAAGAAGATGATGTGGTGCCATCCATCACATGGAATAGTCAGGACTCAGGTGGTTCGCCTCATGACTCTGATTGGCCTACTATGGTTTCTCCGTTTGAGGACTTATCAGATACTTTTATCAGTTCTCTATTCAGCCAGCCGGATGGGTCTGGTGATTCTGATGTGTCTGGAGACTTGTCTCTGTCCAGAAAGCGGTTGATTGAGGAGCAAACTAATGATCCTGAAATTTGTGTACTAAAGAGGAGAGCCCTTCCTGATAAAGAAATAGACGCAGTTCCAGTTGGGTATTATCTCAAGGATGGTGTGTTGATGCGGAAGTGGCGCCCTCCTGATATCCCTGCCAATGCAGATTGGGCAGTGGTCAGGCAAATTGTTGTTCCGAAGGTCTATAGGAATGAGATCTTAACAATGGCTCATAGTTTACCTTTAGGAGGTCATCTTGGTGTTAACAAGACTGTTGATAAGATCATGAAACACTTCTTTTGGCCTGGGCTTCGGAAAGACGTTTCCAACTTTTGCAAAACCTGTCACACTTGTCAGGTAGTTGGAAAACACCAGTTAGACCCACCTGTAGCTCCATTGCAGCCTATCCCAGCATTTGGGGAGCCATTCTCTAGGGTCATTGTTGATTGCGTTGGTCCATTACCCAAGACTAGATCTGGAAATCAGTACTTGTTGACAATCATGTGTGCATCTACCAGATTCCCCGAAGCCATACCTCTACGTAACATCAAGGCAACTGCAATCTCGAAGGCTTTGATAAAGTTCTTCACGTTGTTTGGTCTTCCCAGGGAAATTCAGTCAGACCAAGGTAGCAATTTCACTTCTGGATTGTTTCAGCAGGTTGTGTATGAACTAGGTGCAAGACAGATTCTTTCTAGTGCCTATCATCCAGAAAGTCAGGGTGCCTTAGAGCGGTTTCATTCCACTCTCAAGACAATGATGAGGACTTATTGTTATGACCATGAGAAAGACTGGGATGAAGGGGTTCATTTGCTGTTGTTTGCAGCTAGAGAAGCAGTGCAGGAGTCTACTGGATTCAGTCCATTTGAGCTAGTGTTTGGTCATGAAGTGAGAGGACCTTTGCTATTATTGAGTGAACAATGGCAAGAGGAAGAGCCGCAAATCAGTCTGTTAGACTATGTTAGCAAGTTCAAGGAAAGATTGCGTGCAGCTTGTGACCTTGCCAAAGAGAACTTGAAATCAAGTCAGGGAAAAATGAAAACTTGGTATGATCATAAGGCTAGAAGCCGTGAGTTTAAACCAGGAGACAAGGTCCTTGTGTTGTTTCCCTTGCAGTCCAATCCATTGCAGGCTAGATTTCATGGTCCTTATGAAATTCTGACAAAACTCAATGATCTCAATTACATTGTGAAGACTCCAGATAGGAGAAAACCAAAACAATTGTGTCATATTAACATGCTAAAGCCTTATCATGACAGAAATGCTAGGGTTGCAGCTGTCACTTCAGATTCTCCAATGGTCGAAGCGTGTGAAGATGAGGGGGAGTTTCAAGATGATGAACCAAGAATTAAAGCTGAAGTTCTTTCATGTAAATTGTCAAACACTGAAGTGTTGCAAAATCTTGATGTAAAACTCCAGCACTTAGAACCCTCACAGAGAGATCAGTTTGAAAGGTTGATCAAGAAATATGAGGATTTGTTTCCTGATGTTCCAAAGAGAGTTACTATAGCCTCTCATGATGTAGATGTTGGTGATGCCAAACCAATAAAACAGCATCCATACCGGATGAATCCTGAAAAGAGAAAGATTGCTGAGAAAGAGGTTGAGTACATGTTAAAACATGATATTATCAGACCCTCCAACTCCGATTGGAGTTCACCCTGTGTGCTAGTTCCAAAACCTGATGGAAGTACTAGATTCTGTACAGATTATCGCAAAGTCAATGCTGTAACTAGAACTGATGTGTTTCCAATACCTAGGATTGATGATTGTATTGATAGTGTAGGGCAAGCAAAGTTTCTGACCAAGATTGATTTATTGAAGGGTTATTGGTGTGTGCCTTTAACTGAGAGGGCCAAGAGCATCTCTGCTTTTGCCACACCATCTGGATTGTACCAGTATGAAGTCCTACCCTTTGGCATGAAAAATGCCCCAGCCACGTTCCAAAGGATGATACAGTCTACAATCGCCGGATTGCCACACACGGGTGCGTACATCGATGACCTGATCACACGGAGTGACTCCTGGGAAGAACATCTAAAAGATGTAGAGACGTTGTTCCAGCGCCTGACCCAGGCTAACCTGACTGTTAACCTGAGCAAGAGTGACTTTGGTTGTGCTACTGTCACCTATCTTGGCTACGTCATAGGCCAGGGTAAGGTGGCACCCATAAATGCTAAAGTCCAAGCCATCATGGACTTTCCAGTTCCTGACAACAAAAAAGCTTTGCGCCGCTTCCTTGGAATGATCGGGTACTACCGCAAGTTCTGCAAGAACTTTGCTGAGATTGCTCTCAGTCTAACTAACCAACTGAAGAAAGGCGTAAAGTTCACCTGGGATGATGCATGCCAGAGAGCCTTCGATCACCTGAAGTCTCTGCTGTGTCACTTCCCCGTGCTCAAATCTCCTGACTTCAACAAACCGTTCTCCATAGCGGTCGATGCTAGCGACCAAGCTTGTGGATCTGTGCTCCTACAGAGAAGTGACTCTGATGACATTGAGCATCCCGTGGCATACTTCTCCAGGAAGTTCAATCGCCACCAAAGGAACTATTCCACAATAGAGAAGGAACTGTTGGCTCTGGTCCTTTCTTTACAACACTTTGAGGTTTATGTTTGTACAGGACAAAAGCCAATGATTGTGTACACTGACCACAATCCGTTAATGTTTTTGAGTAAGATGAAAAACAAGAATCGGAGATTGTTGAATTGGAGTTTGATTTTACAGGAGTTTGACTTGGAAATTAAGCATGTGAAGGGTACAGACAATGTAATTGCTGATTGCTTATCCCGTGTTTGAATGTGTATATATATATCATGTGTTTGAATATTGTATGATATGTATATATAGACAAGTGTTCACTTAACCATTTTGTATTGAAAAGAAAAATTTTGCCTTTATGAGTCAAAATTTTTCCCTTTTGGAATGGAGGTGTAATGTGAATATAGGCCACTAGATGGCAGTATTTACCTTTTTTTGTTAAGCTCAGACTGCAGTCATGTTTAGACATGTCCTGGACATGTCTGGGGCAAGTCTCAGAAAAAAAAAAAAAGAGGTCTAAATGTGGGTGGGGTCTGCAAAAGAGTATATAAGGAAAAGAATTGAGACAGTAAAGTAGTAGGAGAAATTGCAAGAAGATGACCAGACCTGCCATTCTGTTCAAGACCTGTGACGTTTCTTTTGTGGATTTCTTTGCCTGTGTTTGAGCATTTTCTTCATCCAGGACATCACCAAGCCACCCCACCAAAAAGGGACTGTAATTATTTCTGTTTTTTTTAATTTATCAATCTTGGTCTTTAGTTGTAGGTTGTTATTAGTCTTTGTCTTTGTTAAAAATTAAATGTGTTTTAGTTGTTAAAACTGTGTTTGTCATCCCTTGCTGTTGCTGTTGTGTTATAAATGTAATAACAAATTGGGGCCATAACAGTAGGTTTTCAAACTTGTAATTTAGCCTATGAGACACGTTTATTCTTGTTTATTTTTCTGAAAGAATTTTATTAAAGTTTAATGTAGTCAATGTGAAATAAAACATCATTTCCCCTGCCATAAATGTTTTTCAGTGGCTCAACGGGTTGATTGATACTGATGTCCTGTGTTAATATTATTTATTTATTTCAGTTTTATTTCAACAGGGTAGCCTTTTCAGTTCGAAAACTGCTCTTCCAAGGGGCCCTGCACCCCTTGTGTTAATCTGAGTTTGTGGTCTCATCCTAATAATTTTAATGTATACTCAGGTACCTGAATTGGAAAGAGTTGAAAGAATCATAGTCGCTGATAGCAGGTGAATGGATAGATGTACGAAAGTCATCTTGACCTGAGGCCAGCGCACGTGGATTCCAGCTGACGCAATGTCAACACATGGAATAATTATCCATAAATTTGACCAATTATTATGATATCCTCTATAGAGTAATGCTGGATAAAATTGGTGGAAGATACACGTGTCTTTTCCTTTGTGGCCAGGGGCACGTAATTATGCCTATAAACAAAGAATAAGTTTGAGAATAAGAATAAGAAAAAGAATAAGAAAAAAGTTTGGCCTGACAAAGGGCGCTGTTTGCGAAACTGGAAATTATCTGCGGAACCGGTCAAAGGACGTGCCACTGAAAAATGACTGTGCGAGGCTTTATTCCTAATGATTGATCCACAAAGTGGGTGAGAAATTTCCACAAATTTGTGAACAGATAACCTTCCGCCACTGAATGCTGTATTGATACCAGATGCTTCAGACAAATTTCGTTTGCGGTATCGGTCAGTGAACTGTACCCCAGCTTTACATGGCGCGACTCGACACCATTCCATGCTTGCGTGCAGGGGCGATTTTAGGATTCAAGAACATCAGGGGCTAAGGGGAAAGGAACAGGGCCTGAAGTTGTGCACGTGTGGAAAATTTTTGGGGGCCCCGTACGGCGGGGGGGCCCGGTCGCGCCATGGTCGAGTAGCTCGCCAGCGTATCTATGCACTATGCAAAAAGACATATAGGCCTACACTGTCTAGACTCTACAGCTCATCCAGACTGCAAAGTAAACCACAAATTACACAAAATACTTGCACAGTTGTATTCTTTGCCACTTACATAAGTGCATATCAAACAGACGCCATCTGACACCACAGCACCTCTGCTCTGCCAATCCTGCTTAAACATTTCATCATCATAAGATTAAAAATCCCTCATGTAAATATCAACAATAATCAAGCTACGTTAATAGGGCAGAATCAAAATGTACTCATTATCAGTTAAAACAACTTACAATAAAATCAAGCATACAAATACTTTAAAGAGAAAGTTCGCAAAAAATGAAAATTCACTCATAATATACTCACCCCAAGGCTAATTGAAGGGTCGGCTAATTTTATTTTATTTATTTTTTGTCCTCAAAATAGTTTTGAGGGAAAAAAGCATTGAAGAGAAATCGAAACGAATGGAATCCTATGGTGGCCACTTTTTCAAGGTTAAAAAGCAACGTAAAAAAACATAAATTCCTCCATACTGCTCGTGTGACATTTTCGAAGTGTCTGCAAGCCCCGACAATATGATTAGAATCGGAAAGACATAATTTTCGCTATGTTTTTCACCTAAATGTCCAGGAGCCATGTTTTTGCTTCCTCGGGAAGAGAGAAGTTTGTTCGTTGGTTCGTTCGTCAAAATACGAAGAAGAAGAAGTTCTAGAAAACACATCGCCATAAAACTAGAAGAAGACCTAGAAAACGCAGCCTTGAGCAGAGTTGCCAAGTCCGCCTATAACACCAGACCTGGGCTGCTTTTTATCCCCCCGGCATATAATGCGGGGGGATATAGCGATCAGTGTGTCCGTCCGTCCATCCGTCTGTCCGTCCGTCTGTAATAAAATCGTTTCCGGACCAGAACTCGAAAACTATACCACTTACAAACACCAAATTTGGTATGGAGCTTCTCCTTATGGTCTAGTTGTGCCTTTGGGGGTTTCGGTCCGTCCGTCTGTCCACACAACCTGTAGGTTACACAACCTACAGCCAGGGGGATCCGCCATTGTCAGATGGCTCTTGTTTTTCCTGAAGTCGCTTGAAAAAAATTACGGGTCACGGATTTTTTTGGGCTGGTTAGAGAAGTGTAACAAGCGACCTAATTGTTATACATTTACAGCTGCTATTTCTCCCGATTCGTTGGTTGACACTGTCCACTCACAACTTCAAGAGCAATGTGAGAGAACGCAGGTAATCTCCCTCCCCCCGCTCAACCAAATGGAAGAGATTCCACCCCAGGTCTACACCGTCTGATGCTGCATTCGGTTACACTCATAAACACGAATCGTGTCGTGAATTAAGTCAAAGGCATGAGGAAGGATCATTCGGACAGTGAGGTCAAAAGAACAGAATTCAACAGTCATGTCTCGAAAACACAGCTCGTGGGCGCGTTACCGAATGCAGCATTGGTATTGTATAATTTATACTGGGCTTGTTTATGAAGCTGCGGTCGCTTATTTGTCCTATCAGGGGTGGCAACCCTGCAGGCAAGCAGACTGCCAGGAGTTAATAACTCCGAATGGTAAAACTGGTTTAGCCATGGCTTGGCAGGTAGGAGTATTGCTGACTATCAGTGGCCTGGTTTACTTAGCTTCATTGAGTCTAATATTAAGATCATCCAAAAGATACTGCAGGATGATGACATCTATCACTTCATCCATTATCTCATTGGCTAATTCCTGGTCAGGGTTGTGTGTGCGCGCGCGCGCGTGTGTGTGTGTGTGCGTATGGCAAGGGCTTTTGGGGAGGAGGCAAGGAAATAAACTGGACAGTTCACCAGTACATTGCAAGGATCACACATCATTCATTCTATCAAACACACACACACACACACACACACACACACACACACACCCCTGTGGTGTCAGAAATGATCCTGCTGTGCTTGTCTTCAGACTGTGGAAAGAAGCCAGAGTGTCCTACAGAAGACCCACATGAAGACGGGGAAAATATGAACATACAAATGACACACAGGAGAGGGACCAAGCTGGATTCACAAACAAGAGCCTCCTTTCTGTCAGGCGACAGTGTTACCCATTTCATTACCTTGTCCCTCACCATTTACGCAGAACATCCCAGATTTTCCCGTTTCAGAAGATAAAATGCTCCACTGACGGCCAAAAAAAATCCTATCAGCCACATATCTGAGACTCACTCTCGCGATCAACGGCCCCCAGATAAGCTGTGTTGACCCACGTGAGATAAAGCAGCACTATGCTTCCTGCATGAATCTCAGCTAAGAGAACAGATAAAATACATTATCTTTAGCATCGTTTTAACGCAGCATGCATAGTGATGTCACAGCAGTTGTCACATGGCTGGGCAAAGGAAACATGCTTAAGACATAGTCTGATGACATGATACAACTCCTCAGGTAAGCAAAGTTGTACACCAGCCATAGACTGTAAAGGCACTTTCAGGTTCAGCCATCATCAATCTTGCTCCTCAGCAAAAGATAATTAAATCAAATTTTCAATTCGAAGGGGCACAGATGTGAATAAAGTTAATACAGGGTTATTTAATGAAGAGTGAATCAACATCGAATTCACAAGAGAATTCCCTACTTCATAAAAGAATCTACATTTCTCTAAACAGCCCAAAAAAAAAAAAAACCCCCACAGACACACACACACACAAAAGAGCACATATAACAGCAGAAACACTCGTCACAGTGATGATATCCAATAAGAAAATTAGGTTGTACGATAAATCTCACCAGCAAAGCATTAAAAAATGCATATTCGTTTCTAGCAGAAGGCATTTATTACTATCCCTCAATCCATCTTGAGCCTGATTTCACCTCCAGGGTACAGAAAGGCTCCTCTACAGTGCCTTTATTTGAAAATGTGTTGATTCTCCTGACGCCCATGAGAACAGAGCAAAAACAGAATAACCCAAACAGACACTGCCCTTTTCTACGTCTGCACATCATTCAAGTTAAACTGGAGAAATTACATGATGAAAAAGGGGCCATTCTGTAGATTAGACTGATGAGTGATGTAATTATGGATTGTTAAACTTCAGAATAATTGGAATTAGAGAAAACAGATTACTCGTTAAGAAATCAGTCTGTTTTCTGACAAATAAGTCTGGAAATTGCAACCAGCTGAAAGCAGAGAGCCCCTAAATAAAGCCTTATTCGTGTAACACTGCATTCTGCAGGATAATAGAGGAATTGCAGGACATCGTTATTTCTCAGAAAAAAGGGTTCTCAGACGCACTCCAGCACCCCCCCGTGTTCGCTGGATTTATTTTCAAAAGACAAATGCACATTTTTTATGGAAACAAACTGTCAAATGTCACACACAGACGCGCTGACACAAACACAGCCAGCAATGTATACCATCAAAAGAAACATTTATCAGAGTTTTCAAATATTAAAGCATGAGAAAATCATACCCAATGTGGGCAGTTATCCCACACGTCCGAAAATATAAATAATGAAAAATACACAAGCATGTGTGTAAATTTCCTGTGATTTAGTACTGTCGTCAGCGTGTAGCACTTCTGGTTTACAGGAGAGCAGCAGCGGTAAGACAGAAGAACAGCAGAGCGGTCCAGAGTGTCGCAGAGGCCGTGGCAGCACTGACGGTGGTGAGGGGGATAGCCGTGGTGGTGGTCAGGTTAAAGGCCTTGTCGTGGGCGTAGTTGATGATGGAGCGTGCTCCGACGTACGCCTCCTCGCAGGCAGGCCGAATCTGCTCCTCCGGCAGCAGGAAGCCGTGCTTACCCTTGTCTCTCAGCTCGAAGGTGAAGGAGAACGGAATCCCGATCAGTCGAGCCCAGTCACGGGAAGAACCGGAATGCGGGTCTGAAACCAGAGAGGAATGCTCAGGAACACAGGACTGCACAGAAAACAGCTCACTGAGGAAATTAATTCGGCACTGAGTTCACTTCAGTCTTGGATGCATTGAGGCACTGAGTACAGTTTCCACAATACTGTGATAATGTGCACAAATGTAGCTCTAAAGGGAACACATTAACAACAAAGTGCACTCAGCTACACAACAAAGCCCAGAGCACAACTCACACAGTCAGGTGCTCATGTGCAAGGACAGCACAAGGGGGGAGGCAAGGCAATTGCCTTGCCTTTTATTAAGATTAAGATTTTGAGCTAAATTATAGATCATTTTCTTTTCTATGGCCTCATAATTCTGTGATACAATAATGCATGGTGCAGACTTCACTAATGAACACAGCAACACCACTCGCGACATGCGCCCAGCTTCTGACAATAAACTGAAGTACGGAGGGGTGAGAGTGTGTGGATGTGTGTGTGGGGATGTTTTGCATCTGCTGGATGAACATAATGTAGTCTTGTCCATTCATTTCCTATGGCAGTCATTTTTGACCGGGAACCCCAAGGGTGTTACAAAGTTAATAAATCTCTCAAAATTCATTGAAAATTGTGATCAGCAATTTTAGATGTTCAGGTGCCTGGTGTGGAGGAGATTATGAGGTTTTGAGGCAATCAGATGAAAACCACAGCATTAATGCTTCAAGAAAGCTGTAAAGTCGGTCAGATTTGACCGAACACTGGAGCTGGGTTAAGAGAAAAAGCAGAGTTGTCGACTATTTTTAAAATTGTAACACAATGCCCTCAATTTATTACATTATTAAACATTTTTGCTCATTTTGCAATGTATGAAGTTATTACTTTGTACATTGAGCACAAAAATGTTACTACATGATGCAATCATGGTGTTATTACATTATGTGTTAATTATTGCATTATGAGCGTTTATTATGCTTTAATCAATGAATTATGTGCACTTATTAGGAGTTGTAGAATGCCAAAAAGAATGTCCAGCTGATGGCTTGGTAATGTCCCAAACGTCTGCACAACTTTAAGGCCTCATCCGCGCGGAAACCGAGATTTTTCGAAAACAGTCTTTTGTTTTTTGTCGTTCTTAAAACAATCTCCCATCCACACGGCATTGTTTCTAAAAATATCTGCGTCCACACAGAGACACCTAAAACAACCCAGAACGCAGTCGTAAATATTCCACGCTGTGCGCTGTATGGCGCTGTAGCATTTCTGCGGACATAAACCAAAAATGGAGAGGAAGGCAGCGAGCATGCGTAAATAGCACGCTTGGGCTTTTAAGCGGTATGCACGTGACGTCCTAGCCCCGGAGGTCACTGTGGTCACGGCCACTGAGTGGCAGAAAGACGAGTATGGAATCAAATTAGGGCCAAAAGTGTTGTGCCTGTGCAAAAAGCTTTGAACTTGTAGAAATATTTTGTGCATGTGTAAAAAAGTTTTGAGCTTGTAAAAAAATTTTGTATGTACCCAAAAAAGTTTTGAGCTTGTGAAATAGTTTTGCGCGTGTGTGAAAATTTCCTGCCTTCCTGTGTGACAGTGAAGTTGCGGATGCGCTCAAATTAACTACCTTCGTGTGCGGCACTTTTTTTTTACAAGCAAAAACCTGATTTACAAACCACAAGTTACGAAACATGGCCATATTTTTACTCCTGTGGGTAGACTAGCCAATCAGCAGACTGTTCATTGATTAGCCAATCCTATTGTTCCCACCGTCCCAGTAAGTCAAAATATCCAATCAGTGGCCAAAAGGCTCTGACGCTATTTCGCCCCTACGTCTATGGAGAAATCCATAGCTCATTGATTTCCGTTTTTATTGTACGGTAATGTCAATGTAATCATGTATTCTTGCCAGCAATAGCCAGACGTGGAAACAGTGATATGTCTCGGGCAATTGATGCGTGTGCTTTTTGCCAACACTGTTCGATTGACTCTCGTTACATAAATTAGCTGGTTAGAAAGCCAGCTAGCTACTCTCCTGGAAGCTGGCGAACTTTACGAACAACCACCATATAAAATTTGATTCCAGTTTATTAAACTTGACTAGATTGCGTTCGGTCACCAGAAACTACCAGTGAAGTATTTTTACATGGTTCATAACGGTCTTATTAACCTTATCAACCAAACTCAAAGCTTTTTTTACACACGCACAAAACTACTGTATTTCACAAGCTCAAAACTTTCTTGCAAACACAAAACATAAGTTCAAAACTTTTTTACACATGCACAAAACTATTTCACAAGCTCAAAACTTTTACGTCCACAAAATATTAATACAAGTTCAAAACTTTTCTGCACAGTGACAAAACTTTTGGCCCTAATTTGATTCCACAGACCAGTTGTCTCCAGTGCCGCCAAAATACAAAAAACAACTCAAAAGACGGGGAAGAGCTGCTGTGCAACTGACTGCAAGTAGATTTATCAAGCACTCAGACCTTTTTCCAGGTGTCTGTAAGTCCTGCCAGACATGTAAAATGAGGGCTAATGCAAGCCATCTACGATTGCAGTTGCAGGTTTAGAAGCTGAATCCATATTGGAATTAATATTGGTGGTTACTTAATTAAGCATTATTACACACGAGGGTATGCTTGATCATCATTATTGTCACAGCAGTGATGCGGCCAGGAACAAGGTACTTGCGCTGAGCATTTTAATCTCAAAATATCAAAGTTTTCTGGCAATATTCTCTCCATTTCCGTGGAAATACATGAGATCCGACGTTGACTAGTCCTTGTCAGCCAGCCAACTTGGGCTTATGTTTTCTAGACATCGTGATTTCCCAAAACTGAATAAATACCACACATAGCAACACAAAATTGCTTTGCTTGCTTAATTATGTTGTAACTAGAATATGCGCTGGAGAAAATCATTTTTTCATGGACTGATAGCTATACTTCTGCCGACATCTCAGACATTTTTTAAGCTAACAGGTGCCTGACAACGACTCGCCAGCACAGCTGAACTTTGTCGACAACAAACTTATATTAATGGTTATATTTAAATATAGGCAAGGGCTTTCCAGCATCGGCGCCAGAACAAACGTATATTTGGTAAACTCACCAGCAGATGTTTCATTTCAGCTGGGGATGAGTCACTACAATTTAATGTTAGTTCTGATTAATGTGGCTAAGCAGCAATAGTAATCTGTGGCATTAAGGCTGAACTGAGTTATATACAACCCCAATTCCAAAATAGTTGGGACGAAGTGTAAATTGTGAATAAAATCAAAATGCAATAACTTTCATATCACATGAGCCAGTATGTTATTTACAATAGAATATAGATAACATTTTGAATGTTAAAACTGAGACATTTTACATTTTTATTCACATGCGGGTGATTGGTTGAGACCCTCCACCACACCCCATTTAAGATGGCTTCTTTTGATGTCATCTATATTTGTCTGATGAAGGTTTAAGTACCGAAACGTCACAATTAAACTTTTGCTATATGCAAGTTAGTCAGTGCGCCGGACTCTTGTGTCCTTTGAACTGTTCATCCTTTGTCCAACGCACCTGTCGTTCGAATTAGATGTGTGAAGTGTCCCCTCATTTGTGCAACATTTTTATCCTCAAAATGAGCTTATTTCAAATTTTCTGGCTGCAACAGGTCTCAAAAAATTGGAAGACATGCAAAAAAGGGCTGAAGAGCAATGAATATATAAGAGAATCAGCTGAAAGAACATTTAGCAAGTAATTAAGTTGAGTGGCATCAGGTGTGTAACACGATTGGCTATAAAAGGGATGTCTTAGAGAGGCTGAGTCTCTCAGAAGTAAAGATGGCCAGAGGCTCTCCAACCTGTGAAGGCTTGCGTAAAAAAAATTGTGGAATACTTTAAAAACAATGTTCCTCAATGGCAAATTGTAAAGGCTTTGAAGGTCTCATCATCGATAGTGCACATTGATAGAGCATAACATCATCAATAGATTCAGAGAAACTGGAAAAATCTCAGTGCATAAGGGACAAGGCCGAAGATCTTTACTGGATGCCCGTGATCTTCGGGCCCTCAGACGCCACTGCATCACTCACGGGCATGATTCTGTCATTGACATTACTAAATGGGCCCCGGAATACTTCAATAAACCATTGTCAGTAAACACAGTCCGCCGTGCCATCCACAGATGCCATCTAAAACTCTATCATGCAAAAAGGAAGCCATTGTTGAACATGATCCAGAAGCGCAGCCATGTTCTGTGGGCCAAGGCTCATTTAAAATGGACTGTAGCAAAGTGTCCTGTGGTCAGACGAGTCCAAATTTGACATTCTTGTTGGAAATCATGGGCGTCCTGTCCTCTGGGCTAAAGAGGAGAAAGACCACCCCTCCTGTTATCAGCCTTCAGTTGAAAGGCCAGCATCTCTGATGGTATGAGGATGCATTAGTCCATATGGTGAGGGACACTTGCATGTTTTAAAAAGCACCATGAATGCTGAAAGGTATATAAAGGTTTTAGAGCAACATATGCTTCCCTCCAAATTACATCTGTTCCAGGGAAGGTCTTGTGTATTTTAGCAGGACAATGCAAAACCACATACTGCAGATATTACAACAGTTGTAGAAGAGTCTGCATGCTGAACTTGCCTGCCTGCAGTCCTGATCTTTCACCAATTGAGAACATTTTGCGCATAATTAAAGAGAGACCCAAAACTCTCCAGCAGCTGGGAACCTGTATTAAACAAGAATTGGAATAAATTCCAATGAATAAACACAAGAAACTTGTCTCCTCAATACCCAGAGGCCTCCACTTTGTTAAAAAGAAGAGGGGATGCTACACCATGGCAAAAAAAAGCCCCGCCCCAACTTTTTTGAAACCTGTAGCAGCCATCAAATTTGAAACAAGCTCATTTTGTGGATAACATTGTAAAATTTCTCAGTTTAAACAAGTTTGCTGTGTTATCTCTGTTCAATTGTAAATAAAATACTGGCTGGTGTGATTTGAAAGTCATTGCGTTTTGATTTTATTCACTATTTACACTTTGTCCCAACTATTACGGAACTGGGGGTTGTAATTTAAATGTAACCCCACCTTTCAGGGGCTTTAGGGTCTGTCCAAGCAAAAGGGTAGGTTTGTATACCCCCACTTCCACCCTCATTTTTTCTGAATGGGTGGGTCTGATGCATAATTTAAGCTGATGGGTATTTTGTACACATCCCAGAGAGGTAACGGAGATAACTTTTTGTCCCTCACATAAACCACTGAAAAGTTACCTCATTTAATATCTCTATTTAGGGGCAATTTTTCAGTTAATTTTTTTTTACTTTTTTGAGTACTTCGAAAGAGAAGCCTTATTAGCACCTTAAGGGCATTCCTTTCATATTAACTTTATTTTCTACTTGAAAATAAGTGTTTGAAGATTTTATTCCATATAAAGATTCAAATTTAGGTGTAAGCAGAAAAAAATTGATGTTGTTGTTTTGGGGGGATCCGTACGTGATGCTGTTCCATCCATCAGCTACCCCATGTACATTCTTAACAAATATCATGAAATAAACAGTTTGAAAGTAATTTTTCTGTTCTGAGCTTCAAAACTATTCATCTCCTCGCAACAAGTGGTGTGATTGCTTTTTTCTTGCGTAGTTACAAAGAAAAACATGTCTTATTTCAGCCGCCCGGAATTCCATCAATCATCACATTACGTGACCGGCATTTTTGGATGCCCGCCCGCCCGAAATAGAACAAATTCATTAGTATTGGATGACACCCCCGAAATGATGACATCACCAATTTTGTTGTCTAAGGCAACGGCGTCTTCCTGCTGTCATACACGGAGGTAGGTTATCCGTCAACAAAATCACATAGATGACCATCATCACATACAAGTCAAGTTTGGTTCACTACTCAGTTATTTCGTGGAATATTCCAGGAGTATTCTGGATTATATATCTTCCATTTCCGACCCTATCTTTTTAGCGTGGCGGGCGTTGGAATACATGCCCATTCTTCGCACACGATTCAAAAGTTGATTTGACAGTGTGCCAATTCGGTGCCGTTATGCGATTTGGACATCGAGAAACGATTGTCAATCGTCACATCACGTCAAATATATCATGGAAAACTGGTAACAAGTGTCTTGTACGCTGTGATAGGAAACCCATCTCAGTATTTTGTCTTTTTTTGATCGCTGGTATGACTGTTTTTGGTGATAGTTTTTGTGCAATTTCATCTCAAACAATCTTTTTGTACGGAGGTTACATGCATGATGGTTGACTTGTGCAAAAGCTGTTCAGCGTCATGTTGGCAACGATGATGTCGTATTTTAAATAAAATATATACTGTTTGTGAGGTTCAATAAAAATGCAGTTTGCGTTCAATGCTTTTGCTCTTCATATAATTTCAAAGTGCACCACGAACATCCCAAAAAGGGTTGAAAAAAAAAAGTTGGAGCAATTAAATGTTTTGTCAAGCATCGCATGCGGAACCATCCTTCTCGACATGCATCACATAGGTGACCTGTTGACCACTCTGTGGACACTATGCCCAGTTTAAATTAAATGGTTTGCTTTACATTAACTTTTAACTTGGCAGTGTTAATAAGATATGAAGCTCTTTTGAATGCTACTTACCCCTTTTTGAAAAGAAAAATTTATCTTGTCCTGCCCTCCAGCATGAACATTTTGATGCACTTAAAATCTATTGGAATCTCTGCATTTCAAGTGTTGCCCAGCAGGTTTCGTGCTAAATCTGAGTAGGGATCGTTGTTTTCTATGGTGAAAAATTCAAATCTCAAGCTAAATGCTTTTTGATGAAAAAATTTGGCTTCTTTTATTGTCCACATCACATGCAGGCCCATAGGGATGTTTTCAACTTTTCATTGGTATCCCCCTTTAGCTGTAAATACAGTCATCTTCTCATGATTTTGTCATGAAAGTTCACAAACTAAGCTTCCATTATGTGTGTTCAGTTCTGACCAACTATAATTAACAAACTAAATAACAACAATTCCTACTTTATGGCTCGGCTCAGACAGACCGCTGCAGAGGAGACGCTGGGTCATCTATAGCAGTTTGACAGCAGTGTCAGGAGAGCACAAGGTATAATTTCACGTGTTGGGAGGACAGAAAATTGTTGTATTCGTCCGGTACTGCCAGTCAGTGTAACTAATGTTTCATTTTGTACGGTTTAAGATTAGGCTGTAGAAGTAGCAATAGTCTACTACAATTCGAAAATAGCCCTCTCTGTTCCAAACAATACTCTTGCACTCCAAACCTCATTTCACTTAAATTAAAAGTATGGGGGAAAACGGATTCACTGTGTTTTACATGTTATAGTATTGGATTAGCTAGCACCTTAATACCGTATAATGTAGTTGGCTGGAGTAGAGCTAATTTGACTCGTACTGTCGGAAGGCTTAATTTACTCTGTATAACAATCCATTACATTTCATATGTAGAGCAATATTTACTGCTGAAATATAGTGTTTCCTTCATAAATATTCTCAGAAAGTACTTGTATATCTGTTTTAAGGAACATAAGGTCGTATACTACCTCCTTTAACAAAAAGCGACTGACCTTGTTGCTGTGGAAGTACTGCATACGCTTCGGAGCTTTGAAGATTGTTCATAGCTTCGCAGTCTGTGGCAACGGAGTCGCTAATGTAGCCAAATGCGCTAGTATGGCCACTGCTTCAGGTCGTAGCGGTACCGTAACTTTATCCTGTCTGAGGGCTAAAAGGTGATGTTCCCTCATATATTATTTTCCAATCACTTAAAAAAAGAGGATTCGCATGGGCCGCTACCATGGTAAACAGTTCAGTGACAGGATGCAGCGGATGTTGCGCCCAGAATTTGCACAAGGGATCATGGGACGTGAGATTAAGGTGAATAATACTGGACTGACACCACATAGTGTACAGCTTACTTTTACTTTAAGTGACATTTTATTCATGGTGGATCAAATCTAGCAAGACGCAATTTTTTTTTTTTTAAAGATTCTTTTTTGGGAATTCTTCCTTCACTTAACAGCTGCACAGTGTAGAGAGACAGGAACGTTGGGGAGAAGAATGGGGGCAGACATGCAGCAAATGCCCTGAGCCGGAGTCAAACCCAGGTCGCTGCGGGAAGCGCAGACCGATGAGCCACTGGGGCACCCTAGACACGATGTTTTAAACATTATATTGCCTTAAATTTATTTCTTCAAATGTGCCTTTAAAAGTAGTTCACACTGATGTATTCAAAGATAAGAGCTGCGACTTTAAAATCGCGGATAATAAATTTGTGAATGTTTAGACAATTTGAGGACAACGCCCACCTCAACTGCAGCTGTTCAAGCGAATACAGCGTGCGCACGCGCCAGTGAACCAGTTAAATCAAAACCAGATGGGAACAGTGATCTATATGGAATAACAGATCAGTGGTTGGGACATTGAAATCAGATTCATATAAATGTCAGGATACCCGATTCCTGGCCATGTCAATGTCTGTGAACCACTGGTTCTTCAGTAAGTCATAAGGATCACTGTCGAATTCAACTGCCCTTAATTTAATCAAATAATCGCTTGTTTTACCCCGGGTTTCGCTCCTAAACTCTGCCATGCAGGCGAATGCTTTGCCACTCGGTCCGACTGAGGGGGCATGAGGAAGCGGGGGGCTGTGATAGGGGCTATCACGTCATCATTTAAAAAAAAACCCATTTTGGTTGTCCACACAAAAACTCTGAGGTGGCGTTTTCAGATATTCTCACCCTGGAACGCGTTTTCAAAAAAATACCGTTTTCGGGCTGCGTTTTCACCGTCTCGATGTGGAGTAAGGCCGAAATGATAAACTATTGATGCATTTTCCAGAAAATCATTCTCTTGTGGAGACAGCCCTAATTCTGGGGCTACTGTCTTACCAAAATGGGACGTCTTAATTTGCCATTCAAACAATGGTCAATCAATGCCTCAATGTTTGCAGGACTTTTGAAAAACAAAACAAACAAAAAAAAATGGAAGTGACGAAGGCAAGTGATTTTCCTGAAGTGCATGACATTAGAAAAGTAGAGTCATGAGACTCGTGCACCACAGCCAAATGATCAAATTTCTTGTCACCATGTGTCTTCTCCATTGGCAGACAATTGTTTTAATCGCAATCTACCATTTCAGACTGTGAGATAATGTTCATGATGAAAAGGGAATGGTTGGCTAATATTTTCAGTTAAAACTGTACCTCTTCATTATAAGCCCAGAGAAAGTGAAAGCTCCACTTACACAGAATATCCGGGGACGTTCCCACCCTGTAGTCCTCCCCATGGACAGATTTCATATCCTTTGCAGCTGCCAGGCCTACCTGCATCTGAGGGAAATATGAATGACAACCACCATGAGAATGAAAACAGTTGCACATTTGAAGATTTACCGGTTTGAATGCATGTATTAAACCTAATGCTGCATCTCCATTGTTTCTAAGAATTATACCTCCATATTACCTGCAAAGTAGCCAACTCTTGTACCATTTTCACTGCAGTTGCAGCATATACATTTTGAAATGATGTGTATTGAAACGTACCCAAACACATAGAAAAGAGCATAGAAACCCTTCAAAGACCAATTGAAGCACCTATTACTAAAACCCCATAAGTCACTCTTGAATTGACTTGACTTGTGGGGTTTTTTGTAATCAGTGCTTCAATTCCTTTCTAGCACTCATTTAAACCCCCTCAGGCTGACTGACTGACTGACTGACTGGCTCAATCACTCACAGACTCCTTCACTGGCTCACTCAGAAATAAATTCAGACGCTCACTCACTGACTCACACACTGCTTCATTCAGCAATAGACTCTCCTAGGGGGCATTCACACTAAACGCGCTTAATCTGCTTGGAAACGCGAGCTGTGTCTGTCCTGATTTTTTTTAAGCCTACACTGTAAAAAGCGCTGGATGCATCTTTTCTACGGCTGCTAAATAACACTCCTGTATCTCACTTTGCGAACATTCCGAACGATGTTAACGGCTGTTTGCAAACCACCGTCAAGTCTGTTGTTTTGGAATTTAGTCCCTCCTTTCAATAGATTTCATTGGTTTTTGACTACAGCGTGGCAGTTAATATGTGGCACTCTGCACCAAAAATAGACACATGTTTGGGCGCCCTGGTGGTACATCGGACTAAGCGCGCGCTCCATAAAGGCTGTGACCTTCCTGCGCCGACCCGGTTCGATTCCAGCCTTGGGTCTTGTGCTGCATGTCTTCCCCATTCCTCTTCCCAGCTTTCTTGTCTCTCTCTACTGTGTGACTTTCAAATAAAGGCGAAAATCCCAAAAAAAGATCTTTAAAAAAAAAAAAAGGACACATTTTCAACTTGAAGCACCTTCTCGCACTATGGCGCCCTGACCGCGTCTGAGGGTGGGACGTGGAGAGGCACACCTGTCGGGTCAATACGCATCCAAACCATTAAAAGCTATTGAATAAAAGTCGCAGGAGCGCTCGAAACTTTTGCTATATTTGATCACAGCTTGAGATTCTCGCTCAGTAACAGACTCGAACTCTAACTCATAAACAAACTCACACACAACCTAATTCAGTAACATACTCAGTCAGACTCTCACTCAGTACCACTGAGTCACACAATGACTCACACAGTGCTTGATTCAGCAACAAACTCAAGCTCTGCTTCACTCTGTAACAGACCCAGACTAATTCAGCAACAGACTTGCACGCTAATTTACTGAGTCACAGACTCAGCTAGACGCACACAGCGATAGACTTTGGCCCGTATTCAGAAACGACACTCACACTCACCCTCCACTCACCATATAGTGAGTACGACTGAAATGTAACTGGAGTGTGAGAAAGAGATCGACCGACCACTAACCGGGGGATCAGTCCCACTCCTCGCCAATTGCTATTCGTAAACGCCACTCGAGCATAACTGACAGTAGTGGGCACTGGGTACCACAGGCGGTGCGTCGGCTGCTGCAAAGGGACACTCAATCCTCACCCTTCAGTGCTGAATGACCTAAACCTGACGCAGTTTACTTTTCTTGATTAGAAAGTTTCTCAGACAAATTGGTAAATCGACAATCAAATTTATTTTTAATAACGTTGTTATATATAGCTTCACAAAATTGAGGCGTTTCTTTCGCACATAAATGACGACATAAATATCAGCATGTCTTCATAAATTCTGTGGTCGAGTGGCTCGCGAAAGGCGCAGTTCGGCAGTTCGTAAACACTGAAACCCGGTGGTCAGTTAGTAAGTTACCGGCATCGTTATCATCATCATTATAGTTAAAATTTGCATAGTTGCGACTGCGTCGAGCTCGTGGCTGTAAATGATCCAGAGTTTCCATTGTTTGTAACCAACTGAAAGTCATGACAATGAAATACCGGCGCAAGTTAGTGCGGCTCAAGGGAGGTGTTCCCTGCACTCAACCTTCACTCAGAAAGAGACGCTATTTTCAGTGTGAGTGAGGTCTCTGAGAGCAAATGAGTGTTAGGGCAACCTCTGACTCATTTAGTATAACCTGACTATAACTAAGTTTTAGTGCTTACTCTCACTCAATTAGTGTGAGTGTCGTTTCTGAATACGGGCCTTAGTAACAGACCCATTAAGACTCTTACTCAGTAACAGACTCACACACAGCTTCACTCAGTAACAGACTCACTCAGATTTTCACTCCTTCAGACTCACTAGTTCATTATAGTTGGGGGCAGTGATCTCTGGGTGCCCGTAGGGTACGAGGATGAGCTGTCCATAGGAATGTATGGTAAGAAAGCAGAGAATATCCTTGGCGCGCTTTTGCACAAACTCTGTCACCGCCATTGCTTCTACCTCTGACAAAGCCTTGGGCCCACAGTATATGTTAGAGCAGCAGTCCCTGGAGATCCCCACCGCTGAGGAGCAGAAAATGAGAACATCGCAAAAACTCTCATTTCATTCCATTATTCAAAATGTTTTCCTCATATAAATTGGATAGTGGATGACTAATTTCTAACAATACCGCATTACTTCAAAGCATGACCATTCGGCCCGTTCTTCAGATGTACAATTAAAATGCAATAGGCTGTTAGAAGGCGCACAATTGACTTAAAGCGTAACTAATACACAAATCACTTCCTCATTATGGTTTCTATGAGCACAGTCAGAAATATACATCATGCGTGCTAAGCTGTGTGCTGTGAATGACTCATCCCACAAGAGGGTATATACATTAACTCACTGCCCCAGTTGGCATTGAAGTTGCGGTTGAGGTCTGCGCCGTAGCAGTCGCAGCCAACTTCGGCTGGTTTCGATCTGGATTTCCTCCAAAGGCGAGTCTGCAATTATAAGAGCAATAACTCTGTCACAGTGTCATTCTTTTACAGTCTTAGGTTAAAAAAAAGAAAGAAAAATTTTATTTAAAATCCACGAGTCCCATGAGGAAAAAAATACTCACACTTTCATTTATCCAGGAATACATGTAGCCATCAATGTTTAGCACGGGCGTGACATAGATATCCATGTTTTTGAGCATGAGGTTCAGCCGCTCGTCAGTTTTGTAGGTCTGTAAAATCTGTTTTTGAAGTAGGAGAGTGAGAGATGGCCACAGAAATGAGTGGAAGACGAGTAGATCCCACCCCACAGCTTGACAATAATGGCAGTGCACCAGGCCACACGACAACGTCCCCAACTCCCTGTGCACCGACCAATCCCGTATACATCAGTGGTCACCATACCTGTTCCTGGAGGACAACCTTCCTGTAGGTTCTATTTTTAACCCTAATCTTTGTCACAGTTAACTTCACCCATTAGATTCTCAGTACAGGATGGTGGATCTCTAACAGGGTTGCGGACCACAGCATTCAAGATGGCCACACTCCACAACTAAACTATTAAAGGAGAACTCAGGGCTAAATCATAATGCTGTTTTATACAAACATAATTAGTAAATAAATATGGTAAAATGCAAAAATATGGAATTTTTGTTCTCAGAGACGAGATAAATGAGGTTTTATTTCCCCTAATTAGTTGCCGTCTGCTTCAACGGTTGCGTGATAATGACATAACGTCGCCTGAGAATGACGAACCTTCGCCCAGAGGCATGCGCTGTTATTGTGTTGGATAGTGTGATTGTCCCAGTCCAATATTTTATGACAAGAGATTGTTCAATATGGCCCATTGGCCAGTTGCACAAAATGGTGTTGAGTACTTTCTGAAATACGCTGGGTTGCTTCAACATTAACGGTTTGCTTCTGTCACTTAACAGTCTATATCAGATGCTGAGCAGATGACAAGTATATCATCCCGGATATGTGATTTTAGTCATCGCTGATATTCCCAGGATTTGGCCTAATTAACCACGAATGATCTTTGCAAGATTTGTCTCGATTAGCCGTGACGGATGTTTGTTCGTTGGCTCTTTATGAGGCATAAGCTGCTCCACCAAGAAAAGAGGGTTTTAAACTAGCGTCACATTTCCAACTGTTCTCACTGACGACTGATGAACTGGCTTTAAGCAACAGACAACAAATGTGAAAATATCTGGTAATTAATGTGTAAATATTCCATAATGTCAAAATGCTGTCTCATAAATCTAACATTCGATCGACACATATTTTAATATTGTAGATTCTTTGTTTACCTTCCCACTCGGGGTCAGTTGCACTCTCAGGACCATCACTTCTGTAGCTATGGTTAGCTGAGTACATCGAAGAAAACCATAACGATGTAGCAGAACTAGCTAGGTAGTTACATCAGAAAATGTTGAAGTAAATTCACTATAAAACCAAAACAATTAAGCCAAATCCTGGGAATATCAGCGATGGCCAAAATTAGGGATGCACAATATATCGGCATTCATATTGGTATTGGCCGATGTTCGTCATTTTTTAACATATCGGCATCGGTCCGATGAATAAAACTGGGCCGATATAAACAACCGATGTTCATATCCGTCTAGTTGCCGTTTGTGTGTGTGTAGGGAGGGGGGGAGGGGGATTTGGCCACGCTGTATTTGTTTGGGCATGTGACGGTGTCTGTGTGACACGAATGCAGCACAGGATTTTGGGGTGTTAAACTGAAGAGGGAAAAAAAATTGTAAGCGGTGTGGTCGTTTTTCACGGTGTCAAAAGAAATTACTCGAAAAGCAGGATGCAACACCTGCAAAGTCGAGGTAATGCGAAGATGATGCATTGACACCAATTGATGTTTGTTGGCGATATTGGTCACCATTTTACAAAAAATTCTGCTCATTTTCTTCTAATAAACAGTAAAAGGTGGATTAAATATTAATAGAGTGGATGCATATGCTGCATTTGCCCTAGCTAGCATCCCGATCTCTTAAAAAGTTCCATTCGATTTTGTTCCATTTGGCTATCTGTTTTCACGCTAAATTGGTTCGGCTTGTTTCAGCATCATGCTTGTTTTCTGTGTTGCCGGTTGCGAGATTCCACAGAGATAGAGGAATGTAATCATAACAATGGTCGGGGTGTGTTTTTAATTTCCCTATTTAATCTCGCAACCTATACGACAGTTGACGAGCATGGAGGACAGTATCGGTTGCGAGATTGAATAGGGAAATTAAAATCACATTCGCACCATTGTTAAGATTCTTTCACGCTGGTTTGGTACGTTACATTCCTAAATCTCCCTTTAGATTTCGCAACCGGTCCCAGAATTATTTCCTTAATCTTCCTATTGAATCTCAAAACCGATACGAGAGAAAACGGGTACAATGAAGGGACTTGGAATACATCATCATACAGAGGTGTAACGTTACATGCGCTTCTTTGCAAACTTAAGTCGTTTTTTTTTTTTTTTTGAGGACTTATAGTCTACTTGATTTTTTAAAAACTGAGACTTTTACTTTTACTCTACTACATTTAAAAGATAAAAAGTATACTTTCACTTCGTTACTTTGACACAGCCCACTTTGTCACAAGTTACGCATTAAAATATGAATGTAATTCCTTATTTATGGATTATCTGCATATGGCGAGTTTGAGTAGAGCAACGGTGCTCGCAGGGTATCTTAGCCGCTTTGTGCAGATGTTGATGCCAGTGGACATGAGCTGCAAATTTATGCACACAGTTACAATATTGTACCACTAGATAACATACTCGGATCAGTTATTGTACTGTACTTTAATTTAGTAACACATTTGCTACTCTGTGCTTGCAGTAGGGAAAAAATATGTGTAGCCACTGTGGCTAAAGTCAGAAAAAAGTTGTTTAGTCACAATGTTGGTCTGGGTCAATAATGCAGCGTGCGAAGCGAAATAAAAAAATGCAAGAGGGGCATCATCATTTAGTTTAACAGGCATTTTTTTTGCTTACCATTACCCTTGTAAAATATTTTTTAACATTAAAATAAAATCATACGGGAAGGAAGTGACTTGTCAATGATCGGACGTAATAATAATAATAATCATGACTACTCACTCGTTGTATGAGTGTCAAGGATACACGTTGTTCAAGTCTTTTCATATTTACTTAGAGGAAGCTAACGCAATGCCATTAACAAATATTAAAACCTTATGTGGCGTTCAATGTGTGGTCAATATGTTTACGATAATGTTTCCTTTCTTAAACACGTACTTTTTAATGCCATTTTTTTTAAAATGGGGAGTTTATTTTCAGTCTTTTTTCATAATCTGATAAACAAAAGATCAAAACAATATACGGAATTACCGAGAGCTGAAATTTTTACCAAATTAATTAATAAGATTTACTTCCTTGCAGTCTGGAATCAAAGAATAAAGGTAAATTAATCTTTTTGTCACCATCACCTCTAAATCATTACAAGCTTAAGTAACCAGAAAAAAATGTCAAATTGATTGATTGACCATCATGCATCTTAAGTGGAAACGGGTTGACAAAATTTAGCGATAAAAAGGAAGTCACTGCCTATCCTGACCACATGTCCCTGGTTTACTGGTCCCTGGCGATGTGGCGAATGACCAGCACAAGCACAGCTACTAGTGGTAAAGGTTGCCAAAAAACACTGTTGGTTACTTGTGTTTGATGGTAGCCCTGTAACCTTGTTATTTGGAAGTAAATCACATTTTAAAAATAAAGACATTTAAAAATTCAGTTAGCATGATTTTCAGTCTGTACAAAATGTTATCATCTCAAACTTATTAAAAAAAACATATTTATATCGGTAAATACCGGTAATCGGTCAGAACAGCAATATTAATATCAGATATCGGTATCGGCCAAAATGTTCGTATCAGTGCATCCCTAGCTAAAATCACATATCCGGGATGATACAGGCTACCTGTCATCTGCTCAGAATCTGACGTAGACTGATAAGTGACAGAAGCAAACCGTAAATGTTGAAGCAACCTGCGTATTTCAGAAAGTCCTTTAGACCATCTCGTGCAACTAGCCAATGGGCCATATCGAACGATCTTTTGTCATAAAATAATGGACTGGGACAATCACACTATCCAACACAATAACAGCGCATACCTCTGGGCGAAGGGTGACCGTTTGTCATTCTCAGGCGACGTTATGTCATTATTACGCGACCGTTGAAGCAGGCAACAACTAATTAGGGGAAATAAAACCTCATTTATCTCGTCTTTGAAAACAAAAATTCCACATTTTTGTATTTTACCATCTTTATTTACTAATTATGTTTGTATAAAACAGCATTATGATTTAGCCCTGAGTTCCCCTTTAACTATAGCCACACCCACCATTACACCAAGCAAACTCGCCCACTCTTGGCCACGCCCCTAACCTCTTTGACAAACCACTGGCAGAATGCAGGAGCTATCCACTCTCTGGCATGAATCCCACAGTCAATCCAGATCATCTTCTTCGGTTCAGCGGACGCCAGGCCAATCTGGGAGAGAATGTGTGAACAACTGCCATGTTAAACACCCAATTTAATGACATATTTACAGGTAAGTGTGCGCCCCAGGTGAAGCCTGTTACTCTGTACCCACTTCAATGCCATGCGCCACATCAGCAGGTTCTAAACTGCGCCGTTGAGGGACAAAAGCAGGGAGGTTCTGGCAGACGGCACACCTTTATGGCTAAGAAACTTAACACTCGTCATGCTGTGTAAGATGCGGTTCGAAACAGTGCTTTGGGCTGGACAAGATTTACCTTCAGAAGGGTGATATTATTTCCTTCATAAGTCTTGCCGTACACCTCAGAAGTCACCAGCTCTGGGTTCTCCGTCACCACCTGCTCCATCCACATTGATATCTGTAAGAAACCAGCAGTCCAACACTGAGACCAGTAGAAAGGGCATCAACAACATGGTGCGTCTCCACTAACTCTGACTGGGTAAGAGAGTGGCAGGGTGGTGTAGCTCACCTCATTCATTGGGTGATATGTGCTGTAGTTGTAACTGTTAAGCTGAAGGGTCTGCTGCGCATTCTCAACGGCTGTAGAAACTCTGCTACAGAGAAACAACAAGGTTAACGGCTTAATAAGAATTAGGTACATACATCAACAAACAGGATAAGGCACTTTACAGCCTCACACACGAATAAAAACAGCTAGTGGCTGGGGCCCAAAAAATGCCTTATTTTAGGAGTTACCCATACTGGCGGTACAACAACTTGATATTGATGTCATTTGAATCATAGAAATGCCTAGTTTTCAAAAATATAATGGGTAATGGGGCAGCTGCTGCACATCATAGTGGATTAACCCTTTGTTTGCAACAATGCATGGAATAAAGATGATTTCCAATATATTGATATTTATTGAAAAACACACAAAAAATATGAACTTTGAAGACAAAAATCAATTTGTTTTGATGGATAGGATTTTTTTTTTTTGGGTTCTCACTTTGTAGCATGTACAAGAACACACACACACACACACAGAAACAAACAAAACTTCTGTATAATCAAAACCCCAAGCCCACATATACACACAGTGAAAAGCTTAATAAAACTATCACCTGCATCAGAACTCAGAGCACGAGACTTCAGCAGAAAGCACGAGATATTTTACTTCACCCCGGTGGGTATAACTATGATTGCTGTAGCAAGTCAGATACTGAACATTCAAAAACACTCTGTAAAGAAAAATCCTCTTCTCATCTCTGGTAAAATGGCTTCATCTCACCTGTATGACTGTAAGCACAGGGCCAGGAGAAACAGGCCCACAGAACCGAGCACGGCCATACTCTCTCAGTATCTTTAAAGTCCTCCAGACACCCTTCGCCTCCGTGATTGTGAAAGTGCCACATTTTATCAACGGATTAAACATTTAACACTAGAACTGCACATAACTCTGTTTGAAGAACAACCCTATGTCTCCAAGTCAGTGACTTTTCCTAAAATGGTGTTATTCATCAACTTATGAGTTACGGGAATTCTGGAATAAAAGAGAAAGAAAAAAATCACTGATAATACCAAGAGTGGCCTCAAGGTCATCTTAAACCTCCATTACTTCAAATGCAAAAAACTGTAAATGGACCATATAGCCAGGCTGTAAAGCCAGGCTACATAGTCAGCCTGTAGGTAGTCAGACAGACAGCTCAAGCATTTCACAGACCCTAATACCTCACTTATGCCAATTTATCCAACACATTCATACACTGGCATCTATGCAAGGCAGTCAACTGCATCTTGGTTGCTGAGCAACGCATTTTGTTACCTTTTGAATAGTGTGCTGGTGCGTGTATAAACCTGTTGCTGTCATGACGTCAGAATCAGTTTGTTCTCCCATTTTGCAGATTGAAATTTGATTGTCACACGGCTGTTCTCTTAGTGATTCAATTTATTTAGTTAGTCAGGTAGGCTACCAGAAAAGTAAATGGATCAGAGGAATCGGATGAATGTAAGTCAGGCTTTCGCAAAGCTTCAGACATGAGTTCTGGTGAGTCAGATAGGGAAGAAATTCAAGGCCCAGTGATGTGTCTTGGTCCAGTGAATCCAAATGATTTTGAACCTGAATGTCAAGGTGTTCAGTGTTTTTGCTGGTTACGAGTAGACTGTGCATCAAAACAGTGTAGAGGAACAGGTTGTGGTTCCCAAACATTTTGACTAAGACTCTCTCACGTGCTCGGTGTTCATGTTAATTTTTTATGAGAGCAGAGGTGTATTGTTATTTCAATGTTAAATGTTTTTGTGCAATGGTCTTTATTTGTCTGTTTGACAGTTCATCAAATTGTATTTTTTTCCCCATTATTTAATGATACACGCCTTAAACATTACAGAAATGAATTTACATTGTTATATTATTAAAATAAAATAAAGCCTGATTTGGAAAAATTAAGCAAATAAGATGTTTTTTCATTTATTTTTACCTGTATTTTAAAAACAGCTGTTCCAGACTTCTAATCTGCGATCATAATGCCCGCAGCGGTGGGAGGTGAAAAGTACCTCGTGGCCGTTCTATGAGGTACTGCATTGTCGGCCGTTCTAGTGTTAATCATTTTTAAGTGTTTGTTAAACTTCAATAGAAGTTAAATCAGAACCTGACGTTGACGCATGGACTTGATACTCTGCCCCAAGTATTCATCCACTTGGCCTGTCAAACTGTCATTAATAATTTCTTTCCACCACATGACACTGCAATATTCTTTCCTCTTATGGAAAAATCACATGTGACCACATTACAAAATAACGTGATCACATGTGACAGTAGACATGAGAAATTGGGACAACCACATGTGGTCGCATGTGCTCCAAATAACATGCAGTCACATGTAATTCCTAATAACGTATGGTCACATGTGATTACCAAAAACCTGTGTGGTCACATGTGAGGAAAAGTGGTTCCCCAAAACATGTCCACATATGATTCCACAGAACATGTGTTACATGTGATGCCACATTGAATGATAAAGTCTCATGTAGGTTGAATAATGGCTTCAGCTCTGTAAATGGAAACCACACAAGTTCAGGCGCACAAAACACTTTATTAAAAACTATATCTGCAACATTCTATCTAATTCCTTAAGTTTCAAAACGGTCTTCTTGTTTTCCAATTTCTGGAACATAACACTCTTTATATGAGTAGGTTCTGTGTGGGGGAACTTGTCCCTCACATGATTTGGAAAACAAGAAAAGTAGGCATGTACAGGTATAGCTGGAAATCGCTTGTTAAGAAAAAGTGACTTAATTTGCATAGAATGTACTGTTTGTGTACAGTAATCATGACATTTCTTGAATCTTTGTCTGTGTTTAGGAGAATGTATAAATTGAGTAGCAACATGAAGGTCAGTTAAAGTACAGAAAATATATCCCAGCTTATTATATCCCCGAACGCCGAATGTTTTTGGTCCGACCGCCGCCGCCGCCCTACATGTTAATGCGATTACTTCAGTAATATTTCAAGTAGAAATTTCAAGTTTTGCATATACGTAAGTATCATAAAGAGGAAGAACTGATTCGATTTTGGACAATTTACGATTTCTAGATTGGCCACCAGGGGTCAAAAACAAAAAAATCACTGTTTTTATCATATCTCTGGAAATATTTGTCCGATTCACCTCAAATCAAGTGCAAATGAAAGGTCATGACCAAAATTCACCATTTTTGTTGTGTTCCGGGGTTCTGGCCTTTGGCCAGAACAGTATTGCTCATGGTTTTAACAGTTTCAAGATTCCATAGTTCATAGTTTCATCGTCCAGTCATAGTTCATTGTCACAGTTTTAACAGTTTCTTGTTTCAGGATATTACATTTCATGTTTCACATTTATAGTCCATGTTTTTACTTTTCCATGTTTTTGTTTTTGCCAGGTCTGCCATGCCACTCCACCGCTTGTCTGCGTTCCGCCCCGTGCCTTCGTTGTTGCACATTTCAGAGCTCTGGTTGGCTTTGGTATTTCCCTCTTCCTTCTGTGCTGTGCTGATTCGGGGCTCTCTAAGCTTAATTGACAATTAACTGTTTTTAAGTTACTAACATTTACTAACATTCACTGGGTGGTGTAATTCTTAGACAGGCACACTACTAATATTACTAATTTAGACAGGGAGTTTATTGTCATGATTCCTGCTTTGCTATTTCAAGATCTTGCTGTGCTTTTCTGTTCTGAACATTCATGCTGCTTTCAAACTGCATACTTAATTGGTACTTAAGCTGAGCCGCTCATTCTCTTAATGAGCAAGTCTTGTCATCCAATCTCTGTCCATGTCATGATCTTGCCATGCCTCTTGTTTCTCCTTCTCCAGGTGTTGCCCCTCATGTGTCCTTGATTACTTACCCTTTATCTGGATGCGGTGGAAGTTGGCTGGCAGATAGTGTCTCAAGTCTCGCTCCATGTTCAAGTTCTTGTTTCCAAGTCTCGTTCCATGTGCAAGTTTTGTTCTCTAGTTCACGCTCACGTTCATGTTCATGTTCCCAAGCCTTGTTCTCGTTTTTGTATATAGCCTTAGTATCGTTGATTATTTCTGTCCTTGCCTATCTCCCTGGAGTTTCCAGTGGTTTTTTGTTCTGGCCGTTTTTGCTCTTTAGTTCTCAGCTCTGTGTAGCTTACCTTAGTTTGTCTTTTGCAACCCTTTGGGCCAAGTTTTTTGTTGGCCCTCGTGCCTGTTTTGTTTTTTGTTTTAAATAAATCCTCATTTCCCTTCACCCCGCTTCTGGTGTCTAACTGATTCTGTATCAATTTTTGCCATATCTTTGGAACTATTTGTCCAATTGACATGAAACTATGTGCAACTGCAAGGTCATGACCTCGCAACATGTCACATGATGACATCATACCTGTATGGTTCAATACTTTGCCACCAGGTGGCACTTTGTAATGGAAAATTACCATTTTGGCCATATCTTCAGTACCATTTGTCCGATTGACCTAAAATTAAGTTCAGATGAAAGGTCATGACCTGAGGGACTTTATATTAAATTGGGTCTATTCAAGGATTGTCGCCTCTGATGGCATAAGCCTAGTTTTATATAGGATTTCAAATAAAGATGCCAATCATTAGCAATGTGGTGTGTTTTTCTTTAATTGGTTCAAATTCACACATGACATACATTGAATCTTGAATTTATTTTTCAAGTCAAAAAGTTCACCACCAGATATTCAACAATGCTTGATGGGATCAAGATGAAACTTAATAAATGTGCAACATACAACATCTGTATTAACGGTCAGGTGAATTTTGCTTTTACCATGTAAGCAGGTGACATGCCCCCAATATGCATTCCACAAGGCGACATGACCACATGTAAGCAGAATCTTGATAGAAATGTGCAACAAACGTGTCAACGGTCATGTGAATTTTGCTTTCAACATGTAACCACATGTGCCCTCGTCTAACCAGTGTGTTCACATGTGAAATTGATGTGCTCTCGTTATTCACATGATCGCGTGTATTTCTCATAAAATCACGTGTTTCACGTGACTTTTTCATGAGGGTCAATCTTTTTTTTTACGCCTCAGTTTCGCCAAGGTGCGCTTTTACGCTGACATGCACATAAAAAAAACTCAAGACGTCTTCCTTGATGCTCAAGACGGACAATCAGTAAATAAAGATGACTGCACCACTGCAAAAAATAACACCAGCCTAAATAAATAAGAGCTGCCATTTTGACACATGAAAGATGGCGGAAACTTAACTCTTTCCTCAGAAAAGAGATTTACAAATTTCTCTCGTTTGTGAAAACCCGCAGGGGGGGGGGAAAAATGGTTTTCAAACTTCAGAAAAAAGAAAAAAAAAAAAACACTTTTCGGTTGGAGGCAATTTCATGGGTTGGTTGGCTTACGCCCATCAGACATTTTTAAGGATGGCCTGGCCAATCAGTGCCTGCAGTTTATTGACATCACATTTTCAGCTCGACTCAGCTCGCTTGGAGCCCTGGCCGTGTAGGAAGTAAAAAAGAACCTGGTACCAGATACTATCACCCAATGGAAAACCCTAAAAAGAGAGTAAAGTCGAGTCGAGTAGAGCCGAGGAAGTGCTGGTGGAAAAAAAAAAGCCTATAAGTTGTAGGCAGCGGCGGCAGGTGAACTGGCAAGGGGAAGCACAAACCATCCCTGAAAAATAAATATCGGTCATGACCTGTTTTCAATCTTATTAAAATTGACTTCGCTTGTCTTCAAAAATTCTAAGGACCATCAGGTGTCGCCTGCTCCCCTTGTTAAGTTAAATTGAGAACAAATTGTAAGGTGAGGTCAGGGGAAGACCAGTTGCAGGATGCAGAAGTGTTTATTAAACACCAAACACTAAGAGAAACTTGGCAGACACACCAGAAATAAAACACCGTGCACATGCGCTGAACCAATGGGAGAACTGAAGTACACTGCCAAAGGCAGGGGGAAACAGAAATACTCTCTCCAAGAGTGGATAAACTAAAAAAACAAAAACTGAACCTAACGAACTGGCTAAAAACACTGGGAGACTTAAACACGAGGCTGACAAGACAAGGGCGCAGCAAACTATAAGACTCGGGAATCATACAAGGAGAAACTCGGAAGGCACGAGGAGCAGAGATTTCACCAAGTAGAACAGAGTCAATACGAGGATCCATCTGACAGCCCTTCCCAACTCTGCCACATATAGTCACGAGAGGAGGCGGGGACTCGGAATGCAGTCTTGACTAAAACAGAAACACATGGGATTAATAAAAGATTACACGAAAACCGGGTTAACAATAATGACTCGAGACAAGACGCGGAGACCATCAATCAAGCTTAGACAGTTTAGATTAAGGTAATCTAAACGCGACGAGTAAAAAGCACCACGAGAGAAGCAAAGGAAAGCACAGCTTTAAACGCAGTTATTCAGGAACAGCTTAGGCAGAATTACGAAAGCCAGATATGCACGCACTCGCTAATGAGTTAATTAAGGTTGATACTACGTGACAAAATATTTACCATCACCGTCAAATAAGTGCTGGTTCGTAGGGGTTAGTAATTATCCAATCAGAGAATGCATTCACTCAGAGTTTCGCGAGACCCAGAATTAAACACAGCTGGAAGCCGAAACCAAAAGAGGAAATGTGATTGGACGACGAGACACAGGCATGCTGAAGGCAGTCACATGACATCATTGGAGAATGCAGATTGGAAGTGGATCGTCAGACGGCAGAGATGAAAGCTGAAATATAAAACAAAAGTAAGACACAAGCACAAATAAGCTCGAGACACAAACACACAAAAGGCAGAATCATAACACAAATAGCCATATTCTTGTCCTGTTTTCAATTACTCATCTAAATTAGTATCACAGAAACTCCAAAAACTCTCAACAATATCAGGTGTGGCCAGTTTTCAATAATATTTATTTATTTATTTATTTATTAAGGTCTCACCGTTTATATTATAGACAACCAAATAATGCACAAACTCCATTAAAAAAAAAAAACGCCACTCTATTAAGAGTTATGAGAGACCATAAAAATTATTACACATCACATCATAAATTAAAACAGAATAACAAAAAATAAAAAAATAATAAAAATAATCAAGATAACACATACACTATTCACATACAAATTTATACCCAGGAAATCATATTCCCAATATCCCCCCAGATAAATAAATGTGTAAAAATAAATAGTTAAAAAAAAAAAAACTTAAAATTAAAAACACATGGAATATATGTGTGTGTGTGTGTGTGTGTGTGTGTGACCCTCCATGTGATTTTGGTACTTTGGGGTACAATTCAATTATTGAAAAAATGCGAAGCAAAGACATCCACTGTAGTATTATAAGCGTTTCCTGTTTGTCCAGCTGTCATAGCCTCTTACAGCTAGAAGAAGGCATGCAATTACAAAATTGAGTTGAGCAGGAAGTGCTCTTCATTTAGACACTAACCTGGACTGCATAACTTTGTTTTTTGAGATAGAGTTGTTTAAAGTTTGCTGATAAAACTGCTGATCAAAATGAGCACTAGCGCTTCAGATGCTTTAGCAGAGAGTCTTCTAGTTCAATGCATCAAAGCCAATCAAAAGCTCCAAACACATTACGGGACACTTACAGATGGTACATATGGTAAGACACCGCAAAATCTTCAACAGTGACAGCGCAATTTTTTTTTTGTCTTTAGGTTTGGTATTCCAGAAATAAAATGACATGTACATGTATGAAATTAAACTGTGAACTTTTCCATTCACTAGGGGGGCATTTTCATCCAAATTGGTAAATTTTCCAAGGAATCGCTGCAATTTTTATAGCTCTATTCCATCCAAATACTCATTGCAGGCAACTTTTGGTCCAGAGGGTGTGGGAAAAAAAGTGTTTTCTTTCAGATTTTGTAATGTAAAGGAGGAGTTGTGGAAAACAGAGGAATGATTTTCTCAGTGCTAGGCCCACAGGCAGGGTGGATACAGGGCCAGAGGTCCTCGGATCAGGCAGCACCTGTATTCTTTCCACATGGGAAAAGCTCTTCAGTTGTACTGTGTTTGCTACAGAGTGTACAGCAGTCAGAGGTCTGCATGTGAGTGGGTCTGCATGTACTGTTCTCAATACACGAACAACAAGGATAACCAGAGGAAGGACTGAGGTCAGGCGAACAAGGAGACTGGAGGTCAGGCTAGGAGTAAATGAAGTTGAAGGAACTGATTCGAGGTCGGTAGCCGGTGTATCAAGCTGAAGGGATCAGGCCAGGCAGGCAGATGCGCACTCTAAGACTTGGATGAAGTAGGAACTTGAAGAATTGCCTCACGCCAGGACTGCAGGCACCTATTAAAGTTCCCCAAATAAATAACATCTTGCTCTCTTTGGTTTAAAAACCGAAGGCAAAAGACAACAGTCCCGTAAAAGGAAGACAAAAAACACAAACACAACATTTAACGGCGCAAAATGTGTAAGAGAGGAAAGGAAGCACGAGGGGAGGGGCTACTACAAAGACAATAATTAAATGATGAGAATCGATTAGAATAAATCTGAAGCATACAGAGTCCGCAAAACCGCTGGGGAAAACAGTTAAGAAAGTACCCAGGATGTGACAGTATCTCCCCACCCCCTTCCCAGGGACTCCAGCTGGTGGTCCTGTGACTGATCCCAGACACCAAAGCCCAAAGTACCGGACCAGCGAGAGGTCAAGGATGTGGTGCTCCTGCGCCCAGGACTGCTCCCGGAGCTCATACTGCTCCCAGTCCACAAGAACCTGGTGCCCATCCCCCCTGCACTAAACACCGCAAGGATGAGGTGCACTGTGTCAGAGGGACACAAGCAGGAAGCGGTAAGGAGGGCTGTCATGAACGGAACAGACAGCTTTAATACGGGAGACGTGAAAGAGAAGATGGATGTAGCGAAGGGGAGGGGCAGAGAACCTATCTCACCAGGGGGAAAATTGGGGCAAAAAAGTGGCCCAGGAATTCTTACCGAACCGGCCCACTCTCCAGGGAACAGGGGTGGGGAGGTTGTGGCGGGTCCAAAAAAATTTCAGGTTATTTGACAAAAATGAGTGCACTTTAACATCATATTGAACCATATTTTCCATAAAACATTGATATTGTTAGTTTTTGAGTTTATATAACACTAATCAGCCTACTACAAAACGATTGTTATGTATCTAACATACAGACCCAGTGGCCTTATGCATGTGTGATCTTCGCAGATGTTAACAGATCACCTAGTTCAATCACACTGACAAATTCAGAGCATATTTGGCCATAAGACTCATCTAATCACACACTTCAGCTCACAGACGGTCTTCGTAAACAGGTGCCATAACATTTTTGTAACGTGTGTTGGTAATAAACTTTGTTCAATCCTTGACAGACAGCGAACAGCAGTAATTCATCCGCCATTACAAAACCTGCCATGAAGAAGTCCATGAAGTGATGAGGTATTACACACGTCCCCAGGTTTCCGTCATGTGGAGCGTTTCCTAGTCATATTCTTATTAGGTATTTGATCAGGTTTTATCGTGCATAAGTGTTTGACAGACTTCATCGGCAAATTTGATTTTCATTTACTTTGTTTATTTTATGAATGCATGTTGTGAAAAAAATCCTTGAATGAAAAGCCGGTAAGGCCTGTATTTACGATCATTTCTTCTCATCACAACCCTGTATAAAAGGACATCTTAAAGGAACCCCAACTATGAGTTTGTTGACGGACACACTTCACGCAAGTTATTTTCAGATAAACTCCTGATAAAAATCCTATAGGGAGATACTCACAGAGGTTTTAATGAGAAATGTGAAGCTTAGTTAAGCGGGTTTCAATTAGCAATGGAGTGCCTCTGATTATGGTGGCATCAAGAGCTCAGGAGGGTGCAAAACAGCATTGCACAGTTTGTCACAAATCTGTTTGTAGAAAAAGCACCACATACCTGTTTGACAGTCTGTCACAGGCTGGAATATAGTGCAGACTCTGGCATCTCCTAGTTTATTTTATCTCTCTGGATGTCATTAAGTGATGAAAAAGCACAGATTTTTTTATTTATTTAAACTTTTACAGTATTTTGGCATGAGAATAAATAAGGTACACAAAAAAACACATTACCAAATTGTCACTCAGATAGCCTTTTTTATATAACATTACATATCTTACTTACAGACTCTAAAGGGCATAGAATAGCTCTCCAGCTTCAGAACCACATTACTTGCGGGATGCAAGTTTAATAACAGGTGATTCTGAATGTCAAGACAGGGTTTTGGAATGGAAATTTTGGAAAGCCTTCCTGTACTCCAGGACAAATTTCATTCGGCACCATAAAACAACGAATCAATATGCATCAATTAGTAGGCAAATAATGACCCGACAGATGGACAAGTTTTGTAAGCTGAAGCAAATTTTGATCGGACACATACTTGCGATAGCCTATTAATTTAACGTCAGTCTTATCACTTCCGTTTCCCCCTCCAAATGAAAACTGCTTGCTACATGAGGATCATTATGGCCAAACAGCTGGTCAATTTTATTTTTTTTTTTTTTGCATTTGAAAGCGCGAGCCTCCATTGTCTGCTTCATTTATTCTCGCCATTGCTTTCTGACATTTTTGTCTGATCTCGTAGTCATTGAGACGTGTTTTCAGACTGTTAACGCTACAGGGGACAAACAAGGCCATTGGTCAAAAAAATCACCCAGCAAGCCTGCCTTCTCAAATTTTTAGGACGAAAATGACATCTCAAACAGAGTGTAGTCCTCCTCATGTGAATCCACAGCTTAGTGCGAGGTGGAGTCACAACTTTACACAACAGTATAAATATATACTGTATATATAATGATAAACAAAACTGTAACTTGAACAGAAGAGGTGTCTGCTGGATTTTCTAGTCTGGGAACTGAGATAATAATGCCACCAAAACAGCATTTTCACAGGGTTCTTGTAAATTTAAATGTGTTGCATATACAGTGAGGAATGAAGACAAGTTGTTTGTCTGAGTTGCAAATGCACTGGTCCTTTATTCTTGCAAGAAAGGAAAACAAAACAACCAGCAACACAGGGTGAGGCTCCCAGTAATGCAGGAAGACGTCTCTAAAGAGGAATCATCATCACAGCACATTTATACATCTTAGGCGGAGACTTCTAGAATACTCTATGGCAAACAGCTTATATGTTATGCTGAGCACAATTGGGTGACTTTTCCCCCCCAAAGACCTATTCTTGAACAGACGCCTGATGATCGTGGACAGAAAAGGACTGTTTCTCACGTCTTTAACACTGCGCTCAACAGGACGCCTGTTGTCTAGCTTGCCTAGCTTTATCTTTGCTCGCACACGTCTCATGAACCAGTTGCACTTTTATTTATTGCTGGGGATTTTCTGCAGTTAAACACTTCCTCTTCCCCTGTCTACCATGTAGAACAAAACGACACTTCTTTATTTTCCACAAAGCTCTTAATACTAACATGTGTGATATAGTTAAGGAATTCAAGCAATAGGCAAATTCCATCACACAGGTTTTTAAGGTCTTTGCTAATTCCGGTATATACAACGATAATGGAATCGTTCAGTTGATTCTGGAGGACAGAGAGCTGAATAAGCGTGTGGGAAAGTGTAAAGAAACTGGCGAGCTTAGTTGGGCTGAAAGGCCTGTTCTTGCCATTCATGTTATGTTATGTAAAACCCAACGAGCAGCACTAATGAGATTTTTGCGTACAAGTTTGATGACCGCGACCAATTTCAGCGTTCTTGATATGTGAAACTACTTTTGTACTAAACTAAGTGCAATCCTCTCTGAAGGGGCCTGACTTCAGTATGTTCCAAATTAGTGGGAAGACAACTGCTACAAAGCCACACTGGATATTAGATTCAATTATACACTGACTTTTTTTTTTTTTGTTTAATCATTTTAAATATGGCTTCAGTGATGCATAGCCTATTCACGGAGTGAAATGGATGGATTTAAACCCTGAAAATAGTGGAAACCTTTATTTAAAAGACCAGTGTCATAATCCAACAAAAGCCTTGCTTCCATCTTGGAGCAGCCATACTTCAGCAGGTTTGCGCTGTTTTACAGGCCAAGTACATGATAGACTTGGAATACTGAACATTATTGATCAACGCCTTCAGATAAGGGGGCCACCCTAGCGGTGACTATGCTCTAACGCACAGCTTTGCGCTCACTGGTATCGGTTTCCACATCTAAAATGAGATGCCAGCGAATATGCACGGTAATTGTGGCCCTTGTCGCCCACGAAATGTGCCTTAAAAATGAAAAATAAATGACTGTAATATGAATACACACACTGTGTAATTATACATACTCGTAATGCCACGGCATGTCCCCTGTGAGCTGGAAAAACCGAGCAAGTTTATCAGTGGCAAAAGTCTGGCAACTGAAAAAAAAATGTTGGATTCTGGACTTTTCCTATGTGAATAATAATAATAATAATAATCATCATCATCATCATCATCATCATCAAATAACACTGATAGCTGGGTTGTTTCAAGATTTTCACCACTCTTAATTACAGCAAACTCAGTTTCTACCCAAAGTGTAGTACATACGTATCTCAACGCTCTCATCAGCATAGAGTTCATTATAACCGACACCTAATGAGGCGTAAAACGCCCAGCTGTACTCCTGCCACTAAGAAATCATACAAACCGTAAGAAAAGTGGTGATTTTACAGTGGGTTGACCGTTTCCGCAATTTGACTGATTCCGCAATTCGCAGAAATCAAACTTTATTTGCGGGAAAACGACTTCGCTGTCAGCCTTGAGTTTGACACCACTGGAACGGTAAATCATTGTGGATTTAACTCTTAACTATCGTTTTGAGATATTCGGCTTGATGGAGAAATAAATGCCCCATAACTGTTTCTTGCCATTGCAGCAGTACCAAATCAACGCCAGTGATTAGGCGCACTGCGCAGTGTGTGGCCGTTAAACGCGTGTAATCCCGGATTCATCACATATTATGTGTCATTATGATCGGAAATGATCGTATATTTGACCATATAAATCCCAATTTCGTACTCTTGATACTTTTTCGTCAACACCCATTAGAGTGACTGCTTGTCATTTGACTAGTTCCGCAAACGCCATTTTGTAGGTTTTCAAACTTGTAATTTAGCCTATGAGACACGTTTATTCGTGTTTATTTTTCTGAAAGAATTTTATTAAAGTTTAATGTAGTAAATGTGAAATAAAACATCTTTTCCCCTGCCATAAATGTTTTTCAGTGGCTCAACGGGTTGATTGATACTGATGTCCTGTGTTAATATTATTTATTTATTTCAGTTTTATTTCAACAGGGTAGCCTTTTCAGTTCGAAAACTGCTCTTCCAAGGGGCCCTGCACCCCTTGTGTTAATCTGAGTTTGTGGTCTCATCCTAATAATTTTAATGTATACTCAGGTACCTGAATTGGAAAGAGTTGAAAGAATCATAGTCGCTGATAGCAGGTGAATGGATAGATGTACGAAAGTCATCTTGACCTGAGGCCAGCGCACGTGGATTCCAGCTGACGCAATGTCAACACATGGAATAATTATCCATAAATTTGACCAATTATTATGATATCCTCTATAGAGTAATGCTGGATAAAATTGTTGGAAAATACACGTGTCTTTTCCTTTGTGGCCAGGGGCACGTAATTATGCCTATAAACAAAGAATAAGTTTGAGAATAAGAATAAGAAAAAGAATAAGAAAAAAGTTTGGCCTGACAAAGGGCGCTGTTTGCGAAACTGGAAATTATCTGCGGAACCGGTCAAAGGACGTGCCACTGAAAAATGACTGTGCAAGGCTTTATTCCTAATGACTGAAAAAAACTAATTGATCCACAAAGTGGGTGAGAAATTTCCACAAATTTGTGAACAGATAACCTTCCGCCACTGAATGCTGTATTGATACCAGATGCTTCAGACAAATTTCGTTTGCGGTATCGGTCAGTGAACTGTACCCCGGCTTTACACGGCGCGACTCGACACCATTCCATGCTTGCGTGCAGGGGCGATTTTAGGATTCAAGAACATCAGGGGCTAAGGGGAAAGGAACAGGGCCTGAAGTTGTGCACGTGTGGAAAATTTTTGGGGGCCCCGTACGGCGGGGGGGCCCTGTCGCGCCATGGTCGAGTAGCTCGCCAGCGTATCTATGCACTATGCAAAAAGACATATAGGCCTACACTGTCTAGACTCTACAGCTCATCCAGACTGCAAAGTAAACCACAAATTACACAAAATACTTGCGCAGTTGTATTCTTTGCCACTTACATAAGTGCATATCAAACAGACGCCATCTGACACCACAGCACCTCTGCTCTGCCAATCCTGCTTAAACATTTCATCATCATAAGATTAAAAATCCCTCATGTAAATATCAACAATAATCAAGCTACGTTAATAGGGCAGAATCAAAATGTACTCATTATCAGTTAAAACAACTTACAATAAAATCAAGCATACAAATACTTTAAAGAGAAAGTTCGCAAAAAATGAAAATTCACTCATAATATACTCACCCCAAGGCTAATTGAAGGGTCGGCTAATTTTATTTTATTTATTTTTTGTCCTCAAAATAGTTTTGAGGGAAAAAAGCATTGAAGAGAAATCGAAACGAATGGAATCCTATGGTGGCCACTTTTTCAAGGTTAAAAAGCAACGTAAAAAACATAAATTCCTCCATACTGCTCGTGTGACATTTTCGAAGTGTCTGCAAGCCCCGACAATATGATTAGAATCGGAAAGGCATAATTTTCGCTATGTTTTTCACCTAAATGTCCAGGAGCCATGTTTTTGCTTCCTCGGGAAGAGAGAAGTTTGTTCGTTGGTTCGTTCGTCAAAATACGAAGAAGAAGAAGTTCTAGTAAACACATCGCCATAAAACTAGAAGAAGACCTAGGAAACGCAGCCTTGAGCAGAGTTGCCAAGTCCGCCCATAACACCAGACCTGGGCTATGCCGGGGGGATATAGCGATCAGTGTGTCCGTCCGTCCATCCGTCTGTCCGTCCGTCTGTAATAAAATCGTTTCCGGACCAGAACTCGAAAACTATACCACTTACAAACACCAAATTTGGTATGGAGCTTCTCCTTATGGTCTAGTTGTGCCTTTGGGGGTTTCGGTCCGTCCGTCTGTCCACACAACCTGTAGGTTACACAACCTACAGCCAGGGGGATCTGCCATTGCTAGATGGCTCTTGTTTTTCCTGAAGTCGCTTGAAAAAAATTACGGGTCACGGATTTTTTTGGGCTGGTTAGAGAAGTGTAACAAGCGACCTAATTGTTATACATTTACAGCTGCTATTTCTCCCGATTCGTTGGTTGACACTGTCCACTCACAACTTCAAGAGCAATGTGAGAGAACGCAGGTAATCTCCCTCCCCCCGCTCAACCAAATGGAAGAGATTCCACCCCAGGTCCACACCGTCTGATGCTGCATTCGGTTACACTCATAAACACGAATCGTGTCGTGAATTAAGTCGAAGGCATGAGGAAGGATCATTCGGACAGTGAGGTCAAAAGAACAGAATTCAACAGTCATGTCTCGAAAACACAGCTCGTGGGCGCGTTACCGAATGCAGCATTGGTATTGTATAATTTATACTGGGCTTGTTTATGAAGCTGCGGTCGCTTATTTGTCCTATCAGGGGTGGCAACCCTGCAGGCAAGCAGACTGCCAGGAGTTAATAACTCCGAATGGTAAAACTGGTTTAGCCATGGCTTGGCAGGTAGGAGTATTGCTGACTATCAGTGGCCTGGTTTACTTAGCTTCATTGAGTCTAATATTAAGATCATCCAAAAGATACTGCAGGATGATGACATCTATCACTTCATCCATTATCTCATTGGCTAATTCCTGGTCAGGGTTGTGTGCGCGCGCGCGTGTGTGTGTGTGCGTGCGTATGGCAAGGGCTTTTGGGGAGGAGGCAAGGAAATAAACTGGACAGTTCACCAGTACATTGCAAGGATCACACATCATTCATTCTATCAAACACACACACACACACACACACACACACACACACACACCCCTGTGGTGTCAGAAATGATCCTGCTGTGCTTGTCTTCAGACTGTGGAAAGAAGCCAGAGTGTCCTACAGAAGACCCACATGAAGACGGGGAAAATATGAACATACAAATGACACACAGGAGAGGGACCAAGCTGGATTCACAAACAAGAGCCTCCTTTCTGTCAGGCGACAGTGTTACCCATTTCATTACCTTGTCCCTCACCATTTACGCAGAACATCCCAGATTTTCCCGTTTCAGAAGATAAAATGCTCCACTGACGGCCAAAAAAAATCCTATCAGCCACATATCTGAGACTCACTCTCGCGATCAACGGCCCCCAGATAAGCTGTGTTGACCCACGTGAGATAAAGCAGCACTATGCTTCCTGCATGAATCTCAGCTAAGAGAACAGATAAAATACATTATCTTTAGCATCGTTTTACCGCAGCATGCGTAGTGATGTCACAGCAGTTGTCACATGGCTGGGCAAAGGAAACATGCTTAAGACATAGTCTGATGACATGATACAACTCCTCAGGTAAGCAAAGTTGTACACCAGCAAAAGGCAGTAAGGGCACTTTCAGGTTCAGCCATCATCAATCTTGCTCCTCAGCAAGAGATAATTAAATCAAATTTTCAATTCGAAGGGGCACAGATGTGGATAAAATTGATACAGGGTTATTTAATGAAGAGTGAATCAACATCGAATTCACAAGAGAATTCCCTACTCCATAAAAGAATCTACATTTCTCTAAACAGCCTAAAAAAAAAAAAAACCCCACAGACACACACACACACACACACACACACGAGCACATATAACAGCAGAAACACTCGTCACAGTGATGATATCCAATAAGAAAATTAGGTTGTACGATAAATCTCACCAGCAAAGCATTAAAAAATGCATATTCGTTTCTAGCAGAAGGCATTTATTACTATCCTTCAATCCATCTTGAGCCTGATTTCACCTCCAGGGAACAGAAAGGCTCCTCTACAGTGCCTTTATTTGAAAATGTGTTGATTCTCCTGACGCCCATGAGAACAGAGCAAAAACAGAATAACCCAAACAGACACTGGCCTTTTCTACGTCTGCACATCATTCAAGTTAAACTGGAGAAATTACATGATGAAAAAGGGGCCATTCTGTAGATTAGACTGATGAGTGATGTAATTATGGATTGTTAAACTTCAGAATAATTGGAATTAGAGAAAACAGATTACTCATTAAGAAATCAGTCTGTTTTCTGACAAATAAGTCTGGAAATTGCAACCAGCTGAAAGCAGAGAGCCCCTAAATAAAGCCTTATTCGTGTAACACTGCATTCTGCAGGATAATAGAGGAATTGCAGGACATCGTTATTTCTCAGAAAAAAGGGTTCTCAGACGCACTCCAGCACCCCCCTGTGTTCGCTGGATTTATTTTCAAAAGACAAATGCACATTTTTTATGGAAACAAACTGTCAAATGTCACACACAGACGCGCTGACACAAACACAGCCAGCAATGTATACCATCAAAAGAAACATTTATCAGAGTTTTCAAATATTAAAGCATGAGAAAATCATACCCAATGTGGGCAGTTATCCCACACGTCCGAAAATATAAATAATGAAAAATACACAAGCATGTGTGTATTTCCTGTGATTTAGTACTGTCGTCAGCGTGTAGCACTTCTGGTTTACAGGAGAGCAGCAGCGGTAAGACAGAAGAACAGCAGAGCGGTCCAGAGTGTCGCAGAGGCCGTGGCAGCACTGACGGTGGTGAGGGGGATAGCCGTGGTGGTGGTCAGGTTAAAGGCCTTGTCGTGGGCGTAGTTGATGATGGAGCGTGCTCCGACGTACGCCTCCTCGCAGGCAGGCCGAATCTGCTCCTCCGGCAGCAGGAAGCCGTGCTTACCCTTGTCTCTCAGCTCGAAGGTGAAGGAGAACGGAATCCCGATCAGTCGAGCCCAGTCACGGGAAGAACCGGAATTCGGGTCTGAAACCAGAGAGGAATGCTCAGGAACACAGGACTGCACAGAAAACAGCTCACTGAGGAAATTAATTCGGCACTGAGTTCACTTCAGTCTTGGATGCATTGAGGCACTGAGTACAGTTTCCACAATACTGTGATAATGTGCACAAATGTAGCTCTAAAGGGAACACATTAACAACAAAGTGCACTCAGCTACACAACAAAGCCCAGAGCACAACTCACACAGTCAGGTGCTCATGTGCAAGGACAGCACAAGGGGGGAGGCAAGGCAATTGCCTTGCCTTTTATTAAGATTAAGATTTTGAGCTAAATTATTGATCATTTTCTTTTCTATGGCCTCATAATTCTGTGATACAATAATGCATGGTGCAGACTTCACTAATGAACACAGTAACACCACTCGCAACGTGCGCCCAGCTTCTGACAATAAACTGAAGTACGGAGGGGTGAGAGTGTGTGGATGTGTGTATGGGGATGTTTTCCATCTGCTGGATGAACATAATGTAGTCTTGTCCATTCATTTCCTATGGCAGTCATTTTTGACCGGGAACCCCAAGGGTGTTACAAAGTTAATAAATCTCTCAAAATTCATTGAAAATTGTGATCAGCAATTTTAGATGTTCAGGTGCCTGGTCTGGAGGAGATTATGAGGTTTTGAGGCAATCAGATGAAAACCACAGCATTAATGCTTCAAGAAAGCTGTAAAGTCGGTCAGATTTGACCGAACACTGGAGCTGGGTTAAGAGAAAAAGCAGAGTAGTCGACTATTTTTAAAATTGTAACACAATGCCCTCAATTTATTACATTATTAAACATTTTTGCTCATTTTGCAATGTATGAAGTTATTACTTCGTACATTGAGCACAAAAATGTTACTACCTGATGCAATCATGGTGTTATTACATTATGTGTTAATTATTGCATTATGAGCGTTTATTATGCTTTAATCAATGAATTATGTGCACTTATTAGGAGTTGTAGAATGCCAAGAAGAATGTCCAGCTGATGGCTTGGTAATGTCCCAAACCTCTGCACAACTTTAAGGCCTCATCCGCGCAGAAACCGAGATTTTTCGAAAACAGTCTTTTGTTTTTTGTCGTTCTTAAAACAATCTCCCATCCACACGGCATTGTTTCTAAAAATATCTGCGTCCACACAGAGACACCTAAAACAACCCAGAACGCAGTCGTAAATATTCCACGCTGTGCGCTGTATGGCGCTGTAGCATTTCTGCGGACATAAACCAAAAATGGAGAGGAAGGCAGCGAGCATGCGTAAATAGCACGCTTGGGCTTTTAAGCGGTATGCACGTGACGTCCTAGCCCCGGAGGTCACTGTGGTCACGGCCACTGAGTGGCAGAAAGACGAGTATGGAATCAAATTAGGGCCAAAAGTGTTGTGCCTGTGCAAAAAGCTTTGAACTTGTAGAAATATTTTGTGCATGTGTAAAAAAGTTTTGAGCTTGTAAAAAAATTTTGTATGTACCCAAAAAAGTTTTGAGCTTGTGAAATAGTTTTGCGCGTGTGTGATAATTTCCCGCCTTCCTGTGTGACAGTGAAGTTGCGGATGCGCTCAAATTAACTACCTTCGTGCGCGGCACTTTTTTTTTACAAGCAAAAACCTGATTTACAAACCTCAAGTTACGAAACATGGACATATTTTTACTCCTGTGGGTAGACTAGCCAATCAGCAGACTGTTCATTGATTAGCCAATCCTATTGTTCCCACCGTCACAGTAAGTCAAAATGTCCAATCAGTGGCCAAAAGGCTCTGACGCTATTTCGCCCCTTCGTCTATGGAGAGATCCATAGCTCATTGATTTCCGTTTTTATTGTAAGGTAATGTCAATGTAATCATGTATTCTCGCCAGCAATAGCCAGACGTGGAAACAGTGATATGTCTCGGGCAATTGATGCGTGTGCTTTTTGCCAACACTGTTCGATTGACTCTCGTTACATAAATTAGCTGGTTAGAAAGCCAGCTAGCTACTCTCCTGGAAGCTGGCGAACTTTACGAACAACCACCGTATAAAATTTGATTCCAGTTAATTAAACTTGACTAGATTGCGTTCGGTCACCAGAAACTACCAGTGAAGTATTTTTACATGGTTCATAACGGTCTTATTAACCTTATCAACCAAACTCAAAGCTTTTTTTACACACGCACAAAACTACTGTATTTCACAAGCTCAAAACTTTATTGCAAACACAAAATATAAGTTTAAAACTTTTTTACACATGCACAAAACTATTTCACAAGCTCAAAACTTTTACGTCCACAAAATATTAATACAAGTTCAAAACTTTTCTGCACAGTGACAAAACTTTTGGCCCTAATTTGATTCCACAGACCAGTTGTCTCCAGTGCCGCCAAAATACAAAAAACAATTCAATAGACGGGGAAGAGCTGCTGTGCAACTGACTGCAAGTAGATTTATCAAGCACTCAGATCTTTTTCCAGGTGTCTCCAAGTCCTGCCAGACATGTAAAATGAGGGCTAATGCAAGCCATCTACGATCGCAGTTGCAGGTTTAGAAGCTAAATCCATATTGGAATTAATATTGGTGGTTACTTAATTAAGCATTATTACACACGAGGGTATGCTTGATCATCATTATTGTCACAGCAGTGATGCGGCCAGGAACAAGGTACTTGCGCTGAGCATTTTACTCTCAAAATATCAAAGTTTTCTGGCAATATTCTCTCCATTTTTCGTGGAAATACATGAGATCCGACGTTGACTAGTCCTTGTCAGCCAGCCAACTTGGGCTTATGTTTTCTAGACATCGTGATTTCCCAAAACTGAATAAATACCACACATAGCAACACAAAATTGCTTTGCATGCTTAATTATGTTGTAACTAGAATATGCGCTGGAGAAAATCATTTTTTCATGGACTGATAGCTATACTTCTGCCGACATCTCAGACATTTTTTAAGCTAACAGGTGCCTGACAACGACTCGCCAGCACAGCTGAACTTTGTCGACAACAAACTTATATTAATGGTTATATTTAAATATAGGCAAGGGCTTTCCTGCGTCGGCGCCAGAACAAACGTATATTTGGTAAACTCACCAGCAGATGTTTCATTTCAGCTGGGGATGAGTAACTACAATTTAATGTTAGTTCTGATTAATGTGGCTAAGCAGCAATAGTAATCTGTGGCATTAAGGCTGAACTGAGTTATATACAACCCCAATTCCAAAATAGTTGGGACGAAGTGTAAATTGTGAATAAAATCAAAATGCAATAACTTACATATCACATGAGCCAGCATGTTATTTACAATAGAATATAGATAACATTTCGAATGTTGAAACTGAGACATTTTACATTTTTATTCACATGCGGGTGATTGGTTGAGACCCTCCACCACACCCCATTTAAGATGGCTTCTTTTGATGTCATCTATATTTGTCTGATGAAGGTTTAAGTACCGAAACGTCACAATTAAACTTTTGCTATTTGCAAGTTAGACAGTGCGCCGGACTCTTGTGTCCTTTGAACTGTTCATCCTTTGTCCAACGCACCTGTCGTTCGAATTAGATGTGTGAAGTGTCCCGTCATTTGTGCAACATTTTTAGCCTCAAAATGAGCTTATTTCAAATTTTCTGGCTGCAACAGGTCTCAAAAAATTGGGAGACATGCAAAAAAGGGCTGAAGAGCAATGAATATATAAGAGAATCAGCTGAAAGAACATTTAGCAAGTAATTAAGTTGACTGGCATCAGGTGTGTAACACGATTGGCTATAAAAGGGATGTCTTAGAGAGGCTGAGTCTCTCAGAAGTAAAGATGGCCAGAGGCTCTCCAACCTGTGAAGGCTTGCGTAAAAAAAATTGTGGAATACTTTAAAAACAATGTTCCTCAATGGCAAATTGTAAAGGCTTTGAAGGTCTCATCATCGATAGTGCACATTGATAGTGCATAACATCATCAATAGATTCAGAGAAACTGGAAAAATCTCAGTGCATAAGGGACAAGGCCGAAGATCTTTACTGGATGCCCGTGATCTTCAGGCCCTCAGACGCCACTGCATCACTCACGGGCATGATTCTGTCATTGACATTACTAAATGGGCCCCGGAATACTTCAATAAACCATTGTCAGTAAACACAGTCCGCCGTGCCATCCACAGATGCCACCTAAAACTCTATCATGCAAAAAGGAAGCCATTGTTGAGCATGATCCAGAAGCGCAGCCGTGTTCTGTGGGCCAAGGCTCATTTAAGATGGACTGTAGCAAAGTGTCCTGTGGTCAGACGAGTCCAAATTTGACATTCTTGTTGGAAATCATGGGCGTCCTGTCCTCTGGGCTAAAGAGGAGAAAGACCACCCCTCCTGTTATCAGCCTTCAGTTCAAAGGCCAGCATCTCTGATGGTATGAGGATGCATTAGTCCATATGGTGAGGGACACTTGCATGTTTTAAAAAGCACCATGAATGCTGAAAGGTATATAAAGGTTTTAGAGCAACATATGCTTCCCTCCAAATTACATCTGTTCCAGGGAAGGTCTTGTGTATTTTAGCAGGACAATGCAAAACCACATACTGCAGATATTACAACAGTTGTAGAAGAGTCTGCATGCTGAACTTGCCTGCCTGCAGTCCTGATCTTTCACCAATTGAGAACATTTGGCGCATAATTAAAGAGAGACCCAAAACTCTCCAGCAGCTGGGAACCTGTATTAAACAAGAATTGGAATAAATTCCAATGAATAAACTCAAGAAACTTGTCTCCTCAATACCCAGAGGCCTCCACTTTGTTAAAAAGAAGAGGGGATGCTACACCATGGCAAAAAAAAGCCCCGCCCCAACGTTTTTGAAACCTGTAGCAGCCATCAAATTTGAAACAAGCTCATTTTGTGGATAACATTGTAAAATTTCTCAGTTTAAACAAGTTCGCTGTGTTATCTCTGTTCAATTGTAAATAAAATACTGGCTGGTGTGATTTGAAAGTCATTGCGTTTTGATTTTATTCACTATTTAAACTTTGTCCCAACTATTACGGAACTGGGGGTTGTAATTTAAATGTAACCCCACCTTTCAGGGGCTTTAGGGTCTGTCCAAGCAAAAGGGTAGGTTTGTATACCCCCACTTCCACCCTCATTTTTTCTGAATAGGTGGGTCTGATGCATAATTTAAGCTGATGGGTATTTTGTGCACATCCCAGAGAGGTAACGGAGATAACTTTATGTCCCTCACATAAGCCACTGAAAAGTTACCTCATTTAATATCTCTATTTAGGGGAAATTTTTCAGTTAATTTTTTTTTACTTTTTTGAGTACTTCGAAAGAGAAGCCTTATTAGCACCTTAAGGGCATTCCTTTCATATTAACTTTATTTTCTACTTGAAAATAAGTGTTTGAAGATTTTATTCCATATAAAGATTCAAATTTAGGTGTAAGCAGAAAAAAATTGATGTTGTTGTTTTGGGGGGATCCGTACGTGATGCTGTTCCATCCATCAGCTACCCCATGTACATTCTTAACAAATATCATGAAATAAACAGTTTGAAAGTAATTTTTCTGTTCTGAGCTTCAAAACTATTCATCTCCTCGCAACAAGTGTTGTGATTGTTTTTTTCTTGCGTAGTTACAAAGAAAAACATGTCTTATTTCAGCCGCCCGGAATTCCATCAATCATCACATTACGTGACCGGCATTTTTGGATGCCCGCCCGCCCGAAATAGAACAAATTCATTAGTATTGGATGACACCCCCGAAATGATGACGTCACCAATTTTGTTGTCTAAGGCAACGGCGTCTTCCTGCTGTCATACACGGAGGTAGGTTATCCGTCAACAAAATCACATAGATGACCATCGTCACATACAAGTCAAGTTTGGTTCACTACTCAGTTATTTCGTGGAATATTCCAGGAGTATTCTGGATTATATATCTTCCATTTCCGACCCTATCTTTTTAGCGTGGCGGGCGTTGGAATACATGCCCATTCTTCGCACACGATTCAAAAGTTGATTTGACAGTGTGCCAATTCGGTGCCGTTATGTGATTTGGACATCGAGAAACGATGGTTAATCGTCACATCACGTCAAATATATCATGGAAAACTGGTAACAAGTGTCTTGTACGCTGTGATAGGAAACCCATCTCGGTATTTTGTCTTTTTTTGATCGCTGGTATGACTGTTTTTGGTGATAGTTTTTGTGCAATTTCATCTCAAACAATCTTTTTGTACGGAGGTTACATGCATGATGGTTGACTTGTGCAAAAGCTGTTCAGCGTCATGTTGGCAACGATGATGTCGTATATTAAATAAAATATATAATGTTTGTGAGGTTCAATAAAAATGCAGTTTGCGTTCAATGCTTTTGCTCTTCATATAATTTCAAAGTGCACCACGAACATCCCAAAAAGGGTTGGAAAAAAAAAAGTGAGCAATTAAATGTTTTGTCAAGCATCGCATGCGGAACCATCCTTCTCGACATGCATCACATAGGTGACCTGTTGACCACTCTGTGGACACTATGCCCAGTTTAAATTAAATGGTTTGCTTTACATTAACTTTTAACTTGGCAGTGTTAATAAGATATGAAGCTCTTTTGAATGCTACTTACCCCTTTTTGAAAAGAAAAATTTATCTTGTCCTGCCCTCCAGCATGAACATTTTGATGCACTTAAAATCTATTGGAATCTCTGCATTTCAAGTGTTGCCCAGCAGGTTTCGTGCTAAATCTGAGTAGGGATCGTTGTTTTCTATGGTGAAAAATTCAAATCTCAAGCTAAATGCTTTTTGATGAAAAAATTTGGCTTCTTTTATTGTCCACATCACATGCAGGCCCATAGGGATGTTTTCAACTTTTCATTGGTATCCCCCATTAGCTGTAAATACAGTCATCTTCTCATGATTTTGTCATGAAAGTTCACAAACTAAGCTTCCATTATGTGTGTTCAGTTCTTACCAACTATAATTAACAAACTAAATAACAACAATTCCTACTTTATGGCTCGGCTCAGACAGACCGCTGCAGAGGAGACGCTGGGTCATCTATAGCAGTTTGACAGCAGTGTCAGGAGAGCACAAGGTATAATTTCACGTGTTGGGAGGACAGAAAATTGTTGTATTCGTCCGGTACTGCCAGTCAGTGTAACTAATGTTTCATTTTGTACGGTTTAAGATTAGGCTGTGGAAGTAGCAATAGTCTACTACAATTCGAAAATAGCCCACTCTGTTCCAAACAATACTCTTGCACTCCAAACCTCATTTCACTTAAATTAAAAGTATGGGGAAAACGGATTCACTGTGTTTTACATGTTATAGTATTGGATTAGCTAGCACCTTAATACCATATAATGTAGTTGGCTGGAGTAGAGCTAATTTGACTCGTACTGTCGGAAGGCTTAATTTACTCTGTATAACAATCCATTACATTTCATATGTAGAGCAATATTTACCGCTGAAATATAGTGTTTCCTTCATAAATATTCTCAGAAAGTACTTGTATATCTGTTTTAAGGAACACAAGGTCGTATACTACCTCCTTTAACAAAAAGCGACTGACCTTGTTGCTGTGGAAGTACTGCATACGCTTCGGAGCTTTGAAGATTGTTCATAGCTTCGCAGTCTGTGGCAACGGAGTCGCTAATGTAGCCAAATGCGCTAGTATGGCCACTGCTTCAGGTCGTAGCGGTACCGTAACTTTATCCTGTCTGAGGGCTAAAAGGTGATGTTCCCTCATATATTATTTTCCAATCACTTAAAAAAAGAGGATTCGCATGGGCCGCTACCATGGTAAACAGTTCAGTGACAGGATGCAGCGGATGTTGCGCCCAGAATTTGCACAAGGGATCATGGGACGTGAGATTAAGGTAAATAATACTGGACTGACACCACATAGTGTACAGCTTACTTTTACTTTTACTTTAAGTGACATTTTATTCATGGTGGATCAAATCTAGCAAGACGCAATTTTTTTTTTTTTTTAAAGATTCTTTTTTGGGAATTCTTCCTTCACTTAACAGCTGCACAGTGTAGAGAGACAGGAACGTTGGGGAGAAGAATGGGGGCAGACATGCAGCAAATGCCCTGAGCCGGAGTCAAACCCAGGTCGCTGCGGGAAGCGCAGACCGATGAGCCACAGGGGCACCCTAGACACGATGTTTTAAACATTATATTGCCTTAAATTTATTTCTTCAAATGTGCCTTTAAAAGTAGTTCACACTGATGTATTCAAAGATAAGAGCTGCGACTTTAAAATCGCGGATAATAAATTTGTGAATGTTTAGACAATTTGAGAACAACGCCCACCTCAACTGCAGCTGTTCAAGCGAATACAGCGTGCGCACGCGCCAGTGAACCAGTTAATTCAAAACCAGATGGGAACAGTGATCTATATGGAATAACAGATCAGTGGTTGGGACATAACACCAGCATTGAAATCAGATTCATATAAATGTCAGGATACCCGATTCCTGGCCATGTCAATGTCTGTGAACCACTGGTTCTTCAGTAAGTCATAAGGATCACTGTCGAATTCAACTGCTCTTAATTTAATCAAATAATCGCTTGTTTTACCCCGGGTTTCGCTCCTAAACTCTGCCATGCAGGCGAATGCTTTGCCACTCGGTCCGACTGAGGGGGCATGAGGAAGCGGGGGGCTGTGATAGGGGCTATCACGTCAGCATTTTATATTCTCACCCTGGAACGCGTTTTCAAAAAAATACCGTTTTCGGGCTGCGTTTTCACCGTCTCGATGTGGAGTAAGGCCGAAATGATAAACTATTGATGCATTTTCCAGAAAATCATTCTCTTGTGGAGACAGCCCTAATTCTGGGGCTACTGTCTTACCAAAATGGGACGTCTTAATTTGCCATTCAAACAATGGTCAATCAATGCCTCAATGTTTGCAGGACTTTTGAAAAACAAAACAAACAAAAAAAAATGGAAGTGACGAAGGCAAGTGATTTTCCTGAAGTGCATGACATTAGAAAAGTAGAGTCATGAGACTCGTGCACCACAGCCAAATGATCAAATTTCTTGTCACCATGTGTCTTCTCCATTGGCAGACAATTGTTTTAATCGCAATCTACCATTTCAGACTGTGAGATAATGTTCATGATGAAAAGGGAATGGTTGGCTAATATTTTCAGTTAAAACTGTACCTCTTCATTATAAGCCCAGAGAAAGTGAAAGCTCCACTTACACAGAATATCCGGGGATGTTCCCACCCTGTAGTCCTCCCCATGTACAGATTTCATATCCTTTGCAGCTGCCAGGCCTACCTGCATCTGAGAGAAACATGAATGACAACCACCATGAGAATGAAAACAGCTCCACAATTGAAGATTTACTGTGTTTGAATGCATGTATTAAACCTAATGCTGCATCTCCATTGTTTCTAAGAATTATACCTCCGTATTACCTGCAAAGTAACTAACTCTCCTGCCATTTTCACTGCAGTTGCAGCGTATACACTTTGAAATGATGTGTATTGAAACGTACCCAAACACATAGAAAAGAGCATAGAAACCCTTCAAAGACCAATTGAAGCACCTATTACTAAAACCCCATAAGTCACTCTTGAATTGACTTGACTTGTGGGGTTTTTTGTAATCAGTGCTTCAATTCCTTTCTAGCACTCATTTAAACCCTCTCAGGCTGACTGACTGACTGACTGACTGACTCAATCACTCACAGACTCCTTCACTGGCTCACTCAGAAATAAATTCAGACGCTCACTCACTGACTCACACACTGCTTCATTCAGCAATAGACTCTCCTAGGGGGCGTTCACACTAAACGCGCTTAATCTGCTTGGAAACGTGAGCTGTGTCTGTCCTGATTTTTTTAAGCCTGCACTGTAAAAAGCGCTGGATGCATCTTTTCTACGACTGCTAAATAACACTCCTGTATCTCACTTTGCGAACATTCCGAACGATGTTAACGGCTGTTTGCAAACCACCGTCAAGTCTGTTGTTTTGGAATTCAGTCCCTCCTTTCAATAGATTTCATTGGTTGTTGACTACAGCGCGACAGTTAATATGTGGCGCTCTGCACCAAAAATAGACACATGTTTGGGCGCCCTGGTGGCACATTGGACTAAGCGCGCGCTCCATAAAGGCTGTGACCTTCCTGCGCCGACCCGGTTCGATTCCAGCCTTGGGTCTTGTGCCGCATGTCTTCCCCATTCCTCTTCCCAGCTTTCTTGTCTCTCTCTACTGTGTGACTTTCAAATAAAGGCGAAAATCCCAAAAAAATATCTTTAAAAAAAAAAAAGGACACATTTTCAACTTGAAGCACCTTCTCGCACTATGGCGCCCTGACCGCGTCTGAGGGTGGGACGTGGAGAGGCACACCTGTCGGGTCAATACGCATCCAAACCATTAAAAGCTATTGAATAAAAGTCGCAGGAGCGCTCGAAACTTTTGCTATATTTGATCACAGCTTGAGATTCTCGCTCAGTAACAGACTCGAACTCTAACTCATAAACAAACTCACACACAACCTAATTCAGTAACATACTCAGTCAGACTCTCACTCAGTACCACTGAGTCACACAATGACTCACACAGTGCTTGATTCAGCAACAAACTGGAGCTCTGCTTCACTCTGTAAAAGACCCAGACTAATTCAGCAACAGACTTGCACGCTAATTTACTGAGTCACAGACTCAGCTAGACGCACACAGCGATAGACTTTGGCCCGTATTCAGAAACGACACTCACACTCACCCTCCACTCACCATATAGTGAGTACGACTGAAATGTAACTGGAGTGTGAGAAAGAGATCGACCGACCACTAACCGAGGGATCGGTCCCACTCCTCGCCAATTGCTATTCGTAAACGCCACTCGAGCATAACTGACTGTAGTGGGCACTGGGTACCACAGGTGGTGCGTCGGCTGCTGCAAAGGGACACTCAATCCTCACCCTTCAGTGCTGAATGACCTAAACCTGACGCAGTTTACTTTTCTTGATTAGAAAGTTTCTCAGACAAATTGGTAAATCGACAATCAAATTTATTTTTAATAACGTTGTTATATATAGCTTCACAAAATTGAGGCGTTTCTTTCGCACATAAATGACGACATAAATATCAGCATGTCTTCATAAATTCTGTGGTCGCGTGGCTCGCAAAAGGCGCAGTTCAGCAGTTCGTAAACACTGAAACCCGGTGGTCAGTTAGTAAGTTACCGGCATCGTTATCATCATCATTATAGTTAAAATTTGCATAGTTGCGACTGCGTCGAGCTCGTGGCTGTAAATGATCCAGAGTTTCCATTGTTTGTAACCAACTGAAAGTCATGACAATGAAATACCGGCGCAAGTTAGTGCGGCTCAATGGAGGTGTTCCCTGCACTCAACCTTCACTCAGAAAGGGACGCTATTTTCAGTGTGAGTGAGGTCTCTGAGAGCAAATGAGTGTTAGGGCAACCTCTGACTCATTTAGTATAACCTGACTATAACTAAGTTTTAGTGCTTACTCTCACTCAATTAGTGTGAGTGTCGTTTCTGAATACGGGCCTTAGTAACAGACCCATTAAGACTCTTACTCAGGAACAGACTCACACACAGCTTCACTCAGTAACAGACTCACACACAGCTTCACTCAGTAACAGACTCACACACAGCTTCACTCAGTAACAGACTCACTCAGATTTTCACTCCTTCAGACTCACTAGTTCATTATAGTTGGGGGCAGTGATCTCTGGGTGCCCGTAGGGTACGAGGATGAGCTGTCCATAGGAATGTATGGTAAGAAAGCAGAGAATATCCTTGGCGCGCTTTTGCACAAACTCTGTCACCGCCATTGCTTCTACCTCTGACAAAGCCTTGGGCCCACAGTATATGTTAGAGCAGCAGTCCCTGGAGATCCCCACCGCTGAGGAGCAGAAAATGAGAACATCGCAAAAACTCTCATTTCATTCCATTATTCGAAATGTTTTCCTCATATAAATTGGATAGTGGATGACTAATTTCTAACAATACCGCATTACTTCAAAGCATGACCATTCGGCCCGTTCTTCAGATGTACAATTAAAATGCAATAGGCTGTTAGAAGGCGCACAATTGACTTAAAGCGTAACTAATACACAAATCACTTCCTCATTATGGTTTCAATGAGCACAGTCAGAAATATACATCATGTGTGCTAAGCAGTGTGCTGCGAATGACTCATCCCACAAGAGGGTATATACATTAACTCACTGCCCCAGTTGGCATTGAAGTTGCGGTTGAGGTCTGCGCCGTAGCAGTCGCAGCCAACTTCGGCTGGTTTCGATCTGGATTTCCTCCAAAGGCGAGTCTGCAATTATAAGAGCAATAACTCTGTCACAGTGTCATTCTTTTAAAGTCTTAGGTTAAAAAAAAGAAAGAAAAATTTTATTTAAAATCCACGAGTCCCATGAGGAAAAAAATACTCACACTTTCATTTATCCAGGAATACATGTAGCCATCAATGTTTAGCACGGGCGTGACATAGATATCCATGTTTTTGAGCATGAGGTTCAGCCGCTTGTCAGTTTTGTAGGTCTGTAAAATCTGTTTTTGAAGTAGGAGAGTGAGAGATGGCCACAGAAATGAGTGGAAGACGAGTAGATCCCACCCCACAGCTTGATTATAATGGCAGTGCACCAGGCCACACGACAACGTCCCCAACTCCCTGTGCACCGACCAATTCCGTATACATCAATGGTCACCATACCTGTTCCTGGAGGACAACCTTCCTGTAGGTTCTATTTTTAACCCTAATCTTTGTCACAGTTAACTTCACCCATTAGATTCTCAGTACAGGATGGTGGATCTCTAACAGGGTTGCGGACCACAGCATTCAAGATGGCCACACTCCACAACTAAACTATTAAAGGAGAACTCAGGGCTAAATCATAATGCTGTTTTATACAAACATAATTAGTAAATAAAGATGGTAAAATACAAAAATATGGAATTTTTGTTCTCAGAGACGAGATAAATGAGGTTTTATTCCCCCTAATTAGTTGTCGTCTGCTTCAACGGTCGCGTGATAATGACATAACGTCGCCTGAGAATGACGAACCTTCGCCCAGAGGCATGCGCTGTTATTGTGTTGGATAGTGTGATTGTCCCAGTCCAATATTTTATGACAAGAGATTGTTCAATATGGCCCATTGGCCAGTTGCACAAAATGGTGTTGAGTACTTTCTGAAATACGCTGGGTTGCTTCAACATTAACGGTTTGCTTCTGTCACTTAACAGTCTATATCAGATGCTGAGCAGATGACAGGTATATCATCCCGGATATGTGATTTTAGTCATCGCTGATATTCCCAGGATTTGGCTTAATTAACCACGAATGATCTTTGCAAGATTTGTCTCGATTAGCCGTGACGGATGTTTGTTCGTTGGCTCTTAATGAGGCATAAGCTGCTCCACCGAGAAAAGAGGGTTTTAAACTAGCGTCACATTTCCAACTGTTCTCACTGACGACTGATGAACTGGCTTTAAGCAACAGACAACAAATATGAAAATATCTGGTAATTAATGTGTAAATATTCCATAATGTCAAAATGCTGTCTCATAAATCTAACATTCGATCGACACATAATTTAATATTGTAGATTCTTTGTTTACCTTCCCACTCGGGGTCAGTTGCACTCTCAGGACCATCACTTCTGTAGCTATAGTTAGCTGAGTACATCGAAGAAAACCATAACGATGTAGCAGAACTAGCTAGGTAGTTACATCAGAAAATGTTGAAGTAAATTCACTATAAAACCAAAACAATTAAGCCAAATCCTGGGAATATCAGCGATGGCCAAAATTAGGGATGCACAATATATCGGCATTCATATTGGTATTGGCCGATGTTCGTCATTTTTTAACATATCGGCATCGGTCCGATGAATAAAACTGGGCCGATATAAACAACCGATGTTCATATCCGTCTAGTTGCCGTTTGTGTGTGTGTAGGGAGAGGGGGGAGGGGGATTTGGCCACGCTGTATTTGTTTGGGCATGTGACGGTGTCTGTGTGACACGAATGCAACACAGGATTTTGGGGTGTTAAACTGAAGAGGGAAAAAAATTGTAAGCGGTGTGGTCGTTTTTCACGGTGTCAAAAGAAAATACTCGAAAAGCAGGATGCAACACCTGCAAAGTCGAGGTAATGCGAAGATGATGCATTGACGCCAATTGATGTTTGTTGGCGATATTGGTCACCATTTTACAAAAAATTCTGCTCATTTTCTTCTAATAAACAGTAAAAGGTGGATTAAATATTAATAGAGTGGATGCATATGCTGCATTTGCCCTAGCTAGCATCCCGATCTTTTAAAAAGTTTCATTCGATTTTGTTCCATTTGGCTATCTGTTTTCACGCTAAATTGGTTCGGCTTTTTTCAGCATCATGCTTGTTTTCTGTGTTGCTGGTTGCGAGATTCCACAGAGATAGAGGAATGTAATCATAACAATGGTCGGGGTGTGTTTTTAATTTCCCTATTTAATCTCGCAACCTATACGACAGTTGACGAGCATGGAGGACAGTATCGGTTGCGAGATTGAATAGGGAAATTAAAATCACATTCGCACCATTGTTAAGATTTTTTCACGCTAGATTGGTACGTTACATTCCTAAATCTCCCTTTAGATTTCGCAACCGGTCCCAGAATTATTTCCTTAATCTTCCTATTGAATCTCAAAACCGATACGAGAGAAAACGGGTACAATGAAGGGACTTGGAATACATCATCATACAGAGGTGTAACGTTACATGCGCTTCTTTGCAAACTTAAGTCGTTTTTTTTTTTTTTTGAGGATTTATAGTCTACTTGATTTTTTAAAAACTGAGACTTTTACTTTTACTCTACTACATTTAAAAGATAAAAAGTATACTTTCACTTCGTTACTTTGACACAGCCCACTTCGTTACAAGTTACGCATTAAAATATGAATGTAATTCCTTATTTATGGATTATCTGCATATGGCGAGTTTGAGTAGAGCAACGGTGCTCTTAGCCGCTTTGTGCAGATGTTGATGCCAGTGGACATGAGCTGCAAATTTATGCACACAGTTACAATATTGTACCACTAGATAACATACTCGGATCAGTTATTGTACTGTACTTTAATTTAGTAACACATTTGCTACTCTGTGCTTGCAGTAGGGAAAAAATATGTGCAGCCACTGCGGCTAAAGTCAGAAAAAAGTTGTTTAGTCACAATGTTGGTCTGGGTCAATAATGCAGCGCGCGAAGCAAAATAAAAAAATGCAAGAGGGGCATCATCATTTAGTTTAACAGGCATTTTTTTTGCTTACCATTACCCTTGTAAAATATTTTTTAACATTAAAATAAAATCATACGGGAAGGAAGTGACTTGTCAATGATCGAACGTAATAATAATAATAATCATGACTACTCACTCGTCGTATGAGTGTCAAGGATACACGTTGTTCAAGTCTTTTCATATTTACTTAGAGGAAGCTAACGCAATGCCATTAACAAATATTAAAACCTTATGTGGCGTTCAATGTGTGGTCAATATGTTTACGATAATGTTTCCCTTCTTAAACACGTACTTTTTAATGCCATTTTTTTTAAAATGGGGAGTTTATTTTCAGTCTTTTTTCATAATCTGATAAACAAAAGATCAAAACAATATACGGAATTACCGAGAGCTGAAATTTTTACCAAATTAATTATTAAGATTTACTTCCTTGCAGTCTGGAATCAAAGAATAAAGGTAAATTAATCTTTTTGTCACCATCACCTCTAAATCATTACAAGCTTAAGTAACCAGAAAAAAATGTCAAATTGATTGATTGACTATCATGCATCTTAAGTGGAAACGGGTTGACAAAATTTAGCGATAAAAAAGAAGTCACTGCCTATCCTGACCACATGTTCCTGGTTTACTGGTCCCTGGCGATGTGGCGAATGACCAGCACAAGCACAGCTACTAGTGGTAAAGGTTGCCAAAAAACACTGTTGGTTACTTGTGTTTTATGGTAGCCCTGTAACCTTGTTATTTGGAAGTAAATCACATTTTAAAAATAAAGACATTTAAAAATTCAGTTAGCATGATTTTCAGTCTGTACAAAATTTAATTATCTCAAACTTATTTAAAAAAACATATTTATATTGGTAAATATCGGTAATCGGTCATAACAGCAATATTAATATCAGATATCGGTATCGGCCAAAATGTTCGAATCAGTGCATCCCTAGCTAAAATCACATATCCGGGATGATACAGGCTACCTGTCATCTGCTCAGAATCTGATATAGACTGATAAGTGACAGAAGCAAACCGTAAATGTTGAAGCAACCTGCGTATTTCAGAAAGTCCTTTAGACCATCTCGTGCAACTAGCCAATGGGCCATATCGAACGATCTTTTGTCATAAAATAATGGACTGGGACAATCACACTATTTAACACAATAACAGCGCATACCTCTGGGCGAAGGGTGACCGTTTGTCATTCTCAGGCGACGTTACGTCATTATCACGTGACCGTTGAAGCAGGCAACAACTAATTAGGGGAAATAAAACCTCATTTATCTCGTCTTTGAAAACAAAAATTCCACATTTTTGTATTTTACCATCTTTATTTACTAATTATGTTTGTATAAAACAGCATTATGATTTAGCCCTGAGTTCCCCTTTAACTATAGCCACACCCACCATTACACCAAGCAAACTCGCCCACTCTTGGCCATGCCCCTCACCTCTTTGACAAACCACTGGCAGAATGCAGGAGCTATCCACTCTCTGGCATGAATCCCACAGTCAATCCAGATCATCTTCTTCGGTTCAGCGGACGCCAGGCCAATCTGGGAGAGAATGTGTGAACAACTGCCATGTTAAACACCCAATTTAATGACATATTTACAGGTAAGTGTGCGCCCGAGGTGAAGCCTGTTACTCTGTACCCACTTCAATGCCATGCGCCACATCAGCAGGTTCTAAACTGCGCCATTGAGGGACAAAAGCAGGGAGGTTCTGGCACACGGCACGCCTTTATGGCTAAGAAACTTAACACTCGTCATGCTGTGTAAGATGCGGTTCGAAACAGTGCTTTGGGCTGGACAAGATTTACCTTCAGAAGGGTGATATTATTTCCTTCATAAGTCTTGCCGTACACCTCAGAAGTCACCAGCTCTGGGTTCTCCGTCACCACCTGCTCCATCCACATTGATATCTGTAAGACACAAGCAGTCCAACACTGAGACCAGTAGAAAGGGCATCAACAACATGGTGCGTCTTCACTAACTCTGACTGGGTAAGAGAGTGGCAGGGTGGTGTAGCTCACCTCATTCATTGGGTGATATGTGCTGTAGTTGTAACTGTTAAGCTGAAGGGTCTGCTGCACATTCTCAACGGCTGTAGAAACTCTGCTACAGAGAAACAACAAGGTTAACGGCTTAATAAGAATTAGATACATACATCAACAAACAGGATAAGGCACTTTACAGTCTCACACACCAATAAAAACAAACACGCATACACAAACACACACACACACATCCTTGTACTTATATCTTCCTGAGGACATTACATTGACTTCCATTCCTTCTTTCTGTGTCTCTACAGCCTATCCCTGATCTCAACAATAAGCAATGTATGCCTAACTCAAACTCTTACCCAAACCTTTACCTATCCCTAATTCTAACCTCACCCCTAACCTTAAGTCGCAATTTGCCTTTGTAGATGTGAGGACATTTGAAAATGTCCTCACTTCCCAATAATGTCCCCACTCTGTCGGAAAAAAACATTTTTTGGTTCTTACTTTGTAGCATGTACAGACAAACACACACACGAAACTTCTGAATAATCAAAACTAGCAAACCCACATATACACACAATGAAAAGCTTAATAAAACTATGACCTGCATCAGAACTCAGACCACTAGACTTCAACAGAAAGCACTAGATATTTTACTGCACCCCGGTGGGTATAACTATGATTGCTGTAACAAGTCAGATACTGAACATTCAAAAACACTCTAAAGAAAAATCCTCTTCTCATCTCTGGTAAAATGGCTTCATCTCACCTGTATGACTGTAAGCACAGGGCCAGGAGAAACAGGCCCACAGAACCGAGCACGGCCATACTCTCTCAGTATCTTTAAAGTCCTCCAGACACTCTCCGCCTGCACGGGCTGCTTATTCAGGTGTTTTACCTCTCTTAAATACATGTCGGCAAGCGGGATAAACATGACTCTGCAGTCCAGCCCCTCCCCCTGTCTACAACCATGACCATAAAAAGATTTTATCAGTAATGTAATTATTCTTTACACCCTTTTTAACTCTCATGCATGTATTATCTAGTTTGTCTTTGAATAAAACCTAGTTTACCAACAGATCATGAAATTATGTTTGATCTTTGAGTTTTTTGTTTTTTTTTCGTCTTTAACAGTTGAAAAATGAGTTGGGATGCATGACAAATACAAATTTACAATGTGTCACACATAATTTACCTGTGCTACGCTTGTACAATAACAAATGACACATTTGAAGCTCGAATTACTGTCGTCAACAAATACAAACATACTCACTCAAAGCTGATCGTCATTCAGCGGGGAGCGATATTCATCCGGAAACTACTCAACTACTGAATTTAAAATTATTCAGAAAAAGAAACATAAAAACCAGTGATGAAAAAAGTATGCAGTGAGGTCTTTGATTATTTGGACAGTACTATGATGTTAATGGGAAGCAATTTCAACAGAGTTCATTCGATATGGAGGCAGTAAATGCAAGCATTCAGCACTTCAAATTCACCAGCTTTGAGGTTACTTAAGATACTGTACACTTTATTGAACCCCGTGGGGTAATTTGTCCTCTGCATTTGACGAATCCTATAGTTAGAAGCGGTGAGCAGCGCCCAGGGACCAACTCCAGTTCTAAAGCCAGTACCTTGGTCAGGGGTTCTGGTTGGACTGTTCCTATGATGCATGTTTTTGTGGGTGGGGGAGAAAGAGAACACAGACTCCACACAGAAAGGCCCCAGACCAGAATTGAACCCACAACCTTCTTGCTGTGAGGAGACAGTATTAACCACTATGCCACCATGCTTCCCTTTTGTCACTTAAAGGGGACACACAACAGCAGAAAATTTTCAGTGCATCTGAAGGATGTATTCAGAAAGTAAAGTTCCGATTAATTTTTGATCTCCTGATACCCATCGGTTTGCCGTGGTGATTAAAGGTCCCCTATTGTGCTGTGCCTTCTTTTAATGCATGTATTCTTTTAGTAGTGTTATAATGTTGGATGTCCATACTTAACCTCTGCAAAGTTTCTAAACAGGGGTTTTGCCGTAATCCAAGAACGTGATTTCCTGAACACGAGATCTGGGCATAACCTGACGTCAGGTTGTTGCGTCCAATCAGGACAGGCCTGGCCAGAGCCAATCACGGCATTGGACCTGCCCACTCCGGAATTTATTCTATCAGACACAAATGAGCCTAAATCATTTAGCATGTAGATTTACCAGCATGTCTCCCATAGCTGTTCATACGTGTTTTGTTGGATGCGAAAAAAAAAAGCACAACTATTTTCTCTTCCAAAAGACGATGCCATCAGAAATCAGTGGGTAGCTTTTTTATTTGCTGGCAGCAAACAGCCACACTCAACAGGAACGTTAGTTTGTGCTTGGCATTTCACCAAAGACAGCTTTGTCAATAAAGGATAATTCAATGCTGGATATGCATCTCAGCTGCTTCTCAAACCTGGAGCAGTTGCATCGATCAAGCGCTCCAAGCCACAAGCTGTAAGTAACCATATAACAGCCAATAATGTAAGTGATGATAACGTGTTACGGGTGGCTAGCAGGACCTCTAAGGATAGTGACCACAAACAACTGTCCTCAAACGCAGGCTTTGTAAAATATCTGAAGATAAAGCCTGGGTCGATTGCAACTTCTGTGACTAACAGACGCGGAGGCAGTAAATTTTACCATTTTGTGTTCCTTCACTGCATAAGCCTACATAACGTGATAGCCTGTTGAATGTGGCTGTAGCACTGTGGCTAACATAGCTAAGTTACTGTTGCAAATGTTTGTGTCCTAAATATGCAAGAGTAATACCAGGGGAAAGTCAACAGAAGGTGTGTGAACATAAACCTCATTTGAAGCTAACTTTTTATACTTGTTTGTAATTTGGATGCTTGGTACAACTGTTAATGGTAACAGAGCTTACTGTCTGTAAAACCTGTATTGCAGGGTAACATTTGTCTTTGTCTTTGTTGTCAGTTACTAGCTACTGCATGTTAGTTTGAATGCCATGCTGCTTGAAAAATGCTCCTGATGAACTTAAATGCAGTAATTCTGATTGGTATGGTTGTGTTACTTTGGTTAGCATCAATGTGGCAGTTTCATCATAACGTTGCCTGATTGCAGCAACTACAGTTGAAGCTAACTGGAGAGGTGTTGTATATGTCTGCAAAGTTGGGCTGAAAAGGCTGTAGTTAGACCAGACGTAGGTTTTTCAGAGCTTGGGGTATGTGTTTAGGTTTGTCTACTACTACTTAGAAATGACCATTTTACTTATCCATGACCGGGGACAGCTAGGTACTTTGCCATTGTGTGGGCTAGCTCTATGAGGCTACCACAGTGAAAACAATCGTGAGACACACTATAACGTGTCTGGTATAACAAACTATTTCTCTGCATTGACGTGGAAGAATTTCATGCCCCTTTAAAATTGTTCTGGTTAATAAAAAGCCAAAAAAGGTGTAGAATTCTTTTCTGTAGAAGTTATCGATTTGCTAGCTCCACATAAGCACACACAGATGCGGAAGCAGTATGTTTTACCATTTTGTGTTGCTTTACTGCATAAGCCTTGCTAACTTAATAGCCTGTTGAATGTAGGTGTAGCACTGTGGCTAACATAGCTAAGTTACTGTTGCTAATAATCATGTCCTTAATATGCCAGAGTAAATAATATCAAGGACACATTCAACAAGTGCATGAACATAAACCTCACTTGATTCAAACCTTTTATACTTGTTAGTAATTTAGATGTTTGGTACAGCTGGTCATGGTATAGGAACTAACTTACTGTCTGCAAAACCTGTATTGCAGGGTAATGTTTGTCTCTGTCATAATGATGATTGCTCGGTTACTACCATTTTTTAGTTCACGTTCTGTGTTACTTAAAAAAATGCTCCTGGTTAACTTATTTGCACAACATGTGTTAACAATTTCTTGCACCTTGCTATTATAAGCTAACACACAGTGCACAGAAATGAACAGAGAGCCGCAAAGAGTACCATTCTACTTCTTGGCCAGGTCAGCGTTGTTCAGTTCGGGACTGAGGGAGACACTGACAATGAGCTATAAGCGACAACAGCTGCGGTAGAATTGAAGCACCTATTACTAAAACCCCATAAGTCACACTTGACTTGACTTGTGGGGTTTTAGTAATCAGTGCTTCAATTTCTTAAACAATTACTTTCATCTTTAAAGTCTTGTGTTTACATTTCAGCAGTTCTTCAACATTTCTTCAGCAATTTCCTTTGCCTCTCAGTTTCCAATCACCTTCATTTTATAAGCAAACCTCTTCAAAGTTTCTCACTGAAGCAAGCACACACATTTTCTTCAGAAAATGTAGCCTTTTCTAGTTTATTTTGTGTTCTTTCAGTCATTGGAAAATGTCTGCCTGTGATATTGACACCAGTTTGAAGACTCGCTGGTTTTAAAATGCGTTGCACTCGATTATTACCAAATCAAAATTTATACAAAGTACGTGTTTTAGACACTTCAACAATGCTATATTCCGCTTTAATTTTCTTTATTTGGTGAGGTGAGTTCTTAAACGATATTGTCCCCGTCATTGTCATTAAAATTGGGTTATTTAATGGGTTTTGTCATGCAAGTCTCGGCCATAGCTGGCGAGTCCAACCGGTGATGTCATCACGCGCAGTGGGAACTGGGGCTTCCTTGGTGAATTTAAAATTAATGAGGCGCGTAAATGTAGGAGATTTTGGCTTTTTGTCAGTGCCGAAAATATTTTGAAATAACACTACTACAAGATTTATTTGGTATTTTCTGGTGTTTCCTGTCCCCTTTCAGGACCTCAAATAAAAAATAAAAAAATAGGACCAAGGGTCATAGATATATATATATTTAGAACACTAGATTGCCCAAGTCGTCATATTTACATTATCCAAAGTGAAGCACCCGGCCGCGGTATTGATACACCCAACTTCTTCATAAAAATGACTGGTTTTCCTATGAGGCCAATTTCAAAGAAGTCGATACAAGCGAGAAAATGCAGAGATGTGCTGCTGCCTTTTGCAGCAATATTTATTTGAAGAGCAGTAATAAAGCGTTTCATGCGTAAGTTAACCTATATACGCAAAGTTGTCACTTTAATAGTAAAAAATCGCGTTTCGTGCTAGCTAGCTAATTAGCCGTCCCATTGACTTGAACAGACCGCTGACTGAAAGTGAACGCTAGCGACTGATAACGGTCACCAGCGAGCTACCTTGGCATCGCGCGGACTGCATTGACTTAGTGGTAAATACATTTAAAAAGGTGGCTAACAAGCTAGCTAGCTAACAAGCTAGCTAGCTACTTGTAATTGACATTCAACGTCGATACTTCTTACCAGCATAATATTTAAAACAGTGGACAAGTCGCTTTGTCTGTTATACAGAGCCCTAAAAGACAAGGAGGGGAGAAAGGCGTCACTAGCGCTTCCTTTTATCTACGTTGGAATTAGCCATATGATTCAATATAAACAATTCGGGTGATTTCAAATAGTCAACCAGGGTACAATGAAGTGAGAAAACCAGAGTGTAATTTGATAAAGTATACGGTCATTCATCGACGTTTCTTCTAACGGCGATAACTTCCAAGCAATTATCTTATCAGAGGTAAAAGCCTCGGTCACGTCTCTGCTTCACTTTAACATTAACAGCGAGTCACATTTCGATCTTCGCTTTAGAAAGTGTGCCGCTTTCCATCCTCTGAAAAGCACATATTTAGGGAGACAAAATGTTGCTCTGCACAGCGATACCAAAATAACACAGACTCGCACTTGAGTGTTTTTGAAATTGTAATTTTAAAGTAGGCGAAAATGAATAGGAGTCTATGAGCGAATTTTACTTCCGGGTGTATAGGCTCTTAGAACAGATGCTTCACTTGAGTGCACCCTATCAGCAATCTAGTGTTCTATATATGTATCTATGCCAAGGGTCCTGTGGCTTACCAGCGGGCAGTCTTACAGCGATGATACAAGTGATAAAAATTTCATGTAAAGTGTGGCATTTGAATCCATTAAAATCAATGACTGCGTTTACATGCACACCATATTTCGATTAAGGTCCATATTCGGGTTAAGGTAATATTCCGAAGAAGCTGTTTACATGCGCTGAGCGATGGGAATACTCCGTTTACATGTTATTATACCCACCAGTTGGGTCCAATCTCAACATTGTGTTTTCAGCTAATATAACGCTGGAAAGTAATCGTCATGGCTTTGGTTGCCCTCAGTTAGAGCTTCAAAGCCGACATAGACTCCACTGTCTTGGCCTTTGCCATCGCCAGCGGTCTCTGTCCCAGAATTTCATCCATGACCGCGAAATAAATGAAACTGGCTGGATCAGGGCCGCTGGTATTGTTTTGTTTTTGGCAGTGGCTATTTTTAGCCAGTCGTGAGTTTGGTGTAATTTGCTATTCTTGTGACGTTCTGTACCCGCCTGCACAATACAAAATTCAGCCTCGGAAAAAAATTGCGACTCAGCTGGGTTGAAAACATTCAGCTTTCGCTGCGTGCCTTATGGTTCAAATTACTGGACCGGCTAGCCGGCTTACTTACTTTAAGTTACAGGCAGGATGTCCTCTACTCAAGTTAGGTAGGGTTAGTTATTAGCCAGCTAACTTCGCCAGCTCGCCATCTAACTCATTAGCCCACTTGTGCTCTAGAATATTCTTTTCGGGGGCATATTCCGATTAAGGAGTATACATGAGCCAATATTCCTATTAAAACAGGCATATGCCAGGGGTCTTAATCAGAATATTTCGAATCGGAAAATGACCTTTTCCGGGCTATTGCATGCGTTTACATGACAGGTACGCAATCGGAATATTCTTATATTCCGATTAATACAGGAATATCGGTGTGCATGTAAACGCAGTTAATATGTATTCAATATGTCAATTGTGAACTTTAAAGATCACAGAATGTCAAGTTGTGGTCAGCAAATGGACTTCATATATGACTTCCTAAATGTCTCTATACTGGTGTTACTAGTCATTGTAATTTCACTGTGGAAACTGACCCTCAAACGTCACTGACAGTCGTGTCACCAAATGCACATATGTTCCCAATCTTCATTATTTTCAAGCCTAGAAACCTTTACAATACAGCGCCCTCCATAATTATTGGCACCCCTGGTTAAGATGTGTTAAAAGCCTTAAAATAAATTCCATTTTTATTGCAGAAGCATACTCTTACACTGAAAATAGTTCAAAAGTGTAACCTCCAACTGAAGTGAATTTTAAGGGGAAAAAAAATCCCTGACAAAGAAATGATTTTTTTCATAAAATCACCTGTTCCACAGTTATTGGTACCCCTGACAATTCCTAGGAAATAAATGCAATAGAATTATTTCTGCCATTTCTACAGTAGTTTAAAAAGTTGATCAGTGTGTCTAGGAACATTTAGTTAGCAATTCATTACTTCCTGTTTCCCTGGGGTGTAAATATGACGTGACACAGAGGCCATTTCTCTTATCCACTCTTCAACATGCGAAAGACAAAGGAACACATCATTCAAGTGAGGCAGATGTGTGTCGACCTTCATGAGTCAGGCAGTGGCTACAAGAAAATAGCCACTCACCTGCACCTGCCCATATCTACGGTCAGAGGAATCATTAAGAAGTTTAAAACAACTGGAACAGTGGTAAACAAGCCTGGACGAGGACGCAAGGTTATTTTGCCACCACGCACAGTGAGGAGGATGGTAAGAGAAATAAAAAGTTCTCCAAAGCTCACTGTTAAAGAATTGCAAGAAATGGTAGCATCTTGGGGTCACAAAGTCTCCAAAACAACCATCCCATCAGGTGCTGTCTACATGCCAACAAGCTGTTTGGGAGGCATGCACGGAAAAACCTTTTCTCACTCACAATCATAAACGCAAACGTCTGGAGTTTGCTAAGCGGTACTGGGACTTCAACTGGGACCGTGTGCTTTGGTCAGATGAGACCAAGATAGAGTGTTTGTTGCCAAAAAGCTCTAAGTGGGTCTGGCGGAACACAAAAGATGAGTATGCAGAAAAGCACTTCATGCCCACTGTGAAGTATGGGGGAGGATCGGTGATGCTGTGGGCCTGTTTCTCTTCCAGAGGCCCTGAGAACCTTGTTAGGGTGCATGGCATCATGAACGCTTTGAAATACCAGGACATTTTAAATCAAAATCTGGTGGCCTCTGCCCGAAAGCTGAAGATGGGTCATCACTGGGTCTTTCTGCAAGATAATGACCCTAAACATGTGGCCAAATCTACACAGAAATGGTTCACCAGACACAGAATCAAGCTCCTCCCATGGCCATCTCAGTCCCCAGACATCATCCCCACTGAAAACCTGTGGAGTGAGCTGAAGAGGAGAGTGCAGAGGAGAGGACCCAGGTCGCTGGATGATTTAGAGAGATTGTGCAAAGAAGAATGGTCAAAGATCCCTCTTTCTGTATTCTCCCATCTTGTGAAACATTATAGGAGAAAATTCGGTGCTGTTTAGTTGGCAAAAGGGGGTTGAACAAAGTATTTACATCAGGGGTGCCAATAATTGTGGCACACATGATTTGATGTAAAAAAAAAATTATTTCTTCATGTGGGATTTTTTTCCCACTGAATAAATGCACTTGAATTAAAGGTTGGATTTTCCTCTTTTTTTCATTGTGGTCCTATATTATTTAGAAAAAAACTGAATTTATTTGAAGCTAAAGAACACATCTTAACCAGGCGTGCCAATAATTATGGAGGGCGATGTATATAGCGAAATATATAGGTTATATATTACTTCCTATATGTCAGTAATACAAACTTAATCGCTATCTGCAACCATTTGGCCTCCACAGGCCATCTTGCATATTCATAAAGTACAGCGCCCCCAACAGGCCCACTTCTGTCAATTCAATCAAAATGGCGCTCGCACTGTATATAGATGGTACCAAGGTAAATTGATTGCCTGATTGAGAAAAAAATTAATCATGCAGTTTTTGAGAAATTATTTTTTAAATATTTTTCAGTCCTATCTTTAACATTGGAGCCAAAAATTCAAGGGCCCAATAAAATGGAGAAAAATTATTCAATCAAAAATCCGAGAAAAACTTCTGGAGATATGGTCTTGTAGTATGTTATTGCAAATTTACATGAACATTCATCAGGCCAAAAAAAAAGATTTAAAAAATGTTACGGACGACGGACGCCACACCACGACAATAGCTTAAAAAATTGCTAAAAATTGCACGACAATTGCTAAAAAAAAAGGCAAGACTTTTTTTTACCTTTTCATCACAAATCAATTGTCCAGGAATAAGCAAAAATTTAAAAATAGATATGAAATGATCAGGGGAAGAAAAATGTTTTCCAGGTAGGTTGTATTTAAAGGGGAATGGAAGCATTTTGAGATTTAGCTTTTAGCAATTATTAGGCAGTAAAACAATTACAGTTTCTATTATCCTCCTTGATGGATAAAAGCTTTTCAATGAATGAGCTTTTCAAAATACCTGCCATTGCAAGCTATGATACGCCATTTGGTGGAAATCCATGTCTCTAACGTAGCTGGATGTACAGCCTACCCTTGTCGTGAATGGAAACCCGTGATTTCTGTTATATGCGTCCATGTCTGGAGCTATTTTTTGTTTGGTGCATCACAAAATAACTCACACAGTGTTGTCTCTAGTTAGCTCATACGTGCACTAAGCTGTAGGCAGCGGCGGCTGCTGAACCAGCAAGGAGAAGCACAAACCAGGTCAGTTTTCAATCTTATTAAAATTGACTTCACTTGACTTCAAAAATTCTGAGGACCATCAGGTGTCGCCTGCTCTTCTTGTTAAGTTAAAATGAGCATGAATGGCCTAATCCTTGACCTGTTTTCATTCATTCATTTAAACTACCATTGCAGGAACTCTGAAAACTCTCAGCATTATCAAGTGTGGCCAATTTTCAATGATAAAACATACCTGTCAACTCTCACATATTCGGTGTGAGTTTAAGTGGCATATTTACGTTCCCCTGCTGTAGTCAGCAATTATTCAATCAATGCGTATGTAAGAGATTTTAAGTTTGACTTGATTTGGGGAAAAAAAATGAATTTGCAGCTGGACGGCTGTCTAACTTCCCAAAGACGTGCTGCACTTAAGGTGTGCTCTCCGTCAACCTTATCGCCCAATAAGTCCCTAAACAGCTTGACTTTAATTGAGGTGATGGAAAATAGAAGGAGTTTATTAGTCTGTTTACCTTGCAAAATATAGCTTCATTGGGAATTCCAAAATTTTGGACACTATTCAAACAAATAAATTATTCTCTTTTCAATTCCTGACCGTTTCCCTCTTACCAGATTCCATTTGAGATTATTCAGAGTGGTTAAACCGTTTAAATTTATCTAAAAACAGAGTGCTTTGATATTAGCAAAGCATGTCCAAACTTTCGACTGGTACTGTAATATACACACACACACACACACGCGCACACGCACACACACGCACGCACACACACACGCACACATACACACACACTATCCTCACTACATAATCTGGATTATTCAAGAAGGCACATGAGTAAAAAGCTCCCCATTTTCTTTGTCCCAGAGTTTCTGTTTGTGTGTGTGTGTGTGTGTTGTTCAAAGGGAGGGAAATTTGCGCTCACACTATTACTGACACACACTGAATCTGTCCACATTAGGAATGTCTGCCCTGTATGTTGAAGGTTCAAGGGTTAAGTGCATATCAAGTAATGGATAAAACGTGAGTTGTTCACTGCATTATACTATCACTCAGTTAGTGATTATCTGTACGATAGAGGGGTAATTACATTCATTTAGCCCTGAGTCAGGAGCAATATACCGGCCAATCAAAAGCTCCAAACCCATTACAGGACATTTCTTACAGATGGAAAAGCACCACAAAATCTTCAACAGTGACTGAGAAATTATTTTTTCTTTAGGTTTGGTATTCCAGAAATAAAATGATGTACATATATGACATTAAACTGTGAACTTTTCCATTCACTAGGGGGGCATTTTCATCCAAATTGGTCAATTTTCTGAGGAATTTCTGCCATTTTTGTAGATTTACTGCATTCAAATACTCATTGCAAGCATCTTTAGGTCCAGAGGGTGTGGGAAAAAGTGTTTTCTTTCAGATTTTGTAATGGTAAGGAGGAATCGTGGAAAACAGAGGAATGATTTTCTCAGTGCTAGGCCCACAGGCAGGGTGGATACAGGGCCAGAGGTCCTCGGATCAGGCAGCACCTGTATTCTTTCTATTTGGGAAAAGCTCTTCAGTTGTACTGTGTTTGCTACAGAGTGTACAGCAGTCAGAGGTCTGCATGTGAGTGGATGGGCGGTATAATCCTCTGTGTACACTGGACATATGAGGGTGAACCAAAACCAGGGATGTGGAATTTCATATGTATAAGAAGAGATTTTGATAAACATTTAATAATAAAACCTTGTGACAATAAAACCCCACTTTTAAAAGACATTTTTAAGTTTTTTCTATAAATTTTTAAAGTTTTTGCTTTGGTCAGATGAGACCAAGATAGAGCTTTTTGGCAAAAAAACACTCTAAGTGGACCTGGCGGAACACAAAAGATGAGTATGCAGAAAAGCACCTCATGCCCACTGTGAAGTAGTGGCCACTGTGGCCTGTTTCTCTTCCAGAGGCCCTGGGAACCTTGTTAGGGTGCATGGCATCATGAACGCTTTGAAATACCAGGACATTTTCAATCAAAATCTGGTGGCCCCTGTCCGAAAGCTGAAGATGGGTCATCACTGGGTCTTTCAGCAAGATAATAACCCTAAACATGTGGCCAAATCTACACAGAAATGGTTCACCAGACACAAAATCAAGCTCCTCCCATGGCCATCTCAGTCCCCAGACCTCAACCCTTTTGAAAACCTGTGGAGTGAGCTGAAGAGGAGAGTGCAGAGGAGAGGACCCAGGTCGCTGGATGATTTAGAGAGATTGTGCAAAGAGGAATGATCAAAGATCCCTCTTTCTGTATTCTCCCATCTTGTGAAACTGTTTAGTTGGCAAAAGGGGGTTGTGCAAAGTATTAACATCAGGGGTGCTAATAATTATTGCACACATGATTTGATGTAAAAGAATTATTTCTAGATGTGGGATTTTTTTCCCACTGAATAAATGCACTTGAATTAAAGGTTGGATTTTCCTCTTTTTTTTCATTGTGGTCCTGTATTATTTAGAAAAGAAACTGAATTTATCAGAAGCTAAAGACCACATCTTAACCAGGGGTGCCAATAATTATGGAGGGCACTGTAGGTGCGGGGACCAGAATTCACCGACTTACTGCTGGCGTGTCTATGGTTCTCAATATCAATGAGTAGGGCTAATCTGAGCGCGTCTACGCGCACCTCATTATCGGCTGCTGGTCACCACGCTGTGGGGCATCTAGGCAACTGTGGGGTTTGCTTTGGCTGGCTGGACCGGTTCAATGACCCAGCGGCCCACCAAGACAACCCCCTGTATTCCTGATGACTAATCCGCCCCGAGTCCCACCACCGAGGGCTATAGGACCCATGAGACAGTGAAGGGGCTAATGAACCAGGGGGCAACGTTTTTGGATGGTGCCTCAGGGGTACGTTTCTGTTTGCCAGACATACCTTATGCCCATCCTGGTAGTTGAGGCCTGGAAGGCTGAGCCGTGTTTCTGAAGGAAGGGGCAAGTTCTCTTCCAACCTTACTGGGTGCAACTCTGAGTTGAAGGGGCCTCCACTTCCCTCTCTTTGGCTTGTGATGGAAGAGTCGGTAGCCCAGACAACACTGAAAGAGGGACATCCAGAGGCTTGCCACTGGATGGGAGTTGTAGGCCAATTTCCCTTATTGCAGGCTGTGACTATTTAGTGAAGGGTTCCTTCCGACAGGTAACAGAGAGTCTTGCCCGGCTTTGGATGGAAGCCAGATTAGAGGCAGACAAAAACAACTCTCTGGAACTGTCTGAAGACTTGTGGGCTGTGATCAGTGACTGAGCCTGTTCAGGGATGCTCCTTTTATACCTATTCATGACACTCACCTATTTCCAATTAACCTGTTCACCTGTGTTTTTTGAGCATTCCTCACATTTCCCAGTCTTTTTTTGTCCCTGTCCCAGCTTTTTTGGAACATGTTGCAGGCATCAAATTCAAAACGAGTGAATATTTCCAAAAAAAACATTAAAGTTTATCAGTTTGAACATTAAAGATCTTGTCTTTATAGTGAACGCAATTGAATATAGTGTAGGTCGAAAAGGATTTGCAAATCATTGTAATCTGTTTTATTCACGTTTTACTCAACGTCCCAACTTCATTGGCATTTGGGTTAGAATATTTTTTCAGAATTGTTTGAAGTATTGCTTCTGCATTTCCTGAACCCACTGTATTTCACACATGCCTTATCATTCAGTGTTTCTTGGCCTGCAAAATCATTGGCATAGATCCCAAAACCAACTAATGTAGCATATAGATACTGGTGTTTCATAGATTATTCTGAAGACTAACAATGACTTACAAACCAATCTTGCCATTTCACAAACGAGTTCTCATGGGAAAGAATCAGTTGATCCTCATCAACGATGGTATTATCCAGGCAAATTTGTGGCATTTATTTTCTTTGATAACTAGACTTTATAGTTTCATTACATAAGCTGAAGTGATCCTTTTATCTTGCATCCAATAGTAGCTGAAGCTCCACTGGAAAACCAAAGGTCAATTACGCCCCACCAGTGATTATTAATAGAATTGTGCAGTCAATAACATTCATTATACTGCAGAGCCGATGTGCTGTGATACTTCACTGGCACTTAGTTCCATAGTTCATTGATATCCAATTCAAATATTTAAAACTTTGGATATGGCTTTATTTCCACAATAAAATTTTTGAGTCATAAGGTGATAACAATTCTTGCTAACAGCCAATCACTGCATCCCATTGACAAATATAATTAACTAAGCAATTAAATCATGCATCTCAGCACAATGTGCATATGATAAGTAGATAAGTAGGCAACTTAATATGACTAGCAATGCAATACTGGAATGGATCAGGTCTATGTCCAGTCATTGTGTAATATATGTGTAATATGCTATTTTGTTGTTGAAAATGCGCCCCGCACCCCTTTATTTTAAGTTACTATTTGTTTGACAAGTGAAAATTTCTTATTCCATTGGCAAGCTAGTCAAAATTACCTCAAATCAAGGACAAGTTTTTTGTCTTAATAAGAAAAATGATGATAGAAATAAGTGCTTTAATTCTTAAAATAAGTAAATTCATCTGATCTTGTATTTTCATCTTTCATTTTTTTTTTTTTTGCAGTGTGTCATTCATGACTGACTTCTTCAATCTTCATTTTGGACAAAAGTGTAATCACTCTTGGTCCTGTTTATCAGACAGAATACTGGCAGTCAAGAGTTCTGACTCATTACACTGGCTCAGTACAGAAACTCTCTCTACCACAACACAGGCAGTACACAATCCACCACAAGACAGAAACTCAACACACTGCCTAAAAACAGGTGGTCAACACACTGCCTCAGTTCAGAAAGTGAGCACATTGCTGCTACGCAGAAACTCATTACACTGCCTCAGGGCAGAAACTCAACAAACTACTGCAATGCAGGCGCTAAATACTTTACCTAAATACAGAAACTCCCCACACTGCCTCAGTTCAGAAACTGAACACATTACTACAGTAGAGGCACTGAATACATGAAGCACAAAAACTCAACACACTGTCTAAATACAGAAACTGAGTACCCTGCAGCAATACAGGCACAAAATACACTGCCTAAATAAATTCAACACACTGCCTGAATGCAGAGACTCAACACACTGCCTTTATACAGTAACTCAACACATATGAGCCACATTCTGTACACAGATGCAGATTTACAAAGACCTTTTGCATGTGCAAGAACTTTATGCACTTTCAAAACCAAAACATGGCCAATGACTTGCCAAGGCATTTGTACACCAGAAATATATTATAATGACTGCATTTATTTTGTGTATTGAGATGAATGTCCATCTTGCACACGGACTTTATATTTTTAAATTTCTGCAGTTTATCAAAAGTTGAATTGGCTGTCTGTCAATAACAGACTGAATCTGCACCTGAATTATCCTTCCTTTCTTATTACTATGGGCAAATCTAACTAAAGAGCCAAGTCCGTGGTTAGTTTTTTTTTTAAAGTGCTTTATTAAGTATCGGGGCGCACTACATATTTCACATTATTACAGAATACAATCAAAGGGGAAAAGAGTATATTCACATAAACATACCAATAAAATATTGTAACGCCCTTTTTGCACTTTCCAGTAGCGCGCACACGTTCAGTCGACGCAGATAGAAGTTCTTGAGCACGTGGGTTAAACGTTCTTCATTGTAGAACGGAACATACACCATGGGTGACCTCGACCAAATCTTGACCAGGCGTATTTAAACGGTATGCAGACCAGACGGGAATAAAAACACGGACATTAGCGAAGTTATCTAACAAGAGTATACAGCCGCTTGCAGAGCCAAAACGCATAAAAACTGCGAAATCCTGCCGTTCAAACAATCCTCTTTGTTGACCAACTCGCATACAGAACCCGACTTTTTCGCGGCTATTCGATTAAACTGTTCTCTTTTAAGTCAACGAGCTGTGTTTTCTTGCCCTTATTTTTACACACAAAATCACAAGTTACATCACATATGCAATAAATATACCCTCACAAACTAGTATATGTATATCATGTATAAACTAGTGTAAAATCTTAAACACTGTATGCTGCAAAGAAAATCCAACAAAGTGTTACAATGGAGCAATATGCATTTAAATCTGTAAAACTGCATGTTTTCTAAGGAGAGACAGAACTTGTGACAGTGGGTGGATTCGCTAGCGCCCCCAGTTGGATCGCCCCAAAGAAACAGGCATGACCATAAACAGCAGCACTGTCGCAATATTTTACAAGTTCATAAGTGTCCTCTGCATTCAAGGAAGCTAGTGATTTTACCATCAGTTTGCCAGAAAGTATGTAGCAACATGGGCACGGTTACGGACAGATTTTTCATAATTTTTTTAATCAAAGAGTCTTGGCCCAATTTAGATGTGATTTCATTTCGGGAGTGATCCAGATCAAATTCTGGATCTAGGAATTTAAATTTACTTGTATCCCCCGTTGTGGCATCTTATATCGTTTTATGAAGGAAGTTAAAATGACATTCATATAAAAACATTAATATCAAACAAAGTTTAAAATTCAGTTCTGTTTTATTCTCAGATTATCCCCCAAAAAATTATATATAGGGTCTCCGGCGTTTCCTCTCTGCAAACACGCAGTTCCCCAGTCACCGCCCCCTCACCCCCAGCAGTCGGCACCGATGACCATCACGCGTACATTCGAGAATAAGCCAAGGGGCGACTCCGCAGTAACTGCTGCAGATTATTGACACCAATAATTCAATGGGCTTCGCCGGTTTGTTTTACTCCGTGTTCTGCTGTAACGCGCAGCAGGAAATCGAAGAAAATGAAGCGATACTAAGGTACGGACTTTGGCTCAACAGCCACACGCGAATAAGTATTGATAGTCTTCAGTTCGATCTCAGTGGATATCCGCTTAACCCTAAATATGCTCAATTTGAACCTTTCCTTTGTGTCGTTTAAATGCATTTAAATTCACTGATCTAATAACCAGACTAAAATAAGGGTTTCTAAATGCAATCAATAACTTTTTGAAATAATGCCCAGACAGCAACGTCATTGTGGACTTGGGATATATCAATTTGTCTGAGTAATACATTGACAGAAACCCACCAAAAATAATTACCCTAATAACAATTCTTATGTTATTTATGATGGATAAATTACTCTTGAATGAACAGTGCAATTTAGTAATCATATCTATTATTACTATCAGCGTTAGGATTTGTGTCACCAGTAATTATTAAGTATTCAGTCTACTTCAATGCGTATACATGTTTGTATGTGTGTGTGTGTGTGTGTGTGTGTGTGAGCGTGTGCGCGTGCACGCATGTGTCTGTGTGTGTATGTGTGTGTGTGTGAGCACATGCATGTGGGTGGCAGAGGAACTGATCACATGGATGGACCCAATTATTGCGACCGAGAGGATACTCATTCTGGTATGGGACAGAATTCAGTGAGCTACCCCTCCCCCATTACACTGCACACAAGGGGTGCAGAGGACTGAGTTTGGGGGGTTTTGGTTATGTTAGTGTGTGCTGCGAGTGATGTGTGAGTATCCCCCTCAGGACCAGCATGCTCAGTGCCAGGAAGCAGAGTCTGGAGCCAGAGTGTGACATGGATAACTTCTCACTGACCCCTAACTTGATCACAGAACCACAGGCTAATCGAGAGCTTCAGGCCTTTATCATGATGAGGAACCAGGTGGACAAGGACACTGAGGTGAGTAACAAAACGCCTGAGCATCTCCACCAGCAGTATATTAACACCACTAAAACTTACACCTGAACACCTCCTCACAAAAGCAGTTTATTAGCATCAGTAAAAATGACAGTTGAACAACTCCCCATATCAACGGTATATTACCAACTGTAAAAATAACAGTTGAACAACTCCCGACATCAAATTTCAGTACTATCAGTAAAAATGACACCCGAATACCTCCCAGCATCAAGAGTATATGAACACAGATTCAAGCAAATTAGGTCAAAACCTAGAATAGTAAAGGTGTGGTTTTATGATAGAGTGTCTACCGCTACAATGGATCAAATCCTGTGTTATGTCAACCCCTATCGTCCGAATAGGAGGGATACAGTCGGTAAAAGTTATCATTGTGCACTGCTAATGCGCCTCCTGCTGGCCATTCGAGCACTCGGCAGTTGCTGTCTGAGCAGGCACATGTTTGGGTTGTTCTCTGCATGCAAGGTTTGAATCTATACATGAAAAGCCACAGGGGCTGACAGGCTTGTTTAGTAGGAGAATCATGAACTGTCTCACTCCGTCGAGTTGGTGGAATGAGGGGTATAAGAACATGCTCGTGAATAGTTCTCTTATTAAATATTCCAAATTTGGGTAAGATTGGAGATGCCGTTATTTATTTATTTATTTATTTTCATTACACCCAAACACCTGCCCACATCAACAGTACATTAATACCTGTAAAAATAACACCTAAACAACATCTTACATCCACAGTGTCACACCTGCATAAATTACACCTGAACAACATCCCACTTCAACAGTATCTTGACATCTGTGTAAATTACGCATCTTCAAAACCCCACATCAACAACATATCAGTGAAAGCTGCTCTGGAGCACCGCTCTAAATCAACAGAAAATTAACACAAATAAAATTACTTTGGAACACCTCCAACCACCAACAGTATATTAACGCAAGTAAAATTACACTGGAACACCTCTCCTCACCAACAGTATGTTAACGCAAATAAAATTACATTGGAACAGCTCCCCAGACTAACAGTATGTTAACACAAGTAAAATTACACTGGAACACCTCTCTTCACCAACAGTATGTTAACGCAAAAAAAATTACATTGGAACACCTCCCCACACCAACAGTATTCCAGCTATTATTATTCCGCAACAACCTGCAACATCAAATGTATATCAACACCAATAAAAATTACACAGGAACTCCTCCTCAGATCAACACTAAATTAACACCAGTAAAAATTACACCCGAAAAACTCCCCACCTCAACAGTACATTAGACCCAATAAAAAATATACCTGAATAACTCATCATCAACAGTCTAATAACACAAGTAAAAATGACACCTGAACAATAACTTAAATCCACAGTATCATACCTGAGCAAATTATATCTGATCAATTTCCTGCATCAATAGCATTTTAACACCAGCAAAAATTACACTTGAACAACTCCCCACAAAAACAGTATATTAACATCACTAAAAATTAGACGGAAACACCTCCCCTCATCAACAATGTATTAACATCTGTAAAAATCACACTGGAAAACCTCCCCACATCAACAGTATATTAACAACAGTGAAAATCACACCTGGACATCTCCCCACATCAACCATGCATAGTCACCCACGTACAATGCACTTGATCAGCTCCCCGCATCAACAAAGCACACACATTTGAACACAACATCTCGGAGCACCTCTCCTCAGCAGTGTATTAAAACATGTACACGATGCACATGTACACCCCCCCACATCAACAGACACTAGTGCACATTACAGACACTCTACACACCTGAGCCATTAGAATCGAGGAACGCCAGTACACATCATGCAAGAATAGGTGGAACACTATCATTACTAGGAGCATGTACTTCATTACAGAACAGTTATTTCAACTACCAAGGTGTGCAGTGAAACAATAGCACAACGTGCCAATGCATTTATTTGTAGAATTTACATCAGTTGCGTCACTGTTTCTCCCTCTTTTTTCTGTAACCAAACAACACCCACAAGCCATTTTTTCCCCTGTCAGATGTGAGTAGTTCTGCTGGATGCGCTCACAGTTGTTCGTAATGACAGGTGGGGAGACTGTCAACCTGAACGGCGATCCAGGTGGGGAGACGGGCACTGATGACAAAACGTAGATTTTAGAGTAAATTAAGCCTCCTACAACAGGTTCACTACAAAATAATTGATAAACTAGAGTTGGACTCCCGAGAGCCCATACCTCCGCCAGCATAGCTGAATTTGAACTTTGGCCTGTATCTCAGCTGTTGTTTTGGCCTAGATATGCCAAAATCTATTCACTTGTTCCTCTTATGCTACTTTAACATTCTGCAAAGTCTGGTTAAAACCTATGCAACCATTTCTGAGATGTCCTGCTAACAGACAGACAAACAAATAAATAAATAAAGGGAAGCAGAAACGTAACTTCCTTGGCGCAGGTAACAATCGTATTTCACTAAATACTGTATGTTGTATTTGTATTGTAAAACAGAGTTGAAATGAGCAATGTTACCAGATAAAGTGATGTTTACCAGTCCACAGCACCGTCAGCGGGTCTGTAAAGGGTCTCTTTGTGTCATCGTATGCAACCGTGATGCAGATTTTATTTTAAAAGTGTTGAAGTGAAGTGGCGCAGTTACACGCTTGGGATTAGATGACTACAGTTATGAACTGGCACCTTTTTTGCCAGTTATTTTTACTGCAATTTACTGTAATTTATTGTAATCAGTTTATAACAGAGGTTCTGTATGTTAACTGTAAACCACAGTTAAATGTGCGCAGGGCTCCACTTACAGTATTAACAAAAAACACCTTAAATATGAACATATTGAAGTTTCATAACTTAACTATGACAGGAACATCATTTTCTGAATAGTTAAACACAACATTAAAAAAACCTCATCAATTTTGTGTAATTCCGTGATGGAGTAGTTTTTGCTTGTTTCTTCTATGAAAATTTCTCAAAAAATATATTTTCACTAAATAATATTAAAAAACAAGTTAATACCTTCAATATGACACATCATACTTGATTTTATCTTATTTAGTTGTAGAGTTACAACCCAAAATGTAGTAGGACTGTAATTCCGTGACAGCTTTGCAGCCCCCAACAGTGTATACTGGGTGAAAAATCAGTGGTGGTATGAGCTTAGGGTTCATATTGATATTAAAAATTTTGGCAGTAAAAAAAGATGCGAGGCTAAAGAAAAAAGGCCCGGGGCTATTGCCCAATAGCCAGATCTGGAGCACATCCCTGCTGTATGGTCAGACTCCTTTGAGACTAATCACATTGATTTACCGAAAACACTGCTGGGAGAGCTCTGGATTTAAATTTTTTTATAAATGAAGTGAAAATATCAAATTTTCTTTGGGAGATTCATGTAAGCTTTCGCAGGTCAGTCTCATGATGAGAGCTGTGGTTGCTCCTTAGATAATTCTGGAACAGTAATTCCTGGAATGTCTGCAATAGGAGTCACAGATAGAGCCTGTGAGCAGAAACAAGGGGACATTTTCCCAGAGAGCATTTCTGCTTAAACACCAGCCGCTGCCCTCTCGCCTCCACACCCGCCAAACACTCCGTCCAAGAGACGCAGACATAATCTGGGAGACACACAAAGACACAGACATCGTTGGCAGAGAGATATTCATCAGTTTATACATAAACCACACAGACAGACAGACAGACATACAGACGCAGAAGGGCAGGTCGATAAATGAACGCAGCTGATACACAGACACAAGCGAAAACACAACCAGTGCTACACGCTACTAAATATTTGTGGTTTTCTGTCTGTTGCTAGTTGATGAAGCTGATGTGTTTTAAACAGGAAATGAAGGGGGATGATCACGTCTCACGGCAGCAGGACACATGCATGTGCTAAAATGTCTTCTTACACGTGCTGACACACACTCATCCTCACGCGTGACAGGCATCACATGGGGCACTGAAGAGACGTGTGAAATGACATTACAAAATATTTTCTGAAGGAAAAGAGAAGCTTGTGGAGGAGCACAGAATGCAGCCATTTTGTTGTGTTCCCCTGGTAACCTGCTTGGAACCAGAAATCCAGCTGCATTCCATGCAAACAGCCAATGCTTGTGAGGGCCAGCATGTGATGCAATTTAGTTCATTTGATTCTGTTAACGGTAGGAAGCACACGGCATGGACAGGGTATAAGGCATTAAAGTGTGGGGTGAAGGCAGTCTGGGAAATGCAGGGAGGAAGTGTCTTATGAGAGAAGGAGATTCTCACTGCACAGTCCTGAGATCACTTGCATGTTACGGTTCTGAGAATACCACACACCAGGACTGTTTTGAGTAAACTCTCCTTCCTTCTCTCTACTAATGTAAAAGCGCCTTGCTATGGAATGTTTTTATACCAGACCAACAGCCTGACAGAAGTCGACCCAGTAAGTCTTGTGATTAGAAAATCAAAATGGCAGAGATCTCATCTTGAGGCTCCAGAAAGTCTTAGTTCCCAGGATTGCGTGTCAGTTTTCAAAATGCCTGCGACGTTACCAGACCATTTCCTGATTTGCTTAGTGAATAGGCTGTAAATCACATGCTTCTCATTCCATTACAAACTCAGTAAGTGAATAAAAGGAAACCCAATAGAGTGGTTTCAGTCCCTGTCTGCGAAGGTGGTGCTATAATTCTATACTGCCCTTCTACCCTGTGGGCCTGGGTCCTGATCTGAAGGTCTACCTTTGTGGTTTGCTTGGAAGTGAAGTCGGGTTGTAGCATGTTCCATTTGTTTTACCTTCATTAGCTGCTGTTTTAGTAAGGTTTCTCGCAGCTTGGTCATCCAGGAAGAAATAAAAGGGCCCTGTCAGAGTTCTGCAAACATGCAGTTATTCTCAAACTCTGCCACGGTTCCAGAATGAAGGCAGAGTTCTGGAAGCTTGTGAAAGTTCTGTAACCTTGCCAGCAATCTGTAAACACCAGTAAGCTGTGGAAGAATCTCAGAGTTCTGGAACTGTATGCATTACTGATGTAACACCCTGGCAATGCTGGCAAACAACAATGGGACACTTTCACAATAAATTTGGTCTAGGCAACAAAATGACTACTTTTGTTGAAACAGTCCCTCAGATCTGGTGTTGTGTTTAGGATCAGGTAGGCGGGGTCCCAAGCTGTTGACAAGGGGTCGTTGTGTCATGGCGATTTTTCCCAGCGCACAACGGTTCTCATTCTAATATGCAATATATTGAAGTTGCCTTCGGAAAAGTTAATATTTTGTTCAATTACATGTAAAATCACTGCCAGGACTGCCTCTTTGCTTTCTGGGGTAAAAGTAATGATGGAAGTAGAACCACCTGAACAGTTACATTCAATTTTAGAAATTGATTTTGTTTTCACACGCAATCCTCAAACTGCAACTCCTTTTTTTTTTGCATGATCGTATTCTTTTGACCTCAGTCTGTTCCAATCAGCTTTAGTATACAAATGGACCTGGATTTTATTTATAACAATGAAGATTTTTGGTCTTTTTTTACTTATTCATAATGAACACAGTGCAGGTTTAGATTAGTTATGCTGCATAAAATGGTATAATTTGGTAAACCGCCAGAAAGCTGCTGAAGACTGTTCTCTCGGACTGTGTATCAGGAGTGGGAGAAGCTGAACTACGACATCCACACGCTGAAGCACACGCAGCGGGAGCTCAGCGGTCGCTGGAGAAAGATTCTGCTTCAGCTGGGTGAGTCACACTGCACCCTAACCCTCTCTCCACCCATCTGCCTCTCTTTACTTACCCCACCTTCCTCTCTCTACACACACCGTCTCTCTCTCTCTCTCTCTCTCTCTCTCTCTCTCTACACACACTCTGTCTCTCTCTCTCAACACAAACTGTCTCCTCTCAACACAAACTCTCCCTCTCTCAATACAAACTGTGTCCCTACCTCAACACAGTCACCCTCTCGCAGAATGAACCGTCTCCCTCTCTCAAAACAAACAGATTCCCTCACTCTACATAAACTCTCCTCCACTCAACATGAACTGTCTTCTGCTCTCTACACACACCACATACTGAAGCTTGTAAACATTTAGACACTGCCACTATAGAAAAGTCGCATAATTCCTTCATGGTTCACAAAATTTGGATTAAAATGATGCAGTCAAGTTAGTGCACAGTCACCGTGTAGTTTAATCAGAACTTAGGCTCACTACATTCAAATCCAATGGGCAGGACTACACAGCCGCCAAATACTTAGTCACCATCCAAATACTGATGACGGATGGCACTGTATTCTCTCCCATCAGTTAAAAAAGTTTCCACTGAGCTTCCCTGTGTGCTTGTTAGCACAGTGAGTGTCATGTACTAATGTACTGTGTGAGACTGAATGCTGTGTGGTTGTAGGATACCAAGAGGAGGTGGACAGACTGCTGATGGTGCAAAGACAGGGCACTCTGAGTGACTGTGGAAATCTGGCAGCCGCCACGGAGCTGCTGAGGACTCTGTGGGTGGAGTCCAGCCTTTTTCCCGCGGGATACTCAGCCCAGGACAGATATGTCTTCGTCATGGTAACACATGTCCTTCACCTGCTGCATAAGCCAGCCCAGAGGAACCAAACACAGCTACATTTCTGTCTTGTACACCCCGGCACAGCTCTGGTTATTAAACTCTCAGGGCCTGATTAACTAAGATGTTTAGCACAAGCAAAATCTTTTTGCCCGTGCAAAACCAATAACATTTCCCATGATTGGCCAGAGTACTTGCCTTGTACCAATCAGTGGCAATGTTATTGGTTTTGCTCAGGCAAAAAGATTTTGCATGTGCTAAAGGTCTTAGTAAATCAGGCCCTAAGAGCTCTGCTAAAACCTACCTAAAATAAATATTCTGCCCAGAACAACCCAACAGGCCCTCGCTAAAAAACTAAGCCACCACAAACCTGCTAAAATCCCAGAACTGCCATGTATAATCCTGCTAAAATAACGACCCAGTATAATCCTGTACAGTACTGCTAAAAGGACTGAGTTGTATAACCCAGCACAGCGCTTATAAAATACCTGCCAAGTGTAACTCAGCACAGCCCCACTTAAATAATTGTTCTGCGTAACCCAGCACAGCCTGGCTAAAGTAACTGCCCAGTACCACCCAGCACAGCCCTGCTAAAAGAACTTACCTGTGTAAGCCAGCACAACACGACTAAAATAACTGCCCGGTATAACCCAGCACAGCCCTGCTAAAAGAACTGACCTGTGTAAGCCAGCACAGCATGACTAAAATATCTCCTGAGTATAACCCAGTGCAACTAAAATATCTTTCCAGTATAATATAGCGCAGCATTGGATGGCTAGATGCAACAAACACACCCACGAATATATATCTGCATTGCACAATAAATGTCAATATCTGTTTTTTGAAGAAATTTTGTAAATGATTAGTATGTTAAATATTCCTCGACTGATTCTGCAGGATCGCCTGGTCTCTCTCGACAGTGCTGAGGACTTTGTCAGATTGGCAAAGGAGAAATATCCAATGCACAGATAGGAAGAAGAGACCGATCGAGAGAAATATTGATCTCTTTTCAAGTGTATGCAAGAACAATCAAGTTGCAACGCTGCTAGAGCACTGTTAAAACCATATGGATACTGCCTGCTGTCTACAATCAGGACTACAGAATACATCATCCACAATGACAATGGACATGTTACCTAAATTGTCATTTTGTCATGATTTATATAAAGTGTAAATTCTGTAACAAATATTTGTGTTTATATTACTATTCAGGTCTGTTCCCGGATGATAAATTTTGAAAATAAACGTGAATACTGAGAAACAATTCCTATTCCCTGTTCCTGCTGCATTGTTTGGTTAAATAAATGTGCGTGCTGAGTGCATTTCTTAGAACTGACCACAAGAGAGCAGTAATGTCAGCCTTTTGAGAGGTGGGGGGTAAAAAACTTCTGGATCAATAAAAATAATGTATTTATTTCTGGGCTCAGGTATGTGAATTCTCTGTAACAGGTCCTAGAGGAAAATTTGCATGGAGGGCTTGTACAAGATGGTGAAACATCCTCAGGGTTTTTTGAGTGGCTCACATGCAGTTGGCACAGAGCAGTAGTCAGTGTCTCGCCCCTATAACCTGGCTTTGTGACGGCATTATGGTCACAAACTCAACTGAACATTCTGGGAACTCAATGAAATTAGAGCATTTTGCAACCTCCTCTCTTAAAGCGATTGAATAGTAACCGAAACAATGACTGCAGCAGCATTCCGAATCCTCTAGAGAAGCCAGATTGCACCACTCTGGAAGAAAAGCAGAGAATCTGGGATTTTTAATGGCAATTGCCACAATTCACCCCAGTTAACTAGTTGTTTGTGCACTAAATCGTATCCAGTGCAGGTCTCAATGGGTTTTTGGGGTGTTAGAAAACCTGTAGAATAACAGTCATTTGTCACAGTTCCGCTTAAACATCCAGATGAGGCCATACAGCCTTGAACATCCCCTTAGCTCACACTGACCTCTGACCCAGAGTGCCGTTGTGACATTAGGTAAACACAGGACTGACCCAGGCGGCTTGGAACTTCAGCCGTACTTTGTGAGCAAGTGTATTTGGGTGGGTGAGTACAAGGTCACAGCAAACTTACAAAACCTGTTTGCATCCAATAAAGTGTTCTGTTCAGTCAGGAACTGTCGTCACAGCTGTGTGGTGCACTGGACGTTTAGTGCCTGTGCATTTGTGTTAAACTGTTGTGCCAAGAACTGAAAGTGTATAAGTTGGGTTTGAGTATTTGCGTCAGCCTCGTACCATATAAGTCTCCTGTAGAAGGGCTGTGGGTAGCCAAGTGAGAGAAGAGAAGCTAATGACGCTATAGCTGATTTTGGAGTCCCGTTTCTAGCACCTGCCTGGCTGTGTGTGATTCCCTTGCAGCATCTACTTTGTCAGAGAAATCACAGATCACCACCTCATCTCAGTCCAATTCCAACCAAAAAAGTTAATCATCTCACCAATCTCCTTAATAGTATCCTTAATTATCATCACAATAGTACACTGTAAAAAGTCCTTCAATGGCAATGTCCATATGACTTACTTTTAAAATGTATATTTAGAGAAATAAATTGATTTTGTATTTTTTTACTGAATGTTTAAAGGGCATCTGGTATGATCTTGGGGGTATTCTCCATGTCTTTGGTCTCTGCGGTCATGTGTTTTTTCTCTCTTCTCATGTAAGACTATGATTTGCCAGCAGACTAACTAGCTTAATTGGTAAATTGGAAGCCAGCCCTATATAAAGATGGTCGGTGTTTGGAAGCAAGAGTCCACTTTCTTCCTGTTGAGCTCTTTTCGCTCTCTTACTGCCACTGGGTCTTTTTTTCCTCCTCCTAGCCTAGTTGAATGGATGACTTTTCTCATATTCTTAAATTAATGCTACTCTTTTTTTCCAAATAAATTGCTATTTCTGTATTATAATTTGCCTGGTCTCCACATTGTTCGGTCCGGCCAACCATGGATCTTAACAATCTAAAGTCGATTCCCATTGTTTTTGTTTATCAGCCAATCAGCAAGCCGCACCTGGGCAAACAAACCAAAATTGAAGGATTATCTACGCATGTACACAAAACATTGCTTTGAATGAATTAAATTGGTCATGTGACAATGCAAGATGTCAACAAAAGCAAGTGATTTGTTTGCAAACATTGGACGTTCAACGTCCCGTCTGAGAATCGACTTTAGACGCCCTTTAAGTTACAGAGAAGTAAAAAGTGTTAATGTTTTAGTAACTTAGAATTATCTATCATAAATTTGGAAATTAAGAAAACAGAGCACTGAGTGAGGCAGAAAGGATTCCAATGGCAGTCACTGAGGGAGAGACAGACATTGAGCTGCGAGGAGATGTACAAACCCCAATTCATGTGTAAAACATGAATAAAAACAGAAAAAAGATGTCACTTGGATGGTAGCTTGCTGTATGTTGCTCCAAAGCCTGTACCTTTCAGCATTAATGCTGCCTTCACAGATGTGTGAGTTACCCCTGCCATGGGCACTAACACATCCCCATACCATCGCAGATGCTGGCTTTTGAACTCTGCGCTGATGACAATCTGGTTGGTCCTTTCCTCTTTAGCCCGGAGGACACGACGTCCATGATTTCCAAAAACAATTTGAAATGTGGACTCATCAGACCACAGCATGCTTTTCCACTTTGCGTCAATCCATCTCTGATGAGCTCGAGCCCAGAGAAGCCGGCGGCGTTTTTGGGTGTTGTTGATATGCAGTTTTCGCTTTGCATGGTAGAGTTTTTTCTTGCACTTGTAGATGTAGCGACAAACTGTTAACTGACAATGGTCTTCCAAAGTGTTCCTGAGCCCACATGGAAATATTCTTCGCAGAATGATGTCGGTTTTTAATGCAGTGCCGCCTAAGGGACCGATGGTCACAGGCATTCAGTGTTGGTTTTCAGCCTTGCCGCTCACATGTAGAGATTTCTCCGGATCCTCTGAATCTTTTGATGATATTATGGACTGTATATGATGAAATCCCTAAATTCCTTTCAATTGCACGTTGAGAAACATTGTTCTCAAACTGTTAGGCTATTTACTCATGCTGTTGTTCACAAAGTGGTGAACCTCGCCCCATCCTTGCTTATGAAGGACTGAGCCTTTTGGGGATGCTCCTTATATACTTAATCATGACACTCACCTATTTCCAATTAACCTGTTCACCAGTGGAATGTTCCAAACGTTAGTTTTTTTGAGCATTCCTCAACTTTCCCAGTCTTTTGTTGCCCCTTTTTGGAATGTACTGCAGGCGTCAAATTCAAAATGAGTGAATATTTACAACAACAACAAAAAAAACAATACAGTTTATCCGTTTGAACATGAAATATATTGTCTTTGTAGTGTACTCACTTGAATGTATTGATGGCTTTGAAAGTATTTTTGCGTCAAAAGAGACCCAATATCCCTTACAAGAGACATGTGATAAAAAATTAATACAAAAGTAAATACTATTTGTGAAAAATAAATCTTTGTAACACGTTTCTTACATTTTAATTACTTGAATTATGTAAATGAAATTAAAATATAAAAACCTTTTTTCTTCTGGGCCTCAGTAGGATGTAGCAACAGTCATCCATAGCAGAGGTCAGGAATTTACGGTGAGTTTTGGGGGTTAATAAAAGTTATGCATGATTCTTTTTAATAATACCAACACAAAAAAACACCAGTTAAAATTATGATCACAATAACATTGGTTTAACACAATTGTTCAACCAGAATGCAGAACTAATGAGTAAGATCAACTGGCTAAATTCATGGCTGTTTTTAAGGTCAACAAAACAGAAATGATGGGAAAAAAGACTCTCCTCGTCTTATCCAGCAGGGAAGTGCTGGAGGCGAGTCCGGACTAATTACTTAGGCTGGTCATCGTCTCCTTCCTAATCCCAAACAAACAGGATGAGGGGGGCCAAGATACCGTCACAACATACTGACTGAAGAACCATGTTCTGAGACCATAAAAACTCTGCTAGTACAATATTAGCACCAATGCATTCTGGAATTACTCACAGAAATCAACATATTTTCACTGTGTTTGCGATTGTGTGTCAGCGTATGCGAGACTGTGCATGTGTTGGGTGTATGAGACAGAGTGCGAGAGTTTTTCTGTGCGTGTGTGTGTGTGTGTGTGTGTGTGTGTGTGTGTGTGTGTGTTCATATACATATACACCCACACATGCACGGACACACACACACATGTGAGAGTGATTTTTAATGGAGCAGAATTTTGGATCACATTTTTAAAGTAGATTGATTGTCTTTTTAGAACCATTGTTATTTTCTCAAAAATTCATTTTTGAACAGAAACATGGACAGAGCTGCCTCTTGGACCCTATTTCAATATCACCTCACCAGTTAGGTATTTCTTGAGAACTGATTTATGACAAACCACTGGTTTCTGCAAACATTTAAGACTTTAACAAGGAAACAAGACACAGCAAAATAACATTAAATGTCCCTCATAAAGGAGGCCCATTTAAGGCAAAAGTTCTGACTGAACTGACTGGTACCGCAGACTAAAACCGTAAGATTTCACTGTGCAGATCCAGCCATAGATACTGTAAGCAGTTTCTCTCTGGCTTGACTCCGACTTGAGGCAATTTAGATTATTTTCAGACTCGCCGTTGCCACTGAATCATTAGAGGGGCGTATGGGAGATGAATTCCAGGAACACAGCTTGTTTAGTGTATGACATGGAACCAGGACTTTAAGACGCATGAGCCATTCCAGAGAAGGCTTTTCAACTGTCCGTTGATGGAACACCAACAGGGGAATTACTGCAGATGTTCTGATAGTGATGGCAGCGATGAGATCTGAAGAATGTCTTTAACCACGGAGTTCATATGAAGTCTCAGAAACGGTGACCTCATCCGTACTGATCACCAGCATCTTACTGTAACACAGCTGATGTTCATCCCTTTCAACGCCTTCGGCTTCTCAAACACAACTGCACGCAAACACACCGACAACCATGCATTCACATGCACATACTCTCTCTCTCGCTCTCTCACACGTACAGATGCATGCGGCAGCACACACACATGGCCCAAGTCCATTTCCAGAGTGAACACGCACAGTGCGTGGAGAGAACATGGACGTCAGAGCTGGTGAAATTTGGAACAAATATGAGGCAAAGACGATTTGTCCATCCCATTTTATTCCTTGTCAGCCTGTATGAAAACCAACGGAGACGCATCACAAGGCCTACATGAGGAGCTGTAATATGCTCAGTCTGCTCAGACACCTCCTCTCAATAGAGCCATATTATATGGACCATATTAACAATCATATTGGCGTAAGTAATAGGTCTGAGTATTAGTATTATGACAGGTGTCCACACACAGGAAACAGCTCTCCAGCCCTGCTCATTCAGTACTGAGACACAGTGAGCTTTATTTATTACGCAGCTCACACTGAAACCACACTACTTTAAATATTAACCACTGCAATCCTGCATTCTGTCAGTTCCATGCTCTGAGTAAACCCATCTGTTATGGGCCGCTCACATTTCCTGTGCAGTAGTGTCAACAAGAGATAAACCTCTCGCTCCCTGCTAGATGGTCCCTTCCCCAAAGTCCTTCAAATCCATGGGGTAAAGACACTCTAAACATCGCTCACACAGAAAGTCAAAGGTCGTCCAACGTTACCATTGCTGCTGTTGATTTGAAGGAAGAGAGGAACGTTGCGGCGGGTGGGGAACCTGCTCATGTAGAGGAAGGTAGAAAAGCAGATGAAATGTACAGGCATGCAGTTTATAGGTGTGGTCAAGCATGCAATGTAGCGATGTGTTGCTTTGCAGTATAAAGAGGTATGTTTGGACACGAAGCAGAGATGTATACTGTATATTAACAGTGTAGAGGGGTTGGAACAGGAGATATAAGTCTTTGCCCCTTTTTTAAATACCAGGTTTTTAAAAAATAAAAAACTGAAAATAATGTCTGAAATTTCCAGTCATCTCATTTTTCTAACCCTCGTGGGTCACCATATCGGACCTGACCGCATGCATAGTGCGCTGTGCGCTACTGCTTACTCTATCGGTGTGAGATGGCTGGCTTCCTCTGAGCTGGCTATCATATGGGCCCAGACCAACAGCAGGGAAAAGCCTTTGTTTTACAGTGCTTTGGAACAATGGGTCAGCGGAAGTTTAAACGCCTGTAGCAGACTATATGAGTTGGGGGAGAGTGAAGACACACCCCCATATCAAAGCCTCCGAGAACATAGATGTGGGGCTGGACACAGAGTGGGCCTGTGGTTGAATACAACAGAGTGTACAGTACAGTATCTCACCGTCATCACGCCAGCATCTGCAGGAAAGAACAACGTCTCGGCCAGAATCACAAAGGACCCATCAGAGAGTGGAATTTCCTTCCTCCCATGTAACTGGGAATTGTGCCTAATGCACCAGTATAGTGAACTCGTCTGCAGCCTTAGTGCTAATGAGGCAGACCCCTGCCAAAAGCAAGACACAGCAGTCTGCCGCATGTGTCAATACCGGGCAATGACGCCCCCAAGGGGGGGCCACGGCCCCCTAGAAAACTGTTGGCCACCCCACTGCCCCCCCCCCCCCCAGAGCACTGCCTGTATGAAACATGGACGTAGCCTTCGTGACGCCTACCTCCGGCCTAATCCAAAAATGGTCAAAAAGGTGGACCGTCGCTGGAGCCGAGGCGAGCCGAATGGAGCCCGGTTGCTGAAAGACGCCCACCGAGATCGAATCTTCCAAACCAGCTACTGCTTACGAACCAGGCTAAGAAGCCAACTCGGTTCGATGCTACATAGTTGGCTATGGCCGAGATGCGAGGTCATATCTGTCCTCGCAAAGTAGAGCCCGCCAAGTTGCTTGTGGTGGCGGGTCGAACTTGTTTATTTCCGTGAAGAGATTGCGAGTTGAAAGTTGTGCACCGCTGGGAAGTTGTGACAGATGACTCACCCCTAGGGGTACGAGCGGTGCTCAGTTCAGATTTTTGATGCACCTTAGCCATGCCACATTAATGGTGGTTTGGCCAGTCAAACGTTAACATTGCATAACCTCAGCTCACTAGCCAGCCTGGTGGTGGACCTTTATTTTCCCTCCTCACACAGGCATGTTCTTGATCTATAGCCCGACATTTTGAATTCAGTGAAGGCCGAGTTAATTGGCCTCTGTGGCTAACATACGCACAGGTTATCAATGCTAGCACAGCTGGGCTCCAAGGGTAAACCATGGTTATTTCAGCAGCTACCCAGCTAATCTATGACCTTTATATTCGCCAACGATACCAATGTGACTTACAACGTTTCTTTTGCGTCCTCTAAATTAAGGTACTTCTGGACCTCAACAGAGCTTTTGCTCTTAGCTTCACTTTTCACTTAGGTTTTTTGTCTCTCCGTGTAAATGTTGCGTTACTGGACACCGAATATAGTCAAACAGGGCCAGCTAGTGGCACTGTTTCCGTTGCCATTTGGCTTATTAATAAGGTTAATGTACTTTTGTTGCTAGTGAGCTTGTGGATGATGGACTTTATGAAGAAACACATTTAGCGACAGCTAGCTAGCTTGCTAGATAATGAGGGATATGACTGCATCCCTACAAGAGAGGAACAGCAAGAGACAGAAACTTTGCGCAAAAGTGTGGAACAGGCAGCAGCCTCAGTCACAGCCACAGAGACTGGTGAAGACTCAGCGAGATCTAGGCCAGCCACTACCAACCTGTCCCTGGACCAACAGGTGAATTTATCAGTGTGTCCTTGATGATGAAAGGGGTGGCTGCAGGGTAAAATCATTTGGGTAAATCTGTGGTTATGGTGTGTCAATAGTGAGTGAGGCATTTTCATGGTAATTGTGTAAAACCTTTGTCAGTACTTCAGACTAAGAATAGTCTGAATCGAAATGTTCATTGGCCAATATTACAAATGTAATGGAGAACACTTACTACTCATACTATTTGAATTAATATTATTATTATTATTGTTGTTGTTGCTAAAAAAAAAGCTGTATTGAAAACTATTGGAAATGTTTGTGTGTTTTTCTGAAACACTGAGGCAAATGTGTAGGATGCATATTGTCTTTTTAATGGAAGGGAAAGGACAGGAAACATCTTGTGTCTGTATTTTTTGTGAGTATGTTTTAGATTCGGCTGTAAGTTGACAGGAAAGATATAAGAAATTGGGGGGGGGGTACATGACCACGGGCTGGAACTGAATCCGGGTCACACAAGGAGGACCGATTTGCGGTGCCACCCCAAGATTTTCACTCGCCCCATCTGGCCACCCCTATGAAAATTTTCCAGGGGGACAAACCCGCGTGTGTTTGGTGGTTTCATGAGAAACGAGGCTGGTACAACAGCCATGTACCCATGAGCAAGAAAGAGGACAAGAGAGGGATGGTGTCCAGTACAGAAGAGGAGATTGAATAGAAGAGACAACCAACAGTGTGCTGTGAGCTTACAGGGAGCAGCTGAATTCTATCCTGTAAGGTGGGCCTGTAGGATACAGCCATCTCTGATGTCATACTTCACCCCTAATGACAATTCCAGAAGTTTCTATAGTGAGGTGTGGCTTTCCTGGTTGACACTGAAATTATAAAAACAGGACAGAACACGTGAGCTTGTTTGTATAGCGCGCCGATGCCCTTGCACATTTTCCCCCCCCAGTCAAGTTAAAGGAAAAATCAACACAACTTCACTTGTTGGAAGGTGAGGGGGGCATCCTCTGATGCATCCTCTGATGCAGCCTCTGATGCAGCCTCTGTTCTATTTGCTCTTGAACAGAGAGCCCTGGCTCTGGCTAAGTAATTAAAATATTACTGTTTTAGCATTTCCAACACGGCCGCCAAACACTCCTGCATTGTTACACCTCACCTCAAGTATTGTCTGAGGGGCCTTTCGCAAGGGAAACAGGAAGTGTGCCATGAGCTGTGACGTAGGTCTGGTTGTGAATACAATAAAAAAGAAAATACTAACGTGGTAACTGATAAGGCAAATAATAATATTTTTTACAAGGAATTTAGCAAAAAAAAGTTTATAATTATTCATCATCTCACCGTTGAATAATGTCCACAATTTCCATTTGCTGGAAATTTCATTAATACTGCAGACATTGACCTATACTGACCTATAAAGCCTAAGTGCAGTAACTGCATTTTGGGTAAAATGTGAATTACACCGCTTTGGGTCTGAGGGTATTTGGAGCTCAGGATTTATTTGGCTAGAAATTACACCATGATAAGTCAATTAACCATAATCTATCAGTTACTAGTTACTGCACTTAGCCTTTGTAGGACAGCATACATCCTTAGATCAGAGACTTATACCTGCCCACCTCATGACGTAAAGATTAGATACATCCTATGACTGTAATAGACTTAAAAAGATTGTAGCTACCAGTATGGAGTTCAATCAAGATGTACAGGTAATTGTCCAAATAATTTGTTCTGAATTGTGAAGAGCTGGCTACATCTGAACAAAATGGTGATTCCATGCAGTTTCTGTGCTGCCAGCAGTTCTGTATAGCTCATCAAAATATGTTTTGCTCCTTAAATGTAGGGCATTGAGAATATGACCTAACACACCTGGACGGGCCACACACCAATAAACCTGAGCTGTGTGCACATGCAGGTGAACCTGCCGCTGTCCATGGTGCTGGAGGGCTCCCTCCTTCGGGAGACAGCATGCTTGCGGAGAAAGGCTCGGACAAACTGGACACAAACAGGAGTCAAACAAGAACTTGGAGGGTTGGAGTGTTTAAATGCTCACAAGCTAATGCATGGATACAAGGAAGTCCATCCAAAACAAATGCCTGCTCCTCCGTAACACTTCGGGATGTGAACAGCTGATATAATTTCACTGAAAAGTTCTTGACGAACAAGTAGCAGTAGCAGTAGCAGTGGCAGTAGCAGTGGCAGTAGTGGTAGCAGTAGCAGTGGCAGTAGCAGTGGCAATAGCAGTGACAGTGGCAGTAGCGGTAGCAGTAGCAGTGGCAGCAGCGGTAGCAGTAGCAGTGGCAGTAGCAGTGGCAGTGGCAGTGGCAGTGACAGTAGCAGTGGCAGTAGCAGTGGCAGTACCGGTAGTAGTAGCGGTAGCAGTGGCAGTAGTGGTAGCAGTGAAAGTAGCAGTAGCAGTGACAGTAGCAGTGACAGTGGCAGTAGCGGTAGCAGTGGCAGTAGCAGTAGCAGTGGCAGTAGCAGTAGCGGTAGTAGTAGCAGTGGCAGTAGCAGTGACAGTGGCAGTAGCAGTAGTGGTAGCAGTAACAGTAGCAGTGGCAGTAGCAGTGGCAGTAGCGGTAGCAGTAGCGGTTGCGGTAGCAGTAGCAGTGGCGGTAGCAGTCGCAGTGGCATCAGTCGAAGACAGAATAGTGGGTGTAGCAGTGGCAGTCCTCGCAGTGGGAGGAGTAACAGTATAGGTTATGCTAGCTAGTGTCAGTAGTCATGAAATTTGGTTTAATTTGCAGTGGTGAGTTTGTAGCTGGTCTGTGTCGACACGTCAGTATCTAGTTTCATTGTAGACTGCTGATCACAGTGTTATTTTCCTCATGGATTTCACAAAATAATGTATAACTCTGATGCAACCAGCATCACAAAGCATTGCTGTTTTTTATGCAGGTACATGGAGTCATCTCTCTATACACGGGACCTTGTTATTCACTTCGACCACTTTTTTTTCCTGAATAAGTCCATGACTGTATGTAACAGGTGACATACTGGAAGCCATACAGAATCGCCGAAATAAGGATTGGCAGTTCTGGACATGTCATAACCCCCCCTCCCCCTCCCAAAATTGTGTACTGTAAAGGTGGCGTTATATTTTGCGCATCCGCGAACGCTTTTGTGCGCCCTCGGACGCAGACGCGTCCTCTGCCAAATATAGTTAAACGCATTGAGCGCTCCTGTACGTGGGAAGAAGCGAGGAAAAAGCATCCGTGTTTGTTTGCTAGCGCGTGTGCAGTCGGTCTTTTGATCACGCATTCCTGTGCGCTCGGTCAGGAAATTTTGGAGGGTACGCGGTCGACCGCGGAGAGCTATGCGCACACTGTTTGATGACGAAAATTGCGTCAACGCGCTCTAGCATCCAACAGCGCACACGAGCACATGCAAAGTATAATTCCGGCTTAAGAAGTTCAAATGCAGCTTTTAGCCCAAACGTAACATTCTGCTCCAGAATAATTTCTGGTGAGTTAGTATAAATGTCTGTATAAAGGAGCGCAGGGACTGGAACAGACTGGAAAAGCCCTTTTTCTGCAGGCTCAGCGTTATGAAAGGAAAGTCTGACATTGACCAACAGTAGAGGGGTCAGAGGAGGCCGTGCTCCCTGAATGCAGAGCTGAGTGTTAAAATAAACTATGACGCAGGATACAGCCAGAGGTCGTCTCAGGATCAGCACAGGGCTCCCCGTAGCAGGAGAAAATTAACCCAAAAATCCAATCAAATGCTGAGATTAAAAATGTACATTGTTTGGAGGTGTACAACAAATTAAGGCCATCTCCAAATGCTTATTATTCAAGAGGAATAATAATGCCAGCAAGTGAAAAAAAAATGTGAATCAATAACAATCAATAACAATATTGTTCAAATAGTAGGCCTATGCTGTAAACAGTATATGCGACCCTGTCACACTTCTCATTGACATTCAGAAGAAGAGAGAAGCTCAATTTAAAGTTGAGGTGCAGAACTGCAAAAATCTTGAGTGATTTATTTAATTGAGTGAGCTGCCAAAGGGAACACGTGTTGTTCAGCACACAGTGTGGTTGGAAACGGGGATGTATCAAAACCAACAGGTGTAAAGATCCAAAGCCAAGAGGTGCATTACACACGACTACTGGGGACATAAAGTGTCCACTGACCGTGGAGCAGGACCAATGACTTAACAGCACAACACCCAATGGGTGATCCTTATAACAGGAGACTTGTACAGTATGTCGCTCTCCAGCCCAACACTCAACAATGTCTCTGGCTGGAGATGGACATTCCAGGAGTCTAGAAGCCATGTTTTACTTTCATCTATGAGCTCAGTGTTTCTCCGGGACTCATCTGAATTGTCCTTTTTGCTCAGGAAAACATATAATGCCTTAGAAATGACCAGGATGTATTTAAATGGCATTTGTGGTAAGTGCTGTTTGAATTCTCAAAGCAAAGGAAAGGTGTTACACTGCTTTCATACTCATCTCTAAGAGTGTAGTGTTCACTGGACCATCTTTTGTGAAAGGAAATGATATAATGCCATCCCATAATTCCTTGAACAGCATAGAGCATTGCATGATCCATCCAGCCCTTTACAGAAACAAACTGACATGACAGGTAAGGAGTGGACGATGACATTGCCTATAGTGTTTGAGCTGTTGACTTCTCAGAGCAGCACATTGTGTTTTCCCAAGTCCTTCTCAATTATCCTTTACATCTTTCCTTAACCCCATGAACTCACATTTTTCAAGAAATTTTAGTTGGTTCAAGGTCAGAATTTGTTTTTTTCCCATATTGTAGGACAATGTCCCAGATATATTCTGTATTGCAGCATTTCACTGAAGCTACATCACACTTACATTAAGAAAAATAGTCAAACCTGGGATTCCACATTTTTATAGTCACAGCATCTTATCAAATGGAAAATATCTTCAGGTTGTGCATTATTTTATACACATATCCCTGTGATTAAGAAGGACATATTTGGGCTGGTTGGAAACCTTAGGATCTCCACCAGAATTTAAAATAGGCCTGAGGCCCTAAAGGTTTGATGACAGCTGCTGCATTTGATGGACTGATCGGTCTTCAAGGGTTTAAACCCTATGATGTTTTCATCAAAGTTAAAGAAAAGTGGTTAGGAGATGAGCCAACAAGACACAGCTAATTTTCTGGCTGTTGGAGCACAGCTGAACTAAAATAGCTCTGCCTCCTGACTGAAGTATTATGGACTGGATAAATCCAGGAGGTTGGAACAAAATACTGACAAGGACTAACATTTTGTGAACTTGGATTGTTCACGTGTGACTGTGGGCTGTCTGCACAGTAACAGACGGCTCCCGTCAGGGCTATTTCTGTCTGCTTACCGGGGTTTCCCACAATTGCAGGTGCAGTTGTTTGTTATGAGATAAACACTCACGTCATAGACTTGGCTCAGTAAATTCCTCATCTTATGCCTTAGTCTGGGTGATTTTTTTTTTTTTTGTCTTTCATTTGATTTTATTTTTGTAATTCCCACTGTGTTTTCCCACAGGCCTCCTTCACCCTCTGCGCGTTTGTCACTGTTCTGCGGGAAACAAAAGGCTCAAAAAAATGGTCGCTCTCCTTGGCACTAAGAGCAGGCTCCTGTACTCTTGCCTCTCATTGGCTGTTGTTGACCAACGCTGCCAGTGAAGAGGCATCTGTTGTGTTTAAATGATGGCCTCATGAACTAGTTTATCTAAGCTTGTGCTCTGACAGTTTTCACTGCAGATGTCTGAAAACCTTCTACTGTTCATCTTCCACATCCTCAGTGACGTGGACGCAGAATAGACCAAAAGAGCCAGATTAGATACACTTTATTGGACCCCCTGGGGTAATTTGTCCTCTGCATTTGACCCATCCTATTGTTAGGAGCTGTGGGCAGCCACAGAGCAGCACCTGGGGATTATTTATTTATTTATTTATTTATTTAATAGTTTTATTGACAAATCATAATAGGAGCACCAGGCTTTGCTCACTGATGCTCCAGCATAGTTCTGAGTTCTGAGGGACAGCATCAATTACATTGGCACGAAATATGTCATCAACCTTACCTTATTCTAAATAACAATAATAATAATAATAATAATACTAAAAATGGCCCTTGCTGAAGTGGGCAATACCCCTCAGCCCCGAAGGTCACTGCTGCAAGGTCAAAGGTCAAACTAGGACGAAACCTCGAAAAGACACACCTACCCCCCATGGAGAGTCCACATATGCAATACGAACTTCCTAACCCAAGTGGTTACAGAGAAATAGCCCGGAAAAAATTGACCTCCGCCCGCCCGCCCGCCCGCCCGCCCGGACGCCTGCCTGCCGAAGGGACAACCATACCCCTCGTGCCCTTGTCTGGCTAAGGGGTAAAAATAATAATTGCCCGGGATTATGTTTATTTATGGTTGAACTAGAGGTAGCAGATGTGAAATGTTTGAGCCAGTGGTCTGAACAGTTATTAAATGGTGGTAAAAGACACTTGGAACTGCGAGCCAAGAAATGAGCCGAAGCGTTCCTATGTCTGCTCTGGATGTACCAAGAGAGGCTGTTTCATGACGTGCAGTCAGATCTGAGGAAAAGCAACTTTAAACAGCGCATGACTCAGCCCTGTAGTCTCCTTAAATTGGCCGAGCTAATAATCAATTCAGTCTCCTTCTCTCCGATGCCAAGAGAGAATCATTTTTTTGCTGACCGACTCAAAGAAAACATTGCCTCTAAGCCAACACTTGCCCTCAGTCTGACCTCCAACAGCCTGTTAGCTTAGGACACATTTGGGGTTTCGTGAGGTTGTTTTGATGACATTTGAACTTGACATTTTGAATGCAGAAGGACAGTTTAACAGCAGAGAACAGAAAAAAACACAACAGGATTCTGTGATTCTGTGCCAGGATGTGTGATCTCAGACAGTAGTGCTCCGCCACAAATTACTCGCCAAAGCTTAAAACAGACCGAAACAGACATGAAAAGAAGCTAAGTTAGGTGCAAATAAGTCACTGGGAGGGGAGTGAATTCTAGATGAGATTCATTTTGTGCCTACTTTGTGACAAAAAAGGTGACCAGAATCAGGACCCTAATAAAACAAACTATACTCTTCCATGTGCTGGACTCTTTCTGCTCAAGATCTTCAGAATCTCCTGACCTCTCTAAATGATGACACCCACGCTGAAATATGACCATTCAGAGGTTAGTAGCCACTGGATTTTATTGCAACAGGTTGAGACAATTTAATCCCCCATCCCTTCATGACCCTCTCTGTCCCTGCCCCACCCACCTCTCCTTTACTTCTCCACTGCCTCATGGTCTCACCCATCAGGCCAGTCCCTCAGTCTGTCACTGGGAGACCCAGGGCATCACATCACCCTCATACACCGAGGGGAAACTCTGCCATAAACCAAAGCTCAGAGGATTAATGAAACAAGACCTGACTGCCAATCAGAGCTCTGAACTTCATCGGCACAGTCAATTACAATACAAATGCCGTTAAATAGGAGAGAACGTTCTTGACTTGGGCCCAGCATGCAGTAGATAAACACTGATAGAACTCAACTGAGTGAATTTCTTTGCAAAAACCTCACCAACATAACCCTATCTAGACCGGGCTTATTGGGGCTTCCCGGGTGCGAGGAGGGGGCCGGTGACTTGTAAATGACATAGCGTATGACCACTAAATTTGCAGGAGATGATGTACACGTAAAACTAAATCACTACAATCATTTTGGTATTATTATGACCTATTATGACTTCATTATGACCTCATATTTTGATTTTCTCTGCCCGAAACTGTCATGATACTGTAATTTCTTGTTCATTCTAGGGTATGCATCACAATTTTTACACATAATGTGTCTTATAACACTGAAATGTCTACAAAAATTTCAGCTGCCAGAGGCAATAGTAACAATGTCAAAATGTTTTTCTTAGGAGTTCAGGTCAGGAAGAAATGAAGTAAAACTTATGAAGAATTACAAGTTTGCGTAAGAGAAGATGGTGGACTTGACTTATTGGTATAAAATTGTTCCCAGACAAGTTTAAGGAAAAGTCACCAAGATTGGTGGTCCTAGCTCAAGCCGTTCAGAAATTATACGACATGAAAATTGTTGCAGGCATAAAGAGCCCCCCCACCCCGGTCAGACATTCGTGCATGCATAATTACACAGAAAGGCCCACACTCTTTAAAGCTTCAAATAACCATACAAACTTCAAAGCACAAGTACGTAAACAAGCAAGCGCAAGCACATGCATTCACACAAACGCACGGAATAAAAACGGCGAAACAGTGGTTGCGATGACGTTGAAGCACCACAGCAGGGGGATATGAGGTTACCGTCTGTGCAGCAAGGCCTCTGCCCTCTCAAACACCCAAACAGCAGGGCTCACTGGCTTGGTACTGACAGACATCAGGATACATCCTAATTAATAAGGATTAACAGGCAGACCAGTCACTGCTCTATTCACAGTAGTAACAATCACCACCAGGACACAGAGACCTCGAGATCTGTACTGCTCAGCCCACACACACCATCGTACCCAATCAGTGTCCGGGAAAAAGAGGGATAATTAGAGAGAAAAGAGCACCTGCAACCCATTTCCTGTCCTACCTGTGTCCTCCCAGTTTGAGATGATGGTCTGAGTCCAACTCATATTTTTTTCCCCAACCTTTTCTTCTGTTCAGTCCCCCCCCCCACGGGGAGAGGAGGAGGAATACAGTGGGAAGGGAAGAGGAAGTTGAAAGGAGGAAGAGACATGAATGAATTAAATGGAAAGTCTAAGCTACTTCAGAACATCACTTCAAAGTTTGGTCAGTATTTGAAGACCACAAAGGAAACACGATCGGAGTCCAAATTTTGTATTTCTGTATATTTTATTATAATATCTATAGTAATACATAATATTATATATTATATAGTATAATTTTTTTTTTTTTTTTGCATATTTTTTCATTGCTTAGTTTCTAAGATCATTTTGAATTTTTAATTCATCGTTTCTCTACAATGCGAAAATGTGACTGATCATTTTTCCACTGTAATCTTCATTTACAGACAGTTTCTGGACGCATATTACATCACGCCAATCTTTTACCGATCATGAATTCCAGAAAAAACATTGCCAGAGAGCCCATGAGTACGCCACAGCCAGTGGCGGCTGCCTTGTAGTGACGTCATTTGCAACGTTTATCCTCCTTCAGAAGCAGGCACCATGATCAAATTGATCACTGTGCTAATATAAGGAGCCACCACAGCCACCATCCTCAGTGATGTGACTGACGTGATCACAAACTGTCAGGTAAACTCACAGAATTCATCATTGCAGGGAAAAAAGTGATAATTTTATCCACAACAGTTGTCACTTTGTTACTCAGTTATGGTGATTTCATTCATTTAATTTCAGATTTTGAGTCGCCATGGTGACCTTGAATATACATCATAATTTTTAATTGAGCGTGGTAGAGTCTCCCAACTTACTCTCCAGGCCCTAAAAAATACACACACTCATTTTAAGCCCTCATGTTCCCTGTATCTCAATGACTGGGCCCAGAAAAAAACCTCTCAGCTGCGCAGCTGGAACATGTTCTTATCAGCAGACATCAGCTTATCTGATTTGCCCTGTTTATATTCAGACTCTTTAACTATGTGAGCTACCGACTGCCAGCCTCGCAAAGGAAACTGAAGCTGGGCTCATTACCACTGGGCTGGGGTTTAGAGGCAGGAATTCTGCTCACTAACACTCCCAGGGAATGCAACCCATCTTACTGTAAAAGGGTTTTACAAATAGTAAATAATAGATAATAATAATAGATAATAATAGATCACAGGGCCCTTCCCTTTGTTCAGCTCTGCGCCATTAAAATCTCTCTCAGGTTAGTTTGTCACACCAAAGGAACAAAGAGTTCTCCAGCATAGAAATTATTATTTTTACTTATTTCCCATGGCAAGATTCTTCATAATTTAAAAGTTACAGAATGTCAGGGTCTAGAAAACCACAGAAATGTTTCATGCATTTTTACACAAAAAAAATAAATAAATAAATACTGTCAGAAATTGTCATACATTTAAAAAAAAAAGAGAGACTGTCGGAAAAGTTCATACATTTTCATAAAAAAGAAGACTGTTGAGAGGGCTGAACAGTTCTGCATCTCCATGAACCTACGGGAATCAGAGACCTCAAATAAACACCATGCTAAAGAAAACATACCCTGCAGCCTTAAAGCATAGAGCAAACACTGTACATTATCATTGTTATGGCTCCAGACTAAAAGAACCACAATGATATTTAAATCACACCACTGAAGTCTTTAAATACAGGATAAAAATGCCTGAAAACAAATCATTGCTTTTTGGGAGACCCATATGATGGCCACAGCTGACCCAGCGAATGGCTCGAGTTTTTCAAAAGCGAAGGGGAAGTGAAACATCTTTGGAGTTTGATGCTGAAAGAAGATGATTCTTCATAAATGAAGATTATTATCAACATGCACATTCAGCCCCATTGATGTTGCGACTCTGAAGGTAAAGAACATCAGAAGGACCCCTGCCGCTCCTGTCAGGACGTGTCAGATCTTTGTCTTTATCTCACATCGCTTCTCAGGGGATCGCTGCTTCTGCCTGCAAGATAGACCAGATACCAAGCGGAGCACTCTCCATACAGTCCGCTTCTGACAACCTCTCAACCAGAGCAATCCATGCAATTTATTCAGACTTTGAAAAAGGTCTGAGCCAAGCGCAGTTCAGTGAAAGTGTGTCGACTGTAAATAGATCCTGTTGTTCTGTACCAGAAGGAATTAAGGAACCAATAGTCTAGATTAGATAGTGCTTTGCACGAATTGAACTAAGGCGGATCTGAGCCAGACTGCCCCAATACTAGAAAAACACTTCTTCCCTTCCTCAACTTGTCTCCATAACATCTAAAACTGCAGGATGAAAATATTTGTGGGGTATTAGAGGAAGTATATTTTTGAGTTTTGGGTCTCGATAATCTGCTCCGCCTCAGCAGAGGCTGAAAGTAGAGATTCTGCACCAGGCAGAGTTATGAAGGCGTCACGCACCCATCTGCTACTGAGCCGTCCACTCAAACCAGTTTGGGACAGCCGTTCGGTATTGGGTCAGCCAGAGTTTTGATAAGGGAGATAATTTACAGGTCTCCTTGAGATTTTGAGTCCCAGCTAATTGGCTTCTCGTTGTCCAGAACTGTGTTCAGACAGTGTTTTCTCAATAGGACAGGAGTAAATGTGCACACTGTCCAGTCTGCTTTTATTCTACACAGCAATCAGACCAGCGAACCCAAGAGATGAAGGGGGGCTTGGAAAGCCTTAAAAATAATAGCAGTAATGATAGATGATTATGTCCTCAGTTCCTGCCGACATTTCAATTTTGCTTCTAATGCAATGATGTCTGACATTATTTACGATCATTTCCTGACACACAAAACAAACGAAAACATCCTTATTAAAGGCACAGTAGAGCAGCACCTCAGCACTTCTGGAAGCATCTATCACCACAGTAAAGTCAATCCAAGCCCACTGTTAGTCCATGTCTGCATCTTGAGCCTGGCTCACATCAGAGGATCATTCAGATAAATTTGGGCCCCATTCGATCCTCCGATAATCTTAAGCAAAGTCTGATTTTTTTAAATGCATCTACAGATGATCTTTCCCGAATCTCCAGTGGTGTGAGGGGCGCTAATAGTGTTTTCGCCATCACCAGATTTTCTCAGCAGCCCATCAGTGATTTCAGGCTGGATACGTTTATCATGTTAAATATTTATGTTCCAGTATTTAATAGCATGAGGTTTAAATCACTGTGAGTGTACCTTCTCACACTACATGACCATAAACCCGCAAAATGAATGATTTATATGTAGTTACGTCCAAGTCTCTAAACATCTGTTAAGATTTCAAAAGTTTTCTGATGTGGGCAAGGTTTAATGAAAAACACCAATTTTTTACACTGGCATCACCACCATTTCAAAGCCAAACCAAAAATACATATTTTTTTCCCTGAAAACAGTTTTGTTTAAATATGCACTTAAAATCAAAATGCAAAATCTGAACCAGCACTGCTGTTGTGTATCAAAATTGGGGAGCATCAGATTTCAGAGATCTGTGGGGCTGGCCAAGGGTCTCATACAGCATCCGCAAAGGACCAGAGGGCATCCGAACAATGGTGATGCACACACACACACACACACACACACACACACACATACATTTTCCCATCCTGGGCGGGTACAGCATTATCACTTCCATGCAAACTCATCCGTTTTGACTAGACTTCCTCTATATCCTTATCAGGCTCGCTTTACTGATCTCGACAACAATCCCAACAAAGCATTCCAAGCGCGGTAGTTCTCTTATCATAATTCTCATTTCTCATTTAGTCATTGCTCGATAGGTTGCATACACTCAACTCGGACATGAGGAATGTACTATTCTTACACCTAAGCACTGTGCACTGACATGCATTCACACTGAATCATTTACTTTTACACAGGTCCTTGGGGTATTTAATGCATACATGATGTTTTGAGTCCTGCTTGTATACACACAGACTCCCAAGGTAACATTTACAGAATCTTGCTTGTTTTCTTATAAAAAAAAAGATAATGTCTGTTTGTGCAGTAATGAATTAATGGAATAACTGAATGAAGATACATGGCGCAGACAACAGAAAACATTCCAGTCCTGTTAGGGTCTTCATCAGGGAGAGCGAAGATTAGCATTTTACTTGTACATGCAGATGTAGACATATGGAATAACAGGTTATGTACCGTAAGACAGCAGGTACAAAGTGAGGGAGAAACAGTAAAACGCACAAGGCAATTAACACAACAAAATTATAACAATTTTTTGAATATTTATTATATATATATATATATATATATATATATATATATATATATATATATATATATATATATATATATATATAAAATTGATAGTGTAAATAAACAATATGAATGATGACCAAATACCCTGAAATGTAAATAGGTACATAAGCTAGTATCATGGTGGTAAAAAGGAGTTTTACGCAAATAACTTTCCTATTCTAAATTTGCCATAGTTTTGGACAGAGTGAAATAAGCTCTTTTAAATAGAAGTGGCTTAAGATCCAATTCTATTTCAGCAGTGCTTCAGCTATTTTAAATGTTCGATACCCATGTATTTCAGCATGAATGCATTGTATTTTGCCAAGATAAAGTGCATTTTGCTGCAGTGAATAAGATTCAGCTCATTTAAATGTATCATCTGACCTAAAATATACACCGAAAACATTGAGTGAGCAAAAATTGCAGCTAATGAAATATCTGTATTTGGAAGATAATTAAAGTTGCCACTAGGTTTATTTAGGCAAGTGATGATGGCCATTTTGACAGTTAAATCCCCACACATTCCCAACATTAACCACAGGGCTGGGAAACGGACTGGGCACCGTGAACAGACCATGAGTCATTAAGATAAACCTAACTGACCTTGCAGCTCATAACCCACAGAACAACAAATAGAGTTTTGAGTCCAATCACAGACCTTCCATACCTAGCTTCCCAACGTCATGGGAACAGTTTTCCCTTTTAGTTTGCTTGGAGTTCAAGTTAATGATTTGCCTATTCGTTTTACTGTGATATTTCTCTAACCCTTTCACGCCCACATATGGAAATTTCTGTATTATGCTAACTGACTCCTCTGCCCGAATTTGGATATTTCCTCCTTTTTCGATTGCCTTGGGGTCCTCAATCTGACCCAGAAAGTGCTGGTGTGGGCGCATACTTTCATTCTGACTACACACCAGATTCTACCAATCAAGGTCTTCAGCAAAGATTCAAATTCATGTCGAAGATTCAATTTTACTATCTCATGTTATGAAATGCTATGGTAAACTCGAAGTTTCATTAAAACTCTGAGCATATCTGAACTGGATACGAGTGGTCTGAATCAACTTAACCAGAGCACTTGTTTTTGGTTTTGTAAAAGCTGGGTGTGAAAGGGCTAAAATTTCAATTCAAACTATTTGTCCATATTTACTCAATCAAAACACAGAGTGAGCATGTGGGTGTGCAGGGTTTGTATGTGTGCGTGTGGGCGGGTTCAGAGGTGTGCTGTGGGAACATGAGAACGTGGTGAGGAAAGCTTTGTCCTACACAGAAACAACAGCAGAAACATGATAATCCTGCTGTAGCTCAGTAGCCTGAAGCTCAGGCCTCTGCACTTGCTTGTCATCAGTCTAAACTCCCCTGTGTTTCCCACAGGCAGCTGCATGACCCACATTACTCCGACAACCACAAGGCCCCTCATTTCTGACAACTATTCCTATCTCCGCATCTCCAACAGCTGCCCTTACCTCCTCACTCCCAACACTGCTCTGAGTTCCTCACCTCCTACATCAGCTGCAACCTCCTCAACCCCTATAGCTGCTCCGATCCCATCACCTCCAACAGTGGCTTCTACGCACTCGCCTCCAACAGCTGTTCCTACCACCTGTCCTCCGATAGCTGCTCCTACCCCCTCACCTCCTAAAGCTGCTCCTACCCCCTCACCTCCAACAGCAGCTCCTACATCCTCACTCCTTATACTACAGCTCTCCCATCCTCACCTCCTACAGCAGGTCTTATATCCTCACTTCTTATACTACTGCTGCCACCTCCTCACCTCCTACTGTAGCTCCTGCATTCTCTCTTGTGGCCTCTTCCCTCAGGTCATCCTACTCCCACAGGGAACATGAAATATTTAGCTGATGCTCGACACACAAGAGACAGAGAGATGGTCACGTCAGTGTTTTGCAACCCTTTATAGCTTCGCCCAGCCTGTGTGCAGCCACTTAATCATGAGCTTCCTTCGAAAATGGTTCTGCAGTTCAGGTGAGAAGCAAGGGCTCCAGGGCTCGTCTAGTGTTGTTTCTGTTGTCCTGCATTCCACACAACCTTCGCAAATGCCAGCGGAACACAGTACCTTACCTTACCTCACGACGAGCGAGCGTAGTTACTCTTGCACTTGTTAGACTGCTGATAATTGATAGGTCACGTCACAGTTTATCACCAGCAGGCTTCAGAGCGAGACAAGGAAACTGCATTCTTACAAAGAACGTGAAGTTTTACAGGCAGCCCAATGGAGTGATGGCACTGTAAATACTAGAGAAATATGTAGCCATTTGACACTGCAGTGAGAGTACTCCTCCCTCAGCGCTCGTTACGCATTCTTCACTGACAGACAGAGCGCTTCCCACGGCAAAGCAGAGGCCTTCCAGTGGGCCGCTCCGAACAAGCTGTACACACTGAAGACGCTCAAAACAAATGAATGCACCTTTTATGGCACAGACACAATGAAACAGAATTAAACACATACTGCAATTACAAACCTTACAAATCCCAGATAATACTCCCAGTAATGCTTCACTCATTTTTGTGAAACTGTGTCTATTGATCAGCGGACTTAAACCTGGCAAATATTAATGGATAATTCAGCTGATTTTTGGTCCAATTCTTCCGTTCTGACAATCTTAAACACAGCCCAATTTTTCAATGGCTGAAAAGATAACCCTGCCCTATTCTTCAGCAATATGAGGGGAGGTAAAACCAAATCTGCCCATAAACCCACTGGGGCCGCATCAATTTCATGCCAGAAATACAAACATGTTCATTATTTATATGATCCAGTATAGGGTGATGTGAGGACAAAATGGTTAAGCGAGTGTGGTCTCAAAAAAGAACCAAAAACTTTGTAATTTACCATTTTTTGTCGTTATATGTGGTGCCTCTCTCATCCAAACATCTGTTAAGGGTCAGGCTAGATTGTGTAGTGTGTCATTTTGGCCCAATTGGTGCAGTCCACACACCAAAGGATTATAAAGCCTTGAAATGTACAATGTTATATAGGTATATGCGGGGATGGGGTCTTTCATATAAAAACATCAGTTATGATTTCAAAAATCTGCTGATGAGGGTCAGCATTAATAGAAAACATGGATTTTGAACATTGGTTTAGAAATAGCTGTGATGTCAAACTAAAAATGCTAATATTCTAGCTTGAAACAGTTTTTATTAAAATGAGCTTCAATCAACATGCTTGAATCTGAATCAGCACTGCTGTTGTGAAACAAAATTGGGGGGCAGAGTTTACTTTGAGCCAACTTGCACAGATAACACAGCCCACAGTTATTACTTGTTACATACTGTAGGGGAGACTGGGGTCTGATGAGTCATGGGGACCAATGAGCCATATCACTATTTTGTGATCAATCGATGACAGAGCTGCTTACAATAGGCAAAATATTTGACCATTGACTGATGAGTCAAGGGGATAAATGAGCCATATCACTATTTTGCCTATTTTAAACACCTTTGGCATCAATTGATCACAAAACAGTGATACGACTCATTGGTCCCCATGGCTCATCGGACCCCAGTCTCCCTGCTCACTTTCTCCTGTAAAGCTGGGATTCTGGCATCTGAGCAGGTAGCAGGGAGAAAAACACACTAACGCACAAAGAACTGAGCGGAGGAGGGTCCCACCTTAAATTACATTAAGTTAGTTCAGAAACACTTAACAGGATTATTTAAAATCCCTAGGAATATAAAAAAAAATCGCTAAAATGCATAAGAAAAACAGCAGAATAGACACATCCAAGTTTTTACAGTAAACTATATGGGCATGGCTGCAATGAACACTTGCGGAGTTGGGGGGTCATTAATATCAACTCTGTACTTGTCTGAGCTCCTTGACGATAAAATTAGGTGAATTACTCAAGAATGATATGACGTCATCATGGGATGAAAAGGTTCATGCTCAATTTAAATCCAGCCACTGGGAAAGGAGAAATGAGATTTGAAAATCTTTTAAGAAAAACATAGTCATGTTCTCATACTTCATATATGAACCGTGTATTCCCTCCAAGGTCCAAATTGATGATCTAAATTTCCAGGGATGTCAAGCTTCTAAGCCTCATTTGCTAATGTGATGGAGGTTGTTATTTTGCAAAGGATTGCTTACTGCTTGCAGGTATCAGGGAGCTGTTGCCAAATTCAAGGAGACTCCTGGAACTTTTGGGAGAGTCAATGAGTCTCAGGTTTCACAATCTCTGCGCTGCTTCCTTTTAAAGGCCGACCCAGCTGCTGCGCCACAGCTGGAAAATAAAGCACAAAATACAGAAAGACAGAATGTCAACGAACCCATTCGAAGTCACAAAATAAGATCTGAAAGTCAGTCATTAAAAATGCGGCCAATTTCAGCCAGACATGGGCAACAGTACCCTGTACACTTTAGGCATCTCAGCGGTCTAGATCAAGTGGTCCTATGATTCAGAGTGTGAGCGAAAGGCAGAATCTGGTTCCCATTCCTGTGCTAACAGCTGCCCGAGAGACTGTGGCTGCAGAAAGCCTTGGTGAAGTGTGTGACTGTGGGGAAAGTTTGAACTGTGGGGGTCCCATTTTAACACAGCTGGGATGCCATTTGTACCCCAAAACTAAGCACTGGGCTCTATGGACACAGAGGATAGTGGAATTCGACAATCGCAAATCATCCAAGACAGAAGCACACGAAGAGTGCAGCAGGTTAACATGCCGGGGCTCAAAACTTGCTGCACAGTCCTCCTCTTGTCACAAACAGCGGGGGAAACCTGATGAGCCAAACCACCAAAACGAAAGTCTTATTCTCTCTTGCCAGTACATATCAGAAAAAAAATTACATTCAGTTTCAGTAGGGGGACCTGAAGTCCTGAAGGCACAGCCTTTAAAAAAAAACCCATAATGAGGAACTGGGCCAGAGGTTAGCACAGCTCTAGCCCTTGTATGGCGGGTGCTGTACACTCTCCCCTCAGGCCACCATACATTACAAAACAACGAGATCGACCATAAACTGTCACAGATAGACTAAGGTGTAAGACAAGTGCAAAGGTACAGGGGACACCCATCTGTACACATCAATCCAATGAGATGCAACTAAAGGCAAAATACAAGAAAAAAAAAAAAACACACACACACTATTTACACGGCAAGGAGCTGGCAGAAGTGCTGCAGTTGACTTGTTAGTACATGTCTGCTGCCCACACTTTGGCAGCATGTAACTGTACACCTTTGAGCTTGAGTTAAAGGGGCTTCCTCAACAGAGCCAGGCCCTCTCTGTACAAGAATATTATCACATTGTTTACACCCAACAAAATGGCCCTCCATCGCAGTTCAACCTTGCAGTTTAACAAAAACTGTCAATCCACAGCCTCCATGTTCTTCTTGACTGCCTTTCGGCAAGTGTTTTGGGTTTTTTTCTGCCTGTATTATGGTTATGTAGTTCTTGACAATGGAGAAACTGGAAGTGTTGTTGAAGAGATTTCAATGTGTTCGGATTTTCACTGTCTGAGACCGCCATGTAGATCCAAATAATGGCCAGACCACTTCAATAGCCGAAAAGGTATCGTGACATTTTTTCCAAATAAAACACAAACATATTTACCCATTGCGACTTTAAGCTCCTACCAGAGGCAGGCGTAGGCGAGAGCATGCACGGACTGAACAGTGTATGAACAAGAGGTGACTGACATTGCATCAGAATTTCTTCCTGGCTCTGATTGGATCATTTTGCTTGGGCGCGGTGGAATCTTGCAAATGCCATTGAAGCACTGGAAAGAGCAAAATGCGTCAGATTTTTGCGCTACTTACAAACTGACAAGTCTTGTATATTTTGGTCAGTATGGAGCAACAGTTTCAGCACATTTGGGAAAAAAAGTTATTTTTATAAAATTTACCCACTGCACCTTTAAATAAAGGTTAAAAAGTATGTTGTCAATTCATGGGTTATGCGAAGCATCCATACAAACTCATATTACATGATAATACTGATTCACAAATTATCTGGAAAGCATGTGTGACAGTTGAAGGGTCCTGTCACAAGAAATGCCTCCTAATAAGTAGGCGCCCTAGCTACCTCACCAACCAGCCTGGCTCTTTGGTGATGTGGTCGGCACGTTCGACTCTTACCTGGGGTTCAATGCCCAGGCTCTGCTTTGGCCTGTCACATTCTGGCGTATTCGGCAGGATCTGGGGGATCCTAATGGATGGCAGCACGGCATGCAGTGTGAGGACATGCTCCCGGAAGAGGAGAGATGTGACAGTTATTTTTATTTCTTTTTTATTTTATTTATTTATTTGTATAGGGAAAAATGCATATTAATGAACATTTTACACAAAATGTAAATATGCCGGGTTGTAGCCAGAGGCAAATTTACATCTGTTGTCCGTAGGAAAGGTTGTTGTTAAGAACTTCGGTGATGTGGTCAGCACGTTTGGCTCGTACCCGGGAGTCTGGGGTTCAGTTTCCTGCCCGGGCTCTGCTTTGGCCTGTCACGCATGCACTACAGATTTTGTTGAATTTGCCTATTTATGGTGCTTGGGGAAAGGGAATATGTGATCGGCTGAAACATTTACAGACTCCACTCAAAGCCCGAGCCGGACCGCCGAAGTAACTCCACCCCGCTGCTACAGCCACCGCCACCCCCTTTCCCCAGTGCAACTGATAGTCCCGGGGGGGCAGGGGGGGGCGGGGAAAGAAACAGAATGAGGGCAGCATCGTCCCAGTGCAGCTTGTAAACCTGTCACAACTGCCCACAGATTACACCACGCAGTGGCCATTGTGCTAAATGTTAAATGCAGAGAACAGTCTGTCTCAGAGTCATGACCTCAAAGTTTAACACATTTCTCTTTATGAACTGGAAAAATCTTATTACAGTGAAGCAATACGTCCTGAAAATTGAGTTCCCACGGCCAGAGAGTCTATATGGAGGCCATTCTCTATGTTTGTTGTACAGAGAAGTGTGAGTGTTAGGGTTTTCTGTGCACATTTTAACACTTTAGCCCCCCTTCTCACAGAAATGAGGCTGAAAAATGAGTAGAGAGGAACAGTGAAGTTCACCAAAAGCGGTGAGTCTGATATCTCAGTGAAGGGGTCCAGAGTTTAGCTGTGTTTTTAAAGTGCAGAGGTCCAAGGGCACTTCAGTCAAATCCTCTAAACTCCGGGAGGTGCCGGAGCCAGATATGTGAGAAACTCCTGGGGAAGATGAGGTCACCGAATGCAGTGGGAAGATCACAGGCTGCCTTCTCCACACAGATAGAAAACGGGCTGAAATATGGCTGCACCCGCCAGCCCCATTTCCCCCAAAAATCTTCTGGTGTAACGTATTAATTTTCAGTACGCCCTTGTTATATACAATGGAGTTCTACTGGAGCCACACACCACCAGGAAACGTTCTCAATTAAATCAACAAATGCTTATTTTCTAAATTGAGTTTCGAAGTTGAGTTTGCCATGGTTCTAGACAAAACAGAAACAGCATTAAGTAACATCAACAATATCAACAAACAACACATCAACATATCAACAATATCAACAAATATCAATATAATTTAATATCATAAAGGATCAAAGATATTACATTTTATGCCAACTAAGGTCATATCAGAATAAATGAATAAAATAACAAATAAACTTAAAGCAAATAAATCATCATATCAGCACATTACAGCTTTCTTTACTTACATTGATGAGGTTTCAACAGACACATGGCATGGCATTTGTTTGGAACCAAGGACAAAAGGAGAGTGTCAGTTTGGACCGCCCTTTTATAGGGGGTTTCCCAGGAAGTGGGCGTAGTCCCACTGAGACAGGTGCTGCAGGTAAAATGTTCAGTGTCTCCTTCTGGAGAGGAGGGTTAGTGCAGGGAATTAATGAATTTCTGACAGCCCTGCAAGACAGACCTAAACCTAAGGGCCTATATATGTATCTGTCAAATGCAGCGGCTGTATGGGAACCTGTGGAACTTCAGGCCTATTTTAAAATCTAATGGAACTCCCAGGGCTTCCAATTATCCTACATTCTTTCTGCTGAATTGCAGGGAAATGTATATAATATGATGTACACAACCTATTTTCCATTTGGTGTAATGCTGAGGCCGTAAAAACGTAGTACACAGGGTTTAAATATTTCTCTCATAACTGATGTTGCTTCGGAGAAGCACTGCAACCAGCAGATACAGGATATGTATGTTACATTGTTCTACAATATGAAAAAAAAAACTTTATTGACTTCAAACCTACCTTAGGGAAAACTTTAGTAAAAAGTTAGAGTTTAAGGGGTTAAATGTATCCCTACGTCTAATTTAAAAAATGCAAATATATACACAGCATGATGTCTTATCATTGTGGTGACTCTATTTACTTTAAGACACTGCCCTCTGTGTTGCCAACCTGGAGTAACTTTGCCGTTTCAATGCATCAAACCCCCCCCCAAAAAAAGGTGGAAAGTCATCATTATGTGTTATCTCTGCCCGTCTTTCCATCTGAGCATGTGTGTGTCCATAAAAATCCTACAAAATGCACAAGCTTAGTGCCGTACCGTTTTGCAACACTAGGGGCCGCAGTCTGGTGATAATCGCGCACTGAGGGGGTCTTAAGTGCTGAGGCATCTTATCATTTATTTATATTTCCTGGCATCTTGCCATGAAGAGGAAGGATTACGCATGGAAATAAATAAAACCAACACTTAAATATATTGCATAAATAAATGTTAGAACCCCTATAATGGAGATGTACAAGTTGTCAAGTAGAAGCAGACACAAACAGTCACAAGCCCGAGGTACAGTGCCTGAACGCATACATGCACAACATGCATAAACCCACACGCTGCCAAAACCTCATCCTCCGTAATCTGGGGGGTGGGGGGTGGGGTGGGCGGCACACAAACATGAGGAGGAGCAGTTTTTTATGATGCGCAGGGGGTGGGCGGGTCAAGCACAGTCTGCTCTGCACATCTCCTTTTTCTGTTTTTGTTTTTGCCTTCCAAAAACTTGTATCCAAAACTGTGGAACTTCAAAACAGTTCAAGGAATTGTGGTAACACTTGTGTTAACATGAGGAATACACTGTCGATAGTGGGTATTACACCACACTTCATTTTGTTCAGTGTAAATACAAGCAGGGGGCTGCTGTCCCAGGGCCGGCCTGAACGAATTTTTCCTCCTCCTGCACGTGATGAGACGCAGGTCCGAGCTGACAGCTCAATCCCCCCCCTCCACAAACTGGGGCGCGTCTCCCCAAAATACAAGCCGGGCTCCCATCTCTCCCGCTCTCAGGCTACCAGAGATTCACAAACAGGGGGCACCTGAGCCACGCATCCAGCGTCACGTACCCCTGTAACATAACATGCGAGGCTCTTAAAAACCCTCAGTCTCGCCATGATATCAAAAAGATTGGAATCATCACACTGGTGCATGTAAATACCTGATATAAAGCCTGCGGGTCACAGTGACTTCATTTGAACAAATATATTGTTTGTCTAATTAGCATTAATATTTCACAGTGACCTAAACTGAACAAAACTTTTCTTGCATAATTACCACTAGTACAGAATAATGTCATTGCTCTGAAACATAAAAAATTCTGAGATTTGCTGTTTTTTTTTTTTTGTGCAAGAGTGAAAAATAATTCAAACTCATACTGTAAAGGTCAAAGGTCGATTGTAGAACACAACCAGACCATGCACAAGTCCATGCAACGTACTTCATATGCATCCAGTTTCACATTGCTGCTATTATTAATTACTGAGAAGGTCAAAGTGACAGCACCTATGTCAAAGGTCAAACCCCAATTAAAGTAGGTCATTGCATAGCTACAGCCCTAGATCCTTACATCTGATAAGTGTGAGGTGTTAAATAGCAACAGCTTCTGAGAACTGGCCAACACAAAATGTGGGACAGACAGACAGATGCAGAAACAGATGTACAGACAGTGGCGAGCGGTGGACAGAGAACAAGGAGGGCGATAAACACGTCTTTAAACTGCTTATTAGTCTTGATCTGCTTTCAGTCAATTTCCCTGGTAAAAAACACCTGAACTCTCCCCTCTCAGGTGAAGCTAATTGTCTTCGTTGAGACGAGAAATCAAACGCATCAGTTGAATGCAAAAAAGAGCGCATTTTCAATTGCGCTTTTTCAATTACACAATCATTATGCACAGGTTTGAAGACTTTCTTAGGATGTGACAAAATTTAACGCGGAAGATCCACAGTGGTTTTTTGTGACGAGTTGCCTATTAAGGCATCTAAATAAAACAAACATTCTATAGAATTGACTATTCACTCTCCTAAACATTTCATTATAAGGGAAACTAACATGTTGACCAAGAACAATGATTGAAATCAGGTCTCTAATCTCATCTGTTTCGAGGGATGTTTTCCGCCCCCCAGTTTTCCGTCCACCGACCACCACAGCGTACAGATGCCACAACTCCAAAACATTTAATGATTGAGAGGTAAAAACCTCTTAACATCGTCAATTGTATTTAGTCAGATTGCAGTTTCTTTTCCAGCAACTAAAATAAAGATTTTGCTGACAATGATGGAAACTGGTCTGATCAAACACCGATGTGGATTTTCAGTGAAGAAATTCACCAGTTTGCGCAGACAGATACAGCAAATATAAGGCAATTTGCCCCTTTATCAGACTGAACTGAAACCACATTGTATTTTTTTTGGCCGCTTAATAGATGGATGTGAAAGAAACTGTGAACTTGCAGAGAACTGCCCCTGCCAAATTATGTCCTGGAAATGGCCTGAGAATGGTATTCAGACAGTGGGTTTGCATTAAGAGTTAGATTTTTTTTTTTAAATGTTAAAATGAATTAAACAACCCCCCACCCCCACCCCCCCCCCAAAAAAAACACACACAGGCCAAAAATTGAAACTAATTGGGCTGAATTATAATTTTATAGAGGATGGATTGAGGCATATCAGCAGATCAGCAGGCTCAAGTGTAAAATCTTCAGAATATAAAAATATTTAAAAAAATATTTATGCAAGTAAAATCACTCACGAGACATTCCAAATTTGTGTGGAGATACAGCAATAACAATTTTTTTTTTTTTTTTTTTTTTTTACTATACCACAGAAAGAAACACCATTTATCATAACTGTCTATGCTGCAGATAAAATGCTGATTTATTTGAGGATTGCTCCTGGAGTAAGAAAAAGAACCGTAAGCCTTCAGCAGGCTAATATGTTTCTGGACAGCTGAAAGCAGACCTGCAGGTGCAGGCTTCAGATGGAGGGAATTTGTTTTTGCAGAATTCCTGGAACAGAGGCTGATAAACAGTGGAATCACAGTAGCGTGCAATCAGCTCAGGAGGCAGAAACAGCCTGTGAGCTTCCTTCTCTGTGCTTTTCAGAGGATTTAAGTTGCAGCTGACAAATTATAAATCACTGTACTTTTTTTATGAGGCTCTCGGCGATTTTATTTGAATCTTCATCCTTCAGCCTCTGCAGGTGGCTCTCAGAAGAGTATCTGAACATTTAAATTCTCACCAAAGTCCAGGCAGCTCTGACTCCTCCACTTCCGATGGGCCGGTATTGCATATTTCTTTGGCTTTATGTTCATCTCACTGTTGCTCATTTGTATGGTTGATGCACTTTTTTTCTCTGCAGAAAGCATCCGCCCATTATTTCAGCTGACGAATATTACAGCCAAACTGGAGCCAAAAAGCACTGCATGTTCCAGGTTTAGCAGAATGATGTTCAGGTTATCATTTGGCCCCTCTCCTTATACTCAATAAGTGACAAAAAAAAGCCCATGGAACATAAATATACCCAGTTTAGATGATCTGCTGTGAACCTTTCATGTTTCAATGATGACAGTAAGCAGCGCAGTTTTCAAACCTCCAATGAGATGGAGTTTACTCTGTCCTGCAGCTCAAATTACCATGATTTTTCCTGCACACAGATTAGTGCAGCAGTTATAGGGTCACTGCCAATGAACTTCCACAAACACACACACACACACACACAATACCTGGAAGATTGGGTAGACATCCTAAAGAAGCAGACCATATTTCAGATGTTTGTTTAATAAATGAATGCAAGTGTTGCAACAAGCTCATTTCCAGCAGAGTTGGGACAATATGCGAAATGAAAACAAAATATTTTTACATTATCCTGTGCCTACATTTACTTTAAAATAGCACAAAGAAAAATATTTGAAGTTGCATCTTATCAGTTGATTTTTGTAAGTATTCACTGACGTTGTGTCTTCAACATGTTTCTAAACAGGGGAATAGAATGACTGAAAAAGTGGTCTGTTTGAGGCATTGGCTGGACAGGTGGATAAGTAACCGCTAATTCAATAACAATTTGGTATAAAACGAGTGACTATAAAAGGCATGTTCTTTACAGATTGTTTAAGGTTTACCACTTTGGCAGTTTGTTTAAGCAACCTTTGGCAAACATTAAAGAGCAACCTTTCACAATACGTGACAGCATGGAATTTAAGGATTTCATAATATAGTGAATTTAGGGATTTCGTAATATAGTAAAAATAAATCAATAAATTGAATACAAATACTGGATGCGCATGACCTTCGAGCCGTCTGACAGCAATGCATTAAGAACCAACAGGCTTCTGTAAAAGACATATATAAGCTCGTCATTAATTCAGAAACCTACGCCAAACAGTTCATCATGTTATCATCGAATACAAGAGTCTAAGCAAAGAGGAAACCATATTGTCACGGTTTTACTTCTGCCGGAAGCAAACAGCAGTCCGGCAGGCACTAGGACCATGGGCCTAAATGAAAAGAAGGCTCAAATGCCAAGGCTGGTTCAAAAAAAACTGAAGATTTAATTATAAAATAATTGCATACAAAAGAGAGCTTAAAAACCAGGGAGCAGCAGAGATCAACACACAAGGACAAATCAAAATGCAGAGGCACTAGAGCAGGGGTGTCAAACTGACCCGTAAACGGGCCAAGAGGCTGCAGGTTTCCAACAATGCAGAAGCTCACCTGATACAACTAATCAGTTGTGCAGGCCTAGATCAGTTGATTAAATCAGTGCTTGCTGGTGAGCTTCTGCTTGGTAGGATTGAAGACCTGCAGCCTCTTGGCCCCTTTACAGGTCAGTTTGACACCCCAGCACTAGAGACTGGCAGCTGCCAGCCCTATATACCCAGCAGTCACCTCCACTTTTACGGGCTGCACCTGTTGCCCATCAAGATGGAGGTGAAGGAATGTAAGAGGGGAGGGGCTGTAAGGCCAAGTTCTTACACATATCAATTTTAACCCAGAAGCACCGCCAATTTCTCAGGAGTCGAGCTCATCTGAAATGAACACACAGGGATAAGACAGAAGTGCCGCGGTCTGAAAAGTCCATTTGTCAGATTGTTTCTGGAAATCAGGGACATTGTGTTCTCAAGGCAAAAAAGGCAAAGAAGCATCCCAATTATTATCGGCAGAATGTTCAAAAGCCAGAATCTGTCATGGTTTGGGACTACATCCGTTCTCTTGACCTGGGAAACTTGCACATTTGTGAGGACGCATGTTATTTAAAAGAGCGCAAGAGCATCTGGGAATAACATTCAATAGTCAGCCACAAATTTAAAACCACATGCATATTGTAGTGAAGGCCCCCCTTGAGCTGTCATAGAATCTACAGCATGACAAAATAACACAATGTGGGTTGTGCTTTAATTTAAAATATTGAAGAACTAGGAAAAGAATCATGTAGCTTAGGACATTACAATATTCCAAACAATCAGTCAGTCCAAGTTAAGAGACAAAGCTGTGAATGCTGCGCCATCTGCAAGCACAGGTCCAGTTGGAGCTCCTTTTACCCTTCGACCCATTTCCACTAGAGAAATTGCTAAGGCTCTGAAAGCCATTGACCTTAAGAATCTCCTGGCCCAGATGGTCTGCATCCTTACTTTTTGAAACTCGCAGCTGATTATATTGCTGAACCTATTACATATATTTTTAATCTCAGTCTTCAGTCAAACATTATTCCCAAAATATGGAAAACAGCCTTTGTGCTTAAGTGAATTTCAGTCTGGCTTTAGATCTGGTCACAGCACCATCACGGCAGCCATGTTGTTTATAAATTATGTTACCAATGCTCTGGAAAAAAGACAGGCTTGTGCCGCCCTTTTTATTTATTTGAGTAAGGCGTATGACTCTGTTGACCACCAACTTTTGCTAAACCGCCTTAGTTGTATTGGTGTAGGTGAAACAGCCATAAATTGGTTCAGGAATTACCTAATGAACAGGACCCAATGTGTTTCTGTACACGGTCACTTATCAAGCCTGATGGAGGTCACAAAAGGTGTCCCTCAAGGCTCAATTTTAGCCCCCCTTTTATTTTCGGTTTTTATCAACGATATCTGTAAAAATTTAAATAACTGTAAAGTACACCTCTATGCAGATGATACAGTAATCTAGTCATCTGCCCTCTCATTAAGGCAGGCAGTGACTCCACTTCAGTCTGCCTTCACTCAGGTGCAGGACTCATTGCATGACTTGGCGCTCATCTTGAATGCCAAAAAAACTAAATGTATGATGTTTTCTAGAATGCAGTCTCAGTCACAACTGACTCTTAGTATTCAAACATTGGGAGGGGATATTATTGAAAGAGTATCATCCTACAAGTACTTAGGTATTTGGATTGATGAAAAGCTTTCATTTAAAGAACACATTGACAGGCTTGTAAAGAAACTAAAAGTTTGATTTGGTTTCTATTATCGTAACAAAGCTTGTTTTGACTTTGAGGCTCGGAAAAGAATTGTGCAAGCCACCTTTCTGAATGTTTTAGATTATGGTGACATTATTTACATGAACGCATCCTCCCTTTCTTTACGCAGTTTGGATTGTATGTATCATAGTGCACTATGCCTCATAACAAACTCACAATACCGCACACACCACTGTAAACTCTATAATCTTGTTTCATGGCCTTCTTTAAGCTTAAGAAGACAGCGTCATTGGTTTATTTTTATAAATAAGGCCATATTGTGTAAATTACCTAATTGCCTCAGTAGCCTTTTAACCCCACTCAGCAACCATTATCAGCTTCGTTCCACAAGAAGGTTACTTCACCAGGTACCTCGGATTTCCTCAGCACTTGGCAAAAAAGTTCAAAATACTCTACAGTTGAACAATTTAGTCTCCTTGGGTGTGTTTAAGCATAGGCTAAGATTGTACAGTATATAAATGAGGTGTGCAGTTGTTGTCCTCAGGTTTGTATTTTGTTAACTTATTGTATTTTGTCACTCCTGTTGTTTACACACTTCGTAACTTTAAGTGAGATGGTGAGCTGTCTTGGCCAGGTCTCCCTCGAAAAAGAGATTTGAATCTCAAGGGATTTTCCTGGTTAAATAAAGGTTATAAATTAGTGGTGAAGAGATAAGTCTGCATGGTAGAGTGACAGAAACCAGAACCAAATCAGTTTGAATCCCATTATATGTGTGCAGGACTAGGAAAAGGGGTCATTTGGGTCATTTTATGAAAATTGATATTTTCCAACAAAATCGAAGAGTGATCCAAGTTTTTCATTTTGAGAAAAAAATTGGGTGAATTTGTACACAGCAAAGTGTTGTAAATTGACAGTACAGTAGTGCTGGGGTATAACTATCACTGGGATATCACCGAGATACCCTGTTAATCTCAGAATGGAAAAAAAAAATCCCAAGTGACCCCTTTTCCTATAGTCCTGCACACATACTTAAAATCGCAACAAAATTACCCTTATCGCTGAAAACATGCCAAAGCAAAATGTGCAACAGAAATTTATTTCCCTTTCTTTGTGAAATTCCATTTAAATTGCTTTATAGAAATGACTCCCTTGGCCATAACGTGGGCATTCACAAATCATTTTAGTCTGCAGAGAGGATCAAAACCAAGATTATAAAGTCCACGATTTCCATATAAAAGTTTGAGCCAGCAGAAATATTTTTCCATCAAAGACCGACTGATAACCGCACTTCCTTTGAAAGTCCGTAAGAGATAGCTATCCATCCCCCAACCACCTCCTACCTCCAATAAGGCATTGTTCTGCTTGTGTCCAGGATTGCGCCACACAAACTGCACCTTTTTTACGATGAAGGGGCAAAACGAAAATTAAATTAAAAATAAATTCAGTTCACCTCGTCCAAAACTGTTCATTTTCCACCTTACGCGTGTTGGAAGACGATAAAAGAGTAAACTTCCGCGCTGGCGTCCGAAACGAGAGTGAAACCTCTTCCTGCCGAGTGGGGTACGTCCCAGAATAAAACTGTTTTTGCGCACAGCGCTCCTTCTAGTCCGATAGGCTGCGCGACGGGGTCCAGTTCGTCGGGAACGCAGCTGTACACATTTGCGGAGGACCACTGGGCCGCCTCCGTTAAAACATTACATTTGTCGGGGACAGAGCAGGAGCCCGAGGAAATAAGAGCCCCCAAAACGGAATCTCTTGGAAGATAATCGAAAATGATGGGAAGCGCATTAACAGGGTTACTGCTCGCGCTGTGCATCTGTACCGGAGTCCGCTGTATGCCGAAGGTCCGGGGCAGAGACAAACGCCAGGCTCAGCTCCCACTTTACCCCCACCTAGACCAGGCATCATCTGTCCAAGGAATTCAAGGTAATTTATCATGGCACAGCTTCGCTAAAATTCGGAATCAAAATGCTGTCTTATTAAAAGCCCATCATTCTCGTGCTCTTCGAATTTGAACAATGTGGCCACCGAACTCGTTTTGGTTGACTGTTCGAGCTGATATCAGGGAAATGCGTGTTTGGTCAACGGAGTTGTCCGTTTATTGTGCCTTTGCTGGTGTTATAACACTGTTTATACATTTTACTTCGCGCGCACGTTTACTCTCAGGAAAATGTACCGACGCAGCGCAAACATTTGGCATTAGAGGTCTGTCTCTCGCCCCTCCAGACCAATGCCTGGACAACGGTCGCTATTACAGAGTGAATGACCAGTGGGAGCGGCCCTATTTGGGCGGCACTTTAATCTGCACTTGTCTCGGAGCTGCTGGGACTAAATGTAAAACAAAACCTGAAGGTAAGTTGCAGTTTTCATGAGTGTAATGTCGGGATTATTATTATTATTCGTGAATGTTGTAAAAGTGGCTGATTTGGCGCTTTTGATCAAACTTTGCTGCCATTCTCATGAACCCTTTTTGCCATCCCTTACAAAAAAGTAGTTTCTTCAAGTGTACTATTAGTATACTTCTTCTAAACAAAAAATAAGAGAGTACACTTTCAGTTTACTTTTGATGTACTTATTAGAGATATACTTACCCTTACAAAAAAAAAGTTTATTCAAGTGTGCTATTAGTATACTTTTTCAAAACTAAAAATAAGAGTGTATACTTTCAGTTTACTTTTGATGTACTTATCAGAGATATACTTAGCTAAGTAATACAAATGTACTTACATATACTTAGCTTATATTGAAAAGTACACCAAAAAGTCTAAGTATATTTAGCTAATACTGGTCCCTAAACTTTTGATTATCATACTTTTCTTGTGTATATCTAAGTATTAAAATATTCATGTCTAATGTTCAAGTATACTGGCTTGCAGTTAGGCTACTATCAAAAGCATAAGCACATTAAAATATTTTTACCATACATATTGGCTTCTTTGAAGTATTCTGTACTATATTTTTTCTCAGTTTTTACTATCTCACGGGCTTACATATTCCACATGCAAGTTCACAGTGACAAGTCAGCTTTGGGGTAGCATAGCAGAGTAAATAGCACATGGGTGGAGCTGAACTTGATTTTTATGCAGTGTTACGAACCCACACAGAAGTAGGTAAACATTTGTCTGATTTTATTTGAGTACAAATTTGACAATTATTGCAGTATTGACAGACTTGATACATACTCTTGCAAAAAAAAAAGTATACTTCAAGTTTAAGCAACATAGATATAGATGGGTACTTTAAGGTACTAGATGGGTTTAAGTTTTATTTTGTACTGCAAGTACACTACAAATGAACTTTTAAGTATACTGTGACTTAATTAGTTGTATACTTCTAGAATACATTTCAATTTATGAAAGTATACATTTAAGTATACTGCCAGTAAACTTACAGATATACAGCTAGTTTATTAGTTGTATATTTCTAGTAAACTTTTCAGTTCATGAAAGTATACTGTGAAGTATACTACTGGTAAACTTAAAGATGAACTAATAGTTTACTAGTTACGTACTTCTAGCGCAATTTCTAGTTTATAAAAGTATAATTTGTAGTATACTGCAAGTAAACTTACAGATATACTGCTAGTTTATTAGTTATATACTTCTAGTAAACTTTTCAGTTCATGAAAGTATACTGTGAAGTATACTGCTAGCAAACTTAAAAATGAACTATTAGTTCACTAGTTATATACTTCTAGCACAATGTCTAATTTATAAAAGTATACTTTGAAGTATACTGAAAGTAAACTCACATGTTCTACAACTTTACTTGTTATATACTTCAAGCCAGCTTTTTAGTTCTTGAAAGTACACTTTGAAGTATATTGCAAGTAAACTTATAGGTAGACTGCAAGTCCACTAGTTCTATACTTCAAGCCCTCTATAGTTTAAATTTAGTTCTAAACTTTCAGGGAGCTAAAAGTTTTTTTTTTTAACTGCAAGTATACTTCAAACTTAACATCAAACTCGCAGATTATGATTATTGCAATCTAAAATATATTACTGTCACAATTCAGATATTATTTAACACAAGTAGATGAGAGATTACCTCATTTACTCTATGAGTAGACAATTCTGAAGTGCATTCTGCTTTAATTCACAGATGAAAGTACTTATAAGGATTTACAATGGAGCACATACTCAGGAGAGAACAAAAATGATTCCTTTATGAATTTAATTTTCAAACACAATATTGTATTAGATGCCGAAGTATAAGAACAAAGCAATGGCAACTCTCATTGAAATCCCAATTCAAAACAAAAATACCTCTTTCTCTCATATGGAACCAGAAATACACATAAAATATTACTTATCAATGCCTTCAGCCTGACCAGTAGGCTGAAGGACTCAAGAAAAGGCTGATGAAATATTCCAAATGAGTACACCGATGAAGTTTTTCAGTTAATGGAGTTCTGTATCACAGTCAAAAATATGACCGACTAAAGAAAAGATGCAGCAGTGCTGTAATACTTTAAAGATGGTACATTCTTTTTATCAATGATTGAATCATTTTTAAACAAGAGTGTGGACAACAAAGCCCTGCATATTGTACCAGTACCAAACATTGCTGTGTTTAATATCAGTTCAATCTAGCTGGCAATTATCTGCAGATTCACAGATAAATGCACACAGTATTTTCAAACATGAGATTAAGAAGGCTGGAACTTCAATCTGACAAAGTGACAATGAAATGTCTGTACTAGTTTTAAAACAAGCAACAATACCACAACTTGATCTGCACCAGCTGTGTGGTTGAAGCTAAGCAGCTGTAGGCTTGGTTTGTGTTTGGATGGGTGGATGAGATGTGAACCTGAATTCCTGACTCATTGTAGTCAATAAACATCCAATGATGCTCTTTTTAAGTTTCCTCACAGTATACTTTCATGAACTGAAAAGTTTACTAGAAGTATACAACGAATAAACTAGCAGTATATTTGTAAGTTTACTTGCAGTATACTTAAATGTATACTTTCATAAATTGAAAAGTATACTAGAAGTATACTACTAGTTCACTCACAGTATACAAAAAAGTTCACTTGTAGTCTACTTGCAGTATAGAATAGAACTTAGATGTACACTAGATGGATACTTTCAGTTTACTTTGCTTAAACTTGTAGTATACTTAAAAGTATACTTTTATAAACTTAAAATGTTCCAATTTAGTCCGAAGAAGTATTAAATTAGTATACTTTCTGGTACACTACAAGTACATGGGTCCGTAGTATACTTGATAGACTTATACTAATACTGAAGTATACTTAATAAAATGAACTTCAAGTATACTACTTTTTGCTAAGGGATGCTGGGACTGTCTTCAGCGTAAAGATAAAAAATTCCTGGAGGCTCCCGTAAGGGGTTATTCGAAATGAAACTTTGGTTGAATCTTCAATGTGCTTGTGAACATTATAACTCTTGTGCGTGTTCCACAGCCGAGGAAACTTGCTACGATAAAATAAACGCGCAGTCGTACCGAGTGGGGGAAACTTATGAGCGCCCCAGGGATGGCATGATCTGGGACTGTACGTGTATCGGCTCCGGTCGGGGTAAAATCAGCTGCACTATTGCGAGTGAGTTGATCGTTGAAGTACATTTTCAATGCTTGAATGCTCATGGGTACAGAACTTCACTGTGATCACTCAAATGCGCGCCTTGCATTAACCCAGACCGGTGTCATGATGGAGGCCAGTCCTACAAGATTGGGGACACCTGGAGAAGACCGCACGACACAGGAAGGTACATGCTGGAGTGCGTCTGCCTCGGGAACGGCAAAGGAGAATGGACTTGCAAACCCGTGGGTGAGTTGGGCCAGTTGGGGAGAGGATGGGATGGGGTAACCGTCCAACTCCGTTTTTAATAGTGGCTCCGACTGTAACAGCACTCTATTACCCTTGAGAAAATGCTTCAAATTCTGAGTTCTGGGCTTAAACTTATATGATATCGTTTTGATTACAAACTGAATATCGTTCCACTTTCCCCCAATTTTCCTGCCTATCAGACAAATCAAGGGATTAAGCAGATGTTCGTCCAAGAGCCTATTTTCTTCGAGCAGTATTTTGTCCAGAGTTCCACCGAGTGGAGGTGTGCACCTGTGAACTGTGCCTCCCCTCATCCCTTCTTTGTAGCGGAGCGTTGCTATGACAACGCGGCGGGGATGTCCTATGTGGTGGGCCAGACCTGGGAGAAGCCTTACCAGGGCTGGATGATGGTGGACTGCACCTGCCTGGGAGAGGGAAGTGGGAGGATCACCTGCACATCCAGAAGTGAGTAACATCACCTGTTGTAGGGCAGGTCCACTGCAGTCGCACAGCCCACAGCCTACAATGCGCTACCTACTGGCCAGACAGGTGCACAGCTACCTCATGGGAACAAACTTCACTGAATCGTGCAGTTACTGTGATGCCTTCTCATCATTCCGTAAAAGAACACTACGCATACTTTTTTTTAAGCCATTTTATGTTTCTGGATTTATAATTAAAGAAGAGTTGTTCTTCACACAACCCATCGTGTTTCCATTTTTATTTTGCAACCATTAACATTTTTTTCTTTTTTGATAGAAGTTTCTAATGCGGAAAAGCAATTCAATCCCGAGCTCCAGTTCTTGCTTTTACATTCATTGCTGCACCCCTGTGCATTTAAAGCAGGTTCCACACCCAGAAAGGCCCCAAATACATTTTAGTCCAACACCAGGTGAAGAAGCATGAGTTTGACAAAGATGTGCAAAGTCTAGTTTATAGTTCAAAATAAGAAATATCACAGTTATTTTCTAATGTTTCTCGGGAAAATCCTCCACATTATGCCTTAAAAGTTAAAAGGCAGTGTCCTGTAAAAGGGACACGGATTGGTGCAGAATGCAACAGTCAGTGTTAATGTGGTGGGGATGTTCATGAGTGCTCTAATGCAAAGGTTTTTTGGTCTTCGTTGGAGGAGGTACAGCATTTTAATGTTGAATGGTGCATTTTGATTGGTCTCATGATTGATTCTCCCTCAGTCAATTTTTTCGAAATGTTGCAGGATTCGGCAGAAGTCTGCACAAGTCTTGCCAGATGTCTTGCATTATCCTGTAAAATACTTTCTGTCCACGCCTTACTGACATCATGGCCTTCAATATTGTGTGTGTGTGAGTTTGTGTATGTGTGTGTTTGTGTGTGCGCCTTTGGGGGGGGGCATCCTCTGCAGCTGTGCTAATAGCAGGAGGAGAATGAAGGCATGTTTCAGGCTTTTAGAACGAAGACCATATTTGGGCTCCGAGGAGGCTTTATAGCGCAAGCCACAGTGCGTGACCCCCTCAGAACAGACAGAAAACCAGCAAGGCAAAGCCAGAAAATGAGAAAAAAAGACCTCTCCCTGAAGTGATGTCATAGCAGACTGAAAACCCTCTGCTCGCAGACTCTTGGCCAGTTTCCTCCTTTCCTCTCCCATGCCATCACCCTACCTCCTGCAGTGAAATTCCAGTCCACTGCAGTGACATCACAATGTCCCACCATGTTCCCCGCAGACCGCTGTAACGACCAGGACACGCACACTTCGTACCGTATCGGAGACCCGTGGACTAAAATGGACGTGCATGGGAACGTCCTGCAGTGCCTGTGCGCAGGAAATGGCCGCGGCGAGTGGAAGTGCGAGAGACACGCCTCCCTGCACACCAGCAGCGTGGGTGAGAGCTGCGCACTGAGCCCACACCTGATCCACAGGCCCCAGCGCCTGCACACACATCACAGAGATGGATGAAAACCTTACGCATGTGCTACAACCCCAATTCCTGAACTGTCACTCTGCACCTGCACATCAGTGACATGGGCGAGGTCCCGCCCACCGTCACATGGACTCACTCTCTGTCAGGCGCACACAATCACAGGGAGATGCTGACAGAAACAGACTCACGCAAATACAGACACAGAAACTGCACAAAGCTACAGACACGCAGAAACCGCACACAGACACAGACACACGGAGAAACTGCGCACTGTTAGAGATACTGAGACCCCATACAAATACAGACACACAGGGAGACCCCACTCAGGCACTGCACACAGACACAAACACACATGGAGGGACTGCTGGAAGACAGATAAACACACAGGCTTATACAGGCACAGACAGGCAGACGGTCACAAAGATAGACATGTACAGACACATGGATAGACATACAAAAAGAAACAGATACCGCACAAGACAGGCACAGACATGTACATATGGACATAGAGACAGACAGGCAGACACACCGGCACTCAAACGCACACACTCACAGACAGAAACACACAGAGACAGACACATACAGACTCACAGAACTGTAACATGGCGGGCATTAATCATCTTGAGAAGAGTGTTAAATCCTCGGCTCTGTGCATTACAGGTATGGGGTCTCGCGTTGTGACAAACATCCAGCCTGTGGTCCTACAGCCTGTGCCCCACCCTGAGCCCCCCACAGAGGGGGCCTGTGTAACGGACTCGGGCGTCTCCTTCTCCCTGGGCATGCGCTGGATCCGCACGCAGGGCAGCAAGCAGATGTTGTGCACCTGTCTGGGCAACGGGGTCAGCTGCCAGGAGTGGGGTCAGTGTCCTTTCACCTCTGCACCCATCACACCGCCACATACCGCGCACCTTTACAGCGGACGGCGGCGAGTGTGTGTGCGCTCCTCTGTAAGAGACCCTTCATCAGACCGCAGGCTATGGAGATGAAAAAAAAAGTCCTCATTGTTTCTTTTTTTACCTTGAGTATTTCACTTAGTATTTCATTAAGTGATTCAATTACTCTATAAAAATGAAAATAAGAATTTGTGAATGATGGGGGAAAGTTTTGCCAATGAGGCAAACTACTACTCGTCAAGCTAACTTTTTGAACAAGCTAATTTGTACATCAGAGAAAAAAATGCAAGTTTACCTGCTATGAAGAAACACAAATCTTTTTTAGGAAGATGCTTTTTCCAGTTCGCAGCTGTGTTCTTCAATAAAGCCGCTTTCACGTTGGACGCAAAATACATTTTTCGCACAACTGATTACATTCAAAGTCAACGCAAAGACACCTTTGCGTTGACTTTGAATGTAATCTGTCTTGCAAAAAAGTCGTTTCGCGTCCGATGTGAAAGCAGCTTAATACAGGGAACGTTATCAGCATCTTATTGATACACATTTCTATAACTGCAACAAGTTAATCACAGAATTGGAAACTACATATACCAACGCGCCACAGAACTGAAGGAGTACTGTAATTAGTCTTCAGAGAACACACTTCTTCCTGTGTTATATAGACGGACGTACACAGGTGTACGGCGGAACCTCCAACGGGAAGCCCTGCGTTTTCCCCTTCGTCTACAAGGGAAAGACGTACTACGCCTGCACTTCGGACGGGCGCAGCGACGGCCGACTCTGGTGTAGCACCACTTCCAATCATGACGCCGAGGGGCAGTACTCCTTCTGCACCTCCAATAACGGTGAGCCTGGCTCGTAAGCAAGTGGGCGGGTAGCGGGTCACACTGGTAGGGCAGGGTAGCCGAGGGGCAGGTTGCTTGTGGTGACTGTAGAGTAGTTGTTTCGAGCGCCTCGTGGGGCTGGGGATTCTGGGGAATCTGGACAGTAGTTTCTCTCAATCACTCTCTTGTGGCTGCTGTTGCATTGACAGCACCTCAGTCAGAGCACCGGCGCAGGACAGAAATGTGTTTTCAGTGGAACTTCCCTGGTTAAATAATTCTAAAGCTTTAAAGTGGAGGAACATGAACACCAGTATATAAGGGGAGTTCTGCTTAAGTTATATTATCTTGCCCTGTTTCATCACATTATTTAGAAATGACATTTTCCATGCAGAGCAAGTGCTTGGTGTTACTGATGGCAGAATAAGGTTTTGTGTAGCTAATATTGAATGGAGCCTCAATGAGCTGTCAATCATTATTAATTTCAATCAGATTGGATGTAGTCTCCGCAACCGAAGCTCGATGATTGCTTCAGCTCAGCAAGCCCCTGAGAATATGCCAGCGCTCCACCTATGTTTGGTTCCTGAGGCTTTGTCCTGACACGGCTGCACACTGTGTCCACTGCACTGCGTGAGCGACATTCATCGCCACTTCCTGTTGTGTCCCATGACAGCTGTGCTCGTAACAACCAGAGGGGGCAACTCCAAGGGGGCGGTGTGCCAGTTCCCCTTCGTGTACAACGGCCGCAACTACACAGAGTGCACCTCAGACGGGCGGCGGGACGGCATGAAGTGGTGCGGCACAACCATCGACTACGACACGGAGAAGCGCTTCGGCTTTTGCCCCATGGCAGGTGAGACCACAGATCTGACTGGAACCGTCCTGCCACAGAGAGAGAGAGTCAGAGGAGGATAGAGACAGGGAGAGAGGGAGGGAGAGAAAGAGAGGGAGAAACAGATCAACAGAGAGAGAGAGAGATCAACACGAGGGAGATAGGAAGTAATAGTAAGAGCTGAGCCCATGTCAAGAGCACTGAGAGCAGGAGACGTACGGTCAAGAAGCTAAACTCCTGTTGCCCAGAAATATTAGTTTGAAAACCATATTCTGCAAAGTTAACAAAATTCCGGACAAGTGCCCGTACCAGGACCTCAGAACTGGCTGTACTAGTGTTATTCCAACAACCTTCGTGTAACTGATGCCATTCAAGTAGGGGTGAGGGCCTTCTTTAGCAGCTGTTATATTAATCGGGAAGAGTCTTTGTGTTGGAGAATGAGGCATTACGGCGCCACTGAAAGTTTGCTTCTTAAAGAGCCCGTGGCGCACGTCTCTGAGCCTGACTGAGGTTGAATTAGCTGCAGCAGCTGTGCAGTCATGTACCTCACAGCTGCTCTGACGGCTCCTGCCCCAGCTGGGGGTGGATTCTGACGAAGTGGCCCTCTGGAGTAACTGAAAGATTAGCAGCAGGCTAGAGACCGTCCTGCCGCCTGCACGTCCGGCACGGAGCACCTCCGCATTTAAAAAAAAAAAATAATAGTAATAATAATTAAAAAAATAAAGTCAACCAAATATTTAAATATTTTTCCCTTTTTTGAAGTAAGCGGAGCATTTACACATTCTGTTCTCAAACAGAAATGACTGGAATCCAGAAAAAGGGAATTGACTTGTGACACAAGTTTTTGCCCAGTTTCGTTATGGCCAACAGAGAATTGTTGACATGGATAACAGCACTGCTCTCTGCGTAAATCCACTTCTCAGAGCCCATTTTCCTACTGATTAAATAGCATTGAACAGGACCTGTTTTCTGTGGCAATAATTGACTCAGAATCACAAGCAGCTCTACTGCCCCAAAAGTGAATTACCCGTTGAAATCTCTTACTGGCATTATTTATGCAAAGAAAATTGGATGTTTCATTGTTTCAGCTGTAGAATCCGTGGGGGCACAGAATGTTAAAAATTTTAGTCATGTTTTAAAACTGAATTTGTTCTGAAGCATCCACCAAAGTTTGAATGGAAAAAAACATATTACATGGTTAAAATGTGTAACAAAAATAGCCAATTATACTTGCTGCTAAACACTTTATGGGGAGAGGACGATTAATATTAATGCTGTGATTGGATGAGCACCTAACGATGAAATTATGTGAATTACTCGAGCATGACGTGACGTCACCTGGGGATGACAGTGTTCACTCCCAATTCACATATACCCACTGGACAAGGGAAATTTACAGATTTACAGACATATGTTCAGTAGATGATTGAATCCCAAAATTCTTTGCAATTTTACATTGAAAAACGTTGTCCTTAAATTGTTGAACTATGTGCCCATGCAGTCTTTCACAGAATGGTTAAGCCGTCACCATCTGCACTTCTAAATGACTCTGCCTCTCTGAGATGTTATTTTTAGGCTCAATCATGTTACTCACTGGTAGCCAATTTACGTAATTAGCAGTGCAATGTTCAAACAGAGGAATTTTTTTTAAGCATCATTCAACTCGTCCAGCCTTTGGTTGCCTCTGTCCCAACTTTTTTTAGATGTATTGCTGGTATCAAATTTAAAATGAACTGATATTTTTTTAATGATAAACTTCCTTAGTTTCAGAAATTTGATATGCTGTCATTGTTCTATGATATATATATATATATATATATATATATGGTTCAAATGATTTGCCAATCATTGCATTCTGTTTTTATTTACATTTTATACAGTGTCCCAACTTTCCTGGAAATGGAGTTTCAGGCATTCTGCGGACTTTAAGGAAATGACCTGACCTCAGAGGAAAATTGACTGCTTTTGAGTTTTAGTGTCCGACTCCCAGTTCTGGGACTCACTTCATTATGGTGACTGCTTAAATTGTAGTGTGCCACGCAACACTGTATTTATACCTGCAGTTATGATTGGTTCAAGTACTGCTGTCTGACTGCAGCTCACGAGGAGGTGTGCACCACCAGCGAGGGAGTCATGTACCGCGTCGGCGACCAGTGGGACAAGCGCCACGACGTGCTCGGTCACATGATGCGCTGCACATGCACTGGGAACGGGCGAGGCGAGTGGACCTGCATCGCCTACTCCCAGCTTAGAGGTGAGATCTGATTGGTTGACCTCATCAACTGAACATCCATCAACCCACTCCACACTGGTCAGGAGGCCCTCTGACACCACTGCCTTCAAAACCAAAAACAATAACTGTGGCCATGTCCAACATCTTGAAATAGATAGAGGGAAACTATAGACTCCCGCATGTTACTATTCACTATACTATTCACTCGCATGCACTACTGCAATACTCAGGAATGCTTCATCTTAAAAGACAGGCCTGCATATCGCATAATCATGGTTTATGTAATGTAACACAAATAAAGTAGGCCATTATGTTACATGCTTTTGTTAAAAATATCAAAACAGATCAGAAGCAGGATAAGGCCAAATATGTTAAAACATGGATTGCATTCTTGAGGGCTAGCAGTCAGTTCTTTTTGTGTGCGTGTTTTTTTTTTCTAATTTCACTGTGACATCATTTCTGTTTTCCATTTTATCGCAGACCAGTGCATTGTGGATGGGTTGACCTATGAGGTGAACCACACCTTCACAAAGCGGCACGATGAGGGCTACATGATGAACTGCACTTGCTTTGGTCAGGGAAGAGGTCGCTGGAAGTGCGATGCCATTGGTGAGCTCCGGCGTGTCCCTTTACATGCTGCCGAAGCACTGAAACTGAGTTAGATCTCCATATACCTGGTGTAGAACCTGCAGATCCATTCTATTTTTGGCAGGATATGTCATGAGATTTCAAATATTTGCTGCAGTTCAGCCTGGCAAAACACACTTGGCGGGTCCAACACTTTTTGGCCACAAAATGCCAAAAATTCATGCCAGGAAACTTTCAGCGGCAACCTCTCCCTCAAAATATAATCCCGTGGTTACTCGAGAACGTCCAAAGAGCATAATTTCTTCAGTTATTCACCGATTACTGACATTCAGCTTTTCAATTCGGTGGACAGATATTACTCTAGGTTTGTAGAAGCGATGTCATTTTTGAGTGAGTCCAGTCTTTGACTGATCCTTATTTTAACTGATGCTCCTTGACAGTTAGTTTTTTTTTTGAATGATACTCTTTGATTTCAGAAATGTTACATTCCTGCAGACTCACCATCTGAACACATTTCACTCCAGTGAAAACATAACTTGTACCCGTTTGCAAAAAAAAACTGAAATACAAGTCATGGGAAGGATTCAATAGCAGGGATCAGTCTCTAGTCTCTGGTTTCTGGATTCCCTGCCTGAGAACTGAGTGACGCCTCATGATAACATAAAGTAAAGGAAAGTCACCATTAATAATAAAGTAATGTGCTTCATAATAACGACATGTGATGTGTAATTATGTGATGATCCATTGTCATTACCGTCATCATCACCCTTCAGACCAGTGCCAGGAGCCGGACACTCGAGTCTTCTACCAGATTGGGGAGGCCTGGGACAAGCACAGTCAAGGCATCCATTACAGGTGCCATTGCTACGGCAACGGCATCGGAGAGCTCAGCTGCGAGCCACAGAATTATGGAGGTAAGCACAACGCCGACCATCCGACCGCATGCTACCCGCTCCAATTTGCTGGGTGAATGAGCCACATGGCTCAGGGCACAAATGCCATAACCTTGTTTGGCGGGATAAATGGGCAGCTGATATCAGGCGATGGAGCGTTATGTGGATGCATACGAGTTTAAACAACAGCACATCTGCGGAAGATAATTCTGCTAAAACAGCTGAGCGAGCTTTGACTTCTCTGAAAACACAACCTTTGGCATCATATTTTGCCCGCGTGAATGATATAGGAAACTAGGCTTATGCCGTCGGAGGCGACGGCTGGGGGTATATCCTCAAATGCCCCCAATCCTCCAATTCCGCAACCCTTGAATAGACTTTCATTTGAACTTAATTTCAGGTCAATCGGACAAATGGTTCTGAAGATATAACCAAAATGGTAATTTTCCATCACAAAGCGCCACCTGGTGGCAAAATATTGAACCATACAGGTATGATGTCATCATGTGACACGTTGTGAGGTCATGACCTTGCAGTTGCACATAGTTTCATGTCAATTGGACAAATAGTTCCAAAGATATGCCAAAAATGGTGAATTTTATGTGGCAAAGCTCCACCTTGCATCAAAATTTTGAACCAAACAGGTATAATGTTATCGTGGGACACATCCTCGGGTCATGACCTTTCATTTGCACTTGTTTTTGGCCCCTGGTGGCCAATCTAGAAATTGTAAATTGTCCTAAATCGAATCTGTTCTTCCTCTTAATGATACTTACTTATATGCAAAACTTGGAATTTTTAATTGAAATATTACTGAAGTTATCGCGTTAACACATAAATCAGTTTTTGGCCCCTGGAGGCCAATCTAGAAATTGTAAATTGTCCAAAATCGAGTCAGTTCTTCCTCTTTATGATACTTACCTATATGGAAAACTTTCTAATTGAATTTCTAATTGAAATAGAACTGAAGTTATTGCGTTAACACGTAGGGCGGCGGCGGCGGCAGTCGGACCAAAAACATAATTAATTAAGGACTCATATTAAGGCTGGCTTCTGAACCGATGAACCAGATTGCATACTGGTTCAGTTCCTCGTACAATTCCTGTTCCCCCCCACTGTTCTGACTCTCTTACTGTCCCTGATTATAAATGAGGCGAGGTCGCATCAACCTCAGGTGCTGATTTGTAAAAAACATCTGGATGCTTGTAGTTGACATAGAGCACCTCCTGTGGTGGGGCAGAGAAATGCAGGCTGCGTGCATCGAGGAGTCACACAACTCTCTGTGTAAATAGTATGGAGTGCCAGGTTTCTTTGGTTCCTTTGAGGTGACAGCAATCATTGAAGAGAAAGGGGAAAAAAACTGTTTTTAGCCTTTTATACTCATATTTGTGAGTATACTTCGAACTGAATGCACATTCAGTCCATATTTTCTGTTTCACCATCACTGACTGTGGTGCCTTAATGACTGTAAGTGTAGATACATCAAAAACCTGGCCAAAAAACATGGACAAAAAAGAGAGAAATGAAAAGGCCGCCACCCTTCCCCCAACCTCTTAACCTGCTTCAGCTTTAAATGGATCACAGAGGGAAAACATGAAAAATGTGGCTTTTTTCTTCGTTTCTTTTTTTAGTGGTGGTTCCCCAAGCCTAATCTCCTCCAGATCTGAATGGCACGCAGCTGTTGTGCTGAAAGTCTGGGAATCCACGAGAGACTGGTGGTGGCAGGCAATGCTTGTACAAGCAGAAGTCAAACACTGTATTGCGTGCACCTGGTCCGTGGGCTCTTACGCCTGTAATTGGGTGAAATTGAGGCCAGATTTTTCCTTTTTTTTGAGGGGGGGCGGGAGGTTTATGTAACCTACCCTGGCTGTTGGGGGAGGGGCCACACGCTCCTCTCTCTCTTCGTTGAACAGTGTACAAGCTGATTGGCCCCAGTCTTACCGGGGGTTTGACTGTCTTCTTCTCATTTGTTCTCTCATTGGCAGTTTCACAGTTCTATTTGTCTTTTTATAACACTGGTCTGAAATTGCTCGAGTGTGACAGAAATTAGCCTGATTTGGATACAGCCCAAGTTAAGAAAGGTAGTTGATTTGGTGCAGTTATACAATGCAGCACACAGTTATACAGGGGAAAGCATTACTTCACAAAGGAATAGAGTAGCACTGTATGAGAGGAAAGCAACTATAGGATCTGAGAATTGGAATCAAGTACTTTGTAGTACTTTCAAGAATTGGATGAAAGTATTTTTTTTAATACCAAAGTGCTTGTACTTGTAAGTACTTCATATTAATGCCTAGAGTACTTGTGCTTGTATTCAAGTACTTTTTAAAGTTCTTGGCCAATCTGTCTTCTAAGTGCTGACAGAGATTGGCCAAGTATTTGAAAAGTACTTGGATACAAGTACAAATATTTATTATAAGGTATATTAGGCATTAGTACTAATGCCTAATATTAGGCATTATTAGGTAGTCCTCAGATACAAATACAATCACTATGGTATGTAAAAAAAAAAATAATGCTTGCATACTATTCGCAATAGTACTTGAAAGTACTCGGACCTAACTCTGTAAGATCATAAGGCTGGCAAGTTCAGAGCCTTGTAGCGTAGCCCATTATAGTGCAATAAAGAGTAGTGCAGCACAATGTAGCTCTGGTTAGCACAGATTTGCATTGCAAGGTGCTGTGGTCTCCATTTCTCTCTCATTCTTAGCCTTAAATTGTATCTTTTTATTTTTAAAGCTATCGAAATAAAAGCAGGAATTCATCTGGCAGTCACCCAATAGGATCCCTGCCACAAGGCAAGGTACAAGTGAAACTAATTGCTGCCCAACCACCACCTCCTCCCCTGTCTGATCCTCAGGTGGACACCGACCCGTGCAGGTGATCATCACAGAGGCTGGAAACCATCCAAACTCCCACCCTATTCAGTGGAACACACCCTCATCAACCCACATCTCGCAGTACATTCTCAAGTGGAGAGTGGTGAGCCTGCATTCTGGCAATTTCACTGGTGCATTTTTCAATCGATTTTCACACTTGAGGATCTTCTCCTTTCATTTCCCACTTGACGATTTACTTTAAACTTTGCTTTTTTTTTCTATGCTTTTATGAGGTATTTAGAGCAGGGCTTCTCAAGCTTATCCAGGAAGCATCATGTAGGCGTAGGCTTTCATTCCGACCAATCAGTTACACATCTGGTTCAACTAATCGTGGCCCCAACCAAAGAGTCCAGAACCGAGCATGCAAATGGTCTGAGGAGAACTGAAGCCAGCACCCACATCAGTCTTTTCTTGATAGGGTTAAGGACCTCCGATGCATGAGTGCTGTAGTTTTAGATGATTAGGACCCTGTTTCCAAAAAAAGTTGGGACGCTGTGTAGAATGTAAATAAAACTGGAGTTCAATGATTTGCAAATCATTTAAACTCCATATTGAATTGAATGTACTTTGTAGTACAAAGACAATATATCAGATGCTGAAACTATGAAATTTTGGTGTTTTTTTTTTTTTTTTGGAAAAACATTTTCTCTTATTGAATTCATGCCAACGGCCTTTTTAAAAAAGGTGGTACAGGGGTTTGTTTCCCACTGTGTCGCATCACATCTTTTAACAGCGCTCTGTAAGCATTTGGGAGTTGAAAGGATTAACTGCCGTAGTTTTGAAAGCAAAATGGTTTCCCATTCTTGCTTCATGTAGGATTTCAGCTGCTTAACACTTCATGGTCTTCTTTGTCATAGTTTTAATTTCATAATGTGCCAAATACCCTCAGTGAGTGACATTACTGTGCTGCAGGTAGGACAGTTTAGCACCCAGACTCTTTTACTACAGAGTCGTGTTGTTGTTAAATGTGCAGAATGTGGATTAGCATTGTTTCGCTGAAAAAAGAAAGGCATTCCTTGACATAATGGCTGGATTACAGCATATGTTGCCCCAAGACCCATATATATTGTTCAGCATTAATGCTGTCTTCAAAGATGTGCTAGTTACCTATGCCATGTGCACTAATGCAGCCCCATACCATCATGGACGCTCTTTGACCGGTGCGCTGATGAGAAGACAGATGATCCCTCTCCCCCTTCGCTGGGAGGAAGCTGTGCGCATGATTTTAACAACAAACTTCCCATTTTTAATGGGCAGGCTACCGAACAGTTTTAAAATTTGCCTCAATCTAGCTTAGATGAGATTGGGCCTAGAGAAGGTGGCAACATTTCTGGATCTTGTTATATAGTTTTATTTTTACACGGTAGATATTTAACTTGCATTTGTGGATGCAGTGAGAAACTTACTTCACTGATAATAGATTTCAGAGGTGTTGTTGATCCCTTGAAGTGATTCCCACTCCAGAATTCTGCCTGTCTTCTATATACTGCCACCTGAGGTTCTGAAGATCACAGCCATTCAATATTGTTTTACATCCTTGAGATTTCTCTGGATTCTGTAAATCATCTCATGATATTATGTACCAAACATGATGAAATCCCCAAATTATTTGCAATTTTTACGTTGAGAAACGTTATTCTTAAATTGTTCATTGTTTTATTTGCAAAGCAGTCTTTTACAAACTGGTGAAGCCCTGACCAGCTTTACCTCTGAAAGCCTCCCTGGGATGTCATTTTTTTTATACCCATTCATGTTACTGACCTGTTACTAATTAGCCTAATTAGCTGAGAGATTATCAGGATAATGTATTTTTTTGGCCTCATACAAACTCAAAATGTGCAGATATTTTCTCAAGAAACAAAATGCACACACGCAGCACAAATAAGTCCTCTTTAATGCAACGGGAAGTGAATTCTCAGTTCAACATCTGATACATTACCTTTGCACTATTTTCAACCACATATTGGCATTAAATAACTTGCATATCATTGAATTCTGTTTTTATTTAAATTTTACAGAGCCTACTAATCTTTGGGAAATGAGGTTACATATGCATGTAGTGAAACTAGCACTATTTCATTTACTTGTGCAAAACAAATAAAGTATGAAGTAGGGCAGTGCAGTACAAAAGGTCACCCGCTCATTGTAAAAAAAGAATAACAAAAGAAAACAAAAAGATGTGTGTGCAGTCATTCATCTTTATGTAACATGGAGTTCTGATCAAACGCTTTGTAATTTGGTTTTCTAAAGACACTTTAAGCAGACCTATGCAGATGTTTTGCAAACAAAGACCACAACTTTTATGCAAACAAGAGTGCATGATTTCAGAAAGCAGTCTGATCTCATTAAGCAACGATTCACTGCCCCAAAGTGCTCTGACACAAACATGTAGTCCAAGGCCAGACTGCAACAGTGATTTTAAATTACTCTTTCCAAAGCCTGGAAGTGATGCTTGAATGACTTCATAGGCAGAGGTTTGGTTCCAAATGAAACCTAGAAAAATAAACGGTGCTCCCATATCACGGAGGAAAAATGGCCGCCACCTGGGTGACAGGCAATAATTTATGCCAGAATGTTCACAACCCTTTAACTGTGAGGCAGTTGGAATTGCTGAACCAAGAAAACTTGTGGAAGGTGGGTTGCCATTTGACAAATTGGGGTCCATAATTTTGACGGAAACGTAGGGAATCCCTCATCCTTTCTCACGGGATGTTTAGAGTCTCAGTGAAATGCAAGTAGGACAGGCTTCAGCAATTTGATAACGGTGGAATTCTTCAAAGGGAGAGGAATAGATTTTAATTGACCCCAAATGTGAACGTGGATTCTGAACTGTGGTGAATTTGAGAAAAAATGACCCTCAGCCTGCCTATGCAGCCCCATAGGGTTGATAGTATAGTGAAGTTCTGATTTGTCAGAATATATTGAAGTCGATGCTCTATCCTCGGTGGCTGTCCTGCGATAAACACCTGAGCATCTATAATCCGCTGCCACGAAACAAGCAAGCTTGGGCAAGCATCACTAAATCCACAGAAAGAGATAATAGCGGCATGACTTTGAATTTCCTAGTAATTTTACTTTTTTCCCCCGAGATTCAATGCTATCGATTGCACTTTGGCCCTTTAGGAACAATTTAAGTGCACCCACTGACTATCATGTGCTGATCCAGTGTAACAGTAAGGAAAATCAACTTTTTGTTTACGCTGGTCTGAAACACTTAAAAGACAGAACCATGTAGTAGCCAAAAGATTTATTTTTACAATGATGAATTGTTTTGGTTTCTGACAAGGGGTGATTTTTGTAAATGACGCACAGAAGTTATAGAGGGGAATTTATTACTAATATACGATCACACTCCAGTGCTGGGGATTGGAGGAGTATTTTGGAATGAAAATGCAGCCACAGATGTGGGGGGAAATACCTGAGAGAAAGGAGGTGTACGACTACTGTAAAAGTGAACGTGTCTGGAAATAGGAATGCAGAGAAATTTTGAGTCTCCAAAATTGTCTGTTGATACACGCACAAAATTTACCAAGAAAAACATCTTTTATACATTTTTTTGGGCACAGAATAATAATATTTGAACCTGCAGTTGTTTAGGCATCATCCTGTGAATATTATTTTTCTATGCTGATGATGCTTGGTCGTAGTGCCAGACCTTTTCTGCCTGACAAAACCTCACATTTCCAGTGTTTTTACTCAAATTGGGTAATATTCTCTTTAATTCTGAATAATTGGGTGCAATCCTCTGAGTGTCCCCTTAATAACTACACAATGATAATGTCTTCTGTCAAAGTCATTAGCAAGCACTTTAGTTTCGGTGGAAATTTGCTCCAGAAGGACAGAACATTGGGGGGTTAATAACTACAAAATTTTTTTAGTTATTAAAAAATAACTAATAACCTCTTCCCTCAGAAAAACAGCCGCCATGGATGGGAAGAGGTGGTCATTCCTGGCCACATGAACTCCTACACCATTGGTGGGCTCAAACCAGGCGTCACTTATGAGGGACAGCTGATTAGCATCCTGCGCTATGGCTCGCGTGAGGTCACCCGCTTCGACTTCACCACCAATGCCAACTCATGTGAGAGTCTACCCACCTCATGTTCAATTACACCACAAGTGTCAAACCCCTGACCTGGAGGACCGTAGTCACAGTGTCTGCAGGCTCTTGAGATCTCCATTCAATCAGCACCCAGTAAATGCCCTGAGAACAACTGGTCTGGATTCTTTAGCCAATCGGTGAACTTAATTAATCGCCTTGGGCAGAAATTCTCTAAAAACCAACAGACTCTGTGGCCGTACAGGAATTTAGTTTGACACACTGGACTATATAATGTACTTTGGGCCCATTTCCACTTCTGCTGCTCATGCAAAACTTAGGCATTTACATTTGACATTTAATTGAGCTGCCTTTCCACCCCCCACTTCCGCTCCCAAACAGTGACTGGAATCATCTCGCAAGGGGAGACGACCCCGCCCCCAGTCGTGGTGGACACATCAGAGTCAGTGACAGAGATAACCTCCAGCAGCTTTGTCATTTCCTGGGTGTCTGCCTCTGGCACAGTGTCCGGTTTCCGAGTGGAGTACGAGTTGAGTGAGGAAGGCGCAAAGCCCATCGTACTGGGTCAGTACCGTGTAACCTCGATCAGTATTGCGTATCCTGAGTCAGTGCTGTGAATGGTGGGATGGTACCCCATGGCCACAGTCAGCATGCCTCCTGACTAATGGATCAGAGTGTCATCAATTCCATGAAACTGGACTCTGTACCATGTATCCTCGGTTGGCACCGTCAGTGCCATGTCATTGAAGTTTGTACCATGTTACCCTGGTTACCATAGTGGCAAGCCAATTTTCATGGAGCAAACTCCAATAACATTGTTGTGTGCATAGAGCCATTTACAAGTGACCCAGTTTAACAGTATATCAATGCACTGTGACTGGGGTCAGTATCATGTGAGCTAATCAGTACATATACTTTTGGCATTATGCTACTGACAAATAATGGTATTATGGAAGTATCCCCATTCACCTCAGGGTTCGGAGAATTATCCGTAATCTGAGAAACTGATGCCTGCATGTCCACATTAGTGCAAATATGAGCATAGGCTTTGATCCCACAGATTTGCCTGGTTCCTCCACCTCTGTCAACATCAAAGAGCTGTTGCCGGGACGCAAGTACACGGTAAATGTGTATGAAGTGACGGACGAGGGCAAGAACCTGATTCTCACCACCTCCCAGACCACAGGTCAGGCTTGATCTTCAACCCTGTCCCTCAGGCCTGCAGAAAGACTGCATGACCATCTCACTGTACTGAAGCTGCCTCCCACCTTCACGATTTAATGAGCCAATTCATGCCGATGTTAGACTGACGAGTCATGGGGAAGTCTTGAGGGAATTGTAGCAGGCCGGGGTCAAGAAAAATGAAGCTGTTTTGTGACATTGCACAACATTTGATTTTTTTTTTTAGTTTGATAACAAACATGCCATGTGTATCCAGTAAAGACATATCAATATAACTATAGACAAACGGCACTGTCCAATTACTGTCAGGAGGGTCACACAATTTTGTTAAAATTGATGTTAAATTCAAAGAGCAGTATTATCGCTGGCACTGAGAACAAACTGTCTTTTCTTTGTGGGTCCGGAGAGTTACTGCTCAGTAGAACCTCGTAACGGACAGTCTGAACCGCTGCCTCTTTGAGTGTTTGTACATCTAGCTTGAGCAGACCCTTGAACATCTGCTATAACCCTCGCCTCGTCACTGCAGCGCCCGATGCCCCGACTGATCAAGAAGTGAAGGACATTGCAGAAACATCTATTGTGATCAGCTGGACGAAACCCATTGCACCAATCACAGGTGAGCCCTTTACACATCCCACCCCATGAGTCGGTGTCACTCGTGTGATTGGTCCTCAGACTGCCACGCCTTTACATGCTCACAGGGTACCGCGTGGTGTACACGCCGTCAGTAGAGGGCAGCAGCACTGAGCTCACGCTGCCCGATACAGCAACCTCAGTCACGCTCAGCGACCTGCTGCCCGGCCTGCAGTATAACGTAAGCATTTACGCTATGGAGGAGAACCTAGAGAGCGAGCCCGTCTTCATACAGGTCAACACCGCCGGAGAGCCTCTGCCAGGTATTTACCGATATACAACACACCTCAGGTGAACCGAAAGCTAGTGTATCTCATTTTGCTTGAACCATCTAAACTTGAGTGTTACATCGCTTGATATGTAACACTAAAATATACAGCACACTGCAAAAAATGCCTGTCTTGATAAGTCTTTTAGTCTTAACTTAAGACAAAACTCCCTAGTTTTTTCTTTCTCAAAAGTAGAAATATTAACTTATTTTAAGTTACCGTGTGCTTGACAGGTGAAATGTTCTTATTACATTGGCAAATCTAGAAATAAGTCAAAATTAATTCATCTCATGGCAAATTTTTTGTCTTACTGAGAAAAAAGGTAATAGGAATAAGTGTTTTAAGTCTTAATACAAGATTAAAATTCTTGGTAAGGTGGACTTACTTTTCATTTTTTGCAGTATGCTGAACAAATTTATTAGACCACCTGTCATAAAAATGAGACAACACAAATATTTTAGAAATTTATTTGAAACTTTTAAAACGAAAAATATATTGTTATTTCTCTGTCAAATATCAAACTAAACAACTAAATAGTCCTTATTCACGCATAAAAACCAAAAAATGAATATGTTGTATGGGCTCCTATGGCCTTGATAACAGCTTGCATTCTTACATTTAACCACTGAAACAAATTTTTATGTTCAGGAATGCAAGTAAATAACTTATTTTGGCATCTTGATCAAAAAATAAGAAGGCGCTTAACTATTTTTCAGCTTTGTTGTAAAACAGTAAATTTGAGGATTCATGGACAACATCAATAATTATATTTTAGAATAATATGATTTAATTTCAATTAAAGAGCTTGCGCATACTGGTGGATTAACCATAACAGAAACATAAAAGAATGATTTTGATAATTACCAACACTGTTAATTTATGGCAGCTGTGGCATAAACCTTACACTGGGTGGTGGTCGAATGAATTTGTTAAGCACTGTATATTGTGCAGTCCCATACCTAAATACCCCTCACTCACCCATTTCTGTCTGCTTTAAAAGAAATCTGTTCAAGAATCAAAATTTACTGCTTTGGGATGGGGGATTCATTTGGACTGTACATCCACTTTTCTTGTGGCATAACTCAGGCTTTAGTTGGACTGTGAGAATTCACTTTCTGTTGCATTGAAGAGGATTTATTTGCGCTGTATACGTGCATTTCCTATAGTACAACAAAGTCGTCAGTAGGGCTTTAAGAGTGCAGTTTCTGTTATATAACTGGGACTGTAGTTGACCTGGATGCGCCGTGCTCTTGTTGAACTTGTTGAAGGCTTTAGTTGGGCTAAAAAAGTGTGCTTCTTGTTGTCGAATGGAGGCTTTAGTTATGCGTGCACTCCCTGTCACATGACCACTTCCATGATGGCTTCTGGTCCACAGAGCCTGCAGTGGCCCCGACAAACCTACAGTTCTACGAGGTGACCGACAGCAAGATCATCATCACTTGGAATGGCCCCCCAAGTGGGTTTTCAGGGTACCGCGTCAGTTTCGGTCCTGTGGGCCCTGGAGGTACCCCTCAGGAACTGATCCAGTTGGCTCCCACAGAGAATGCTTTCGTCGAAGTGACCTCCCTGCAACCTGGCACCCTCTACCGCTTCTACGTTTACACCGTGCATAATGGCGTGGAGAGCCCCCCTCTAGTAGGGGAGCAAGCCACCAGTGAGTCCTGGGGGGGCAGCCTGGCATAGGAGGGGAAGGGTCTCATTATATTATTGTGCAGTAATCACCAGGGTGTTAGTATGCATTTGGCTTTGCTAACATTTCAAGAGGACTACAGTTCCCACCATGAAAACTAACATGTCCAGAGTTTCCCCTCAGAACCGGACAGTCCCACTGACCTGCGCTTCACCAATGTGACGGAAGAGGGCGCTGTGGTGATCTGGGGGGCCCCCAAAGCGAGCATCACGGGGTACCGCCTGTTCCTGATTGTTGGGGGCTCTAGCCACAAGCAGTTTAGGATCCCAGCAACCCAAACCCAGCACATCCTGCAGGAGCTGCAGCCTGACACTGCATACACAGTCACTCTGCACTCCGAGCGGGACGGTGTGGTCAGTGAAGGGGTCAGCAGTGTCTTCACCACAGGTGAGCGCAGGGCAGACCCATGACTGTATGACCACGGCAGACCAAGCTCATGGTGATGTCACACATAACATTCACTGGGCTTTACGAGAAGCATTTCCGCAAACAGAAATGCAGCACTAGGCTGCTGGCACCACCATTTTGTTCAAATGGAGTCCCCTCGGTACAGTCGCTAAATAAGAGTTTTTCACCAAGTTCCTTTGACGCAGTAACAAAACCTGCTCCTGATTTGTCCACAAAACATTGCTGTCATTGTCCAAACAACGTAGTCGCTTCACAAATCGGCACTCAGGGAGACAATGACACAAAGACAGGACATGCAGACTTCACGTTTACTTGCAGTCAAAAATTATTTACACTGTCCTTTTACTTGAAGGTTATCATTGACTTGAGCAGAGAACAGTTTCTAAATAATAATTGAGCCCAGTATAATAACCCTAGTTAGTAACATGGAGCAAGTTCACAAGGAGAAATGTGCCTCAGACACGAAGACTGATTGTGGTCACTTGGACACACTTGTCAAGTTTGTTACTTGATATCCTTTTCACTTCTCACATTTCCTCCCCCCAGCCCAGCCTATAGGAAATGCTCCACACGTCAACACTGTTGTTAGTGACTCCTCCATCATCATCTCATGGACTCCTGTGCCCAGTTATGGGTACAAGGTGAGTTTGTTCCTGCCTTTTGGGCACACTGGCAACTTGAAATACACCATCAATACATCCATCTGTCCCCTCATCTCATGCTTTCAGATTGGAGGAGAAAATGTGCAGGGAAATGGTGGACAAAAAGCATTCAACCTTAGCATTACCCCTAAGGGTTTTGCTAAGGGTTCCACTCCTGATCTATTACTGTTTCTGCCTTCTGCCAGCTGACTGTAAGGCCCAGTCAGGGAGGCGAGGCACCCCGGGAGGTGACCTCCGATTCAGGGACCATCGTTGTCTCAGGCTTGACCCCTGGAGTGGAGTACAACTACATCATGCAGCCGGTCATCAACGGGCGGAACCACGGTCCTGCCGTCACCCGCCACTTCACTACACGTGAGAAAACAGCCATTCAGTTCAGTCCACTGCCGCACATCTCTGAAGTTCTTACAAGCTGCTCACACACGTTTCTCACTAATGTGTCATTTTAGATCTTCTACTCCAAATGTTTAAAAAACATTGGACTAAGAGTCAGAGTTAATCATTAATCAAATCATTGAACCATTTCCAGTGTATATTACTTTGGCTACATTCCAATATTTTCAGGTTTATGCCGTTTACAAAATTTTATTATAAATGTCAAATAGAAATTGTCATGAACAAACTAGAAAAGAAACTGACCAAAATCTGTCCATTGTCGTACAAGTACCTCCCAGGATGCACCCACAAGGCTTATGCCTACATTCATTTGATTTGTGAGCTGCTATGGAGATGGTAATAAGCAAAAACCAAGATCCTCCAGTCTGCACATGCTCAGTGCATTCTCCTATTTCTACACTGCAGATCTGTCTCCTCCCACTGACCTCACACTGCACTCCAACTCTGAGACAGGAGAGGTCACTATCCAATGGCGGGACACCAAAACACCTGGTAAATACACACCCCTTCTCTTTTCCCTTCTGCAGTTAGCACTACGGGGCTAGCCACAGCTCTTGGCCGCCAACCACTCAGAATGGAGCGCTTCTCTTCCCCGAATGCAGTTTTGCGTAGTCCTGAAATCTGCTTTTAATGTGACTATTCTGATAGCTACGCAGAGCTAAGCATAGCAAACTTCTTTCAAGTCCAATAACACTGCAAAAATCCAGAGTTTTGGTGCAAAGTTTAGTTGAAAAGCGGCACATTTTTTTTCTTTACGATATCCTCTGCCCCACCGAAGACATCACAGGTTATCGTGTGACCTTCACCCCAACAAAGGGGCAGCACGGTAACTCACTGGAGGGATTCGTGAAGGCAGGACAGACCTCCATCACGCTGGACAATCTGAGCCCTGGAGTGGAGTACAATGTCAGCGTCTTTACTGTGAAGGATGGTATGGAGAGCCAAGCCAGCTCTACCACGGTTACCCAAGGTAGGCTGGCACCTCAGCTCACCCTTTGGACCAACTATGTTTACCAGTGCTAAACTATAAGGAAAGTAGAGGTAACAGTATCATACAAGCTGAAGATTCATAACACAAAGCCCAACCCGAGCATACATATCCTTCATAAATCGATGAGCCAAAAAATTAAAACCACTAGCCAATGCAGGGAATAATGTTGATTATTTCATAACAATGACACATGTCAAGGTCTGCAGACAGATCTTAAACAGAGAGCAAGCAGTCAGTTCTGGTATTCAATGTGTTGGATGTGGGAGAAATGGGAACTGTACTTTCTGACTGTGATCCACGGAGGGACAAACCATGAACCAGTCACAGGTTTTAGGCACTCAAGGGGGGGACCTTTACTACACGAGGCAGGTGATTTTAATCATCGTTGTTAGACTCTGAAGGAGTTTGCACATATTAACATATTTTTTGTATCACTACTACATACCCCCATACCCCCAGTGGCAGGACCCAAGGCAGCATCCTACTGGATCTCTGACCGAGCCCCCGGTCCGTTACATGTCCAGAGCCGCATTCTGTCCTATGCAAATTTTTTGTCTTTCTGCCATTTGCTTGCTTGCAATTTAAGCTGCAATTGTGCCATTTTACTAACATGTATGTTCACAAGTTGCATTCTGTGCATTTGCAAAAGATAAAAATGCTACACCTCTCTCCTGTGAGCCCTGAGGCTGCGCATCTTCAGCTCAGGGCTAGAGTGGAATCAACAAACTCAGGTCTGGACCTGTAACACCATTAATTACATGGCTGATGTGATATTTGGACATTTCTAACATAATTTATACAGCATGGCAGTGATTGCGGTCTTCAAAAAGTGCAAATTATTAGCTGAATCCCTAAGTATGACATTCTGTATGTAGACATACAGTGTAGCATAATAAAAGTTACCTGCGGTTCAATTTTTAGTAGATAATTCTGCATCTCTCAATGTCAGATACTGTTATGACGAATGAACAAATTAACTAAGCTGATGCTGTCATGGCAATCCATCTTCGTGTCACGTGATCACATAGCTTGGCTTACACTGTGATTGGGTGCTGCATGATTATGTTTAATTCAGGGACGTCACCGCTCGTGTGCCTGATTTTTGCTTTTTGTGTTCTTTGTTTAATCTGCCTGTTCCACTGCATTCCTAACCCTATAGACCTGCCCACGCTTACCGACCTTGAGTTTGTTGAGGTCACCAACACGACCATCTCCATGAGGTGGATCCCGCTTAACTTTACCGCCATCACGGGCTACCGCATCACAGTAGCGGCAGCGGGTGAAAGCATCCCTGTTTTTGAGGATGTGGTGGAGCCCACGACCGGCCATTACACGGTGTACGGCCTGGAGCCCGGAATCAACTATGACATCACCATCGTCACAATCACAGAGCGGGGAGAGGGCAAAGCCAGCACACACACCCAACAAACTGGTGAATCTACACTTTGGCTATTTAGGGAGAAAACTGGCTTCTAAAGAAGGGAACGGGTTTTGAGGATTGGAACTGGTGCTCCTAAATGTTTATTCTCAACCACTTTTCCTGAAGCTAATACCACCATGGCTTTTTGGTTGATTGCCTAACTAGTTGTTTGTGATTTGAAAGGGCTGATATTTCCCAAGTGTTGCACTTGGTGTTCCATCTGATCTGATATCTAACCATCACATACCTTGGCAGATGTCCACGTACAGAATAGTGCATCTAAAATGATAGCTTCTGATGGAGTTGACAAAGTAATTTAATATCTGTTGACTTCAAGCCAAACTAAATCCACTAATTGTAATCAAATGTAGAAAAATCCTAATTGTGTTTGGATCGCTGCCATCAAATGAAGCTATGCACTGCTACAGATTTGGTGTGACATTGTTAACAATGCCACCCAAAAATTTTACTTCACATAGAGAAAATAGGGAAAAGATTCTAGGCCCAACTGTGGATTTGTGGCACTGAAAACTACTGCCAGAAGCCCCACCATATCACGTTCTCTCATGCAGGTCTACAGTATACTGCAACTTCAATACAGTGCCCAAAGAAATAACAATGTGGTCAGTTGACAATTTTAAAAACAGCTCAGAATTTTTTGTTTTCTATTAACCTTAAGCAGTAGGGAATTTGAGGTGACTTATCTGATGTAAACAGACAGAGCTACTTTTTGCTGTTTCAGTCAGGGTACAATTTGTACAATGTTTGCCCAAATCCGGTTAAAACTTGTTGATCATTTACACAGCAAGGTTGGGGTCCACAGGCAGGTTAAGTAAACATTGGGGTGACCTGACGGTCAGTGTCGTCTTCCTCTCTGACTGGGGCCACCCTGCATTCCCTCCTTCTAACCCCCGAACAGCGCTGGACTCGCCCACTGGCCTGGACTTCTCTGAAGTTTACGTGAACTCCTTCACCGTCCACTGGGTCGCGCCCCATGCCTTCATCACCGGCTACAGGATCTGGTACCAAGCAGCCAGTGGTGGGCGGGCTAAAGAGGAGAGGCTGCCTCCGTCCCGCACATACTTCACCCTGACGGGTCTGATGCCCCAGACCCAGTATATCATCCACATCTACGCTGTCAGCAGAGACCTAGAGAGTGCCCCACTCATCGGCCAGCAAACTACCAGTACTGCCCCACTCACCTCTCATCTTATCTTCTGGTCTCTGCACTTCCTCTAGTCTCTCCCTATCCTGTTCTCTCTTCTCTCGACACATGACCTCACTTTCTTCCTCCTTGCTCTATCATTGCCTAGCATTCTGTCTCAATCTTTTCTCTTAACCTGTGTGTCCGGAGGCAGAAGGTAAATCCGCACATCCTCTGCACTGCCCTCGTCACAAGATTCCATTCAGTATTTTGTTGACGCTGCGCTTCTCTTAGTGATTGATTGAAGGTTAGGTTCACTCAGGCCATTTAAAGATTTTTTTTTTGAGACAGGTCCCCAGTTTTTAACAAAGAATGCTACTCTCACCACACGTCACAGGGTTATCTGAAATACTGCAGAAAATACTTGGACATATGAACAAATCCAGCTCACTGAACGATCGCCTGCAATGGGATTCTGTTCAGATTGGACTTGACTTATGTCTTTCGTCATAGATCTCAAAAATGAGCCTGCAAAAGTAAGATTTCTTTTTAAAAACTGTATCATGTACACCTAGCCTCACCAGTCTATAATCAAGTACTTTCTTCTCTCCACATAAAGGCTCGACCTCCACTCTCCATTCCTCCACGTTCCATCCTTACTTCTTCTTACTCCAAAAACTCGACACTGCCTTTTTCTCTCCACAATCCTCCCATCCTTACAAAACTTATTCACGTGCCTTTCTTCTTCTTCTATTACCCTGCCTTTCTGTAGCATCAGACAGTCCTCTTCCCTTATATTTTCCCTCTCTACCTTCACTCCATCTTCAGACAGTCCTCTTCCCTTATATTTTCCCTCTCTACCTTCACTCCATCTTCAGACAGTCCTCTTCCCTTATATTTTCCCTCTCTACCTTCACTCCATCTTCAGTTGCTTTCTCTGTCACATGATTCACTCTTCATCTCAATCCATGCTCCCCATCTTTATCTTATCCCCCTGTGACCTCACTCTTCATCTCTCCCGCCTTCTCTATGCCTGTCCTGCAGTGATGTTATGTGTGTAGGGTGACAATGGCTCATGTCTATGTTTTAATAAAGTTTCCGACGCCCCAACTGACCTGGAGGTGACCACTTCCACCCCCAGCAGTATCACCATACACTGGACTGCACCGCCCGTCACAGTCCGATACTACAGGATCACCTACGGAGAGACAGGTCTGCTGACCTTATTCTTAACGTACTATTCCCATTTACCTAATAAACCCAGATATCGGGCATTTATAATCCACCAAAGTACTATATGAAAGGTGATGCAGGCAGCCATGTGCTCTTGCGCATTTCAGGATAAATATTTCAAAACAAGAGCAACAGAGTGTTGGAGCACTTTGCCTTCATGATAAACTGCAGTGCAGTTATTTAACCTTGGAAGAGTTCGTTTGAAGTCCGTGCTCCTGAAGTCCGTCTCTTTCAATTACCAGGAGTGACACATTGTACCAGCAATTGAATGTAATTTTTAAAATACATTTTAAATGTATTTGTGTCCTCATGCCTTTAAAGCTTCAAGTGTTTGTCAGTCGAGCGTGTGAGGGGTTTAGATTAGAGTTGATCATCAGCTTTCTGTTTGTTAGTCATGCTTTGTTAATGCAATGTGGAGGTCATGCCAAAAAAAAAAAGTGTCAGTTTTGGCTTGTTTTACTAATTCGGATTCAACTCTCTTCCCATTCCAGGGGAACTGGGCTCCCCACAGGAGTTCACTGTCCCGGGCACCCAGTCCAGTGCCACCATTCACACCCTGCGGCCAGGGACAGACTATACCATCACTCTGTATGCCGTCACGGGAAGGGGGGACAGCCCAGCCTCCAGCACACCAATCTACATTAATTACAAGACCGGTATGATGTCCGAAAACAAATAATCCTATTTATTTTAATGATCATATTGAAAACATTACATTGTCAACATATAAACTATTGTATTTTTACAGAGTTGGTATTATTATCAGGGGTTCAAGCCTGAAATTTTTTAGGGCTGAAATTTTTTGAAAAACACATTTTTGACATCTCCTCCTAGGCCGTAAGTCCGATTCCTTAGAAATTTGCTGTGAATCATCAGTGGTCCAAGCTTATCGAATACTGCATAAAGCTTGTTGAAATCTCATTTTGTTTCCAAGATATTGACCAATGAACTTCAACAGGGGCGTGGCTTAGCACATAAAGGACAAAATTCAACAACCATTGGGCCAATCATCACAGAACTTCAGAGGATGTCCATATAAGTACCACAAACACACCTTGACAGTTTAATGCAAATCTGCCCTTAGGGGGTGCTATAACACAAATCAGACTATAAATCAGCAATTGTTTGTCGTATAGCCATAAAACTGACGGGATACATTCATATAGGTACCTGAAACATACCCAGAGAATTTCATTCAAATTGACTAATAGGAGGCACTATAACTGCAAAACAAAGCAGCATGGTATAACACAAACCAGACTATAAATCAGCAATTGTTTGTCCTATAGCCATAAAACTCACAGGATATAGTCATATAAGTACTTGAAACATACCCAGAAATTTTTATTCAAATTGTCCAATAGGGGGCGCTATAAATGTGAAACAAAGCAACGTGGTATCACACAAATCAGACTATAAATAATCTATAGTTATTCCGGTCATTACAAAACTCACAGGATATGTCCACATAAGAACCTGAATCATAGCCTGAAATTTTCAATCAAATTGACCAATAGGGGGCGCCATAAATGCACAAAATAGCCTGACATAACACAAATCAGACTATACATCAGTGGTCGTCAACACCGGTCCTGGAGGGCAGGAGTGTCTGCTGGTTTTTGACGTTACTCTGCACTTAATTAATGAACGAAAGCAGTTCATTACACCCTTAACTCATCTCACCTGGTGTCTTAGGTTAGGTTTAAATAGGGTGGAGAAAACCAAACCCACACACCCTGTAGCTCTCCAGGACCAGGGCTTGCTACCCCTGCTCTATACACTTTTATCTTTACTTTGAACCTCTACTTTGTCCGGATTACAGCTATGCTAAATGTCCAACTACACTGACAAATCTTGGTTTCCACTTAGACTTCTGTCACAACCTGCATGTCTGTTTAATTGGCTCTAGGAGTCTTGTGGGTAGTTCCTGGTAATTGATTGATTGGCTTATTATTCCCTTAGTGCAGGAGCATTGCTAACAGCACAGGGTATGCCGAGTTTGGTTTTTTCCACCCTATTTAAACCTAAGATACCAGGTGAGATGAGTTGAGGGTGTAATGAACTGCTTTCATTCATCAATTAAGTGCAGAGTAACGTCAAAAACCTGCAGACACTCCGGCCCTCCTGGACCGGGGTTCACGACCACTGCTATACATCATAAGTTGTTGGTCGAATCATTACCCTGGCAAAATAGGTCCACATAAATACCTGCAAAATATTCTTCAAGTGGTTTTTGTCTCCCGCCGCCACGGAAGCGAGCGGAGCAGAGGACATTGTATTCAGCTCCGTCCGGCTGTCAGTCACGTCCCGTTTGTTCTGAACGCAATATCTCAACAACGGTTCGACCGATTCCATTCATCTTTGGTGTCAGTGTGTATTAGGGGCAGGGGACATAGTATTCAGCTCCATTCGTCTGCCCGGCCATCCGTCCGTCTGTCCTGTCCCATTTATTGTGAGCGTGAAATCTCAAGAACGGTTTGACCGATTCCATTCGTCTTTGGTATCAAGGTATAGTTGGGCCGGGGGACATAGTATTCAGCTCCGACCGCCCGTCCATCTGTCCATCATTTCCTGTCTGTTGTGAACATGATGATTCCATTCATCTTTGGTGTAAAGGTGTATTAGGGGAGTGCTCAAAGCCCACTCGATTTACCTGACCTTGCCATTATTCTCACGGTCATTACGACCATTTGACCTCTTACAAATACCTTGTCAACATGATATCTTAAGAACGGTTTGACCGATTCCATTCATCTTTGGGGTCAAGGTGTATTTGGGCCGGGGGACATAGTATTCAGCTCCATCAGTCAATCCGTCCGGCTGTTCGTCCGTCACATCCTGTTTGTTATGAACGCGAAATCTCGAGAACGCTTTGACCGATTTTATTCATCTTTGGCTTCAATGTGTAATTTTGTGATAAGCCAACCCCAGTCAATTTCCGTCACCTGGCAGGTGTTCAGTCAAGTTTAGTGGCAACACTTTTTAATTCAGCTGTTAAAGCTTTCAACTACTAACGGTTTTTGTTGGCTTGAGCACCGGAATTGCCCCTTGCGGCTATATTATTTATTATTATTATTATTATTATTATTATTATTATATCTTCATGAATGAATGTGAATGAAAGAAATGTGACTTTGAGGCCATTTAGACTGCATAATTTTTCCAATAAGAACATTGCATTGTTTGGACCGATTCATACATAGCCTTTTTTAAATGATGTTACATACCTTAACTTACAGACTCTGAATAACATAGCATAGCCCACTTGCTTGGGAGCCGTAGAACTTGCTGGTTGCTCATCTAATGATGACTGGTGATTCTGAAAATCAAGCCACGGTTTTGGAATGGGAAGTTTGTAAAGTCTTCCTGAATTCCAGGGCAATTTCGTTTGACTCTGTGAAGGAAACTAGTAAATCAAAATGCATTACATAGTAGGCTAATAACATCATGTCTGTCAGTGGGGTCGTTTTGTGAGCTTGAGCGAATTACAGCCGAATCTTAGATTCCCCAGAATCTGACTCAACATTGCGGCCCACCGATTCCTCGGAATCTGACTTGGCATTGCGGCCCACAAATTCCCCAGAATCTGATTCAACATTGCGGCCCACAGATTCCTCAATCTGACTCGACTCAATGCAAACTGATTTTGTCAACGACGCTACTGTGAGACTGTCCAGGAGATGAACAACTTAACTTCTTTGAAATGGATTGGGAAAGAGCTCTATATCCAACCATCATTTTTTAGGGCTTTTTATTTGCCAGAACGATTTTAAAAAGGGGCGCAAATATATTTTAGGAGTTTTGATTAGTGAGAAGGGGTTTAGAATTTAATATTTAATATTGCGAATCCATATGCTGCCCATGCAATAGCAGCCAGGTGTGTCATCAGTAATATGACTGTCACCGTTATTTGCTATTAAAACTTATGGAAGCAGCAATCAACTCAGAAACTCATTTTGTGTCTTACAACCACATTTGTCAGCAGATAATTTGCTGATTGAAGCATCATATACTCTCTACTCTCACCCTGCTTGAATTAAAAAGTTTCTTTTATCATGTAGTAGAAAAAATAGAAAAGTTGGTTTAGCCGATGACTTCATGGCTGAATTAAACATAAAGTTGTTTATTTCGCAATTTCACTGACAGAATATAATGAGATTTCAAATGTTACATTTTGTGTTGTGACTACAAACATTGTTACTTTTGGTGTTGCATTATAACACAAAATGTAACCGTTATTGTTAAATTTTGCATTGTATCACTTTGGGATCATTATGGCCAAACAGCTGGTCAAGTTTAAGCATTTGGAAGCCTGCGCCTTCAATGCTTGTTTTAAATCTCTATGCTTTCCCTCTCTTCCTTTGCTTTTTGACATTTGTCTGATTTCCGTTGTCATTGATACACGTTTCTAACTTGTTAACGCAAGAGGGGACAGGCAAGGCCATAGGTCAAACTGCCTTCGTAAACAGTTGGGATGAAAATATACAAGTTAAATAATACTAATTTAATAAATGGTGGATTGCCTTAGCCTAAAGCATTGTTTATATATGCAAGATAAGTTTTTTGGACTTTCCTGTAGCATAAGTAAATGTGCATATAGATACAAAGACAGAAAGAATTGGAGATTGGAGACAGGGATCACAAGACAATCCTATGAACAAACAACAGCTCCGGTTAAGGAGTAATAAAAGTGCATAGTCTAAAGAAAAGGAAAGCATGAGATATAAGTGGAAAACTGCAGCAGAGATAATTAGGGATAGGCAAGGAGGCGGAGATTAGAATTGAGCGACTGCTGAGAGATCGTTAGTCAATTAGTATGTGCAGCTATCCCGAGTGCATGTTAGTAAGTTAGTAAAAATATACAATGTTAATGAGGGTTAGTAATTAGCAAAAACAATAAACTGTTAGTATGTGTTAGTAAGACAGTAAAAGAGAGAGGAAGGAAGAACACGAGATAATGAAAGAAGATTGAAACCCAGAAACCAATAAATCACCCGAATGAGTGGCACGCAAGACCAGGACCGTGAGCAAAGACCTACAGAAGACAAGACAGGGTAGACGAAGTGCAATGCATGGAAATGAAAACATGGCATGAAAACTGAGGCATGAAAAAATAATAAAACATGAAATCTGAATCCCCAAAAACACAATACATGATCCTAAGAATGGTCAAAGGTGGTCACTAAACACAGAAATCCGAAACATGGCTAGGCGAGGCACAGCACTTAAACATGACAAGCAAAATGCAGAATCACAACACAGACCCCCACATCTCAGCTGAACTCCTCCTTTGCCATGTTTCATGCAACTTCTTTTCCCATTTTGCTTGCGTTACAGTCCAGAGATATGGGGTTTTTATGTGACTTCATTTTAACAGAAGGCTTAAAATAAATAATAATAATAATAATAATAATAATAAATAAATAAAGCAAAAGTGGCCTAACATAATCATCCTCTACTGTGCCTCATTAAAAGTGAATTCTGCGCAGACTCCCTCTCCAAATCTCTGTCCCTCGTTCTTTAGACATCGAGTCTCCCACAAACATGAAGGTGACGGACGTGAAAGACAACGCCATCACCATTCGTTGGACCCCAGCCAAAGGCCCCGTCGAAGGATACAGGGTGACCGGGGTCCCCAAAAACGGACTTGGCCCTACCTTCACCAAGGAGGTTGGCCCTGGTGAGTAATTCAACTTCTGGCTCTGGACTGTGGTCTCTCGACGTTTCTGTGGTCAGTGCAGTGGTCAGAGCTGCAGTCACTGCTCAGTGCAGTTATCAGGGCTGCAGTCAGCCTTTGGTCACTAGGCAGGTCTGTGCAAAGTCACCAGGGTGTCCCCCTCGTTTGTAGATCAGACAGAGATGACCTTTTCTGGGCTGATGCCCACGGAGGAGTACGAGCTGAGCGTGATTGCCCTGGGCCGAGATGGGGAGAGCACAGCTCTGGTGGAGACCGCAGTCACGAGTGAGTCAATCGAGGACCCTCACAGTCCAAGCCTTGCGCCGTCCCTCCAGATTTTAATACAGCCTCTCATGAGCTAAGCATAATTGGCACAAATACAGCACCACCACATCACAGCACAGTCAGCATAACTGTACCCAGTATTATTATATCATTATTATCATCATCATCTCCTCTGGGTATGCATTGATTAGTAAATTGTTGGAACTGCCCTGGCTGCTGACATCAACAGTAAAGAATGTAAAAAGATATACACATAATTGTGCAAAAGTTGTGTAAATTCAATGATGGAGGTTAATTGTTTTTTCTCATAACAGTTGCTGATGATAAAAGGCACACTTGAGACACCAGATGTTAATAAAAAAAAGGTTTTACAAGTTATATTTGTAGCCAGTTAAGTCAGTTCATGCAGATGATTCAGCCTCTATAGAGCCTCGATCTGAACATCATTAAGGCTGTCTGGAGCAGGGAGACAGACGCAAGTGAGTCTGTGGAGGAACTGTGGCACAGAATCGAATGTGCTTGTGTAAGCAAGCAAAAAGCCAGTCATCTGATAAAACTGCAGAGTTAGAGGGCAGTGTACCCAGTTTTTAGGCAAAGGGTAGCCAAGCCAAATATCAATTTGATTTTGTAAACATTTTTCAAAATTAAGAAACTTTTAATTTTGTGATTCTTGGAAACATCTTAGCCATGCTGAATAGCTTTAAATTTGCCAAAATTTATGGAATGAAACTCTGTGTGTGTAGCTGAGATGTGTGTATGTGTAATTTTATCGCTGGACAATGGACAAGTGTGAAAAAATTTACCAAGAACATTCAGCAGGTCTAGGGGACTGTTCAGGTGAGATATGGGATGCTATACTGCACCCGCTGTTGTTTGTAAATGGACACAGTCAAAATGTTGATCTAAGGAGCCAATAATGGGTTTGGGAGAGCTGTGGATCTTCATGCTGAAAATCGCACTGAGCTGGTGATGGGCTAGGATGATTGGCTAGCAGACTGATGGGCAGACCTGTATTCCAATAAGAGTCAGAGGAGAGGTGATTCAGGTAGTTAAGTCCCCCAATTTCTCCTCCATTCCTCCCTTCTGCCACTGCAGCTGTTGACCACCCCAAAGACTTGACATTCACAGACGTGGACTCCACCTCACTGCGGATCTCGTGGGAGGCCCCTGACGGGGCTGTGACCTCGTATAGAGTGCTGTATTCCAGTCCTGAGGACGGGGAGAGAGAGCTCTTTCCCCCTCCGCGCCATAGCGATGAGACGGCCCTGATTCGGGGGCTACGGCCTGGGACAGAGTACACCGTCAAGGTCATCGCTCTGCATGACCGTACGCCCAGCCCTCCGCTGGTGGGGACCCAGGCTACAAGTAAGTCCCGTTCATATATGAACCGCCCAACTCCCCGAAACTGTACGCCCCATGACATCCTTCCCATCTACTTGATCACACCACCCAATTTCTATTCCACCATCAAACTGTTCCCATTTCCATGTAGCAATCCCACCATTTCATCTCTATTCTACTGATACAATCACAACTTGGGGTGATAATCACACTAACTGTATAATACGGTAACCCCACATCCCACACAATTTCATTAATTTATTTGACAGCCTGTTGCTGAATTATAAAGGGGTTCGATAGTGACTCAGAAAGTTGACTGTTCACGGACAAATGTAGCTACCATAAGCCCCAGATATATTACATTGAAACAGGTTTGTGTAACTGTTGGGCTCTTCAGCAAGGCCCATACCGCTCATTGGGGGGACAGTTTCCTGTGTTGCCAAATTAACTTCAAGTTTCATGTCAGTGATGTTTGTGCACCAGTTCTTGCATTTAATCTGGACAGTCTTCGTAGATTTTTCAGTCATGAAAGGGAACGGTGTGGGTGAGTCGGCTCAAGCAATGCAAGGCCATCAAGAAGGGAAATTTATGAGTGGAAGGAATGAGAATGAAGTCAAAGAGCTTCAGCTGTGTGGTTCATAGGTATGGCGCCCTCCATAATTATTGGCACCCCATGGTTAAGATGTGTTCTTTAGCTTCTACTAAATTCAGTTTTTTTCAAAATAATGTAGGACCACAATGAAAAAAAGAGGAAAATCCAAACTTTACTTCAAGTGCATTTATTCAGTGGGAAAAAAATCCCACATTAAGAAATAATTATTTCACATGAAATCATGAGTGCCACAATTATTAGCACCCCTGATGTTTATACTTTGTACTACCCCCTTTTGCCGACAAAACAGCGCCTAATCTTCTCCTATAATGTTTCACAGAATACAGAAAGAGGGATCTTTGACCATTCCTCTTTGCACAATCTCTCTAAGTCATCCAGCGACCTGGGTCCTCTCCTCTGCACTCTCCTCTTCAGCTCACTCCACAGGTTTTCAATGGGGTTGAGGTCTGGGGACTGAGATGGCCATGGGAGGAGCTTGATTCTGTGTCTAGTGAACCATTTCTGTGTAGATTTGGCCACATGTTTAGGGTCATTATCTTGCTGAAAGACCCAGTGACGACCCATCTTCAGCTTTCGGGCAGAGGCCACCAGATTTTGATTTAAAATGTCCTGGTATTTCAAAGTGTTCATGATGCCATGCACCCTAACAAGGTTCCAAGGGCCTCTGGAAGAGAAACAGGATCACAGCATCACTGATCCTCCCCCATACTTCACATTGGGAATGAGGTGCTTTTCTGCATACTCATCTTTTGTGGTCCGCCAGTGTTTGTTGCCAAAAAGCTCTATCTTGGTCTCATCTCACCAAAGCACACGGTCCCAGTTGAAGTCCCAGTACCGAACTCCAGACGTTTGCGTTTATGATTGTGAGTGAGAAAAGGTTTTTTTCCTTGCATACCTCCCAAACAGCTTGTTGTCATGTAGATCAGGGATGGGCAACTCTGGCCCTGGAGGGCCGGTGTGTATGCTGGTTTTTATTTCTATCAATTACCCTGACTAATTGAGTTAATTGGTTACATACACAAATATAGATTTGTGCAAAGGTTTGATCAAAGAAAAATGTTTTATGTGGGGATAGAAGAACAGTCTTTGGTGGTTATTCATGATAATTTAAAAAAATGCTCCATAAATGTCAGATTTCATGAATAGTTTGGCTAATGTAGATAATCAACTAATTAAAGCCCAGAAGTTGGTGTGAAAACCAGGGACAGATACGGCCCTCGTTGCCCATCCCTGATGTAGATAGTGCCTGATGGTTTTGGAGACTTTTTGACCCCAAGATGCTACCATTTGTTGCAATTCTTTAACAATGAGCTTTGGAGAACTTTTTATTTCTCTTACCATCCTCCTCACTGTGCATGGTGGCAAAATAACCTTGCGTCCTCATCCAGGCTTGTTTACCACTGTTCCAGTTGTTTTAAACTTCTTAATGATTCCTCTGACAGTAGATTTGGGCAGGTGCAGGCGAGTGGCTATTTTCTTGTAGCCATTGCCTGACTTGTGAAGGTCGACACACATCTGCCTTACTTGAATGTTCAGTTCCTTTGTCTTTCCCATGTTGAAGAGTGGATGAGAGAAAAGGCCTCTGTATCATGTCATATTTATACCCCAGGGAAACAGGAAGTGATAATTTACTAATTAAATGTTCCTAGATACTCTGATCAACTCTGTAAACTACTGTAGAAATGACAGAAATACTTCAATTAAATTTAATTCCTAGGAATTGTTAGGGGTGCCAATAATTGTGGAACAGGTGATTTTATGAAAAATAATTATTACTTTGTCAGGGATTTTTTTTCCCCATAAAATTCACTTGAGTTGAAGGTAACATTTTTCTACAATTTTCAGTGTGAGAGTATGCCTCTGCAATAAAAATTGAATTTATTTTAAGGTTTTTAACACATCTTAACCAGGGGTGCCAATAATTATGGAGGGCGCTGTAAGTGCATCTGTATAAACAGCTATAATTGCAATGCTGGTTATAACTTGGGATTTTTCTGCCTCTCCCTCACCTCCACACCTCAACCAGCTATCCCTGCTCCCACAAACCTGGAGTTCAGTCAAGTGGGCCCCTCCAATGTCCTCATCTCCTGGCGCGCACCCAACGCCCGCCTCACGGGCTACCGTGTGGTCCTCAACCCCAAGACCAAGTCTGGCCCTCCGATGGAGATCAACTTGGCTCCGGACACCACAGAGACGTCGGTCCAGAGACTTATGGTGAGGCATAGTGTCTGCCTATGAGCGTGGCTGATCCAGCAATTCAATTCACAGTGGACACCCTCTGAACCCATATAAATCTGGTATAACCTCATAGATCTATATTCAGGTGTTGATAACACAAGTAAATTTCTGAAGTTTTGACAGAACTAGCCGATGAAAAGTACGATGATGTCATACTAATTCTCCGGCACAGCCTCTTTGTCCCTTTTAAATGATGTCATGCCCATCCCACTCTGCAGGTAGCCACCACATACGTTGTGCAGGTTTACGCCCTGAAGGGCTCTCTCACCAGCCGTCCAGTGGAAGGAGAGGTCACCACAATCGACAGTAAGCCCAACACTTCCTCAGAACCTCAATCTATCATCCATTTATTTTAATCTGTTGCATTTAGCTGTAATTAATTTCAAACTGCTTGTACTACATCTGGAACACTTCAGCACTGCCATCTGAACTATGCAAATTCTCCAGTTTAAAAAAGCTCTTCAGTGCTTCTGCTGGGTAAAAATATGTGATTCCCATTCAGACATATCTGTTTACAATCTCATTCAGGCATTTTCCCAGTTTGTGAAAACAATTTAATAAAAGCTTTACTGATTAAGGGATGGAGGCTGATGTATAGAATAATAAAAAATGTATAAAAATTGTTTAAAAGCCTGAAACAAGAGCATAAAATGAGGATACAATATTTGGGAACACACAGAAACACCTTCTTATGAATGTGTCAGAAACAACTGTACTTATATTACATGGAACATATAACATCACGTTCATACAGCAACTAAAAGTGCTTTGCAGGCTAACAAACATTCTGTTGTAGGTTAAGCTGTGTTAATTAAGGGAGCTTGTCAATATTCCGAACGAATTCAAATTTGAACAGGCATTCAAAAATGAACAAGTCTCCGTTCATGTTCAAAAACGAATGGCAGAGTGTTCAAAAATGAACAAGCATGCGTTTATTTCCGACCAGACGGCATTCAAAAATTAACGCAGCTACCCTCTCTCGCGTGACAAAATGAATCTGCTCTCCACTTCGCAAAATTTACACCAATATGCATAAATATTTCCTTCTTCCGAGAAAAAAATTCCTCGTCTGTCATGATGCAGAAGTTAGGAGTATATTGTAAGGTACATGGCTATTAAACAACGTTTTCACGTCAGCTAAAAAATCCTACCAAATCTCCAATTTCGAAATTATATCTTTACCGATCGTCAATCTTCCGCTATACGCTTATACTTTTCATCGAGTTCGATAAGATGTTTGAACACATTCCACACTCAAGACTGGAGATAAATTTTGATTCAGTGATACTGGGGTACGTTCAGTCAGCCAAAACATTCAAATGTTGCTGTGTGAATACTTTCCTGGAATGAACATCGCTTTCGTGTGGTGTCAGTATGGCACTTTTTCCTTCTTATATAAAAAAGCATTTTAGAATTCCAAATCATGATTTGATCGCTAGGCAATTTGTATGCAAAAGATTGTAAAAAATTGAATTAAATACATTAAAATTATACGCATTGTATCACATCATCTGTGCGACAGCCCAAGTTTAATTCTACTATTCTGTGAGTATAAGAACTAGGATAACTTAGTCCCGCTCATATCAAATTGCAAAATTATATGCAATATTAATCCTTTCTTTTTAAAATTGTGAACGCGCAAGCAAAAAAAAAAAAAGCCACACTTTACAGCCCACTACGTACACGATAAATTCTGCATATTGAGATTTTGTTCCATTGATTGTCGTCGCAGATTTTGTTCCATCTGTCATGCGATAAATGCACACAACGTGCAAAAAAATACCCCTCCTGTAACAAACAACCCCATTTTTGGGGTAGTTTGTTACAGGTGACAGGGGTCTATTTTTTACTCACCAGCATTTCGCATGTACAGAATATGGGGGTTGCTGCAGATCAGTCATGTAGTCTAATAAACTTTCTATCTTTACAGTGCATATTGATAACAAAAACCTGATAATGTCAATTCTACAGCCGTTAAAAGAAAAGGAGTAACAACTAGACCTGGTCTCCCCAACGGACTTGGTTGTATTTATAAAAATGGCCCAATAAATTGATTGCAGTGCCCATTGAATGTTCTGATTGTTGGTGATATATTTTTATTCTTTACGTCCTTATAAATCTGGTCTCATAGCAATACTTCTAGGCTTGATCGTGCATGCGATATTTAATTCACAATGTCAATGGTCATGGAATTGATTTGCTCACTGACAACAAGCACTATTTTATCTCTGGTGTGGAAATAAAGCATGAATCTGTTCGATCCATCTGACCAATTTTTAAGAGAGACCGAATAAAGACTTGTTTATCTTCAACGGAGGAAAACAGATGAATTAAAAGACCCAGAAAAGTCGATAGCTATCAATTTGTATTTTGTGAAGGTCGAATTCCACGACAGTACTGAGTGAAAAAAGTGGCACTTGGCAGTGAAATAGGCTATAAAAAGCATGCGGCTCAAACTATTTACTCTGGTGTGTAATTTTGAATAATGTTGATTTAAATTCCACAAATACGTCCACAGTTTCCAAAAACAATTTGAAATGTGGACTCGTCAGACCACCGAACACTTTTCCACTTTGCATCAGTCCATCTTAGATGAGCTTGGGCCCAGCAAAGCCGGCAGCGTTTCTGGGTGCTGTTGATAAATGGCTTTCGCTTTGCATTGTAGAGTTTTAACTTGTACTTGCAGATGTAGCGACGAACTGTAGTTACTGACAGTGGTTTTCTGAAGTGTTCCTGTGCCCATGTGGTGATGTCCTTTACACACTGATGTCGGTTTTTGATGCAGTACCGCCTGAGGGATCGAATGTCACGGGCATTCAATGTTGGTTTTCGGCCTTGTAGCTTACGTGCAGTGATTTCTCCAGATTCTCTGAACCTTTTGACAATATTACGGACCGTAGATGATGAAATCCCTAAATTTCTTGCAATATCTTGTTGAGGAATGTTGTTTTTAAACTGTTCGACAATCAGGTCACGCATTTGTTCACTAAGTGGTGACCCTCGCCCCATCCATGTTTGTGAATGACTGAGCATTTCAGGGAAGCTGCTTTTATACCCAATCATGGCACCCACCTGTTCCCAATTAGCCCGTTCACCTGTGGGATGTTCCAAATAAGTGTTTGATGAGCATTCCTCAACTCTCTGTCTTTTTTGCCACTTGTGCCAGCTTTTTTGAAACATGTTGCAGGCATCAAATTCCAAATGAGCTAATATTTGTAAAAAATTACAAAGTTTACCCGTTCGAACATTAAGTAACTTGTCTTTGCAGTGTATTCAATTGAATATAGGTTGGAAAGGATTTGCAAATCATTGTATCCTGTTTTTATTTACGATTTACACAACGTGCCAGCTTCACTGGTTTTGGGTTTGTAATAATAATAATAATAAGAAGAAGAATAATAAAAATCCCATCAAAAACAATAGGTTTCTCGCACTTTCGGTGCCAGGACCTGTTCCGGGCCCTGGCACCTGTCGGTGCTCGGGCCCTAATTAAATTTCTGAAAAAGGAAATATTTTACGTAACATGCTGAGATCACAGGCCCACATTTCCATCTCAGTTTTGTGTGTTAGCATGACCAGCGACTGATCGGTTCATTTCTTATCCTTATGTAGACATTATCCCTCCACGCCGTGTGCGCATCATTGAGGTGAAGGACTCCTCAATCACCCTCACTTGGCGCCCAAAGACTGAGCCAATCACCGGCTACCTAATCGAAACCACCTCCGGCACTAACAGTCACCCCCCAATCGTGTCTACCATCCCACCTGAACTACGTACCTACACCATCACAGGTACCAACGCCCCAATATGACTCCAACTCTGTATTGTTTTAACACTGATATCACAGCTGCTCTTAAATCATTTCTAGTGTTATTACAGTGACAACAATATCCGGCTGTTGTCATATTACTGAAGCTTCAAGAAAATAACTTGTTTTTTAAGTGATATTAACTGAGCCAACATCATTCCTGGTATTTTACCAATGATATTGCACATTTTTAAACAACCGTCTTTGTATGACTTCATTGATTCTGCGGCCATTTCTACATCATCCTTCGTGTTATTACAAGGTAACTCAAAAAGTAATGCACCGATTTCTATGAAATTTTCAGAGAAGGTGCGTATTAAGTCGAGGAACAGGTGATTAACTTTTGGCATATCTAGGCCACAGTACAGCTGAGATATACACCAAAGTTCAAGATTTCTAGTCTTTCCAATGGGCTGGAGTTCCAATCGCCGTGCTTTCGGGTTTTGCTGCCCCCTGGCGGAGGCCTGCACTCTCTGTGTGCTTTTCTAGTATTGTAACTGCTCCCATTATCTCCAGTGTTATTACAGTGATATTATATCAGTTTCTGCATCTTTGCTGCAGTCATAGTGGTATGTCAATTATTCCTATTGCATCCTTGTGTCATTACGTTGACACAATGGCTTCTAGCAACTACAAAATCCGTTGTATTATAATGATGTTACCGCAATTGTTAGTAATTATTTACAAAAGCTACAATGACAGCCACTTTCTCTCAGTTGAGCAGAGCTCTGGTAGGCATGTTTTGATAGCTTTTTGTGCACCGTGTGCTGTCGGGTGATGGCCAATTTTTCCATAGGGTTGGAACCAAGCACTTCCTACACCATCAACATGTACACGCTGAACGGTGCAGGGCGCAGTCCCCCCTTAACTCTCCATACCAGCACAGGTATGACCTTCGACCTTTCACCCGTGGCACCTTGTTCTGTGCAGCTCCTACTGTGACTGTGGCTCCTCTCCTCTGAAACTTAAGGCTCCATTGAAGTGTTGGGTGACCAAAATTAAGTAAAAAAAAAAAACAATCTTGTATGACATTTGTTCTCTGCTCCTTGCACCTCTAAAATTTTATCATGTAGTGGAAATCATACTTTGTTGCACAGAGTTGATTGGACAGCCAGATCATGTGGCCTGTCACTAAAATTCTCCGTCTTGGACGCAGGGTGTCTAACACAGGGTGTCTCACGCGGGGTGAACAGAAGTTCAGCGTAAATTTAAAGAATGTTATGCGACGCCTTTGTTTACCCTTTTGCAAGGGTAGTGCGACAAAGTATAAATCAGGCTCTAACCTTTCCCCGGGAGATTTTAAAAATAAGGCGACAGTGCTCTAGAACTGCATAGCTATCCATTACCAGTATCAGACGCTTCAGCAAGGACATTCTGAGTGGAGATGCACGGACATGGATACAGATATTGGACATCCAATACAGACTCAAAAAGCAGCATTGGGTATCGAGGACAATCAGTCGATCTAGAATCGGTTGCCATTATGTCAAATAACAATTCAGTACATTTATATCGATGTATTAATTTAGTACATCATATTTTACAGTGCTAGGAAAGCAATGATTATTCAAGCCTAATATTGCTTTACACATTAAACAGTAATCCCAGTCTTTTCCAGGCAGTGAGGCGTATAGTTTTGTTGATTAAAGATTGGTATTCGGTCAGGACTCTGTGCAGCTGATACCGAAAGCCCAGGTATCGGTATTGGGACTGAAAAAGTTGGATCAGTGAATCCCTAATTCTTATCGCTTACTATTCTGATCACTCATGTGTGAACTTAACCAGTTCCTGCTCCCACTCGCGTCAGTTTGTTGGATTTTTTATTGTAGATGAGGTGGTTTTTTATTTGATAGTTTGTGTTTGACCTGCAGGTAAGCCTTTGATCGATGCTCCCACAAACATCCGTTTCACGTCTCTCACTCCAAACTCCATCTCCTTCACCTGGAGCCCCCCTCGCAGCCCCTTCACTGCGTACACCATCACCTACCAGGAGCCCGGGAAGCCTGCGGAGGAGCTGACGCCCCCTCCACTGCAGGACCGCAGCTACGCTACCGTCACCGGTACTCGCCACCCTCACGATAACCCCGTCATGCAGCAATGCTAATTTTGTTATGACACTGGAAATAGCGATGGCCCAGTCATTAGACCGAACGTTCTGATGAAAAAGCTGGTTGAAATTTGACGCTTTTCTCTTTATTTTCCCTATAGTAGCGACGCCTTTATATACCATCGTATGGCTGGCTTCTCTATCTGCTGCAACTATTAATTGTTGTTTATGAGGAATAGTATATTCAATTCTGAAAGTTTAACGCATGAACAAGTGTTATTCGGCACATTATTCAAGCTTAGAGTCATTTCTAACAGTACCCCCAAAAAAATGTTCCTCAAATAAGGGAAAAAAAAGAAATATTGTAGAAATACACACCTGATTTAAAGAGTTGTTGGTGCCAGTCCCCAAGGAGTGAAGTATTTTGTTGACTTTTTCCCCTATCAGGTTTAAAACCAGGAACTGACTACATCATTAAGATCGTTGCCTGGCAGAACATCCACAGAAGTGTGCCCCTAGTGGGCAAGGCCAGAACTCGTAAGTATGCTTGTGTATGCGCGCGGGCACGCACACACTCATGCACACACGCGCACACAGAGCTATAGACACACAAACATTAAGATGAACATACACATTCATTGTGGATTTATGATCTTGCAGAGTTAGTTTCAAATATTTTCAGAAAAAATGCCCTTCACCAGCAGTTTTCAAGCTCAAAAAAAATCTGAAAAGCAAACAAATTGCATTTCGCTTACATTGCTAGCTAGCTGACATGGCATGAGGATCTTAAATATATTTTTGTTCTGATGTTTTAGTCTTTATTCAAGATTAAATTAACCCAAATATGTTCATATGAAGGAAGGATAAATCACAAATTCAGCAGTGCAAACCTTATGTCGTGGGCATGTTCTAATCAGACGTCATAAAGGTTCATTTGTTTGATAGCCAATGCTGGATGAGTTACAGAAATGGAATCCATGGTGACTAAAAAGTGGTCTTTAGTCAAAATAGAAAGCTCCAAATCATGAAATCCAGTTTATTGTGTTTAAAGTAATGATTTCAGTAATTGATGATGCAAAGCTGTATATCTTTTCAGAATTTTATGACAAGCACCGAGCAAACTAGAAGGCACTCAGAGAGCGCCTACCTCTACCAGCAGGTTTTGATCTAACAGCACTGTATCTGGATTGGTCTGGAAATGTAATCACCTCTTCCCATTCATACAGTCCAACTTTCTATTAAATTTTATGGTAATCTATTGAATAGTTTTAGAGTAATCCTACTGAGAAACACACATACCTCATGGCAGAAGTAATAACACAAAATAGAAATTGTCCTAAGCCTACGATACTTGAAAAAAATCAAACACATCTGCTGAAGTTTGGGTCAGGCTAGGTCAGTCAGACACTGGCTTTTCTGCAACAATCAGCAGCCGATCGATCTGGGTGTCCCTAGTCCCAGCCTCGCCAAACCCTAACACCAGCCTTCCATTCTTTAGAGCCAAGGGAGTCGCTGCTCACTCCGGACCTCCCTTCCCCATTCCGGCCCAGCCCAGACATCTTGGATGTTCCCGAGGACATTCCCGTGCCCAGCTTCAAAGACAACCAGGTGCACGTGGTCGGGACCAACGGGCAGAACACAGTGGGCCAGCAGGGCCAGCACATCTACACAGAGTACCAGAACCAGGGGCACTTCGGGCCAGGTCAACCCCTGACCCCCCACATCCGTGAGCCCCAGGTCTATATCCCCCTGTCCGGTCCGGACGGAGCCCGCGTGCCTGTGGTGAAAGTCAACGAGAGGTTCTTCCCGGGCGTCCCATTCGGGTTCCCCGACAACAACACAGGGCTGCCCCAGGAGGCTCTCACCAGGACCAGCATCACATGGCCTGCGCAGCAGCATGTCAGCGAGTACGTGGTGACCTGCCATCCCCTCAACCCACTCGACAACAAGGTCTTCCAGGTGAGAGCTTGGGGGGCACACCTGCTGCACGTACAAGCCACACACACACTCACTGGGCCATCGCGAGAGAGTTAGATGGTGGCGACTAATCAAGGAGCCCATGTATTGAAGGGGCCTCCATCTGGATTGAGGGTTCACTTAAGTTCCAGTAGAACAGAGGTTCCTGTTGCAGTTTCCACTCAGACATGCTTTCGTATTCTTCTCTTTCCCTTCTCCTATTGGTTGGCTTGTTCTCCATGGGATTCTCTGGTGGTACACAGAGGTATTGTCCCTGTAAAAAAAGAAAGAAAAAAACATTTAAAAAATAAGATGCAAATTGATACGTAACTGGCCAAACCGATTTATGTTTCCAGTAATACATATATAATTAATAATTCTACTTAATGTTACAATGAAATCAACTGAACAGATATTGACTGAATTAACTGAACCGATATTTATTACATCAACTGAACAGATATTTATCAAAGCAGAAATCAACTGAACAGGTATTGACTGAATCAACTGAACAGATATTAATTAAATCAACTGAGCAGAAATAAACGGAACAGATACTTATATTACAACATGATTCATAAGCACAAATTAATATTCTTAGGAGAGCCACAATTGAGCCCCTGAGAAGAGAAGTGGTCAAACTCCATACTTGTCTTTTTTAAGTTCTGATGATTCCGAAATGGTCAATCTTTTTAGTGCAATAACGGATTAATTCAGTGTAATTCCAGTACTATACAATAAGTGGAGCATACAGTATGTCCCACGCTTCAAGAATGTATAAAGTCCTCAGTGCAATAATGGTACAAAATGAAAAATGTAAAAAAAAAAATGATTTGGACCACTGTTGATCTAAGGGGTTTAATTCTGAACTAAGCACCAAACCAGCGCACCTTACACATCATGGATATGACAAAATGTGCAAGTACTCGGTACTCACAGCATTCCATCATTATTCAAACAATGAAAGTCTTTTGCGCTTCTGCATACTGGCTTTGAAATGAGTGGATAATGTGACAGTATTAAGTCAGTTTTATGGATATTTGCATGTGCACCGGGCCACCTCCTACACAACTGCAGTAATTAATAAAATAACATGGAACAGTAAGATGTATGCCCCTCCCAAAAGTAGCTTTCATACTCTGGGTCATGTACAGAGACATCCATCCGTGTACATAAAGGCATCTCCGAGAGAACACACTACTTATTTCAAACAGTAGGTGCATGATCAGCTTAATTTTGCAAAATTAAAACTGGTACCAGTACATCTGTGTTCAAGTGCAGAAAATATGACCATCAATCTTTCATGAATGAACAGTATTATGCGACTCAAGCCTTTTAGAGCTGAAGTAAATCTGAAAATCCACTGTGTGACCAAAGGTCAATCTGCCTGGGTCTGCTTCTGGAGCCACTTTCATTGGTTTGGCGTCGGGATCCTCGTATAAAGTGGTCGTCGACGGTGTGAACGGAGGCAACCGACACACTGTACTGGAGAAGGTCATGACTGCTGGTAACACAGGTATGGCTTCTGCATGGAAATCCAGCCTTCGTTCTCTTCTCTCCCTGGTAACTAACCTTGCTAACAATAAGTCTGTGTCAAGCTGCAATTTTCAGCGTCAGTCCTGGAGGCGCGATTGTACTTGACCCAGTAGCGTCACCTATGATGCGTCTCTCGATTGAAAAACTAAATTTGACTCTGAATTGAACTGGTATGAATTGAATTGACTTTTCAGCCTAACAGAGACCATGAATCGTGATTTTCTGTAGACTACAACAAAACCTCATCAGAAGTGATAAGGGGTGATGTTTTGGTTTTCCCGTTTTCAAAGCCAAAGTGCTAAAGTGTGTTTCATTGGCTTTTATTTATGGGTGTGACTCAGAGTGGAGGCGGGATCATGACTTGGTTAGAAAAAAAAATAAAAAATCATGCGTCCTCCGGAGGCCCACTGTGTCTGCCGATCTATTGCAATCATGGATTTCAACACACAGTTAATTTGTCGTAAGTGCACTTGACATTCAGGGCAGTTATTTATACATATCTGCAACATTTTTTGAAAACTTTGACCCCCAAAATCACAAAAGTGTTATTTAGCGACTTGGGTACTGCTAGCACACAGGTCTTCAATTATGGATGGAACAAAAACCAGCATATAGAGTGGGCCCCTGGACTGACATTGAGAACCACTGGTCTAAAGGCTAAGGCCTTACGGAGCAAGATTCCGGGAACCGGGCCACAGTTATCAGACCAGCAATAACAGGCCGACCAAAGAAACGGCCCAGTTGAAACAAAAGTTCCTCAGATGTCTACCTTTTTGCGCAGTCGGTTCCTCACTGGGTTTGTTACAGGCCGTGCAATTCGTATGAGTTTGGTTCTGGTGAAAATGTATGGATTTCACAGTGTTGTGGTGCAAAGTTTTGCGCGAATGTAGCACGTTTTCCATTTTGTGTTGCTTGTCATTTGATAAAGGTAGACATCTGACAAACTTTTGTTACAGCTCGGCCGTTTAATTTGGAAGGCCTGAATAATGTACAGCGTGGGAGTGGAACTGCGGTGAATCTGACTGGCTGACAGAATTTCTCTTCCTGTCCAGTTCCAGAGGGCGGGGCCTCTCAGCAGGACATGTGCTACGACTCTTTCACCGCTACGTACCACCAGGTGGGGGCGGAGTGGGAGCGAATGTCGGAGACGGGCTTCAAGCTGTGGTGCACCTGCCTGGGCCTGGGCAGTGGACACTTCCGCTGCGACTCATCCAGTGAGTGGCTAAGCCTTCCCATCATGCCTTTAGCCTCCACACATGGCATCACCATGAAAACATGCATTCTAATACTAATATTATTCAATCCATTTAGATGTAAGTTACTGTACAAGGAACTGAAGAAGGCTTCTGCTGACTGAGTCTGTAGTATGAGCTGAGCAGCAATAAAGAGTCAGAATCAGAAATGTTTTTTCTTCATTTATTTATTTTTCTAAATTATAAAAGTCTTTCCCGTGATTGCAGTTAGTTCAATGAAAATAGATTTTAGTGGTATAGTCAAATATACAGTATAATACTTTTTCCACAGTAAAGTCATCGATCTGAATTTGTTCCTTCAACAGCACAGTCACGGTTCAGGACTGCACGTCAGGATTGACAACTGAATAAAAAGGGGGGAAAAACTAGAAAATGTGGCCTCCCACAACTGCAGATCTGTACCCTGTACAGGAGAATGTTTCTGTTATAGCTACACTGACATGCGGAATTCCAATCAAGCAAACCTTGTATTTAATACACCTATATGAACATTTATCATCATATACATGTATACATAAAGCCTTTTGTATGTTAATACATTTTTTATTAAAGCTAGTAACAATCATCAGATTTTTCCCGAACCCTATGGGTTTTGTCGTCCTATTATAGCAAAGGTACACACCGAATATGAAAACAATCTGGGAATTGCCTCCGATCCCTATAATCCCCAGTGTTATCGTAGGCGGAACACAAAGGCATAGAAATTTGATTGTAGTCGTAGAGCCAATTAGTGAACTCACTGAGGCACAGTAGAAATTTTTGTTTTTCTTAACTAGTACAGTGAACTCTGTTCACTCAAGTCATGAATTAAAACAGATTATTCAAGGTAAAAGGCATCGACTACAAAAAATTATGACAGCAGGCCTTGGCAACTAAAGAAAAATCTGGTCAAAAAAAGAAAAAAAAAAAACACTGTTAAAACTAACCTGGAAGACTCTGAGAAACTATCAGGAAGGAAGGGCTGTAACTCAGAAATATTTTTTAAATTGCGCACCGAAAGTTACGCAACATAAGCCACATTCACTGTGTTTCGTGAATGGATTGACTGATCTTTAGTGGGACTGGTCATTTCCAGAATGCACCCTGCGGAGCACGTTAAAGACAACGCTCACGGCGACACAGCGCAAGGCTGGCTCTCGCCCAATGGGTACATTTGCTTTTTTGCACTAGAGGATCAATAAGCTGCAGTGGAGTTTGTCAGGTTCTGAGTGAGACATCAGTCCCTCTCGCCTTCACCGCCCTTCTGTCTTCTGTTACAGAGTGGTGTCATGACAACAGCATCAACTACCGCATCGGGGAGAAGTGGGAGCGGCAGGCTGAGAATGGTCACATGATGAGCTGCACCTGCCTGGGCAACGGGAAGGGCGAGTTCAAGTGCGAGCCACGTAAGCCCCGCCCAACCTCGCACCTGATCCCCAGTCATACTTAAAAGCTGCATAAACTTAAAAGATTGGTGTGAGTTACGCCCTGCCAACCTCAACTGACTGTGGATGATAGCCAAACAAGACAAGAATTCAGTGGTCTAAGCAGCCAGTAAATTTACCTCACAATTAATTACATGTCATGGTTGGGTCTATGGTATTTGAGTTCAGTAATTGCACACTTAGGGATAGACAACAAATGCATCTGTGCCCAACAATGTTTGGTTTGGAAGTGGTTATGATGCCAACTCGCTCAGTCATGTTCCAAGTAGTGTTCAAAGCCAGAGAACCTGTTTCTGCGCAGATGAGTCCATCTGTTATGATGAGGGGAAGTCGCACCAGGTGGGGAGCCAGTGGCAGAAAGAGTACCTGGGCGCCATCTGCACCTGCACCTGCTACGGTGGTCAGCAGGTGACACCTCTAACATTCTCTCCCAAGCAATGAATTTTACATTTATTTACTGAAATTAAGTTATTTGAAGAAACTCATTCACAAAATGTTTTGGAGCGATTAGAAGGGGGATTGGTCACTGTGGCAGTCCATCTCCACTGGCAAATTTACCCTTGCGGCCCAAAGCCCCCGTGCTTTTTGAATGTAAATGCTGAATATAACCGTGACGTGTATGTAAAAGAGTGCTCTCCCTCAGGGCTGGCGTTGTGAGAACTGTCGGCGTCCTGGCGGAGACGTGAATGTGGACATTCTGCAGCCAATTCGCTCTGACGTGACAGACCGCTACAGACATAACACTCTGCGCAAAACGGTGGGTGCTAAATCACTTTCCAGTACACGACCCTCCTGTTAGAGCAAACTAAAAGCCAACCATCATTCCCAAACCGTATTCTTCCAAAATGTGGTTTATTTAAAGGGGACCTCTTACACTACCTTTTTTATTAAGTTAAAATATTGTTGGATGTCATAAAGGGAAGTTGTCAAACTTTTCATTAAAAAAATCTAAGATTTCTGGGCAATTCCATTCCTGTCATTCCTAACCCTTTTTTAGGACTACAATGGTGGTTAACTTCGCAATGAGGTAAATCACTATGGTAACTTACACTGAAAACCTAATCTGCTCCGGAGCTGGTGAAAATTGAGATAAGAGATCAGTCGGTATAAAACCAATGGCTTCTAACCAATTAATTATCTTGGAACCAGGCAACGCAGTTCATCCCTGGTGAGAATCCTTGCAAGGATCTTGCAACGATCCTAGCAGGATCCTGTAAGGGATTCTGACAGGATCCTTGCAAGATCCTTAAGGATCCTGCGATGGGATCATTCAAGATCCTCTAGGATTTGATGACAGGATTCCTGAGGACCCTAGCAAACTCCTTGAGGATTATCAAGGATCCTGGGAAAATCCCTGGAGATCTTGGCAAAATCCTTAGAGAACCTCAAGGAAAACACATTATTCATTTACGCTTTATTTAACAATACTTAAGTACTGTTGAGACCAAAGTCTCTTTTTCTAGGGAGTCTGTGGGCTTGAGGTGGAGAGCAAGAGGACAAATTGAATGGCTCAGTAGATCAGGTGATGATTAAGAGGCAGGTTGGGAATTTCGCCATGACACAGGGGAGCCTCCTGCTCTTGTCAAAGCCTGTCACAGATTCTTTAATGACACAGTGATTCAGGACCTCGCTTTAACATCTCATCCGAAAGACAGCATCTCTTTCAGTACAGTGTCCCCATCAGTGCACTGGGGTATAAAGGGAAGATCACCACCTGCTGGCCACCAACACCTCATCCAGCAGCAACTTAGTTTTTCCAGATGGTCTCCCATCCAAGTACTGACCAAGCCCACACCTGCTTAGCTTCAGCCACAAATAAGCTCACCTTTGTAAAGGAAATTCAAACAATGGTGAGTGAGAGCACTGAAATTATAAAAAAAGAGCTAATTGTACTTTTTCCTTCCTCCTGTAGAATATTCACTGCCCCATTGAGTGTCTCAGGCCGGAGCTACTGGCAGATGCAGACACACACCCAAGCCCAAGACAGTAAGAGGTCAACCACCTTCCAGAATGGACAACATCCCACTCTTCTTTCCTGGGCACATCCAAACATCAGGGTCCCCCTATGCACGGCCCATAATTCCCTGACCACACCCTAACCATGCCTGTTGGCCAGTGCCTTACGTCACCCCGTTGCTCAAAATCAGGTGCTTGCTCTGAAAGGGCTTTCTTTGTGTGTGTCACACTGTCATGTTAATTCCTGTTTCTCTTTTCTTTGAAAGTCTGTCAAGAAAAATTAGAAGAGCTTATTTCCTGTAAAACTTCTCCAGTGGTTTTGGCCCCTCAAACACTTAAGAGTTGAGAATCTGGGAGGATCGAGCTGCACAGGGATCCTTGATGGAGGGGGGTGGAGGAGTCTGGGGCACCTCAAGATCGCTTGGATGATGGTGGAGCTTGGAGTATTTTTTAGTGAGTGTGTGGTTGTTTGGTAATGTAGTTTCAGGTGTTAATGCAGGTGGTTGATCAGATGGGAGTTTGGGGTTCCTCTGTGGGTGGCCGGATGGTAATGCAGTTTAGGGGGTACTCCTTTGGGTGGATGGAGGGTAGTATAGATTGGGGTACCCCTGTGGGTGGTTGGATGGTAGTGCGCATTGGAGTACCCCTGCCGCTGATTTGATGGAAGTTTTTTGGTAAACCCATGAGCAAATGGCTGCATAGTTTTGTATACCTTTGAGGGTGGGAGTTCGGAAGATCGTGTGGTTTTCGGTGCCCCAATGGGTGGGTGATTGGATGCTGATGTAGTTTTGGGGTACCTCTGTGATTGTGTGGTTGGATGGCGGAGTAGTTTGGGGTAAGCCTGGAGGAGGGTGGTCGGATTGTGCTGTAATTTGGGGTGCTCCAATGAGTGGGTGGCTGGATGGTTGTGTAGTTTTGGGGGGGGGGGTGTGTGTGTGTGTGTGTGTGTGTGTGTGTGTGTGTGTGTGTGTGCGCGTGTGTGGTTGGATGATAGAGTAGTTTAAGGTGCCCCTGAGGGTGTAGGAATTCACCTTTCATCTCGTAACTCCCAAACTCCCGTCTAAATCAGGGTGAGGACGCGGACATCATTCTACAACACGAAGACAACACTTAGTATGAAATTCATTGTATTCTATTTCTTCGTCCCAAACTGTCACTCAAAGTTCTTTCGTGAGGAGGCTCAGAAAAAGGTCTGTTTCTGCATGTGACCATCCTTGTATCCGGTAACCTTCTCCATGTGACTTGTGTTCTGTGTGATGTGCGGCTCTTTAATGTAACGGGGGTGTATATGATGGCGGATGCCCAGTCTCATGCACTTATTTGGGTTGTAATTTTTCAGAACTTCACATCTTTATTTATCCTTTTTTTAACCAGACATTCCGCAAGAAAAGCAAAACTTTGGGGAATAAACTTTGTTTTTATTTTTATAACGTCGGCACAAAAGCCTTGACTACTGTGGACAGAAATCCCCTTTTTAATAAAGTTCTACAAAGAACCAAAGGAAAGCAATGATGTCTCATTTCATGTAAGGTGCGGGTTCCTAAATAACTTTGCTAATTACAAAAGCAGAATTCAAACAAGAAAGAAGGGAAAAGTGAAGTTTAATTGTACAGTATTTGAATCTGTTCTGAATTCGTTATTAAATCTGATCAGCATAAGATATATCATAATAAATACATGTAAAAATACCTGAAAACCTTTTTGGACAACACCTCCAATTTAAAACAATTAATTCCTTTCAAGATATCATACCGACATTAATGTGAAAAAGGAATAAAAAGATAAACTGTAAGAAAAACCATCAGAGAAAATCACTTCCCCGCTGTTCCTCCTGGAGGGTGAGCTCAGGGGAGATGGGACTTGTAGTTTTTGCAGAGGTCCTCTGTGTGCTGCACCTGGGAGATTTCCTGCAAAAACGCGCAGTCCTTGAATGACACTGGATACAACACCACAGGAGACCAATTTTATAGCACAAGTCACAGCCTGACAAACTGCACAGGAATGCTGTACACCTGAAGTGTGACACTAGTCCAGTGTAGTCGGTACTGCGAGAGAGACACAGCCGGGTGTGTGGTAGCAAGCAGTCCGTACACCAGCGCAGTGTGAGCCGACCCTGGTGCTGGCGGACCCCAGCGTGTGGTGGTTTATGGTGTTACTCAGAACTTAATTGATCGAATAAAACAGTTAATTACACAGTAAATGCACCACACCTAGTTCCTTGGGTCTACAGAGGGTGGAGACAACGCAAACAGAGCACCCTGCGCCTCTCCAGGTACAGGGTTGGATCCCACTGCACTGGTGGCGAAGGTGCCAGCTGGTGCTCAGAGGTTCGGCAGTTCCAGCCTCAGCGTGGCCACTAAAATATTCATGCAGCTGTCGGGCCCATGTTCACAGTGTTTACTGAACACTGCTCCGGGGGGACTGGCCCCTGCTTCGCCTCCTGAACTGTGAGATCCTCTGGATATAAGCCTGGGCTAAACACCTGTGATGTAATGAAGTGCAGTGCTGGGGGAGTAGAGGTGCAGGTGCGGTACCTCGATGAGGAGGGTGGCAGCGCGATGGTGCGGGGCCGGGCTGTCAGAAGCACCTCCCCCAGGAAAGCTTCGGTCATCAGGTTCTGCAGCGTATTCAGCAGGACATCCTCAACCAGATCAGCAAACTCTGGCAGCCTGAGTGAACACATGCGCGCACACACACACACAAAATGCAGAAAAAACACTATAAAATCCAAAAATATAAGCCAATCTCATTCATTTCAGTTTGATTTCTTTTACATTTTTTGCCAGATAAAAAAATTTTAATGAGAAGAGACATTCTGACTCAATTCATGTGGTCAGATCTCACCAGTCAAGGAAAAAGTGACTTAAAATCTAGTATTTAACACCTGAGACAATGCAAAGAAATAAGAAGTAAAGTGTCATAAGTAACAAAAGCTCGAGACCCTTAAATTCAGCTGTGCACATTTAAGGCATCATTTCTTTCTACAACTTAACACATGCAAACCCTTTTGCAAGAACAAAACCAGTAACTTGGCCACCCAGAGGGGAAAAACAAATACAGCCAATCATTAGCGTTGTGTGTGCTAAATGCTAACATGCTGGCCCACCTGCGGACAGCCTCCTGCGATTCCTGCCCCTGTTCTGACGCGCAGATTGAGTCTGGACTGAGCCGAGACTCACTCATAGCATATCCACGTAGCTGTGACTCCTGCAGCGCGTCCTCTGGCAGCTGTGACTCACTCAATGAATCCTGAACAGGCTGTGACTCATTTAGTGAGTCTTGACTGCGTTGTGACTCATTTGGTGTCTCCGGATGAAGCAGTGACTCCAGTAGCGATTTCTGCCCGAGTTTTGACTCCTGCAGTGAATCCTGGTGAAGTTTAGACCCCAGCAGTGAGTGCTGTGACTCGGCGCTGGGGTCTGGAGACGGACTCTCAGCAGGACTGAAGCCGTGAGCCTGAGAGCATATCTGGCTGAAATAAGGCACAGGCTCAGCTGTGCTCTCCACCAAAGACTGCTGGAACTGTGGGTCATCGAGGAGGCTCCTGTACAAATTACATGTGCACTTACAACTCACACAAACACACATAACTTACAGCTCACTGGCAACACATGCCAAGGCCAACACAGACAGGCACTCATATTCACACATGCAGAACCTAAGACATTTAGGCACATAGTAATACACACACACACGCGCTCGCACGCACACACACATACACGCACGCACACACACACACAGACACTCATACACATGCGCACACACGATGTACGCATGGACACAGATTACACCCACCTCTATACAAATACAGACACACAGTATTCTTACACACTTAACATACTTGTGTTCGCTCACACACGCCCACACATACCAACATCCATACCCTCCCACACACGCACACGGGTCATGCGCACACAGACATGGCGAACCTGAGGATGGAGGAGACCGCATGAGTGATGATCTCTCTTTCCAAACCACTGCTGAAAAATGATCTGTCCCCAGAGCCAGTGAGGATGGGCAGTTTGGACGTCTGAGTTCTGTAAAGACATCACATTAATACACTACTGAACAGGCCTTGCTCATAATGCCACAAAGCACTATAACAGGGCTTGGGCCCTTCTCATGATATCACATCGAAGCAGTGGGTCTGGGGGAGCACAGTGAATGCTGGTGTGTACTGCAACTGTGGCTGAAACAACAACCAGCTCATGCACAGGTCCCCCAGGACTGAGTTGGAAAGACGGCTGCAGTGCAGTATGGGAGTGCGGAGCCTCACAGTGTGTCACATGTGACATGTACAGACTGCTCACCTGCGTATGTAGTGTCTGTTGAGTTGGGAGGGGAGGCAGCGCTGGAACTCTGGCGAGGCGTGGGAGCGAGCGCAAACTCCCAGGTGCAGCAGGAAGGGGCGGGGCCTCTCTGGCCTCCTCCAAACATTGGCTGACTGTCTCTGGGCACGCCTCTCCTCCCGGCTGGGCCTCGCCCCCAACACCCCCGCCACACCACCGTTACGACTGCATATGGGAGGCAGAGTCTGACGAGGAGCATAAACAGGGATAACTTTTATTTAAAAAAATTAATTTTATATAAAAAAGACTGTCCATATATCCTCTAAACACTGACTGCTACATTCACCTCTCCATTCAGCATGAAGTCAATACCAGGAAATATGGTCATCATACTCGATATTTAATCGTAAAAGACTAAACACTGGCGCGGAAAAGTAGAGAAAGAATCTTGAAGACCACTGTAAATCTTCACTATTATTTGGGAGGGTGGAAATAAAACTGGATTTACTGACGACTGAAAAACAAATATGATTGCAAGAATTTATCAGAATTTACAGTATAGTCACATTAATTGATTATATTTCAGATTTTGAATTCTTCATGGTCCTCACAGCCCCTACAGCACACAGGGAAATGATCACTTAAAACTGAAATATAATAAAGGAATAAGATTAATTGGATACAGCGGGATTCTTTACACGTCTCACCTTGTACTTTCTGATTGTGCCGCCTGTTACGCCCGTCTGACTGTCTGCGCACGTTACACACTCCTACAGACCAAAAGTGAAGAAAATATCACAGCTCTTCATGAAGATCATTCAGTCAAAGAGCATTTTCTGAAAGGGAGGTGAATGTTATTGTATAATTATCTGTGAAATGGAGCAGTTCGTCTGGATAAAACTTATAAGGGGTCAGTTTTTATATACAGTACAGGCCAAAAGTTTGGACACACCCTCTCATTCAATGCGTTTCCTTTATGTTCATGAATATTTACCTTGTAGATTCTCACTGAAGGCATCAAAACTATGAATGAACACATGTGGAATTATGTACTTAACAACAAAGTGTGAAATACCTGTAACTGAAAACATGTCTTCATTCTAGTTTCTTCAAAGTAGCCACCCTTTGCTCTGATTACTGCTTTGCACACTCTTGGCTTCTCTTGATGAGCTTCAAGAGGTCGTCACCTGAAATGGTTTTCACTTCGCTGGTGTGCCTTGTCAGGGTTAATTAGTGGAATTTCTTGCCTTATCAATGGGGTTGGGGCCATCAGTTGTGTCGTGCAGAAGTCAGGTTGATACACAGCCGACAGCCCTATTGGACAACTGTTACATACATACATAGTTCCGCATGTGTTCTTTTATAGTTTTGATGCCTTCAGTGAGAATCTACAATGTAAATAGTCATGAAAATAAAGGAAACGCATTGAATGAGAAAGTGTGTCCAAACTTTTGGCCTGTACTGTACCTGTAGGTACACTGGAAGTCCTAGTTTGAAATGACTGCATGCAACATAAACCAATCAATCACACAAATATTTTAGCCCAACATTTTGACTTACAATCTCAGTTGCATAACTTGTACCACTCCCTAATAATACTGAATATTGCAGCCATATGAAACAGCTTGACAAACATATAAGCAGTAACCTGATGCAAGCTAATATGCTCTATAAGATGGACTTGTAGAGGCAGACTATTTTTTACAGTATAAAAACAGGGCAGCAGTAGCCGGGCGTTTGAGACTCACCTGATCGCTGTTCTCCCGCAGGCGGTGGGCAGGCGGCACGATGCCCTGCTCTGTTATGGTGAACTCATTCCCCTGTCTCTCTCTCTCCCGTTCCCACTGCCCAAGCTCCTCCTCGTACTGTGACATCGCTCTCTCTGTGGTCACCTGGCAACATGTGATGTCATTAACACGTGGCTGCTGACATCACATCCTCACCCATCACACAACATGTTATCCACTGCAGTGGTTCCCAAACCTCTCATCCAAACACTAGTCAGACCCTGCAGATAAATGTTGTGTTCCACCTTTCACACACCTGACGTGACTAATCAAGCTCTCTCATACCAGGTAATTCACATAGATGAAGTCTGTATGAGTGTGTGTGCTTGTGTGTGTGTGTGTGTGTGCGTGCGTGCGTGCGTGCATGTGTTTAAGTCTTCATGTGACTGTGTGTGTTTATGATGTGTGTGAGTGCTAACTGTAGTATACACTGGGGGGCCAAAACTTATGATTACTTCCCAAATATGTGGTTGGTTTTCCGGGTGCCTCTAAAACAGTTCCACTGGGCGAGACGTGGACAGTACAAGACCTCTGAAGGTGTCCTGTGGCATCTGGTACCAAGACATAAGCAGCAGATGCTAAAGGTCCGGTAAATTACGAGCTGAAACTGCCCCAGATGGGAGGTGTGTAGCGTGTGGTTCCAGCACAGCCACAGATGCTCAATCCCATAGTTTTCTGCAGAGTTTGGAGGACAAGGCAACACCTTCTCCACACCATTATCCTGCTGAAAGAGGCCAATGACATCTGGTAATACCGCCATCACGAGGGGATGCACCTGGTCCAAGAGGTTGTTGAGGTGTCACATGTGAAAATGATGTCTACATAAATGCACAGACCCAAAGTCTGTCAGTAGAACATTGTCCAGAGCATCTCACTCCATCCACCAGACTTTCTTCTTCCCACAGTACATTCCGGTCCCATCTCTCCGTCGGGTAAATGGAGCGCACGTACCCGGCCGTCCACATGACAAGGGAACAACAACTCATGAAACCAGGCGACCTTCATCCATTGTTCTCCGGGCCAGTTTCCATGATCATGTGACCACAGTCGGTGCTTCAGAAAGTGGGCAGGGGTTAGACTGGGCTCTCTGACCGATTTGCAGTAACGAAGCCCAGGGTGCAGTGCACTGCATGGAGACACGTTCCTCTTGTAATCATCATTAAAATTCCCTGCTACACGTGCCACAGTATCCCTGGACGGGACGGCCTCTGTTGCCTTTTGTTCGTCCATGAGCCTCGGGGATTGACACCATATTGCCGGTTTGAGGTTTGTCCCGCTGCAACAAGTGTCAATAGATACTCATCACTCCTGACTGGACCCGCACCTCACTGCTTCAGAGATGGTCTGACTCAGCTGTCTGGCTGTAGCGATTTGGCTCTTGTGAAAGTCGCACAAGTCTTTGCGGCTGCCCATTCATCCCACATACAGCAAGATAACTACGAGAACGGACTGTTCACAAATCACCAAATACATTACAGACCTTGTCAGCTCATCATGGCAGATAAGAAATCTGTCTCAATTGACTTACCTGGAGAAATAAAGGTTAACTAAAATAAAAGTAAATACAGGCACCGTTGTTAGGAGATAATCAATGTTATTTTCCGCATATCTGTGAGTGGTCATAATGTGTTGGCTTATTTGTATTTTACAGCTGATTCATATACAATAGCAGGAGTTTGCTCGCGTGCAGGCGTGTCTGTGTGTGTTTGCGGAGAAGGTGAGTGGTCATAGACCATATTCCATCATTGGAGTGAGTGAGCATGTGTCTATGTATTAATGTGTGTATGTTCATGGTGTGTGTGAGGAGTGAGTGGAGTTTACTGTAGCTTGTAAAAGGAGTGTTAGCAAGTGTGGTGGATTCTCACTTGGCAGATGAGGTCCAGCAGGTAGAAGCTGGGGTTACCAGTAGCCTGTAAGGTGAGAATGCAGAGGGCGCTCTGTCCTGCAGCTAAGAGCCCACTGTCAGGAGCCACCTGCACCTGGAAACACAGAACAACACTGAGCACACAGACACCACACTGAACACACACTCAAACGCACATACTCACGCACACACATGCACACACACACACACGCGTGCGAGCACACACACACACACGCGTGCGAGCACACACACACACACACACATACACACACACGCACACACATACACACACGCACACACATACTCATGCACACGCACTCACACACACATATGCACAAACACGCATGCATGCACAGACCCATGCACACACACACACTGACACGCACGCGTACACACACGCGCCCGCGCGCGCAAACACACACACACACACACGTGCGCACGAGTACACACACGCTGGCACACACACAAGACACACACACACACAAAAACAAACGCACGAGCGCATATACACAATCACACACACTCACAGACCTGCTGGCACTGGTCCTGGGGCAGGCTCCAGCTGTACAGGACCCTCTCTGTGCGGGACACATTGGTGAGGAAGACGATGCGAGTGTTTCTGGAGCAGACAGGAATGTCCCCCAGATTGAGCCACTCCTCAGACAGGAACACCGTCTGAGACACGCAGCCGCAGAACAGTCATCGTCACAAGCAGAAGACTCTGACAACACTGTGCATTTCAGCCTCTGATATCAGCAGACATCATGCGATGCAAACAATCACATTTCTGTGCAATATACAGGAAACCCAGTTCAGCTCACGCATGAGAAGTCTAGACGCACCATAAAAACGTGCAAGAAGCATATTCAGAATTTTACTTCCACAGGTAACAAACACCTCAGTGCAAAGAGAGCTGGTTCAGCCCTGTCACCTGCCCAGGTAAGGCCACCCTCTGAGTACAGGCCACACATTTGAACCCCTCTCACCTGTCCAGGTAAAGCAACCCTTTGAGTTCCAGGCACAGAGGCAGCGAGGCAGCCCTGGTGCTGTCCAGACGAGATCTCCCCGGCGGCACGACTGTCCAAACCTCGGCCTTTAAACCTCACCAGCACGGAGTCTCCCTCCAGCACATGCAGTGGGACATCCACCTGAGGAACAGAAGCTGATGTCTAAGATCAGCTCATACCGAGAGCCTGGAAACGACGGGGCGAGTGAGGATTACCCACCGTGTAGGTTTTGGCCTCCAGAGGAGAGAAGATCCACTCCAGACTGGCCGTGTGACCAGGCTCCACCTCTCCGCGGGGGGTCAGACACTGCAGAACTGGGTGCCCAAAATTCTCCTCCATTAACTGTTCCAGGGGTGAGGTGTCGATGTGAAACCTCACAGGGACCGCCCCGCCGTTATACAGCTCGTACACCTGCACCGTTACACAACACTAAATTACACCCCCTCCCACTGAAGCTACAGTATCCACACCGGATATTGAACACGGTGTTTATCCGGTTGAAACCACACAAAGGTCTTGGTAAAGTCTGAAGTTGTTGCCATTTGTACAAGAGTCAGGTCAGCAAACTTAATTCCACACGCAATACAGCCGAGGAGGATCTCGGGGCATCATTTCATCGTCCCATTATTCTGTCCGAAACGATAACAATCAAGAATCAACAAGATCCTTAAAAAAATCATCAAAATACTTTAAAAAATATGACAAATGGACAAATATTACAAATGCAGATGATTCTGTTCATTTCTGTGGTATGTTTTGGGTCCCCTCATCCCCTAAGGCTCACTGTAAATCAACGCAGAGTTATTCTGTGAGATCCCCTTTCTATCCTGTGATGAAGGTCTCTGGGGATGACGGGAGTGCTGTCCTCTCTGCCAGGAGCTTTATGGCCCAGGCATCGTGGGGCACAACTGCTCACTGAATGGTACTTTGAACATGAAAATGATCCTGAGCTTGTGCCACAGTCCTCAGTCCCAGATCTCAAACCTACTCTACTCTTACGGGAGAATTTGGAACAATGTGTCAGCGCTAATCATCACCCTAAACGTGGGAATATCTCTCTGTCGAAAGCTACTCCATCCCTTCAGTAAAGCTTTATGCTTCTAGACTCTCTGCCAAGGCGTGTTGAAGCTGGTCTGGCAGCTTACAGAGGCCCAGCGTCTCACTCAGACTGTTTCTGTCATATCCTCCATTAATCACCCTTCTGTATGTGTGTCGGCAGGGGGTCAGAACTCTAGTTGTTTAATATATGTTGTACTGGTTCAATACGTTTTCCCATTTTTTTGCGCTATGTAGGCAGAACAAGCCTGAAATACTCAGATCCCCTCCACAGGATGACTGATGTCTGGCCTGGAAAAAAAATGTGGTGAGGAGACGGACAGACGGACAGACGGATAGACTGAGGTATGAAAGGGCGCATCCACAAAATACAATGAATCCATACATGAAATTTTAACAAGAAACATTTAACAATTTAGGAGATCTGGCATGGAAGAAGAATCATGACAGATGGACGGATGGACAGGAATGACACGAGGAATGACAACGCCTATTCTCATTATAAAGAGAGTGCTGGAGTCCTAAAAAAAGTTTGATTTAAAATTCAGTTACTTTTGTTGTCAATCAGATCAGGCTATTCAGTGGAATTATACACATCATTCTTACTGATAAAATTATTTCTCATTATAATTCACAGCGAGCAGGGGAGAGACGTTTCGAGCGCAGGCAGTGACGGCTCACCTGTCTGGGGGGGCTGAACCCCCCAATGGCCACAGGTGTGAAGGCGTGTCGGCTGGAGGGGAGGTGAATGTACGGCCTGTCTCTCTCCACCGTCACGCCGACGAAATTCAGCTGCACACAGGAACAAACATGTCTGTTCTGCAGTTCCCATTAGATGTGAATTCTAATCAGGAGAAACTGTAGTTTTTGAATGCTGTATTGCCTTAAATACAACTTTTGTAGAAATGTATTAATTAAGAAAACAAGGTATTCATTCACTGCATCATCAAACGGGACACAATGAGCCACCTCGCTTCCGAGTTTCTTCATGGGCATAAGTCGTTCTCACCAAGATTTCTCTGCCGTGGGATAATTTCAACAGCACAGGGAGGAGGTCTGTTCCAGCAAATGTGTGCCTATGAAAAAATGTTCAGGAAATTGTTCAAATATAAATAATGGACCTTTGAGAACAACTAAATCTGTTAATGTATCTGCAATGTGAAAGGCCAGCGTCAGTCAGACCTGTGGGTGAGCTGTACTGCCCTCTGCTGGCCGGGATACAGAGTTCCAGAGCGGGGTGACACCGTAAACAGCCGGTGCTCCTGCACCTTAATATGCTGCAGCTCTGCAGCACTCAGCTCCACGCTCTCCGCCCAGCACTCCAGCTCAATCTGCAGGTCCTCAGGAAACAGGAACCACCTGAGAGACAGAGGAGGGAGGAGCTGGGCTCAGAGAGTGCAAAGCACTGTTGTGAGAGGGGAGGGGCTGTGCATAAAAAGGGTGGAGTATTGCTGCGAGGGGAGGAGCTGGACTGAGAGAGGGCGGAGTATTGCTGTAAGAATGGAGGAGCTGAGATGAGAGGTGGCTGAGCTGTGACATAAAGGGCTACACTGTGATGAGAGGGGGCGGAGCGAGGCAGGGTTATGAGGCAAAGCACTGCTGAGAGAAATGGTGGAGGCAGCGAACACAAAAGGGGGCAGAGCTGGAGAAGAGGGATAATCTAACGTATTTCACTCACAGACACACACACACACACACACACAGACAGACTCACCAGTCCACTGGGATGGTGCCTGGGTTTTCCAGCATGAGCAGCACAGCGGACGGTTCTGAGCCCAGCGGTGCTGCACTGAAGCTGCAGTCTAACAGCACCGGGGTGAAGAAGGAGGGCGAACCCAGCACACTGGGGACAGACATGAGTCATGAACACACACACACACACACACACACACACACACGCACACACACGCACACGCACGCACACACACACACACACTCATGCACTCTGAACCCCCCTGAGCATGAGTCAAACGAACAGAACACTCAAATACTACACACACATACATTGAAACACAATGTCTGAATCCCAGTGATATGTAGTGAAACACGGGGAGGCCGTTTACATTGCGTGAAATCGTAACTGGTGTAAAAGACCTCTGAAAGGTCAGTAGGTGCTCTGACCACACCTGTGTCGCGTGGGCACCCTGTAGGTGAGCTCAGGTGGGGTGGGATCTCTGTGCAGGTAGGCATTGAGGGGGTCCAGAGAGAAGAGCTTCCACAGCTGCAGCTTACTGAGGCCCTCAGAGGCCCCGCTGCCCCGCGCGTCTGTCACCTGCAGCACTGGGAACACCCCCTCAGCCTGCACCTCACACAGGCACTGCGGACCAACCAGCACCGAGCCTGAGGGAGATCACAGCCAATCAGAGCCCAGAGACTGAAACAATGGCCACTGAGACCAAACTCTGAGACCAAGAGGACCAACAATCCTACACGGTAAACCCCTACAAGTGTGGTGAACTCAAATATTTTGTGGAAACCGATTACCTCAAAAAATTGTGTATGCCTACTTAATGATTTGTGTTCACAGTGCTAAAAAAGCGTACAGAAAATAAGGTTAAGTTATTTTTTGCAAGTTCTGTCCACACAATGCAATTAAGCTGGCCTACACAATCTTTTAGACGTAATGGGGTTCCACAAAACACTGGAATTCACCACAGTATCAGGGTTTACAGCAGGGGTGGGGAACCGGTGTGGGTGCAGTTTTCATTTCAACCAAGCAGCTACACACCTGAGTCTGCTGATCAACCTCTGGAATCTTTGCTAAGGACCTTGATTAGTAGAATCAGGTGTGTAATTACCTAGTTGGAATGAAAGCTGCACCCACACCGGCCCTTGCTGGAAAAGGTTTCCCATCCCCAGTTTACAGTGTAGCTCTGAGACAGAGAACAGCCAATCAAAGCTCTAGACTAATGCACTAGACTAATGCAATGGGCAATCAGAGCTCAAAGACTTAGTGCACAACCGATCCCACCTCTGAGACAGAGAGAACAGCTAATCCCAGCCCTGAGGCTAACAGAACAGCCAATCACAGCTCAGAGACTGATGGAACAGCCAATGAAAGTTTTGAAACTGAAAGAACAGCCAGTCCCAGGTCTGAGGTTGTGAGGACAGCCAATCACAGTCCTGAGGCTGAGAGAGAAGCACCACTAAAGTCACTGCTTTCCTTCTACCATAAAGCCAAAGCGACACAAGCAGTTTGTCACATGTGGAGCCGGGACCTGAGGAGCTGAGGATCTGGTAGCTGATGGTCCAGTGGTACTGAACTCTCCGGGCCGGCCGCACTGTGGAGCGCAGAACCATCTTGGAGCGGGCCGGTACCGTGCCCCTGTGACTCTGCAGCTGCAGGGCTGTAATTCGGGCAGGGAGTAAGACCACATGGGTCAGTCTCCAACACAAGCACATTTAACACAGGGTCCCATTAGTCCAGTCTCGCTTACCCACAACATCCTTGTCACTGTCTGCCTCCTGCCCAGGACCCATGATGCACTGCTTCACCTCCAGTGAGAAGCTGAGGGGGCAGGGACCATTATTGACCAGCGGCAAGTCACATGACTGACAGCTGCCAGCCAGCAACTGTCCCAGGTTTATAACTTCCTGCTCAGCCTAAGGGGAGAGAGAGAGAGAGAGAGAGAGAGAGACGTTCCCTTACAGTCACACTCCTGCGGGAAAGACCCACATTATGAATGGTCCCCAGAGGGGGCGGGATCACAGACCTGCAGTGAGCCAGTGGAGGCCAGCCCCACAGCTTGCAGAAAGAGGCGGGACTTTTTCATTCCAGGCAGCTGGGTTGGCCAGAAGGACAGAGAGGGCCTCATGATATACTGCATTTCAGCCAATGGGGAGAAGGACCACTTCAGCACCTAGGATCAGCCAATTAGAGATACATCTGCAACACTGAGTCACAGAGAGCCTGGAACAAGCCAATTAAAATTCAGATCTAAGGACTGAACCACAGAGTACCAGAGAAAAGCCAATCAAAGCACAGTACTAAACAACATACGCAGACATCAGAATACTGACATCATCACAATGCAAAATGTCTCTGAACAATAAAACCAGTATTTGCCACTAACGTGTCTTAGTTCCCCGCCACGAAATGGCAAATCGTGTCAAAATGAACAGTGTCTCGGTGTGACCTTGAGAGTGACGCGAAGGTCACCAAAATCGACTGGCGCCGGGGCACCACCCTAATACATGTTGACATGAAATTTGAAGGAAATCCGTCAATTCGTACTTCAGATATCTCACTGACAAGGATTTGGAACGTACGTATGTATGTATGGACGGACGGTCGTGAATACTATGTCCCGCCGCTTCGCGCATTTGCACGGCGGGGGACAATAAATTGAGAAATTCAAGTAAAATGCTTACATTTTGTTAAAAGCTTTAAATATTAGTTGTTTAAATTTTAAAAGAAACATAAAGCCCGCTCACCTGAGCCTCATTGGGCAGCAAGACGCCACTCTCCGGCTGGACGGACAGCACACGGTCATCGGGGCTGGGGATTCGCCAGCGGAAGGTTATGGGATGGCGGCTTGTGTTTGTGAGGGTGTGAGAGCGGAGCGAGCTGTAGCCCAGGGCTGTGGGCTTGAAGAACAGAGACCCCTCCCCCTCCAGACTTACACCAGGTCTGCCCACAGCGGACAGCACTGTCAGGGCCTGGGGAGAGAACTCACATGCACACACACACACACACACACACACACACACACGCACGCACGCACGCACTCACGGACACACACACACGCACACACACAGACACACACACACACACACACACACGGACACACAAAGGTGAACACACTTCCAGCTAATGCTGTTGCAGCTGGCAATAGGCAACACAAGAATGCAGACAGAATAACACATGAACAAACACAGAGTCAGAGTCAATACTGCTGGTCCCTGTAACACTGACACCCAAGTGCACATAAACGCACAGCAGCGCACAACACCACACTACATACTGACCACTGTCAGGACCTGTAGCACACAGATATACATACATACATGTGTACGTACATGGGCACGCACACACACACACACACACACACACACACACACTGGAGTGCATACAGGCACTTGCACAGCTGCACGCAATACCACACTACATACTGACCACTGTCAGGACCTTTAGCATGGAAAGCACATACACACACACACACACATGTACACATACACACACACACACACATGTACACATACACACACACACACACACACATGTATACATACACACACATGCACAGTTGTACACAATACCACACAATATACTGACCACTGTCAGGACCTTTAGCATGGAAAGCACATACACACACACACATGTACACATACACACACACACACACATACACACAAACAAAGACGCATACATGTGCACATACAGACACTGGAGTATATACACACACATACACAGACACTGCACAAACACCACAATACCAAACTCTATACTGACCATGGACAGGTCTGGTACGCAGGACTACAACAGACTCCACACTGAGTTCTGATGGACACTGTCCTCATACCTGTGTGTATTTGGGAGAGCCATTGAGCTGAAGAGAGATGGAGAGCATCGGCGCCGCCTCTGCCTGTGGGACGGCCCTCAGTGTGAGGATCTGGTGGGCTCCGGGGCGCAGCAGGCCGATAGTGGGGTACACACTCACACTGGGGGACCCCTCACTGCCCAGGCTGAAGGATAGGGGCAGATCTGCCTCGTTTCGGAGCAGAACTGTCCTGCAGCACTCCTCCGCAGTGGCAGGGAAAACCTGCAGGAGGAGAGAGAGGGGGAGAGAGGGAGGGAGTACGACTGAACCTTCCCAACGAAAAAGTAGACCCTGAATGTGCCAATTTAGAGGAAATTGAAAAAGAAGACCTGCATTGATGAAAATATGATGAAAAAGCAATGAATCAACGATGTGCCAGTCTTTTATTTATGTATTTATTTTCAGTCAACTTTAAAAATAATTTGTGGCAGGACAAACTGGAGTGCTTTCAATAATTATATGATATATGGACAAGAATTGCCTTCAGGATGCTCATATTAAATGCCACCTTTCTAAACCTTACTGCAGGAAAATGGCCTCAGAAATCATTGTTCGTTATTTTTCTTAACATACGATTTTTAATATTCAGTCAAATACGGGTTCCCGCCACCACAAAACAGCCAAAACATTACAAATCATTTTCCTAGAATAGCATCGTTTCTGAAGCTTTTTTCTGGGATAGTGTCATAATATCAGTGGCCCGCAGTCAGAGGCGTACATTTGCTCTACGCAGACTACGCAGTTGCGTAGAGCCCCGAGGCAGAGGGGGGCCCCCTGCTGGGCTGCTTAATAATTACGTTTCAGTCTGCTGCTGGTTCGTTTTTTCCCCCACTGTCCTGACAACATGAAGCAGTATCACTACTACTATTTCCGGTACATTTTCAAAATAAAACGTATGGTGAATAATCGATAGTATAATAGAAAGTTTAATAGGCTCTTGTTTTGAAACGCGCACCGGCACCTTTGAGAGGAAAGAGGAACGCCAGGCAGCGCGCGGGGGAAGTGAGCGAACGTCGCGTCGGCAAAAAGTCGCTCTCATCCACCGTCCTCCTCAGTTAGCTGGTGAGTGGTAAATAGTAATAATAAAAATACATTTAAATGCTGCTGCTGCTGTTGCTGGTTGGCAAAGTTGCACTGCACAGTTTGCACTGTTTAGTCCCCCCAGGAATCTGCAGAGAAAGTGTTGATTCCGCGGAGAACATTCCTGATTCTGCGGAGAGCAATTCTTGATTCCGCGGCTTGAAAGTTGATTTTCCGCGGGTATTAAAAAAAAACCTAAAATGACCAGTTATAAAGCAAATTTATGTAATAATGAAGCAAAAATTCTCTTATGAAATTATTTGCAATACCAAAACACTGCGAAACATTGTGGTTATAAAATAAGCAGCATCAACATTCTTTTTGTCCCTCTTGAGCAGATTTATTTGCATAACTTATAAAGTGCAAAACATTTCACCAAACTATGGGTGAACGAGGCTTAGTAACTGAACAAGTGCCAAAGATCAAAGTAAAGATTTAAACAAAGTGTAAACTATTCACTGTATCCTCTGGATATTGTGAACGTTACTGCATACCATAGACTGTATAAAAAGATGGATGAAGCTACCGTGATGTCACCCACTGGTTCGAAGATGAAGAAGTGAATCGAAGATCCGGAGAGGAACGTGGCTCTGGATCTGACCGTATCGGAGGAGGACCAGAGGATAGCGACGCCCCAGAAGCATATTCTGGCTTTATACTTTATTCTAGTTTATATGGGACCACAATTCACGAAAATGAATGTCATGATATATCAAAGGAGACCTGAAACTTGCTATAGCTAACATAAAATGATGTGAAAAATCATTATTTAAATTAAAAATCAGGTCGGAAAGTAGGATCATTTTCTCATAGACTTCTATTGCATTGAACTTCTTTCTGCAACCACTGACGTCGCCATCTGCTGGCCATTAAATAGAATGCCATTCTACGGTACTTCCACATGGGCTTCTTTTTTCAAATCAGGGTGCTGCGTCCATCTTTTTATATAGTTTATGCTGCATACAGCAGAAAAAAATCAGTTTCCGTAACCGGCAGCACCAGCTGTGAGTCTTAGATCCCGTTTATCTGACCGCAAAATCTAGCGGCCGGGATGAAAAATACATGTAAAATATAAAATTCTGCACCTCGCCCTATATTCCGGGGACTGCTTTGATTTCCACGGAGGGCTTTGAAATCTGCGGTAAATTCCGTGATCGCGGAATCGCGGATTCCTGGGGGGACTAACTGTTGCTATGTGGGCTATGGCGTTGCATGGCTCTTTTTTGTCTTTTGTTGTGTTGTTTGTGCAAACATGTTTAGGGTCTTTATGGCAAAATGTAGGTGATATTTTATTTCATAATTTATCCCATCATGATAAATCAGTGATTTGTCATGATAGCACAAAATATGAAATAACATAATGACCTATTTGGTTTTCAAACAGTGGTCCAGGGTTTCCAGGTGGACTGGTCCTCAGCTAATATGGAGAGTTGGTAACCAAATGAACCCTTACCCTAATTTAGCTCCTAGCATTAGCAATTTACATGTATATGCACATTCAATTTGCATTTATGCTCTCAGTATTTGAGTTATTATTATTTACAGATTATTGTTAAACTTCGTCAAATTCAAATGGTGATCTGTGGCTCAAATGAAAAAGGTTGAAAAGCTCTGACCTTGATAATGAGTTTGTAGATATGCATTTTTCATGAAAATGGCTGACATGAGAGACATCTTATCTGGCTAATTGGTCTTTCTTCCTCTCCACTTGAACACAATGAACAGTTCTCCTCCTTGTTACAAGTTACTGAAAGTATAGTTGCTAGTTCTGCTGTAGGTAGGTGTGTGTGTGCAAGTGTGTTGTCTGCGACTATTAGTGATATAAATAATACACAGGCTATTTCTGTTAAAACAAACTCTCATAACTAACTGAGCTGTTTTTGATTACAGTTGAGCCAAGTGAGCAGACAGGACAGGACGTGTATGATTAAATTTAAATTCAACTGCTCTTCTTCATTGTCTTGTCAAGTTCTTCTTAAATCATCGCTATTTCAGAATATGTATTGAGCTGGGGGATGGCATTTTTAATTAAGACACCTGACCCAACACAAAAAACACACAATTTGAAAGCATGAGAAAACAGCATAAAATACCGTAAAAACATCATTAAAAAAATTTTCCACGCGGGGGGGGGGGGGCCCTTCCCGACCTTTGTGGGGAGCCCCCTGAATATAATGTCCGCCCCTGCCCGCAGTACGTTTTCAAATCTCTACTGATGAGTGGAAAATTCCTCAATCAGCACATACGCATTCCTTGCAGTCGACAGACTCACCACTAGAGGGCGATTCAGGGAAAAGCGGGGCGTGAAGTGCTCGCAGCCGCGCTGGAAGGAGTGGCCACTGACCCGGACCGTCACACACCAAGGGGGGCACACAATGTGCTGGTCCACCAGTCGATGGTCCCGCAACACCTGCAAAAGCACGCAGACGGGAGAGAACACGGCATCAGCGAAGAATGGGCACACAGACTCAAGAAACTTGACCAGCATTTTACACACCTACTGTATGTACTATTCACACATGCAACAAGGTGACTCCAAATTATACAACATAAAGCAGAAAAAACCATACAATGAACGCGCACAGTGGGAAATTTACACATTAATTATAATCAAAATCAGAATGCCTTTATTATCACTGTATTGTGCAATACAGCGAAATTTCAGTGCTACTCCTGTAAGGTGCTTCACAGTATAAGAGAGACAGTATAAAACCCAGTATAAAAGGCAAAACCATAATTAAACAAAAAAAAAACACTTTTAGCAGGTAATAAATAATTATAATTCTAAATACATGATACCTGATGTCAAGTAAAGTGCTATAGTGTCCATTCATTTACGTCATTATTGCATACCGTTTCTGTCAAGAATGTGTGCTTGGTTTAGTACAGTGTTCGCCTTATGAAAGAAAGTATTTTTCAGTCGATCAGTCCTTGCTCTCAGAAACCTGCAGTGCCTGCCAGATGGTAACAGGTCAAACAGCGAATGACCAGGGTGAGATCTGTCTTCTGTCATTTTTAAGGCTCTTGAAAGGTACCTGCTGTTTACAATCCCTTCCAGAGAGGGAAGAGCACAGCCAATGATCTTTTGTGCTGCGATTATTACCCTCTGGATGGCCTTTTTGTCTGCTGCCGAGCACCCAGCATACCGCACTCACACTGTACACCAGAATGCTCTCTACGGTGGAGCGACAGAAGGCTTACTTTCTAAACAGTTCTTCTTCGTTACCCTCAGGAAGTGAAAGCGCTGTTGGGCATTCTTGACCACAGCTGTGGTGCTGGCAGACCAGGTGAGGTTGTCAGAGATGAGGGTCCCAAGGAATTTAAAATGTTGACCCTCTCCACACAGTCTCCACTGATGATCGGGGGGGGAGTCCGTGTCAATGATCAGTTCTCTTGTCTCTCTGGTGTTCAGTGTCAGATTGTTCACTGAGCACCATGTGGTCAGTTGTTGGACCTCAGCCCTGTAGGCAGACTCATCACCCCCGATATGAGTCCGACCAGCGTTATTCAATTACAGTCTGGGACACACTCACGTGCACAGCTGCGTGTTTATCAAACATCTGCTCACACACCCGGAGAGTAATAATTAATCCCTCGGACTGCCCGACAATTACACCTCAATCATTCACACAACACCCAGACTGGCATTGGCAGCTAAAAACATTCAACTTCACAGAAAAGCCAAAAATAGAGGAAGCAGAGAGAAACTGGTTTTTACAGGAATCCTGATGTTTTTCTTTGAGTGCGGCTTGTCATTTCTGTCCTTGTCACTCACTTACACAGTCAGCTACTCACAACTCATGTGTGAACACGCGCTGCTGACTATAGGGTTGAATGTGCGTTTGCAGCGGTACCTGGTAGCAGGTGAAGCACTCCAGCTGGGCGTAATGCATTGTGTTCTGCTGCAGGGGGGCGTAAGTGACCCTAAAGGCGGTGCTTTTGAGGGGGGACAGGTCACAGGACGGGGGAGAGACCGAGAAAGGCGAGTCCGGGGCGCAGGTCCACGTCAGGCTGAGCCGGCCCTTGGTGTGATTGGTGATGGACAGGGGGAGAGAGCGAGATCCGTCCTGGAACAGGAGCTCCGCCCGGTCCAGTGTGACGTGAGGCACCGCCCCTGCACCTGAGGCCCCACCTCCCTCAGAGCAGTCCTCCAGGGGGCCCAGCTCAGGTGAACCACAGTTTACCACGGGGGGGCGCTCAAGCTCTGACTGCAGGAACACAGACGGTCACAGAGTTAGATGTGTGTTCAGTACGTGCAGCCACACACCTGCACAAGCACATGAACACCAACGCAGGCTTTAAACCTTGTGTGCACCTCACATCGAAAACAACACACTTTCAATGGTCACTTTGTTTATTTATTTACTTTTTATTTTTTATTCATTAATTTTTTACCTATTTATAAACTAAAATATTTATTTATTCATTTTCAGAGAAAAATGACAGTATTTTTTAACCTAAGAGCTCTATGGCCTGGGCTTATTATTTTTTGTTATGGACAGAATGCATCAGGCATCCATTCAGCAGACCCCTTCCACACATCTAAGTCCAAAGAGAGTACAGAAAATAACGGTTCAAAACACACACACAGGTCCACACACACACACACACACACACACCTGCAATAGAAATATCATCTCACGTGCACAGACATTTACCCAAACATACTCGCTCACAAACACTATTTTCACAGCAAAACCTTCCCAGCAGGGTCCCAAAATCACAAGGCTGTTTTCCTCATCACACATATCCAGCTAACTCATTTATCCTGCCCATCTTTTCTCTGACCTCTGGCAGCATGAGCGCCCCCTGCTGGTCGAGCTGCAGTCTCCCCTCGGCCAGCATGGCGCTCAGGATGTCAGGAGGGTAACAGGTCAGCCCCCGCTGCAGGTGCACGCTGTACAGCTGCAGGTGTTTAGCGCTGAGGATAGCTGGCTTCAGCTGCTCTGAGTGACAGGTGCCAATCAAATCCAGGAACAAGGGCTCCTGCGGAGGAACCAATGAGAGATCATAGCCACGGCTTTCAATGCACAGACTCCCAAAGAAGGTCATGCGCATAGTTATTAGGATGAAAGTATGTCAGGAGTGTTCAGTGTTATCCAGGAAGAGCTGGACTGGGTGGAAGGTTTGTAATTTAACCTCGCACAAGCACACTCAACTTCAATCAAAGTCTTCTAGCGGAGACACCGTGTCTAAACCGTGGTTATTTACTGAGCTGAATCAGGTGAATGAGCTGAATCTTTGCATTTGATTGGCACAAAAATCTGCATCCACTCCTACCCTGTGCAGCAGCAGGCAGGGCGCCCTCCGGTGGTGGGTGACGGGGCTTTGAGGATGAAAGCGAACATGCAAGGTGAGCCGGCCGTTCCCCGGCAATGTGCCACAGGGCGGGTCCACAGTGAAGACGCTGTGGCCTGCCGCATCCACGTCAAACTGGAAGTGCGCCTCCGCCACCGCAGAGTTGGCGATTTCGACAGTTCGACACTCCTGCCCACCCAGCGGGACACAGCCAAAGTCCAGCACTGTGGGACGCAATGTCACCTCCGGGCCTAGGGAGGGCACAAAAACAAGAGACTGGGCAAAGTCGTAAATACTCAAACCTACATAGATGACATTTGTTTGGCGTATTTTTCGCTCAAAGCAAAGTCAAAGGTCACTGGAACAGCCACATGGCATACATCAGACAGGGTAAAATATCAGAAGAAATATTGGATATTCAAACCCATCAAGTGTATTTATAACTGCACTTACAGGCAGTGGTTATTGATTTTCTGAGATAGAATTATTTCACATTCCATTTCATACACCACAACTGAGGCGCTCAACCATAATGCTCTGTGTCGTCTATAAGTCTCAGCGTTTCTGACTGAGAGAGAAGGAGGGATCACTGCATGGGAACCAGATCAAGCAGACAGATGGAACTGGCGCATTTATCACCACGATTAAGCATAATATTATACTTCTTTCCCAGCCTAAATGAGGACAAAATGGTTCAAGAAAACACTGCCACACACAAAAAAGTCATTAAAATATTTTATTAATGACCTTTTATTTATATCCAAGATGTCTTCATGATACTGCACAAGAAAGCTTGGAACTTGGGCTTTCTTTTTGAGTAAGAACATGAAAAATAATTATTATAACCCATTATATAACACATTGTGTCAATTTGCTCCCATTAATATTGATGAGAAAATGGGTGAAAAGAAGCAAAAAATAATTTTTGGTGAAAAATATCCACTAGAAATATTTCACCAAAAGTCATCAAAATTGGACAAAATATACTGTTCTTCGAAGTGTGTTGAAGACAAACGAGATCATGTATAGCGCACCAGGAAAGAGTTGAACCTCAGTTTCATGAGGTTTTCTGGATTTAGTCACTGTCTCTTTAGCATTTTTTTATACAAGTTCCTGTACAAACAAAATCATATTTTCTGATGCAGCAGGAATGCGGCACCTGACAGGACCGAGGGAAACTACACGATGGAACAGTTTCAGATCCAATGCAAGTAACCCTCATGGATCATAAGAAGGAATCACATGTCATTTCCACATTTGAATAAATTTCAGATGGATACTTTATACAGTGTGCAGTTAACAGGGTGGGATTTAAAGTGCTTTATTTATAAGAGTGGAAATAAACTGAGAGGTAATGCGTTTCAGAACCATCAGCAGGAGCCGGACCCACCTGCGCTGACGCCGCACAGCTTGAGTAAAGCTTTGCAGGCTCCGCCGCGGCAGCTGAGGCTCAGGTACTCCACACTGCCGCAGCCCGGGGTCCGGGGGGAGAAGGACACGGGCACCTTCACCCTCTCCCCCGGGGCCAAACGGCCCTCACGCAGCCCACAGCCAAACGCAGGGCCCTCCAGGGGCACCGAGCCTACTCCTGTCAGCCTGAAGGAGGCGCTCACCTGTCAGAGATGGAGAGAGAAAGAGAGAGAGAGGGAGAGATGAAGAAGAATGACAGAGAGAGGGACGGAGGGAGGAGAGATGGGGCAGAATAAGAGAATAAGAGGGGAGAGATAGAAGGGAATGAAAGAGGGAGGGTTGTGGGAGGAGACAGGAGAATAAGAAAGGAGGGTGAGAACAGAGAGAGGGATGGAGGGAGGGCGGCGGAGAAGGTAGAGAAGGAGAGAGCGGGAGGTGGAGTGGAAGCAGAGTGGGGAGGAGATGAAGGGAGGAGGAAGGGAGTGGGAGGGGACAGATATAACGAAGAGTGAGGGAGAGAGAAAGACTACAAGGGGAGGAAACACATGTTCTGTTAACAGCATCACCGAATATCCGGCTGCATATGACCACACAAGTGCTTTTATCCTGCTGCTCAGTGAAGTCCCATGTAAGTGAGTATCTGTCAGCGTACAGAGGACGGGTTGAGGATGTGGAAGCGTCGCTCCGCGGTCTGGCAGTACGGCACGCTGCCAAAATCCAGAACACTGCAGCCGTCCTCCAGCTCCACTCCGCACAGCTGTACGTGGGGGTACTTCGCTGAGAAAGCGGGGTACAGACAGCAGTCAGAGACGACACTCCGGGCGCACAAGCACAATTCATCACACCGCCAAGTGGTGGAGAGTTTAAATGGTTCATTTAAACAGATGCTCTGCGATCACAGCTAATATGGGCAGCAGAGCCGAGTCACTCACCCAGGCCCTGCAACAGAACACTGCAGCGCCTTTCGCCCTGATCCCCGAACACACAGACAGCCTCCTGTTGGTACACTAGCGCCCCCTGTGGCCTGAACTGCACTGAGACTTGGCACTCCTCCCCTGGGCCCAGAACACCGCTCTCTGGAGACAGCTGGAATGGATCGCCCGTCTCCCATTGGAAGTGCGTCTGCAGCTTACTGACATAGACGGGAAGTGTGTCTGCAGTTATTGACCGAAACGGGAAGTGTCTGTACCTTACAGAAACAAGAGGAGTAACTTCAGCTGAACAGGAAGTGTGTCTGCAGTGTAATGACACAGACAGGAGGTGTGTCTGCCGTTACTGACAGAAACAGGCAGAGTGCCTTCAGGTCACAGACAGAAACAGGAAGTGTGTCTTTAGCTCAGTAACTGAGACAGGAAGTGTACCGACAGCTAATGAGACAAGAATACAGCATAATACCAACAGTGTCAGAACCAAGGAGGTTCCACCGTACCTGGTGTTGCGAAGCAGGAAAGAGGCTTCGGAGCTGTCTAGGACACCACAAGGGGGCAGCAGAATCGAATCCGGGGCCACCAGGGTGTGACGTGGGAGAGTGGCTCGCAAGGACACCTGAAACGTCCCCAGGCTACTGCGGAACTCAAAGCTGTCCGAATATTGACGCTGTGCAGCGAGAGCGCACAAAAGAGAGGAGGGGTTGGTCTGATAGTCAGTCTCCACTTTCGCCTCCGGTGCTGCACAAGCAGGGGCAGTAAACCCAGCTTCACAAAGTAAAAGTCCCTCCACAGTTTCACTCCATGTTATCAGCCTGGGGACAGAGCTCTAGGCTCTCAGCAGAGGAAAAATCTGTGGCAAGACTTTACTTTCTTCAGCTCATTTGCAAGCTTTCTTAATATAACTATTGGCTGGATTCTCAATATTGGCCAACTACCATTTCAGTTAGACACACTTAGCAAAAATAATTTTTTCTCACAATAGCACAGGTAAGATGACAAACAGCACAGAGTTAAGACACAACAAAGACTGCACTAGCACCATTAAGGGTATATATAAACACAGGCACAGCTATGGGGCTGGGCAAGTTGAGAGGGAGGTAAGGCAGTGCTATGGGGACCTAACCTTTTCCAGGGGGCGGAAGGTTACAGGCAGGGTGGAGGTGGTGCCGGGACTCAGGGTGATGGTGTGTGGAAACAGGGTGCAGAAGACCTGGGACACAGGAGGCCTGGAGGAAGCAGCACATCAGATAATCAACTCAAAAAATCGGTCTCAGTCACAGGCATATGATCCAGGGACAGAAGTCCACACCGGTGCTCAGTTTGAACCGCCAGGACTTGTTCGAGGTGGCAGGTCTTCAGCCCGAGGGTAAACGCAATGAGCTAAATCAGGTCACTGATGGTACAAAACACAGCTGCACTTTGAACGTCTCATCTCTTCAATTACAGCAAGTCCAACTAAAAATGACAAGTGCACTCATTTGGGACGTGCCTGGACATTGACTCATGCAGTTTTGGAAATTCTCACATAAAACGTGGGTCTGGAGCCCATGACCCTGAGGAAACGAGTCTCGTGCTCCCCTGACTGACAATGCACAGCAACTTCGTCCAACGACTAATAATAATAATAATAATAATAATAATAATAATAATAATGCATCAGTTTTATGTAGCGCTTTTCTGAGCACTCAAAGACGCTTTACAATGGATACATTATTCATTCACTCACATATTCACTCTGATGGTGATAAACTACGTTTTTGCCGCCACAGCTGCCCAGGGGCAGACTGACGGAAGCGTGGCTGCCAGTACGCGCCTACGGCCCCTCCGACCACCACCAAACACTCACACACAGCCATACAGGAGTGTTCCTATGATAACAGGGATCCTCAAAATGTGGCCCGTAAATTAATAATCCAGAGCTTCCCTGCTTTATCACTCTGGTAAATAACTCAACCACTGCTGGTACTTATGGGCCAGACCACCTGTCTCAACGGCTGGAGACAAGATAAAGGGAGGGAGGAACACGAACAGATCTCAACGCAGGAGGATACGGATGATGGTGAAAACACAGAGTCCTGCTCCCTGAGCTCACCTGCGTCAGGCTGTGCTCACCTGTGTCAGGCTGTGCTCATCCCTGTCAGGCTGTGCTCACCTGTGTCAGGCTGTGCTCATCCCTGTCAGGCTGTGCTCACCTGTGTCAGGCTGTGCTCATCCCTGTCAGGCTGTGCTCACCTGTGTCAGGCTGTGCTCATCTCTGTCAGGCTGTGCTCACCTGTGTCAGGCTGTGCTCACCTGAAACTGAGCTTTTGCAGTTTTCCGTGCACGTTCTTCAGAGGCAGGCTCCTGGTGTACTCCCTGCCCAGCTCCCAGTTGTCCCACACCAGCTCCGCCAATGTCTCCACCCCCAGGCAACAAGTGCGCTTCGACGTCCCCACCCTCTGTGGCTGCCCCGACCTCCTCCATATCGTCCCCTGCTGGCCAAACCGTGTCATTACCCCTCTGCTTAGCAGTCACTGACCACAGTGAGATGCCAGGACTGAGGCAACAAAAAAATCATAACCCTGTAGTGACCAAACACAGCCACTAGAGGGAGCACTTGAATCAGTACACATCTCTCCAGCAGCCACACAAGTGAACACACTCAGGAGGCCTCCTCTCGCTCACAGACTGACCTCGGCAAAAACGGAAAATACTTGTTAATCACTAATTACTCTGAATTAATTATTATTAGTAAAATGATTACTATTTTAAAAATCTGCTAATTGAGAAGTATTAGCCTCCTAAAACTTTGTAAAAATGTCAGAAGAGAGACCTGCCTCAAGAAACACTGCATCACAAAAGCCAGAGTCAGTTTTATTCAACAAACGTACAAAATTCAGATATCATTTTGGTACAAGAGACAGCCCCCTTCAGGCAGCTTGTTTCTACATATACAAAATCTATTAGACTTTTAAACGCATCCAATTGTCATGGATATGGTTTTTGTTCATGTTTATGTTCAAGTTCATGGTTCATGATTTTGTCTTTTATTTTTTCTTTTTGGTTACTGTTTTTTCAGGGATGCAATCCATTTCTCAGTTCCACTGCACTTGTCTCCCCTGTCTCGTATTCTAGTTGGTTCAGTCCGTCTTCCCTGTCTGCGAGCTCAGTTACTTCGGGTGATTTTAAATGGTTTCTGGTGTTTAATAATATTCCTTTGATTCTCATTTACTACGTTCGTCTTACTGTTCTGATTACTAAAAAGACTAACTTTTGTATTTTGTATCATAGTCTACTAATCCAACTAATCCATGTATATTTATTACTAACTCACTAATGAGCACTCTAGTTAAATCTGTGAAGTTGCACCACTACTAATTAGTACTAATTCCCTCTCAGCAGTCGCCCTGTTCTAGTCTCCGCCTCTTGCTCAGCTGTACCTGTCTCCCCCTGTGTTTCTGTGAGAATCTCTCACACGTGCTTCATCACTTTCCTGCACTCATTAGCAGTGCACTTAGAACTCCTTGACTGGAGCCGTTTAAATGTCATAGGCTGTTTGTGTGATTCCCGTCCATGTCTTGGCTTTCGCCAATTTTCGTGGTTAGGGTTTCCCTCATGTGTTCCTCCCTTTGTAATTAGTCTGATCCAGCTCAGCTGTTCCCTGCGTAACATGTGACTTCCCTCCCGTCTATTTAAGAGTCCTCACTGCTGTTCCAATTTTGTCCGAATGTTCAATTTTTCCTTGTGCAGAGCGCCTCGTATGCCATTGAGTATTATTCCTCTTCTGCTGGTTTGTCCGACTTTGATTCTTGCCACAGCCCTTCTTGTTTTGTTTTGTCTTCCTGGATTTCAGCCTGTTTTTGTATGACCACGACTCCTGTGTTTGGATGCCCTGTGTATGACCCACTGCTTTGTTCATCAACTTTCATCGACTACAACTTTTTGCTTCTCGTTTATATACTTTTGCTCATCTGTTTTTCTTGAATTTCGTATTGTGGCTTGGCAATTGTGTTTTTTGGCATTGACCCAGATCTCAAAGGCATACGTTTTTTGGATTTCCATCTCTTGCGTGTGGTTCCTGAATGAACCGTCATATCAATATTTTCTAATTCTCTTCAAATGTTTTATCACACCAAAGTATTTCAAACATATAAAGCTATCTTTTTTTTTCTTTTTTTTACAAGTACACCATAGTCATATTTAACAAATTCAGGAATAACAATTGACACAGTAATTTCCATTTTTTGTGAATGTGAATCGCAATGACAATATTCTTTTTCTAATTACAAATATGTAAATCACAAAACACTGGCAAGTCTGGATTCACCAAAATTAAACTAACTACCTTAATATCATCAGCCTGTCCTTTATCACAGAGTATACGCACATATCTTTGGCACTGGTTTCAGCCCTTGATATGTCAACTGTGTTTGAGACAACATGTTCCCATCACGGAGCAGAAGGCTTTAAGGGGACAGAAAATGGAAAAATCGTTGGTTGCGTATTGTAACCCCAGATTCTATGAGTATGAGCGTAGCCCTTTAAGGCTGTCGCTATTGGGATAAAACCAATAGCGACAGCCTGAACAGGCGAAGCACCTACAAAATATACTCAGCAACAAAAGTTTCTGTGACACCAATGTTAATTATTTTTCATAACGCAATTATGAAATTGTCATACATGGTGATATCAGACTGAAACAGTTCACGTAAACACAACATTGAAATGGAAACCATGAAAATGCGAGAAAATGACTTTGCACGTGAAAATGTGCGTAAATCATGCTTGTGGATGGCAATAAAAGAGGAGAATTTTTGGAATGTTCACATTGTGCCTGATGAGCGACGGAAGCATCGCTTATCGAAAACACAGCCATTTCGGATCAGGAACTCTACCCTCTAAATGCCAAGACTGTCTGAAAATGATCGGTGGAGGGCCATTGGGATGATTGAATCCGGAACCTCGCAGAGGGAAGTTGCTCATCGCCTGAATGTCCACCGAAACACCATTTGGAACTTATGGCAGCGTCATCAGCAGACAAGACATGTCAGAGACCGTCCTCGCAGCGGCCGTCCACGAGTAACCACTCCCAGACAGGACAACTGGATTCGAACAACCCATCTCCGAAATCGATTCCAACCTGCAACCATAACTGCAAGAACGATACCTGGTTTGAGGCGACTGTCTGCACAGACAATCCGTCGCCGTCTCCGTCATTTTGGCATTGTCCCACGTCGGCCAGCAAGACGTCCAATACTCACAGTACAACACCGACGACTGCGTCTACAGTGGGGACAACAACATCGACGGTGGATCCAACGTCAGTGGGATCTTGTACTCTTTACTGATGAATCAAGATTCATGCTTAACCGATGTGATGGTCGTTTACGTGTATACCGTCGACGTGGAGAACGTTATGCCAACAACTGTGTTCAGGAATTTGATCGTTTTGGAGGTGGTAGTGTCATGATTTGGGGAGGGATCACGGCTAGAAACAGAACAGATTTGCTTGTTATTGATGGAAATCTGACAGGTCAAAGATATCGCGATGAAGTGCTACGGCCATTGGTGGTACCGTTTTTGATGCAACATGGTCCCGGAATAACGCTGCAACATGATAACGCCAGACCACACGTTGCAAGGATTGTACAGCAGTATCTGATGCAACAACATGTCAATGTCCTGCCATGGCCAGCCAGATCCCCAGACATGTCCCCAATCGAGCATCTTTGGGACGAGATGGATCGACGTTTGCGACGGTTGGATAACCCGCCAGCTACACTCCAGGAATTGCGACAACGTCTACGTCAGATTTGGAATGACATCCCACAGCAATTTCTGGCACATCTGATTCGGTCCATGCGCCGGAGATGCGTTGCTTGCATCATGGCACGAGGAAGTCACACCCGGTATTGAAGTGTGAAGGTCACAATTGGTTAGACGTCAGACAAGTGCTTCATGACGCATGAAAATGACATTTTTCGTTTTGAGTGACGTTGGCACTGAAAAGTCAGTGTTTCTCCTGTTAAATAAACATATTGATTGCATTGAGATCTTTGCGTGTCATTTATAACATACACATAAATGGTGTCACAGAAACTTTTGTTGCTGAGTATAGAATCACTTTTTCACTTCCTGTATATTTCAGTATATATTACCCACCCACTAACTGTGAAGCAAAACAACCAAGTCATGTTTTCATAAAACTGAAAAAACTGCACACACATCCAAAAAAAGAGAAACTACAAGGTTCTGGGCTGAAAAGCAAAGAGAACAAACTGAAGACCACACACCAGAAGCTGCTCCAAATAACCCTTCAGGAAAATCACCAACTGCCTTCCCCATGAAACATGGCCTTCTGCATGGCATTAAGACTTGGCTCCCCTACCTACATCACATGAGGTATTATGAGAATTGTTCTACTTATCTGAATCTCTCCACCCACTGCTCACATTTTATGGCAACATCCCAGCTACAACTGGCAAAAGCCAATTAACTAGCTTCATGTGTGCTATGCATTTTTTGACTGATTGCTTTATGCTGCTAATCTGAATCAGTACAATGCAGGACTGGCTACGAAATGTATATTAAAGGGGACCAACTATGCTTTTCAAAAGATACAGAGCAGCAGTGGTTTCGATTAACTTTCAAGGAGAATCTGAGGCTGGCTAGCTGGGTGAGCGCTTCCAATTTCTGTTAATATTCAAATTGAATTCCCAATGTCCCATAGTCAGCTAAATGTGCATGACTTGATTGTTGATGTAACTAGCTAGCTAGCTAAATGAAATTAGCTTACTTACTTAGCTAGCATGTAGGCATTACCTTTCTTTAATCATTGTGTTGTTTATTAGCTAGCAAGCCAGCCACTAAATTGACCATAAATTTAGAAACCGTTGCTTGTTAAGCCGGTTGCACAAGGCACGTCATTAGGACAGACAGAATGGGTGACTGTTCTATTTGAATTCAGTCTGTATTTAATGGAGGAGCAAGGACATTAAATTGACTATTCGCTAAAGGTTGCTACTATACAGATGCAAGCTATGGATCATTATTCACTTTACTGAAAACCTACAGTGACTGCATGTCTTACTTCTGTGAATGAATCCATGCTTGCTTAGCCTGCAGACATTACCTTTCCATGCACGTTATGTTGTTAAATGGCTAACTAGCTAATAAGCTATTCAGTCATCTGTACTAAGAGAATTGACAGTGGCTGGTAATTATGACATCATCGCTGCTTGTTGATTCCGTGGCTATGTTTGCGGGCCAATTAGAACGAAGCACATTCAGTAGAGTAAATACCCACTCAGAACAGCCTGTATTTCTCAATGATAGGAATGACAAAGATCAGAATGCCAAGTAATTACAGAATTTTCACAGGTTTTTTTTTTTTTGCCAAAAAATTTGTAAACCTCTATTCTGGACAACCGAGAATATTGTAACTCAAAAAAAAAAGGCATAATTGGTCCCCTTTAAAGTTGCGATACTGTTTAGGTTCAATGAGTCACCACCCTTGTGTGTCCTTAATTAGTTCCTCTACATTCCAGCAGCCAGCATGTTTTTTGTGGTTTTTATCTCCTTTGATTGATTTATTGTCTTGTTTCCTCCCAGGCTTCCAGATGTTCTCATTTGCACCCCTTTTGTGAATGTCCTGTCTATATGAGTTCATTGTGATGTCTCTGTGGTTGCTAGATTTTCATGCTTTATAACCTCGAAAGCCTCCCAGTCAGTTTGCGACTTCTAGCACTAAGCTAAACTCTTCTTCCATGTGTTTTAAATAAATCAATGACAAAGAAAGATGCAATTACTCTTCATACTCAAATTAAAAGGAACAAGCTCCCAAGCCTTTGTATCGGTCTCCTGGATTGAGACTGCCTTCTTGGTAATGCATGGTTCCTGTTTGTTTGGCTGAGTTAGGCTATTAGGAATACCTACTGACTTCTCATTGGTCTCCAGGATTAGGACAGTATTTCTGCTAAAGCCTTCAATTCTGCAGTCAAGCAGTCCTCCCCCTGCAAAGGGGATTCCCATCTGGATTCTGCCTAATTACTTTATTCCTGACAATAAATACACCCTTGTGGAATGTACTAAGAATCTGTGTTTGGCCTCTTTCCTGGATGGTGACTCAGTGAGCAGGCCATAGCATTTTGCTGGTGGACAAAAATAACATTCTGAGTTTATTTTGTCATGTATTGTGCTGATACACACATTCTGGTAACACAACACCATTCAGAGTAGTGACACAAGCCCATGGTTTGTAAAAGGCCCCCAAAAGCATTACCTGTCCATTTTTAGAGCAGCATGGTCTTTGGAGGAGATCAGCAGTCAAAGGATTTACAGGATTTTCAGCCAACATCACACCTTCAGACAGACAGACAGACAGACAGGGCCAGATAACAGGTCCAAAGAGGAAAGAGACAGGTGATCATAAGCATCCCACAGTGCAATCAAACACAGAACCAGCAAAAATGCTTCTCTGTAGAAGTCCTAAAAAGACCTATAAATGTATCATACAACATCTTTTAAACCTACACCCTGTTCGGACTTCACCAGTGAAAATTAAATTATCAGACGTATTTTTGGTTTGTCTTAACCCACTATTTACTAAAAACATTCATGTAAGGACTGTTTTCAGAAGTCTGCCTATGCAAACAAATAATTTAGCCCCCTGTGCCAGACATAATACAGCACTCTAACGGTCGCTGCTTTCAATAAAGTCTGTTACCCAAACTGGGCCTTTTTCTTGCGTTTGTGCAGCTGTTAAAGATGGACAGATGCTAATTTATGGCCCCCGCCCCTCATTCCTTCACCCTGCCATTAACTTAAGTGACACAATGGGGAAGGCTGAAATCCCAACCAATAAGGTGATTACTTAAAAAGATCGCACAATCTGTTCATATTTCCGTAATGAGGCAGACATTCTCCTGATTGATTAAACTACAGGGTGTAAATATTTTACAGGGTCGCGTAGCTTAAGTTATTGTTCTTGATTTATAATCTGCCAAATTGAAATACACATATTTATTTATTTAACCGCAAAATGAGGCTTTCTGGTGACCATTTAGAGCGGAGAAGTCGTTTGGGTTGTACTGACCGCGTTGGGTGACTTCAGTAATATACAGCTGCTATAACAGGCAGCGAGACATATTTTCTATTTTATTTGCATGCTAATCCACACGTAGTTTTGGATCTTTGCGTTCAGTTTTAAGAAGTATGACATGTCAGCAGTTCTGTCAAATAAGCACCATAAGGGAATCCACTGGTCCAAATGTAAACTCCGGCATACAATGGAAACTACAGCCACTGGAGGTTAGGTTCACTACACACACTCCGCAGTAGTGTTTACTGCTCTCGTATTATCCATGAGAATTAAACAATTACCTTACTGATGACAGAGGATTTAAGATGTTTTAAGGTTATTCTCTCGCAACCTGACATAACGGAATTGAACATACAAACCCCTCTGATCACGAACTATTTTTATATAAGGCCTCTCTTGTCAGCAGGCAGGTTAAATGTAACAAACTACATAATATCTTCTTCTTTAAAAAGAAAAAAATATCATACAGGCAGGTTTGCTGCAATGTGTATCAATCGGCTATCACAAAGTCGCGAAAGCTAAGAACCAAAAAAACAGGTACAGATGCCCATCACAGGCTCTGCATGATTCACGCTATTGTGAATGCATCAAAAGATAAAATATGACCGTAGGTTAATACTTTTCTCTTTCTACAGAATATAAAAGTACACATTTTTTGGAAAAAACAATAATGCTTAGCCAAAGGTTATTTCAAACACATGCCTACAGTGAGCTCCATAATTCTAGAGTGTAATATTCTGTGGGGAGAAGCCACTGTTATATCCACACAAGCCTCCTGAAACGTGTTTCTAAAATATGGGTGTAGTCTTTGCAGGTTTTTCTGCACTATGGGGATAATGCCTTGCTCTAAGAGAATTTTTTTTTCCTATTTGTATTTTCAATGGCTACCGACTTTCTTTGGCAGAACACCCGTCCTCATTTCGAAAATCATAATACCAGATTCAAAATACAATCAAAACCCAAGAGTCAATATTACATATTGAGACCTCTCTGACAGCTGCACTAAAGAGCAAATCGCAAGAGTTATGGGGCTTTCTGCAGAGACCAGTATAACTCTTTCTTCCAAACATCACATCAAATAAAATAAACGCAATCCACTTTCGATATATCTGCACCGCACAGTAGTCAACCTTCCAGTGAGAGGCAGCGTGTCATAACTACCCGGATAGCATACAGATGTGGGCCACATCAAGCAACAATCCGGCACTTCTGGTATTCTTTTGGCCCGGACAAAACAGATGTGAGCCTAAAGTGGCCCATGTGGTAAATGCTGAATCTGGCCCGAATATCACAAAACAAATATGGCCCACAATTGGCAAATATTTGGCAGAGTGACAATAGTCAGTCTGCAAGTGAACCAAAACTGGCCCACATTTGCTGCATCATATGCTCTTGGCTGACATCTGGCATTGTGACGGCTTGGTTGTGGCCAAGTTCTGGCAAACGGGAGCGGAGCGCCCAACTGCCCTCATTCTATGCGGTATGTGGGCCGAATGTGTCAGGTGTGGGCCGGATATGGACCAGAAGAATTTTGTTATCTGGGTAGTAACATTAGCATCTTCTATTACTTGCATATATGACGTACAAAAAGAATAAGAACCATTAACGTGAACAGCAAAACAGGCCGAGCAAGACGCCCATAAAAAATCATAATAAGAAAGACGTAAAATAAACTAACGTCTCCCCCTTTTGTCTCACAGGTCTCCAAGGCAATACACCCAATGACGGTGTGTTTGTGAAAAGTTAAAAAAAAAAAAAAAGTCAACAACTGTAGTAAAAAAAAATGTAAAAAGCTGCCAGGAGAGAAGTTGAGTGACGGTAACGAAAGTGTACATGCGGCTTCTAACTAATGTTTAAAGTCCTCTATTTCGGAACTCAACGCACCTTCAGCTCCGACTCGCTGTGCCAGCAGGTAAAAGGTAAGTTTCTGCGGTCTAAGTTACTCCGCAGAGTCACAGTCATGAGCGGAAAAACTAATACCAGATTTTTTACACCAGCTACTAAAATTAATACGTTTTTCTTCCTAGTGCAGGACGCAAATTTTAATGGCAAATGTACTAACCATTTGATTCGGGCTCCCAATACACACACCTGTTGACACAGCACTGTAGGATTGTTTCTCGAGTGTATCCATAGCAACCACGGTAGCCGCACTTGGACAACTTGCACCGAGGCACTGAACGCAGGAGCAGTCAGTACTGTCAAGTATTACGTTATCTGATCTTAAAAATCGGCATTTCCCACCATAATTTAAAAAAAATGATTTGGTATCTTTGTTCATTCTGCCTTCAAAGCTTGTCGCTATAAATGACTTGGGAGCTGACAGCATAAGCAGCCCAGCCAGGGCAGACGAGTGCATTCAAACTGTATCGAAGGATTTTTCTCCCGGCCTGAAGCGAGTGATGACGGATAAGCTTTCTGTACCTGGTAAAGCCGCGTATGCGTGGGCCAGTCTAAACCTCGTACTAAATAAAGTAAGTCTCACTTGTCTTACCTTGAATAATAAGGGAAATCTGGTGCACTGCACTTCAATTGTACCGTTAAAACCCTAGTGTAGTCATTACCCTAATGTGAGCCACAGAATATCAAATATGTTTGAATCAATATAGAATGTTACCATTAATAAATCAAAACCATATAATTATCTTATTGTTAAAGTGATTCTTGTCACAAAATCTGCTCTATTAGGAAGTTAAATCTCTACCTCCCATAAACACTCACACATGCCCATATTCTTGCTGTCTTCTGTCTTCTTCACCTTCCATTGCCCCCATCTCAGACGCTTTACTGCAGTTACCGTTATTACTCAGTGGGGAGATGCCCTGAGTTTGTTGCGCATATGCAGCCATACTATCAGATGCAAATGCGCAGATGAGGGATTGCAAGAGCACGGCTTCTGCTGTGCATTCTGCATGGGCAATCAGACATGCACTTTATACAATGGTCCAACAGATGTGCATGTTTAACTTTGAGCTTACGACTTTGTCTTCCTTGTTTTGGACAAAGACCTCAGCCGCCACAGCAGTACAGTACATAATCATCGCTGGTGGCTTGGAGTGGATAAATGCTACCTGAATTTTAACTCCTTGAAAAAGTAATTTTAACTCTTATTCATAAACTGTTCCTGCAAATATTCTCTCGAGTGTCTGCTATTCAGGGCCTACAGAATATATGAAACAAACCCTTTATGTTTTGTCTGCACAAGAGGTTCACAATATAGGCCTAGTTACTGAATGCAGTGACAGTGATGCACACTTGTTTGAGATTCTTTGAAAATGTGCCGTCTGTCGCAAGAAATCCATAAAGCATTTGGCTTATCATCACCATTAATTTTCTCCAAATTACATTTTTTCCTATCTCTTCTCATGACTTTGTCTGGTCAGCTGTGAAAAGCAAGACCTCCCGTCAACATTCACGAGACGGCGCAGCACAACGGCCACTGGTTAAAGCTATATTTAATCACTATGTAAACATGTAGCCCATATTGTGCTGGTGTTGCGCTGTATCCTGTCTCACCCCGTATATTTAATCAGCAAACTCTGCCTTTTGGTCACGTCAATCATTTAAGTTTTTTTTTCTACTAATTAAATGGGCTCAGTGAAATCACCATCAGCAACTGATTATTTTATTTCCCATTCATTAACTTAATTATTTGCCCATCTGTAAAACTGCCATAATAATTCATATTTGAAAGCATGCCTGGTCGTAAATTAAGAGGGCCGGCTTGGGGATTATGTCTGCATGGCTAATTCACCCTGCTCCTGTGCCTCATTCTGCACCTCTGTCCACAAGAGGGAGTGTGAGAGCAGGAGTGAGAGAGAGAAGAAATTTAGCGTGAAATATTCTGAGCATTATAAATGTATCACTGCTGCACAAAATACATCGCAACTTGAGTCAGATCTCCTACAGATTATAACAACAGATCAGCTGAAGCAGACAGCCTCATATATATATATATACACACGCCCTCCATAATTCTGGCACCCCTGGTTAAGATGTGTTAAAAGCCTTAAAATAAATTCAATTTTTATTGCAGAAGCATACTCTCACACTGAAAATTGTAGAAAAATGTTACCTTCAACTCAAGTGAATTTTAAGGGAAAAAAAATCCCTGACTAAGAAATAATTATTTTTCATATAATCACCTGTTTTACAATTATTGGCACCCCTAACAATTCCTATAATTCCTAATTAAATGTAATTGAAGTATTTCTGTCATTTCTACAATAATTTACAAAGTCGATCTGAGTATCTAGGAACATTTAATAAGTAAATCATCACTCCCTGTTTCCCTGGGTTATAAATATGATGTGACACAGAGGCCATTTCTCTTATTCACTCTTCAACATGGGAAAGACAAAGGGATACACCATTCAAGTAAGGCAGATGTGTGTCGACCTTCACAAGTCAGGCAATGGCTAGAAGAAAATAGCCACTCGCCTGCACCTGCCCATATCTACTGTCAGAGGAATCATTAAGAAGTTTAAAACAACTGGAACAGTGGTAAACATTCCTCTTTGCACAATCTCTCTAAATCATCCAGCGACCTGGGTCCTTTCCTCTGCACTCTCCTCTTCAGCTCACTCCACAGGTTTTCAAAGGGGTTGAGGTCTGGGGACTGAGATGGCCATGGGAGGAGCTTGATTCTGTGTCTGGTGAACCATTTCTGTGTAGATTTAGCCACTTGTTCAGGGTCATTATCTTGCTGAAAGATCCAGTGACGACCCATCTTCAGCTTTCGGGCAGGGGCCACAGATTTTGATTTAAAATGTCCTGATATTTCAAAGCGTTCATGATGCCATGCACCCTAACAAGGTTCCCAGGGCCTCTGGAAGAGAAACAGGCCCACAGCATCACCGATCCTCCCCCATACTTCACAGTGGGCATGAGGTGCTTTTCTGCATTCTCATCTTTTGTGTTCCGCCAGACCCACTTAGTGTGTTTTTTGCCAAAAAGCTCTATCTTGGTCTCATCTGACCAAAGCACACGGTCCCAGTTGAAGTCCCAGTACCGCTTAGCGAACTCCAGACGTTTGTGTTTATGATTGTGAGTGAGAAAAGGTTTTTTCCGTACATGCCTCCCAAACAGCTTGTTGGCCTGTAGATAGTGCCTGATGATTGTTTTGGAGACATTGTGACCCCAAGATGCTACCATTTGTTGCAATTCTTTAACAGTGAGCTTTGGAGAACTTTTTATTTCTCTTACCATCCTCCTAACTGTGCTTGGTGGGAAAATAACCTTGCATACTCGTCCAGGCTTGTTTACCACTGTTCCAGTTTTAAACTTCTTAATGATTCCTCTGACAGTAGATATGGGCAGGTGCAGGCGAGTGGCTATTTTCTTGTGGAACAGGTGATTTTATGAAAAATAATTATTTCTTAGTCAGGGATTTTTTTTTTCCCCTTAAAATTCACTTGAGTTGAAGGTTAAATTTTTCCACAATTTTCAGAGCGAGAGTATGCTTCTGCAATAAAAATAGAATTTATTTTAAGGCTTTTAACACATCTTAACCGTGGGTGCCAATAATTATGGAGGGCGCTGTGTATAATATATATACAGGAAAATGACTTCACAGTTACCCAGCTCAAGAGGGGCAGTAGACATTCAGAAAGCGTGGCCACCATTCTGGTCACCCTCGTTGCTTCTCTTTCGCAGAAGTGTTCTTAATTGAAATGATTTTCTGAGAATCCTGACTGGGATTTTGATTTGATATTTTTCTTAATGATAACTGGAAAATCAATGTCAACCAGGGGCCCAATTTATAAACCATAAATATAATAAAAAAAAGATATACATGCCACTTTCACTAGCAGATTTGGGATTTGCAAAAACAAATTTGATTTAAAAAAATAAAAATAAAAACAAGCGAGTAATTAGCTCGCGCATGTTTGCAAGATTTCAAACTGATTTTGGAAATTAGAATTTTTTCAAAATGCAACACTTCATTACGCATATATGCAGCATTTTAGAATGGACTCAATGCAAATTTGTTTTTACTCTTGAGGGGCAGTATTTCCTCTGATCTATATAGCAACAGGGCTATAGGATGGGCAGTGCACTGTGGGAAATGTAGTACCATGCTTTTGCTGGGAGATGAATTAAAAAACAAATGACATGCGGTTACTTGTGGTTCCATCGGTTTTTTTTTTCTGCGCCCAAACTGCCCATCAAGCCATTGCTGCTTGGTGTGGCTCATAAAATTATGACTATTCCACTGACAGTGTTACGTGTTATTAAAAATTATTCCTCTAAAAAGACTGCCGTGCATCCGCTATACCGTTTCCTGCACATTACCACTAACAATGAAGTTCATTCAACTCTGGGGGTTTCATGTCAGAACTCTAAGATTGACATTTTGTGACTATGAATATGTGATGTACAATCTCATATTAATGCAATGGTAAAAGACACTATGTGCTCAAGAGGAGGAGAATGAGAAAACCAGATGGCACAAGTAATCCAACTCACCAGCCTGAAATTCTGCTGAAATTCTGGCAAACCTTGGTTGGCCCTTACTGAAGACAAGATGGCTCTCCTCTGAAAACTGATTACCGTTTTTCAGGCAGTTATGTCTGTTACGCTTTCAATGGCAGGATGGAGAGTTTAATGACAGTGGGTGGAGCCAAAGAGTTGTGGATACCCAATGAGGGCAGGGGGAGAAGGGGAATGAGGGCAGGGTTAGGAGCAAAAGCTGTTGACAGATATCACCACAGATGGTCAACTGGAAAATTGTTTGCTGGACCAAGCGAAGGCTGCACTAAAGTGTTGTGTGTGATATGAAGTCCTGTTGTTGCATGGCCAACTCCAGCGTCACCACTATGCTGGTGTGAAGTACAGGTAAGACTGTGAAAACTTAAGTAATCCTTTTAATGCTGCTTAAATTTAATGGTGAGCATTGGTGCAGTAAAAAATATTAGTTATTGGGCTCAGGCTTAAAATGATGAATTCTAGTTACTGAGATTTTCCTGCAACATTTTCCCCTTGAAATGGGATTTCCGGTTTGAAATAATTTGAGGGGCTGAATAGATAAACTGAGCTTCCTCCCCAGAGCCAGAATATAAAAATCTCTGACAATGAAAAAAAGCATTCGCATTGCAGCCGGGAAAATGGTCAACACCAAAAAACTGTTTAATTAATTTGGTATGAGGTCGCCCACTCTCAAAATTCTTTTTTTTTTCGAACAACAACACATACAATTTAACAGATAAATATGTTTTCTTACTTCCAAGCCAATAAATTAGAGAAATATTAAAATTGATAAATAACATCAACATACATTCAGAACAAGAGACAAAAAGGTAAAACTTGGGAATGAAATCTAATTATTCCCACCCAACAGGAAGTCCACCTGAAATCTCCCAGTCACTTTAAAGCCACAGTTTCTTGAATGTAACATGGTCCAGCGCCGTCCCAGTCCATCGGCACTTAGTCTGAGCTCAGGGAGGACGGAAAATGTTGTATCACTTCTCACGCATCCACCATTAAATGGCAAACTATTCTATAATGGAGAAGAGAACTTTTTATCCACAAATGAATACAGAATTACTAAACGCAAAAAAAAAAAAAATTTTCTAGAGCTATAAACAAATGGGATTATGCCGTGACAGTTTGGACATATGCAGAGACCGTCCTCCAGTTTATTAGGGTGATATTCTTCTTTTTCTGAGAAAAATAACTGTTGACAAGACTTCTTTTCTGCTGAATCTGTTTCCCACACTCAAAACTGTGTGTTTAAGTCCATGTCTTTAAAAGAGCAGAATAGTCTTTAGATGCTGTAAAATTAATTAAACTGCAATATACAAGTTGGAATCAGTGAAGTTCTAGGACTTACCCTCAGCTTCTAAAAAATAAAAAGTAGAATACAGTCATGGAAATGAATGAAAATGTTGAACAGATAAAGGAAAAAAGTATCAATACAATAATTGTGATACATTATCTCAGAGGATCCATAAACATACTGGTTAGCAGTAGCTGTTATGCTGGTAATCGATAGCTTATTTGCACTTTAAAACACACTGCTTTTATTGCATGACCAGAGAGTTGTGGCCAAAACTGCTGATTTAGATGCAAGGACTGTTCATGAGTCACTGGTTCCCTTGTGAATACATACTACAGACACACATACATGTGTAAGCGCCTATTTACATTAAAAATGGTACGATAGAACTGCATGGACTTTTGATGAATACTGAAAATTACCAGCAATTATCGATATATTAATAATAGTCTTATACTTAATGGGATTGGGATTTTAGTGAGCATTTTTTCATGTTAATGAGAATTCAAGATGATTTCCATTGAAGGAAAAGTGTTTAAGCAGTGGTCTCTGATTTTTTAATTCATCAGACCACACATTAACACACAATGCATCTCTGTGTCCGTGGAAACCAGTTTGTGAAAATGCTATGGGAACATCTACTCAATGTCACATGACTACACAGACTGGGATAAATGAAATGAAGAAAGTTCCTCGCGAGACTCTCTAAGAAAGGGGCTACACTCCCCCCACTTTACAGCCCAGCACCAATCTTCCTGTCCACCCCGGCGTCCTCCAGCTCGTCCTCAGAGTAGGGACTGTGGGAGTTGTAGTTCAGCTCGGTCACATGCTGCAAGAAGTCTGAAGGGCGAGGCAGCCCCACAGCGCCCCCTCCGGAGACGGCAAACTGCCGCCGAACATCCACTTCCTCCTCCTCCTCCTCCACCTCGTCTTCCTCCTCGTCTTCCTCCAAATCGTCCTCGTCGGGCTGCACCATCCTGGCCTCACCTGATTTGTTGGATGTCTTCCCCCCTCTCTGTCGATCCCCTTCGCCCTGCGAAGCCTGTTCTTTCGCCTTCCGGCTTCGTTTCCACTTCATCCTTCTGTTCTGAAACCAGATCTTCACCTGAACAGGGGGACACCAGCGTGGGTCATCATTACTATACCTGGACGTACACACACCGGCATTCACACATAATAGCACTTTACTATCACTACCACACTTTCACCTGCATAAGCACACACACACACACACACACACACGCAAAACAGCAAACACATAACACTGTCACACCAGATCCTTCACAACCATGGCTCAGAGACCAGTCCAGATTGACAATGACACTTGAAGCAGAGACACATTTTGACTATATCTTTATAGACAGCCGATAAGCGTACGAGAAAAGATTTCAATCGAATTTCCGAGGTCATCTCGCTCTCAGTAATAACCCAACATGCACGTCTCTGCTCTCACACAGATACCATATTCACAAATGAAAAAGTTTACGCAGGTACAGTAAGTCAGAAGAAAAAACAAGAGTAACGTAGAGCGTGGCAGATGCCCGCCTGTATGTTGATCAAGGGCATATTGAGATGGCTGCTGTGGCGGCCATATTAGATATTGCACAACGCTGGTTTTCTAAAGGAACCTTCCTCTAGACACTCCCAATACGCCATTAAGAAATGGCATCAATCCGACGAGGGATTCTATAGTTATCCCACGGAAACGAAAAGTTAACGGACAACGGACAGACGGACGACGGACGGACATGGTGTCGACATAATGCCCCCTCTCCTCTTTGGAGGGCGGGGAATAAAAATTCCAGGATGCAGGAAGTAGGCAGCGAACAACAACTGAAACTAAGCACAACCTGACATGAGTCATGGTGATTTAAGATGGTCACTTCCACATATTAACACACAAAAAGACAGAAACAAAACACACACACACGCGCGCTCACTCACACGCAGTCTGACCTGTGTCTCCGTTAACATGAGAGAAGTGGCGACCTCGAAGCGTTTGGGGCGAGACAGGTACTTGTTGAGTTTAAATTGGTTTTCCAGCTCCAGGAGCTGCTGGCTGGTGAAGGCGGTACGAGGCCTCCTGCACTTCCCCATCAGTCCTGACTGCGGAGCAGCTGGATAAAAGCGGAGACACGAGAGGTAGAGTAAAGCAGTGCAGGTCAGACAGGTCACAGGGCACTGGGTTTGCACATCCAAATGTGAGTGTTTGTCTTTGCCATGAATGCTCCGAATGACTCAAGTTCAAATCAATCATCATCTCATAGTCCCAGAGCCGGCCCAAGCCTCTATGGGGCCCTAAGCAAAATTTGATTTGGGACCCTCTATTTCTGCCAATAATATTGATTATTGATCATTAATACACCTATTATAAACTAACTATGCAGCTCTGGCAGTGTTGTTCACATTATCCTATTGTCAGCCTGACATGTCTTTACCCCTGTATGGTTTTTAATCTCATAAAAGGAGCACATTCAGCTACAAGAGCGGACTGGGGTTGATTTACACAACATTGCTAGTGATAAAGCACTAAGTGGGACACTGAATATCATCTAGGCCAGTTAAAAGTAACAAAAACAAGTCAACATGGTCTACAACATCCCCCGCCTATCGTGCGCTTCTTATTTTCGAACTCCATCAAGGCCTTTATAGTCTGAAGCTACACACCAAATTTGGTTGTCCTATGTGTAATAGTTTCTGAGAAAAGTTGTCCCCTTTCTCTCGGACGGACGGACGGATGGACGGAAGGAGGTCAAACCTATATCCCCCTCACGCTTCGTGTTGGTAGGGGATAATAAACCAGTAGACAATGCATTTACTGTAAAAGTGTCTTCTGGTTTATTATTTTTGGTTTCAAAAAAAACTGGGACAGCAATGTGCAAAAATAATTTGTAGTGTAAGAACAACAATAAAGTGCAACAACAAGTAAAATCATTAAGATGTATAAAAATAACTTCAAATGTACAAAAACAGTAGTAAATAAGCTCGGCTTGCTTGTGAATATTCAATAACTGATCCGGGGGTGTTATCTAGTGATAGAATATTGTAACTGCTTGCATAAATTTGCAGCTCCATGTCCGCTGACAGACACATCTGCACAAAGATGCCCTGCCGAGCACCGTTGTTCTTCAGTACATTCATATTCTAATTTGTAACGAGTATCAAAGTGACCATTGTCTAAGTAACGAAGTAAAAGTATACTTTTTATCTTTTAAACGTAGTACAGTATTAGTAAAAGTCCCAGTTTAAAAAAAAAAAAACTCAACTCGTTTTTTACTTCGAGGATTTGTACTTTACTTAAGTACTGTAACGAAGTACAAATACTTCGTTACTATACACCTCTGCCTGCCGGTTAAAAGAGAAATGTCTCTGGTTTTTAACTAGCTAGCTAATTTGCTATTAACGGCTACACGCAACCAGGTGCATCAAAATGTTAAGGATATTTAGGGACTTTCCTAACTTAAGGAAACTTACATTACCAAGACATGCAACATTTCATTATCATGGCGTTTTTTCTCCTCTTTCTTTTCTCTGCTCCTTAAGGATGTATTTTTGTGACATTGTTTAGCTTTCACCCAGCTGCTCCCTGGATGGGCAGTGCGCACTGCACGGCCAGATGCACAAATTACCGGTGCACCGGAACTTTGTCATTTAAAGAGATAGGCAGTAGGAATCACTAGGCCCACATCAGCAGTACTCTGTTAACATAAAAATTTGTTTTTTTTTCGATAAAATACCTTTGATCATAAAGGAATCATCACTCACACATGCAAAAAAACGATAATAATTAAAAATAAATGTAAAAATATTTTTGTTAATTGCTCTTGGGGACCCCCTGGTGGTCGCCGGGCCCTAAGCAGTCATTTAGTTGGCTTATGCCTTATGTCTTGGGCCGGCTTTGCATAGTCCGACTCATGGTCGACATGACTTTCGCCTCATTGTCGCCAAAAAAAAAAACCGATAGAAACAATTAAAAAAAAAAAACAACTTTTAAATGTTTTTAAGAATATTTTATTCACGTCCTAGTCACAGAAATGTGTTTGCGACTTGGTAGGTAGGCCTACAAAAGTGCGTGCGCGCGCAGTCATGATAACAGCTTTGTTTATTTTTATTGTTGACAAGGGGACGCAGAGATATCGCAGTAGCTCGGTAATAAAACGTCTGAGAGCGCCATTAACTTAATGAAAATCCAATGAACGCTTACTGAGCTTAATTGATGAACTACAGAGTGTGCACGTATTTGTTTATTGTTTCCTCGTGCGCCGTGGCCATTTAATGAGCTTACATTTATGGAGGAACAAATTGATGGAAAACAATATGATATGACTACACTTGGCGGTAAATCCAAGTCAAATAAATTTCAGAGACTGGTTAAAAGGACCGCCGTTTACTTTCTCCCAATTTCTGTGATATGTTTTCTCCATTCAGGTGAATTAAATATTGCCATCTATTAGGCCAGTCACGGGATCAGACTTAATTTTTATTTCGAAATGAGTTTGTTTCAGACACATGTGGAGAAGGGACCAAATTAAGTAACTTAATCAACTTAATCCATGTTGTTCAGAGAACATTGGTCGCAGACAAATTTTACTCACGCACAGCGACAAAATCACGGTTTTTACCATAAAAATCTGTTGTTTATCGACTATTTTGATGACTAATTTGAAAAATGTAAGCAAAGTATACTCATTATTTTATATAAAACATGATATACTCCAACGGAGTCTTGTTTTCGAAAAAAGAAAAGGTTAGACTAAGGTTTTTAATGAAAGCCTCAATCGTCCCTCAAAAAATATTATTCGTTTTTGCCTTCGCCATTCATAGGTTGGGCCTCATGTGAGATGATGATGATGATGATTATGAGACGGAGATACATATTTTAGGATAAAACTAAGGGCTTAAAACACAAAATTGCGGCCGAATGCAGGTTGATATTAATAGAAATTGACATTTTTTGGTGGGTGACAAATATTCTGCGGCAACGTTTTGCTCATAATTTTTAATTATGTAAATTTAGCAGTATCCGGATAATAATAATAATAGTAATAATCATCATCATCATCATCGTTATTGTTATTATTATTATTACTTTTAATTATTTAATTATTTTAATGTTATTATTCTAAATTATTTTGTTGTTATTATTATTATTATTATTATTATTATTTATTATTATTATTATTATTATTTTTTATTGTTTATGATTATTATTATTTTATTTTATTTTTTTTATTATTGCCTTTGCTTTTTAAAAAATTGTTTTCGGGTTTGCATCCTGAAAGGTTTTAAACAGTGGCGTTGTCGAGTATGGAAACATCTGCGCATCGTCGCTCACCAAAGGGGCCAACTTTCTGAAATGAGTTTTAACTGCTCTCAATGAACTTTCTCGCGGCGAGCTTTACAGGACTTGGGTTTAATAAGTGAACCAATTGGGGTAATAAATGTTGTGTTTACCAAGTGACAAATTAACTCACAAAAGCTTTCATAAGTCGTGTGTGTGTGTGTGTGTGTGTGTGTGTGTGTGTGTGTGTGTGTGTGTGTGTGTGTTTGTGTGTGTGTGTGTGTGTGTGTGTGTGTGTGTGTGTTAAGTCGTGTGTGTGTGTGTGTGTGTGTGTGTGTGTGTTAAGTCGTGTGTGTGTGTGTGTGTGTGTGTGTGTGTGTGTTTGCTCGTGCGCTTTGTCTTACCTTTGGCTCGACAGTAAGGAACAATAAGCATTTCAGCACCTATAAGCTGTTACCTTCAGGGTTGTAAAACGATGACATCAGCATCATTCAGTGCCACTTGGCGATTGCAGGTCAAGAACATACTGCATTTCGAGTTCAACACGCAGGTCGCACTTGATTCAAAGTGCTGGCTACTAAATAAATCCCATAGATGTTTTGATTATGTACTGAAATTATCATTTAAGCTCTCATTTTGTTTCAGAAAACACCGCTTAGACCGAACCATATTCCGCAAAGCAATTCGGAGACGCTTCAAAGGCCTCGGCGAAGCCGTAACATAGGCCTAGGTAATACAGTTCCACACAACTGTTTTAAGCAAACTCTGAATAAATCCTTTTATTTTTGACCAGTTTAATTAATCAAATTAATTTGAAGTTAAGGTATCTAACTCAGTTGTGTGGTACTGTTTCACTCTTTAGAGCGCGTAAAGACGCGTCCACATAACAAGTGTAATGGAGGCAGTATATCAATTACTTTGTTTAGTATAAGTATTTAGTCAAGAAAATTAAAAAGCTGCAGTTGCAGACATGTTCAGCTTTCACTCGCTGATTTTTGATTTATGTCAGAGGTTGAGCTCTCTGCTTCGCCCATCACCATGTTTTCACATCACTGAAGCCAAAATCTGAATAATTTACTGTGCACCACTATGCAGCCAAAAAGTCTGCCTACAAGTTCCCCATTTGCAAGTGACACTATCAGAACGATTAGGCTACTTCAACAGCCGCTCAGAAATAAATTTTGTAAAGTAAAAAAATAGTATAAGGAAATAATGATATTTAATAACCTTCTGTCGTCACTGGTTAAATTTTTCAGTTATTTGTGAAATTTGCTTGATCAGTTTCAGGTATACATACTGCTGTAGTCTGGGAGACGTGGTACCATTATCCCGGCCCGGATCCAGTGCTCCAAAGGAAATGACCCAGCCATCGCTGCGGCTTTCAGGTGCTCTGGGTACGTCGGATTCAGCTGGGTGAAGTTTGAGTAGGAGAAGGCAGGATGCTGGCCACCCAGGGCAGAGATTGGATACATGGATGGCGGGTACATGCCGGGGATCGTCCCCTGTGGCAGTGAGGCGAGTCCTGGGTGCGGAAGGTTTAGGAGACCCGGTTTGGGTATGATTCCGGTCTGGAGCTGGAGAGCTCCGGGAGTTCCACGGGGAGAGGGAGTTTCTGCGCGCCGGCAAGACACCGGGCTGCCGGCAGGACTATCGCTGCTCAATCCAGGAGAAACATCCCGAGCTCCACGATGAGGTTCGTCCGCCAGCAGGGCGTCGATTCTGAAATTTTTTGATTTTTCCATTGCAACGGCCTCTCCACGATCTTAACTTTTTGTACCAATTCTACGGCGCACTTGCTTACAAATACAGAAAATCGCTGCACTCTCTTACTTCGGCGCCTGATGAAGTCAGTGCACTTCGCACAAAATGTTCATTAATATCTATTTCAAAGCACCGTGCTTTTCATCACCCATGGAGAAGTGACATGTCTTTCACCGAAACGAACATTTCGAAAAATACAGGCTGTTAGTAAACAGAGTTGTAAATAAGAACAGGTGGACGCGCGCGCGTTTCACATCAACTTCAGAGAGTCGTAGCTGCCAACTAACGGCGATGTCACGAACATATTGGTGAGCCAATAACCAGTCTCCTTCCTCAGAACTATACGCCTATTTTTTCCAGTGCTCCAGTTATGAGTCCCCGTTTCGATTCATTATCTCAGCGATGTAAAATGATCACGTTCAAGATTAGGAGTCAATGTATGTTCAGCCCTGTTTCAGATACCAGACTTTGCAATACAGTATTGAATGACAATAGCCTTAATAAAATGGTTATAATGCCATTTGCCACTAAAAGTCCATCCCATTCATCCTTCTACCATAACTGACCGTCATGTTTTGTCAATGAATCCCCTACCTCGAGGTTTGAGGAAGCCTTATCTGCTGCTCAAACTTAAAAACGCCTTCTCTCATGTTTTCTCTCCCACCCTGCCTATGTCCCAGATCCGATTGGCTCATAGTTGCCCGAGCCAGGTCAGACCTCTCAACAGATCAGTAATAAATGAGTTTCGCACTCATTTACCCCCCCCCCCCCCCCCTCCTCCCTCAGCAAGCCTGGCGATTCGCGCGCCCCTGGTTTCCTGTCAAGTTAAACTTGTTCGGGTCCGCAAGCAAATCAGAAGTCAGCCGTAAGAAGTGAAGCGTTAGTACTGCAGTGAAGGAAACTAGTCAAATGACATGCTATTTTTGGAAATTAGAATTGGTCATTAGGGTGCATGTAATGGCTTATATTGTGTGATTCCAGAAAAGGTCAGATTAATTTGTGCAATGAATGCGATCATCATGAATGTGTTGTTATTATTATTATTATTATTGTTATTATTATTATTAGACGATGTGGCCCAGTGGTAACGCTGTAGTCAAGCCGTGGGTTCGCATCCAGTCTGTGGCCATTAAAGTTTACATGTTGTTGGTGTGGGTTTCTTCGGAAGGTTAACTGGAGACTCTAAGTTGTCCGGTCATTACTGTGTCAGCTCTTCGATACACTGGCGAGCGATCTACGGAGAGTTCCTCCTTTCACCCATCGCCCGCTAGGACAGGTTCCAGCTTCCCCTCGATCCCAAGACATTATAATAGCTAATAGATAGATAGATTATAATGTCGCAGTTTTTTTTTCGATTGCTTACACCATGTTCGGTAACAATTTAAGTCGATAATTGACTGAAGAAACCATTTATTTAAACAGGCCTGCATCGTTGGCTATCCAAATCAAAGCATCTTTTATTGTGCATTTTTTGAGTTTTTCTTTTCGTGAGAATTTCCTTTTTTTTTTTTTACCAAAAATAAGTGAAATATATGCCTACTGCTAAACCTGATAAACCTAATTTGGGGAAATGTCCGCACTTTGTTATTTTTATTTATCCTTTATTTAACCAAATAAAGACTCGTTGAGATTAAAAATCTCTTTTCCAAGAGTGACCTGGCCAAGACGGCTGCATGAAGCAATTTCAATTTGTAAATGACTCGTTAAAGCCGTAGTAAAATTTTTAAAATTACCTCGGATGCAAAAATAAACCAAAAGGTTTGCAGAGAAATGAGTTTCAGTGGCCCCTTTCATGAAAATAAACAAGGCTAGTAAATTGGCTGATATAAGTTAATTATAATACGCGCTAATAGGCTACATTAAATTCTATAAAAAAGACTTCATTTGGAATTATCTGCACGGGATAATTCTTCTGAGGCAAAGACTCATTTTTTCGGGATACTCGGGAAGATGCTGGATACGAATATGATTTAATTTGTATTTTAAATATAGCTGTTTTAATGACTTGCTTATTTTAAAAAATCCACCCTAAAATATCCGAATAAAGCCATTTTCAAGCTAAAATTATACATAAACCATAAACGATCGTATTAGAAAGACGGGATTGAACATCGGATCGCCCAGCCCCAGCAGATTGCACGAGTCCGCCTTTGTTGAGTGTTTAGCAGTGTCCTGGATTATCTCAGGAAACGACGGAACCGCGAGGAAACCCGGGCCGAAAGTGATGGGCTCACGCTGACATGCTGCCACTGAGGGTAAGATGCAAAGTCCGGAACTTTCCTTCGCTTATGCCATGAGCGCAATACGGTTAGGGGCCCTTGAGTAGACGCCAGTGGTAAAACGCCTACCAGAAGACATCCTTATCATCAACTGCTGAATCCACCCAAAGTGAATAGTTAAGCGCCAAGGCAAAAATGGGGAAGTGAAATGTTTGCCCTATGTACTGAAGGAATAGCCCACAGGAGCAATATTCACATCACTCAATACACGTTGTATGACACCTGCGTTCTCAAGAACCATCTACTTCGATCTCAATTGTTCAGAGGTGATGAGAAGGTAGAAGCTAATCTTTTATTTACCAGTGCAGTGCGAGCAAACACGGGCTTACAAACGCCTTCCCCTACACTCCAGCGTGTGAGGTGAGATGTTAAAGGTATGTGTGCTGGTGTTTGAAGGTGGCCTGAATAAAACTCTTGGAAACAGCATTCATTTTGAAAATTCATCACGGAATAGTGTTCATAAAAAAACATGCAGACGTATGAAGGGATGATAAAGTTCTTCCTTCTCTTAATACTACTACTGCTACTAGGCCTACTACTTCTACTACTACTACTAATAATAATAATAATTATAATAATAATGTATTGTTCTTATTATAATATTGGGGCTAGATGAGAAATAATTGCTGCTCATGCTTTATTCAATATAAATAATTTCGCAAACGAAAGGCAGGTTTAAAGGCAGACATAAAACATTTGGCAAACAAAAATAATTTAAATTTGAGCATTCAAAATTCAATGGTAAAAGGTTTATATTAGCTGCACTGAAAACATATTTTCCTGAAAGTGAAAATTGCACAATTAATTATTTAATTAATTCAAGAAAGAAGATCCCTTGCATTGTTTATTTTTGTATGAGTGATGGAAATTTACCATGCATGCGGTAAGTCTTTAGACTATTATCATCATTTTATGATAATGTTGAAGCTTATAATTATTATTATTATTATTAGTGGTAGTACTAAAGATAATGGTAGTAGTAGTAGAGGTAATGGTAGTTGTAGTTCAAGTTATTCTTCATCGAGGGTAGTAGCTCATTATACCATAGGCCTATCATTATCAGTAGTTTACGTGTCAGTTGAATAATCAAACTAGAGGTGGGTTTGATAAGTTGAGGAAATTAAATCAGCGTTTTTGAAAGCAGTGTAAACCTAATTGCAGATGAGAGGACACGCCCCTTCAAATGATCAGGTTAAGGTCACAATGAGGACAAACGCATATGTCAGTTGGCATATTAATCATCAGAGAGGTCGTGCTTTTATATGAATACATAGCCTTGTTTTCGAACTGTAATGTAACAGACAAAGAAGTTAACCTGAAATAATGCCGTTAAATAATAGATTTATACAGAGAGAGAGAGATCACACGCATGAATTACTTTAGGCCTAACAAGAAATTTCACGCATTGCCTTGTGTTTATTTGGCCTGTTGAGTAAATGTTAAGATTCACAAAAGGCAATTAAATTAATGTCGTAAATATTTTAAAAAATAAATTTGCTTTCTACTCAAGAAATCATGGCAAAATGTCGCCATATTTAGTATCTTTATTGACTGTGTGGTGTATATGCAAGACATCAGGACCTGTCCAACAGTTTCTAGCCGTATAATCTCATGTGCTTCCTAAAGGATTGAAAGGTCTGTTTTGTGATAATGTGGTAATTTATCGGCTATCAACAATAATAATAATAATATTAATATTAATAATAATAATAATAATAATAATAATAATAATAATAATAATAATAATAGTAATAGGCCTAATCGGTACTACCAAGATAAGTATGAAGTGTCAAAATTGTGCCGGTGATAAGTGGTGCATTAGGAACATTGCCGAGGTATCTTTAAAAATGGCTGGATATGATTAAAACGGTAAAGCAGCGGGGTTATATATAACACGTCTGCTAAAGGATCGGCTAGTATTTTGCGGAGCGTTTTGGTTACACGAAGAGAAAGATGGAAAAGCAGGAGTCAGAACAGACATGAAACCTACGGCACCTAAGGTCAGACTTAAGAACAGAAGTTTGAATTTATTATTATTATTATTATCAATAATATCAATAATAATAATAATAACAATAATAATTTTAAGATGCATGTTATGAAGTGTTCGCCTGAGCGTCGGTTAGCCAAAGAAAAAATATACCTCATGAAACACAGAAATACCTTCCTTTGGCCAGTACAACGGTCTTCCAGAACTTATTTTGAGGACTGCTTTGAAGGATTCTGGCTTCCCGTATTTCATATGATCTTTTAATGAAAAAAAAAATCCTCTAGGCCTATAATTAGCCTACTTCCTATTAATTCCCCGAGCACAAAATTGTTCACAAAGTAAGGAAAACGAGACAAAAGCCTTGCATGTTTGATTAAAAATCTACATCGGTTTCATTGATTTGGGGTGTTCGGAGTAAAAGTCATCATTACAACCATATATTATTTGAGGAATTACAATATCCGATCTAAATCGGCAACAACCACTAAAAAATCAAAATGACAAAATCGTCGTATTCCGTTTCAGGCTTTCATGAATACTGTGGTAGGCTATAGCTTCTGAGTTTGACCCCGATGATTGGAAAAGTGACACTCGCAGCGCGCCCGCCCCCTCTCTCCTTCACTCCTATCACTCGGATTACGGCCTGTCGCTCGCGCTGATATAGAGCTAATTTGCTCAGGGGAAATCAACAACTGCGGCAGAGTGCTTTCCGCAAATTCCCACCCCTTTCTATTCTTTGGTAGCTTTTATGATTTAAAAGTAATTTAAATTTTCGACAACGAGTAAATCCGTCACCTGCAGCCGGTGACACAAATGCACAAATTAAATTGAATAAGCAAAAAGAATGGCATTGCTACCCTAATATCAGGCCCCTAATCTGAGTACTCTGCATTCCAGAGCGCACAGGTGCACACACACTCACACATTTATAAATTTCCATGACCAAAAAACTATATCTTCACTATTTTATCGATGCGGTCTTGATTAATTACATTGTGCGAAGAACAACATCCATACATCTCCTGACCCCTTGCCAGTCTTACTCCGAGCTCTGCGGCTACGCTGTGTCTGTGTTTTTAAGTTCGTGACGATGTATGCATGCATGCGAGCGTGCGAACGTGATTCATCTGTAGGTGTGCATCAAGTGCGAGCAAATACTCAAACTTGCATGTGTGAGTGTGTTTGATAACTAGGGGTGGTCATGGGTTCTTAGATGTAGCATTTAAAGGAGACGAGAACCTCCCATGTATGAGAGAAAATGAGGCGGAAAATACTGACAGTTCGTGGAAACTTTGAGGCAGTATGGATACAACATAAAATGGCAAAACACCACTGCCATATTTCCCCAGGCCTGAGATGTGGACTTTGCAGGCTACCCTTTGCTCACAGACAGATACACATGCTTTTACTCCATTGGCTCTATTTCATTGCATTCTGTTTCAATCACTATTGAGTACAGGCCATATATTGGTGCTGAATACCAGAAAATGGAAGCCAATCAGGGCAGTGCACAGGGCATCCTGATTGTGAGCCAGGGGCGCGTTTCCCAAAAGTGTTGCTAACTAAGTTATCAACTAGTTTGTGCCTTCAAAGTCAATTGGCCCAAATAAGTAAGTTAGCATCTGTGATTTCGGGAAACTCGGCCCAGAGCAGTTGATTGGCAGGTGTATGATGAGGAGTGGGAAAAGCTGGTGGGTTTGTCATTGGCTTCCAGAGTGGTGTGGAGCTGACAGTGAACCAAGATAAGGACATCTGTGGAGAGGTGTACCTATGGGACTTCAAGGAATTCAACTGATGAAAACATAAGCAGTTGTGCCTCATTTACCCACCTCACAAACCTGGCTGGCAGTTATCTGTTGTTTCATTCGTTAACAAAGAAAAAAGTAAGCAGGATAAACAGTTCAATAGTTTAAAACTCAGAGTGCGATTAAAAATGTTCCATAAACAACAGAAAGTTTGCCACTCAACAAGACGCAGGTCTTGATTTTTCTGACAGTTTAGGACTTATGAGCAAAGCAATGCTGACCGCAAGTTGTGTTCAGCAGTCTCTCATATGCAGGGAAGACTCCCAAAATGCATCTTACCTTCTCTGCCACTGGTTGGAGATTGAACAAAAATAAATAAATAAATAAACTTTTTGATTTAAATTTTCCCATCAGTACTCAATACATTTCATAAAAACTTGAAAGTTATGTTCATGATAGAATATGTTTATAATCATGTTCAGAAGCAAATGAATCACAAAGCATTGAGAGATATTATGGAGCTCGGAAATTGTTGGTGAAAATATATAAAATATATATAAATATATAAAATATATTGGATACAACAATATCAAAATACACTTATAAACTGGAAGGTAAATTGTCTATTTAAATCTGTAGTTTTACCTGGTGTTTTCCAGTTAGCCTAGAATTTGCATGGTCCCTTATTGACTGAATGAATAACTTTAATAACATGTACGCGCTCAAGAAGATTTGCGCAGAGCAAATTATATAGGTTCTGCTCCTACAATTGGTTCATCATGGATGCCGATTACTTTGGGTATTTGTAAGGTTTTATGATAGAAATTATTGCATATAATGCTAACATACATACGTGCAACTTACACTACAGGCCAAAAGTTTGGAAGCACGATCAGATTTGTACAAAAAAAAAAGATCATAGTTTCATCGGCATACTTTGCAACAAAATAAACATGATTATTATATAAAGAGTCACTTATCAGAATACATTTTTACTCTAATTATCAGGCCCATATTACTAGGCCCATGGTCCAAGTGCCCGCCGGATTGCCGTTGGCATGCGGTGGGCTGTAAACCATGACATAAAGTGAATAATGCAAACTGTGATACTTTTTCACTGAAGTTGTGACTCTTTCAAATTTTCTCAACCCAAAAACTAAGCCCCTCCTTTGTTTTGCTAACATTTATTCAGCAATGATCTGGTTACATCAATGTATACAGAACCTAATGGTAAATAGAGGAAAATGGTGCATATCAATGAAAGAAAAGTAAATACATCCCAAAATCCGTAGATTTCATACTGGTTTTAAAGAAAGGCATTGTGAACAGAAACGAAGTTGCTTCCAAATTTTTGACCTGTATTGGCCTTGCTTCCAAACTTCTGGCCTGTAGTGTAAGTTTGACAGAAATAAACTCCTTGTTGTTGTAAATGGGTAATTTTAGATTTGTGTGGGCGTGAATTTAGAGGGCTTTCATGAGTTTGGGAGGTTGTGGCCAGCTATGAAGTTGGAAACTACTCTAGACCAAAAATAGTAGCAATTTAGATTTCATGCAATACCACTGTCAATACATTCTATCACATGACCAACATCCTTTAAATTTGTCATTTGACAAGTACTGTTAACTGACCTTTTCCCTTTTTTATTGACAAAGATCAAAATGAAGTATAGCTGCCTACATACAATCCCCAGCAAAAATTATGGAAATTTGGCACATAGAGGATATTCATCCAGCTTTTTGACTTAAAAGCAAATAGACAAATCAAAGATATGACAAGAAACATTTTTTGATTATAAGCTTAACATTCAGGTTTCACGAAACACAACTCAAACAAATTAGATCAATTTATTCAAATTATTGACATATTTTTCATAATAAAGCATCGGGTAAAATATGGAATCACTCATTGTTGAGAAAAAAAAAATAGAATCACCGTGCAATTGGCATTTGTAAAAGAAATACCAGTACAAATTAGAATAAGTAAATTAGACTGCGCTTAAGAGAGGGCTTGCAGACGTTAACGCAGTGCTGGATTCGGCTAATTGAGAGGAAGCGCAGCACCATGATGACAGCTGGCAACTAAAACAATTGGAAGGATTATAAAACTACTCCAAAGGGGAAATTAGGCACAAAGTGAGAAACGATGTCGGTTGTTCCCAGTCAGCAGTGTCTTAAATTTGGGAAGATTATAAAATGGGAAAATTATGATAGGAAAACATACATGTAGACCACAGAAGATATTAAAGCAGGACAGAGAACTCAAAGCAATATGCCATGAAAATAGAAAATACACAAGAAAACAAATTAAAAACAAATTGGCAGAAACAGGAGTCAACGTTTCTGGCAAAATTACAAGAAATCAGCTGAATGAAATGGGATTTACAACCAGAAAAGCCAAACAAAAACCAGACCTAACACCTAAATAGAAGAAAGTTTGGTTACAGTGGGTTAAAGAAACGCCATCATGGAGTGTCCATAATTGGATGAAAGTGATATTCAGCGATAAATCGCAAGTCTGCATTGGGCAAGGTAATGATGTTTGAAGTTTGGTCTGGTGTCATTCTCATGAAACGTAAAGACGAATGCCTGAGGAAAACAAGTAAACTTCCCCATTTATGGAGTAGCATGTCAGGTAAAAAACCTGGGGAGATGGAAATCATTACCTCAACAGTCTATGCACATTGAAATCATGGACCAATCTCTGATTCCATCGATAAAAATAGGTTTTGTGAAAACGACATCATTGTGCAGGATGATAATGCATCTTACCACAGAGCAAAGACTGTAAAAGCTTTTCCTCAGGAAAGGTACTGAATGACATGGTGAGCAGAAGGTCTGGATCCCAATACAACTGAAAATTTCCAGGCAGAAATTAAAAAAGAAAAAGGAAAATGTCCATGACAAGACCTCATCATGCAAAGCTGGTCCGTCAGCTGCTACTCCAGAAAGTCGGAATCAGCTTGATGGAGAACATTAAAGAAGCCCGTGCCTACAAGAATTCAGGCTGTCAGAGGAGGAGTAACAAAGTTCTAAATTCATTTTTTTTTCTTTTTTTGTTGATTATTCGATCATTGTTTTACTAAACATTGAGCAATTCCATGATTTTATCCGCACTTGATTATGAAAAAAATGCCATTAATTAATTTAATCTAATTTGTTAGAGGTGAGTTTCATGAGGCATGAATGTTATGCTAATAAACACAATTTGATAGGTGTCATATCTGCAATTTGTTTATTTGCTTTAAAATTAAATTTTTTTAAAAATTAAAAAGCTGGATAAACATCCTCGAAGTGTGGTGATTCCATATTTTATTTATTTATTTATTTTTTTGCCAACAAATGTATTCAACGCATATTATTCAAAACAACAAATAGTAACAAAGGTGGAGGTGTACAACTATGATACACAGGGAAAAAATTAAATAATATTTACATGAAGTCTTAATGTTTTACAGATGTTCACAGCCTCAACAGCTTCTTTGTTATAGGGGAATACATTAATTTAATGCACTGCTCACACTCTTTAAAAAAAGTGTTTTAGGTTACGGCAAGTGACCTCGCGACAACAACAGTGGCCAACCTTCACGGAGAGCACTTCCGCTGTGTACGCACTGGACATCATAAATGGCAAAGAATTTTTGCAACCGAACGACGAAAAAAACAAAAACAGAAAAACAACCAGCCCTGAATTGTTACTGGGGGCACCCAATATTCATGACGTTCAGCGTCTTCCAGGTTGTCAGGTCGGAAAATTCCAAAATGGTAGCCGCAGCATCTCTCATTCCAGATGTTTTGTAATAGACAGCCCACATGTGCGGGTGGGAACGAAAATGGTATCCATGCGCAGAGCGTGCAACCTGGGTGTCGACTGGGGCAGTCGGCATTGGGAACGTGAGCAATATAAAAGTCGATACTCAAGCTTTCACGCCTGCCTTGGACCGGCAATGTCCCTTGCTGACTAACCCAGGTGAAATTACATTCGTAAAACAGGATACTCGAGAAGGGCTGCAGTACGGTACATATGATGTAGGTCTTAATTGCAGTTGCTTAATTACAGCTTGCTTTTCGAGTAAAGCAGGATATAATAATATGGAATAATTAGCAAGCTAGCTTACTTGCAAGATTTTATGCAAGAACTAATTCCATATAATGGCGGCTAAGTACAATCTTCAGAAGCTCAATTGTTTTAACTCTCTGTACCCCACATACTCCCCTATAGCTGTATCAGGGTCTGGCTCAAGCAGGGTCACCTGGTGTTGTCATAAGAAGGTAAGATGAGGTTTTATCGCAATGATATTCTAAATTATACCAGGTCAGAAGAGGCAAACATCAAATACCGAACTCGTTTCCTGCCTGACTGAATGGAGAGTAAACATGGGAGCTGCACAGATAACTGGTCCACAGATTAGCAGCCCTCCAGCAGTGGTTCTGCAGGTTATTTCCATTGTAAACCTCAGTAATTTAGGAGTACTGCTCAGAATGACCTGCCCTTGGACCTGTGTGGTGCCACTGTGTGGCCCATTAGTCTGAGCTCTAAAGCTGAGAGTAAACAGAGCAACTTTGGTGGGGATGAGTTTGGGTTTGACCTCACCTGCTGTGCACTGGCTGCAGGTTTCCCACACTGAGACCCCGCCCCTGGGCCATCACAACTGCCTCCTATTGGCAGTCCCACATTTAACAAAGGTGCTGCACCCCAACAACAGGAAACAATGCTGAACACACAACCGAAATGAAATGCGTACACACAAGCGCACACACACTTACACATTCTCTCACTGAGAAACGCACAGCTGCGTGCACGTACAGTATGTATTAAAATTTTGAGACATATAAACATATTTGCACACACCCTGACACAAACACACACACTTTCTCACAAAAGTATACACAGGCACGTACATACATATATATAAAGGTGATCACAGATGCAAACACACATACACATATACACAGGTATACATCCAAACGGGTGTCATACCATAAGTAGACATGCAGGCAAAGACATGTACTTGAGCACACAACAGAGGTATACACACCATATCATTCTTATTTCCACATCCTGACCCAGATGCACACACACACACACACACACACGCACACACAGGTGTGCATACAGGTGATCTCATCGCGTGGTTTGTCTGATGCTGTACCAGCGAGTCAGAGTTTATCAATTAATTCTTGGGCCATAAACTTTAGTGCCAGCGGAGTTTACAGAACATTAAAGAGCTTATCGCCAATTATGGGCATATTTTTCAATCATTATCACAGTGTTAAGTCAGTGAATGATTGACTTTTCCCAGGGCTTATTTTTCCAGTAATCATTCTCACAGTCAGCAGTTTATTTACTCACAGGCCAGAGGAGAGTTTGTTCACAGCCGATAAGCCACCTCTGATGGCCGTGGAAAAAAAAGCGCTTTTCGCGATTCGCTGAAGTGGTCGGGGTAATATCAACTGCACTGACTGTCATTTATAGGCATGTCCATATCTTTCTCACAATTCTTGACACATGTGAGACAACACGGACAGGACACCTGTTTCAGTATGAACTGTGTGGTGAATATCAGTGCCTCATACAATGCTTCCTTTGATATTAATTCAATTTAATTCACGTAAAGCCAAATGAGTCGTACTCAGACTGACCTGCTTCAGTAGACTCGCACCACCTGAGGCGTTTGTACAGCAATTTATTTCATGTGTCAATGCAAAACAGCTCTTTTATTCATTAACAAATGCAATACATCTCTTTTTTATTCCCAGAGAAAAATGAGACGCAGTTCTTGTTTGCTTAAACACAAATGCAATGCATACATCTCTTTGCGACAAATTTGGCTGCTCGGATTTATGAAAAACAACCAAACAACCAATAAGTTTCTCATGTATTTACTGACAAGTATGCCTCTCATCAAAAAAAGTTGCTCACTAAAGCAGTAAATATGACCAGTAAATGAGCAAAGGGGATGTCAGCTTCATTATTTCCCCAGTAAGTGCAGTATTGGTTGGCCTTAGCTGATTTACAAACAGCTCAGCTATACAGATGTAGGCTTCTGCTGCTATATACTCCAGCTATCGCTAGGATGCAGCAGAGAAAAGCACACCTGCCAGGTACTGAGAGTTGTTTAGTATATTTAGAGTTGTACAAAGTAATCACTGCACAATTCACTGAGTACAGATGTATGTGCTTAAATTGGGTCTTTTCATCTCCGCAGTTTACTCAATTTGAGAAGATCTGCAGATGTATGGAATTACCCTGATAGGAATTGCATCCCTTAAAAACTGTGTCACTGTCAAAATGCTAACGGTGGTCAGTACGGAGGTAAGATCTTTTTTTTTTAATACAATGGCTTTTTATTGCATAAAATGCCTACTTTATCTCTCCGTTAATTAGACTAATTCCCACACAGTAAGAGTCGGTCGATAAATCATGGTGTTCCCAGCCAGACCTTGGGACCCTAATTAATGTCAGCTCATTAAAGAGATAAAGGTAATTTATTAGACTTTTTCCCTTTTTTTGTCATTCATTAACTAGTATTGAACTGTGTATGATAGCAAAGGGGCTGTGGCAGCTGCCTGTGCATCTCTGTCCCACAGTTTTAAGGTCCTGCCCAGGTTTGGGTGACGTCCTGTTTGAACAGGATGTCCATAGGACACTGCATCTCCACACCGACTTTTTTTACACTGCTGTGAGAGAGATATCAGGACACACTACTTGGCAAGTTGCAGTCGATGCCTTTTTGCCATGTCTAAGGTACACACAAAATGGATTTGAGACCTTCATCTGCGCTTTCTTAATCAGAAACAGAGAGAACATGTCGAGGGCTGACTGCAATAAACAATTATATATGTCCAATATATAACATCTGGGCATAACTGTTTACTGCAGTCAGCCCTCGATGTCCTTCATTATACCGTAAAGTTTTCATTTGATAGATGTTATTTAACAAACTTTGAATTTGTTGAAATTGTACACAGTATATCATTTTGTATCATATTTTCTTAGTCAATTTGGCATAAAAAAGATGAATGTCAGATAGATCGGATCAACAGAATTATCGTGTGCATTTATCATGTGGAATGGGGGCTGTTTTGCACGACTGATAATTATTATCATTAATGAAAATTATTATTTTACTCTCCACACTCAACTAAGGAGGGGAAACAAGTTTTTCCATGAGGATAAACAGTGCTGTAGAACGGTCTGTCTCAGGGAACCAGTGTACGTGTGTGTGAGAACGTGTGTGTGTGTGTGTGTGTGTGTGACCTGCGAGGCCCTGATTGTGAAATTTTACGCACCCTCTGATGTCCCTGCTGCACTTCTGCGGTGAGGGACACCTGTCTGTTCTTTCCACATGGCCAACAGAAAGCTCCTTCAGACGGACAGAGAGAGTGTGGGGTTTATAGTCCTGTAATGAGCCTTTATAGCTAACTGCTCTACCTTTACAATCCCGAACAACAGCTCCATTGTGTTCAGCTGATAAAGGCAGGTTATCTCTCCACAGACACAATTAATCTCACCCTGTTATCCTCACATCTCTCGGCCTTAAGACAATCACCTCTCCATTATAAAATAATAAAATACACTTCACACTCAGGTGACCAGAATTAAGCATCTCTTGCTCTCTTTCTCAGTGATTATTGGTGATTGTTATCTATGGAAACATACTTCTCATATCATCAAAGAAGTGATGAAGGAGAGGATGTCAGGATGTGTGGGACTGAGAGAGGAGAGGCCTGCTGTGTATGTGGAATTGCGCAAGAAAAATTGCCCAAGTGTGATCGCTGGGCAAGAAAGACTGTCCAGTTATGTAGAATCGCTGTAAGAGAGACCGCAGGAATGTGTGGACTCCATGCCAGACAAACTGCCCAGGTGTGTAAAACTAGAGCAGGAGAGACTGCCGAGGTTTATGGAACGAGTACAGGAAAAAATGCACAGATGTGTAGAGCCAGGGTAGCAGAGACTGTACTGGCTTGTAAAGTCAATGAGGTAGAGGCTGCTCAGCTGGGTAGAATCAGTGTACAACTCCAAGTCTGAAAAAGTTGGGACAGTATGTTGACTTAAAATTAAAACTGAAAGCAGTACTTTGTAAATTCCCTTTGATCTTGTTGAAAACAATACAATAGCACATTATTTAATCTTTCACCTCATGAATGTTGTTGATTTTTCAAAATACACACATTTCCAATTTTAATTCTTAGCTCATATTTCAAAATACATGGGTCAGTGAAGTATTTTTCACTTTGTAATGTTAACTTTTCTTTTTCATTACAATGAATAAACATTTAGGGGCTCACATAAAATTTTCTCCCTTTATTCCAGCAAACATATTTAAGGTGTGCAACAGAACAGGGTCTTCATTGTTGCATTTTGCATTTCAAAATGTATTCCATGTTCTCTGTTGGGGAGAAGTCCGGACTGCAGTCAAGCCAGTCTATCAACCGCACCCGCACAGTTTTTATGCACCCATGCCTTTTTAAGGCTTGCAGAATGGAGTATTGCATTGTCTTGTTGCAATATGCTTGGGAAGAGTAAAGTTTTATCTGGCATTTGCGGATGCAACTACATGTTGCATGTAAAAGTGGTGGAGGGGAAACCGTACTGGTATATGGAACTGGTGACCGAGAGACTGTCCAGGTTTGTGGAATCATTGGACAACAGGTGTGTAGACTGTACAGGTGTGTAGAGTCAGTTCTGGACAGATGGCCCAGGTGCGAGAATCCAGGAGAGTAAACTACAGCATTAATCAGCATCTCAAGATCTTGTATGCGGCTGTCCAACAACCCCCCTCTCGCTCCACAAAGACTAAATCACAGTATTGATCTGTGTCAGTGCTCCTCAGGTTGCCATGATTGCAGCTTAATGTCTGCACCCTGACCCCTGAGTGTCTTTATAAGCCTGAGCTGTCTCTCGGCAGGGCCTCTTTCTGGGCCCATTCCCCTCACTCCAAGTACCATTTACCAACATCATCCAGCCAGTCTCATTTCCATTGACAATCCCATTTACAAACCCTACATTCTAAATTATGTTCCCAAGTGCCTAATTTCCAATACCTTTCCCAAAAGCTACATTTTGGGTCCTGTTCCCCATCACCACATTTTCAGCTCTAACACATCACAGTCGCAGACTTATTTCAAAACACCACATCACCAGTTCCTTTTTATAAAGGAGCAATATGTAAGAAATGTATGTTGATTAATCATGAAATGGCCCTGATATATCACCAGACATTAAGGAATGATGTTAATTTCAAATACTTATATCACTGAACAGAATATTCTCATTACAAAAGCGAAGTTGCAGCCCACAACTGATGTTTATGTTTCAATTTTGTGTTTTGGCCGGTTGCACCGCCCTGCACCTACAGTATCACCCAATCACGAAGTCAGTAGCATTTCGGCATCCAGGTTGCCAGTTACCACTGAGCTGCAGCTACCAGTGTTTCGGAGCACAAATGTCTGACGTTACTAAACCTAAAATGCCTCGTTATGATTCCGAAACACGTTGTGACAAATTCAGAAACAAAACGAGGATCTGTATTGGACATGCCTTTTTTTGGCATCTCCAATCCCACCCGAATTTGGAATGCCCAATTGGGGAACTATGTACAAAGCTTGCTCGTATGCGACCCCTTGCTGCCAACTCAGGATAGTGAAGACAGTTCACGGCTCTCCTCCGAAGCACGTGCCTGTCAGCCACTGATTCTTACACACTCGCTGGTTGAATCTTCGCAAGTTCAGAGCGAGGGCGGAGGATACCCGGACATGAACCAAGCCGGATTCTTCCTGACGAGCGCCCGTCTGGCCAACAGGAGGCGCTGGAGCAACGAACAAAGCTGTGATCGAATACCTTCCCAATTTGTAACCCTGTAGCGCGATAGCCAATTGTGCGCTATTCTGAAAAGGCTGCCGACCCCTGCCGGTGGGTACGCCGAGGCTCGAACCCGCGACGTGGTGATCACCTCTGCACTGCAGCGCAGTGCCTTAACCGTGTGAGCCACCCGGCAGCTTGTATTGGACATGCCTTTGAAAGATGGTGACGGCTGAAAGCAGAGAAGAATTGGAAGACCAATGCTGAAGTCACTTATTTTCTCCTTGGCAGGTAAGATTCAGCTCAGTTTGGCCAACGTAATTCTATTTAATATAGGCACGGACATTTCAAATATTCGCGACAGTCGAAAAACTTTATGTATGTTCATTCATGGTACGTTAGTGCGTATGCAGGTGGCCGTGGGTCATCGAACTGACTAGTTAACAAATAGTTTGAGAAATAAAAACCGAGGCTCTTCATTGCTGACATTAGCCAGGCATTATTTCTCTGGCTTTATGCTGAGACGCTATGGAAACCGTTCCAACATTAGCACAGCCATTATGGCAATATGAAATGTAATTGAGACAGTACATCAGTCAAATGAGTCCTCATTCATCCTTTACGCATTTTACAGTATGGACTTTAGAGGGCTATCGACACAGAAGAGTGACAAGCAAGTTGACCAATATGACCATTGCTAAAGTTAGTTCGTGTTTAGTCTCGATCTTTTTTGAACTGAACTGAATTGAACACAACCCTATGAGAGCAAATCATTGGTGATATTGAAAGGTAGCCATGGTAGCTCTGTGTAGTAGATGTTCTTGCTGGATCCGGCAACCCAGTTGGCAGCCTCTCGTCTGGGGGAGAGGAGGAGGGGATACTGCCCTCTGCACTATTTTAAATGTGACTGCAGTACCAGTTTTGGCCACCAACTTACATACGGCTCCTTTAAGTGCTACACTCCCAGTCAGAGAGCCAGTTCCAAACTCTGCAGTCCAAGTCCTGCTCCAGCATTTTCATCCACCCGCCACATAAAAAATTTTTACTATCTTATTCAAACACAGAATATCGAGTCATGTTCCTCAATGCCATGTTGCCAATATGACCGTCAAGTGTCACGTTCCTAGTGGTAATACTTTGGGTTAAATTCTATGTGCCATTTCCAAATGCCACAATCTTGGTCAAATTTTCAGTCAAATTTCCCTAAATATTTCAAAACACCACACTCCCATGCACACAACCATGAGAAAAATATCGCCAAACCTCCAATTTCCCAAACACAGCACGTCTGTCAGATGTTAATGCCCAGTCCAGACCATATCCTGACTCCCTGGGTGGGGGGAGGGCGGAGGCGAGTTCAGAGTTGCTTTGGTCCCATGAAAGACATGCTTAACAATAGCAATCAGAGAGTGACATCATTACAATGGCAGGACAGGGAGATGGGTGTTGTGTGCAAGTGTGTGTGTGTGTTTTAGCTGAATGGAGGCAAGATCTGGGACACACATCTGTTGCCCTGGGGTGGCACTGCACCCTGCTTCTAACATGCAAATCAACGAGTAAACACACACACAGACACACACACACACACACACACACACGCACGCACGCACGCACGCGCACGCACGCACACACACACACACGCGCGCGCGCGCGCACACACACACACACACAGGCACACAAATCTCACCATCCAAGCAAAGTCTGATGAAAACACTCAAAGCAAATCACAAACTGCGTAAATCTCTCCAAACTTACGATCACCTAAAGGAACCTGAACTGTTTAATACTCATCTGTGAGACCTCCGTACTACTTCTACCTCAGCAGTGCAATATACTGTATACTTCCACAAAAGAAAGAAAGTTTAATTAGATGAGAAGAATTCATCAAATTTATATCACACCAAGGTCACATCTGTAATCTTTAATGTATGAAATACAGAATTAAAATACAAAAGTAGTTCACACTTTATTAAACAACATACTCCAAAGAATTTGAGTTAACTTACGTCTTCAGTTCGCATCATATTCAATAATCTGCCACTGAAAAAAACTGCCATTTAAACTCATGGACCAGAAAATGTCATCAGAACACTGGAGGAGGTATGAATAGCAGAGCAATTTCATAAATCAATAAGTCAATGAAGTTCCATTAAAGGTTCGAAAAGCGGTGAGTTAGGTGAAGGCTTTTCATCGACTCAAACATAGTTACGCCCACAGCAAAATTAATCCTGGTATAAAGAGTAGCATCATGCAAACTGCACTTCGACATCAAGGCAGCTTCTTGATTTTTGAGGACAGCGAAAATATCGACATGCCTGAAAAAGCATTCAATCGCAGATATTATTTTTAGAATATCTTTGACAACTATAAACTATTGTGTTACGTCATAAAAAAGCACTTTATTTTTTTTCGATTATGCAATCCAATCACTCCTGCCCAGCAAACAGTGCAATGATAATTTAACTATATTGACACGGAGTTGGCGCGGGTTCAAAAGACTGATAAGGGGGAGAGTACAGGGAAATGAAAGGACAATCCCATTAAAAATAGCTGAAGGCATCGTTCGTTTTCATGGGGTACTTAATAAAACCGACATGCCGGGGTGAATTTTAATCACTTTTAAATTGAATTAAAGATTGCAGAGGACTGTTCGTCTCGACTTCAGAAAGAAGGAAGTAAAGGGCCTGGCCTCCGGTAGGACTGTAGATCTTCTGATTGGTGGACTCAAGTCGCCCAGATCCTCAAGGAGAGATTCATCCTTTTGTGTTCAAGATTACAAATTTGTAATATCAATGTCGCTGACTGAATATTATAATGTAGATGTGCAAAAAAATCACCACTGTAGCTAGCAGCCATGGTTTGGGGGACTGATTTAGAATTTTGAAGGTAAGAAATATCCCAAAAAACTTTCACTTCAGGGGGTTAACTAACTCAGCAGTTCAGTTTTGGGATCCTATCAACATCAATGGGAATGGTTGTTATGTTGGACTGACAGAGAAAAAAGGGGCGGGACAGACAGCAGGTTTCTCATTTCCAGTTCTAATCAGCTCTCTCCTAGAGTGTGAGGGTGGGCGGGGCTGGTGGAGACTGACAGCTGATCCGAGCCTCATCATTCTCTCTCAGTCTGTCTGGCCCCTCCATCCCCCTTTCATCTCCCGTGGGGAACGACATCAACGGAACAGTTCAATTAGCCCACGCCACCCGCCAGCTCCCTCCCGTCCTCCGAGGCTAATTGACTGAGATGGAACCCTCCCACCCTGCCGACAGAACAGGTTTCTTTAATCATGGAACCTCCCTTGACCCCTCCCCTCGCACCCCCCCAAATCCCCTTCTCAGTCACAACCAGGACAATAAAAAGGGAGCAAATAAATTCAGAAGTGATTCATTACACTTTTTACAAAAACACCCACCCCTTTCCACGCACCCTAAACCCCTACATGGTACATGCCCCCACTGAAGACTACACGAGCACTGCAGCACGTGACGAGGGAGGATCAACTCCCCCAACCTCCCCAAACAAACCACAACTCCTCCTGACAAGGTCACCTCTCTAATGAGTCAGAAGTCACTAATGAAGGTCTAATTAGACATTAGAGAGCAGCACTCCCTTGTGTGCGAGAGCATACTGTGAGCACATCCCACCAGACACGGCAGCAAACAGGTGGACTAACTTTCTGTCCGTGTCTTTGCCATGACATGTGCTTTTTAATACAGTGATAACTGCGCTTGTGTCAATTTCAGTCAAAACTTATCTTGAACGAATCTGCTAGAGTGCGGCTAAAACTGGCCCAGACTGGCTGTGGCTGGTAAAGAGTTAGCTAAGACCGGTTACAATTGGTAGGGTCTGGTTGAGTCTAGATAAGCTTGATTAAAGTAAGACGGGTTAAATCTGCTCAAGACTGGTTCAGCCTGATTAAAACAAAGTTAGGCCTGGCTGAGAGCAGTTAAGGCTAGCTGAGACAGACTGGAAAAGCCCAGTTGGTTGAGACTGGTCAAGACTGGTTGAATCTGGTTGAGTCTGGATAAGTCAGGTTGAGAGTGGCTAAGACTGGTTGAATCTGGCTGCACCAAGCCCGGTTGATCCTGTTGTCTCTTATCCACAGGCCGACCGGACAGCAAGACGAAGCACATCTCGTCGGCTCTGAAGTGGCCGACCAAGAAGACCTCTAAAGTTCCTCAGGCAACAGCAGCAGCCAGGCTGTTACTTTCTTTGTGACGAACCATAAATCAGAGGGTAGATTTTGTCATTCCAGATCAGCTCAAAGGGCCATTTTTCCCCTGTCACTCTGGGCCCAAACTGCCACCTCCCCACATCCCCAAAGTAGCACAGCCTCTTCCCGCTCCTGCCACGACCAGAGCTTATTTAGGAAATTGTCCAGCTCTGCCAGGTCAGAACGGGCCCGGAGAGAGCTAACTGAGGAATTAGCAATCCTTTAATTGGCCGTTCTGTCAGGGGTGCTGACAAGCTGAAAGGGTGGAGCTGTCAATGGCCAATTTATCTCCCGTCCCGAGCCGAACATGAAATTTCATTCGCTAATTAGATTCCCCCCTCCCTCTCTGTCACCGACCCCCTCCTTCTGCCACCAGTCCAACAACAGCGATGACAAAGGGAATAAACGGCTCCATTAGGTGCATTGTGGAGGCGCTGAGTTATTAATGTGGGAGGGGCTCTGCTCTGATTAAGACAAATGATTTATTCACAATCGCCCCCTGCTGCTCCGGCCCACACAGGAGTCATCCGCGCGAAGGTCATTCGCCAGGGTCCGCTCCGCTTAAACACAAGCGCATGTGCAAACACACGCAGGCGCGTGCTCACTTATATTTACACACATTCAGTTACATGTGCACTCACACGGGTACATGCACCAGCACACACTCACATGTATATTCACTCACTTGCAAGAAAACTGACACACATTCACACAAGACAGCACATACTTGTGTACAATAAATGGTTAGTACACACTCTGCAGCAAGTATACAAGCACAAAAATGCAAGCCCTCATAACACAAGCAGGCAAACACATGCACACACACTCACAGCCATGCATGTGCAGTCACAGATCTGTGCTCACACACCACTATTTTATTTCTCAGTAACACACTTTTAAATCTAATCTTAAACCCTGTTTGCACACACTGACCCTCCTCACTGCAGTATAGTTTGAATGTATTCATTCTCTTTCTATTCTTTATTGTTTATTTTGATACTCTGGTCTTTTAAAATATAATACCTGCAATTTTGACCTTAACTGTTATTCAGTCTTTTCACAACATTTTTCCTTTTTTTTTTTACAGCGTTTTTGTTCAGTGTCTTAAACTCACTGCTGTAAGGTTCACTTTTCTTACTGTTATATTTATGATGACAGAAAAGCAGACAGATGTATATGCTGTGCACCCTGGGCTTAGTTTTTTATTTCCACATTAGTGATGCCATCGATTATAAAAAAGGAAAAACCAAATGTTAATTTAATATTTTCTGCAAATAAATGTCTGTATTTCAAAAACTGAGATAGATAATATAGCCTTGACAGGTCAGCCCTGATCTGAACACAGAGACGTGACCGAGTGAGAAGCGCAGCGGAGGAACTGAGGCACAAACACAGGATCACTGGAGCAACCAAACACACAAAATTCTTATTAATATATAAAACTCCAGGCCGAGTTACTAACTAAAGCAATGGGTGGTCATGCCAAATATTGATTTAACATACATAGTTTTCAACAGTTTGCAGTTCATTATAGTATATCTTAGAATAATTAAAAACTTTCATTTCATTATTTTGGGGGCATCTTTGCTAAACAGAATTATTTTAAATGTGCCCAAGACTTTTGCACCTGGCTGAGTCCAAGTCGTCAGTTACAGAGCTGTGAACTGAGCTCGTGACTAAAGCTGAAAAACAGAAGTTAAAACATGTAAGCGGGACCACGCTTGTGTGAAAACAGCAGGGCGCAACGACCTCCCCAATCATCTCACTGTCTTGTGCTGAAGAGGCCACTGAAAAGAAATAAAGAGTGAATCCCACACAGAGGGGGGGAAGTGAAGGAGGGATAAAGAAAGCAGTGATGTCGGGACGGAGAGAGAGGGGGAGAGATGCGGAATTGGCCTCTTAAACCAAATGGACACGACAGTTTTGGTTTTTATGTCCCAGTCAACAGATGTCTTACCACTGCACTGCGGTCATCTGGGCTGAGGCCCAATCAAGTGAATAACGAGGCTTCATTTGGGCAACTTTCAATCAGCCCCCAGTGGGTTGACCTGGTGGGGGGGTTGGGGGTTGGGTGCAGACGGCCGACAGACAGTGTTTTTGTGGCCCTTTCAAATTCATCAGCACACTTAACCCCGAGCAGGAGGAGGCAGTGGCAGCAGGTCCAGCCACTCGCCATAATTAGGCAAGTAAACATCGTGGAGTCCACTAATACCTGCCCGCCTGCATACAGATGCCTGCACACAGATATAAGCGCATTCAAAAAAATACATTTATTAATAAACCAAGCAATACGCACATATACCCAAAATACATGCATGTAATACACAGTGCAGTCTGTAACAGAGTTGTGATCACATTCCCCCCCCATCACATCAACAGGAACAGTTTGTACTACTAATTATTGGGTATTCGTGTATGTCCATATTTTATGAATAATTAAGGAATTGCTGCCCTCTGTACACAATATCACTGTCCAAATACTTATCAACTGCCCTGCGCAAAAACATAGACAAGTGCGCTCTAACATTTACACAAGCACAAGCACATATGCAATGCGTGAAGAAACTAGATGCACTCATGCACAAAAACACACTCCTCGTGCAGTTGAGTTGCGACAGACTCTCACTGGAGAAACTCACAGAGCCATGTCTGTTTATTGCAGTTCCAGAAAGTTCTCAGGCCTCAATGAATTTGACCCTGACCCCCATGTCCAGGCCCCACTCCCTCGGCGCGGACACGCTACACGTACAAAGAACAGTGACCTCGAGAAGAAAGGAGAGCAGGAGGGAGAGGCAGGTCACTCAGGGCCATCTTTTGTTGTGCCGAGGTTTGAGGGGATTAGAACTAATCCTCCTTTTCTCTCTAATGTGTGAGTGATTGAGCTAATTGAGAGATGATTATTTCTCTCCACTTCTTGTGGTTTATTTACCAGGAGTAAAGTAACTGACATTTGGACCGTAGCCATTGTGGACAAAAATGATAATGAGGTCCGAGACATTTTCTTACCCTCTTGTGTACAATTTGAGAGAGCGTGCATGAGTGGGCCTGTTTACTTATGTTCATATATTAGTAAGTGGGTGTGTCTGTGAGTGTGTCTGTGTGTGTGTGTACTTGTATGAGGCAATGTGACGGTGTGAGTATATGAATGTGTTCATGCATGTGCTTGTGCACCTCTGAGTGAGTGTACATGGGTCGATTCGTTGTCGTTTTGTTCAAGTGTGAGTTAATGTGACTGTAAATGTGCGTTTCAGAACTGAAGTAATGACAATCTCACACTCAGAGCTGCACCTTTTCCCAAGCAGCATAAAGCTGCGCTCAAAGCGGTGATTTAGCACAAGATGATGTATCTGTTTTCCTGAATGACACGTTCAACATGGTGCACAACCATTTAAAGAAAAGAGGAGGAAAAAATTTAGACGGTTTAAGAAAGTCAAAAGAAGAAAAGGTATATAAATTTTTTTCATAAATTGGTTTGACTTAATCACTTCTCTAAAAAAAAAACAGGCAGAATAAATTAACACAAAAATGGTTCACTGAAGTACAGGTGTTTTTGTCACTGAAGTGATAATGGCCCTCATCTATCAAACGTGCGTACACCAAAAAAAATGGGTGTACGTCAAAACTGCCGCAAGGATCGGCATTTATCAATCTGAACGTGAGCGAACGGTCCGCAAGAATCTCAGGCCAGGTCTGACCAGGTGTACGCAGATTTGAAACCAGTGAACAACATGCAGGAACGAGTGCAGCTGTCAAAATGAATAATAAACCATATGCAGCGATGTGGACTTCATGCTGTTGTTGCTCTCAAGTAACATGAATAAATAGTCTAAATAGATAAATTGGCTAAATTAATAAATGAATGAATGAATGAATGAATGAATTAGTCACCTGTGTTGAGAAATTAATTACGTTTATATTTTGAGACAACCTGCTTGTCAGGCCAGACAGCTGACAATTACAATCAATTTGATTAAGCGCAATATGTCAGATGCTCATCCACTAAGATATATACTGAACTGAACAACAAAAGAAATATAAGTTAGCCTAATTAAAGGCAGACTGGAAAATAAGTTACTTGCGCGTGCACATTTACACTTGTTTCATCAAACTTTTCTTTATTTTACGTTCACTTCGACTGAGTAACCATAAGAGTACATTAACTAACTAATGAGCTTGCGTTTCTTTTGTTGCTCAGTATATAGATCCCTACGGACACTTCCACCGTGATCACATTTTGACAATGGCAGATCTTCCATTGTTAGAGGAATGAGTTTCTGTCCGAAGTGAGAGGAACTTGCAGCACAGAGAAGTTTTCCTCGGGGAAAGTGACGAGTGGCTGCTCGTTTTGTGTGTCACCCAATAAAATGTCATGGAGTAACACTGATAAAAGTACAATGAAGAGTGATCTCTGCAGACGGTATTTTACCAATTACCTTCATGCAGCTCCGATCGAGGCGGGGGGGACTAATCCATGTCCCCACCGCCTCACATACCCACGATGGAGGGGGAGCCAATCAGTGCTGCCATGCGCTCCTGGAACGGTGACAGCTGTCTGGTTGGCCTCCACCGCTCTGTGTGCAGCTGCTCCTGAGCGCAACAACCCGTTTTTTGGAAGTGATCTTAAAATTGGACCACTTTTTATCCCCCCGGCATATAATGCGGGGGGATATAGCGATAGCCATGTCTGTCTGTCCGTCCGTACATCCGTAATCATTTCCTTTCCGGGGCAGAACTCAAAAACCGTTGAATATTTCTTCACGAAATTATATGTGTAGATCTGATATCTCGTGTAGATGTGCCTTTTGGTATTTAGGATTTTCTAAAATTTTCTTTTTTTGTGTTTCCATGGCAACAAGTTGGACTTAGTCTCTGGGAAGGGTATGGTTCGTTTCCGGAGCATAACTCAATAACCGTATAATATTTCTTCACGAACTTTGGTGTGTAGATCTGATATACCATGTAGATGTGCCTTTTGATATTTAAGAATTTCTGATTTTTTTTTTTTGTGTTTCCATGGCAACAAGTTGGACTTAGTCTCAGGGAAGGGTATGGCTCGTTTCCGGAGCGTAACTCAATAACCGTTTAATATTTCTTCACGAAATTTAGTGTATAGATCTCACATATCATGGAGATGTACCTTTCGGTATTTAGGAATTTCTAAAAATTTTTTTTTTTGTGTTTCCAAGACCACAAGTTGAACTTAGTCTCTGGGGAGGGTATGGTTCGTTTCCGGACTGTAACTCAATAACCTTTTAATATTTCTTCACCAAATTTGGTGGGTAGATTTGATATACAATGTAGATTTGCCTTTTGGTATTTAGAATTTAAGAAATTTTTCTTTTTTTTTTCTTTTTTTTCATGGCAGAAAGTTGAAGCGAGTGTCACTGGTTCCAGAGCAATACATGATAATTGTTCAATGTTCATCTATGAAATTGGCATGTTGATCGAATGAACCCTGAAGATGCGCCTTTTCCTATTTAGGAATTGCTGAGATTTTCTTTTTTTGTGTGTGTGTTTCTATAGCCACAAATTACACTCAGTGTCTGGTTAGGGTGAAGCTCATTTCTGAGGCATAACTCAGTAAGAACTTTCAACATACCTGTGAATTAAAAAGGGTGTCTTTTGCTATTTGGGATTTTCTGCTTCATGAAAACAAATGGAACAGGCTCAGAAAGATGTGGAAAGTTACATTCCTGTAGCAGAACTTGAATGTATTTCCATGAAACTTTGAGAAAATATTTATTGGTACAAGGTACCTGAGGCCTCCCTGATTTTGCGGGGGCCGGGGGGATACGCCATCTTCAGATGGCTCTTGTTTAACCTAGCCTACATGTAAAGCATTTGGATTGTCAATTATGAAGGCAATATAACATGAAATATCGTGGATCTGTAAATTGAATTTATTAAGGCCGATGTTATTCGCACTTATACGTGTGGCCAATGCTGAATGTTTTTCTTGACCACACTTACAAATGCGCCAGTTGAAGATCATTCCAGTGCCGCTTAGAAAGTACCGCTTAAAATAAGTTCGGCCAAGAAAAAATGTTTAGCTTTGGACACACTTAAAATAAGTGAGGGCAATGGAGAAATGTGCATCTTGGCCACAATAATAAGTGTGTCTAATAAGAATTTTGGTCATTTAAGTGCATCCAAGCACAAAAATTAAGTGCGAATAGTCACTTCGACTTCTGCCGCCAGGACAATTAGCATCAACAACATTATTTTTTTAAGAACATCTGCTTCTGGCTCTTCAGGGTCACTCCAATGTTAATCTCCCTGGACTGTTGGTCATGTCTCAGCAGTTTCCTTTGATGAGGAGGCACTATCGGCATTTAGCAGCTGATGGGCTGAATTATATGACAATAAAAGTCGTAAAAATAAGTATCTTCCTGGTAATAGCTCACACGATGCTAAGTATAACCAACATACAATATGCAGAGAGTGACATAGAACCAGAAGCTGGTAGCAGCGTCAGGCTCATTTGGGCAAAAGTCTATTCATCAATTATTCTCACCAGCTCCAACAGGAAAGCATGAAACATTTCTTCAAGCCTACTGCAATAATATCCGTGATTTACACAAACGTGCACAAAAAGTGAATTGCCAATTTTGGAGCTTGTCATTATGACATAGTTAATGTTGAAACCTCACCTGTATTGAAGAAATCTTATGAAATCTATCAGTGAATCAGTCTACTCTCCCATGTTTCATCATTGAATCTGACTGAACTTATTTGGCTTTTTTTGTGAGTAGTTTGCCCCTACTGCAACAGGATTTGACCCAGCCTTGAAGCGAATGTATTGCAGCGTGCGCAGAGAACATGTCACACAGTGCAGTAAAAAAGAAAGATGCAACTTTGGATCAACTTAAAAGAATTACTCTCATGTGTTAAACTAAACAATTAGTTTAATTGTTTAATTGCTTATTTAATCCGGTGAATCAAATATGTTTATCTGAGGAAAAGTAATTAAGGAGTCGCAACTTAGAGGAGAATTTTTTTTTTAAGTTGATCAAAGTCACATCTCTTACAGCGAAGGAGAACGGACCTAATCAAAGTGCCCAGGTCATATCAGCCTCAGATGAAAGAAGCCGCTGGGCTAATGCCTGTAAATGAGTCAATAATGGGGGAGCCTCAGTATCATCTCTGGCCCGAGTATCACAGTCCACAGTCTGACACAAAGAAGGCAGAAGTTCAAAGGTCCGGTGGTGTGTTCAGAGAAAATGGCAGTAGTCACGTACCGCTTAAAATCTAATCTTTCTCTCTCTTTTTTTTTTAATTCTCTTCACTTGAGACTAACTGTTCACTTCACTAACACTTCACTTCACGCAACAGTAATAAATGTCAAAATGTGCCAAAATACCCGGCCTGATTAGCCTTAAACTGCCTGCTCAGCCTTTTAGTAGAAGAGCACATTTTGAGTCACTGTATCTTATTTAAAGATGTGTTGAACTTAACTGATAGGATTTTTTTTAGTGTAAAATACCTTTATCTAGTGTTACAGATGGCTTATGCAGGTTGAGTTAATGAATATTTTTCATTTAGCTAAACTTATGATTAAAAAATAAGAATTTGAGAATTTAATTACAAGACTGAGACTAGTCCTCTGCGTGCAGAGAGAGAGATAGATTCAGAGAAGGCACTGAGAGTGTATGAAGACGGAGAGACAGGTGAACATAGAGAGGAACAGAAAGATATGGACACAGCTACAGCTGGCAGTTTCCCTAACCTTTAACCTACCTGGCATTTAAAGCAAAAAAACACACACCTTAAAGATAAATGCTCAAACACATAAAACCGAAATACAAGGTTTTCCTGTCAAAGCCCTCTCATCAAAAATCAAGCTTTTAAAGGTTGAGATAAGAGTTTTTTGATAACAGTTTTTTTTTTCATATCAGATTCACGGGGCAGCACAGAAGGTTTCAGAAAATAGTTTTTCGAGGCGAGCAGAATGATGCAAATGCATTTATGCATAATGGCTAAAAATGGATTGCTTTTTTTCAATCTCAGCAAATAGCGCGCAGAAACAACATAAAAATAATGTTCATATTTTCAGTCTGATCTTCCCTAACCCCCGCAGGGTCATGTCAAAGCTTCATTACTGTAATGGCTTTGCGTTTATTGGCAGTAAGACATGACAGGCTGAGACAGATGACATCACTCATGTTTGAAACTGGTCTTTTTTATCTAGTAATTCGCATTGCCAGCCATGGCAATTTTTCTCTGCTCTGCATGTTTTTATCATCCATCCTGCATAAGGTGCGTCAGTTCGCCTCAATCACTATAATTGAGCAAGGTCAGGTTGCACCAGGACCTATAACAATCAATAGAGGTAAAATAAAAGGCAGCTTCTGTTTACGGTTTTAAATCCTCTTTCTTTACCAGCAGTTATAGGCCACTGTGGGCTCAGGTAAGATACATTTTTTGTACCATACCATTTTTACCATTTTTAATAAGAATCTTGAGGCTGAAAAGTGCCTGAAAATTAAGAACATGTTCAGAGCATCTTGAGGCTGAGAACTAGTACTAAAGTAAAGACCTTGTATTGAGAGAATACAGTTGAATGGGAGGACTCATCACTAAAGTACAATTTAATGTTCCTGGGATTGCATTACCGGGTGCTTAGAATACTAATTATGCACCAAAAAAATGCTTTAAGCCATTATTTTGCATAATTAGTGAATTAAACATCATAAGGATAAATAAATATCTCACAGTTTAAAGAACACTTAGGGCTGAAATCGTCCAGAAAAGGAACACTCATGCTCCGCCTCCAAAACAGACAGGCTCATAAAACAAGAGTATATTAGTCTTAATGCCAGCACATCCAGCCATTTTAAAAACCACAAAGCAAATCTACCAACTATCAACTCAATAAAATAACTCCATTCATGAAGGATGCTTAAGTTCAGCGAGTTTGGGTATTGCATTTTGTCTGTGTATTAAAGGTATTATTGATGGTTTCAATCAGATGGTTTAAATAAACATACAGTTCTGGTATAACTGCCAGTGTATTCAAGAAGATTATATGTACACAGCTTGAGTATCATACCTGACACATTCGCCTCTCATTTTCATTCATAATTGTATATTTTTGTGTAACATTTCTATTTAATTTCACCAATCAATATCATAATATATAGTGATATTATTATATATATGTAGTTTGTAAGTACCAGTCAAAAGTTTGGACACAACCACATTTTTTCCAACAAGTAAGGATTACAAAAGAAACACACCCTGCATTTAGCCAAAATATACAAAACCCAAAACCAGTGAAGTTGGTACGTTATGTAAATCGTAGATAAAAACAGAATACAATGATTTGCAAATCCTTTTCAACTTAAATTCAACTGAATACACTGCAAAGACAAGATGGTTAATGTTCAAACTGAGAAACATTTTTTTTTTGTGTAAATAATCGTTAACTTAGAATTTAAAGGCAGCAACACATTGCAAAAAAGTTGGCACAGGGGCCTCTTTACCACGTGTTACGTCGCCTTTCCTTTTAATGACACTCAGTAAACGTTTGGGAACTGAGGAGACCAATTTTTGACGCTTTTCAGGTGGAAGTCTTTCCCATTCTTGCTTGATGTACAGCTCAAGTTGTTCAACAGTCTGGGGTCTCCGCTGTCGTATTTTACGCTTCATAATGCACCACACATTTTCAATGGGAGACAGGTCTACAGGCAGGCCAGTCTAGTACCCGCACTCTTTTACTACGGAGCCATGCTGTTGTAACAAGTGCAGAATGTGGCTTGGCATTGTCTTGCTGAAATAAGCAGGGGCGTCCATGAAAAAGACGTTGCTTGGATGGCAACATATGTTGCTCCAAAACCTGTATGTACCTTTCAGCATTAATGGTGCCTTCACATATGTGTAAGTTGTCCATGCCTTGGGCACTAATACACCCCCATACCATCACAGATGCTGGCTTTTGAACTTTGCGCCTATAACAGTCCGGATGGTTCTTTTCCTCTTTGGTCCGGAGGACACAACGTCCACAGTTTCCAAAAACAATTTGAAATGTGGATTCGTCAGACCACAGAACACTTTTCCACTTTGCATCAGTCCATCTTAGATGAGCTTGGGCCCAGCGAAGCCGGTGGTGTTTCTGGGTGCTGTTGATAAATGGCTTTCGCTTTGCATTGTAGAGTTTTAACCTGCACTTGCAGATGTAGCGACGAACTGTAGTTACTGACAGTGGTTTTCTGAAGTGTTCCTGAGACCATGTGGTGATGTCCTTTACACACTGATGTCGGTTTTTGATGCAGTACCGCCTGAGGGATCGAAGGTCACGGGCATTCATTGGTTTTCGGCCTTGTCGCTTGCGTGCAGTGATTTCTCCAGATTCTCTGAACCTTTTGACGATATTACGGACCGTAGATGATGAAATCCCTAAATTTCTTGCAATAGCTCGTTGAGGAATGTTGTTTTTAAACTGTTCGACAATCAGCTCACGCATTTGTTCAGTAAGTGGTGACCCTCGCCCCATCCTTGTTTGTGAATGACTGTGCATTTCAGGGAAGCTGCTTTTATACCCAATCATGGCACCCACCTGTTCCCAATTAGCCCGTTCACCTGTGGGATGTTCCAAATAAGTGTTTGATGAGCATTCCTCAACTCTCTCAGTCTTTTTTGCCACTTGTGCCAGCTTTTTTGAAACATGTTGCAGGCATCAAACTCCAAATGAGCTAATATTTGCAAAAAATTACAAAGTTTACCTGTTCGAACATGAAGTAACTTGTCTTTGCAGTGTATTCTATTGAATATAGGTTGAAAAGGATTTGCAAATCACTGTATTCTGTTTTTATTTAGGATTTACATAACGTGCCAACTTCACTGGTTTTGGGTTTTGTATATAAATCTAAAATTCCTCAAAATAACTAACATTTGCAATTATGATTGCTGAACATACAACATCACACCAGAATGACAATAGAACTTCCCACCGCCGCGCCTCTTTTTTTGGCTCGCTCCTCCCAGACCTTTCTGCACAGGAAGTCCAAAATAAGTATAATTTCATTTCACATTTTGAAAATGGAATGACTTCGTGTTTTTATTTATCAAGATTTTTTATTTTTTTTCTAAATCAATCCCAGATGTTGGCCACTGTCCTGTGAACTAAATTGTTTATTTTTTTTAACTTCAGACTATTTATCCATTACCTAAAGTGATTTTGTGATATTACACAAACAAATCTGATCACTTAAATTAGTAAACACACACACACACACATACAAATATAAATATATATATATATATATATATATATATATATATATATATATATGTATATATATATATATATATATATATATATTTTATATATAATTTTTGAATTGAACAAATTTTTGTTGTTTTTGTTCTGTCAGCCAAGTCAATCATCAAATCTGAATCCAACTGCAACTGAGACTGAAAACAAAAAGCACTTAAAACACATACACTACTGCTCAAAAGTTTGGGATCACTTGGAAATGTTCTTGTTTTCCATGGAAACACGCATGAAATTAGTCTGAATAGGAAATATAGCAAATGAACAGAACATGCTGACATTGTCTGAGTTAGAAATAATGATTTTAATGGAAAATGATGAATATGTACTTCAAACCTTCATCAAAAAACCACCTTCACTGTTGATTCTGAAACTGGTGTTTGATGGGAACAATTTAGCGCAGCTGCTAGTTCACAACCTGTGAGGCGTCTTTGTCTTAAACTACACACTCTCAGATATTTGTCTTCTTGCACAGTTGTGCATCGGGGCCTCCCACTCCTTTTTTCTGTCCTTGTTAGTGCCAGTTTGTGCTTCTCTCTGAAGGGAGTAGTTGACAGCATGGTAAGAGATTTTAAGTTTTCAATTTCTCGCATTGAATAGCCTTCTTTTCTAAGCACAACAATAGACTGACGGGTCTCTAAAGGAAGTTCTTTCTTTCTGGCCATTTTGAGCCTGTAAACAAACAAACAACTGCTGATGCTTCAGTTACTAAACCAACCTCAAGAATGCCATGCTCCTTTTTGCGATCCCGTATTAGTTCAACGATTTTCAGCTGTGCAACACATTTGCAGAAGGGTTTTCTAATAATCAATTAGCCTAATAAAATGCTTAACTTGGATTAGCAGCCATGCCAGGAGATTGATGCAGAGGACTGACAGTTGCTGATAATAGGCCTCTATGCAAAAATGTAGATCATTCTTTGAAAATCATCTGATTAATTTTAATCGTTTGTGAAATGGATAAAAATATTTGTGAAAGGGAAAAAAATGTTTCTGAAATGCATGAAAATGTATTTTTCTTTGGAAAACAAAGAAATCTGCAAGTGATCCCAAACTTTTGAGCGGTAGTGTAGGAACATGAGATGGCTGCAGTACAGTCCCGGGAGAACATCACCAGGGAAGATACCCAGTGTCTGAAGATGTAAGAGCTTCACAGAGAAAGATCCAGTGACGACCCATCTTCAGCTTTTGGGCAGAGGCCACCAGATTTTGATTTAAAATGTCCTGGTATTTCAAAGCGTTTATGATGCCATGCACCCTAACAAGGTTTCCAGGGCCTCTGGAAGAGAAACAGGCCTACAGAATCGACTGGCTATTTTCTTGTAGCCATTGCCTGACTTGTGAAGGTCGACACACATCTGCCTTACTTGAATGGTGTGTTCCTTTGTCTTTCCCATGTTGAAGAGTTGATAAGAGAAATGGCTTCTGTGTCACATCATATTTATACCCCAGGAAAACAGGAATTTATGATTTACTAATTAAATGTTCCTAGATACTCTGATCAACTTTGTAAACTACTGTAGAAATACTTCAATTACATTTAATTACTGGGAATTGTTAGGGGTGCCAGTAATTGTGGAGCAGGTGATTTTATGAAAAATAATTATTTCTTAGTCAGGGATTTCTTTTTTCCCGTTAAAATTCACTTGAGTTGAAGGTTACATTTTTCTACAATTTTCAGTGTGAGAGTATGCTTCTGCAATAAAAATTGAATTTATTTTAAGGCTTTTAACACATCTTAACCCGGGGTGCCAATAATCATGGAGGGTGCAGTATATATATATATTATACACATACACACGCACTACCGGTCAAAAGTTTTAGGACACCCAAATTTTCAACTAATAGCTTGAAATGGTACAAAGGCAAGTGGTGAACTGCCAGAAGTTTCAAACAAAAGGTAACGTTACCCAGGTTTTTTATACACCGTCGAGTAGGTGAAAGGATGGTTCCTCAGTGTGTGACATCAACTGTCAAACATGGAGGAGGTAGCGTGATGGTCTGGGGCTGTTTTACTGGACCCAGGGTCGGTGACCTACAGAGTGAAAGGCAGCCTGAACCATAACGGCTGCCTCAGCATTCTGCAGTGCCATGCAGTACCTCTGGTCTGCGCCTAGTTGTTCAGGGGTTCATCCTACAGCAAGATAATGACCCAAAACATAACTCCAAACTCTGCCAGAACTACCTTAGGAAAAAAGAACAAGACGATAAGCTTGAAAACATGGAGGGGCTGCACAGTCTCCAGACTTAAACCCCATCGAGACGGTTTGGGATGAACTGGACAGAAGAGTGAAAGCGAAGCAGCCTACAGGTGCCACACATTTATGGGAACTTCTGCAGCAGAGCTGGGAACAACTTTCTGAAGAATATTTGATTTCCATTGCAGAAAGATGCCACCAGTGTGTTCAACCGTTATATCTGCCAAAGGTGGGTACTTTGAGTCAAAAGTTTAAAATACATTTTGGTTTATAAACCGATTCCATGATTTCTTCTTTAACTTCCATTGTTAATTTGTTCTATCATTTCTATGCTTTCATTCCAGAGTACATTAAACTGCATAATTTTCAATTAAAAAAATTTGTCCTAAAACCTTTGACCGGTAGTGTATACACACACACACACGCACACACACACACACTAAACAATGAGAGTACTCACAAGAAAAATATCATTCAAAAAAGGAAATGAAAGTAAAGAAATAAAAGAAATATGATGTAAGAACAGAAAGTTTTTAGGATGTTACTCTGATGGCTCTACACTGAACTGACAGAGGTTACTACAACAGGAGCGGAGTGCATCAGTGATAATGCGCAGGCTGCCGTACACTAAAGCACCACTGTCTCTACAGGAGCCGGGGTCCCTCAATTTCACCTCTGAGATGATGGGTAAATCAGGGAAATCCAAACCTTTGGCTTTTTAGCTGTCATTTTTTCCTCACCCACAATTTATTTGTTCAATGCTTTTGGGTGTTTGCGGTTGAAAAAGGTCTGTAATGGAAAAGCAGTGTAATGATGGTGATGATTAGCTCATGAGCGGGTCAGTGTAATGAACGTACAGTAATGCTTCGTATGTTAAGAGCTGGAGCGGTTCTGCGTAATGAAGAGTACGGTTATGCTTTGCGTAATGGTCATTGGAGGGGGTCTCCATAATGAAGTCATGCTGTCACTCTGCCACTGTCCGCATCTGCTGCTTTTATCAACATGACGCTGCTGTCAGCGTCCTATTTCAGGAAAATTAAACAGCCTTACCGTAAACGGGCCCTGTCGGGAGGGGGAGAGAGGGAGAGCGAGTATATGAGTGCGCCTCTACGTTTGCGGGTGGAAGCGAAAACACATCCTCTCTATGTGGGAGAGCGCGTGCCCGATCATCTGTGCCTGTATGCACGCCTCTGCAAATGAGCGCGCGTAAAAGTTAACCAAAAACTATATGCATGTATGTGCATCTTAATGTGTGAATGTGTACGTCAACGGGAATCCACTTGTTCAGAGTCATGAAAATGAGGCTGCTGGAATGCATAACTTCAAAAACGAGACAATTTATACAAAAATTTGCAGCCCCAAATTCCAATAACTTTGTATGCTAGTTTGTATGTGCAAGCTCATTGGCTTGATTGTATGTTTGTGTAAGAGTTTACACAAGGCCACACGTACAGGAGTCTGTGTGTCTGACTGCGTACGCAAGCCAGCGACCGTGTGCAGTGAGTAGAGAGCAGATGGGGGGACAGGATGCTTCAGAACGACCCCCCCCCACTATCCCCCCACCCCTCCTATTGACATGATAATGGGTACAAATTGATAAAGACATTTCACTCGCTGCCTGACAACTCCTTGACACAATACACAAACACTTCCCCACCCAGGAGCGCTCATTAATCACAAACCCCACCCCCTCCCTGTACACCCCTCCACCCCCAGCAGTTTAATCAGCTAATTCCATCTCCCCGGCTGCTCCCGCTGGCGCTAACAGCGCTCGCGCCGCCAGATAATCCCATCATCCTCACCACTTAATCTGCTTTAATGAAGTCCTGATCCACCAATTAGACACAATCGCGCGGCGGCACTCAGATAAATAATCGCGCCATTGAGGGGGCCTCTCTGTCCGAGAGCTCTTCGCCGGCCAATTGGCGCACAAGTCAGGGTGCTCTCCTTTACATCCTTTTACTTAACCCTTCAGCAAGAACACCGCTAAACACCGCTTTGATTACGGTCGCACTGACTGGCATTTCATCCCCGTCTCCCCTAAAGCATATGAGGAAATGTTACATTTGCCTCTTACCAAAAAATATCAAGGCCTGACATTTTTATTTGGTACTGCTTCTGTAGGGTTTGTCAATCTCCCCGTTAACACAAAATTCCTGCAGAGCTCCCCCTTCCAGCCCAAAAGGAAGTGATGTATTTAAAGAACACCACGCCTTAGGTGGTCCTTCAAATAAAAATATATTGATCAACAACCCCCCAGCCACTCCCAAAAAAAGAGTTACTGTTTATTGCTGGCAGTACACTTTCATTTCATCACTTGGTAAAACATAAATATATAAATAAACTGGCCTTTGGGCCAACGTGTTTATACAGAGATAAAGTGCTCACCTTCCCAGATGAAATTACCCAAAAGCTGTTGCAAATCAATATAATCAATGCAATCAGCTAACTGACACAGGCAATCTCAGGGCCGCTGTGGAAAAAAAAATGAAAAAACCTGTTTGGGATCTTTCAATCTTTTCGCCCTAATCGCCCCCCAGGGCCGCATTTGCACCCAACATTTGTACACTTAATTAAATTACAGAGTGCTGCTGCCTTCCAAACTGTGAGAGCATTGCCTTGGACTGGCTCCAGTAATTAAAGCAATACCCTTTGTGATTGTCGCAATGCTCTCTAATTAACTAATTAAGCGCTTTAACCCAAACACTCGCAGAATTAATGAGCATCCTGGAAGCGTCTTATAAAGTGGCCCCGAGTACGGCAAACCATAACTCACTGCAGCTTTCCCGGCACTGTAATATCCTTTCTGCCATTACTTGTTTGTGACAGTAAACTCCCATCAGTCACTGCCTGCTAGCTTGATTGCACTGACCTATGGCGGCTCCCTCTGTGTGTCTATAGGGCTCAAAAGCTCCTTACACACACACACACACAGACACACACACACATACTGTGAGTGCAGTCATATTCTTTTTAGCCGTCATTTAACGAGAGAAGCTCCAAGGAGAACAGATTTCTCTTTATCGGACATGCCCAGAGAGAAACGCGAGACAGAACAGTTGCAAGTAGGGACCAATAGAGAGAAACCGGTAAAGACCCTGGAGTGGTTTGGGGGCAAAAGGGCCTTGCTCCAGAGCCAAAGGGCAGACTTCTCTCCAACTTCATTCAGGTGCAAGTCGGTTTTCCAGGCTCCACTGAGAGATCCAACGGCAAACTCTACAGTTACTTGTCAAACAAACTACCTATAGGCTACCCTGCCAATGTATACTGAGCAACAAAAGAAACGCAAGTTAGCTAGTTAGTTAATGTACTCTTATGGTTACTCAGTCAAAGTGACCGTAAAATAAAGAAAAGTTTGATGAAACGAGTGTAATTGTGCACCCGCTAATGATAAATTTGATTTTCTAAAATAATTATGCGCAAACTTATTTTACAGTCTGCCTTTAATTAACTTGCATTTCTTTTGTTGTTCAGTATACTACTAGTTCAAATTTTTTTTCAACCCTTATGTATCCTTAATTGTTTGCCCCTTCGGTGATACAAAATATGTTTTCGGTAATGTCAAGACAAAGCTGAAGTGAGTAATAAATGCTTAAACATCCGGATCAAAACACCCACGGAATTTGCCATTTTCCCTTTAACAGCAAAGTCAAATGACATGTAGCCGTTTTATAACAAGAGGTAGAAAAAAAGCTCTCATTGAAGACTAGAATAGTCTGTTTCCCTGTTAGTGTTCTGACACCCAAAAGCCAAACACACCGGCAATTTAGTAAGGAATCATCTCCAGAAATAAAATATTGCTGCCCTACAAAAGCAAACAAAAATGGTCTTAGTGTTAAGTAACCTTTTGTACACGCAAAATAATATAACGATGATGCCAGGTCTACTATCTGCATAAGCTAAAAAGTAAATTAGTTTGCAAAATGCCTGCAATGTGTAATGATCATATCTGTGGCTAACTTCCCAGATCCCAGACCAATAAAAGGCTCTGCATACGGCTATGAGTGGCAATATCTGCACAAATAGAAATATCTGTTCAATATAATGACTAACACACACCTCATGTCTCACTCTCGCTCACTTTGAAGACGAGAAATTAACAATGAGAGGGAAAAAAATGAATTGTCAACAAATCTCTCATTGCTTGACAACCAACACAAAAAGGAGGAGGGAGCACTAGCTTTTGCATTAACCAATTTAAGCTCACAACACGAGTGGGAATTTATTACAAAATGAACAAGTGTTGCCACTAAACGTGGCCATGTCTCCCGCCAGGTCACGAAAATTGACTGGTGTCGGCGTATCACACTAATACACATTGAAGCCAAAGATGAATGAAATCGGTCAAACCGTTCTTGTGATATCGCGTTCACAACACACGGGACGTGACGGACAGACAGAGCTTAATACTATGTCCCGTGCTCCGCTTGGGACAATTAAGCTTACTGAGATTTTGGCTAAGCAATGATCAGTAGATGTCACTGTCACGTGACTACCAAAGACTTCCACAGCCTCTCTCTGACTAAACCTTTTTGAGGGCTGGAAAAATGGCTATCGCCAGTTTATTTATTGTTTGGTAGCATTTTAATTATTTTACCCTTTGATGCATAGTGGTAACTAAAGTAAACAAACCCACCCACCACTCTTATCGAGCAGTGGGGAAAAGAGTCATGCATTAAAAGGGCCAAAACATTGCACAACTTTACAGAAAAATTGCAAAAAATCAGCGTCATAATATCTGGACTCCATATTGCTAATTTCATTTCACGCTGGTTCTGTACAAAAGTTGTCTTTCACTTCACTCAGTAGGCTCAGACCCTCCCATTAGCTGTGATTGTTACTCTGAATTCACTGAATTTAGACTAATCACTCCACTGACAGCTGCTCACGCTTACAAAGTGTGCAGGTCAAGTGTCAGGGGACTCAGGCAAAATTCAAGCCTCTCATTCTCACTATATCTTCATCTAAGTATCGCACCTCAACAATGAGCACTGAGCCTCTGTTTCAACATGGACACGTCACACAACAAATCTCCCAGATGTAATATTGTGATGTAATCTCTGCCTAAAATGATTCTGAACCTTTAATTTGCACAAGCCATGCTTTCTCAAACTCGAATACAACACAACTCTCACATGATTATTGAAAAAGACCGCAACAGTCAACCAAGCACAGAGTAAATTCATAAATTAAAACGCAGCCTGAACCAGATGGCTCCACTAATCATATAACATCACACTCAAGCTCCTTGGATTCTACAAATTACACCCACACTCCAGCTCAAAGTCCTCATTCTGGGTCCCAGAGAGCCACAGGGTCCACAGGCTTTTGTTTCTGCCTCATTAGCAACACTTAATTTGGGTCCAGGTGAGGTGAGTTAACTGCATATTGTAAACCAATAGTAGGTGTTTCCCACAATCTGATTGGTTAATTACCCTTGTTGAATAGTGTTCGACATCCCTGAAATGACAGGACCTTTTCACCTGCTCATGAATACATTAGCATGCAGAGGTGTATAATCCAGGGGTCAGAAAGTAAAAATCCTACCATGTTTCCATTCCAACTGTAAACTCCTGTCAGCAGATTTGACTTGTTAGTTTTACCTCCCAGCTGAAGAATAGTATCAGCTGCCAGGTCTTTTGTGGCTGCAACAATATCCTGGGATGGACTTTTACTTTCTGAACCTGGATTATACACCTCTGTTAGCATGAAAACGGACCTACTTTCGCTCATTCAGCCCATCAGTTCAACTTGACAGGTTGCGGAATTCTAGCGCGTGACTCGCTGACCTAATTGGGACGGATCACGTTGCCATACGAAAGAGTCCATGCAAAAAACGTTTTTTTCTCGCTTATGGTTTACAATATTAATAAATAGTTACGTTTGTGAAATTTATGGTTTACAATATCGATAAATAGTTACGTTTGCGAAATTTCCTGGGATTCATTGGAATTCAACGCCCGCAAATTTAAACGTTTGAAACCTCCAACTAACGTCGTCGGTTTTGAAATAAATTTGCGGGCGTTGAATTCCAATGAATCCCGGAAATTTCAAAACGTAACTATTTATCTTCATAATCGACTGCTTTAATTGATTAAGTGAGGAAAAACAACTGAACTCAACAGAGACTGTGGCTCTCTGGAACCAGGAATGGAGATCACAGCTCCACCGCATTAGGATCAATGGGGGGGTGAATCCTTCACAGGGTACATCTGAGAGACTGAATTCCCTCATGAACCAGCGAAGCTGAGCCTGCCTGAAACCCAGCACCCCTGTCAATGACAGACATACTGTACAAAGGGAGCTTCACCGCACTCATTAAATACCACACATCAGATGGAGATGGTTTTCTAAAGAGACCCAGGATCAAGCCACTCAACACTGAACTGTAATGTCTGCCGAATCAAAAAATTAACTAATTGATTGATTACAAGATCAATGAAACACATGGGCGGTTTATAGTTCAGGGGAAATTAGTTAAAGCAACACATTATAACCGGGCATAATGAACAAACAAACAAAATTAACTCCATGACCTTGGAACAGCAGGGCTGCACTACGGGGCCATTCAAATTCTGTCAGAAATAAAGCGGTACACGACAGCAGCAATCTCTGCGGCTGCTGCCCGCCCTGCAGGGGGAAATGACATCATCCTGGGTTTGACATGTCACATCACTCAACATCCCAGCCAATAGCATGGTACCGTGCACCTTTACCTAGACTCCAAACACAAATCCTGTGCAACAAATGTGCTCCCGGAGGATATAGTGGGGGTGGATGTCAGGGCCACATGCGGGTAAATGATAACGAAAATGTAATCCATTCTAGCAGAATGTGTGTGTGCCTGCGTGTGTGCGACGGGGGTCCACTAGCGTTTCCTGCCCCAATTCCTCCATAGGGTAGGGGTCGCCATGGAGATTGATTAGGACGAAGAGTGAGGTACGATGTCACTTTGATCCTGGCGACCTTGCGGATGATAAATCGTCAGGCCTGAACAATTTTGAGTAATTGTTTCATACCGAGTGGGCCTGAGTTAGGGCCTACAATGCCGAATGAGCAACACCAGGAGCCAACCCCACTGAAAAGCGTGTAACACACACTTAGTGCATTCAAAAATCCACACACTGCTCAAATACAACAGACTTAAACAGCACAAACATCACACACAGAAGGAAATGTATAAAAATACAAAAAATACAGAAAAAGCACAAATACACACATACACAACAGTGAATAAGAATGCAGACATCTCTCAGGCTATTTCACCACCCAGAAAACCTAAATCATATTTCTACTCTTACGAACACAGTAGATAACAAACATATATTAACACTACCACACGCTCTGTGCATACAGCACACATTAACACCAGCATACAGTGTGTACACGGCGGATTAATAACCACACACATGCAGCATGTAGATGAAATAATAGCACATACAATAATAGGGCATGCAACACACGTCAACACTGGCACTCACTGCATGCAACACACGTTAACACCAGGACCCAGTGCACACATCACAAATTAACTCCTGAGCACAAACAGTACACAGATGATATCAAGCACTTGGACAAACAGGACATGCAACACACATGGACACTAGTGCATACTCAGTACATACAATGCACATCAACACCACCACTCACAGTATATACAACAAGAGACACATGGGCCTGTATCACTCACCTGGTTTGACATCGTAACAATTCTTTTCACTTATGCAGTGCTATAAAGTGAACATCAGGCGACTGAACAACATGCCAACATAGTCATATTAACATCTAGAGCAAGTACTGAAGTGATGTAGATCCCTCAGAAATCAGTTGTGGCAGCGAGTGCGCGATTAACTTCATGAGAAGTCACTGTTATATAAGAAAATGCGGGTTAAGCGGGTGAGTCTATAGAGTTCCTCACTAAATGGATGTTTAATTAATGCAGTAAAAAATGCCAACATTTCTATTTCATCTGGACCAAGACTGTGAACGCTTTTAGCGAGTTTGATTCAAATCTACCCATTGCAACTCGAGAAGTTGAAAATGTGTCAGCCAATCAGATACCAGAGCAACCACATCGGACACTAAATAACTTAATATATACTATGAGGCAACTACCCGTAACAAGCAACAATGTACAAAATTTTGTGCAGATAATGTAATAAGTTAAAATAAATAAATACAAAATTTTAAATGTATAGTATGAGCTCACAAATGGTTAATTCGAACACACGGGAAAGCCGGCAGACCACGTGCCGACAAGAAGAGTCCGACATGAGCCTCTCCCCTCATGAAAGAAGAATGAGCAAAGAAAAATTGTAGGATACAGTTTCCTCAACATTACCCCAGGCTGTAAAAATCATGGTTTAAAAGCTGTTCATTCGTGAAAAGTCATGATATCACGATTGACACAACAAAACAGGGATCAGGAGATTGGGATGCAGATGGCCGGAAAAATTGCCGCCGGAGTTGCGGCTCACTTTTAAGTGCTTTGCGCCACTGTTGCACGTGCTCTGTGTGTTTGATGCAGTATTCTTCTGTCGGCCAAGGCGCGCACAAACAAAATAGTAGGCTATTTTTTTTTTAAAAAGTTAAATAAGAGTGTTCCCAGAATAACATCTTTGGTAAGAACTTAGTTAACTTTTAGATAGGCTATCTTTGTCTTGTTTTCCCAAATAAACCAGAAGTTTCACAAACCTTTTTTCACAAATCGTTTCAGAACTATTTTCACTCTCCCAGTGTCAATCTAGACGAGGTTTTTCAAGTAGATTTTGATGTAGACGGTAGACCCAGTTTTATCAGAAAGCAGAGTTAGTTTAGCTGGTTCGATTGTCATAAGGCAGCTCCGTATGCTACAGCAGCTAAAAACTTTTTTTCACGAATTCTTAACAAACAAACAAGTATACAAAAATGAGGTAAGATCATGGCACCACAATAACTACTGTATTGATTGAGGAAGGTATGACTTGGCAGCCGGACACTTTGTTGGGCTTATGAGCAAGTTCTGTGTCCAGAGAACACGGCTCGCCAATTTCTCCTCGGTTAGCAACGATACCGAACGGATATCCCGCCGAATTTAGCATTGAAATGAAAAGCTGCGCGTCTCGTTCCAAAAATTAGGAGGCGCAAGACAAGTGTCGTAACGACATCGCACAAGACAAAAAAGACGTAATGGCGTAATATTCTGCGCACGCACCCTCGCGCCCGGCACACTGCGGTAAGCATAAACCAGGCTAAAACGGCCTGTCCCCAAGTCCCTAGTTATATCCCTGGAACTGGTCAGATCCCTCGTATCAGCGGGATAACTCAAAAATAATTCAGGGGATGATTTTAAAATTTTATGCTGCCAAATAACTTTTAGAGAGGAGGCGCTGGATTGGTGATGGGATTTGTAAGGTTAGAAAGGAGTGTGGTGCGGTGACTGGGCAGCGGAGAACAGGAGTTGCTTTTAATTGGGGGCATTTTGGGGATATACCTTTGCTGTCGTGGGCAACAGTATAGGTCTTGTTTTAATAAGCTCATGCTAACGTTATCACACCAAGACTCAAAGCAAAGTAACCTTTAAATATAAAGGTTCTGGCATAACCTTTCAAAATGCATAGGTCATCAAGTCCTGAAAGGAGCTCCAGTGCTTTGTGAACTTGAACACCGCTTTCCTCCACCACATAATACTAGTAAATGCAAACCTTTGTTTCTTCTACTCACGGTGATTTGTGAAAAAAACATCAGTGAACACCTGCCGCCGCATTCTCTGCCTGGTTGTGACACCAAACTGGAACTGCAGAAAATACTTTGAGAGCCCCGATTCAAAAAAAAAAAAGAGCGCAAATGTACTTCCAAGTTAACAGGTTCTCTTTATAACAAACAGTCTCCAGCATTGAAACGACTGTAAAATTGCACAGCCTGGACTCTGCATCGACCCCTGAAACACATTGGTTTATAGCAGGAAATCTTATGGGGAAATGAAGGAATGTTTCCCTGACGATGAGTGTTCCATTAAGTGGTGAGGGCATCAGCATTTTGGCATGCTGCCAAAGGTAAAAATATTACCGGCCTAAATTTACAGTATCACTAAATCAATCCCATGAAAAGTAATGTGAATATATTCATTCAATAACTTTTATTAATCTTCCCCATTCCTTTACCTCTCTTGCTCTCCCTTTTTCTCTATGTGAAGATTGAAGTCTAATAAACTGTTAAATGGCGTTTGGTTGGTACAGAGGGTAAGCGCAGGAAGGACTGCATTTGAATGATCAGGTTGAATGAGCTATAAAACAGTTCCATTCCATACGGTCAACAGTGACAGACTATGGGGAGCAAGGAGGCCCAGAGAAAAAAGACAGATGGATAAATTTGGCTTCATTGTCAGTTCAGTTACCATTTCAGGTCCTCTGTCAGACGTCAATCATCATAGCGACGTCCCACCACTCTGTAAAAGTTAGCATTCAGTTTATGTTTGGCCTTTAGGTGATGCATGTTGACAGGTGACTCTCTTGGCTGCCAAGCAAATTTCAAATGTACTTTGCACATTTAAAAAAACACAACTGACACTTTGAAGCATGTCCATTTTACGGCTTACAACAGTAGTCTATTAATCTGTGTCTATCTGGTTTGCAGTAATTAAGAGAAGCTGAATTTTCCCAGTGGAGAGTGGTTTTCTGCCAAAAGCCCCAACACATCTAGTTACATTACGAATTTAAAAAGCCAAGCACCTTGCTTTTAGATTGAATAAAAGAATCAATCAATCATTAGGACTTCAGCAATACAGATTTTTTTCATCCTTTATATGCTTCATAAACGGACATTCCCGAATAAGTAAATGTGAAGACTGAATTTCCAAGTCAGAATATGAACTTATTCTACCATCTTCCGGAAGAGCAACACCGGAGTCTGTCTCCCCCTAGTGGTATCACTGCAAGTGTCCAGATGATAGAACTCGGTACAACAAAGACCAGAACTGACAAGGCCAAATAAATGTTTCATTAAAGCAAATGACATAAGAGCACAGATCATAAAAAAAGAATTACGCGCAAGTCAGATTTTAATCATACATAAGTTCCTTCACTTTTTATCTTTTTACTGAGATTATAGGCAATTCTCATCATTCAGACAACACTTATTCAAATGATGCATAACAAACCATTGCATACATGAGTCAGAGAGTGACATTTCACGCAGACAGAGATGCGTTTGCCCCCATAGAGGTCAGCCACTCCAGAGACATAATGCCCATATTAACTTATGACAATATTCTTTTTTTTACCTGATTCAGCTAAGATATCAGCTTATTCCTATACCGCTTCCTGATATTACCTCTGTGAAAAGGTAAAGCTCCCAGAAATGGAAAAAATAAACAAAAATCAAACAAGGCAGGTTCCTCCCCTGATAAAAATCAGTTTTTCTAATTAGACAAATTCTAAAATGTATCAAATGCATGGTTAACTCACAATTGATACAAAGTATAATGGGTCTTACTGGCAGAAGTGGTAAGAGTATGACTAGGTCACAGATTACCAGCAACATAATGCTGAACAGCAGCCAAAATAAAACGCTACAAATAAAAGCTGAGAGGAAATGCCCCATCCAGGTTTATCATCGTCAAATAGTGGTATGGCCAGCAGCCATACCACTATTCGATCTCCTCCAGCCATGAGGCTGAAGCCAAGCAGGTGTGGGCTTGGTCAGTACTTGGATGGGAGACCTGGGAAAACCAAGCTGCTGTTGGAAGAGGTGTTGGTGGCCAGTAGGTAACGATCTTCCCTCTGATGGAATAATTTCCGATGCCCCAGTGCAGTGATGGGGACACTGTAGTGAGGGAGACGCCGTCTTTCAGATGAGACGTTAAACCGAGGTCCTGACTCACTGTGGTCATTAAAGATCCTATGACACTCATCGATAAGAGTAGGAGTTCCCCGGTGTCTTAGCTAAAGTCCCAACCTGGCTCTTTTGACCCGTCACCTAATCATCCCCTGATATAACTGGCTGTGCAAATCACCCTCTCCCTCCCCACCTCAACCCCCAGGGCTCCCTTGAAAAAGAGATTTCAATCCCAACGGCACTTCCCTGGTTAAATAAGGGTTAAGTAAAATCATCTGGTCATATAAGGCCCAGAAATCCAAAGTAATTAAACCCTTCTTTTTTTCTAAATCCAAGTCTCCTTTTTTATCAAAATATTAGGACCTAGCAGAGTGATTTCAGTTATATGTGAGAGTTTTCAAGAAAATCAAATTTACACAAGTCTCCTTTAGTCCTTATTCAAAGGCTAGCAGATGGCATTTAACTATACAGCCATGTATAAATGCAAATAGTGAAATTCCCCTGCATAATAGACCTCCAATTATGTCTAAACCTGAAAAGTTCCAAAAATGATATTGGTGACATAAAGGCATTCCCTTTCCCAGAGGTGGCAGTGAGTGATGCATGCTAAGAAGTAAAACAGACAGCATTTCAGAGGCTACAGCAACCACTCGGTACCAAACGATTGGCCAAACTCAGTCCCTCCAAGTCAACAGAAATAATTGTTCACTGGACTGTCCTGGGCACCGACCGTTACCCACGAAGAGACTACGAAGAGACTAGCAGTGCAACTTGTTCCCTTATTGAACAGCCCACAGTCAACCACATTCTCCCTTCCACTGTCCCCGGTCAAACCATTGCATTCACTGCTGTAGTTTTAATGGTTTATTCTGCATTCAAAATCTTCCGAATTGACTTTCAATCTCTCTTTCTACAGCCAGTTACATGTACTTGTGTGTTTGAGTTCTACCCCCTGTGCACAGCTGGGCAGTACTGTGTGAATATCCTCACATAGTCCCGTATCAGGAAGAACGGTTGCCGTGACAACCAGCAGCATTTAAGTCTACATTCATGCCCAGGGCCAGAGTTCCTTGCTGCAGTTTCCATGGCAACATGACTCCAGATGACAAAATATACACAGCAGAGGGCGCAAGTGCACGAACGTGACCGAACGTCTGAATAACAGTTTCCCATTTGGAGGCCTGCGTGATCGGTGGACCTCCTGAGCAGCAAGCAAACATATAATCACCCACAGCTCCAAATTTCAGCGGTAGAAATCACTCACTAACACCCAATTTTGTATTCCTAAAACCAGGTGGATTCTGGGTAGCCATGCTGCAGAGGGTGGGAGGTGTGTCCAGAGATGGGGCAGGACCTGGGCAGGGCCCCCACAGAACCATCATACCCTGTTAGCGTTAGCGTTAGCCGCCAGCTCCAGGCTCTGCAGGTGCTGCACCTGCTCCAGCACCCAGCTGATGTCGGGCCGCTCCTGGGGATTGGACACCATGGTGGAGCTGAGCAGAGTTTGGAGGCCTTGGGAATACCTGCACAGACGAGGAGGGCGAATCATCATTTAAAACAGACAGGGCGCTTTTCGGACTCAAGAAGAACAAAAGCATGCATTTTAAATTGCTGAATTTGTAATTGTTGTACCAAAAATTTAGAAGGTCCATTTTACAAACTCTGTACTAAGTACACAGCCTGTTCATACATGGCCCCTGCGGTCAGTTAGGGAGGGATGCAAACCCTCCGCAAGCTGCTTCTCCACACACTGCAGCCATAAGTGCAGAGAGGGGGCTGAGGGGGCCCATTCATACACACAGGGAGCGGCTTATAGCCTCGCAGCTCTAGTGTTTAAAGGGCACTCCGGGGGTTAAAGCCCCAGTGTACCCACAGTGAGATCAGTGCAGCTGTTGAGCTAAATGACCATAACAAATCAATAATAATAATGAACACAGAGAGCGAGCGGTGGCAGCCCTGACAGTGAAATGGAGGGACACTCATGTAATACACACCGTTACTTCTGCCAAGTGACTCGCGCTTCGATAAAGTTCCCTTGAGTGACGTGATGCCATCTTTGTGCAGCCCTGGCAGGGCTGAAAGCCACAGCCAAAACCAACACTAAGACCTTAGAAACTGGATAAATTATAGTCACACAGCCCAATTTATTGTCCTCAGGGTACTACAATTCCCAGCATGCAGCATGAGGGCTCAGATGGGCTAACCTGCAGGGTAAGGGGATGCTGACAGGGTTCTGTACAGCCAGCGCCACACTGTCGCCCTTCTGGAATATCAGGTCAAACGGCCCCTCCAGCATCATCATGCAGAACAGCACACAGCCCAGGGACTGTGCAGCAGAGCAGGGACACAGTGGAGCTCAGGTAAGAGCAGGGTCCGTCTCTCACTCATGTGATGATATCACTCTGGTATTACAGTCATGGTAAGGTACTGAATATCACCCGAGCATCTCACTTTTTAACAGTAAGGCGAGGGCACTTTTTGCTGACTGCTGGATGACTTGAATGGATTTTTACTGCATCCTTTTTATAAATGAATGTTCAAAACACAGCCAAGCGATTCAACGTGCATTTGCGGACATACAGCAGATCGGGCAAACAATTCCTCTCTTTAGCCACCCAGCAAATTTTTTTTTTTCTTTGTTTTCTGTAGATAGTTGCCCAGACCCTACGTACGCTCTCGCTCCCAGCCTGACCCAGCGCAAAGGAGTCAAGGGATCGAGGCCTGTAATTACCCTCAGAGAGCATCAAACTTCAGCATTTACTAGAGCCGCAGGAGATCAAGCTTCTGCGCACATTTTCCGCTGAAAGCCCACTCAAAAACAACTGATTTACCCCAAAGGAAATGGTATCATCTTGAACATTAAAATCTATATTTTAAAATTTTCTGAGAATTAATCTCGATGGACTAATTTGTTTCCTGAAATTTCCAAATTTCCTAAAGATTTTTTCTGTTTAATTCAATTCCATTTTCATGTTTAAATGCACAGTGTGAGAGCTCTGGTGCTACAAAAAAAAGCTTTATGGTCAAACATGTCAGCCTCAATATAGTGGCATAAATAGTAGTGTATGACGCCCTTGATTTCAGCTCCCACTGAAATCCATGAAACAGTAATTGGAAGCCGCCTCAAATACTCATATCTCTCGAAGGAAGGCCCGTGTTACCCAGATGTCTGTGCGTTCGTCGATGATGCAGTGGCTCTCCACGGTGAACAGCTCAGGAGCTCGATAGGAAATGGTGCACCTCTGGGCAGCCCAGTCCTGAAACAGCATGAGGGGAAAGGAGAGTGACAACTGTGAAAATATTTTCCGTAAGTGCACTTTAAACACTCCCCCTCTGTCACGGCAAAAACGGGAGTCATTATCCATGGTTTTTCCATGATATTTGAGAACGTGTTAGGGAAGCTTACGATTTGAAAAGGCCCAAACCACAACAACCGACCACAACGAAATAAGCTGCCCATAATGTCAACTTATGAAGACATGTAACCAACCATATTTAAGTATGGTCATAGCCCTTGGAAGTGACAGAGAGGATGGGCCAGTCATTTTGGAATAAAAAATAAAAAGAAAATATTTTAGGATATCAAAGTCTTGCAAATTTATTTTTAAAAAGTTGCAATCAATTATTTTTAGCTCGAAATAATACAATTTTCCCATTCTGTGCATGAAAGTAATTATAAACAAGTGTCCTCCAGCCTCCAGGTTATGCCCTGCGAGACATTCCTTACTGCAGCTAGTGAAAACCTCAGTGATCATCCTGAAATTCAGGCTGACAGTAAGTCCTTATACCCCATAAGCTGAAAGAGACTGTATGGATGAGGTGAGTTACACACAGGTGTGTCGGGCAGGGAGGCGCACCTGTACAGTCATGGCTTCCCGTGAGCCCCGCACCTCGATGCGCGCTCGGTTCATGGACCCCAGATCCATCAGCACGGCGCGGTCGTCCTCCTCCAGAAGCACATTTGTGGGCTTTATGTCTCTAAAAAGGGAGAACACAAGCCCTTTAATACAGCAACATTACATTCATGCTGAACTGTGTTACTCTGGTTACACTAATCTGTGCTACACTAGCACTCAGCACAGTTACACTCGCACTGCGTTACTGCATCTGCACTGCAAAGGATTAACTTGTAATGAACTTCGCAGCCCTATTGCTCTCAACTGCCTGACATCAATTGTGCTACGATCAATTACATTCCCCAGCATCATTTCTGCTGAATAAAATCCAGTACAATGCAATGTCTATTTTGCCCAAGCACATTATATTTTCTCACAATGTATGATGTGCATTTCATAGCATTGTAACTTTAGACAAGCACTTGTAAGTCTTGTATCATCCCATAATCAACAAAAAAATGCCACAATTACATGATTTCCATTTTCCTCTGAGTGAGGAGAAAACTATTTATTCAATTCTTGGCTGATTTTCACATGCATGAATGATTCTAAAGATGTTATTTTATGCCTGATCCTGATCTATATATGGCATAATAGGAAAAATCTTCATTCTTATTTAACTACGTGATGGAGACTTTTTACTTGCATTTTAAACTCAGCATCCACAATTTAGGTAATATAAGGCCTTTTTTTTGGGAGATCAGCTGAAATTTTTCTTCAACATGCAGGGTGGTGTTTATTGTGTAACTACAGTTACTCACCTGCTTCACACCAACACTCAGCTGCGTTACACTCAAACTGATCTGCGCTGCTCACATAACAGTTATGTGCATTACGCCAATACTGAGTAATGCTGTGACACCGAACCGCATACACACACGCTCAGCTGCGTTACTCATTAATCAACACAATATGTCAATGTCACAGCTCCTAAAATTGTCGTAATTATAGTGAGCCGAGCTACTCCTGTAACACTCCCCTCTTTAAACTTTTAACTAGAATGCGATTTTACTCGTAAAAACAGACGCCTCCATCCCGACCCCCTTCCCTGCCTAACCCACCAGACAGACGGACAGACAGACAGGCACATACCAAAAGGCACCACTTCAGGACCTGAGTAGTAACTGTGCAGAGTTTTGTTAAGATCATGCAAACGGTTTTGGAGTTACGCTCCGGTAATGAGGTGGGAACGCCAGCACCAACGCAAACGGGAACCGAGCCTAAGCAATGTGTCTCCCCTCTCCCTCTGGAGTGGGGGTGGGGGGGGGGGGCATAATTAGCCAAGTTAGTCTGTTACAGTGAACCATATTAGACTCACACAACCATCTTACACTCAATGTTAACACTTATGCACCGCTCACACTCACAGGAGTAGCTCAGGCTGTCCGTACCATAGTCTGTCCCCGTGCACAGCCTGTGAGGAGAGCTTACCTGTGCGCGTAGCCCTTGTCATGAATGGCCTTCAATCCGGCACAGATCCCATGTAAAATTTGCAAGATACGAGCCTCGGGCATGAAGCTGTTCTTATCCCTCAGCTTCTCCAGCACCGACCAGAGGCTGCCCTTCTGTGTAACACAACCCCGATTCCAGAACAAGTTGGCACGTTATGGAGAACGCATTAAAAACAAAAAAGTGATTTGAAACATGCATTCACCCTCTACTCTATTGCAAACCTTACAACAGTGCATTATTCGGTGCTTTAACGTGTGAATTCAGTCGTTAAAAAAAATGCCGCTCAGACTCACGCTGACGTAAGGCAGCAGAAGGCAGGCCTCGGTCTTGCCGCCGCGCTCCATGATGGCGTGACCCGCGAGCGGCAGGATGTTGGGATGGCTGAACAGGCGGTGCATCTCCACCTCCGTCTGGGCCTCCTGCCTCGCCTCCCGATCGTGGCACAGAATCCTCTTCAGAGCGTAGAACCGCCCGTCCTGCGCACCCTCCACCAGGTCCACATAGCTGAAACCACTATGGGCACATTTACCACAGGTCAGGACAAAATAAGTGCCACCCAACCCCCTACAGGCCCCCTAGAAACCAGGTGAAATGAGTTAACTTGATAATCGACAGCTTTATTAGATCAACAAGAGCAACAGCGATACCAAACCTCCACCCAGGCTGAACGGTGCCCCATTTATTCAAAGCCTGCAAATGATTCTTGGCATTTTTTGTTCTTTTTATGTAGCAGGAATCTAAATCTTCTCTGTAATAATTAAGCGGTGGTTGGAATCTCGACCTCAGTTAGTTACTTTACAACAGTAACTTGCGTAACAAATCCCAATGTCGGGCGAGTGGAGTCCCTGAACCCAGAAATGCACCAGGATCCAGATCGGTTTCTGATATTTTCTTATCATTGTGCTTATGCGCCAAATTTTTTCCAATTCAAAGTGCAATCTATTTGTGACGATGCCTTTCAAAATACCAAATTTAGCTTTTTTCTCAATGGTGAAGAACGGTCAAAAAAAAAAAAATCTTGGATCAAGATCAAAAACTAATCACCGCTAAGCCAAGCCCAGATCCACCACTCGTGAAAGGGTAATTCCATGCCAAATCAACAGCGGCCACTGACCTGACCATCTTGGATTGGCTTCATACTTCATATAAACAATGTCTCAGTACATACCCAACATCTAGTTTGCGAAATATATGGCTTGAATATTCTCCATTCTGAGGCATGGAGGCTTTAAAAGGGTATGTGGCCCTGTAAGTGTCGCTAAAAATGGCAAAGTTCCCTAACTCATTACTGTATAGTTATTAATGATACATGCTTGAATTTTTCAGAGTTCAATCTTCACTTTAAAATCTTAAATAGTTGGCCAACAGCGGCATATTGGCCAAAACATGGCTTGCTGAAAATTGCATTCAAAATTATTTTGCACTTTGGGGCCAACTATATCTTCACACTAAACCATGTTGGATCTTTTAAATGTTTATGTATAACATTCATGTTATAGTACTTTCTTGAAAACTAGGTGCATGCCTGAAAGCAATTAAAATGTCAGATTTATGAGGAATTAAAAATGAGAGGGAAAATATTTCACACCAGTATTGGAAGTGCATATTGCAACATGTATGACAAAGTCGACCATGAAAACAATCAAATTACTGGGAAAAGCATGTCTGAATAGACTTTCAGCAAAAAAAAAAAAATTCCACAATTTAACAAAGGCCAAGTCAGAAAATGAAATGATTTGAAGAAACAGGGTCTACTTTAAGAGTTTGAACAATACAACAATGTCTTATTCCATCTGCTGAAAGTGTATACTGTCTGCCAGTCGGAGCAAGTGGAGCATCAGTGATCTTCAGGATAAGCACAAGAGGGACCCAACAGATGTCATCTTTCTTGGGTCAACTATGTCTTAGAAGCACCAGGAAGATTCACATATATTACTTACAGTGCATCTTGTTCCTCCTGTAATGTAGCAGGAATGTTGCCAAACCACCTCTTTAGGTCATACAGCATATTTCTGAGGAACTGTGTTTGCAAGGCAGACCCCTGATGTCAGAACAATTTGTTCCATCACTTCAGATGTTTCTCACAAAAATCAACAGTGAAACTATACCCAACTGATACCCTGTTTACCTGCAGAAGGTTTCTCAAGATTGGCACAAACGAGTGGTTGTCTCTTATTTGATAACTTAATGAAAATATTTTGATTCAAGGTACCAACTTTATATTTTGTGCATTTACCAAGTAAAACCAGCTCTTTTCAGTTGTATGAATGCTTTTAGGGTAGACTGTCATATACGGTGCCGTGAAAAAGTATTTTACCCCTTCGCGATTTCTTATATTTTTGCATAATTGTCACACTTAAATGTTTCACATCAAACAAATTTCAATATTAGACCAAGAAAACCCGAGTAAACACAAAATGCAGTTTTTAAATGACAATTTCATTTATTAAGGGGAAAAAGCTATCCAAACCCATCTGGCCCTATGTGAAAATTGCCCCACTCATTAAATTATGAGTACTGTGATTAACCACATTTTTTAAATTCAATTTCACTCGCTACATTGCTAATTCTATCTGGGTCATTACAGAGCTCCAAGTCTAAAATTGCCTTCTCTCGTGTAGGTTTATTAACATACTGCACCAAGAAAAATTTCATTTATAACATCTAGAATTCCCCCACCCCCCCTTTCACCATTTCCCAACCGATACCAGGATAATTTAAGTCTCCCATAATAATAGTCCCTCACCTCTACAATCTTGTGTACTGCTCTTAAAAAACATTTCATTGACTGTGCTGTCCAAAGCTGGTGTCTCTCCTATGTTTAAACCTGTCTCGTGTTTGCCAATGAGCCTGACCCAGATATCTTCACAAGGCAAGGAATGTTCAATTTCAGGAATCTCCTGCACATTTATGTTTTCGTTCACATAGAGTTTAAATTTAAAGCATGTAGCATGAATAGTTAAAAAGTAATGACATAGAATTTTGTCATTTTTAGCAATGCTTCTTTATTCGGGCCACACCCCCTTCTCCATAGCATCAATATCTCAGGAAATAAAGTGAAAATTTTGGCATACCAGTTATTAGATACAAAGGGATTATTTACATGAAGTATGAAGAAAATACAAGATGGTCTGTTGGGAATTATTTCTAAAATCTGTTACTTTGATTTGGAATTACCCAAATTTCTCCTACATATCCGTCCATTAGATTTTGCGTAATCCTGCCAACTAACCAAACAAACAAAACCAATCACATAGCTTCTTGGGCAGAGGTAACAAAATGCCAAGTAAGAATAAAAACCAGCACACAGTGTTATGCTAAAGCTCACTATGCTACACTAAACAAGAGCCATCAGGAGATGGCATATCCCCCGGCCCCACGTCAACTTCGGATTAGCAAAAGGCACCACGTCAGGTCATGATTAATGTGCACACCAAGTTCTGTCAGAAAATATTGAACAGTTTTCAAGTTATGCTCCGGAAACGAGATGTTAACATACAGACCTACGGACCGACAGACAACCGCACACGACTATATCCCCTCGTATTATATGCTGGGGGGATAATAAAAAAGCAAATGATTCTCCTCATAAGTATATACAGCATTATCTATTCATGTTTGGACAGAGACAGAATGTCAGCTTTTCAGTTATGTACACCAGTGAACACCAGTGTACTGGATATAGAAACAATTAAATGATGTCAAGGGTGGAAAAGCCAGTTCTACAGGCCACAGTGTATCTGGTTTTCAGTGCAGTTCTGTACAAGATAATCTTTTAAATTACTCATTAGTGAAATTGTCCACAAACCTTCATTTCAAGGCTGTTGTATGAAAGGACACCACAAATGCCTGCAGACACTGAGGGCCTTGAGGACTGGAATCTGACAACCCTAATGCACAGTACACATAAATGACGTCCACTGCTTACCCTTCGTCCAGTTTTTGGATGAAGTAGTATCGTTTATTTTCAATGATTATGGCGCTTCGGGTGCAAACACACAAAGTCTGGCCCATGGTCACATCCCTGACTTGCTCATAGAAAGAGAAAGTGAAAGAGAAAGTGAGAGAGAGTGAAAGAGAGAGAGAGAGAGATGTAAAGTGCTGCGGGAAGATTCTGCAGGGAAAAGACAAGGCACAATATAACACAACATAACACAGCATAACATAACATGACATAACGCAACACAACGTGAGTGTCGAGAACAGGCCATTCAGCCCAACTACAGGCTCGCCATTTTCCAAAGACTAAAGTGAACCTATACTTCAGATACTCAAGAATAACATGGTATCTAACACTATATCAAGCCTGGACTTGAAAACTCCCGGAGTTTCCGTCACTACAAATATGGCAAGGGTAGTTATTCCACACTGAGTCCACTCTCTGCATGAAAAAAATATTTCCAAATATCTGTGCTTAAGTTACCCTTGGCTAACCTCTACTTGTGAACCCAACTTCTGCTGACAGAATTTGGCCCAAGTATATCCTAAGTATATGCAATCAGGGCCAGCCGCCTTATTTGTCTTTAATTTATTCAATACATCCTTATCCCCGAACTCAAATTCTGCAAATACTTGCCTAACCCTCTCAAAGAGCATTGCAATACCGTGTGAGGCAAGTGGTCGGTGTTCCCCGATGAACCAGACCAAAATATCCTCACATGGCAAGAAATGACCGATTTCATGAATTTCCAGCAAGATTTTCATTCGCACAGAATACTACCCTCCCTCCCCTCCTATTGGATCCATCCTTCCTTATAGGCTTGTAACCTTCTGTTTTGTATTTATACCCATTTTCTTCAGCAAGTCTGCAGAGTTACGCACAGGGACTTTAGTTACTGACCTGGGATCTGTTTGTAGGACTGCTCTCTCTCAAAAAAGGCACTGGTCAGATATCTGATTTTTCTTCCAGTGAGGTGGAATTTGACCAGTGACGCACTACGACCCCTGACTGTCGGACCGGATCGTCCTTATTCTCCGTGGAGAAAGAGAAACAGGCACTCCGTGTTACCCGGGCAATCTGGGGAGAAGAAAAAAAAAAAAAAACATTAAACTTTTTTTTTGTTTCTACAGTAACATACAGTATTTCCAAATTAAAACCACCCCACGAACTCAAAGAACATGTGGGACATTACATGGCAACTTCAGTGAAGTGAACTTGAGCAGTGGAAGAAAGGCGCCTGTAAACACCGCTGTTGCGCACCGAGTTTCATTCAGCGAACAAGAAGAAAAACAGCAACAGTTCCTGCTGAGTACAGCAAACGAGCCACAAACGGCAGGGCAAATTCAGCAAGACACGTACGTTACAAAGATCACTCCAGTGGAGTATCTGAGAGAGCTAATATAATAGCGTGAATTTTCCTAATATAACATATATAGCAAATATAACACCGTTCCAAATATAACATGTATATCTTGTGATAATCGGAAACTGGCGTAACTCACGGAATGAATCTTGGGTTTCGACAGCCAGCAAACCGCCCGGTGAATTATTCATTGAGGGCGCAATGTTTGCATCATTTATTAGTTTTGCGAATTCAGTAGTTAACTCGCTAGCCTATGTGGGTAACAGCATCCAGCGTGAGCGTGAAAACAGTGCACCGGACGGTTATGTGCTCTAATAAACAAAACATAAAACACATCACTGCAAACGTGGCTCGTACAACCAGTTGGTTTAAAATATGATCGCTAGAGAATCGGGGACCCCGCTCGGAATGCTGTCGGAAGGCACTAGTCACGACGAACAAGAAATCTGATCAATGGCCGTTGAGGTATCAGTGATACAAGTCTGATTTTTTTAACAACATCGACATAATTTACCTTTCCTTTCTCTATTACGATCCGAATCTGTGTCTTCAAATCAACTGTAGCACCCACTTCCACACGAATTCAGACACTTCCGTATACACAGATGACGTCACGGTGATGCAGCAAGAGTCGACGTCCTCTCTCATGCCCTCACTAGGAGGTTCCTATTGCGCCAAACAAAATGACGACGGTACGTTAATCGATGTCGTCTTCCCGTGGTGGTCTGACGTGGCTTTTGTTTCATTCCTTCTTGTTTTTCGGATACATCATGGTATTTCAACTCTGTTATCTTACTAATTGACAACATGTTATTTGGGATGTAATCAAAGAGCTCAAATGGTGAAGAAACCAAACAATACATGTGAGTATTAAATGGCTCTGGCCATTTAATGCAGAAATTTAACCCCATTTACTAAAAAAATTACTGATGGTTTCCCTTATTAATTCAAAGTATAAGTGTACACATTTCCCTGTAATTTAGCAGGACATATTTAGAATCGTTGGAAAGTTTTGGTATATTCGCTAGAATTTAAAAGAGGACTGACGTTCTGCAGGTTAAAATCCAGCTTCATTGTATGGACCCATATGTGGACGATCAGGCATAGCATTATGACTGCTGACCGGTGAAGTGATTAACATTATCTAATTACAATGGCACCTGTGAGTGGGTGGAATATATTAGGTAGCAAGTGAATATTTTTTCCTGGAAATTGATGTCTTGGAAGCAGGAAAAATGGACAAGTGTGAGGACACTAGCAGCTTTAACAAGCACCAAATTGTGATGGTTTGAGGTCTAGGTCAGAGAATCTCCAAAACTGCAGCTCTTGTGGGGTGTTCTCAAACTGCAGTGGTCAGTACCTACCAAAAGTGGTCGAAAGAAAAACAACCAGAGAACTGGTGACAGGTTCATGAGCAACCAAGGCTCACTGATGCACGTTGGGAGCGAAGGCTGGCCTGTGTGGTCCGATCCAATGGAAGAGCTATTGTAGTTCAAATTGTTGAAAAACAAAATGCTGGTTTTGATAGACAGCTGTCAGAACACACAGTACATTGCAGTTTGTTGCGTATGGGGCTGCATACCCACAGACCAGTCAGGGTGCCCATGCGGACCCCTGTCCACCACAAAAAAGGGCCTACAATGGGCCCTTTTAGATGCGCATCAAAACTGGAACACAGCACAATGGACAAAGGTGGCCTGGTCTGATGAATCATGTTTTCTTTTACATCACATGGATGGCCGTGTAAATGAGCGTCACTTACCTGGGGAAGACATTGCATCAGGATCCACATCAGGGAGAAGGCAAGTCAGGCAAGGCAATGTGATGCTTTGGGCTATGTTCTGCTGGGAAACCTTGGGTCATGCCATTCATGTGCATGTTACTTTGACATGTTCCACCTCCCTAAACATTGTTGCAGACTAAGTACATCCCTTCATGGAAAAATAATTCTCTAAAGGCAGTAGCCTCTTTCAGCAAGATAATGTGCGCTGCCACGCTGCAAAAAATGGTTCATGAATAGTTTGAGGAATGCAATGAGTTCAAGTAATTTACTTGGTGTCCAAATTTCCCTGTTCTCAATGCAATCAAGCATCTGTGGGCTGTGCTGGACAAACAAGGCTGATCCATGGAGGCGCCACCTCACAACTTACTGGACAATGAGAATCTGCTGCCAACATCTTCGTGTCAGATGCCACAGCACACCTTGCAATCCAGAAGTGATTACTATGGCGCGGGTTCTATCCCCCGGTCGTACCAAACAGCAGTGATCGGCAGCTGGCTGCTCATCAGTGAGATTCTAAGCATGCTCATGTTCGGGTATCTTCTGCCCTCGTTCTGAACTTGCGGTGGTTTTGACCAATGAGAGTAAAGATGCAGGGGCTGACAGGCGCGTGCTTCAGAGAAGAGCCACGAACTGTCTCTCTCTCCTGAGCTGGCAATATGGGGTTGCATACGGGCAAGCCTTGTACATGGTTCTCGGATTGGGCTTTCCACCTTCGGGCGGGATTGGAGATGCCAAAAAATTGAAAAAAAGAAGAAATATTGGATGCAGGAGAAACAAGACCTGAGCAATCGTGACAAGGACCGAGTTGTTATAGCCAGATTGTCTCATCCAAACCAGCAGTAGAGCTACAGCAGCACAAGTCACAGAACCTTTAAATGATGGCTGGGAGGAACGTTTCACAACACAAAGTATCACACTCTGCTGCTTTAAAGTCACGGACTGGTCAGTGTCCATATAAACACTTGTTCACCATCAAAAGCACCTACAACAAGTAGGCAAGTGTTGGAACTGGACCTCGGATCAATGGAATAAGGTTGTCTAGAGGTACATTAGTCAGGTACATGTACACTCTTCTCCTGGGGAAGCAGTGGCAATAGGATGCACTGTGTGAAGAAGACAAGCTAGTAGAAGGAGTGTGATGTTTAGGGAAATGTGATTTGGAAACTGTCCAGACATTCATGTGGACGTCAATATGATGGAGCTATTTTTGCAGCGTGTGGAGGACCAGCAGTAGATTATGCATGTGGCATGTTTTGGCTTGTCAGTGTACATTTGAAGATAAAAAAGAAAAATATGAGGACTTAATATTTTTTTAAATGTCTTTTAACCAACCAAACATGCTAGTAAGGCAATAGCTTAGTACCATATTAGACTCAATATCCACTCAGGATCTTTTAATACTCAGTGTATTTCCAGGACATTGAAGTATCGCATTAAAATAGAACTGATTTCATTTGTCCCTCATGACTTGGTCCTTGTGCTCCTCTGCTTCTTCCACGAATTTGGAAAGATTCATAATTTGTAGTGGGCCAAATATTTACATTTAGAGATGATCAAAACCTGCTCTATTTTAACCCCCTTTTCACTCAGTGTTATATCAATGGCCTTTCACTGGAGCAGTAGATAAAGAGATGAGTAAAGACTGCAGTACATGGAGTTCTAAAAGCAGGTTGGTAAACCAGACCAGGCCTAAAAACATCACTCGATTCATCCACATCCTAACCAACCAGCCTATGTAAACCGCCTTCACTCTACGGGCCTCGTCTGTCTCATTCAAAGTCCCTCCCTGCCGTTCCCTTCAATTCATCTCTCACCCTATCAATCTATAGGAACCCCAGAGGACCTGAAAGAGCCTTAATGACTCCAAGAAGGGACACGACCCCCATCCCGAGTCTCATCGCCTGGGACTCCCCGTTATGCAGCACTGACCTCCACCTGCTCGATTCTGTCCTTCATCAGTACAAATTCCCATTTTTATTCATTTCAATAAATGTCATTTACTATTTTATGTGTGGTCTGGAATTCATTGAATAGTTAATCATTACTGGCTGCATTAATATAGCAGAAACGGAGGTAAACACTTGCTTCAGAGTTCATTCAGCCATGTTATCGTACCTGCACCACCCTGGTTAGGCTTGTAGGTGGAGCAGGAGGTGCAAAAATTTATCCCAGTATCCAACGAGAGAGAGGAGGTAACATCCCCGAGGAAGGTTGTCAATCCATAGTGAGGTACATACATTCACTCACACACACTTACATCTACAGGCAATGCAGAGCCTAATAAGCATAGCATTTGAACTGTGGGCCGAAACAGGACCCGCACAAAATCCTCAAGAACACAGGTTTACATGCAAAAGCCAAACAGAAAGGCCTTGCCATGTACCTGCTGTGAGGTGGTATTGCAACCCATGACACTGCGCCACCAAGCGCACTGTCAGCGTCAGATGAAAACCTTGTTTATGATATTTTAGTCAACTTGAGAACTTCATATCAGCAGATGCAGAAATGAACGCTGCAACGCTGTGTGAGATATTATGTTCTTTGTTGTTGAAAAAATGTGAATGTAGTTTTCCAAAAATTGACAACCTTTCTTTCTTATATTTCCCAAAAATGAAAGGTACACTAAATAAGTTCAAAATAAGGAAGTTTTTTTGTCCCCAGAAAAACTTGCATAATCTGTAGATGTTACAGTAAGATTGTGAAACCAGTCATTTCCTGAAATGACCAAAAATTTCCAATATATCACAAATCTGACTGTAACATAAACAAGGTTTTCATCCAATAGCGACGACAAACAATAAGCAGTTAAGCGCTAATGGTAAAGTGTGGGCTAATGTGATACCTGACACTTTTAGGATTACAAATAATAGGTTTCAAGGTTCCAGTGAAAATTCAGTAAATGATAAAGTGGTTGGAATTTTCTTTATTGAGCACAACACCTTAGGACTTGATCTCCAAGGTTTTGACTGTAGACATGGAAATGGCAATTTGTATACAGCATGAGACCTCCAGGAATGAAAAGAAAAGGGACACATTGGTCTAAGAAAGTGCCTCTAATCTCAAACTTCAATTTTCCAGTTGATTCCACACATCTGGCCCATTTTGGTTTGGCTGCTGGTGGACCCACCGGGTCCTCCTGTCCTCCAGCCTTCTCCACCTTTCTCTTCCTAGTACTCTTCTCCCTCTTCATCATCCTCATAAGAGTCCATCCCCACCTCTTCATAGTCCTTCTCCAGGGCTGCCATGTCTTCTCGAGCTTCAGAGAACTCTCCCTCCTCCATGCCCTCCCCCACATACCAGTGGACAAAAGCCCGCTTGGCATACATCAGGTCAAACTTGTGGTCCAGGCGAGCCCAGGCCTCGGCGATGGCGGTGGTGTTGCTCAGCATGCACACGGCCCTCTGCACCTTGGCCAGGTCTCCCCCAGGCACCACAGTGGGGGGCTGGTAGTTGATGCCCACCTTGAATCCAGTGGGACACCAGTCCACAAACTGGATGGTGCGCTTGGTCTTGATGGTGGCGATGGCTGAGTTCACGTCCTTTGGCACGACGTCACCTCGGTACAGCAGGCAGCAGGCCATGTACTTGCCATGACGAGGGTCGCATTTCACCATTTGATTAGCTGCCTCAAAGCAGGCGTTGGTGATTTCAGCCACTGTCAGCTGCTCATGAAAGGCTTTTTCCGCAGAGATGACCGGGGCGTAAGTAGCCAGGGGGAAGTGGATACGGGGATAGGGCACCAAGTTGGTCTGGAACTCCGTCAGGTCCACATTCAGGGCTCCATCGAAGCGCAGGGAAGCCGTGATGGAAGAGACAATCTGGCTGATCAACCTGTTGAGGTTGGTGTAGGTGGGACGCTCGATGTCCAGGTTCCTGCGGCAGATATCATAGATGGCCTCATTGTCCACCATGAAAGCGCAGTCTGAGTGCTCCAGGGTGGTGTGGGTGGTCAGGATGGAGTTATAGGGCTCCACCACAGCTGTGGACACCTGTGGAGCCGGGTACACTGCAAACTCCAGCTTGGATTTCTTGCCGTAATCAACAGAGAGGCGTTCCATCAGCAGGGACGTGAACCCTGAGCCAGTACCTCCTCCAAAGCTGTGAAACACTAGAAACCCCTGGAGCCCCGTGCACTGATCTGCCTAGAGAAAATAGAGCAAAGAAAATTAGTACAAGCTAACTGCAGCCACTAGATTTATCACACAAACATAACTATGATCTGGACATGCATGGCTGTGGCAGGTGTTGGGTCACTAGTGTTCAATGATGATGCAGTTGCAGCAGCAGACGCGTTCAGGGGTTCACATCAGCCTCTTATCAACTCAAGTTCAACCAAAATGGTCCAAACCCAATGGATAGTGCTTCATCCGACAGCTGGGCAATGATCCCAAGCAGAACATTACTTGACCCAAACATAATGGCACCTTGAATCTGGGGTCGGGGGCGACGCATAGAAAGTACTGCAGTTTCCACACTGCAAAACCTTTAGGTAAAACCTGGGAATATGCACTTAGTCCATATGTAAATCTTTCAACTAGTCAAGAGAAGCCAAAATTTTCTGAGGAAATGCAATAACATTTGTTTGATGCTTAAATCAACAGTTATATTTTCTTACATTATGCATGTCCATTGAAGCGCATGCTCCTTTATGTATATATAAATATTTTTTACCAATTTGCGGATCCGGTCCAGGACTGAATCGATTGTTTCTTTGCCGATAGTGTAGTGCCCACGAGCGTAGTTGTTGGCAGCGTCCTCTTTGCCTGAGATGAGCTGTTCCGGGTGGAACAGCTGGCGGTAGTTACCTGTGCGCACCTCATCTGAAACAGAAATATTTAGTCTGAATAATTCCCTTTTTTCCTGCATCTTAGAACCAGTCTGAACACTGGGATCAACTTCAGGGATACGGGTTCAGCCTCGATCAACACTAAAATCAATTTTGATGAAGGTCCTCCAGACAAAAGTCTCATTATTTGGGGACTAAAATGAATATGTCTCAGTCATGCCAGCCCCTGGGTCTTTCACTTTAAAATTACACCTTCATGATATTGAGAAGAAATGCAATTTCCAGTCAAAGAAATGGATAATGCCAGAGCAATATCGTCACCCTATTAAAATAGTGGCCGAAGTCATTTTTTTCCAAGTTTTTGGGAAAACACAAAAAAACTTCTCCAAATGCAGAGCATATGATATTTATTAATCATTTAAAACTTTTGTCAAAAAATGACGTAGGCCATTATTTTAACAGGGTGCCAGTATGCAATACAATAATTCCAATATCAAAGAGTGAAGTCAATTCCAACTATTTTTAAGCTTTGGGCCAAAAATAAGGGCATATTAAAGTTGCCTATGGACCCTGCTCTAGCTGAGTCAACATAAAAATATTGCCGCAATCTCTCATGTGAGGAGGAGAATTATTATTGGATGAATGTGCATAGACAAGCTGTGTTGAGGTGAGCTTCAGACATCAGCAGGGAACACAATCCTGCAGTCAGAGTCTCTGCCCTCAATGTTTCCACTCTTCAAAACTGAAATGAATCCAGACCATTCCCATTTTGAAACCCTGTCAATATGCTTATTGCAATATGCTCACGTACAATATTCAATATATTCTGTAGCCCTGTTAATGATCGATGGTCCCCAGACCTACAAAAGTGGAAAATGACCAGGGTGTGAGAATCTCAATTTTCCCTTCAAATAGCAGTCCCTCCCCAGGCACTAACACCCCATTTTACTCGCAGTCTTTCATTGCTCAAGAGAGCCTTTCAAGTGGAAAACCCTATGATGTCATATGCAGCAGCTGCGCCCCTGAAAATACTTATTTTATCATTTTCCAGCTGCCTGAGAGCTTCTAAGGGTAGACAGTGGCCTCAGTTTATACTGAGCGCATCTAGAATCTCATTTTGTATCTGCATGTATTGCTCAGGCAGGCCATAACCTCGCCTTAGTGTGACACCGCAGTTGTCGAACATACCTATGACGGTGGGCTCAAGGTCCACAAGAACGGCCCGAGGGACATATTTTCCGGCTCCCGTCTCACTGAAGAAAGTGGTAAAGGAATCATCTCCTCCTCCAGCCACTTTCTCACTGGGCATCTGTCCATCCGGCTGGATGCCATGCTCCAAACAATACAACTCCCAGCATGCATTGCCCATCTGGACACCTGCCTGGCCGACGTGGACTGAAATGCACTCGCGCTGTTGAAAGGAGAATGAAAAGAGGTGTTGGATCCTCCAGCAAGATAAACTAACAATCCATACCAAAATTAAATTGGAGTCTCTGTTCATGTTATTACAGACTGTCTCCAGCAGGTGGAGTGAGTCTCCACGAGTGGAGTTGAACAGGGAGTTAATGTACCCTTGCAGACAAACTGCAGACAAGAAATTCTCAGCAGCCACTCTATTAGGTACGTCAAGGCCAACAACCGGATACTGAATCACAAAACTACAACTAAGTACATATGACATGCAAACAAGTTGAACGGGTTTAGCTGCCATTCAAGAAAACATGGGTATGACAAGACCTCTAAGCTCCTTCGCTCAGTATTACCATTGATGCAAGATGAGGTGATTTCAGCAACTCAGAAACAACTTCCTTCCCAAACATATTCTCCAGTCATGGCCTCAAGACTTACCATAAAATGGTAGGATTAACAAGTACGCAACAGTGAGTATCAGGTCTATGGGTGAAAGGCATTGCATGGCTTAGACACATTGTACATACTGTCTCCAGGAGTGACAGCAAAATGATGATCCACAGGTGTGGCTAACGACTGACAGCAGCCACACCCTAAGACAATATGTCAAACACGCTGCAGCTTACTGACAGGATGTGAAGAAGCCACAGACCTGATCTAAACTCGGCCTCCTCACGGGTTTCCTGAGGCGGAAACACAAACGCCACTGGAGCTTAACGGATCTGGCATGTTCTCCCCAGGCACTGATGATTTAAACTAAAAATGTACATTATTCTAGGATGCTGAATAACATTTAAGGGGAGCAGAGATGCCAAGTCTCACGCATTCGCCGTAGGTCTTACGCATTTTTTAGGCTTATTCACCATAGTCCGTAATTATTAACTGAATGCTTAATGAGATTCTTATGGGCAATTAAAATCCTTGTACATTGAAGTCTCCTTTTCACTTGCGTAAAGGTGCACAAGTAACATGGAAAGCGATTATGACTCCGGACTTCTCTTTACTCAGGGATTGGAGACAATGTTTGTGTTTCATGATCGTTTAAAGTGTTTTCATGAAATAAGACCATTTGAAATATTTTTATGCAGTTCCATTGCTTTTAATACGTCAGTAAAGACAAGCCTGAGAATTCCGAGTCATAATCGATGTCCGTGTCATTAGTGGGGAAATCCACCGTAATGCACGTGAAACTGATTAACTTGATGCACAATGACTTAAATTCCGCCAGTGAATTTCTTCAGTGCGCTTTGGTTGAATAACTGTTGACTGCGGCAAAGAAACGTGACGCCACTAATAGGAGAGACTCACGCCGAAGACGTAAGTCTTGGCATCTCTGTGAGAGATGAAGCCCCCACAAAAGTCCTTGTGATGCCCTGGGTGGAAAATCCATGTTCAGGAAGTATTCGTCCTCTTTAGTATTTTGGTCCAATCACCTGGATTTGCTAATTAGCCAGCAGAGCTCACCAACCAGAGGGTATAATTACTATCAGTGAACATAAGTGAGGGAGATTATCAGGGATGGGAAAAAAAAAAAACTTGTCTGGCTGAATTCCTGGACGGGAGGAAAACAAGTCAAGACTTTTCCTCTCTGATCCTGGAACATTCCGTATCTGTACCAAGCTGCCAATCACAGAGGATCACACGAGAAATACGGGAAAATGCACAAAAAGACTACTGACAGCAGAAGTAGAGGTTCAAGGGTGACACCACTGACATCCCTTTTAACCCCCAAATCATTGGTGGAGGTGTGTGAGGAAAGGGTAGCAGCTACACAGCAGCGACCCGCAATTCAGCCATGATCCTTCAGAGTAGTGGTTCAAAATCAGCCTGTGGACTGGTCAACATCAGCAGGCATTTCATAAAGACCAGATATAACTGCCAGGGACGAGGCAAGCTGCTCGGGTCAGGGGCAAGTGTCTGGGAGCCATGGCGTCACAGGCCTGTAAAATCTGCATCCATGTGTTATGAATAGCATATTGTAGCAACTTGATTCCTGGTTTAGCAAATGGTTCAGGGGGTCTCCTGTATGTGCACGCTCTGAAATTAGCTCTCTCCCCCAGGGAAGCAGCCTACTTCTGCCTGTACAGACAGCGACCCAAAACCATAACCCTCCCCCTCGGTGGAGGCTTTTTGATGAATCCTCTGGTTGGGACCATGACACTATTTTTACATTGTCCCGCTCCAGTTGCTCCCCTCCCCTCACTGCGTGCTGAGAGGAGGCTGAGGTGGAACGGGGTGTATTAAGCAAGGGAGTGTGACTGCCCAAGTTTGGGCATGAGGGCCAGGTCAGCAGAATGCTATTTCAGGAAAATTTGCTGTCCCATTGAAACATGTGTGAGTGCCACACCCCAGACAAGCGTGGGACCTCAAAAACACAAATAGCAGAGAATTGCAGTAAATCAACACAGAGAATGTCCTACTTTAGCAGATATCAGTCACCATCAGCCAAACCAGGACAAGAGAGAATAACCAGGCGTGAAACAGACAAGGCAAATTTAAAGAGAGACGCAGCAGTATCCCAGCCCAGAGCTGGGGCTGTTTCACTCTCATACAGTCAGGGTCTGATCCCTGCTCACGGCTGCAAGCCAGTCAGCTCCAGGAGCTAAGTTTGGGGGTGGAGTCAAGACGTAAACCAAGAGCCCCACCCCACCTGCACTCAACCTTCCACCCACAGAGCCTGTAACAGGGGAAGTCTGTGTGTCACTGAAGCCTGCGTTCCTGGCGCAAACCTCAGGGCTCAACATCAGGCTTGTATTCACAGCCTCTGGTCTCCTGGTGAATGGCTCCAGTCAGCCTTAAGGGGTCAGAGTTTGTTGATTCTTACACCAGACATTTCAATGTGCCGAGCTGCTGAATCATTCATAACAGAGATGTGATGAGTTCCACAGAACAGCCACATGGGGTCATTATATACTTCACATCTATGGTTAAACATATTTATACACATGATGTTCGCAGAAAAGTGACCAATAATCATGTACAGGTCTCTTCCCCGGAAAACAAAGCAGCCAAAATCCCCAAAATTACACTGGCTGGAACGAAACTTGCCTGGGCTCTGGAAATGGAAGCTTAAAGGGGAAAAACAAAAAAAAAAAGGTAGAAAACGCATGACATTACAACTCAAACGAGAAAAAAGAATTAATCAGCAATCGCACCGTATTTGAATTTTAAAACCAATGATTAACAATGTGTTTCAATTCATTTAATATCCAATCCTAAAAAATATAGTGGCTCCCAAGCCATAATTTTCCATGACATGCGGCTGGTTACCACCACTGTCAGTGTAGCTGATTTAATTGTAATCCAGGTGTCTATTTTGTTGACGCGTTGGAATAATGATAATCAGCATCATTCCAAAAAAATGTGGTTGTCCTACTTATCTTCGGTTTTCGCTGCTAATATCACTGTAGCCAACTGCTAATGTTTTCCTGCGCACTGTCCTCTGGACTGAGCCTAATGCTCAACTTAGTCCCGATACTACACCCACAGCACAGCATCAGAGGCTTTTATCCTCATCGCCATTATAGAGCAGCCGACTCTAAACAACAGGCAAAATGTAAGCAACTTATAAAGAAATAATATTCAACAGCAACACAGATGTTCCGCGTCCGCCACGCGTTTGAACGTCAATGAGAATCTTCTGGAGACTTGACTGCATTGCACCGGCTGCGACCCGCTTACTCTCCGGCTGCATGTTCTGCGGAAATGATTCCCATGTTACCGATGTATTCCCGGTGAGATCACCTCGTGTTACAAACGTAAATACGGTTTAAACGACCAAGAACAGCACTTATCAAATAACAGTGTCCTGTCCAGCCGTGGGCGCAGGTACATGTCCCATTTCCCGCACTTTCAGATGCGCAGCTTAAGGAAAACATTTGAAGCCCGATTATCCTGATTTGCGTCGTTGATTTTATAAAATAAGCATGGAGCAGCAGCTCAAGAGAAAATATATTTTGATTCGGCTTCATAAATGATAAATACTTACGATGTATTGCGGAAAATAAAAGTTCAGATAAGCTAATATTTACATCTTGAGATAGCCAGCCTACTCTAACGTAAAAAAACTTACCATTGTGTTGTGGAATATTGGTCAGCTTTTCACAGTGTTAAAAAAGAAAAATCGTAATACAAAATTCTCTCTGCGGCACCTCACTGCGCAGCCGTAATGTGGCCTCCGTGAGCTGGTGGGACCAGGATCTCGGCATCTGCGTGTTTTATAGCGCGCGCACCCACCCAGGAACGGGAGTGACGTTAGTGACACTCCCACGCGCGCTTTTCTCAAACCCGTGCCACAAGCGAAGGTGCGCTGTGTTTACTCTTACTCTGGGAAAACAGACATAACGTCCCTTAACAAAAAGGCGTCTTTCAAATATTATATTGAAACGGTTACATCAAAGACTGAAATACTTACTTATCAACTAAAGTTTCATTCACCTTGATAGAGCCTATGAATAAAAGGTGGCCACAAGTGTTCATGCAAGAGAAAGGCAATAAACCCAAGTAAACACATAGAATAATCTGTTAAAAAAATCTAAATTGCTTTAAAAGCAAGTCCTTGTCGCTTGGGAGCGATGGCTCAAGACTTCATGCGAGATTTTTAACATCTACAAGATTTTTTGAAAAGTCATTCTGAAAAAGTATTATTAGTCTCCTGCCCTGTCCCACAAGGAAAGCCTCAAACAAATATGGGGAGAGGGAAGTACTTCCTGTTTTCACTTGTTCATGATACCCAGGTGGTGCTTTTCCAGATCTCTTATGATGCCATCTGTCCCCCAGTCGGCTGCAGCCACACCCTTTAAACTGGGTGGAATACTTATTCCACAGGAAACCTTCAGCAATAGAAGGGCAAACCTCTTCGACTGGAGACTTGCTGATCCCACAAAAACCCGCAAATCAGCACTGAAATGACCACTAACACTTGCTTGTGTTGTATGCAGATTACAGGGCAATTCAAACGCATACCTCTTTCTCTTACACGTGTGAACGCCCATTCTCTCTCTCTCTCTCTCTCTCTCTCACACACACACACACACACACACACAGTAATGCCACAATACAAGCACACAAGAAGATAGGATTATAATGATATTGTCTCAACACAAATCTGGCTGGTTGGACACCAACATTGAGCAGAATAATCTATATTGGAGGTGGGGAGGCTGCCAGATGTCATTGCAGGGTGAAATTAGTTCCTAATTCAAATATAAGCTGATGAAACAGGGCTGCTAGAAAATCAAAACATATGCATTATTAACAGAGAATAGCACCATTAAAATTAAAAGCAATTTGGTGTCACCCCAGAGCATTCCACAGCAGACCTGTCCAATCCTTGGAGGCTGTCCCAGACAGTTATTCAAGCATTTTTGTAGTCACTCATTTCCCGCCTAAAAATTCATGGGTGCGCACTCTCTTCCTTACTCAAGGGCACCGCCACACACTTTCAGTTAGTAATGGAACATTTTTTTCTCCCCTCTGTAAATCTCAAAGAATCCAGGTGTGGCTTTTCCAGACTCAGTGGGAACAAGCAATGACTTGTGGGAAAGGAAGGTCATGGCCGGTGCCCATTTCTCCCAGATTGCTGTGCCGCGCCATATTACTGTGTGCCATACACATGCCACGTCGCATATTCAGGCAAGGTGTCACAGCAGCAGAGCCGTGTTTACGTGGTAACATGACACCTGAGGTGGGTGTGGCTACTGCTGCTCATAACTAATGCCACTGACTCACTCAAATCCTTCTGTATGGAAATACCTCATCTTCAGGGCAGTGATGTCACAATGGTGGCTGGGAACATTCCAATTCCGTCCCTCAGTCATCTTCAAAGGCTCTCATCAGACAAAATTTAAGAAGCATTTCATCTCTGTATGCTAATAAAATTGTTCGAATTTTTTACTGATTTGTGCACCCATTTTCCAGATTTTCATTTGGCTTGTTTGACATATTAAATGGATTTATACAATTTTATTGAAATAAATAATTTATTCAAGAATTAATTCAGGTAAATGGAAGGTTCGAAGTGTGAATTGAGGGAGAAGTGTTGCGTGGGCACATTGATCTGACTTGATAAATGATTGTGATCCAACAATTTGTTTGTCCTGAAAAACAGGTTTTTATCTGTAAGAGATGACAAAATAAAATCAGTGGTGTACCAATCAAAGCAAAATGGTGGATAAGCATCTCTGCACATAACCCTGGAGTAAAAAGAAATGCTCTTTCGGAGTCAGACAAATAGTGCTTATATTTGATACTGCGTTTTGTCCAGCACCGACAAAAAGCAAAACCTCTAAATGTATTTCAAAGCACTGAGGCCTCAGGAAAACAAAGGAGTTCCGCACACAGTCTAACTTGCAAATAGCAAAAGTTTTATTGTGACGTTTCGTTACTTAAACCTTCATCAGACAAATACCTGACATCAGACAAAGTACTGAGGCCTGTATTAACAAAGTAGGAACCTGAACTGCAGCACATAAAATTTACCTCTGCCAGAGCGAGGAATGAACTCAAGGCCAAACTGGAGTTGATGGCAGAAAAATTTATATTTGGCAAACTCAGGGCCAGACAGCACAGGTTGTAAATGAATAGGGAACTTGCAGCAAAAAAAGGGAAATCTAAATCAGATTCAAGACATGAGACGAAGGTCAAATGCCAAACCAAAGAGGAGACAGAATCATAAGTTGACAAACCAGCTGGAAATCATAACCAAAACCAAACACACAAAGGGCGATCCCAAAAATGAAAATTGAGAGACAAAATTAAATTGAAACAAGAAATCAAAATTCCAGGAAACTAGACACCATCTGGGATCACGCCAGCTACCATAGCGAAGTGGGCATTGCTTACAGTATTGCTCTCAACACGCCCATTTTCAAACTCAACCTTCCTTTTAATCTCACCTATGCACCAGGGAAGTTTGAAGGCTGCATCTTAAAATGTTGTGATGCTACCATGTTCACAAGAATTGTCCACAAACAAGCAGACAGATAGAAATATGCACACTTGCAAAAATGCTCAAAACAGCTTTTCTGGTAGTTACATACAGTAGCAGTATCAGAGTAGTTTTGCTGTGGTTTGGCTTGATGACACACAGACACACAGATCAACTGAAAACAATACCAGCTTCGCTATTGTGACTGGTTGAAAGGCTCATGAGGAACTCGATTGAAACAGAGAAGCAGACTCACGACATGACGGAGAAAACTGGGAACATAAAAAGCAAAGAATTCCAGAAACAAACTCGAAGCAGGGGCAAGGAGAACAAGGACATGTGGCTGGAGGTGAGGCCGCGAACAAGAGAACGTACAGAAAACAGTTAACTAACAGAACAGGGCGGGCCGCTGCAAATGTGTCATGAAAATAAAGACACGTGGAAACAGAAACAGGGAATGGAGTAATTTAAAAAAAGCAAAGCAATGCAAGAAATTATAGAAAAAAAACTAGAAATGAACAGAAAGATAAATTAAACAGATACACAGAACACTGACACACAAAGTAAGTGAGAAGAGAGGCAGTAAGCTAATCGAGGAAACGTAACAGGTGAGAGCGGGGAACGGAGTGCATGAACAGGTGAGAGCGGGGAACGGAGCACATGAACAGGTGAGAGCGGGGAACGGAGCACATGAACAGGTGAGAGCGGGGAACGGAGCGCATGAACAGGTGAGAGTGGGGAACGGAGCGCATGAACAGGTGAGAGCGGGGAACGAAGCGCATGAACAGGTGAGAGCGGGGAACGGAGCGCATGAACAGGTGAGAGCGGGGAACGGAGCGCATGAACAGGTGAGAGCGGGGAACGGAGCGCATGAACAGGTGAGAGCGGGGAACGGAGCGCATGAATAGGTGAGAGCGGGGAACGGAGTACATGAACAGGTGAGAGCGGGGAACGGAGCACATGAACAGGTGAGAGCGGGGAACGGAGCACATGAACAGGTGAGAGCGGGGAACGGAGCGCATGAACAGGTGAGAGCGGGGAACGGAGCGCATGAACAGGTGAGAGCGGGGAACGGAGCACATGAACAGGTGAGAGTGGGGAACGGAGCGCATGAACAGGTGAGAGCGGGGAACGGAGCACATGAACAGGTGAGAGCGGGGAACGGAGCACATGAACAGGTGAGAGCGGGGAACGGAGCACATGAACAGGTGAGAGTGGGGAACGGAGCGCATGAACAGGTGAGAGCGGGGAACGAAGCGCATGAACAGGTGAGAGCGGGGAACGGAGCGCATGAACAGGTGAGAGCGGGGAACGGAGCGCATGAACAGGTGAGAGCGGGGAACGGAGCGCATGAACAGGTGAGAGCGGGGAACGGAGCGCATGAATAGGTGAGAGCGGGGAACGGAGCGCATGAATAGGTGAGAGCGGGGAACGGAGTACATGAACAGGTGAGAGCGGGGAACGGAGCGCATGAACAGGTGAGCGGGGAACGGAGCGCATGAACAGGTGAGAGCGGGGAACGAAGCACATGAACAGGTGAGAGCGGGGAACGGAGCACATGAACAGGTGAGAGCGGGGAACGGAGCACATGAACAGGTGAGAGCGGGGAACGGAGCACATGAACAGGTGAGAGTGGGGAACGGAGCGCATGAACAGGTGAGAGCGGGGAACGAAGCGCATGAACAGGTGAGAGCGGGGAACGGAGCGCATGAACAGGTGAGAGCGGGGAACGGAGCGCATGAACAGGTGAGAGCGGGGAACGGAGCGCATGAACAGGTGAGAGCGGGGAACGAAGCGCATGAACAGGTGAGAGCGGGGAACGGAGCGCATGAACAGGTGAGAGCGGGGAACGGAGCGCATGAACAGGTGAGAGCGGGGAACGGAGCGCATGAACAGGTGAGAGCGGGGAACGGAGCGCATGAACAGGTGAGAGCGGGGAACGGAGCACATGGTCACAGGGAAGGCTGGACAGAAGGAACACAGACTCACATGAAGTTAATGGAATAAACAGGACAATAAAATACTAAAATAAATAATAATATAACCAAAACATAACACACCAAACAGAATGACAACGCTGGCAACTTTTGTCTCCACTGTCAATTAGCAGTAAAATGGTATATGCCAATAAATTGACTTGAGATCAGAGAATGCTCAGTAAAAAAACATTCGAAATTTAATTCTGCAAAACTCCATTTAAAAAGTTTCGAGTATAACCGTGCATATTTAAACAAGCAATTAGCTATGTGTGATGGACAGTGTGGACTGATAACTGTCATACAAATTTGGCGGGGGAAAAGAAAAGAAAGCCGAAAATTCCCGCTACTGTGCACCATCTAGTGGCAAAAAGCAGCATTGTACTTCATGCGTATAACTTGTCTTGCTGTGAACTGCTGATAGTGTCCTTGAGTGCATTTTTTTCACTTAGTACATTGATTCAGTGGTGTTTAAACAATTAGAAATCATTCCCACAGAGGGTCACACAGAACATGCTTCAAACCAAATTTTAAGCAAACGCTGACTCATAAATGCGCATTTTTTACTCATTCTGAAACTTCTTCCTACTTCTTACACATCATTCCGCACTGGAACTGTCTAGAAATAATGTGCAGGTTTCCGAGGAAAAAAACACCAAACAAAGAAATGGCGAAAGGCTTTGCCTTATTGGTGGGGTTGGATATAGTTTCCCCATTTTTCTCAAAATGTCTGAAATGTGACTTACTACCTTTTCCCATTTAATGCCACACATAAATCAGAAATCATTTGGCCTTTACTGCTGCCCTAGCATTATGTATATTCATATTGACATAAAATACATCTGAAATCCATTTGTGTGTGCCTCAGAACAATTTGTATATGGGTATGTGGGTGTCTTAGAGAGACGATGAGTGTGAGAGAGAGAGAGAGAGAGAGAGAGATGTGGGTGTTTGTGGAGTAGCCAACTGAGTGGCTGAACAGAACATGGCCGGATCATGTACTGTTTATCCATAAATAGTTGTGCAGAATGGTGGTAAAAACAATCATTAAAAGCCTCCAACTTAACTGACTTAACAAATAAGCTCCATCGTATTCAACATCGTATTCAGTTTAATGATCCCAAATGAAAGCAAAATGTGAATAATCTTGATGAGCACCTCCAGGAGAGTATTTTGCACTAGTGTAGACGGTAAGTCTGAAGAAAAGGAAATAATGCCCCTCGTCTGATGCCCCTTCACTTCTAAGCAAGTCACATGATAGTGAAAGTAGACCCCAAAATGGCACTCATTACAAGAGTTGGGTTCAAGTACTTTCAAGTACGTTCAAGAACTGGATGCAAGTATTTTTTTTAATACCAAAGTGCTTGCACTTGTATCGGAGTACTTCCTATGAATGCCTAATGTACTTTTGCTTGTATTCAAGGACTTTTCAAAGTTCTTGAACAATCTGTCTCCTAAGTGCTGACAGAGATCGGTCAAGTACTTGAAAAGTACTGGGATACAAGTACATGTACTTATTATTAGGTATTATTAGATAGTACTCAGATACACATGAAGAGTTTGTTTCCAAAACACAATCAGTGCCAAAATGACAAAAATTGAGATAATACCATAGAGCGATTGCCTGCACTTCTTACACATGGTGAAAAACCGCATCATTAGAAATGCAAACCATATGGTGTATTTTTTCATGGTCAAAGTTTCTGTTTTTCTATAAAATGCAATAGGCGCCAACACAGTAAAAGCTGATTTACTCAAAATGAGTAAAATGAATATATTGCATTTTGGAACTAAACTCTTCAAATACAAGTACTATGGTATGTTAAAAAATGCTTGCATACAACTCTCAAAAGTACTTGAAAGTACTTGGACCCAACTCTGCTCATTACATCCAAGTTTATTTGCGGACAGAGGTGCTCAGAACATGAATATAAAAACACAACATACCCTGTGCTGGTTGGCTGGATGTGTGTGTGCGCGGCCGCCATACTTACTCGTCAGCTGTTTCTCAAAACTAGCCTATTCTAATCAGAAGTGAAATTGCAGAGTTCCAGGGATTTGTGAAGCTTTTGGGCATGTCAATAAGCAAATAGTGGAAATAAGAGCTCAGGGATTTTATATGTATGCGTTAATCAATATCTTGGGAAAAGCAAAATACATATAAATTCCTAGACTATCACATACACTTCACTTGTTTCTACATTATCACAGTATGTTCATGTCCAATGAGAAATACGTAGAGGAGACTGGGGTCCGATGAGCCATGGGGACCAATGAGTCGTATCACTATTTTGTGATCAATCGATGCCAAAGGTGTTTAAAATAGGCAAAATAGTGATATGGCTCATTGGTCCCCAAGGCACATCGGACCTCATTCTCCCCTATCTATTCAGCTTTGTTCCATGCATTTCTATGGCTGTCTGTGCGGACAAGTATTGCTCCAACATGGCGGACGTACACTCTCATTCATCACAATATTTGAGATTAGGGCGGTTTCTCAAAGCATAGACTGCATCCTTCGAGGGCTGCATTTCAAGCCTGCTACGTCATTGCAGGCTGTTCCGTTGAGAGGACGCTTTCACATACAGCCGAAAAATGCAGCCTTTGTTTTCCCTGATATCAGACAGAATCGTCAACATGGAAACGCAGTACAAGGAGGTGACAATTCCGTCTGATACCAGGCGAGATGAAGGCTGCAATTTCTGGGCTGCATGCAAAAGGGCCTTCCCAATGGAACAGCCTGCGATGACACAGCAGCCTAAAAATGCACCCTTAGAAGGATGCAGTCTATGCTTTGAGAAAGGGCCAAGGTGTGAGGTATCTTGTGCTTACACTACAGGCCAGAAGTCTGGAAGCAAGGCCAGTAGGGGAGACTGGGGTCTGATGAGTCATGGGGACCAATGAGCCATTTCACTATTTTGTGATCAATCGATGACAGAGCTGCTTACAATAGGCAAAATATTTTACCATTGACTGATGAGTCATGGGGATAAATGAGCCATATCACTATTTTGCCTATTTTAAACACCTTTGGCATCGATTGATCACAAAACAGTGATACGGCTCATTGGTCCCCATGGCTCATCAGAGCCCTGTCTCCCCTACAGATCAAAAATTTGAAGTTTCTGTTCACAATGCCTTTTTGAAAAACCAGTATAAAATCTAAGGGTTTTGGGATTATTTACTGCTTGATTAGACTTCTCTTTCATTGATATGCACCATTTTCCTCTATTTACCTTTAGGCACTGTATACATTGATGTTACTAGATCATTGCTGAATAAATGTTAACAAAAGAAAGGAAGGGCTTAGTTTTTGGGTTGAGAAGATTTGCAAGAGTCACAACTTCAGTGAAAAAGTAACATACAAATCACTGCCACCTTGTGGCTGAGGGTGTAAGTGAAGAAATACGCATTCCCTTTCTCAGCCGCAAGATGGCAGGGCCACTCAGTGCTAAGAACGACCATCTCACACGTCAAACGTCACTCAGCTTTCTTTTCAGCCGGGGAACTCAAAACTCCTCACAAAACACGTTGGGTGGAACTGAAAGCGTAGAATGCAGCCTTTGACCCCTGCATTTTTAGGCGTTGTCACTAAATTCCATTCGCCAAACTGACTTGACATCATTTCATCTCTGTTAAGCAGCTTTGGTTTATGCGAGTCATCTCTGGTTTCTCGAACCTTAATCTTAACTCAAACCCCTAACCCTAAGCCTAGCCCCAAACCTAACCCTAACAATAAATTTTACCTTATCCGTAGCCCTAAAATTCAGTTTGACTGATGGAAATAAATGACGACCCGTAAAAATGCAGTCTTCGAAGACAGCAGCCAGAGTTTTGTGATGCCCCCAATTACGTGCCTCCGAGTTCAACAGTTGGTAATGACAACCCATGAGCTGAACTTAGTGAATACCATCCATCAAACCACACGCATTCGTGTCCTATAAAACTCACGAGAAGATATACCGCAGTTCGATCTGCTCCAGCTGTGAGACTGAAGCTAAGCAGGTGTGGGCTTGGCCAGTACTTGGATGGAAGACCACTGAGAATAGCCTGGTTGTAATTGGAAGACTTGTTGGTAGTCCGATGGCGATATTCCCTCTAGCGGAATAATGCCACAGTGCAGTTACCGTATGGGTATGCCGCCGTCTTGCAGATGAGATGTTAAATTTGAGGTTATTAAAGATCCTATGACACTCTTTGATTAAGAGCAGGGAGTTCCCAACCTGACACTGACAACCTACCTCCTAATTAGCTGTGCAATTCCTCCTTGGGGCTCCCAGGTCTCAAAGGGACTTCCCTGGTTAAATAAAATAAATAGATGATGTATTCATATGAGTCACTGCAAGTAGTGTTTTTTGAATTATGTTTATCCTGACAAGCAGAATTTCCCATAGGCAAACTTCAATAAGAAATGAAAAAAAAAAAATCCTCGACTCATCAACCATCGTTTTTCTTTTTTGGCAAAAAGAAAAAAAATAAATGATATGTTATTAATAATTTAAAAAGTACTTTTTCGTGTCACTAATCATTACAGAAGTAGCCACTGTTGTCTTCAGACTCCAACAGTTCGTCCACTTATTTTTCAAACCCAGGAGAGGGAATTCAAAAGGCAATGCAACCCATAATTTAACATACTTATTTTGTATATATATATTTTTTCCACCTACATCTCACCCTCAATGGCATTTAAGCTCTACACACCATTCAAAACTTATAATGTTGTTGGTCTGGTCTGGATTTAAAAAATTACCACTGGCTTTCCAGTATTTTCTGCATTCATGCTTTCTTGTTGAAATTCCATTCAAATTTTTTCACTTTTTTTATACTTTTGAACTTATCATATTGCCAACACTTTAGGAAATATTTAACTATTCAGAACTTTTGCTCTACAATGACAGTTGACTAGAGGAACAGATCCATTCAAGGGACAGGTCATAAGGGTGAAACAACTTGTTGAAACCTATGCCTTATAATTTTTGAGAAATCAAAGATTAAGTTGTATGCAGATTTCAGAGGATAGACCAGGACCCCATGAGAACCATCAGGGTGGATTAACCCCACAAAATCTACAAACCCATATTTGGGTCTGTAAAATGCAGCTGTAAAATTCTATTTTAAACTCTGATGGCAATCCCAAGGTTTCCAACAATCCCAAATATGGCTTGTTGAATTATAAGGAAATGTGTTTAAAATTATGAACAATATGTAGATATTTTCCATTTGATGTCATGCTTTGGTCATTAAAAAAACATGGCGTCCCAAATATTTTTATCAATATAAGTGTGATGTAGCCTCAGTGAGTGAGAGTATCGGTCAAATTCTTTGATCTTCTTTACTTTTAACTTAAGACATTTAAACTGAACCACTGTTTTCAAAAGTATTACTGTCATTTCATGCTCTTCTTCAATAACTTAAGCTACTTCAAATTCATCCTTTTATACTTTTTAAGCAGCAGAAAGAATGTAAATCTTACTCAGAAAATGTAGCCTTTTCAAGTACAATATGCAGCGTTGTCTGAATATGAAAGAACTGCAATGAAACCAAATTCTTTAAAGTACTGAGGGGCCATATCAGGGGAGGAGGTCAGGTGTCACAATGTATCTGTTTCCATGGATATACACCCCAGAGCACAAAACAAACGGGGTCAGAAAGTCACAGATTATTAGGGCAGGACAACATCTGAGTTTCAATAGGGTTAAGTGTTTGTATAAAGAAATGAAGAAATGGTTAAATCCACGGAGCCGAGACTGGGGCCAAAAATCAGGAAGGAAGCTATTACTGCAGATTTTGGTGCAAAAAAATTGGCTTTACATTAATCACCTTCTACAGTAAATTGCCTTTTCAGGCCCTAATTCATTAAAGCCAACAAACTCGTCAATAATTATCACCTCTAACGCAGGAAAAGTAATTTTCTTCATAAATAAGACTGACCATTATGAAGAAACTGTTGAACAAAAACAGGCTATTGAGCGCGGAAGGTTGTAAGATGATAAAAAATGTTTCACTTTTTTGTGAGACAATTTTCATTAAGTCAATACCAACTATGTCAAACAAGGGAGAAAAATACAACTAAAATAGTCATGAAAAACACTCAGAAGAAACAAAACGATCGAGCCATTGTGTAACGGGCAGGCAGCATTAGGAGAAGTTAAATGTGAATCATTGAGTGTAAAAGTAAATTCTAAAACATGGTATTTCAAAACGGCTGATAAGCAAAATAGTGCAAACTGTCAGGTCCTTAAAGCATACGCAGGCTAACAAAAGAAAAGTGGGTTTCAGCAGTTAGAGGAGGCTTCATTCACAACATGAGAAAGTGTCTCTTTGGGATAAGCATAGAAATCGCTTGCCACTGGTGATGCATGTCTCAGAACTCTGGGCTTGTCAGGCCACTTGTTTGTTGCACCAAACACTGGCGAACCCCCTAGTATCCAACAACAAACCTGTCGCCCAAGCTTCATGGCAGTTATACGCACAAACGCACAACAGGGAGCGATGCATGCATTTCTCATTTTGAGACTTAACCATTTCCTGATGACAACAAAATCACAGACCAACTCAAACGGCAACATTTATTTTGGTAAAGGCTTTGACATTAGTAGTTTACCTTTCCTTCTTTATAAAAATGCTGTAGGAAGTACTTCTTATTATGTCTGCACAATGCTTTCTTCAGTATGTTTCCATCATTTAGTACTTTTATTCCTTATCTTCAGTATGGCCCAGAGATGATGTCATCAATATCAGCATCAGTGAGAATAAGGGAGGGATGGAGAGATCTGTCCCCTTCAAAACTGTAATGACACCCCCCCCCCCATAATGTGCTGTTGTAAACATCAATAAAAAAATAAAGTTATTCTCAAAGACACAAGTCCATCAATTTATCGCCCAATCATAAATTGTTACTTCTCACTCAAAAAATGAAACGCCTTGAAATGTTAGATTCAATTAATAACGTTATGTCAACTTTTTCCACAAAACTGAGTTAAGTACATTCCACTCGATGCAATTAATTAAACTGGCCAAAAAATGTTAGACGTCAAATAAAGGATACGCAAAGCAATTGTGTGGAACCTGTTGACATAACATTATTAAGTAAATCTAACATTTTATTGGGTTTTCATTTTTTTGAGTGATGTGCACATCACTCCTGGAGTAAACTATAATTACACTGCATTTTACGCCCTTTTATCAAGACCCTTTCAAATGAGTTTTAAGCCAGGTGAAGACAGTGAGTACAACATGGGGATGGATAATACAGGTTCTTTTTGCTTTGTGTCTACATAATGGCATTTCAGTTACATGAAAAGAGGCTAAAAAATTTTGGATTGATCAGAGTACGGACAGGGCTTTTATGACCACCTCCTGTGTACTCTGCGGTGAGCACTGTCATTGTGGTGTGAAGTCTTATCAACCAATTGGTTTGACAGTACTTTAACGACACACGTTAGAATTCTCCCTTACACCTGAAAAGGAAATATCGCATCTATTGTATGATGATTCTCCTTCGAATTCCTTTTGAGGAGGTACAGTTGCTCGGAAACAGGAAAACAGTATAATCCACAACATTGTTCTGACTCTGTCGAATCCTGCTGCCAGGAAACAATGACGCCCTTAAATGATTAACAGGTGACTTTAACTGTCAGGAAGAAGGCCCTCAAACAAGGAGATAAATACTGTTTAATACTATTTAACATACAGAGCTTGAATTGCCTTAATTACCATATACAATGAAAAGGCACTCGATTAAGACCACCTGCCGAGTTTCGTGAAGATCCCCCCTGTGCAGCCAAAACAGCTCCATCAATCTGACATCACTTGACTTCCCAAACTCAGGGTTTCCCAGCAGAACATTAGCCAGCATATCTCACTCCTGTCCTGTTCCCACAGTGCATCCCAATGTCATCTCCTCTCTGGTAGATGTCGCACACGTACGCAGCCGAAGCACATGATGTAAAATAAAATCAGACTCACTAGACTAGGCAATCTTCTTCAACTGCTGTAAGGTCCAGTTCTGAGGCTCAGGTGTCCATTGAGAGAGATTTTAAAGGTGAACTGGGGTTAGAGAGGGCACTTTGACTGGTCTGCAAGCCAAATAAGTGTAATATACTGCAGGGTATGTTATGCTGTGTGTTGTGACACATCCCTTGCGAAACTATTGTTTAAGTTCTAAATTCTAATTCCACATTCGCACCTCTGTTGATTATGACCAGAAGGAATAGTTCTCATAGCATTGATGAGCCTTGGGCGGACAAAAGCCTGTCGCCAGTACATGGTTTGTCCCACCTTGGACCATTGTTGACAGAGAGCACCCCAGAAGTCTTTCCTCTCCAGAGATGCTCTGACCCACTTGTAAGACTAAAACGATTTGGCCCAAGTCAAAGTCCTTCAGTTCCCATTTCCCCCACGTCCAACAGATTGAATATGAGAACCAACTGTTTGCTTACCATCTAAGATCTATCTGCAGACCTTGATGTCATGCCATTGTTATGAGATATTATCAATATTATTCTCTGCATCTGTGAGTGGTTTTAATGTTTTAGCTCACTGGTGTATTTACACAAGAACATAGTCATTTTCAAAGTTTAGTCACAGAGCAATGGTTAAAGAACTAGTGACAAAAAAAAAGTCCCTGAGTTAAGACACTGCATAGTAATCTTGAGCAAGGCAGTTAGCCTGTACTGCTTCAGAAGTAAAAGAGACATTTATCATTAATATGGAAGCTATGTCAGTTATTCTGGAGAAGGTTATTGTCGATGATGTCAAAGTCACAGCAAAGTTTATGATCACTGAAAGATTTAAAAGTGCGGAGCGCCATGCCAAAAAATGGTCATTGCATATTCCTCTGTCATATTTTTTTTTTTTTAAGCAGGTAAAGGATATTTAACTGTTGTAGAGTATATATAAAATCTAAAAACAATCTGATAAATCTGCAGAATTAAAATTAAATCATTATTTTCCATAAAAGTATATTCACATGAAACTCAAACAACAGACATTAGCGCGGCAACATTTTGAATGTATCCATCAGGCTCAAACTTAGAGTGGCTTCATTGGTCAACATGGAATTAAATGATTAAATCTGTTGCTTCCAGAAGCATCTCCCCCAGGAGTTCCCCCCGTCCCAGAGTGTCTGCAATTCTTGGGTGAAAGAAGTCTGGAATTGGAAAAGCTGTTGCCATGAGCACAATGAATGAGCCCTCCCACAGTGAAGGGCTTCTGTTTGTTAGCAAATAACTAGGCGCATCCTGCCAACAAGACCAACAGAACCAGAGCTTAATGGGATCTGTGAAGTTCCATTTCACATGCTCAATAAATATACAGAACCATCATTGATAGCCAAATCGTGGCCATGCCACAAACTGTGGATAGGTTCAATGCATAAAAGAAAATGCACTCAAAGCAACCTCAGTGTTTTACTAGCTTTTCAGACTGTCCACCACTGGGAACAAGTGTTAAACAAATCCAACAAAGTAGTGAGCATATTCCTTAATGTTTGTCGAACAGTGTGCACCCATTAGTGAAGCAACTCCTTTTGGGGCCGAAATTAATTTTGTTCCACAATATCTCATCGAAGAACAGCAAAGATCTTACTCGTGGATTCCAGCTGAGAAAGGCAGGCTTCTCATGTGAAAGCTTGGTTGCATGTTGGCTGACAGCTGGCTTGTGGAAATGCCTTATCATCAGCATGCTTGTCTATAAAGACCATTAACTCAGTGGCACTCTAAGAAGATTTCTGTTAAGCTGACCTCACTAATCAAGCAAAACATTGTTTCAATGTGGGGATAAAAAACCAGTAAAAAAATCAAGAAAAACGGAGATCTTGATCTTGGTCTTTTTCAAAGTATAGCAGTAGCAAACCACCCATCCCTTAGCAGATCAAGTCTGCAATAATTGCTGATGAAGCAAACTGCATTGTTTCCAAGGAAAACAAATCTATATCTGGTTTATGGATGCCCACTACAGTTGGTTACCATGCGTGCATTTATAAGCCGTAGTGTACCTGTACACTCTCAGTTAACAGAGAAAGAGGTTTTGAAATTGAGGTGTGAAGTCAGTTAAAGATTCAATGAACTTTTTCACACATTAAAATCACCCCAAGGAAAGCAAGAGGAACACAACCAGGGACTGGAGTTGGGCTGAGGTTCTCATTTACAACACAACTGATACTGAAAACCAATCTGCAGCACTATTGTGCTTAAACTGTTCAATTAGCAACAACAAACATTTCAGGTCATAGTAGAGCAATCCAGTCTCCCCACTCTGCATCGAGAAAGAGACTCACAGTTTGCAACAATGGCTTCCCACTGGGATGATGTTAACACAGGAATACAATGTAATGTAACATACTTTACATTTAAAATATTTTACAAATTTATGACTCCAATTCCTTTTACAATACAATAAAACAGCAAGAATGCAAAATTTTGCGAGAGAATGACAGTCAGAACCATAATCCTCCATTTGCCGTGTCCTGGTGTAAAGATGATTTGATATACTTTTGTAAATATTTTGGCAATAATTGGCATAACACAATTTTACCTGTAACAGCAATTATTCACAGAAATTTATACCCCCCCCACCCCCCACCATCACAACCCCCGCCCCCAGTTGCCCCTTTTTCAGTTAAGAAATCAGAAGGTGGTATCAGTTTGTTTGTCTCCTCTGGTTACCGACAACACACATCAGTGTTGCCTAGCGATCTCGCCGCTATAAAGCTTTCTCCCGCTCCGACTACCTGACAAGTCGACCTCCTGTGCTGATCCCTGGACATTTGGCTGGAAGAGAACCTTGAAAATGGTGAGAATAATGACTCTTTTTTTCCTGTCTAAAATTTCACTGCTACCCAATGTAAAAAAAAAAATTCATCTGAAGTTTTGGAACAAACCTAAACTGATAGTAAGTTTTGTACACTAAAGAACAGAAATACGCTTATTTTGTTGTTTTTTGAGGACATTTGAAAATGATCTAAAGTGAAGAGCTGATAATTTACCTTAAACTGCTTCTGAAACTACTTGGGCAATCAGGCCGAAGTCAATGAGATTTTTTTCATGCAATTGTGCTTTAATGATAAAAATTTTAGTAAGAAGATTCTTTACTTTCGAACACTATGATGTGCCATACTTATGAACTTGCTCAAAGTAGTGCAAAATCAATCATTTAATTTGATTAAATATAATTCTTATATATATATATATATATATATATATATATATATATATATATATATATATATATATAAACAGTATTTCTTGATGAGCAGAATATGGCCATTGTGCTTTGAGTATCCTAATAACTGTAAGTGTCCACCTCAGTAGGTTCTTTCTGCAGTGGTCAGTCAGGATGAACTTCGACTCAAATTCAAGTTGTAATTATGTAATGACAAAATGTAATAATTCCAGAGTATGCAGTGACTTTGCATGGATAAAGCAATTCTTGTTTTTCCTCCTTGTCATTATCAATGAATCATACTTACCCATCTTCCTCTTTCTCTCTCCCAACAGCGTGAGTGCATTTCTATCCACGTTGGCCAAGCCGGGTCCCAGATTGGAAATGCATGCTGGGAGTTGTACTGCTTGGAGCACGGTATTCAGCCAGATGGACAGATGCCAAGCGATAAAACCATTGGAGGAGGAGACGACTCCTTCAACACCTTCTTCAGTGAGACGGGAGCCGGTAAACATGTCCCACGTGCCGTCTTTGTGGACCTGGAGCCCACTGTCATCGGTAGGTTTCAGCAGTCCTGGAAGCTGAAGTTAGTTTCTCAAGTCATCCTACTAATTATCCTTTAATCAATAAAATGATTACCCTTGTGTAGTCAGTTTTATATCTTAAACTCCAAATTCTCACCCAAGTTTTTCCTCAAGTCTGTTCGAAGGCAGAAAAAACCGTTTGTTTAATACTGCAGGACACTGTCACAGGCATATTCTAAATGTGGTGCCACTTGTGCTCCCGATTCGCATAGTTTACTGCTTCAGGATTCGGTATCATACTTCTCTCCTTTCAGATGAGGTGCGCACCGGTACCTATCGCCAGCTGTTCCACCCAGAGCAGCTCATCACAGGAAAAGAGGATGCAGCCAATAACTATGCTAGAGGGCACTACACCATCGGCAAGGAAATAATCGACCTGGTCTTAGACAGAGTGAGAAAACTGGTAAGTTTAACTGCCCTAACAATTCTTGTCCTCCAGCATTAATTATGATCAGGGAAAACTGCTGACTAGCAAACAGAGAAAAACACGGAGGGTAGAAATTGACAAAAGACCGAACCAATAAAAGTATTCACATGACAAGGTATAGTCCACTCATTGGAAAAACTCTTATGAATATCAGTGTTATGAAGCTCACAACATAATGTTTCTGTTGAGAGGTTCAGGCACAGATTGATTAAACTCTATGGTCAGTTACAGAGTTGCAGTTCTGTGGTTATCCTCACTTATCCAACCAAGTGTCCATCTCTCCCTACTGGGGAGCTTTGACTTGCAGTTACAGTTCTAGTTTGCTGTGTTTGACATATATTGGGATTTTTGACAATCTTACCATTGCCAAAATACTTCTGCCATTTTTAGACAGACACAGCTGAAATTTTAGGACCAACTAATCTAGCTAACTGCTGCTAGTTCAACCTCTTTACAGTGGACTATTGATGATCAGTGTAGATGCTTTTGTGACTGCAGTATTCTTTCTGGCCGCCGTATCAGTGTATAACCTGCTTGACATGCTCCCCTCCTCCAGGCAGACCAGTGCACGGGGCTCCAGGGCTTCCTCATCTTCCACAGCTTCGGAGGAGGCACTGGCTCAGGGTTCACGTCCCTGCTGATGGAGCGCCTCTCTGTTGATTACGGCAAGAAATCCAAGCTGGAGTTTGCAGTGTACCCGGCTCCACAGGTGTCCACAGCTGTGGTGGAGCCCTACAACTCCATCCTGACCACCCACACCACCCTGGAGCACTCAGACTGCGCTTTCATGGTGGACAATGAGGCCATCTATGATATCTGCCGCAGGAACCTGGACATCGAGCGCCCCACCTACACCAACCTCAACAGGCTTATTGGCCAGATTGTCTCTTCCATCACGGCTTCCCTGCGCTTCGATGGAGCCCTGAATGTGGACCTGACAGAGTTCCAGACCAACTTGGTGCCCTATCCCCGTATCCACTTCCCCTTGGCTACCTACGCCCCGGTCATCTCTGCAGAGAAGGCCTACCACGAGCAGCTGTCCGTGGCTGAAATCACCAACGCCTGCTTTGAGCCAGCCAATCAAATGGTGAAATGTGATCCTCGTCACGGCAAGTACATGGCCTGCTGCCTGCTGTACCGAGGTGACGTCGTGCCAAAAGACGTCAACTCAGCCATCGCCACCATCAAGACCAAGCGCACCATCCAGTTTGTGGACTGGTGTCCCACTGGATTCAAGGTGGGCATCAACTACCAGCCCCCCACTGTAGTGCCTGGGGGAGACCTGGCCAAGGTGCAGAGGGCCGTGTGCATGCTGAGCAACACCACCGCCATCGCCGAGGCCTGGGCTCGCCTGGACCACAAGTTTGACCTGATGTATGCCAAGCGGGCTTTTGTCCACTGGTATGTGGGGGAGGGCATGGAGGAGGGAGAGTTCTCTGAAGCTCGAGAAGACATGGCAGCCCTGGAGAAGGACTATGAAGAAGTGGGGACTGACAGTGTGGGAGATGAGGGAGAAGAGGAGGGAGAGGAGTATTAGAGGAAGATAAACTCATCACAATTCACAGTATATTAAATTGAACAATTTAATGATACCAGTGGACTTGGAAATGATAAAATCCTTCATTTGGAAAATAACACACTCAAATTTAAAATAAAAGTTGATTTTACAATTCTTTGAATGCAGTCATTTGAATTCTAACTACTAATGCAATGTGGTCCCAGCACTTTCATAAATAACAGTGAAACATTAAACTGCAATGAAATGCTGACTTGTAAAGTGCACAGGAAAGCAGTTACTTCCACAAATATAACAGTGTTCAAGCATTTGCTTTCATCTGCCCAGTTGAAAGTTTGGGAACATATAAAAAATGAGGGTTGAGTATGATAGTAGCAACCCAATCCTCTCTTAGCAAGAAAATCAACCACGATTTTGAATGGGGTCTCTCCCTCATTACAATCTGTGCCTGAATGCTGCAATAATGTAAGGGCCCCATGGGGCCGGAGGTAAGAACCAGCTCTGACAGGATGAGCTCATTTGAAACTAACAGCCCAATATCCCTTATTTTGCTCAGGTAACACACATCATCGCCCCAATCCCCATTAAATGCGCTCTTGAAACCTTTTGAAATCTACGAGATCAAAGACACACTGTGGGCCCCTTTCTTTATTGTTCCAGCTGTCAACAATAAAGAGTAATAAACAGCAGACGCAAAGCAGGGGTCCAGAACATTACAAAATTCTTTTCAAAGAATGATGAGAGTATTTTAGTAGCCGTTCAGGCTGGCTATTCAGCTGCTAACGTTATGTTAAGGTAACTTGCGGTCAGCTGAATAAATAATCGCCTGAGAAGAATGACATTACTCAGTTATTAACGGTATCATCCACGGAAAAGATCAGTAAGGTTATCATTCGCCAGCCATTATAATATACCGTCAAAAAAAGCGGTAGCAGCAGGACACATGTCTCCGTTCTTATTTTGAGTGGTTCCTGCATACTTAGCTCTCTCTAGCTGTGAGTGAGTGTGCCTGCTAGGTTTTGCTAGTGAACTACATGCAGTCAGTGCGGTAACCTTAGGTGTAACTTAAATAATCGCTCGACAAGGCTGACATTACTCTTCCCTTAAGTGTTTACTAAAACTAAACTGCTACTTTAGCCTGTTGACATAAGTCTTGTTCACACAGGGGGTAATTTTGCAGAGCTTGTCCTCCTCCTAACAATAGCAAAATGAAGCTGAGTGCTTACAGCTATGGTACTGGGAAGCCCATTTAGATTTTGTTTATTCCAAGACTCGGTAGGTTATTTCTTTAAATACATAACTTTAAATGTTTACGAAAGTAATATGAAATGGAACAATTAAACCTTTATACACTGCTACTCCAGAATCAGCTGTGGTCACTTCACTGAACCTGACCCAGCAATAGGCCCTCACCACCAGCAGTCTGAAGTTGTTTTTGATGGTGAGTGAGAGAATGTGAATAAGACAACTAATAATTCATAATTTACATAATTATACTCTGTTGAGTGGTTAATTGTATCATTGTAAAAAAGGAAAATTTGGGTGAATTGCATTAAGCACTGCTGAGAAGACTGAGAAACAGAAAAATAAAGAATAACATCATGATACAAAATCGTAAAAAATGGCAGTGAAAAGTCGGGGGCCCACACCGATATTCTGTCAGGGGGCCTAGAATTCCTAGCAACTGCCCTTTATACATATGCCACAGAATGTTGGAAAAGATGCTTCTCAAATTCATGAAAACATCAGCAAGGAAGTGTTGTTTGAATAAATAAAGTTAACTCATCTTGGGACACAAACTCGTCCTGCTCTTTTATGTCAATGATTATCTATAAGGTAATAAAACACACATAGAAAACCTAAGTGGCTAATTGTCCGATTACTTTTGGGCCTTTAAAAAAGGGAGACTTCATAAAGAAGCGCTGATATTCTTTTATTGTCCCCCGGGTTTGGAGTGTCTACCCTCACCTCTATTCATCATTCACATCTCACCTCCCAATATTTTATGAGGTGTAAACAATGACAATAAAATTGTCTGTGTCCCCACATATATATATATATATATATATATAGGAAGGTGAAGAATTAATGGAAAAATCTACATATTCAGTCTTAGAAAGGTGTTAGGTCCCTGCAAGCAGCCAAATCAGCTTGAAACACCTCAGAAAAGAGACTACAAGCATAAAACTTCACTGGAGTGATGGAGTACCTTTCTTTCATGAGATATCACATCATTTGGTGTCTTGATGATAATGAAGATGATAATGGAGAGCGTTGTCCAACGCATTGTTCCAAAATCTCCAGGTTTGAAATGTGGTCATTAAGACAGCGGTGACATACAGTACAGGCCAAAAGTTTGGACACACCTCATTCAATGCGTTTCCTTTATTTTCATGACTATTTACATTGTAGATTCTCACTGAAGGCATCAAACTATAAAAGAACACATGCGGAACTATGTATGTATCTAACAGTTGTCCAATAGGGCTGTCGGCTGTGTATCAACCTGACTTCTGCACAACACAACTGATGGCCCCAACCCCATTGATAAGGCAAGAAATTCCACTAATTAACCCTGACAAGGCACACCTGTGAAGTGAAAACCATTTCAGGTGACGACCCCTTGATGCTCATCAAGAGAAGACCAAGAGTGTGCAAAGCAGTAATCAGAGCAAAGGGTGGCTAATTGGAGAAACTAGAATATAAGACCAGTTTTCAGTTACAGGAATTTCACACTTTGTTGTTAAGTACATAATTCCACACGTGTTCATTCATAGTTTTGATGCCTTCAGTGAGAATCTACAATGTAAATATTCATGAACATAAAGGAAATGCATTGAATGAGAAGGTGTGTCCAAACATTTGGCCTGTACTGTATGCCTAGGCTTATTTTCTCATAAACCTATTCCGTGGCCCCTGAGCTCTGTGAGACTTGGGCCAATACTATCCTGGAAGAGACCACTCCCATCATGGTAGGAATGTTTCATCTTAGGATGTCAGGGTCATCACACAGAATGACTCTGCATTGATTTCCAGTGATGCTTCCACCTTAAAGGGGTTGAATGGACCCAAACCAGGCCAGAGAAATGAACAAAAGCATCAGTATGTGTTATGTTTGTACACACATTTATTAAGGTTTTTCTTTAAATCTAACTAAATTGGAAGGAGTCCCTGTCTTTCTTTATGAATGGGCAACCCCAATTCCAAAAAAGTTGGAATGCTGTATATATTGTAAATAAAAACATAATTCAATGATTTGCAAATCTCATAAACCCACAGTTTATTCACAATAGAACATAGGCAACATATAGAGGTTGAAAGTGAGATATTTTACCATTTTATGAAAAATATTTGCTAATTTTGAATTTGATAGCAGCAACCCATCTCAAAAAAGTTGGGACAGGGGCAACAAAAGGCTGGAATAGTAAGTGGTACTAATAAAAATTCAGCTGGAAGAGCATTTTGCAACTAATTAGGTTAGCTGGCAATATTTCATTAGCATGACTGGGTATAAAAAGAGCATTTTATAGAGGCAGAGTCTCTCAGAAGTAAAGATGGACTGAGATTCACCAATCTGCAAAACTGTGTCTAATAACTGAGGAACAATTTCAGAAAAATGTTCCTGATTGTAACATTGTGAAAACTTTGAATCTACAGTACATCATATCATCAAAGGGTTCAGAGAATCTGGAGAAATCTCTGTGAGTAATGGACAAGTTCAAAGGTCAATATTGGATGCTCGTGATCCTCGGGTCCTTGGGCGGTATTGCATTAAAAACAGGCATGATTCTGCACTGGAATACACTGCATGGGTTCAGGAACACTTCCTGAACCCATAATTCCGAAATAGTCGGGACAAAGTGTAAATTGTGAATGAAATCAAACCGCAATGACTTTCAAATCACACCAGCCAGTATTTTATTCACAATAGAACAGAGATAATATAGCAAATGTTGAAACTGAGAAATTTTAAAATTTTACCACGAAATGAGCTCATTTCAAACGTGATGGCTGCTACAAGTCTCAAAAAAGTTGCGGCAGGGTCCTTTTTACCATCGTGTAGCATCCCCTCGTTTTTAACACAGAGAGAAGGCGTCTGGGCATTGAAGAGACAAGTTTCTTGAGTTTAGCCATTGGAATTTGATCCCACTCTTGTTTAATACAGCCTTCCAGCTGCTGGAGAGTTTTGGGTCTCCATTGACGGATTTTTCGTTTAATTATGCACCAAATGTTCTCAATCGGTGAAAGATCAAGACTGCAGGCAGGCCAGTTCAGCACATGGACTCTTCTACTAAGAAGCCATGCCATTGTAATAGCTGCAGTATGTGGTTTTGCATTGTCCTGCTGAAATACACAAGGCCTTCCTTGGAGTAGATTTCGTGTGGAGCGGACCATATGTTCCTCTAAAACCTTTATATACCTTTCAGCATTCATGGTGCTTTTTAAAATATGCAAGTGTCCCACACCTTATGCACTAGTGCATTCCCATACCATCAGAGGTGCTGGCTTTTGAACTCAACGTTGATAACTGAACTGAACGTTGTCCCCTACACACAGAGATTTTTCCAGTTTCTCTGAATCTTTTGATGATTTTATGCACTGTCGATGATGAGATCTTCAAAGGCTTTGCAATTCGACGTTACGAAACGTTTTTTTTAAAGTATTCCACAATTTTTTTTACGCAAGCCTTCACGGGTTGGAGAGCCTCTGGCCATCTTTACTTCTAAGAGACTCGCCTCTCTAAGACATTCGTTTTATAACCAATTATGTTACACACCTGAAGCCAGTTAATTTAATTACTTGCTAAATGTTCTTTCAGCTGATTTTCTAATATATTAATTGCTTTTTCAGCCCTTTTTTTTTCCTGTGTCCCAACTTTTTGAGACCTGCTGCAGCCAAAAAATTTGAAATGAGCTCATTTTGTGGATAAAAATGTAAAATGTCTCAGTTTCAACATTTGAAATGTTATCTATGTTCTATTGTAAATAACATATTGGCTCAAATGACCTGAAAGTCATTGCGTTTTTATTTTATTCACAATTTATACTTCGTCCCAACTATTTCAGAATAGTAGAAGACATTATGAAAGGCAAATTGCAGAAGGTGCAAAAACTAATCCGAAGCGATTCTTTCAGTACTGCGGCAGACAAAAGGAAAGTGAAAGAGGAGGTTAAGTGTGTAAAGAATAAACATGGATGTCTGCTAAAAGATAAAAAGGATATTGCGGATTCCTTAAACAGTAAATTAGTTGAGAATTTTACCTCGGAGAGGGTTTTTATTCGGCCAGAGGGTATGTCCAATGTTGAAGATCATTTAGCAGAAATTGAGGTAAGGGATAATGAAGTATTAGACAAGTTGCATAAACTAAAGGCAGATATGGTGGTGGGTCCTGATGGCTTATATCCTAGAGTGCTCAGGGAAGTTAGTGAGATCATCTTTAAACCGCTCTCTGCCATCTTCAGACGGTCTTTAGAAACTGGAGAAATACCAAATGATTGGAAGCAGGGCAATATAATACCAGTATATAAGAAAGGGGACCGTACTGAGCCAGGAAATTACAGGCCAGTCAGTTTAACTTGCATTGCATGCAAAATACTGGAATTTACCATAAAAGACGCGCTGGAATTATTTCTTGAACATAATAATATCTTAAGGGATAGATAACATGGCTTCCGTAAGGGAAGGTCATGCCTGACAAACCTCCTAGAATTCTTTGAAGAGGCCACCAAGACTTATGATCAGAGCAGGGCTTATGACATCATATACTTGGAGTTTCAGAAAGCATTTGATACAGTACCGCATAAGAGACTAATTTTTAAAACAAGCTCCATTGGAGTTACAGGAGGTATTCTGGAGTGGATTCAAAACAGGTTACAGGACAGAACACAAAGAGTGGTGGTCAGTGGAATCTCATCTGAGCTAGGTATGGTGGGGAGTGGTGTCCCTCTGGGATCAGTGTTGGGACCCCTGCTGTCCCTCATCTACATTAATGACCTTGATAGGAATATTGAGAGCAAATTACTTTAATTTGCAGATGATACTAAATAGGGAGGTTTGGCAAATAGTTTAGGGTCCACTAAAGTGATTCATGATGATTTGGATAGAATCCAGAATTGGCCAGAAATGTGGCAAATAAAGTTTAATGAAGCAAAATTTATAGTTGTACATGTAGGTAATAAATACATTAGACTGGATTACTTCATGGGAGGTTTAAAACTGGAATGTGCTCAACATGAAAAAGATCTGAGAGTGATTGTTGACCAAACCCTCACAGGTTCTAGCCATTGTGCTGTAGCAGTTAAAAAAGCCAATCGGATGCTGGGATACATTGCCAAAAGTATTGAGTTCAAATTCAAGGAGGTGATGCTTCTTTTGGACTACACATTCATCAGACCACATCTGGAGTACAGGTAATTTTTTCAAGCGACTTCAGGAAAAAAGAAGCCCAAAGTCGCGTATTATAAGCGGACTTGGCAACTCTGGTTGAGACGTGCAGGCGACCTCCTCCCTGGTGCGTCTGCGCCCTGACAGTTCAACTTAGCACATGCTGGCTGCAGCATGACAGCAACAAGAAGCGAGACTAGTGCAATGCATAGATCTATTAGCAAAAGTAAGTGAAATCATGAGCTCACAATATCTGCTGTGAGACTTACCCTGCCATGCATGTGTAGCGGGCCGAAGGAGGGCCCAGGTGGGGACTTGAGCTTCCAGACTACCGGGTAAGAGTCATGCGTGCTGACCACATCGCCAAAGAGCCTGGCTCATTGGCAAAGTAGCCAGGGCATGAACTTACATACATGGCCTTTCAGCCCAACTAAGCTTGCCAGTTTCTTTATACTATTGTGAATATATCCCTTCAGATACTAAATGACTCAATGGTATCTAGCTTTAGGTCAAGCCTGCTCTTGAAAACCCCCAAGGCCTCTGCCTCAACAATATGGTCAGGTAAGCTATTCCACATTGAAATTACTCTTTGGGTGAAGAAATATTTCCGAATATCAGTGCTAAATTTACCTTTGGTCAATTTCCATTTGTGACCCCGAGTTCTACTCACAGCACTTGGTCGAAGGAATCCTACATGATTCACTTTGTTAATCCCTTTAACATATTTAAAGACCTCAATCAAATCACCCAAGTCTCCTTTTTCTAAGACTAAATAGATTAAGGATCTTCAGCCTCTTCTCGCAGCTTTCATCTTTTATACCTGGAATAAGCTTAGTGGCTCTTCTCTGAACTTTCTCTAGAGGCTCTATATCTCTCTTAAAGTATGGTCTCCAGAACTCTACGTAATGCTTGGGCGGCACGGTGGCACAGTGGTTAGCACTCCTGCCTCACAGCAAGAAGGTTGTGGGTTTGAATCTGGTCTGGGGCCTTTCTGTGTGGAGTTTGCATGTTCTCCCGTGTTTGTGTGGGTTTTTTCTGGGTACTCCGGTTTCCCCCACCCACAAAACATGCAATATAGGAACACTCCTGTATAGCTGTGTATGAATTTTAGGTGGTGGTCGGAGGGGCCGTAGGCGCCTACTGGCAGCCACGCTTCCGTCAGTCTGCCCCAGGGCAGCTGTGGCTACAAATACGTAGTTTACCACCATCAGAGCGTGAATGAATAATGTATCCATGTAAAGCGTCTTTGAGTGCCCAGTAAGCAGAAAAGCGATATACAAAATTGATGCATTATTATTACTCCAGGTGTGGTCTAACGAACGTGCTGTACAGAAGAAGCATCACCTCCTTAGATTTGTACTCAATACTTTTGGCAATGTATCCTAGCATCCGATTATCTTTTTTTACTGCTACAATGGCTAGAACCTGTGAGGGTTTGGTTAACAATCACTCCCAGATCTTTCTCTTGTGCAGCACATTCCAGTTTTAAACCTCCCAGGAAGTAATCCCGTCTAATGCTTTTATTACCTACATGTACAACTTTACATTTTGCTAATTTAAATTTCATTTGCCACATTTCTGCCCAATTCTGGATTCTATCCAAATCGTCCTGAATCACTTTAGTGGACCCTAGACCATTTGTCAAACCCCCCAATTTAGTATCATCTGCAAATTTAACCAATCTGCTCTCAATATTCCTATCAAGGTCATTAATGCAAATGAGGAATAGCAGGGGTCCCAACACCGATCCCTGGGGGATGCCACTCCCCACCATACCCAGCTCAGATGACATATCACTGACCACTACTCTTTGTGTTCTGTACTGTAACCAGTTTTGAATCCACTTCAGTATACCTCCTGTAACTCCAATGGAGTTCATTTTAAAAATTAGTCTCTTATGCGGTACTTATTAGGAGACACTTCCAGTGACAGGACCCCTCAACTGTCACACGTGCAGTTAGCGGTTTGGATGTACCCAAGATCCCTGTGCACGTGCACCCAGGCATCATAAGGTTTTGTCTTTAGTCCCTGTCTCTGGCTGGGCAGGACACCTGCACTCAAAGTGCAAAAGCCTGAACCCGTGTCATAAAACATAAGTTTTGCACCTGCCAACTAAGTATGTAATTATACGCGTCTAAAGATTTATATGCACACAAATTGTTCTTTGTGTACACACTGGGCTTCTCTATGAGATAATTGTACATGTCAGGCCAAATGAATATTATAAGGGTCTGTTAATGTCTCACCATTACTGAGGACCAGTTTCTTAAGGTAATCAGTGCAGACTGAGCTGCTTAGGCTGTTGATATAAGTGGTCTGAGCCATCTCTGCCCCAGACTTAGCTATCAGACCTGTAGTGTAACGTAGATTTACAGTGACATTGGCAGGTTTTTTTTTCTTCTTCTAAACGTTGGCAGGCCGTAGAGTAGCCACATCGTAAACATTTTTACTTTGACTTCGTTAGTGCTCACGAACGAAACCATTATGCTCTTGATATTGTAGACATCCAAAACAACCATCACAACCTGGTAAGTTGAGTGAAATTCATGAACATTTCAGCAAGTGTTTTTCTGATTTGCGATGCAATGAAAAACAAACAGATTTTTCCATGAAATTGCATTTTATTGCAATTGCGTCAGCGAGAACTTACAAACAATACGGCATCTACACTGATATCAGTTCACTCCGAAGCAGTCATGAGCCCTCTGGTTGCGCGCGCACCGAGTATTGTTTGTACCCAAGAAACCCGTCTATAGAATCAGACACGCGCACACACTCATCTGCACCTACAAACTTATCAGAAACATATTCTGTGCTTGAGAATATGAATGTCTGTCTCCTCAACACTTGTTACCTCTGTTGAGCTACCGTGGCGACAGGTCTTTTCCATAGTTGCATGAGTTGAAATCAACTTTCTGCCATTGACTAAGGAAATATGTTTCAGAATGTACACGCGGGGAGCCGGTCGGCCCATCTGCTGATGTCTTCTTCTTCTTCTTTTTGGGGTTTTATGGTGGATCCAAAACCATATAGTGTATTACCGCCACCCATTGAATTTACATTATCACTTTCATTATCGTGAAAAAAACCGGGAGAAAAAAAACCACAAAACAATCTGCAATTCTCTTATCTATAAGTAACCTAACCCAACTAGTCAGTTTGTATTTGGCTCCCCCTCCCAACCAGCCCTTTTTCCAGAATCTCTTGGATGTCTTCCCCTTTCACATCAGTAACCCCAAGAAATTCCCTTGCTGCGTGGACCACCATTTTAATCCTATCCGCTCTTGATTCTAACTCGCGAGCACAGTGTATGACCATCTGTGATGTCACCCGCACTCACCGCAGATTCACTTCCTGGTCCCCCCTCTCCCGCCTGCGCTATAAAAACCGCGCCCTGCTCACCCAGCTTCATCATGCGCTTCTCTCTCCGAATCCTCAACGTCGGTTAGAAGGGAAATCGGCAAAATGGTGAGTCTTCTGGAAGTTTTGATCTGAATTAGCATCTTTTAAAGACAAGATCAGCTATGGACGAGAAAACGCGTTCATAATCAGTATAGGGGACTGGGATTAATTTTGTCCGGGATTAGTTTTCTTGTGGTAATATTTTAATTTCATCTACAGGTCTGAGGAAGGACCGGGGGGTGGGGGGAGGGGGGTTGAGAGTGAGGAGACTGGATAAAGGCGAAAGGATGTGTATAGATATGCGATCCACCGGCTTATGCGGCAATAGGCTGGATAAATGTAGAGAGAAACTTCCCGCATGACTGACCAGTTTGTTGGCAGACTGCCCAATAACTTACGCAGTTCTCAGCGGTGGGGCCCTCTGAAAAGTTTTCTTGGCAAACTCGACACCCGGCATTTTCCACTGTATTTGCGAATAAACTGGAGTGCAGGGGATTGTCATGTCAAATGTCATTAATTTTTTTGCCAAGTAATCCGCTGTTGCGTTAATGAGCGAGGTGTTGGTTAATTATGCTGCCAATTTTTGCGTTACTCGAATGAGCTGGAAATGCGATGAGAACAAAGAGGAACATTTGAATCTTCAGTCAAAAGGGCGCGATCAGATTAATGTGGTCGTTGGAGAAGGCAGTTTACGCCTGAGGCGAGGGCGGAGGGGAAGCAACTGCGTAGCCTCTGGGGTGATGTTTTCCGCCATTTTTCGAAGTTTAATTTTTTTTTTTTTTCCATCACTCCGGGCCTCCTTGTCCTGAAATGCTAATTATTTATCTATTTTTTTTTTCCACGTCGTCAATGTCATTCGCGCCGTCAGCCTTCCTCACGTATTTGTTTTGCATTCCGTGTGTTGTGGCGATATTTAACGGGTCATCACCTCCGCATTTCATGGTAAGAACGTGCATCCGCTATGAATATGCAAGCAAGGATTTTTTTTTCGAATTCAGTATCAGAGTAATTTTTTGTGCTGCCAAGAACTTAAGGCGATCTTGTTTGGGCCAGCCACTGTTTGGAGTGTTAGCAGTTTCTGTAATTTACTGTTCGTTTCTCATTTTAATAGTAAGTGGTGTCTGGGTTGAGGGTCAATCAAAATACTATTGACATGCTTAGTGATCTTGCATCTGTAAATAGGTAATTGTGTAGGAAATTCAGTGAGTTCTTCGGCCTTTTTTTTTTTTTTTTTTTTTCTTTCCCCCTTTTAGTGAAAATGCTCCCCACCAATCTTGATCAGGCCAATTAATAAATATTTTGGTGCTTTTTGTTTTTGTTGATCCACTTAATGGCAGCAGCTTCTGCTAGTTTACTGGCAACAACCTTTTAAACCCCTAACTTGCTGTGAACACTCATCATTCTATCATTTCAGCGCGAGTGCATCTCCATTCATGTTGGCCAAGCTGGAGCCCAGATGGGCAATGCATGCTGGGAGTTGTATTGCTTGGAGCATGGCATTCAGCCCAATGGACAAATGCCCAGTGACAAAACCATTGGAGGAGGAGACGATTCCTTCAACACCTTCTTCAGTGAGACAGGGGCCGGAAAACATGTCCCACGTGCTATCTTTGTGGACCTGGAGCCCACTGTCATCGGTGAGTCGGGACAAACTTTACAGCCTGAGTGCATTTCCTTGCTAACACATTATTTCATTTGAGCTCCCGATTTGCGTATTTCGGTGTTTCAGGATTGGGTATCATTCTTCTCACCTTTCAGATGAGGTGCGCACCGGTACCTATCGCCAGCTGTTCCACCCAGAGCAGCTCATCACTGGTAAAGAAGACGCTGCCAATAATTACGCTAGAGGGCACTACACCATCGGCAAGGAACTCATCGACCTGGTTTTGGATCGAACTAGAAAACTGGTATATTTGACTTTCTTTGATGCCGTGTTCCCTCTGTTATGAACCCATCCTTCCTGGAATTCTACTCTAATGTTCTACTGTCCTGAAAGTAGTTGTCTTGACTGAATTGGCAAATCACTTGCTTGGTGCCAAATACAAATTGTAGTACCTCAATTTTGTTAAGCCAAAAAAAAAAAAGCATAACTACACAAAATTGTTAAATGTTCCAGACCTTTGAATCTTGTGCACAAACTTGCTCCTCTCCTCCAGGCAGACCAGTGCACGGGGCTCCAGGGCTTCCTCATCTTCCACAGCTTCGGAGGAGGTACTGGCTCAGGGTTCACATCCCTGCTGATGGAACGCCTCTCTGTCGACTATGGCAAGAAGTCCAAGCTGGAGTTTGCAGTGTACCCGGCTCCACAGGTGTCCACAGCTGTGGTGGAGCCCTACAACTCCATCCTGACCACCCACACCACCCTGGAGCACTCAGACTGCGCTTTCATGGTGGACAATGAGGCCATCTATGATATCTGCCGCAGGAACCTGGACATCGAGCGCCCCACCTACACCAACCTCAACAGGCTTATTGGCCAGATTGTCTCTTCCATCACGGCTTCCCTGCGCTTCGATGGAGCCCTGAATGTGGACCTGACGGAGTTCCAGACCAACTTGGTGCCCTATCCCCGTATCCACTTCCCCCTGGCTACCTACGCCCCGGTCATCTCTGCAGAGAAGGCCTACCACGAGCAGCTGTCCGTGGCTGAAATCACCAACGCCTGCTTTGAGCCAGCCAATCAAATGGTGAAATGCGACCCTCGTCACGGCAAGTACATGGCCTGCTGCCTGCTGTACCGAGGTGACGTCGTGCCAAAAGACGTCAACTCAGCCATCGCCACCATCAAGACCAAGCGCACCATCCAGTTTGTGGACTGGTGTCCCACTGGATTCAAGGTGGGCATCAACTACCAGCCCCCCACTGTGGTGCCTGGGGGAGACCTGGCCAAGGTGCAGAGGGCCGTGTGCATGCTGAGCAACACCACCGCCATCGCCGAGGCCTGGGCTCGCCTGGACCACAAGTTTGACCTGATGTATGCCAAGCGGGCTTTTGTCCACTGGTATGTGGGGGAGGGCATGGAGGAGGGAGAGTTCTCTGAAGCTCGAGAAGACATGGCAGCCCTGGAGAAGGACTATGAAGAGGTGGGGACTGACAGTGTCGGGGAGGAAGATGAAGAAGGAGAGGAGTATTAGAGGAAGCTGTGGGCTTCACGAATTATGACATCAGATCACAAATGTGTTTGACGTATTGCTGTGTTTTGTTTTTTTTTTAAGAAACTCATCAGAAATGACGTGCAAAATGCATTAAACATTGAATTTTACAGTACTTGTCGTTTTTTGTTCTTTTTCAAAGACCTTTTTTTACTTTGTGTGTAAAATCTGCATTTGTAATGAGACACATTTGGAGGTCCTCTGACAAATTTTGTCCCAGACTAAGCATTACACGTTCATTTACACGGTATCTGATAAAACAAAACTTTCTTTGGGGAAAAAGTACACACAACCCTGCATACTTGGGCCCCGTCAAGTAAATGAGTTGAAGGGCATTCATTTCAGAAAGGAAGTTCTCATTTTGGCTTTCAGTCTAACCACTGAACCTGAATGCAGAAGTATAAACAAATGCTGTGTTACAGCTGATGACTCCCAGAATCACCACTTTGAATTAAAATGTTCAGTATGTACTGCTGTAAGTGATACCCATTTTGATGAGCATAAGATCTATATATTTGAATCTACACACAATAAAAATGCTCATTTAAATAAAAAAACTAGTTTGAACTTTTTGGGTGTATTCTGACACTTGCTGCCGACTAAAGAAAGATCCAGAAGGGAGAGCTGGATCTGATCCGTCGTCAACTGCAGTCCAATTCTGTCAGTTAGCCATGACTAGAACCTGTGGACTTGACCCCTCCACCCCATTAACCAATAGAATGGAGCTGTGGGTGGGACTGATCCTGCTTTGCCCATTGGATATTCGGTTTTCCAGCCAGAAATACTAAGTGTTTGCGACAAGGGCATTTTAGGCCAATGGAATCTACTGAATTGCTGGACATCTTGCCGATTAAAAGTAATTCTTAATGTTTGAGATGCAGATACTGAGTATCTTGTATTTTATCCATATTCTAAATGATAATACATTCATTTAAGAATAGGATGCTGCCTCTGAAATGAGGCCTGCATTTGTTCATAGTTTGTCCAGGAAAAAGCTGTTTTGTTTTGGATCATATAAAGGACCATTTAAGAAATGGTGGGTTGAAATGGTTAAGAACTGAGCTTTTTCAATCATTTATGTTGGTTTTGCTTTACATTACTCCTTGTGCTTTGAGGAAGGTTTGATCCAGGGTGACTTACAAGCCTATGAAACGGTCATTGTTGCTGTTGTTCACAGCTCATCCTGTTAAGGTGTTGGTGGAAATGCCTTATATAATGGAATCTGGATTCTGCTGATTCTCATCGACTGGTCGACTGCTTCTTGTAATTCTCCAAATTGATTGGACACGTGTAGTCTTATCTGTCAAGCTGCACACAATTCCTTTATCCAACTTGAGTTCTTATAACCTTGAGACATATAAACTGTAAGTACACTGCCTGGCCTAAAAAAAAAAGTTTCTGTTTAGATTTAACTAAGCAAATACTTGAGAACCTATGAATCGAAGCCGTCTGTGCTGCACCGGCTGATGGGCAGTCAGTGAATATGATTGAATCATTATGCTTCAACAGTCAATTATTTCAACGCTGACTGATGCAATGTGTAGCTTCTCATTTCACAAAGAACCATTGATTATGACATCCCAAAATCATGGTAGAGTTGTTTCTGTGTTTCACAATGGGCAAATTATTGGCCTTGAACAAGCAAAGAACACAGCAAAAAAGATAGCTGAAATTGTGTTAAGAACGGTCCAACACATTTAAACCTGGAACGACAGTGGGAAATCTTCAACCTCCCGGAAGAAATTGGTTGGGAAAAAAATCATGAATGATCCTGATCGAAGATCGCTAAATTGCTTGGTAAATTCTCTTTGTAAAAAAAAAAAAAACGAGTCGCACTCATGGCTATGTTTGTGAAAGCAAAAGCATGTCCACTCGCTCAGTGCGAAAAGAATTTTCAGAATTGGGACAAAACGGCTGTGTGGCCACAAGAAAGCCACCTCTTTTTGCGGTTAATAAAAAAAAAAATAAAATAAAACTGCAATTGGTGAAAAAGCATGAAGATTGGACTGTGGAACAGTGCATGTCAGGGTGAGAAAGGGAACTCATGAAGTGATGCACCCATCATGTTTAGTGCTCATTGTACAGGCCTCTGGAGGCAGAGTTATGACCTGGGGTTGCTTCAGTTGATCTCAGGTCTCAGCTCAGCAATATTATGCAGCAATAAAATGAAGTCAGCAGAATACATCCCATCAATGGATATTTTCAATCCTTCACGGCATCAGCATATTCCAGGATGACTGTGCCATAATTCATCAGATTCAAATTGTGAAAGAGTGGCCCAGCGAGCATAAGGGACCATTTTCTCACATGAATAGGCCACCACTCAGAATCCTGACCTTCAGCAATGGAAAGTATTTGACATGCTCTGGAGAAGGCTTCACGGAATGATTTAACTCCCCAGTCATTAGTAGCAACATAATCTCGGCAAAAACGATCGCAACACTGGTCGGAAAAAAATGCAACATTGCTTAAGATTGTCGGAAAAAAATACCACAACGAATCCGCGCCGTAATCGAAGGTGAAGGTGGTCCAAAGAATATTAATGTGCGACTTTCCTTGTCCAGGCAGAGTGTTTAGAAGCCGCAGCTAGCATCACATGAACTATGCTCTGTTGAGAGTCACTCAGCTGATGGCGATGTCAACTCAAAGTATGTGCTAGAGAATATGTTTGGGCTTTATAACTACGAAAAAAAGGTTTAGTGTGCTTTTTCCATCAAAATAGTGTATATGAATACAATTAATTCAAATAAAACAGCCAAATGTAAATCAATGTTATACTAGGTTGCTCTGGGAAAAAACCCCGCCGTGATTCACCTTCCGAATGTAAATTCAATATCGAACCAAATCAGTGTTCCCTGCTGCAGTGTGTTTGCACTAGTGACCGCGCAAACATTTCCAACTACGCCGTAAGTTTGGTCCAAGTTTTGGATTATAGGGGCCGTTACTTCCATAGGTATATATAAATGGTTACTTCCCAATCGATATCGGATAACAGTCAGGTAAGTTTAAATCTACCAATCGCATTCGGAGACGGTTTGTTTCAGTGACGCCAGCCCAATCGACGCAGTCACTCCGACCAACAGCGAATCCGCTTCCAGCTTCGCATTGCGGCGCGCTCACGCTTTATACGCTCCTCGTGGGCCAACAGCGACCGTCCGGGAAGTGGGGGTTCAAAATATCTGTGGAAAAGTCCAAGTTTTTAATTTTCGCTAACAAAAGGAAGACTGGAAACCTGGAGCTGAGTATATATGACAAGCCAATAGAGAGAGTCAAGGAATTTAAGTTCCTAGGAGTTATATTTGATGAGAGAATGACTTGGAGAAACCACATAGAAAAAATTGTGAGGAAACGCGACAAAGTGATAAATGTGATGCGATGTCTTGCCGGGACCTCATGGGGAGCAGATAGGGACACACAGATGATGATTTACAGAGCCATGATCCGTTCAGCCTTAGATTATGGGTGCTTGGCATATGGAGCTGCAGCCAAATCTAACCTGGCAAGACTGGATAGTGCAGGCAAAAGCAATGAGAGTGTGTAGTGGAGCGTTTTGCTCAACCCCAATCCCAGCCTTGCTGGTGGAGTTGGGAGAGACCCCACTTGCATTAAGGAGAGGGAAACTTGCTTTGCACTATGTGGCCAAGTTATATGGGTATGAGCAGCAAGGTTACCCAGGCAGGCAGCTGGTGGAGGCGTGTTGGGAGTGGGGAGGAGGTGGAGGTGGGGAAAGCAGGAGTTTTGTTTACAGGGTGGGAGTGGAGGAGGAGGAGCTGGGATTGGGTCGGGTGCGGCAGGGTTCTGCAGTGGTCTGGCCTTCTGTTCCCCCATGGCTACTACCAAATGTAGAGGTGGACTTTGCAGTTGCTGAAAGGATGAGGGAGGAGGGGAGAGGAGACCCAGAGAATTTGGTGAGAGAAAGGATGCAGGTGAACTGGGCAAACCACTTACAAGTGTATACAGATGGTTCCATGGACCCCAGCAGTAAAAGGGAGGGTTTTGCAATACATATTCCCAGCCTGCGGATCACACAGAGCAGGCGGTTGTCTGATGGGGTGTCTGTTTTTACTGCAGAAATAGTAGCCTTATTATGGGCACTTAATTGGGTGGAAGAAGTGAGGCCACAGCAGGTGGTTGTATGCTCTGACTCGGCAGCGGCTCTGGGGACCCTGCAGGGGGGGAGGTCACGGATTAGTCCGGACCTAATTTGTGAGCTCCTAACGACTCTTTATAAAATAACGCTGTCTGGAATAGGAGTGGGGTTCATGTGGGTCCCAGCGCATGTGGGGGTGGAGGGCAACAAGGCTGTTGATCAGGCAGCCAAAGAGGCCCTGAGGAGGGAGGATGTGGATGTGCGCATAGCCTTAGGGGTATAAGAGTACCGAAGTGTGGTTAAAGAAGAGATTAGTAGGAGATGGCAGAGTGAGTGGGATAGGGAAAAGAGAGGAAGGTTTTTCCACACTATTCAAAGCTGTATCAGGGGTGGGAACAGCCCACAGGGGAACAACAGAAGGGGGCAGGTGATCATGACAAGACTGAGACTTGGACATTGTGGTCTCGCGTGGGGACTGGCCCGTGTCAGTAAACATGACAATGGACTTTGTGAATGTGGGGAGAGGGAAACTGTGCCACATGTATTTATGGAGTGCTCCAAATATGCAACAGAGAGGAATATTTTGTTCTCCGCGATTCTTGGTACTGGGCTACAGTGTGTATCTTTAAGGAACATTCTCAACCCGGAGGAACATCAAAGGGAAGTGGGGAAAGCTGTGATGGATTTTCTTTTAGACTCCGGTCTGCACCGTAAGGTGTAAGGTCGCCGAATAAAACGAAGAGTTTCCAACCAAATCAGTGGGAGGCAGCAATACGCCGACGGGCGGTAAAATGCCGGGAAATCAAAAGAAGAAGAAGAAGAAGACAGCGTCCGTCCTGCCATTACTCACCGAATCCCGAACGTCGGGTGAAAGTGAAACTTGACAAAATGGTGAGTGGTAAAGAAGTCGTCCCTTCTGGGGATAAACGTGTGTAGAGAATCTGTTTAAGTACATTCACATGTTTCTATGTCACGGTATTTATAATTAAAACATTTCGAGAAGACTGAAGAAGTCGTGCATTTATTAGATGTTCGCTTAGCCCGCTGCAGTGCGCCCGTTTTCATGGCCATGGAGACGTAACGCCTCCAACCTGCAGTTCTTTCACATAAACTGCTGAAAAGTTTGCTTCAGTGAAGCTTTGTTAATCATTCAGTGAAATCCTGTGTCACTGATTTCATCGAAAGGTGCGATTCTTTTTTTATTGGAGGTGTAGTGACTACATACGAGCCGCTTTTGGAAGATGATTATACGGTTGGAAGATGATTATGCGGGCGCGAGCGCATGGAAAATTCAAACGAAAAGAGCGCGATCGGATAAATTTGAATACTGAGCGCGGCGCGCCTGCAGCATCGATGCTGGCAGATAACGGTTCACTGGCCGCCTCTTCCGTTCTTCAGTGCAAAAAAAAAAAAAAATCTTTTTTTTTCTCACTTTGTAGGCTTAGTGATTTCGCATTCAGAATTGATCCAATTTAGTATTAAAAAGTAACCCTTGATCTTACGTCATGAAATTTACCATCGCTTTAATAAACAACTTATTTAAGGGGAAGTATCATGGGAAGGACTCCCACTCTGTCCAATCAAAATTACATTTAAATTTAATAATTAGAATTCGGACATAAATGCAAACTTTAATCTTATTTTTCATAAGCTATTTGCTCGTTTTAAAATCTTTCCTCAGTGGATTGAGTCTCTTTCATGCAAGAAATAGCTTGAAATTGAGGGTTTCCAAAAGTTTTGTGTACAAAAAAAATTCAGCACTCATAACAGAGCCCCTCAAACTCCTTTAGATTCTTTATTCCAGTCTGCTCCCTCGCCTCATGTCCGTCGCATACTTTTAACTCCCCTCTTTCTTCCCGCCCTTGCGTCTGACCTGGAAATAGACTGCAGTACTTTGTCTTTAAAGGGGAATGTTGCGACTGGTTTTAGCCTCTTTCTGCTTACTCTACCAATTCAAAACGAGCAGAAAAATTTAGCATGTCTACTGGGACGTAAGAGGCTCATGAGTTTGCCAGAAAGCAACATAATCTTATATTATGATTATGATAGAAACTAACAAAAGATGACCGGGGGAAGTAAAAGGAATTATGGTCGCCTTACACAAGCTACTAAGTCACTACAGAAAGTGTGAAGTGTTGAACGTGATACGGCGGGTCAGCAAACCAACTCCTACATAACTGCAATAATTTAAAATCTTTTTTTACATTGTGCATATGGACTTGGGGACATATTCATGCAAGCATCTCCAAGTGAGCAGACTCTGCTCATTTCATCCAATAGAGGCATTTTGGGCTTGATTTCTGACGTTAAAACTGAACTGGTATGGGCCCCATTTGTACTCAAGTACTGAAAATATGATTTTCATCTTCAGTTTCTCAGTTTCATCAGAGAACAGTATTGGGGGCCGCCAAGCTAATGTTGACATGGAGAATAAAAAAAAAAATTGAAGTATGTGTTATGATTGGTCATTATAAGTGGAAAACTTATTGTAATATATTGCTTAACTGTAAAAATGTAAATAATTATGTATATATGTATAATATATTGAAATAAGTACATTGAAACTAATTAATACTATTGCTGTCATTCCGTGACAATTTGCCTCTTGTAATTCCGTGACATTGACTTTTTCAAATATCTTGCCCATAAAGCAGGGTTAAAGTCAATATTTGTTTCTATAACTTGCAGTATTAACAAAAAACACATTAAATATGAACATATTGAAGTTTCATAACTTAACTATGACAGGAACATCATTTTCTGAATAGTTAAACACAACATTAAACGAACCACGTCAATTTTGTGTAATTCCGCGACGGAGTAGTTTTTGCTTGTTTCTTCTATGAAAATTTCTCAAAAAATATATTTTCACTAAATAATATTAAAGAACAAGTTAATACCTTCAATATGACACATCATACTTGATTTTATCTTATTTAGTTGTAGAGTTACAACCCAAAATGTAGTGGGACTGTAATTCCGTGACAGCTTGGCAGCCCCCTATTGCATACCAGTTTATAGCTCAGTGTTTTGGTGTATGTGCTTACTGTTTGAGGAAATAACAAATTGCTGAATTTGTTTTGGGGGGGGGGGGTGTTACACTTACATGAAAGAATTTTGTAGCCAATTTTTATGGAGGGACATGTTTTTACCTCATCCCTGAATCCATGATATCAAGACATGGAAGTGACTTAACCAGCAAATCTACCCCTGTTTGTAATGTCTGGAAATGTACTCGACTGCAGAGGACCAAAGACTTTGCATTTTGCTAATTCATGTTTCTTCAAAACTCCACATTCCCTGACTTTTCTTACTTATCCCTTCAAAGGCCAAGGCTAAAAGTAAGAGATGATTCAAGGCTGGGGGAGGGTAAACAAGCGATTGGACTGACCTTCAAGTGCTTTGATTCTCTTTTCAGCGCGAGTGCATTTCTATCCACGTTGGCCAAGCTGGAACCCAGATAGGCAATGCATGTTGGGAGTTATATTGCTTGGAACATGGCATACAGCCTGATGGACAAATGCCCAGTGACAAAACTATTGGAGGGGGAGACGACTCATTCAACACCTTCTTCAGTGAGACGGGGACTGGAAAACATGTCCCACGTGCCGTCTTTGTGGACCTGGAGCCCACTGTCATTGGTATGTTGGGACTGTAAGGGCAACTGTAGTGTTTCTCTGTTTAAATCGGTTATACATCTCAATATTTTAAGTAAAACTAATTCTACCCCTGGATAGGGCCGGCTCCAGAACTGAAGATGCAGGGGCAAAGATCCATCCCTTTATGACAACAATGAGTCCTAGCTTGTACTTCGTTTTCCTTTATTGACATGTTTTACAATTATAGTAATAATCAAGTGGCAATTGAAGACACTGCTTCTCTCCCCCCTACGATCTAATTGCGACAAAATAATGGGCTAAATTCAGTGCAGAAAAATAATTTAATTACAGTTAGGTCTACGCTCTGGCACTCAGCGACAGTATTATTATCCCCCGCCAACACGAAGTGGGAGGGGGATATAGGTTTGACCTCCATCTGTCCGAGATAAAGGGGACAGCTTTACTCAGAAACTACTACTGATACAGAAACCAAATTTGGTGTGTTGCTTCAGACCATAAAGGCCTTGATCGAGTTCGAAAATAAGAAGCGCACAATTGGCGGGGTATGTTGTAGACCATGTCGACTTGTTTATTTTTCCAGTGAGCGGCATTTCAGTGCTCCTCAGCAAATGAAGGTAATTTTTGTGACCAGTACGTACACCTGTTTTTTGCAGTACGGACACCGCAACTTGCTGTAGCCAAAAAAAAAAAAAAAAACCCGTTGTTGGATTTTGAAACGTAAACACACGACACCACGTACTTGTCGCCGAAGTTACCTCCATTCTCAGAAGAGTTATGAAATGCTGCGCTAGCTGGGGGTGGAAGCCGTGTCTTCAATTGCCTCTAGATTATTAATATAATTGGAAAACGTGTTAAAAATGGAAAATGATTTAGAACTAGCTAGGACTAATTGTTGTCATAAAGGGATGGATCTTTAACCCCGTATTTTCAGTTCTGGTGCCAGCCCTGCCTCTGAAGAATCTGGCGCATTTGCTGGCAGTTTCTTGTCCATGATGTGTAGTTCAAGTTTTAGCACCGACTACCATTATTTCCTTGTCTGCAGATGAGGTGCGCACAGGGACCTATCGCCAGCTGTTCCACCCAGAGCAGCTCATCACGGGAAAAGAAGATGCTGCCAATAACTATGCTAGAGGGCACTATACCGTCGGCAAGGAACTCATCGACCTGGTTTTGGATCGGACAAGAAAACTGGTAAGTTTGCCATTTTCTATGTGGCCTGGACTAGGTTTGCCATTCTGTATTCTTATACAATTAGAAAATGTTCAAGGCCCTTGAATCTTGTGCACAAACATGTTGCACTTGTTCCCCTCCTCCAGGCAGACCAGTGCACGGGGCTCCAGGGCTTCCTCATCTTCCACAGCTTCGGAGGAGGTACTGGCTCTGGATTCACGTCCCTGCTGATGGAACGCCTCTCTGTCCACTACGGCAAGAAATCCAAGTTGGAGTTTTCAGTGTACCCGGCTCCACGGGTGTCCACAGCTGTGGTGGAGCCCTACAACTCCATCCTGACCACCCACACCACCCTGGAGCACTCAGACTGCGCTTTCATGGTGGACAATGAGGCCATCTATGATATCTGCCGCAGGAACCTGGACATCGAGCGCCCCACCTACACCAACCTCAACAGGCTTATTGGCCAGATTGTCTCTTCCATCACGGCTTCCCTGCGCTTCGATGGAGCCCTGAATGTGGACCTGACGGAGTTCCAGACCAACTTGGTGCCCTATCCCCGTATCCACTTCCCCCTGGTTACTTATGCCCCGGTCATCTCTGCAGAGAAGGCCTACCACGAGCAGCTGTCCGTGGCTGAAATCACCAACGCCTGCTTTGAGCCAGCCAATCAAATGGTGAAATGCAGCCTTCATTGCAGCAAGTACATGGCCTGCTGCCTGCTGTACCGAGGTGACGTCGTGCCAAAAGACGTCAACTCAGCCATCGCCACCATCAAGACCAAGCGCACCATCCAGTTTGTGGACTGGTGTCCCACTGGATTCAAGGTGGGCATCAACTACCAGCCCCCCACTGTAGTGCCTGGGGGAGACCTGGCCAAGGTGCAGAGGGCCGTGTGCATGCTGAGCAACACCACCGCCATCGCCAAGGCCTGGGCTAGCCTGGACCACAAGTTTGACCTGATGTATGCCAAGCGGGCTTTTGTCCACTGGTATGTGGGGGAGGGCATGGAGGAGGGAGAGTTCTCTGAAGCTCGAGAAGACATGGCAGCCCTGGAGAAGGACTATGAAGAGGTGGGGACTGACAGTGTCGGGGAGGAAGATGAAGAAGGAGAGGAGTATTAGAAGCTCAGGACCTGCATTCCACTCAAGATCCTCTGTATTAATACACTCTTCAAAAAAAGTGGGCGATATTAAAATTTTAAGGTCAATAACAAAAAAAAACTAGAACTGAAAGCAGTTATGAAAGGGGGCTAAGCCTACCCGCGCGACTCTGCCCCGATTTTGTGCGAATCCAATCAACTTTTATGTCACTTTGTTTCTCTGTTTATAGTGCCCCCTATCATTCAATTTGGGCCAAATTTGGCAAAGGGCCTCTGTTTGACCTCTGCAGCGGGTGAAGAGTTTGATGTTGACAGCTTTTACTTTAACACAAATATGCAACAATATGTTTTTTTTAGCTAGCAGAGGTACTGTAATTTTTGGAGTAGCAAATTTCTTTTGATAACTTCTGATTAGACATGTCTGGAGATTGTCACAGCAATGTTTTGTGCAGATGGAGCTTAAACACTAGGAGGAGTTCGAAAAAGTAGGTTTTTGATGTCGAGTTACTTAGAGAGAAATATATGTGATGGAAGTGGGCGGGGCCTATGTCAGAAGATGTGACTGATTTGGGGAACATGTGCATATAAAGTTTATGAAAATGTGATTAAAAATTTGGATGTTACAAGCCAAAATGCATTTGCATCTGTTACAGTGCCACCTAGTGGATGAGACACACAATTTTTCGTAAGGGTGGTCTTTGTGCTATTCTATATATATCCTGTAACTTTCAGAGCCCTCAGCAAAATACTTGAGCTGAAATAAAAGTTTGTTGTTTATCTTGCAATAAGCCAGGCCCACTTTGACCAGTCATCATGAACCTCAAGATATGGCCTCAGGAGTGACCCAGCATACTACTAGGGATGCAGCGATTAACCGATTTAACTATTAATCGCGCTTTAAAACTTCACGGTTATTTAATCCTAAAGGCTCCGCTACACCGAGTGTTTGTTCTCACTCGCAAAAAACGGACATTATGCTGGTTCATTATTTTCAGCACAATCTGCACGGAACGAAAACAAAGTCACACCAGCGGTGCACCTGATTAAAGTGCCGTGCCTATCAAGACACATGCAGGCAACGCTACATTAGCAATGACAGAAGGACCAAGCGAAGCTTTGTTTCCACCTATGAAAAAAATGAAGTCGGCAGTGTGGGAGTATTTTGGATACAGCAAGAATGACCCGGGAGTCATTCAAGTAGACGGTTCACCCGTCTGCAAAACCTGCCGAAAATAAGTTGCGGCTAAAGGCTCAAACACATCTAACGTTTATTTGATGCAGCATTTGCGGGGTCACCACCCGACTATACACGTATATAAGTAAAGATACGTAACACACAGTAACGGAGTTAAATTACGTTAGTGGCAAGTTACTTAATGAAACATTGAGTTGGTTGGGAGTTATATATAAACGTGTCACAAACAAAACAGTAGCGTAGCGGTGAGGTTTGAGCTTTCAGTTCAATGTAAACAAACAGCAAAGCGGCATGTTTGCCTATGGAAGACAAAAGTGCTCTTCTCATGGGCTTCAGTCAGTGAACATTTAACGTTACAGGTTGCGTCTTCCCGTCTGTGGTGAGTAAACTCTGGGCAGTGTAGATTAATATACCAGGTGTAAAACACTAACATAGCATCAGGAGCTTGTAGACTTTCAACACTATGACATGGGATCTAATTAGATCCCTTTGAGTCCTTGTTTTGTTCAAAAGGGAAATGCATAGCTAGCTTATATTTATTTCTAGAGATGTGGACCTTCTTTATTTTTATTTATTTTCATTTTTAGAGTATTATTTATGTTTCAAAAAGCAGCTATACTATTTAAGTCGAAGTTTCTCTTCTCAGGTCTTAAACTTAAAATACTAAATTATTTTGTAATATAGTTGATCAAAAGAGCTTTGCAGGCAGAGGTCCTGCCTTTAACTCCATTTGTTTTTTTTTTTCCGAAAGAGGAACACTGACATGGGTGTTTACAGAGTTGTGGTTACTTTTATTTAATTCCAAACCGAGAGATGCAGAGATAGTTTTTGTTTACTTTTTGATAGACTTCTTGTTTATCGTTATTATTTTGTACTGTATTATTTGGTTACTGTTATTTCTGACAGCAATAAATAAGACATTCAAATCTCTAAAGAATGTTCCTGTGATTTTACACGAGTTTATTAGTAGTGTTGTGAAATTAATTGATGCATAATAATCGTGATAATCGTGAAACCGTGATTATTTCTCAGACTATAATTGTACAGTCAAAATCTATAATCGTTGCATCACTACATACTACCCACCAAATTTGGTGAAAATTGGTTTGGCCATTTAAGAGATATAAATTTCCCACCTTTGCAGCGCCTTCTAGCGGCCAACATTAACCAAATTCGGCTCATACCCTCACAGTCCCATGCCAACCAAAGGTCTCAGATTTTGTGTTGTTAGCATTTATTTTGACCAAGATATGTAAATGTTAGCGTTGCTATAGCTAGCTAGAAAAATTTACTGGCTAATAATTTGCACGTTTTTTAACCAAACAAAATTCTTTTGATAACTTTAGATCATGCCAAGCTGACAGGTGTACCTGCCAATTTTCACACTGATTGGACAAAACGCCAAGGAGCAGTTCGAGAAAGTAAATTTTCAAGTTTTTGCGAAAAAATTTTATGGGCGGAAATGGGCGTGGCCTAGCTCAAGTGATTCAGGACTTTTCAGGCAATTCGGTGATATCAACTTTTGAAAGTGCGCCATACGGTGTGGGAGTTATAGCCCAAAACGCGGTGCCCTCAGCTATAGCGCCCCCTGCTGGCGGACAGGGAGAAAAATAAAAATAACTATTATAATAATAATAATAATAATAAAAACCCGAACAAAAACAATAGGGTTCCCAGCACCGCTGGTCCTACGCGCTTCCCAAGCCCCTTGGGCTTGGCCCCCTAAATAATGATTGTGTTTTTGATGCAACAATCGACTGCAATGAAGATAACATGAACTGCTCTTAAACAGAGCACCAAAATGCAGCCAATGGTGTGCGCGTGCAGCACATGGAAATATCGAACACATGGTCGGGGTGCATATTTGAATTTTACGCTTTAGAGAAAGGTCACCACCTCCCTTGTGAACGAGACTTGAATCAGTCTGATAGCTTCTGTAATCCTTTGATTTTGTTTATCTGAGACATCCTTTGTTTTTTCGCAGTGCATCATCTCCAACTTCAGCACGTTGGAGATGTTGCACTGCGAAAAAACAAAGGATGTTTGATGAACTTGGCCAGGCGTTGGTGGAAGAATGGGACAGACTGCATCAAATCACCATAGGTGGACTTGTACGCACGATGCCTCGACAAATCATAGAGTGTTTGGCCAATAACGGGGGCATCACGCACTATTGATGCAAAAATGTCAACTGTCAATTTCTGTTTCTTCCCCATTCCTTCTTTCACTGACATGACAGCAGGAGGAACTGTTTGTGTAATTTCAGGCGAATTGTTTTCACAGTTCCTTCTTTGTTAAGATACAATGAGTTTGGGACCAATTACTCTCTATCATTTATTTGTCATTGACCCTGCAATTTCAATATCCTCTACTTTGAAGAGTATATTACTTTATTACAGACTGTATGACATAACACAGCGGAAGGATTCTAGAAATTATTCTAGAGTATGCAAACAAACATTCCAAAAGGCCAAATCAGGTGCTGTTACTTGTTCATTTATCTATTTTTGGAAGATAAAGATTTTGCATTTACTTCAAGGATGTCAACTTTTATTTAGCTATCTCAAAATAGCATTCAAAATGCTTTTAAATCAAGTATATGCATATCTAGGAACTGAAGCACATGAACACAGCATTACATGGCTCTGGGAATATTAATGTAATCTGTAACACTACTCATTTGAAATAAGGGTTACGGCTATCTAGTTTGTCGGAATTTGAGGCGCTTGTCGCAATGTCAATGTGCTGATTTTAAGTATCCATTACAAATGCAGTTCAATCTGAGACTGAAGGCCAAAAGTTGGAAGGGTTACTGCATGTCCACTGATTCCATGCTGTCATGATGCACTCTATCGAGGTTTAAGGATTAGTGGTCTTTTGCACAAGTCTTGGTCTCATCCGCCAGAATGTATTTTTCAACAGCCGGCTCATTGGGGTACTTTTTGCCTTCTGTAACATGACCATCTTGGTTTTTACCATAAATATATTTGTTCTAAATATATATATCTATGGTTTTTTTCCCCTCGGCCGACTGGCCGGAGGGGTATTGCCGTCACCTGCGTGTCCGTCCGTGATTTTGTCCAGGCCAGTAGTCGGCAACTAATGATCGTAGCTTCACCAAATTTGGTATGGTAACTCACCATCACCCATAGATGTGCATTGTCAGGTTTTTAGCTGGATTTGACCTTTGGCCTTACCGCTGTGACCTTGACCCTGGAAATCTTGTTCGAGTCAGTACTCGGCAACTAATTATCGCAGCGTCACCAAATTTGGTATAGTAACTCAATATGACCCATCGATGTGCATTGTCATGTTTTTTGCTGGATTTGACCTTAGTGCTGTGACCTTGACCCTGGAAATCTTGTCCGGGTGACATTGTCCAGGCCAGTACTCAGCAACTAATGATCGCAGCTTCACCAAATTTGGCATGATAACTCATTATGCCCCATAGATGTGCAAAGTCTGGTTTTTGCTTGATTTGACCTTTGACCTTAGCGCTGTGACCATGACACTGGAAATATTGTCCGGGTCAGTACTCTGTAATTAATCCTCACAGCTTCACCAAATTTGGTATGGTAACTCAATATGACCCATCGATGTGCATTGTCAGGTTTTTTTGCTGGATTTGACCTTTGACCTTAGGTCTGTGACCTTGAGGCAGGAAATCTTGTCTGGGTCAGTACTCAGCAACCACTTATCGCTGCTTCACCAAATTTGGTATGGTGACTCACTATGACCCATGCATGTGTAACGTCAGGTTTTTTGCTGGATTTGACCTTAGCTCTGTGACCTTGACCCTGGAAATCTTGTACGGTCAGTACTCGTCAACTAAATATCACAGCTTCACCAAATTTGGTACGGTAACTCACTATGACACAGATGTGCAACGTCATGTTTTTTGCTGGATTTCGCCGTTTGACCTTAGCGCTGTGACCTTGAGGCAGGAAATCTTGTCTGAGCCGAGGGGTATTCAGCAACGTGTTATGTTTCAGTTTATGAATGGTCTGTATCATGCTGTGTAGCTTCTTAATTTCTGTCTGAGGTGTATTCAGTGGACAGCAGTTGGGGTGTCATCCACTTATCCATGAGTGTGTAGATCTGGATAAGTATATGGGTGTATTCTTTCATTGTGGGGCAAATGCTCTGGTTTAGTATAAATTCACTAATCCATTGTAAATGTCCAAGGAATAATATATCCCAAATAACAGCAGATGTACTTCAGAGAGGCAATACTGCACCCTACATCCTTCCCTGGCTGCAGTGTGAGCAGTGTGCTGCAGTGTTCAGGTGAGGCCAGTTGGATTCTACATGTTCTCAGAGGCCACACCCCTGGACTGCTGCTTGTCTGCGACACTACGGTACAAGCAATGCACTGAAGAGCAAGAGCACAAATATGCCCAAATTCCTTTTTATAAATGAATAGGTACCATCTCCTGAATTCACACGCGGATGCTACCATTTTATGCATTTCAAGTTTGAATTGCATTAATTCATAGATTCCTCTGAATAAAGGCCTATTCTTAACTTGAACCCTGTAGGCCAGCGTAGAGGTCACATAGTCAGAGGGTGCATCTCAAAGCGTAGGCTACATCCTTTTGAAGGCTGCATTTTTCGGGGTTGATACATAATTCCATCCGCCAAACTGATTAACTTCATTTCATCTCCCTTCAACAGCTTTGGTTTAAATTGGGTTCCCTAACCTTAACTCTAACCCCTACGCCTAAATCTAACCCTAATTTTAACCTTGTCCCTTACCCTAAAAGTCAGATTGGCAGACAGAAGTAAGTGACGACCCCTAAAAATGCAGTCTTCGAAGGATGCACCCTTGGCTTTGAGACGCACCCAGAGAATGTGCAATAACCTGAAATTCCGGGAAACCGCCCTCCAACCGTTACCATATTATTTTTGGTTGTCATGTGATCTTGATTAGATAAATTGGCATAACTTATGAAAATATTTCAGGGTGGGGGTCACGATCCCCTTCTATAATACAGGGTTCAAAAAGGCAAACGTTTGTTCGCTAATAGGCTGTAGCTCTCCGTCATTCTTTCGTAAAGAACAGGTGGCGAGAGTCCTCAGTACAGTATGTAGATTATTTGAGTGCAATAGATATAATTTGTTTTTGCTGACTAAAACTGCGAAGTTAATAACTTTTTAACTCGGAAAGGTAGTTATATGTTACGAATGTTACCGGCCAGTTCCGCTAATGTTTTCATCGCTCGAATGTGTGCCTTAATTGATTTGACGAGCATGCCAATCGTTCTGAAAAGTCAGCTTCATCACATTCACGGACGACTGGGAACGTACATTCCCAGTTTTAATGGGAGTCCATATTTCTCAACATGAACTTGAATTTCGGGTCTTCGGGGAAGCATTATGTGGCTGAGAAAGCGTACCGAGTTTGGCATTGGCTTGTAACGTTATTTGTTGAACTTGGAAATCTTCCCTGAAATATTTCCCTCCTACATTGACGTAAATTGCTGAACAGCTTAAGATGTAAAGAGTTAAAGATACAGAGGACTGCCGCCTTATTTTCCTGTTTTCTCTGTGTGTCACAATCTTATAATGATCAGTTACGCCAATAAAATGTGTTTGGATGTAGAAGGTGCTCAATTTTAGGTTGTAGCTAATGTCTCACCCATACTCTATGTAAAGATGGTCTCACCCTCTATGGCATGCCATTGAGTCCTTATCTCTAACCCTTGACTAAAGCTGCTTTCACATCGGACGCGAAACGAATTTTTCGCACTACAGTTTACATCCAAAGTCAATTGGATGTAATCTGTCGTGCGAAGAATTCGTTTCGCGTCCGGTGTGAAAACGCCTTTACATCTAAACAACGTGCGACAAAATTGCGAAATGATCATTCGCCGCTGACGCGCACGGACACGGTCAGCCAATCGGCGCGGTCGCTCGTCCTGGAGAAATGAGAGGCGGAGTCAGTGACGATTCAAAACATTGCCTCGTTTATTCTGGGAGCCTCGTTTATTCTGGATGTTTCGGCTCAGCTGTCAGTGACGCAGGGCCTGGACCTGGGCCAGGATCAGGGTACACGACTTGATACGACTCTGTTCCTTTAAATGTGGGATAGCGATGACATGTTATGTACCTTACTGTCTAGTAAAGCCAACAGAGCGGACAGGCTTGTAGCCCGGAATCATATCGTGGTGAACCATAGAGGAGTTGGGTTCGCTGGAAACGGCCCTCTCCCTGATCCCTGAGCATTTCAGCGACTTTACCTGGCACTTTACTCCTATTTTAATACTGCGAGGAAGCAGTATCTGCTTGCTGAAAATACTTCCGAAAAAGGTAATATCTGCGTTCTGCATCATTAAACCTAAAGCTCGATAAACATGCGGTCAGTCTGTGTCGTGAGTAGCGAAGTTATCTAACTTAACCATATATTATGGCCATCTAGCCATCCACAGATAAAATTGTTTCATGCGATTGCCTTTCGCAAAGGCGATCTTTCCTTTATTTTTGGAAAGGCTTCGGCTTCTGACGCTGTCCCGCTAAATACTCGCTTGCTACATGGTGGGTAAATAGCTGACCAATTAAAATGCAGTAATATCTTGTGTTCACTCTCGTTTGGTGTTCGTCTGTTCGTCTGGTACCCTTACGACCATACTAAACCGAGTCTTCGCTGGAAGTAACATCACAATGTGTCCGTTTTCCAGATAACTCCAGGCTTGTGCAGTCTCACACCAGTCCCAGAGGGGAATACCGGCGGCCTGTCATCCTTAATCGCACCCCCTATGGGCGCTGGGCATTTTTATTCAAGGCAGAGGACTGACGGGGATTAGAGTTATGCGTCTTCCGATGGGCATCCAATACCTCAATTACTGCCCGTCGTACAGTGCAGCTAAAATTGAGTGACTGATGGAACTACCAATATATCCCCGGTCACTTAAATACTAGTGGTGGAAGGTGGCTGTAGATCAAACGATATCAAAGGTCACTTGGTTTGGGGCCCCCCTCTCAGGACAGGTGACATATGCATCAGTACATGAGAGCACCTTAACACTGGGAATGTGCATTTTTCGTTTGTATAATTTGGTTGCAATTTTAGGCTGATCGTAACATTTATGTTCCACATTCACGCGGTTAAAGTGCACATTCTCAAATTTTATTTTATGGCATTCTTGGAGATAGTGCTTTTAATTGCATAATGCCTCCACAAAACAAAAAGCCTCATAACATCTGGGACAAATGTCATCTTGATGAAATAAGTTTTGTTGGGTACTTTTTCACATAATTGAATGGAATGACTGTTTAAATGTATGGCCCACAGGCATCAACTGGGTATCTGCCCAGGAGAAGCTGTGCAAAGCCTTGTTGAGCCATCTATTACTTGTCTTTGGGAGGGTGTTTTTGGTTTTGAAAAACTATTTTGTTGTTCCAGCTGAGAAATTTGACCATTATCTTGCTGTAGCATGATGTTTCAGTGGGTTTGGCATGTGCGTTAACTTCAACAGATTATATGCTTCTTTTCTCCTCAGAACTCCTTATGCTGTAGCTATAAGTAGTTACATGAGCCTGGGCATTACTCAGCTATACATATCAAAACAAAGCATTGACCACTAATCCTGGAAGTCCTTAAAGAATCTAGACTTACATCTAAAGAACTGCAGACCTCATTTGCCTCAGTTAAGGGTAGTGTTCACGATTCCACCATAAGCAAGAGATTGGACAAAATGGAATCTTTGGGAGAGCTGCAAAGTGAAAAACTCTGACCGCAAAGACCAAAGGCTTGTCTCAGATTTGCAATAAATAAATAAAAATCTTGATGACTTAGTGGCTTTTGGGCCACAATTCTGTGGTTTGATGAGTCAAAAGTGGAAATTTTTGGAAGACTTAGGTCCTGTAACATCTAGGCTCTCAAGCCAGACTCTCTCTTCCACAATCTTAATATGCTACTTTGAAAAGTCTGTAATTCAGCCTGTTAAACTTGAGAAGAGGAAGCTGTCATCTTCCACCGAGAAGACTGTATCTGAAAAGTGTGCGACCCACCATAACACAGTGTGCGTGAAAATGCTTTCCTCTCAGGAACATAGCTGAGACTGCTAGCTAGCATGGATGATACTCTGACGAAACCAGTGAAAGAGGAAAGCGAAAGGCATATAAAAATTGTTGTTACAGCATGGACAAACCTTGTACAAGACACAAGACTTTTTCCACATTCCAGTAAAAGATGACAGCTGTAAGGTTAGAAGGTAGCAGGTTAGACAAATGAAAAAGGCTCAATGTTAGCAACTAAGCTCCAAATTTGTCATGTGGTTTATTTCCCAAATCCGCGAACAGATCACCGTTAGATTGTTTGGCTAGATGTCTGACAGTGTTATAAGTCAACTTTATGTTATGCAATATCATTTGTTTGCTGGACACTGTAAACTGTTGGCAGAGACATCCCGGTAGTTTTCTAAATTTGGGAAATGGTCTTAGAGATCACAGAATGAATTTAATGAAGTTCCAAAAGAGATTAATTGAAAATATGTTTTCTAATTTTCATTTCTGCTCAGCACCTGGCAAACTAGGCTTTGAATAATTGGTTTCTTGTTGGAGTTCTTTGCACATCTGCATTGGGGATATGGAAGTCAGGAAATGGCTGGATATCAACCTTATTTTTTTGCTCATTTCCCGTCCTTGTGAGCACTGTTTTGCTGAAGCGTTTTGAAATTGTGGAAGCCAAAATGTCAGGGTTAATAGACTTGCGTCTGGCGTAAAGCAAACACATTATTCCACAATGAGATCATCATACCGACGGTCAAACATGGTGGTGGTGGTGTGATGGTCTGGGGCTGCTTTGCTGCTTCCGGGACTTGGGGATTTTCAATAAGTAGAACCATGAATTCTAGTCTCTTTCAGAAAATCCTGAAGGGGACTATTCGTCCATCAGTTCTTGACTGAAAGCTCAATCGCAGTCGCGTCATGCAGCAGGACAATGATCAGAAGCATACAAACAAGCTCACCTCTGAATGGCTCAAAAGAAACAAAATAAGGTTTTGGAGAGGCCTAGTCAAAGTCCTGATTTCAGTCTGATTGAGATGCTGTGGAATGACCTTAAACAATAGTTCATGCTCGAAAATCCTCCAATATGACTGAATTACAAACAATTATGCCAAGAAAAGTGGGCCGAATTGTCTCCACAACGATGTAAAAGAAGCAAAGGTTTGATTGCAGTTGTTGCTGACAGGGGCAGCACAACCAGTCATCAAGTTAAGGGGACAATTTTATTTTTCCCATGGGTGATGTAAGGGTTTTGAATAACCCTTTACCTTCAATAAATTAAATTATAATTTAAAAGCAGTATTTTCAGTGAAGACATGTTGTCTTTGTCCTTTATTGAAATTAGTTGAATGAGACATTTAAATGCAACAAATTAACTAAGATGGAAGAAGTTGAAAGGGGGAAAATGATTCTTCACAGCGCTGTATTTGAGTTGGAGCAGTGAGGAAAGATGCGTATCTCAAGGGAGGATCTTGAAACTACTTTTTACTGATCTCACAAATGCATCACTAAAAATGGACAATTTTGCACCAGAAGAGACAGGCATTGTGACCAACTGTATGATGCATACACACTCAGAACATTTAGGCACAGCAGAGGAATTGCTGGATTACTTGTGTTGTTACTGACATTTGGTGAAGATTTCATGTCAATAGCCCTATTGGAAATATATTTACTGACAGTAATGTTGACGTGTTCAGTACCCATTTTCCCCGCTGTATATGGGTTTCCTCAAGTCCGAAGATGAGCAGGTCTGGCTAATTGGAGACCCTAAATTGCCCATAGATACGTGTATGTGAGGGGATGTTATCACTGCTGTCCAGAGTGCATCATGCCCTCTGGCCCATGTCACATGCTGGAGTAGGTCCCAGCCCTGTGGCCCCAAGTAGGAATATGCAGGTTAGTTAATGGATGGGACAGCGTTCAATCTGAACTCATTTCTTATCACATGGATCTAGCCTGCTTACTAGTGGATTGTTTTAGAAAATGCAGAATTAGCCATTCGCAGAGCCACCATTGCCATACTTGGGAAATGAAAACAATAGATATTGTCTTTTTCACCCAGCAGAAACTTCTGCGCAGTTCCAAGAATGGATGCAGGAAATATTTCCTGTGAGTGGAATTTGTCCTACAAGAATTGGGCATGGTTTAGGTCTTGAAACTGTTCTCAGGGTCTTTTTTTGGCCCCTGTTATAAGGTGGGCTCTGACCTAGCTCAAGAGGAGCATTGGGTGGCATGACTGTACATTCACTGGCTAAATTCAGCGAAACAAGGAGCAGCAACTGCAGTCCATAAAATACTAGTTTTAACAACAGCTCAGCTCATAGCAGAAATGAAATTCCATCACACACAGGAATGATCTTGAAATATTTACTTCTGACAGTGGCTCACATCACTTTAGCTTTCTAGTTGGTGGTGCGAATGCAAACAGAAGAAAAGCCTGTAAAGTGTGCAGATCTCAGACTGACGGTTGTAACACCAAAGCTGTGTATTTCTGACAGAGTCAACGAGGGAGAGGGGGAAAGACATGGTCGATTACTACAATGTTCTGGGAGTGTCGCGAAACGCCTCCTCAGATGACATCAAAAAAGCGTAAGTAACCAGGTAGCCTTTCCAGCGCTGTGACTCTGGGTTTGGCGTGTTCCACGGATGGTTAAAGCATTACTGCTTATTCATGGCTTGGTGGAGCTGTGTTGCATGGATTCTCAGCTCTGTCTAGAAAGTGTAGGTGATGACTTTTATTCCAAATTTGCTGTTACACACCTGATTCTACCAGTCAAGGTCTTTAGCGAAGACTGTAAAGGGTTGATTAGTTGAATCAGGTGTGATCTTGGGTGGAATGACAGACTGCCCCCGCAGTCACTCTCCAAAAAAAGGGTTAAAACCTGTGCAGCACAGGTTAATAACCACAAGTTTAGTGCTCCAAATGAATGAAACCCATCGCATTTGCTGTAAGGTCATCATCTTTGGGCAAAACCTGGCCTGGCTCATATCGTCACGTATTAGCCTTGTTATTTGAACCTTCATAAGCAGGAGCTGACGTTGGTCAGGGAGAACTTCTGGAAATGATGGTGATGACAGAAGCGCACCCTATTTTGGGCACAATTCTGGCTTCCTTTGATAGTCTTTTTTTTTTTTTTTTTTTTTATGGGAATATTCATATTTTATTCTGCATGGCATTCATGGCTGTGTATAACCTCAATTCCGCATGGGTCAGCACAAAACCTTGCATTCTATTGGTTAAGGATTTATTATAAAATGTGCCACAAAAAAATCTGAGTGCAAGCAGAGATGTTCCAAGTGCATGGAGGCAGCTATGGGCTCGAGGAGAAAAGGGCTGAAGTTCTCGCGCAAAAAATCCATCCAAGCAGCAGCAGATCCAAGCGCAAGTGGCAGCTACTTGAGTGCGGGAGCCGAATTTAGGGGGAAAACTATGCAAAATCTACGCATGAAATCGATATGTCTACTCTCAAGTTGAATTGTCATGGTTTTGAATAAAGATGGGAATGTAACTCCATAGCGGACATGTGTTCTCAGGGCCAGAAAGGGGAAGAACCCCTCCGACTGTTATTAGTGACGTTTAAAACCAGCTTCTGCGATGGCGTCGGAAACCTGCAAATCTGTGGAGGGAAAGTTGATGCAGAACAGAACGCACACTTTGGACCAAAGCATATGCCCTCCAGATACCATCTTTTTATGGGGCGCCCCTGCTCTTTCCGGGAGGAGAACACCCTTCCACACCCTGCGCTAATTACAACAGCGTGGTTTTGCATCCAGCGTGCGGATATTGTCTGCAGTCTGGACCTGTGTCACGTTGAAAACACAGGGCCATTTTTTTGAGGCTTAACAGAGAACCTGGACTGCTGACCAACTGAATTGCTATTTTGGCAAGAATGTGAGCAGGTTACACTTTCACTACTCCAAAAGTGCGTGTACTCAGTTCAAAAATGACTGCTGAGTGTTATGAAAGGCAGAGCTGATGTTACAGTAATGGACCTGCACCTCTCCAAACTTATTGGAATGTTCTGCTGACATCACATTTCAAAATGGCTTTCATTTAAAAAAATGAAGTGGATGAGTCATAACATTACCTGTTTTGTCTTTGTACTTTTTTCAATTGGATCGATGTTTAAAGGGATTTGCATATTACCGCTTGCAGTCTTTATTTACATTTTGTACATGGTCCCTAATCTATTGGAACTGAGGTTGTATGATGGTGAGTCTGAATGGAGTGACTAAACTCTCAAAACATGAACTGTCTATTAAAAGGACTGATTTAAAATAGTTCTGGAACAAAATCCAGGGAGTTTGATAACTATCGCTGTTGGAGTCTTCAACTTGGCATTAACCATTGTGTGGCTTCTCTAGCAGTTTATATCACACACCAGTTATAACTGCAAATAAAGTCTTTATTTGAGTGTGTTCTTCTAAAGGTACAGGAAGCTGGCCCTGCGATGGCATCCGGACAAGAACCCGGACAACAAGGAGGAGGCAGAGAGGAAGTTCAAGGAGATCGCTGAGGCCTACGAAGTTCTCTCTGACAGTACGCGGTTCATGACGCTCCTTACTACTTCATTCTGGATATTATTTGAATGTGAATCAAATTCAAAGACACAGATCAACCTGCTGTATGTGCAGCTGGACATCCGCTGAAACTCAGACATCATTCACTGATCATCGGGCTGATTGGCGAGTGAATACAAGCCCAGGAACTTTATAGCAAGAGATCAAAATGATTCGGGAGTAACACTGGCCAAAATTCACCCAAAAATATAGAAACAATAAATCTTGTACTGCATGGTTATAAATAATAATTTGCATTTAATTTATTGGTGCCAAATTGGTGTGTGTTTATATATTTTACCTTATGCAAGCTATATATTTTAATTTTAATTCATTCTGAATTTCATTTTGTATTTTATTATTCTATTTATTTGTCTGTACAGCACTTTGGCCCCTATGTTTGTTTTTAAGTGCTTTATAAATAAAGTTGGATTGCATTGGAAATTACATATGTAATTTACCTGTCTCTTTCAGCGAGCAAGCGAGATGCATATGATCGCTTTGGCAAAGACGGCATGCCCAGTTCAGGTGGGTGGAGCAAACGGTATTCCCATTCCTCGTGTTCTAAGACCCACAACTGTCCCATCAAATGCAAGTGTGTGGTATTTAATGACACTGTAGATCAGTGGCCTCCAAGCCTGTTCTTTAGGCACTACCATCCAGAAGATTTTCACTCCAACCAAGTGAAACGAACCTTATTTCCCAGTTAAAGATCTTGATGAGCTGTGATCTGGTGTGTTAAATTACGTAGGTTTGAAGTAAATAACCTACGAGATGGCAGCTCTCCAAGAACAGGGAGATGAATGTTTTTTGCACCTTAGTCTGGTGGTATCCCGCACCTCTCACCCCATCCTCCCTGCTCCCGTTCCCCAGGGTCCAGCGGGTCCTCCAGCCCCGGGGACTTCCCAGGGTTCACCTTCACATTCCGCAGCCCAGACGAGGTATTCCGGGAGTTTTTCGGGGGCCAGGATCCATTTGCCAGTTTCTTTGGTGAGTCGGCAAAGGCAGGAAGTTGGCGTCCCTGCCAGTTGGAGCACAGAACTGAGTCTGTTCACTGAGTCTTCTTCTCCTGTCTTGTTGCGCCAGCGGATGACTTCCCTTTTGGCGGGATGCACAGCGGGTTCCATGGGCACTCCAGCGCCTCGCGACTCGGGCCAAGCCGCTTCTTCTCCTTCCCCTCAGCTGGAAGTACGTTTGCGTTGCTGAGCAGTAATACCCATTCTCCATCATGCAGGACCACAGGAATAAACTGCTTCTGTATTTATGCAGTATTTCATTTGCAAAGCTAAGCAGCAGACATGCGAGAGGTGATCAGAAAGCCTCAAGACTTCACATTTATTCTGAGGAGTAATGTGCGGACATCAGTATTATACTCTGTTCTCTTTGAAGTCATCTCCCCCAGCTGAACCGCACTTCTAATGTTCCAGCTGTTTTCAGAAGCAATGCTGATGGTCTTCCACCCTCATGCAGTCAAATTCTACTATCGCAGCAGGCAGCATTACCAATGGTTGGAGTCAAATCTCCTCCCTTCCAACTTAATTTTGATAGAGCGGTCAGCAGTTTTCAGCGGTTTCATTTCAAATGAACCTCAAATGAAACTCACGCGAACACATGTAGAACATGTAAACTCCACACAGAAAGGCCCCAGGCTGGATTCAAACCCAAGACCTGCTTGCTGTGAGGCCGCAGTGCTAACCACTACACAACCATGCCGCTAAATCATTTTTAATATCTTTCGCAAGCAATGACTGAAGTTAGTGGCGCTCAGATATCAGCAGACGCTGGCTGTCTTCCCTAGAGACGCACTGATGGGCTGTCTTCAGCTGCTGCTTGTTTGTCGCATGTAAATGCGCGATCATCTGGATTCAGATTTGGTCATCGACTTGGCCTACAGAACCAAAATAATGAAAAATATCAGTTTGATGAATTCTGGAGCTCAGCAAACAAAATCAAACAAGCCACCCTTCTGCTCTCCAAGTTCAAGAGTGAGCATTGCTGCAAAGTTGAAGGAAATTTTAAGTCATTGCAGTCTCATTTTTAGGCTTGCAGAGTGAGAGGTTCTGAATATTTGCAGCGTTAGTTGCATGCCTTTAACTCCCTGCATATCCCAAAATGGTAGTTTGGCGCATTCTTAGGTGATCCCATTGCACAGACATGGAACCTGTGCTCATTTCCAATCAGTGTTTGAGAGAAATCTCAAATGGCTATGCTGCGCTGGCAATGGGATGTTAAGTCAAGTATACCTGAACAAGTCATCATACTGGAGGACAATAATAACACAGCAGCACCCAGTAAATTTGCAGTTGCAGAGTGTGATGGTGAAATAAACTAAGCCAAGTCCCTCTCCTGCTTTCTCTCTTCCATCTCAGTGGACTTCACTACCTTCTCCTCACCCTCCATGGGCGGAGGGATGGGCGGAGGGATGGGTGGAGGGATGGGCAACTTCAAGTCTGTCTCCACATCCACACGCGTCATCAACGGGAAGCGCACAACCACCAGGAAGTGAGTTCCTGAGTCCTGCTCAATTTGAAATGATGGTTACGATGCTATAGACGAACCTAACTGCAGGCAATATGCTAACTGCATTTCTGTCATAGAATCCGAGAGAATGGTCAAGAGAGAACGGAGATCGAAGAGGATGGGGTCTTGAAGACTGTCCTGATTAATGGTAAGGTTGTCTTGCACAGGCTGAACACCCACCTCTTAACTCTGACTAGCATCGGCTTCCCCTGTAACCCAGAGATGGTGTTCTAGTGAGCAGGCTGGTGTCCATGGTATGCAAGAGTGACTCCTCTGGTCAGTTGCAGTCCTGCAGGTTACCTTCATGCTGTGAGCAGATGGGCGTCACGGAAGGTCTCGAGTCACTTGCATCTTGGCTGAAATAATGACATAAATAATAAAATAATTTCTCTACTTTGAAACACAGAAACGGTCGTAGTTAGTAAATGAGTGAGTATATTTACCCTCCCATCAGTGCAGCATGCAGCTGCCCACTAATGTTATATGTTGCAGTTTGGGGTCGGATTGGCCATTTTGCCTCAGGACTGCCCTCCGCTGAGATTCTGAGCAGGGGTGCAGCAGATTTATCTCAGAAGTGTGTAAATCCCTCTACTGCCCCCGCCAACACTGAATTACCCTCCCTCCCAACACTCTTTCAAACCTGCTCCTACTACCTTGACTCTGAGGGTGTTGTTATGCATTTTTAATGGACTTCACTGTCAGTGCTCTGTGCACAGTAAGATGTTGTCTCCTGCTTCAGGGGTTGAGGATGAAATGGCCCTCGCCCTGGAGCTGAGCCGCCGGGAGCAGCCCAGCCGACAGGAGCGCCACCAGCTGGAGCATCGAGGCCTGAGCGCCCGCAGTCAGGCGCACCGGTCATTCAGCACTGCGCCCTTCTACACCTGTGCGGACGGCAGCGAGGAGGAAGAGGACGATGAGGACCTGCAGATGGCCCTGGCCTACAGCCTGTCGGAGCTGGAGGCGCAGCAGCGAGCGATGGCCGCTGATATGATCTCAGGTGCGGGGGGCGCAGCGAGAGAGGGGGTCAGGCCAAGGGCCTCGGGGGCTGTAGAGGGGAGAGGAGCTGGGCGAGTGGTCAGGGAGCAGCCCAGGGCGGCAGAGGAGAGGATGAGACACCACAGGACTGGGGAGGGGAACAGGCCTATGAGGAAAGCTGAGGAAAATAGCATCTTGGAGCCTACAGCACCCCCACAGGATGGGAGGAGGGACTCCAACAGTAATATCAAAAAGAAAAAGAAATTCAGGTGCCTGATGTGCTGAGCTCATCTGTTCCCAGATTAGTTTTGGGCTGGGGGAAGGTAGGGTCCCGCGTGTCCTTTTCAGTGTGTCTTACTCCTCTGACATTGGAATGATGGTGGCCCTCACCTTCCTGAATTTGATGTAGTGTCTTCTCTGTGAGCAAAAGTGCTATGCCTTGCTTACAGCAATATTTCCTTATCACAGAGGAGAACTCCTGCTGTAAAGCTGGTCATTTTTATGGGTGAGAGTTGCGATTAACTAAGAATAATAATCTAAGATTAGGCTCACAGTTTTGCAGTGATTAAAAACTTGCTTCAGTATTGCATTGATGGGCTATACAAGACCTCCCCAAACCTCAGAAGAAGAAAAAAGTCTGCCTTTCGTGTCGAGTGACCATCAACACTTAGTACCTAAAGACTCCGATGAGATTGTATGTCTGCTGGCTTTTACTTCATCTGTTCGTGTTCCCTAAACTGACCCTGGTCGTTAGCTGAACAATTAGCTCATCAAAGCTTAGCAGAAGAGACAAAGGAATGAGAAACAAGTGTCTGCCACTAACATGGCAATATCCCCCGCCACCTCAATTTTATATGTCCGTACGGACGGACAGAGCCCAATGCAATACAAAGTGAATTGGTGGGCTATTGGATTGGACACCCTTAATTGAGGAGAAATGGCATTACCCTGTACATCTCGTAAGACTGGAGTTAGAAAAAGTGGCTCAACTTGTCCCTGGTTTCTTTTTGCCGACAAGTTGTTACGTCCCGTTTTATCAAATCCTTTGAATGTTTCTTGGGACGAGACGAAGACACGTGGCCAGAGGTGAACTCAATGACTGTCTGTGCCCCTGGTACATTTGGCACTTTCAGTTTCTCAGATTTCCAAAATTTACTAGCCAGCTTCTCACCGATTTTTAAGGCAAGTCATCCTGTGGGCGAGCTTAAACGAGAGAAGGAACACTTACACTGCCCCCAGAATAAGCTGTATTTTGAGAATGTTATGTGATCTGCAGTTTACTTTTGGTGGCATATCTCAAGCACATTACCCTTGGTGTGTTAAAACTTGGGCGGACTCCAAGGGGTCGACCGACCTCAGCGCTCTTAAACAATAATGAGAATATGTGCAATAGTATTACTATTTTAGAAAAAGGAGAAAAGAATGTATGTTACTTGCTAAATTGTCTGCTAACAAGCACCTGTATCAGTGCTGAGAACCAGAATGTTTAATATTGTCTGTGTTGTATCGTGCCTTTGTGGGGGTGGATGTCTGAGCTGCGGCTGGTGCATTTACAATCATTACCTTAGTTGCTTTTGTGATCGCGTGCTCTGTGCTTGCAGTGCAAGAATGGGAACAGGCCAATTTTTAAAGCGATGTTAAAAAAGAAAAAGAATCTTTTGTGCTTTGCAGTTTTCTTAGTGAGTGAAGTTATTGCGTAAATATCCAGCACAGTGGAGGTGCATGATGGGATAGAGGAAGACTTCTTATGTTCGCAGATGTAAGTATTCAGACAGAGGAAATCCTTTTCCCACATCACTGAAGCTGATTGTGACTGTACCACAAAAGAAATATTTAATAGCAATTTGAGGGGAGGAGCTTTTTAAAAAGACTGAATATTTTTTGCAGAAATAACATTGAATACGTTTGGCATGAACAGCACAGATACTGCTGTATTAACTCTATCTACCTACTGAGTATTACTACTATACACTGAATATATACTACGATACTTTAATCATATCACTCCCTACTGGACATGATTATTAACGCACACCAACTCCACTGCCACAAAACCCTTTCATGAGGGCCATGTTATCTGACTAATCAGAAAAGTGAACTGCATTTCCAACTGTACAGTATTTTTTATATTTCAAAGAGAAGGCAAGTGTTGTTGTAACTGCTGAAAATTTCTTGTGACTGTCAGTTTAACACCAAAAAGAATAAAAGAAACAACGTAAAGCTATAAGATTTTACACACTTTTCTTCTAACCAAATTAACAAGCATAAAAAGTACCGATGTGGAGCTTTCAGGGGTCTTTTGCGGTGCGCCAGGGTTGAGCTGTGCGCCTCGGTCCAGGTGTGATGTTGGATGGATGCATTAGTGAAAGAAAAAATTCATTTTAAATGTCCGAGCCGAGTCTTAATGATGCTGGACTTCTTTTTCTCTTGAGTAAAATATGATCTTGTTCCAAAAAGCTTTTTGCTTGAGAAGTGAAATTTTTTATTCCACCCACAAATCTTGAAATGAGTCAAACCTATTGGCATTTTTGGTCCACATGAAGTACTGTATTATATTGCTGATTAAAGGGACTCTATACTGGTTTTCAACTTTATCTCTATCTATCCAATTTAGGGATATAATGTGAAAAACACTTGCAGTTTTTCATTTTCATCTGTGGAGATCAGGTGCAAAATCTGTCTGCTTCCCCATTTTGTGCGTACAGTGATGTAGTTGGAGGCAAGGGAAAAACTACTCGCTATTTCAGCGTTGATGTGTAATCTCCGCCGCTGGGAAGCCGGGGTAGGTGCCCTAGATGTCATTCAGAAACAACTTTGTCTTCACTTGTACTGCTAATTAGCAATGCTTCCAACTCTGGAAATGGCATCCCATAATATGAGTGCACAGAATGTTATGAAGGAAACTACATTCTACAAAAAGCTACCTAGATGACATGCCTTCTATAACATTATGTTTCTATCAGCTGGCAAAGGTTTTTGCTCATTGGAGCAGACTGAAAATTTTTCCAGCCACTTCAACAATATAACCTTAGTTTTTTTGCATATTCAGCTTCATTTTTGTCAAGTAGCGTTAACGTTCGTTTATAATCGTAGCCTGAGATGGCTGGAGTTTGCTAGCAAGTGGAATTTTTTCAGACATGAAATTTTCGCCTGATCAGTCCGTTAACATAAAAAGAAACGCGAACTACCTGGCTTGCGACCTCTCCAACCTACTGTTGGTCGTCTTCTCTTCTTCAGTGGGGGTTTTTAAAGCTAAAGTGAGTCTCGATAGACGTTAGTAGCTTGGGTCAGAAAATGGAAGATATGGGCGCAGTGATCAGAATGTATTAAAGAGGGCAGCCCTGTTCTTTTGATATGAGATCACTCTTGTATTTTTCAGGAAGAAAATGCTTGCTTCAAACTCTCACACTTGAATACTTATTTTCAAGTATGTCTAATTTACATCAAATCTTTGCAATGACTCATATCCCCCGCACTGAATGATTACACCTCTAGCTTTGGCCTTTTTTTTTTGGCCCATGCACCTGTGCTCGTACCAGACTAGACCCTCTTTGCCTTCAGAATTGCTTTAATTCTTCATGGCATAGATACAACAGAGTGCTGGAAACATTCCTCAGAGATTTTTGTCCATATTGACATGATGGCATCACGCTGTTGCTGTAGATTTGTCGGCTGCACATCTTTGATACAAATGTCCTGTTTCACGCCATCCCTAAGGTGCTGTATTGGATTGCGATCTGGTGACTGTGGAGGTCATTTGAGTCCAGTGAACTCATTGTCATGTTCGGGAAACCAGTCAGAGATGATTTGAGCTTTGTGACACGGCACATTATCCTGCTGTACGGAGCCATGAAAGGACGGGTACAATGAGGTCCTTTAATGGTCACGGTCAGCAACAATACTCAGGTAGGCGGTGACATTCAAACGATGCACACTTCATATTAAGGGGCTCAAAGTTTGCCAAGAAAATATCCCGCTGATACGAGGTAGGATAGATCCGTGCTTTCATGTTTTTTTTCGCCAAATTCTGACCCTACTGTCTGAATTTTGCAGCAGAAATCGAGACTCGTCAGACCAGGCAACATTTTTCCAGTCTTTACTGTCCAATTTTGGCGAGCCGTGTGAATTGTTGTCTCACCGTCCTGTTCTCAGCTGACAGGAATCTCAGCTGGTGTAACCTTCTGCTGCGGTAGCTCATCTGCTTCAAGGTTCAACATGACCATTCAGAGAAGCTCTTCAGTAAACCTCGGTTGTAACAAGCAGTCATTTAAGATACTGTTGCCTTTTGATCATCTCAAACCAGTCTGGCGATTCTCCTCTGACCTCTGGCATCGAGGCATTTTTTCCTGCAAAACTGCTGCTCACAGGATATGTCCTCTTTTTTGGACCATTCTTCATAAACTCTAGAGATGGCTGCAGATGAAAATTCCAGTAGTTAAGCAACTGCAGAAACGTGTGGCACCAGCAACCCTGCCACGTTTGAAGTCACTTAAATCACCTGTCTTCCATATTCTGATGCTGTTTGAACTTCAGAAGATGGTCTTGACCATGTCTTCATGTCTAAATGCATTGAGTTTCCTGCCATGTGATTGGCTGAATAGATATATTGTTAACTAGCAGTTGAACTGGTGTGCCTAATGAAGTGGCCGGTGAGTGTATCCTTTTTGTATTTGAAGTTCTCAGATGTAAACTCAGACTTGTGTGTAGTGGTGTATGTAACTCCTCCTATGCACGGACACCTGCCTCACCTGAGCTGCGAATGCCTGGGTGGGTCGCCTGTCGCTTTGTGTGCAGTAGCTTGTGTCCCCCCCTCTGCGCTCTCCTCCTCTCGCAGCTGTAGTCTGTCCCCTCCATCTCGTCTGCCCGCGTCCTTGGCCTGGTCCTTTTTTACCTCCCAGTGGCTTCAACTCACTGGTCACTCTCCTGCTCTTTCAGACTCCGACTTCCAGGCTTTCACTGGCTGACTGGCCACTGCAGCCCGTCCCAGGTAATGATCGGTCAGCCAATCATGGGGAGCTGTGTGGAACTGCACCCTACTGACCCTTCCTGAGACCCTTAAGCACATTTATGCTGTGTGTGTGTGTGCGTGTGTGTGTGTGTGTGTGTGTATATATGGATATAAACGTTGGCTTATACGTGTTTTTTGTACTGGAGTGAGTGAGTGAGTGAGTGAGTGAGTGAGTGAGTGAGTGAGTGAGTGAGTGAGTGAGTGAGTGAGTGAGTGAGTGAGTGAGTGAGTGAGTGAGAAGTGCATCCAAGTCAGGGACGGCACAGAAAAATTTACAAGGGAATGTCAGAAATGCACAAATATTATGGTGCTAATTATACTTAAACGTGCACCAAGTCTTTTTTAGACAAAAAATATATAACAAAAATTATAAAAATGAATAATTGCATAAATAAATATGTTTAAACTTATGTACACTCGCATGAGATGAGGAGTCAAATTGCTCTATATGATGAAAAGGAGCTGTTTTATTCTACATTTCGCGGGCCGCGACTACATGGAGGCCTCCATGTTGAAAACAACTAACTAACGTCCGCAGAAGAAGACGAGCTTCGCGATCATTGGCTGGCGCTGCTCCCGTGCCGAGTTAGTGCTGTTTCCCTGTCAGGTGTAACACACTACAGTCTAGATCCAGAAAATAATGGAAGACCACAAATATGCCGCAGGGTCTGAAGCAGTCAGACCCCAAAAGTGTAAGCAGTAGGCAGGGAAACGACTCAGAGACCAGAGAAGGCAAAGGCAAAATTTGTTTCATGTTTGGCGGAAGAGCTGATTAGACTAATTGTAGACGTTGGCAACTTGTCAGATAAGATCTAGAATATTCGCTGAGTTGCTGTCATTTCGTCGGCAGAGCTACAGCTATTTTTGGGCCGCAACGAGAAATAAAGATTATAAACGATAAAGCTCGGAGGCAAAATATTGGACAGGGGTCCGTCCTTCTGAATAAGGATAACGTTACATAATAAATGCTTACTGATGTTATGAGGTAAACTAAGAAGATAAGGTTTCTAAAATGACGACAGCAGCATCATCCATGCTGCTTGTTTACAAAGAAGCTGCGGGAACAAATGACATAATGAAAAGACAACAACAAAAAATTTATCTCCGATTTTGACATCCCTTGGGTGAGAATGAAAACGATGATTGAATGAGTTTAACTTTTTGCCGTGAAATGAGTGCAGTGTGGCCAGGGCTCGCAGGGTGAGGCTTGAACATGCCGTGGGTGTTGCAGTAGAGATTAAGAGCAGGGTGCTGCTTAACACAAAGAAGAAATTAGGGGAAAATGACTTGGTGCACCTTTAAGGGGTTAATTAACGACAACCTGTGTGTCACATTTGCATTTTTCCTCCTCAAGTATGCTGCACACTGCTGTCCTATGGTTGACTGTTATTCACGGCTGTCCCTAATGCTTGGTGCATCTTCAGCATGTCTAAACTTCAACCCAACTAGTGTGCCTTGGTGCATTTCTGCTACATATCCATGCCATTGGCTATTCTGTAGTCACATGACCTTGGTGTGCCGTGTGAGTCGGAAAGGGCATGCTGGGAAGGTGTGGAGGAGGGACGGAGAGTGTAAATTAGCGCTGTGAGGTGTGGAGTAAGGAGGGAAGGTGAGGGTGTGGAATAACACTGACTCCCTGTCCATTTTACTCTCAACAGGCAGAGAACTGATGCACTGCGCTCTCATTTCTGTCTCGACCACCCCCCACCTTCTGACCCACGCTTTTCAAAGTTTTATTTGGAAAATAGACGAGGAGGAAAAAGCAACGTGCTGATGTTGGGAATGTAGGAGCTGAGAGCAGGACTGCAATGCTGCTTTACATTTATCTAGAGCATAGCTGCACCAACAGTTCCATCTGAAAATAGCATGAAGACTGAACTAAATATAGTTGTGTTTTCTAAAGAAGTGTGTTTGGCCTCTGTGTTCTAATGTGCTGTAGAGAGAGGGCTCGAGGGCAGCCATGGCTTCTCTTAATCATCGCAGGGTGTTCTGTAAAAGCATTCATCTCGTAACTGAGTGATTACCTTCTTGTACAATTGAAGCTCTGATTTCCATACCTGACTGGGACTCACTGGTGGATACAAACAATTGCTTTAACTCATTTACAGGATATGGGGGGTAGTTATTCTTTCCACATGTTTTCACAAGTGAAAATGCTGCTTTTGGGTACACATTCAGGGCACTTCAATTTCACAGGTGTTTATGGGAATATGTTCAGTTTAGTTTAGGGATATTTTTTTCTAAGTCTGTATTGATACATCTGTTTAAGGTGCTATTAGTTTTGCTTATTACGCTGTTATAGACAATGTGGAACCACTGTAGTAAAGAATTCCTAATGCTCCATATTAAGTATGAGTTATGTTGAAGTGTACAATTTAAGGAAAAATTAATGCCTGAAAGTGTCCAGTTATTTTGCTTGCGTAAGATATTTTCACTTCACTAGCCTGTCCAAGAGCTTAACATTCTTGTTTTGTCTCATTGAAGACACTGAACTGTATTGCGCTAGAATAGGTAACTTTAACAACAGTTCAACATAATAATCACTTTGCACAGGTCCCACAGAACCTGGACTACTAGTTATCCAGTCTCCCGTCAATAAAGCCTGTTGGCTGAGAGGCACAGCATACGGTGTAGAGTCACAGCAGCTGGGTGCTATATTTGGTCAGTGTGGAAAAACATGTATAAAACACATTAGCGGAACTTCAGAAAGATACCAAATGGAGCAGTCGACCAAATAAGAATGAATGTTAGCACTACATTTGCTATCCAGAGCAATTAATTTATTAAAAGCATCACATATAAACAATGCATAGAGCTTTTGTGGTTCTCTGTCAGAAAAATAATCATTTGTTTTATGAGGGTACTTAATGGCTGCTAACATCACTTATTCACTGATAGAAGTGAAAGATTAGAAGCCCTGGAGGGTAAGTAGAGAGGCAGCTCGTTCATATCCGCACCATTCAGTATGTCGTGTGTCAGTATTCCCAGCCCAGTTCCCGGGATCTATCATCATAAAGCGAGATTTTAAAGTCAGTGCCAATTTGATTTGCTTGAGGGTCATTCCATGTCAATTCAACAAATGCCTCCCACCTGACCATCTCAGATTTGTCTAAAAAAATTATCACAGAAAGGTAATATACTGAATAGGATGTGTGTCAAATTTCAGTTAAATATGTCTATTAGTTTTGGCTGAAAAGAATAATTAAGATGGTAGTGTGCAAATTTTCACTCGTTTTTGCAATGTCAAATAAAAGGGAGTTTTTGGGAGGCAATATCTCCCGTTATACTTATGCCATCGCCTCAAAATCGTCCACAGTGTAGCATCTAGGCCCAGTAAACTATGTAAGCACATTTTCAATGGCTTTTCTCTTTTTCATGGGGAGCTATGGCAGTTTGAAAATGCTAATTTATTTGACAAAGTTGTCTGTGACACCAACTTTGAAGGCCATTTATGACCAAGGTTATGCAGGTAGAGAGCTGATTTTTTTTTCAGGGTAAGCTCTCCTCACATAGTGCTATTGGTACAATAAACAGCATGTCACTTTCATGGTTGTCCAGAAAATACACAGCAAAATCCTAAAAAAGCCAAAATTTCATGAAATTTGACATGAAATTGCCGAGGTGTGACAACCTGTGAATTCTTGAAATTTTCACCATCTTCAAGCTTACATTCTTGGCTATCTTTGGTTCAAAGGTGGTTGTGGCGCAACTCTTCATTAAATAGTTATGAATTTTTTAGTAACACCTTATAAACGCTCATTTTTCAACTGTTTTATAATGTTAATTTGAGAATTTGAGATCTGATCCTAACAACCTTTGGTGTCTGAAAGTTCACAACAAGGTGTTCCCTGTTCCTTTGGGGTTTCTCGGTCTTTTTCCAGTGTAGAACACAGGATACAATGTGCCTCAATTTCATGTCCCATGGGATAATAAAAACCGCAGAGAGGATTCAAACCTGCATATGTATTTCTCTGTCTAAAGTTATAGTGAGCACCAACATGAATTTTCCTATATACACTAAAAGTTTGTGCTTGTTTGTTCATACATTTCACAAACATTTTTTTCCATTTCACAAACATTTTTTCCATTTCACAAATGATTAAAATTAATCAGATGATTTGCAAAGAATGATCTACATTTTTGCATAGAGGCCTGCAACTGTCAGCCCTCTGCATCAATCTCAGCTAATCCAAGTTAAGCATTTTATTAGGCAATTGAATTATTAACTGAATTAGAAAACCCTTCTGCAAATGTGTTGCACAGCTGAAAACCGTTGAACTAATAAGGGAGTGCAAAAGGGAGCATGGCATTCTTGAGGTTGGTTTAGTACCTGAAGCATCAGCAGTTGTTTGTTTGTTTGTTTGTTTACAGGCTCAAAATGTCCAGAAAGAAAGAACTTCCTTCAGAGACCGATCAGTCTATTGTTGTGCTTAGAAAAGAAGGCTATTCAATGCGAGAAATTGAAAACTTAAAATCTCTTACCATGCTGTCAACTACACCCTTCAGAGAGCAGCACAAACTGACACTAACAAGGACAGAAAAAAGGAGTGGGAGGCCCCGATGCACAACTGTGCAAGAAGACAAATATCTGAGAGTGTGTAGTTTAAGACAAAGACGCCTCACAGGTTGTCAACTAGCAGCTGCGCTAAATTGTTCCCATCAAACACCAGTTTCAGTATCAACAGTGAAGGTGTTTTTTTTGATGAAGGCAAAGTTTGAAGTACATATTCATCATTTTCCATTAAAATCATTATTCCTAACTCAGACAATGTCAGCATGTTCTGTTCATTTGCTATATTTCCTATTCAGACTAATTTCATGTGTGTTTCCATGGAAAACAAGAAAATTTCCAAGTGATCCCAAACTTTTGAGCGGTAGTGTAATAATTATTATGTGAATCTGGCAGAGAAGTGGGTACTTACGCATTTCCCACTTTGCAGTACAGGTAATCAGTACCGGGAATCAATTTTATGTTATATTGATTACCGGTACTGTGAAGTATGAAATATTCATGGCTATTATTGCAACTTTCACAACGTTTCAATTTAACATTTTTGTGAATCTGTAGTAGGTCTTTCCTTTAATAAATCTCCTTTTTCGTGGCGTTTTAATTTTGTGACAAATGGGTCATCGTGAAAAACGGTAAATTAAAACACATACGAATATTTCCCGTTTTACAGTACAATCACTCTCTAATGTTAGAACCCTTCATGATCCATCTTTTGTTCATTTGACATGTATGACGTCTTAAAGTGATCATATCGCCTTACAAATTCGTAATTTTAAAATGGGACGTTTTAGATTTGAATTTGAATTCAGTTCATGGATAAATGTAATTTCTACTACTTGCTGTGGTGTTTTCAGGTATGAAGACGGTTTGTAAGGTGATATGAATGCTTTAAAGACATTTTTTTGAAAATAAGAAGTAAAATATGACAAAAATGGCAAATTTCGACTGTTGTACCTGCACATATTTGCTCATAGCTCAAAGACCGTTTGAGTGCCCATCAGAAAACTTACAGGAGAGCTTCTTAACATCATAAGCTACTTCTCACAGGAACTTTAAGAAATTTGAAAAATATATTTTTTGCAATACACCTTTGAAGTTTTTGAGTTGCTATAGCTTTTTTCCATTTGACTCTATGGAGAAAAGACTGGTAGGGCTTGAAAAGAGCTTTCCAATGAGACCAGAACTAACTCTCTAGTTGTTATAGTCAGGTTCATAGGTCCCCACTCATCCACAAACTTTCACAAAATTCTGAGAGATGTCTGCAAATTTTTGGTTGATTTGACACAGAATGACCCAATTAAACTGCTATTGTATGTACAATTATAAATGTCAATTTGGGGAAATAAACAATTTTTAAGTCCTCCAATGCCATTCAGTGGTTGAGATTATGTCATCATTCATCAGTTTTGCTAAATAAATTTCATATATACAAGTTTGATATGGCATTTCCTGACCTATATATGATACTATAACCAATGTATGTAAATATTGCAGATCTTTAAGTGACTTTCTGTTGTCTGATGTTATGATTACAGCCTCAGAAACTCCTGCAATATGCAAGGAATCATGTAGAAAGAATGAAAAACGAGCGTTTACAAGGTGTTACAAAAAAAATCGTAACTATTTAATGAAGAGTTGCACCACAACCACCTTTGAAACAAGGATAGCCAAGAATGTAAGCTTTAGGATGGTTTCAAGATTTCAAGAATTTACAGGTTGTCACACCTCGGCAATTTGATGTCAAATTTCAGGAAATTTTGGCTTTTTTAGGATTTTGCTGTGCATTTTCTGGACAACCATAAAATTGACATGCTTGCTGTTTATTTTACCAATAGCATTATGTGAGGAGAGCTTATCCAGAAAAAACCACCTCTCTACCTGCATAACTTCGGTCATAATTGGCCTTCACAGACACAGACATAATTGGTGTCACAGACAACTTTGTCAAATAAATTTGCAATTTCAAACAGCCAAAGCTCCCTAATAAAAACGCATTTGCCATTGAAAATGTGTTCCACAAGTGTACTGGGCATAGATGTTACTCTGTGGAAATTTTTGAGTCCATGGCATTGATATAACTAGAGATATTGCTGCTAAAAATTAACTTTTATTTGACGTTGCAAAAAGGAGTGCGAAAATCAGCCAAACATTACCATCTTTATTATTTTTTTTTTGTCAAAGCTAAAGAATGTATTTAATGAAACGTTGCACATATCCTATTAAGTACATGGCCTTGGTGTGAGAATTTTTTAAAAATAAATATGAGATTGTCAGGTGGGGAAATTTTTAGAAATTTGTTGAATTGACATGGAATGACCCTTGACCACACTACATTGTGACTCTAGATCTACATCTGTTCAGCGTAGTATGCTTTGTTAGGATTGGAGCGACAACCAACAGGATGTTAGATGTCCTGAAACAGGGTCAGTTACCACTGCTATAAATCAAAATGTCTTAAACCACGGGCCAGGAGCCAAGATGGGTTTAGGGACTGTTTGGCTTGGGTTCCACAATGAGATGGCAGTCCACTAGGCTGTGATAGTACAGTGTATCTCTTTCAAAGGCACTAAATTTGAAATTAAGGTCCCTATGTCATAAGGTATTTATAATTTTGGCCCTGATATATAAAGTTGGTGTACAGACATTCAAAAAGAGCTGAGGATTATGTCAAACTGTATCGGCCTGTTCCAGGCCGGTCAGACAGGAGTAAACAGTGCACACAGACCCCTGTGTTGCTGTTGCACCACGTCACAAACTTTATTCATCACATAGTCGAAGAGTAAATATTTTTATCCATATAGCTTTAATATATATATATATATATATATATATGTTTTTTTTATATTTTATCTTGAGCTTGCTTGTCATAAGATTTATTATAAATGCAAGAGACGCTACTGACGATTCACAATAACAAGCTGGTAAGGACTAATGAGAGAGTGAGAAAACAGGAACTGTCTTGTATTTTATCTCTTTCAGAATTACTGTTCTTAATACATTCATAAGTCTAAGAAGGGGCTGATTGGAATGACAGCTTTTTTTCCAAACAATATGATTGTCTAAAAAAGTCTAAAGGGCACAACGGTTATGAATGAGAAGTTATCATGGTGCTCAGGAGAACTGTGACTCTCTAGACACTGAGAGGAACTCTCACAAGGCATAAGGTACCAACCATAAAGAGGATTCAGCAGTCCAGCCACTCACTGCTACCCCCCCCTCCATTTTAAGACCGTAAACAGGACAGGACTTAGGAAGATACTGTTGGATCACTCCACTTAAATGGTAATACGAGATCTGTTCTGACTGTAATCCGATTCTATGGAGTAGAGTTCGAAGGGGGCCAACTGTAAAACTATTATTTCACAGCCTTCGCCACTGCCAAACTGGAAGATCTCCTGAAAGCAGCTGCTGAACCCAGGTCCCCGGGCACAAGAATTCCTGAGTCAAAATTAGATTGGTCTCTGGCCATTAATTACATCACTCAGAATGCTGGGCGAGTCATTAACGTGAAATGTTTGAAGTCACTCGTGAGAATAGGTTTCATTTATCGCTAGGGCTCCAAGGAAGGAGAAAGATTTTTGTGACGGAACACTGATATTGATTCATCTTAATTTTTCTTTTTCTCACAATTTGGAAAGCCCATTTCTACCCGTGGACCCATACTGTTTCTGGAACATCCTCTTTCAAGTTCTGCCAGTGATCCATCTTACAGGTGAGGCTGGGACACCACGCAAAGACAAACGGTATCACTTCAGAGTCAGCGACACAGGACTATGAGTTACGCACTTTACCACAAGACTCAGTCTGGTCAGTATTGATCTTTCATTGAATTCAGGCATAATATGGAGGTCCTATGCAGTGCCTCAGTCACCTACAGCACCGGGGGGCCTTGTGTTATCTATTCTAGAGCTGACACGATGTTTTCGGATAAATCTCTTTGTGGCTACTTGTGGGGTGAAGTGGAGGACTGCGACAAGGAAGATTACAGTTGAGGAAGAACAGAATGAGGAGGAGGAGGATGAGTGGAAGAGATTTGAGACTGACGAAGATGAGGAAAGATTGTGATGAAGAGGAAGTGGGTCACTGGGGAAGGGCTTTCAGGATGGCGTTGACCTCTTCTGCCACAGCTGTCAGAGCAAACTCAAACTGGTCCTGCAGAGGGAGAGAGAGAGCCATGTAAACGAGAGTATTCACACGAGTGTAATCAAACACATCTCACACAGACCTGGGGGGTTTACTACAGAGCTGGCTTTGTGACTAAGCCCGACTTTAAGCTAAAGAAAACCTGGAGCAGCTCTTTTGACTTTAGTCCATGTTCCAGATTTGAAGAGGTTCCTGGTTTTACTAAGTGCTGATGTCAGGCTTAATCACAAAGCCAGCTGTGTGGTCTACCCCCCAGCACAAGTGCACACTGACCCCTGTGTGCAATAACGTCGAGAAAAAACTAGATCACGCGCTCTCTATTCTTGGTGAATTTCGCCATGGTCAATAGGTGCCAGCTTCAGGTCATGGCAAAATGCAAAGTAAACACCCCTGTTCAGAAAAAAATAAATCTAAACAAATAAGGTTGCTATAGGGCATGTTTTTCAAATAAGGACATGCTTAAAGTGAAAGCCTTCACAATATAACCAAAATGATCAAAGCCTGGTAAACTTATGGTTAAAAAAACTCATATATTTATCCATAAATGTCAGAAAACCTACGGTTTTAAAGAGAATTAGAAACATATTTCTGCACGGTTTTCACAGTCAACAGCGCAACAGGAACTAACCATTTTGACATGCAAATCATATACATCCAAATTGTTTTAAAGCACAACATGCTTTATTTGCCATGACTGGATGTTAAAGCCAACTTACTGTGAGAAAAGGGGCTTTGCGTGGTCTAGTTTTTTCTCTACGTCATTGCCTGCGTCGATATCCAGGGCCGTGGTCACATGGACAAAGAACTTGTATGCATACTCACACACCTGCAAGCATGCAGTATACAGGCACAAGCACACATGCTCATAAAACACAAACGCATGTTCACTCAGGTGGGTGGGCGCACGCATGCTCCTATGCGTGTACATACCCAGGCATATGCACAAATAAACAGGATATGCTCACTCATGCACCTGCATTCACACAAACACGCCCACTGGGTTTTACGAGTCAGGTGCTGTACCTTGGTGCGCACCATTCCTGGTCTCTGGTCGCGAATGTGTTCCAGGGTTGCAGCAATGTCAATCTCCTTCACTCCTTCAGGATCCACATAAACAAACGTATTTACACATCTCCGATTATTTCCGTAGGCCACAGATGTAGAGGTATTGACATATGCAAAAAACACAAATGGGCGCACGCATTCTGATATGCGCATGGATACATGCGTAAACAGACATGCAGATATTTCATAAAAAAGCCAATATTAGTGGCATGTCTCCTACTGTAATATAACAGCACATAAAAATATAAAATACAGCACAGAGACAATAAAAGTTGTCACACAACAGTTCATAGTTTGTCCATTGATATGCTCCCCTCTGAGTGGTGAGGATTTTTACATCTGGTTTACATTATCAGTCACTTCCAGCAAGAACTTACTGGCTCAAATGGATTAATGCTTCACCATTTTATTAGAATCTGCACATTTAAAGTACGCGTGCCTTCATTTCTTATGGTTTTGGGGATTCCCAGACACGTTGGGCAACTGAGTGCAGGGAAGTCGTATTTATCTGCAGACTGGTGTTTCAATGACAAATCAGCCTGGAGTTTTACTTAATTAATCTTGGGAAGCTGCCATCAGTCCTGGTACCTTTCCGGTTTAATCAAGTTTTTCCAACATCATAATCAGTTTGCTTAAAAGCACCTCCTGACTAAATGTAATTCATACCAGTGCATGCAGAAAATATTTGACCTTCACCTTTAGCCATACGGTTGAGAACCATGTCAATCAGGATGTATGTCCCAGTCCGACCTGTACCGTCACTGCATCAGACAGGAGACAATCCATTATCTACGCACAACACTGCAATACAATGAAATGGAGAGTAACCATAGCAAAGATGCCCCATTACTGTCTTAACACTGAACAAACAGTGCAGTCCATAAATGCTTGAACAGTGACAAATTATGCCGATAGGCTCTATATTCAAGCATACTGGATTTGAAAATGAAGAAGTTGAGGCTACTGCAAAAACCATTAGCAGGTCTTGACATCCAAATGATGTGAACCACGAAAATGCCACGGCGCCTTTTCACTCAGTGACACTGTCCAAGTACTCCAATGCTGAGCAGTATCTCAAGCCACCATGTAGAAAATGCAAATTGCAGCCATGGGATTACCTGCAGTGCACTATAATAGGGCAGGATCGTCCTCTGTAGCATTTGTTGACCTTCCTAGAGAGAAGGGAATGAATGAAAGAAGTTGGAGGCAGAGGGGAGGGGCAGGGGATCGTGTGACAAGAGAAAACTGTGTCAGGTGATTAGGAAATTATATCACGTACATCGTGCAATATTAACTGGAGCATGATTGGTATTGTAGTTAATCTGAATTATGTACATGAGACATTAGCTACTCAAGACCAGGATAAAGGAAGAGATGCAGCCTGGGGCTCAGGAGGCCAGATTGCAGGCTTAACCGAAGCGGGGATTGGTGCATGTTTTAAGTGGGGAGGAGCATCTCTGACGGACAGGCATCATCGCCCAATCCTGCAGAGGGGAGGAGGGGGGGTGATGGCCAGAGTCCCTCCGGCTGCATTCACATCTGCCAATGATCATTTTTGTGACTATGCAACTGGAGCCAAAATACTAGCTGCAGATCGCAAAAATGACACTGGCGCATGTGCAAAGCATGGGACCCTTACTTGACCTCCACACCACAAAGGGAGATGGAGAGATGGAAAGAGGCAGAGCAAGTAAGAAGAAGAAAGCAAGATAAAGACAGGATACATATCAAAAGAGAAAGAGAGGACAGAAACGAAGGCAGGTACAAGAGTGAAAGGGGGAAAAAAACATGCAAATAAGGAAATAACAAAGAGAGTTTGTGTGCTCATGCAAGTGTGCTGATGTGCACAGTCAGCAGCGTTTGTCGAAGGCGTCCTTCCAGAAAGTAACAGCATCTTGCAGTACCTCCTGAAGTCCAGCAGAGGGCGTGTGGAAGTGGGGATGCCGTGAGCAGGCCAGCTCAGGAAGTGGAACTGAGTCAGCGTGCGCGTCTCCTGGGTCTGCACGTTCTTCAGGTAGAAGCTCCGCACCAGGAAGTCATTGCACCAGATGTGCTCCGACACCAGGTTCACCTGAGATCAACGTGGCATAGTTAAACACAGACGCAGCATAAGTAAAAAAAAAACAAAAGAAAAAACACAGAAGAATACAGTGGACATTCAATGGCCATTAACGAGGAGGTGCACCAAATAAAGTGACCACTCATAGGGCACGCACCCATGCGCGCCAAAGTTGAAAGAGAAACACACGTACGCACACACTCACAGAACATCTACCAGGTGCGCACCTCATAAATGTGGTAAAGCGAGGACCCCTCATCAGGCCAATACCGATCGCACTGTTTTTGTCCGTCCTCCACAAGAGCCGTCATCATCACTATGACCGTACAGCCACTCTCCCACACCATCTGTAATGCAGACACACGGTATCACTGCAACACACCGTTACTGTCACATGACACACAAACATGGCATCTTCTATACAACATCCTTGCACTCTAGCACATCTTCCGCACACCATGACTGTATAAAAAAGTAAACGTCTAAATTCACCATCATCATTTACATGCAAAAACAATATTTTTAACACATCATAGCTATTATTTACACACCAAAACATCGGTAACACATCCTCACTGTCATTTGCGCACATCTACAACATGCGTAGCTTCTCTCTGAACACACTAAGAAACATCACAATTTTTTCACATGAATATGACAGCCTACTCAGAAAACACACACACATACACCATGATAAAATTCACACAGAAACACACTGCATATCCCACAGATCATCCTTTACCGAGTGTATTTGCACCACCTACAACATCCGCACTGCTAAACTTAAAGCAAAACGTACTTGCCAGAAGTCAGCAATAGTGTGCGACAGGGGCCCTTGGGTGGCAATATAAGCTGGCATCCGAGGATCATGCTCAATCTGGGGAGAGAGTTTCGGGTCAAAGGTCACTCAAACAAAAGGAAACTGGCTCATTGGTCAGTGTAACACTGAATGTGTAAATGGGGAAATGGACTCGGGAGGTCACACCCTGGCTACAGTGCGAGCAGTGAGGATGACGATGCATTCCTGGTTAAATGTGAAAATGTTGAGTCAATTACACTGATCACTAAGATGCTGGCAGTGGTATACTCAGTGGAATTGTTCATCAATATGTTGACAATGATGCAGCAAAAAAAAAGAAAAACACTAGAGTAATATCACTAGCTCATATGATGCGAACACTAATATAGTCAATAAAATATCAGATTTTGACACAGATGTATCCAGTCAGGAAGCTCTTGCTTTCATTGAAATAACTGGTGGAACAGCTTACGAAGATGTTGGCATGGATACAGTAATGTCCTGTATTAACTTCCCAATATGTCAGCACTAACATAACCAGTGGAAAAGCTTACCAAGATGAAAACACTGAGGAAGTGGACATACAATCTTACAAAAAAGTAAAGTTTGATGTAGCTAATAGAGTAGCTCACCAAAATGCTGGCATTGATGTAGTCAGCTCTGGAAGTGTTGATCTCTGGCTTCAGCCTCACTCGAGAGTGGTCATCTGCAATAAAAACACAACATATATTTTCATCACACACCATTAAAAAGAGTGGGGAGAAGGGAAGAGAACCCTAGGAGGGTAAGCAGACTCGGCAGAGGAGGAGATGATGATAATGATGGGGAATAAGCGAAAACACAAGCAGGAAGGGCCTGGTGAGGCAGCAGAGGTGACTCACAGGGCACAAACTGAGGGTCTCGGTTCTTCTTAGTGTTGCTCTGGCTTTGGGCAGCAGTGGTGGAGCTGGGCTCAGCCTGGTAGGAGCACAGAGCCTCCCACTCCTGTGCCAGCCTGTCCTTATTCTGCAGATGATCCTCCATGTAGGCCTGGGGAACCAAACAATGTGTCGGCCTCAAGGGAAGGTCATAACCAAAACACCTTTCATTTAACTACACAATAGTTAAATGCAAGATTCATTTTTCCTAAAGTGACCAACTATTGACGGAACTAGAGACGCGCCTGTCCCTGACGGAACTAAGACATATCCTCCCGTCAGTGGGGCATTCAAGCAAAGTGCCAATTAACATATACTCTGCACTCAAATGATGCCCCCCAGTGAATTTTCTAAGTCAAAAATTGGCAAAATTCCCATGAAAATATGTTAACCCACTTTCAAAATTGCATATGCACAGGTTCTCATGGTTATAATAATGCATGCCAAGTTTGAAAACAATCCACCATATAGTTTTGTAAAAAAGCTCCAGATAAAATTCACCCTAATACTCAATCATCTATGTGGAAAAATAGCATAATCTCCATGAAAATATTTCAGATCACTTTCAAAATCGCAGGTGTACAGGTTATCGTGGTGATGATAATGCATACCAAGATTGATAGGTAATAAACCTACAGTTTTTTTTTCGGACACAAGGTATTTATCGTGGGTGCACTTGCACAAGGTTTCAAATGTAAATTTCCAGGTATCTAGCCTACGATAAATACAGAGTGCTCGAAAAAAACTGTAGGTTTATCTCCAGTCTACTATGACTCTTGTCAACACCCCTACGAAAAAATTGGCGTGCTAGCTATTACACACAGTTCGATATCACTTTGGCTTGCTGGCTAGGAAACCAACTAGCTCGCTAACGGGTATGACAGTGTACGCATTGAAAGCGAACTGCAGTCTTTTTAGCTCGCTAGCCAGTTGGCTATGTCACTAAATACATTGGCTCGCTCGCTATACTATTGCTAGTTAGGTAGCCAACTAGCTCACTAGCGAGTAAGACTATATGAAAACTGTAGCCTTATATTGTCAGCGTAATCATGACAAGGTTTTGACCCAGTGCGAGGTAGTTTACCGGTGAATAGATACTTGGTGTTAACCAATCAAAATGCAGAATTCAGTGGAATGAATGGTAGAATGATAAATATCCACCCTTTGGTTTATGAGAAAAGCTCCGAACAAACTTGTGTCCATGGACAGAGGGAGCCTTCGCAGATTACAGAATAATGTAACTGATTCTCACCAGGATCATGAGGCCAGTGCATATGTTTGTTATTGTAGTCCAATTTACAAAGTCATAGAGATGCTCACCAGGATCATGTGACCTGTGCGTATGAGTGTTATTGTGAGCGCGATTTACAAACTGACAGACTCTCACCTGGATCATGAGAGTTGTGCACAGGAGTGTTATTAAGAGTCCCATTTACGAAGTGGCTGACATTCACCTGGATTATGTGATCTGTGCATATGAGTGTTATTGTGCGGTCGATTTGAAAAGCGCCGGATTCAGACCAGGATCATGTGACCGGTGGAGATGTCCATGTTGGCCTGCGCTGGCTCCTCGCACCAGGAGGGGGTGCTGCTGTGTGAGCTGGGGCTGTTCTGAGGGCCATCGCTGAACTGAGACGACACGCTGCTCACACGGGATGTGTCTGCCCCTCCCCCACCCCTGGACCCGCCCCCACCTCCCGCCTCCTGACGTCCAGAAGACTTAGCTGCCATGTGCTGTCGACACAGGTCCTGAGAGGGGGAAACGATCGATGTTACTGACAGGGGACTGTTTCTGTAAGATGACCACAGCTTCTGGTTCCTGGTCTGAATCGGGCTTGTCTGTGAAGTACACTTGTAGCAGGTCTTCAGACCACCGGTCTCTGACAGGTGTGTGTGTGTGTGTGTGCGCGTGACTGTGCGTGTGCGTGCGTGTGTGTGAATCTCGTGTAAATAATGCAAGTCTATCTCGCCTGGGTGCATCTTTTACTCATAGCACATCTACATCAGGTGTATGTGTACATGGTCTAAATAATGTGTTGGTTCAGTGTGTGGTACCTGGTCCCCAAAGTGCATTTTTCTGAGCCCGTTTCTGTAAAATATGTGCACACCGGTTTAAAACCACAGTCCAAAGGCATGCATGCTTGGCCAACTTAAGGCTTCAAATTGCCCTCTGTTATGAATTAAAGGTGTGTGCTTTGACTTCCTACACATTTAGAGTGTCACATTGGATGACATGATTACCTGAAAAAATGCTTAAAATGTCATTAAATTACGAGGACAGAATGAAGTCTCAGCATTCTGAATGCGAGATGGCTAAATGCATTCAGAGTAATCAGCTGAAGCCGACCTTACAGAATTTTCTCCACAAAAGAAGCCACGGTCTTCGGCTAATAAGGTCTCTAACAAAGCCAGACAAGACCTGGGACAACATGAGTCTGTTTTTTTCCAAGATGAAGAGTCCTAAACCTTTCTTAGGGGCTTCAACCTTTGCAAATTGGAGCTGGATTTTCTTCTTGATAAGTAATTAATTTGACCTGCATAATGTCAGATGTCTGTCTGTTTTCATTAGTGAGCAGAAAGGGCAGGGATGATGGCTGCCTGTGTGCTGTCGATGGTAAGAACTGGTTCTGCAAATATTACCATCACTACTTTGCTGCTCTTCTGAATCACATCACGGCCATTCAGTGGATTTTATGATGCCAGTGTGGCTTAATGCCTGTGGCTGGATTTATTTCATTTTTTCTTGGATCTCATGTACTCTACCTTTCTGATTGTAAATGAATGTGAATTACTTTTATTAACCTGGCTAATTTCGCAAGTCTCCTTGCGCCCACAATATCAGGGGCTGCGACACTGCTTGCAACAATCACCATACCAGGGCATGCTAACCGTGTAGCAACAGTCATGTTGCATATCCACTAAATGGGATGAAATGCAGCTGAAAGCTCATGATAACCATATTTGCATAAACAAAATGCAATTCCAACTCCAGGCAACAAAATGAGCTCTTAGCAAAAAGTCCCTTTTGGTGCATCCATTACTTGTGTGGCACTAGCGAATCTGTTACATCATGCTGCCAGCCATACAAACAATATACTCTATGCATCACATGGAAGCTGAGATTCAACAGATTCCAATGGTACAATCCTAATCACTCTACGAGCAAAACTCACTTAGGTGGCTGCCAAAAAGAGCAAAAATAAACTTCACTTTGTGCAGCTATAAACATACACTGCCCGGCCAAAAAAAAAAAAAGTCGCCCACTGAAATATTTAGTTGGAACCCCTGTAGCTTTGATTGCAGTGCATTTTTGTCTTGTCATTGTTTTGACAACCATATGTAATGCCAGAACATTTATTTTCAATCAGAAATGCCATAATTTTTGGCCGAGATCTTGTCTTCTGGACATAATTGTTGAACCACTCGGTGGTCTTTCTTGAGTACATCCCAATAACTTTTAATGTGTTTAAGGTCAGGACTTTGTGGTGGGAAATTTGTTTGTGAAAATGATTCCTCATACTTGTTTTTGTCATTCATGGTTTTCTTTTCTTTTCCACCATCAGGGGATGTGTCTTCCAACATGATTTTTTAAGGAATGAGTTACGACGCGTTTCATCAGTCAGGGTAAAAATGATTATTGCCAACTGAAACATTAATAACCGCAATAATGATCCAATTATAAAATTTGTTCATTAATTTCCAAACGGTGACTTTTTTTTTTGGCCGGGCAGTGTATGTTGTCTTACCTAAGCTGTTTTGCGATGAAAGTTGTGTTTGAGGGCATATCAGTACTGCACATAGTTACTCCAATGTCTCTGAGTCACTTTAAAATGATTTCTGACAGTCCCCAGTTTGTTTTATACGGTATATAGGTTCACTGTTTTTTTTTTTTCATTTTATTGCCAGAAGTTATGGAGAGCAGGAGAGCAGAACTTCCAAAGGTTCCACCGCAGACATCAAAGTAAATAAAGTTGATGTCCAAGGTTCTGCCAGCGTGTTGTGATTGAAAAGTGATTTTAGTTTTCACTCGCGTTTTTACCTTCATTTTTACAGTTTGGTTTAATCGCTTGTTTTCTTGTAAAGACATTGGCTCCTGGAGTCAAACATCCTTTCCTTTACATAGTTTGATTTGTATGGGAAATTCACAATTTTGTCATGAGCAAATTATATTTTTTATTTATGCTGCGCTCCATCATTTTAATTTATGCTGTTCCAGTAACATACATTCTGATAACTGCAGAAATCTCGCAGGTGTGACCTTTATTATGTTACCAAGATTATTTAAATAGGCGTGTGGTCGGGGGGAGAGGCGTGACTGACGCACGCGTTTATCTCAGTGTGAGATGCTGGTGCTCCAATGCCTCATCCATCAGTTCTGAATGTTGAATATGGCACCTTCACAAGTAATGCAAAAGTTACGTTCCCAAGTGACCAATTACTTTTATCTGCATTAATTGATAAAATAGTTAAGTTACTTTGAAAGAAGAAACTGCTCATTAATGTGCAGTCATTAATGTGTACTGATTTACTACGTGAATCATTACTAATTTTCGGTAATTTGTACAACACTGCTCACATCCCACGTTTCGGGTTTTTGTACCTGGTCCTCATAACCCCAGTTTCTGTTCGTTAAATACTTACCTGGTACTCATAGGGCGGGTCACCGCCGCCTTCGGGCCCCAGCCGCAGCTTCCCAGCTGCCAGCTGGACGGCGTGGTTCCGCATGCAGACGATGGTGAAGGCCACAAGTATCCCGCCAACGCAGGCCACGCCCACCAGCGTAAGGAGCACCCGCTGAGAGCTCTCCCCAACCCGTGAGGGCTGGGCCAGCCCCGAGCCACTGCTCATCTGCACAGACGGAGAGAGAGAGAGAGAGAGAGAGAGAGAGAGAGAGGGAGAGAGAGAGAGAGATTGCAGGTGTCAATAATTAGGTTCTGGTAAAACCCGTCTGTTTGGTTCAACCGCTTATTCAAAACTCTTTATGCAGATCACACTAACAGATACACAAATACGCGTACACACACACACACACAGACACACATGCACACACACACACACACACACACGCACACACACACGCACACACACACACACAAGTTTGCCCGGCAATCCTTATTAGGACATTGCACTGACATCTATTTATTATGGACAGCTTAACGCTAACCCTAAACAAAACATGCCTACCCCTAAACTTAACCGAACCTTAATTTACACCCCACCCCAGGACCTCACAAGTGCTGCTTTGGCAAATCGCGACCAGGCTTCAGTCCTCATAAGGACTTCTGGTCCTGATATAGTCAGTGTCCCCATCAGGTGACAAAAACACATCCACACACACACCCAAAGAGAAACAGTTGAAAGGGATTAAGGAGTGGGGTTAAACAGGGAGTCTGAGGGGGCCACCTGCTCTCACAGCTCTGAATAAACAGCCTGGGTCCAGATTCCATTACTCACTGAGAAACGCCTCCTTCATCTGCAATAAATAATTAGGCATTGTTTACCCCCTCCCTCGACCTACTTTTCAGCAATACTGATAGAAAGCCTCTTCGGTTCATGTATACTACAACCGCCAACAATGGATTGATGGGACCCCCCCCCCCGCCAAATACGATGAACGATACAACACACACACCGGTCTGTTGATGTTGCTATGGCAACAAGCAGGCAATGCTTTGACTCCAGAGGGCCAGCGTCAGTCTATAATCTGCTCTGCTCAGTGATTATAAAGCATGTCTCCGCTGTATAATAATGTGTTGTTGTGATGCATCACATTTTGATTCTCTTAGACTCCTTAGAAGTCTCCCTAGAGCTCTCGCTCACTCCCACTGAATTGGAAACAGCAAATTGCTTCGTTTAATCCCAGTTAATTGAAGTGAGGAGCCAGGGTAGCTGAGAAAGAGAAAGGGGAAGACCACAGAGAGTATTTTCCATAATTTTTCTGAATTATTTTTCTCCAGCATTTTTTACTCACGAAAAATACCAACTGATTCCAATGTATGATTTCTGATAGTTTTCCATTACCTGCCCACAATAAAGAAATTACAAGAAAAAGGCAAATATTTGTTCATCTTACATGGGAGGAGAAGACAAAGCACCGCGATCTGAATGGCGTCACACTGGCACACAGTCAGGGGCAGGGTGCTTCATGGCCTTATTTATTGTCAGCAAAATATTTTGCGGCTGAAGCTCATCATCTTTTTTCATGCTTTGGTAATTTGTTTGTTGATTTGTTGGTTTTATTAAAGAGTGCCTGCTGTTTTGGCCTGACGCAGATATCTCTACTTTCTCTTATCCGCTTTTAATTTGCTTTTCGAAGCACTGCTGTAGCATCTAGAGGACACCATCGAATCGGTGAATCCGATCAGATTCTGAGCCGACTCTCTAAAAGCAAATGCAATTTTTGGATCAAGTCATTGTAGAAATTCCACCAAGCAAAGAGATCATTCAGATGTGGCCAATGCCCTGCAAAAAACATAGTGTGGAATAACAGCCCTTTTTTCAAAATAAATTAATACTGTTCAGAGGGCCTCTCACCAGCAATGGAACAAAGCATTTTCCAACCAGTAACCCATTAATTATGAACTCAAGTTCATAGGATTTATCCTAACACAATGCTTGCAGGTACAGATGGGTTGTCCCAGCCCTTCTGCCCTGGCCCATGGAGTTAATGAGGTGGCCCAAAAAGGCAGGTAGCACCAGACAGCAGACCTCCTGTCAGGAAGCCTGTTCAACAGAGAGCCAGAGCTAATTATGGCTGACAGCCGGCTGGCAGGACACAGCATCTCTCCGTGATTCAAGGGCTTATCTGGTGCAGCTGCTCCAGTGCTGCCACAAAAGTTCAGTTATTGCACTGGCTCAGTTTTACACTGACTGCTCAGGTCAGCTATACATTAACTGCAGACCTCTGATGATAACTGTACAAAGCACATCCCAATAGCCTGACGATTAATCTGACGCTTGAACCCTGTTTACAGTTAATGACTGGCTCGGTTCTCCAGAAAGACATTTGTATTTTGGTGCCAAATAGCACCACACTGAACTGGAGTAACAAAAATAGTGTTGAGGATCCATGAACATGTAAAGTTTGGGACACAAAGCACGGGGTCAAAGTTCCATATTCTCAGCATGATACTTTTTTGCAAACACCCTGCCAGCTCAACACACCACTAAAAACACACAAACAACCTCAATTCTACAAGAATGAGGACAGTATGGAAATAAAATGCAAATGCAAATAAAACAAAATTAAAGTGATTTGTAAATTATACACAAAATACTCAAACATAATACTAACTAGAAAAAAATGTTGCTTATTCAGAGGAAGATGATAAGTAGAGGAACAGCACAAATTTAAGAAGCAGAGCATTACCCATAGAGACAGAGTATTACCAACAGGGCCACATCACTGTATGGAGACAGACAGCACCAACCACAGGAACACGGCCTGCCTACTCAAATATACTCACTGCCAACAGGAACACAGCCTGCCTACAGAAACACACACTGCCAACAGGAAGACAGCCTGCCTACAGAAACACACACTGCCAACAGGAAGACAGCCTGCCTACAGGTACAAAGCCCTGCCTACAGGGACATACACTGCCAACAGGAAGACAGCCTTGCCTACAGGAAAACAGCCCTACCAGCAGGAACACGCTCTGCCAACAGGAACAAAGTCTGTCTACAGGAACAGAGCACTGTCTGGAGGCAGACAGAACAAACCACAGGAACACAGCACTGCCAACAGGACCACTGTAATGAAAGAGAACACAGCACTACAGGAAAGAAAGTTCTACACATAGTAACACAGCCTACCAGACCCACTCCAGATTGCAGGACATTCAGTTTTGTCTCAGGTAGCTGGAAGGTCTTTTCAGCCACTATAGAGAAAACACAAACAGCAGGATTGAATGAACACTTTCCACGTGCAAACGTATGAAGCAAAGTAATAACTTACATTTGTAACATTATATTTCATCAATACTTCTGTATGAACAATCACTTAATACAATCAAATTGGAAAACATCAAATAGATATTTAATGGAAAACATAATACTGAAGTCACCCACCAGCTCCTCCATGTACAGGCTCTGTACTCTGGTTGTTGCTGGTCTTCTGTTGAACATGCAGCATCATGGCTGCACCCATTACACTGTAAGGACACGCGAGAGAACAGTCGAACACCCATGTACTGAACACACATGAACAAACACGTACATGCACTGAAGCAGGCACGCATACTGACACACAAACACATACAGGATGGTTTGTAGCAAGGCTGTGAGGCAGGATACAGGGGACGTGGGGTCACGAGGCAGAGTAGTGGGATGGGTCTGTATGTCACCTCTGGTTGGTGGCAGTGTAGCCGTTCCCGTCCTGATGTTGCGCTTTGGCTCCAGCAGTCAGGCCCATGTTCTTCATATTCACATCCTCCACCGATGTGGGGGCCACCTTCTCCATTACAGCTGCCTCTGGTCTGATGGCTAAGACCCGAGGGGGACCTGAGGCCTGGGGCCTTTCAGGGGCCAGCGGGGCCTCCCCAGGCGCAGCAGGGGGGAAAGGAGGCCGTGGGACCTTCTGAATGGTGTGTCTCATCGCCCCTTCCATGAGCTTGGCCTGTGAGGGTCACAGAGGAGCGTATCTTCTGTAAACGTGACATCACTCCTTCGATGTGTCTCGTGCCCTGGTTATGACAACACTCAGTCCTCCGACACCAAATGAGAGAAAAACTAGATTGCGCTCGGCACTGTATACCCAGTCGGTATGCCTTAGAATTAGGTCAAAAATGGATCTGTGGGCTTGATACCCAATAGGCTTTTGGAGACACCAATACGCATAGCCTCTTAAAATTTGAGAGCTGTTCCCACAACGGTTCACCAGCTTTCGCGGTAACAAGTGAATGGATGAAAGGTTAACAAACAGGCAGACAGACTGAAAATGGGAGGAAAATACCGTGATAATCAGCGGGGTGAAAAGCCTGATAGAAGTAATGGCGTTCATCAACACTGAACGCATTTCTGCATGAGCACACAGTGCCACCTTCTGGTAAAAACTTTTAAAAAGTTATGAACTGGAAACACAAGATGGATTACCCAAGAACTGCACAAAACAGACGGGCATGAAACATGAAAATATTTTCTGTTCAGCCGAGCGAGATTACCATGCAATTACCACGATGCAACAAATATAAATATGGCTGTACAGTTCTGCATACTCACCATCTTAACTGCAGCCAGACTGTCAGAACCTCCGGGGCCAAAGGAGAAAGACATTTCAGTTATTTATCAGTACATAGTGCAGTATGGTAAATGCACAGAACAGATAAATGTGACTTTACCACCAACTATAAGCCCCTATAAATGACTGGTTTCGTTCAGTCGGCCACCAGTGAGGGGCTAAAATTCCATCAATATCTGGTCTGCAAGGTTTAACTTAGCCAGTGCTACAACTAGTAAAACAGGGTGTTGCTATGACCGGACGTACCTGATGCTTTCATACCGTCTGCTTTCACCAGGGTCTTCAGCTGCTGAGGGCTCAGATCCTGCAGACTAAAGCCGTGTCTCTGTAGCTGCGCAGCTATCCTTCGCCAAGCAGCATCTGCGCAGGGGGACGCCATCAGTCAATATGTGCATCAGCACAGACCCAGGGTTTACAGTCTAATCTCTGTCCTGGCAAATACCTCCCCTTTCATGATAAAATAAATTTTAAATAAATAAATAATAATAAATATTATTATTATTATTATTACTATTATTATTATAGCTGTTAGTTAATATTAGTTGTAACCTCTCTCACCATCCAGTGCAGCAAGTGCTTTGTGGCTGACAGTAGGTTGCTTGTGCTTCTGTACAATGGGGGCATCCTGGGAAATGTAGTCCTCTGAGAAGCCCAAAGGAAAGTCCAGCTGCTCATGAAAGGGGGAGGAGGAGATGGGTGGTGTTCTCTGGTTGAAGAGCGGCAGCTGCACTGGGGAGAGGTGGTCCTGGCTGCCCCCGTCTCCCCCTAATTGAGAGGGATGAAGAGGATATCCAGTCGTGTCCAGAGAGTTGAGCGCCTGCTCGTCTTCTGCCTCATACTGCAACACAGAGAGACAGCCATTCACCCACACTGCAGCACAAACCGAGGCTGTGATGAAGCGACACAGACGCACAGTCATGCCCACCGTACAACAAAGGCAGTCAAATACCCTAAGAGCACAACGTGGCAACACAGTCATGCCTAAAGATGTAAGAATGACACGCATTCAAAACTATGCAGCAACATAAACACACAGTCAGCATGGATCAGGGTCTTTGCACACATGTGTGTGTGAGCACAGTCTCACCCGGGGAAGGTGATAGGGCTTCAGCAGCGGATTCTGTAAGTGCAGGGAGCCGTGGGGTGAATTAGGCTGGACCATGTAGTCCAGATAGCCCTGTGACCCCAGCTTGGGAGGAGACTCGGAGCTGGGCCAGCCCTGCTTCTGAGCAGATATGTCTGGCCTGCAAGGAAGAAAAATATAAAAAGTGCACTTAGCATTGACTATTGTCGCGCAATTCAAAAAAGTACCCCTAAACAAAACGCTAACCAAGCCACCACCACAAATACATTTTACATCTGTGGGAAACAGTGATCTTGTGCCACTCACTGTGGCAGCAGGGTTTCCCGAGGTCCTATTTGTGGGACGCGGCTCAGCTCTTTGGCAATGATGTACTGTGTGATGTCATCCTGCCAGGACAGGCCTATAAATACAAGGACAGGTACGCCTGCCAATCTCAAAGCAACTACGGCAACTCAAAATGGCACTCAGCTGAAGCGAACAGGCAAAGAGTCAAAGTACAGATGTATTATGTGTCAGGGACATTATATAGTACAGATTAATAGTCCGGTGTGTGAGTGTTTGCGTGGTTGTAGGTTCCGTTGCAGAAGAGGCCACTTCAGGGACAGGATGGCATTTTCAGGGTGTTGTTGCAAATGAGTAGCATGATCAGACATCCTTTCATGAACAAACAAAGGCTGACTAAAGAAATTTACCTTGCATCATTAACTGCTCAAGCGCCCCCTGGAGCCTATGGAGCAGTGGTGCAGACGCCTGGTACTGAATCAGGTCCTGCGAGGAGCTGCGACACTGCCCAAAGAGCCCATCTGCAACGCAGCACAGGGGGATGATCAGCGCCGCAACAAGCCTATACAAGGTGCTCAACATAGCGCAGGTACTCAACACCTGTACAACACACAGGTACTTAATACCATTGTAACACTTAACACACAAGTACTCAACACTTGCACCACACATAGATAGTCAACAGCAGCACAACACATAGGTACTCACCACCTGCACAGCACTAAACACACAGTTACGCAACACCAGTACAGCTCTTAACACAACCGTAGTCAACAACAGTACGACAATAAAACTACAGGAACTCAACGCCTGTCCTGCATACAGGCACTTATCATCTGTACAACAAAAAACACAAAGGAGCTTAACACCTGTAAAACACACAGGCAATCAACAACAGTACAAAAAAAATACTTAACATCAATACAACACACAACTGTGTATCACATAAGTAATTAATACCTGCACAAAACAGGAACTCAACACCAGTACAGCACACAAGGACTTAAAACCAGTAAAAACACATGAATGCGTAACAACACAAAGGAACTTAAAACTAGTGTAACGCACAGGAACTCAACAGCCGTACAATACACAGGAAATCAACTCCAGTACAACACCACACTTGTACAAGACACAAGTACTCAAAATCTGCACAACACACACAGATACTTAATACCTGAGCAACACATAGGCGCTCAACACCCACCACATCATTCTCATCAGGTACGCACTCAAAAATCTGGACACACATTCACATACAAACACAGTTTAAGGACAAATACCAGCACACTGGACCGCACACCAATAATACCTGACCCATTCGGCATTTTATTAATTCATCAAAAAAATGATTATGGCATGTCTAGGCATGCCTGCAAACTGTTACAGCAGCCAACCTGCACCTCCACTGCCAGGGCAATGTCATATTCGCACCATTCACCAAACTGCAATCACTTTTCAAGTTTTCAATAGGTGTAATAATCACTGCATTTGAGTGTGTGTGCGCATGCGTGCATGTTAAGTGTGCATTCAGAGGCCGGTGAATTAACGCGCCTGTACGCAAGCCTCTGACTCACTGCTCGCCGTGCGACAATTGCGGGGGAGTCGACACCTTTGCCATCAGAATACTGATGTCAGCGTTGCCAGGGAGATGGAAGCAAATAGCCGTGATTGGACAAGAGTAACAGCTGGAATAGGAAACCTGGGGTCTGGTTCCGCTCGTGCAGTCAATCTACAGAACCAAACACTCACTCACACACAAACACAGACAGTTGCATAATTTGACACCTGTAGATAGGATTTCCTCAAGGTTCCTTAATACATTAGATCTTGCACTTTAAATTCATTTGAAAATATACATGTGGATTTTGCGTTTGACAAAAGTCCAGTGTGGACCATTTCATGGTTTATAAATCTATTTTCAAAATTACTAAAAGAGAAATGCAAATCATTCAAAATAATTCAGCAGTGCTTAAAAACAGTCATAATAGGCACAGTAAGACTGGAGAAATTTTGTTGTGTGCATTTCAAGCACACCTGCAGCTACAGACATTTTTTTTTTTTTTTTATTTAACCTTTATTTAACCCGGTTGGTCCGATTGATATTAAAATCTCTTATAAAAGAGAGACCTGGCGAAGACTAGCAGCTGTACACAGCAGATAAATGAGTGTTTGAGTCTGTTCCGTATGTACAGGGCACAGACAGGACCCAGTCACTGCCAGATATGGATTTTTGAACATTTGGGCCTGCGTGAGCTAGGACATGAGCTTTTTGTTTAAGCTGGGCTTTACAGTCATGGAGTATAGTGACCTCGCAACAGTTTGCCTCTGCTATCAGAGCGGGATCTCTCCCTCGAATGCCAAGAATCATCTGAACTAGTTTCTAGGAGTTTTTATGTTGTCTCTTCATCGAGGACCCAAAAACCTGCTGAGTCATACCAAACCACAGATTACAGAGACCAACAAGAATTAATCAGAAGAGAATCCCACAGCCATGACTCTGATCTTTTATATGTGCTGTCACTTTTAGCTACAGGAGTCCAGAGCTGCATGTGATTTGCACCAAAAATATGTGATAATCCTGCGGTCCATGTAAATACTCTTTGCTAAAAATTGATCAAATTGGATGTTCATGTTTCAGTTGAAGAAATCAGATGGACCTGACAACGTTACAAACACTGAGCTGACAATATATTGGGGTTCATTTAAGTCGAGTGAATTCTCTCATCTAAGCGGAGCAGATATCTGTCACACTCGCCATTCAGACACTTTGGCTTGCAGTTGGATGATACTGTTACACCATTAAAAGTGACTCTTTATTATGCATTTACCATTTCAAAATGTGCACACTTTGATACATGCTCTATCAAAATAACTGGTCTTTATTACATACCTTCTATTTACATAACCTCTCCCAGTCATATCCTTTATATATAAAAGACAACTCTGTCATTCCAGCAACATTTCTAAAAACCAGCTTTGTGACAATTGAACTCTTTTCCCAATAATGACTACATATGATTCCTGAGTGCATGTCAGCTTTTAACTTCAATAGTACTGTTGTGTTATTTCAGTTTTGCTTCAACAGCAGCTTTAAATCTTTTCCCCATAATGACTACACATCGTCACCCTATTAAAATAAGAGCCTAAGTCATTTTTTGATGAAAGTTTTAAATGATTAATAAATACAATATGCTCTGTATTTGGTAAAGTTTTTTGTGTTCTCCCAAAAACTTGAAAAAGAAATGTATGGAGTTTAATTACTGCCAAAACCTTGTATACAAACCGAACATGTTTTACAAATGCACCACGATTCACAAACAAATACAATGTGATTTGCAAATATAAAAATGATTCACGTGCAAACAAAGTGTGGTTTGCAAATATAAAAACGATTTGCAAACAAATGCAGTGTGATTTGCAAATATAAAAACGATTCACGTACAAACAAGGTGTGATTTGCAAATATAAAAACGATTTGCAAACAAATACAGAGTGGTTTGCAAATACAAAACACCATTAACAAACGAATGTTTTCAGTTTTACAAATACAAAACGTACCGATTACAAGTATACGACGAGAACCATTTCCTACAAGTACAAATCACTTTTGGCAGTTTTCTACCGCTGACATGGCGTAAAGGATTTTCTCACAAATGTCCTCACTGTTATTGTCCCTGTTAAACAGCAGGTGGGGCTATGACTCAATATCCTAGATCTCTACACCGTGAAGTTGAACAGAATAGAGAACGGCCGCCAGCGACAACCGTGGACATGAGGATGATGGCTGAGACTAAATAAAAACGCAGTGTCTTCGTGTTCGAAATAACTCCGTGTCCGACAGTGGGATGGTGTCAATATAACTACGTGTCCGACAGTGGATTATTGTTTTTAATCTCATGAAGTCTACTGAATCGTTTAGATAGCCTAATAAACGTGAATGTTTGATCAGATGGCTCAGTTCTTCAAGATGGGTACCCAATCAATGTTTCTGTTTAAGCTCTGCTCAATAGCCTAAAGTGTTCTGATTGATAGTGATATATTTTTATTTTCCATTTCATTATAAATCTGGGCCCGTATTCACAAAGCATCTTATCTTAGCGCTAGGAGTACTGCTAAGTCGCGCTAAAACATTTTATGTAGGAGTAAAATCTGAAAAGTAATTCACAAAACCGCTGAGAGCAACTTTTAGCCATCCGAGACACCGAGGGTAACGCTGCAACGATCTGTTGGCTGATATTATCCCACGCATACCGCTTGGATTTGCTGTTCACCCCCGAGCCAATTTTCCCTCTGATTAGGTTACATGCTTTCGCTCCAGCACCAACTGGCCCAGCAGCAGTAACTGGTCTTGGCTCCAGCTGGGCTTTCGCGTCATTTTTGAACTTACATCCATGACAGTTTAGGGCAAACAAACTTGAACGGCTCGACATTTGAATGATCGCAACATATTCTCATTCTCATCGGGTAACAAGTAGCTATTGGGGCAAGTGACGCGTTCCATTAATAACTTGTTTAATGCTATTAATGTTTTTACAATTATCTCTTTCCTATGTACGTTTATTTGCCTAGAGCGTGATATGCGGGGACCGTGCATTGCAATGTTCAAAAGTGCTCAATATACTATTATCTTAAACCGAATCTAAAAAAACCAATGCTTTGTATGTTAACAATAACTTGCTTAAAAGTAACCGTGTTTTAAATTATTATAATTAAAGGGAAGAAAATTATTTTAATGTCAATGTTAAAGTTAAGGTTAGGCTTAGAGTTAGGGCAGTGTTTAAAAAGGGGATTGTCGTACCTCTCTACTTTGAAATGCATTTGAAAACTGCCGAACCCGTAACAACTGCCATTATTTTTTTGGACAAACCAGGCCCTTGGACTATTTTCCCATTTTTTCCTCCATGGGTTGTATGTGGGATATTTTTTTCAATGGGCTGCCCTGCCACCAAACAACCAATCACCGTGCTCATTGTCCCAAGACTCGTGCATGAGAATTGACATCAGCCATAGCAACGGAGATTACTCCCGCCTATCTCAGAGCTACCCCTATTCTAGGAGTTACCAATTTTCTTCACTAAAAGTTGCTCTCAGTGGTTTTGCGAATTTTAAGATTGTTTTATCATAAATGTTTTAGCGCGACTTAGCAGTACTCCTAGCGCTAAGATAAGATGCTTTGTGAATACGGGCCCAGATTTATAACGAAATGGAAAATAAAAATATATCACTATCAATCAGAACACTTTATTGAGCAGAGCTTAAACAGAAACATTGATTGGGTACCCATCTTGAAGAACTGAGCCACCTGATCAAACATTCACGTTTAATAGGCTATCTAAAAGATTCAGTAGACTTCATGAGATTAAAAACAATAATCCACTGTCGGACACGTAGTTATATTGACACCATCCCACTGTCGGACACGGAATTATTTCGAACACGAAGACACTGCGTTTTTATTTAGTCTCAGCCATCATCCTCATGTCCACGGTTGTCGCTGGCGGCCGTTCTCTATTCTGTTCAACTTCACGGTGTAGAGATCTAGGATATTGAGTCATAGCCCCACCTGCTGTTTAACAGGGACAATAACAGTGAGGACATTAGTGAGAAAATCCTTTACGCCATGTCAGCGGTAGAAAACTGCCAAAAGTGATTTGTACTTGTAGGAAATGGTTCTCGTTGTATACTTGTAATCGGTACGTTTTGTATTTGTAAAACTGAAAACATTCGTTTGTTAATAGTGTTTTGTATTTGCAAACCACTCTGTATTTGTTTGCAAATCGTTTTTGTATTTGCAAATCACACCTAGTTTGTACGTGAATCGTTTTTATATTTGCAAATCACACTGTATTTGTTTGCAAATTGTTTTTATATTTGCAAACCACACTTTGTTTGCACGTGAATCATTTTTATATTTGCAAATCACATTGTATTTGTTTGTGAATCGTGGTGCATTTGTAAAACATGTTCGGTTTGTATACAAGGTTTTGGCAGTAATTTAACTCCATAGAAATGACTTAGGCCATTATTTTAACCCTTAAATGACCACCTGACAAATTTGTCACACGATTTTGGGGGTTGTCAAAACCACTGACCCCACATAAATTTTGCAACCTAATGCCCATAGTGACATATTTAGACCATCAGTGCTGCCATCTGATGCATAAAAGTGGAACTAACACCACACTGGCTGCACCAGCTGACCTATCCAATATGGCCGCTCCCTTGGTGGAATCTACAAGATAGATCAGCACCCATTCATCACTGGATAAAGTAGACAAACAGGTAAGCTAATGAAAAATAAGCTATGCCTAATACTTCAGCTATATGTCAACTACCGAAACAATGATGGACAAAAGTTCTCTGTATATCCTAAAAACTTAGAGTGACATATATGTCACAAAACTAAAATGAGATGAAAGGTGACCAAAAATTAAAAATTGCTATTGGGTTGTTATTAACCCCTCCACAGGACATATTAACAGAATACATAGATTTTTCTTTCAACTTTTACTATAGTTGGGCATTTAAGGGTTAATAGGGTGTCGATATGACACCTACATATATGCACAATATATCAATGGACCTTTTCCCAAGGCTCCACAAGGGTGGTCATTTGTAGTCATAATGGGGAAAGGGAGAGAGAGAGCCTATGGGGAAAGGAGGTTCAAAAACTCATCACTGATAAATACAGCTGAGACAAGCTGCATACTCTCAAGTAGAAGCCTTTTCACATCCCTCTCTCTGGCATACAGTATACTCACTCTTGATTTTGTACAACGAAAAAGCTGCCTGTCGTCAGAAACTCACCGTTTAGACAGATCTGCTCTCTTCGACACACATTCTTCTGAAACAGGCAACCTAAGAGAAGAAAAAACAAGGGAGGGCCAGCTGAGAGTGCATACACACACACATACACGCACACACACTCGCACACACACATGCTCACATGTGCATGCATACACACGTACACGCACACACACTCGCACACACACATATGCTGACATACACAGGCACATGCGCACACACACACAAACTCACACGTACACTCGTGTGCGCGAGCACGCACAGACAAACACACACGTACACAAACACATGCGAACACAAACATACACACACACACACACACACAACACGCAAGCATCCAAACAGAGATGTGTTTTATCCTTAAAGCTGTTAGTTGCCACATCTCCCCCGACAACGGCACTTGCCAATATGCATGCATTGAACCAGCTAAAAATATAGACAAAATTCTATGCCGTCATACTCTAGGGATTGTTGTTGAGGAGCATAATTCCCTTGGTTTGAACTATGCACACAGACATTTCATACTTTAATACAGACCGTTTCTCACGACAGCAAGATATGCAAAATTATCTAGTTTATCAACCCAGATCCTGCACATATTTCCATGGTGTGGCCAGCGAATTCTATGGGACCTATTTCAATCACCGAAATACATTCAGACATGAAGAGGCGGAGCCTGTTTCACATATACTCACTGCAGGCGGAGATCAGTGAAGATATGGGTGCATTTGCATCTGTATTACCAGATGAGGGGAAAATGCAGTTTTTGCAGTAGATTAGAGCATGGCCACACTTCTAGAAGTATGTGTATCATTGCAGTACTTAAGTATGCACACAGTGAACAACTTTCTTATCTGGTGCACTCAATTTATGTAAGAAAGAGTAAGCACATAAGTTGTTTTGAAAGTGGATGTGGTCATCAAGCAGGCCAGCAATGGGGCATTCCAGAAACCCAGAAACCTCTGCAAAGGAAATGCACAAAGGTGGCTAATAGGTCCAGACCAGGTCCAAATGTTCATATTGTTTAGTTTTTCTCAGTGTTTTAATGCACCATATCTCACCTTAGGCCTTTCCTCCACCAGTAAGCTGATCTGTGTGGGGAGGGGGGGGGGGGGGTTAGTGTGCTTTTCACAGTTGCCGATCAACTGTCTGCACACTGATGTAAAACCCAAAGCAATACAAACCATCACTTATGCGTTTCCTAGCAACAGGCAGCCTTCTCTCCCACAAGTGAAGATGAGTCATTCTGAGGCACAGACCAGTCGAGTAGAAATGTTCCTATCGCTGACCACAGATCAGTCAAGACTAAATGTTCCCACTGCTGATCACAGATCACAGATCAGTCAAGACTAAATGTTCCCACTGCTGACCACAGATCAGTCAAGACTAAATGTTCCCACTGCTGACCACAGATCAGTCAAGACTAAATGTTCCCACAGCTGACCACAGATCAGTCAAGACTAAATGTTCCCACTGCTGACCACAGATCAGTCAAGACTAAATGCTCCTACAGCTGACCACAGATCAGTGAAGAGGAAAAGATTTGAACACAAATCAGTCATGCACAAACACTCTCATCACTGACCATAAATCAGTCAAAAACAAACAATCTCACCAATGACAACAGATCAGTCAAGTGCAAAAATTTTCACTAATAACCACAGAATGGTCAAGAGCAAATGCTCTCACCACTGACCACAAACCAGTAAAGAACAAATGCTGTAACCACTGAGCACAGTCAAGTACAAAACACTTTCACCACTGATCACAGACCAGCTCTCTAAAAACTCACCCCTAACCATCAGACTCCAAGTCCCTCACCACAGAAAAATCCTCACATGTCAAAAGACCAGTTCAATTTCAGCATAAAACCAGCCTAAGGACTGACCAGCATCTTCAAAGAGGAAGATGGCGAACTACAAATTCATAGCAAAATACAGCATAATGAATTGAATCAGTTTAGTAAAAATCGTGGCCCAGCAATTGCACATTAGCTTTAAATAGCTTGCTGAGAATCCAAGCATCCAATACCGTTGAATAAAACATGAGACTTTAACACAAATTCATGGAAAAGGACTCAAAATGGCCCAGGTCTTTCAAGTATTCCAAAATATTGGCCACCTTTCCTAAACTCAAGCTGTGGACGACTAATTAACTGTCAAAGTAGCAACATTATATGATTCAATGTCAGTATTACATCTCTGCTTAGACTGACATTTAGCAATTAATCAATGAAAGCTTGACAACTAATTATGCAATTATTGTAAAGTCAATCATACAAAATGTCAATGAGAGCAGTGGCAGTAAGAGCTTCTAAAAACAACTCACCTCGATTGTAAAGCAGACATTTACTGCAAGCTACTTGAACAAAGGCTAAATTCTAGTCGTAAATTCAAAAGCTCCCAGTGGTCATACTGCACGCAGACTCATTTACTAAAATAAACGAGTAAGCAAACAAGCCAATAACTGTTGACAGAAACAAGGCAAAAGAATATTTGTAGATCAGCCTCGGGTATTTGATTCTCAGGGATGTACTGACAATGTAATTGAATCTGTACATCAAGTACAGCAGATTTCCGCTTTTTAATCTCATTCTGGTAATGTCCTCAGCTGATAGAGAGCAGAATAAAACAGAAACCATGGCAGCAAAAAAAAAAAAAAAAAGCTGAACAACATCATATGAAATGCAGGTTTAAATGGTCTTAATGTTGCTGCCAAAATTAATAAAAGTAATTAAAGATTTGACGGGCAGTTAGATCCAATTTGATTTCTTTCAAAATAAAAATATTAAGCTCCCAGTCATGCAAGGACACGTACAGAAACAGAGACAATGAGAGGCTTGGAGTTTTTGTTCCCCTTATGAATCACTGACACACCATTTATAATCAGTGCAACCTTAGCCTTAATTACCCAATTTCAAGAAGCCCCTTATTCTGCTGCAGTCACGGAGAAGATAGGCATCTCCTTACCCACACCTGCGGCAGGGCGACAGCGTGTAATCAGTTATTTACTGAGACTACTAAATTACACCACACTCACTGCATGGGAACTGTCCAGTACTCTTATGCTGTAAATATGATGGGTGAATAAATACATTGTCCAGACTATAAACTGGCAATTAAGACAACAGACTTTCAACAGCATTATTGGCAAAGAAGTCCAAGGGCAAAGGATTTGTTTATATTGGTAAATCAGTGAAGTTGTGTGCGGCCACGCACATACATAGTAAATATTTATAAACAGAAACAACTGAACCAGTGTCCAAAAATATCATGGTTTCAAGGTCAGTGAAAAAACTGAATGAGTCATGTAGGCAGTCTCATCTCCTGGCATTCCAGCAAACTCTGGTATGTACTGTTGATATGCCAGTTCTCTCTCCAGCATCTAATGTTCTGTTTGCTCAGGGTTAGTCCATAATCTGTGATATATTATGCTCAGCCAACTGGCTGATTCATCGCATGAATGACTGACAGGAAGAGAACATATCGCTACCAACTCGACTCATTAGATCTGATTTAATTAGATTTGATCAATGAAATCCAAGATACAGAGTGTACAAAAGCCTCACAGAAGCACATAAAAACCAGTTCATTCCAGATAGAAAGAGACTCCGAACCAGAAGTGCTTCAGTTCCATTTCATCTGCTCCAACCCAGCTGACGATATACGCAAGGGTGGAATGTGGGATGCCATGGAATATTGACCCCATTTGAAAGCTGTAAGTTCTAAGTAACAGTAAGACTCCACCAATGCGGTCATATTCAAAAGCAAATTACAGAAGAGAATTCCCTTCATAGGCTGTGAGAGACTGAATAAGATCGATCAGAAATTCTGGGTAGGGGGCTGTCCGTGGTTCTGAACACTGAGTGAAAAAGGTGGAGATCCCTGAGAGGACGGCCCAATTGGGATGAAAATACTTTTCAGCAGAAAACATTAGCGCCCCATTCGTTCTTTTATTTCAAAATATGAGCAATTTTTTTAATCTGATATTTGTCTTGAAAAGACTATCCAAAGTGCACCGAAAAAGAAAAACTCCTGATGACACAGGGAAAAATATAAGGCAGAAAGACCTCATCTAATCCACATCTCATACAATCTTTTCGCGCGATCCAAAGGAAACTGGCATCTAGTAACAGAATCGCTGCGCTTGTGGAGACCCAACGAAGGAAACGAAAACATCAGTGAACGATGACATCCCTACGACGTAAATTTCATGAAATTACAGTGATCAAAAATATCCCTTTAAAATGTAAACGTTTCCTACAAAGAAAACACCTGTGGCAATCGTCATCACATGGTTAATTTGGACGTGCTATACTTGTCGACCAACTCATAACAAAATAGATCGTCCTCTGGAATTTTATTGAATAATTAGGCTAACGCTAATCTTGCAGTCACTTTTCAGTGTTGTTTTGAGGGGATTAAAAGACCCTGCCATTTCAACATCTGAAGGGCCGTTCCCGAATCCACACTGCCAAGCTGGCCCGTCAGAAAATCGTGACGTAACTGCATTTTCTCCAAACTGTATCCTCCGCGAACCGCGACAAGGTTCTTTTGAGATCTAGTTGGTGTTATGCAAAGAATCCGGAAATACTAAATACTAGCAGGTAATTAATAGGAACATAAACAGCGGTAATACCACAAATCTTTTCATTTGTTGCTTAATTAGTAATGCATGTCACTTGATGCATCACTATGGACCGGACAAACAATTCTCCAAAAGATTCTTTCCCGTTATGTTTTGCGCACCTCACCTTTCTATCATCACCTAAATTATCCCCAGTCTGATTCATCCAAACACGGACTCGAGAAAACATTGAACACAGTGTTTTTCTGCCTTACCGTAACGGCTTGACTTCCCAAGCTGGCAACAGACCATCATCAAACAGAGAATTTTCCAAAGCCGTTGGTGTTTCATTTTAACTCTCCAGTAGGGCAAATGCCCAGACGCACAAGTAGTTACTCAGCTCTCAGACGGCTCTAATCCTTCATGATGTTGCACTAGGACGAAATATCATGCTGCTGCCCACTTGCTCAGGACGGGAACCTCGAAAGTCTGCTTATGGTTCGGAGAATCGGACTGAGCGCGAGCGCTACATGAGTGAAACGCAAATACGGAGACGCGCACAAAACCCGGCAACGAGGGCGCGGATCGGGAGCGAAATGCTCCGCTGTTTCTGTACTTCTTACAGCTGATTTTGAGGGAGACCCGCGATGACGTCAGATAGAGATTAATTTTCTATTCGTCTGAAGCAAAATAGGCGAGCGAGAAGAATCCAGCCTTGGAGGAACCGCGGTGACACTGCATTCGGAAAGCACATTCAATAAAGAACATAGGATAGATTTGCAATTTATCCTTTAAGCAGGTGAATCTCGTATGTCAGAGATCAAGACATACAACGCCAATAAAGCTAGGTAGTCACTGAGAGATGAAATAATGAGGAAATGCAGAATATACTTCCCCATCTTCAAAAACTTGGCACATTGTGGAAAATGCAAGTAAAATTAATAAGGAGAGAACTGAAAAGTCCATTCATGCTTTAGTACATTGAAAACACTATAGCAACACATCACTTGATGCTATCAATAGCAAATTAAATTATTCACTGAAAATATATACATTCCAAAACTGAGAATTAAAGAATCGCACAGGGGCGGGATAATGTGACAAGTTGCAACCAGGTGATGTAGAGACCACTGTAAAAACTGAAAGCCACTTATCTTCTCTTGAACTCCACTTGTAAGTTCTAGAAATTGAATGCAAGTTTTTATGTTGAGTTAAACTTCACAAAGTTAAACTCAGTCACCCAGCATTGTCTTCTCTAATTCTGAGCTGAAATAACACATTACCTTGAAGATGAACTTTCTTTTCCAAGTTTAAATTGGTGAAATTTATGACAGGGAGGGGACATGCAGCAGGGGAGACACTCATGTTAATAGTATGAAAAAGCCTCCCAAAAACAGCCTGGTCATAACTTCAAATGTCGTCATTTATGGATTAAATTTTTTTTTCTAAAAATTATGTACCATTTGTGACAAATAACAGCTTCTTTACCCCATCTACTTCTCTTAGACAGAGTCTGAGAAATTAATAGTTTAGAAAATGCTGTCAGTTATAGTAGTTTTTCCATTAAACTTTAAGATTCAGAGGGAAATTCTCACCTGTGGCCATGGTGCATAATGAGATAAAGAGATCATAGTAAGCCCCCTCCATAGTTTAATATTTTCATTTTTGTGGTCCATTTACAGATATTTGCATGTTTTCATGGTCAAAAAGCACCTAATTACAGCTGTACAGGCTGTATGTGCAGCACCTCAGGCTCATAACACTTCAAACAGGCTGTTTGGCTCCTGTCACTTTAAATCCTTTCTACAGATGAGCAGTGACCTCAAATATAAACAATGGAATGATGATGCAGTTGAACCAGGAATACATAACTGTTCATTGAATATTCATGTGGAGGTGGCGCCCTAAAACTATTCAAAAGATACCCAGGGGTTATGTCTGAACTGCGGCCTAGACGTTGAAAGAATCGTATCTCCTCTCTTAACCTGTTCTGCTACCAACCTGGCATATCTGGTATTTAGAAGGTACCAGATAATAATTCATAATGTATATTGATTATGAAAATTTTTCTAACCTTATAGCAACAACATAAAGCCATGCATATGCAAATGAACATGAATAGAGTAGTGAAACACCGCCAACGGATTAAAATATACACTATAAATTCCTGCGTTTCAAGTCAACTATTGAAATGTCCCATTTAAAACTAAAACACACGCAATGTTACCGTCCCCATCACAGAGGTTTAATCTTTCAGGCATAGTTATCACATATTTTTTAAAATATGATCATGATCATGAAGACTGAATGGATATTCCTTCATTTCAACAGTCAAAATGCTTTAAAAAAATTTATATCCAGTTCCATTTCTAGCAAAAATTGCCAGAACAGTTGCTTGGTAATAAAAGCTTTTATCATTTATAATTTACACTAAAGGTAAAATCTGTCCATTTTTGGCAGTTTGGGAAGGGACGGGGCAGCTTAGATTTGGCTTCAGAGATAAGGGAGCAGTTTGGGGCATCACTCTCAGATGCAACACTGTTCTTCTCAATGAGTGAGTGATCCAGGAGATTCATTCACCTCCTGAACATTTTTGTTTCTCAGTATTTTAAAGCCTAACAGCTTTGATGTTGAATTTTCACAAAGTTTTTGTATTAATCGCTCTATTTTGTTCAAAAATAACTAGCTTCTAATGAGACATGATGCAAACGTGTTGGGCCATGCCACACATGCAACAAAAGAAAAGGCTGGACTACAAACAAGGTGTTTCAGGCCTCTGTTGAAGAGAAGCAGTCCCTCGGACGTAGCTCAGTCATTTTGCAGATTTGTGTGTACATATGTACAAAAACTATCATGCACATTAAAGGAAAGGTAAATAAAAAAAGACCTCTTTAAAAGAAAAACAAAAAAAAAAAGGTAAAAATTTTGAACCAAGGTCCCCCCCACCCCCCCACATGCGCCATGAAATTTTTATAATTTAGGACACATTTGCACAACACATTGAAATAAATACCAAGAAAAAAAGCAACATTACGTTTTCTAGTTTAATTCCTTCTTTTCAAAAAGTAAAATCACATAGAGCCCATTTAAGTTTGAAAAGGGGGCAGGAGCGGGGATGGTGGGACAGCCGTAGTGGCGTATTGATTACAGATCAACACCGAAAAGCACTTGTGTTCCCCCAGATGCAGGCACTAGTCCACGGTCACCAGACTCCGCACAGTGGGGTACAGCTGAAAGAAGCCCTGTGGGCAGAGAGCAGACAGGGAAGGGAGTGGGTTAGAGGCCCAATAACACTGGAGTGAAGCGACTCGTCTCAGTAAAACTTGTGCAATTACAATTATCTCAATTACAAGGGAAAATACATATTAGACGCCCACAGTATAACAAACCAACGCCTTTTTTCAGCGATCATGACAGAGCAGCAGAATCGGGTGCAAAGTTATACATAAATCTCAGGTGGAATGAATGTATATTCTATGCGGTGACAGACTGGATTATGTGGTTGTGATAAACAAGGAAGATGAACAATAACACTAATCATACCTTATTTTTCAAGTATATTATTCATGTTATGCTTAGCCGGTCCGCATGAAAAATTCTTGTGTTCAGGATATGTATTTCTTTTGTATACATTCATACGTTTTGTATTTCAATGGCTATAATATAAAACAGAACATTTTCTGCAATAAACATTTGCCCTGAGAAACAATGGCTGCGGTAAGGAAGAAATTTCTAAAGATTTACAGTTTATTTCAAAGTCACTCAATTTTATGCAAACTGTGCACTGACTGATGTGGATTCTTCCCAGTCATTTCCAGCTGAACCTGCAGAGGGCGCTGAAGCAGCGAGAGCGTGAGGAGAGTGTGATGAGAGTGTGATGAGAGTGTGAGGAGAGCGTGAGGAGAGCGTGAGGAGAGCGTGAGGAGAGCGGGGTGAGAGCGTGAGGAGAGCGTGAGGAGAGCGTGAGGAGAGCGGGATGAGAGCATGAGGAGAGCGTGATGACAGCGTGAGGAGAGCGTGATGACAGCGTGAGGAGAGCGGGATGAGAGCGGGATGAGAGCGGGATGAGAGCGGGATGAGAGCGGGATGACAGCGTGAGGAGAGCGTGAGGAGAGCGTTATGAGAGCGTGAGGAGAGCGTGAGGAGAGTGATGAGAGCGTGATGACACCGTGAGGAGAGCGTGAGGAGAGCGTGAGGAGAGCGTTATGAGTGCGTTATGAGAGCGTGAGGAGAGCGTGAGGAGAGTGATGAGAGCGTGAGGAGAGCGTGAGGAGAGCGTGATGAGAGCGTGAGGAGAGCGTGATGAGAGCGTGATGAGAGCGTGATGAGAGCGTGAGGAGAGCGTGATGAGAGCGTACCTTGAACAGGGAGATGGTCTGGAGGACCCCAGAGGTGCAGCACATCTCCCGGATGGAGTGCATGGCCAGCTGTGGGGAGCCCAGGTCCAGCACGGGGATTCCCAGCCGGGCCGACAGGATGGGCCCGATCGTGGTGCCACACGGGCTGTCGTTTCGCACCATAACGTCCTGCAACACAGTGACCAGTGAAGGTACGATGAGAGTTTACCCAGCATCTGTGTGGGACACTTTCACACCTCAGAGGCCCTGAGAAACCAACACACACCCTTACACACACGCACACACACCCTTACACACACACACACGCACTACATCTGTACCCCACTCTCACACAACTATACCCAGTGTCTGAACAGATAGATACTGGTCAGCCCTCCTGCCCTCATTAGTACAGCAACTCTTCTCATTTCTCTCCCCTTCTTCTCAATCTTCTGCCACTCAAGAACAGACCAGAACGTTCTCTTTCCTCAAGCCTCACACAGTATAATACACGCCGTAATTATTATCCTTCCCCATTGCAGACTAGCTTGCACATTCAAACCTCATCACTTTAAATGCTATTCCACTGCATACATGCACCTGGGCTGCAAGCTGTAGTGTGAACAATCACAGCTAATGAAGACAATCTACATCTTCACCAAAGAGTGCAATTTCTGTCCTGCAGGACCAGTGGGAACATGCATTGTTCTTTCTACCATAACCCAACTTAAATGAAACAACCAACACTAGTTCACTCAAAAACTCAAACGTTTCTGTTCATAACACAAGAGGAGCCTTGAACCATCCCTCATGCACTCAAGGAAAGCAGCCAAACTGTCTAATGACACAAACATCAAGCAACTGAGTAATTTGGCAAAGTTTGGCATGAAAACCAAAAACCCATTTGGACTTTGTTGTTCACCGCTAGTATATAGTGACCTCATTCAAAGTGCACCAAACACAACTGAATCCAACATCCGCCCCGCAGAGCCAGTGTCCACTGATACTTGGTGCGGATCTGTAGAAGTAATTCATTTAAGTCGCCGATTGGTGAAAGAGTCTACACGCCTTGGTCTCCATGCATTACCTGACCACAGATTGAAAGGAGAGTAATAAAGTCCTCAGACACAATGAGCTCTGCAGGACGGGAGGTAGATGGCCCAGCCCAAGAGGGATGTAAACACAGCTCTAGTTAAATAACCTCGGACGAACTGTGCAGTAAGAGCACCGCTTGTGCAGTTACACTGTTAGTGTGGACTTTACAGGAAACATCACAGCATGACAGCTAAAGAAAAGAAAAAACACTTTACACCATCACTTATCAACAGGTTTCTAATTCTGTCTCTTTCCACTCTAAAGGATTAATGGTGATGAAGCCGCACCACACAGGAAGATGGAGGGAACAGCAGGAGTGAGGTCAGAGGAAGCAGGCAGCGCGGGGAGGGAACGGATAAGGTAGCGCGTACCTGGATGGGCACGCTCACACGAGCAGCAACCTCTCTTAAGATGGACGCAGTCACAGCGGTGGTGGCGTATCGCTGGTTACTGTTGAACTTGATGACGGGACCCTGAGGATACAAAAAAAATTGCACCATTTTCTGCAGGAATAATATTCAGGTTCACAGGGACATGACGGAGAGATTGTGGTTGGGAAGGAAATCATTTTAGCCAGGGGTTTGAGGGCAGCTTAGGGCCCCAATGAGGGCCCCAGGTGGGGATCCAGGGGTCACAGCCCCCTGAAGCTCAAGGATTTTCAGTATTTTAAGGGCCACTGGAGGCTTAGAGAAAGTCCTCCCTGGGATTTTGTTTCTACCATATGGTGGTGGTGGTGGTGGGGGTGGGGGGGGGGGTGGGGGGGGGGGGTGCGGAGTGCTCTGGGAGTTTATGCCACATAATGCTGTCAATCATAACATGATCAAATACAGGTAATTAACATAAGAAAATCAAAGTTCTCCCTTGTATTTCATTTCAAGGACAAAGGAAATGGTTGGATCAGCTGGATTCAGCAGAGTGGGAGATACCAGTGTTTCACGGACACCATTTAATAGATATTAAAAATACATAGCAGTATTGTGCTAGCCTCTTATTTGTTCCTGAAATTCACTGTTTGTGTAATTTTCATTAGTTCAGCAGCCATTGGCTCGGAGAAGCTCATGATGTGGCACAGCCAGGTTCCTCACAGGTGTCTCACAATGTTGGTTTCCTGCCCCAGATCCTTTCCTGCGCATTTTCTCAGAATATCTCAGCACAACATCAGCGCCCAGATTTCTGACATCACTTATCGCCAATGTCCAGCCTGTGATTTTCTCCAGGGGCCATTGTAAAATAAATGAGCCAAAATTCACTTAAGAGTGGCCACCTGTCTGCTTCTCATCGTCCTGCTTATGATTACAGGGGCAAAGGATAAATCATATGACAGGGGGACCTGGAGCGACGGAGCTGCGCGTGAGATCCCGTCATCGGATGAGTGCCTCAGGAAAAATGAATGAATAAAAATAAATATCTGACATTAACAATGTTTAAACAAAATATTCCCTTAATACTTCTAGAATGTTCTGTCAGTGTTGTAACACTCATCACATGGCAATAACCTTGTGAAAAGGTCTCCCATTAGCTGGGTACATAAAACAGATTAATTCTATGATCATTTAGAGAAAATAAACGCTAATGTGAGGGCACATGTGTTCATAGTGTCATCTTTATCTCCAAGCTGGAGATCCCCTTCCAGACACCAACTGAGAGCCTTTAAGGTCCAGTTTCATGAGTTAAATCTCTAGCAAAACTGACCGAATCCATCACAACTGCACCAGGCGTGTGTCAGGTGGATCAAACTGGACACCTGGATCCGGCAAGAAACTTCTGAGAGGAGGGTTGTTACACGCGGCTTTGGGGCCGACGTCAGCGTGAAAACATCAGACTTTCCCTGAGACACGGTGGTCAGCAGCATTACAAGAGGCAAAAACATCCGTAAACCGAAGGACAGGAAACAGATTTGGATTCCTTTTCATTCAAAGAGGTCTGTGTTCATCAGCTCTTTTCTTGCTGTATGAGCAATTCTGTAAAGGAATGTAGTGAAGGTTTCATACCTTGTGGAAAGCAGGTCTGTGGTTGTCATCGTGCTTCTCTCTGCGGAGGTGAGAAGGATATCAAACTCTGAGAATAAAGAGAATAACGGCCTGCAGACAGTGACACTGCTACAGCCTCTTCCCTCGCTGGTCTCGTATAACGGATTTGAAAATGATGAATATGAAGTTAAAGAGGATTCTCAGTCATAAAATGTGGACCAAATGGGAATTTCAGCAAACTTTATGCATTGCCCAAGAACTTATGGAATCTTCCCTCTGTGTGCATTTGTGTACAAGTATTCATATACAGGTTTATCACATAACTGTAGGACTTTTCCCATAGCCAAGCTCATGACACATTTTTTATATTAACCTTGGTACATGTCACTTTTGCGACAATTTCATTGGCTGAGAGCATGAGGTTAAGAATCGCTCTGCATTATGTCATGCTGTTAATATTTAGCCAAACTGAATACCAAGAGTAACGCTGGTTAAATCGGTACAGCTCAGTGCTGAAGCAAGCTGGCTGAGTGCCTCTCACACAACTAAGATAACGTAACTTCACTAGCTTGTTTCATAACTTTCATAAGATGCGCCAACTCATGCAAGATCCTCTCAATATTCTCATGAACATGTAGAAGCGCATCAGCACGTTTTAGTGCAAGAGTGACACCAAGAGGAGAAGTTACTTCACTACAGCACAACTGAAAAAGACAAACTAACAGATAACATGCAAACAAACACACAAATGAGTAAACGGGGCGTCAGCTAGAGCGTGTGCAGACTCATGTGTGTGAATATATGGGAGGCGCAAAGTCAGATCGGGTATTAATGCGATGAAATGACTGGACAGACGGTCAGACTGACTGGTAGTTGGGGTGCAGGGCATGGGCCATGTCAGCGCTGATCATGAACGATTTGGGAACAGCCTGCTGGAAGGCAGTGAGGTCGTCAGGCGTGGCCGCGAGCCGCCGGAGGATCAGCTCGGTCAGGTTAGACATGGCGCCCTGAGCGCTCTCCGAGCCCACCTGCAGAGACAGGCATTACATTTACTGTTCCATCTGTGCGCCACAAACGACAGAATCACAGACATTAATACACGAAACACACATCATGCCAGAACAACCGTTTCATTTATTAATGCACAATCAATTACACATGTTGAAAGTAGATAAAAATATTCTCAATAAGCAAGAAGGTAAAGAATTATAAATGTAGGGGAAAAATACAAGACATTTAACATGCTGGAGAGAAGTATGAACGCAATTATAGAGGCAAATCTGACATTTTATTTTTTTAATACATTGACCATCATTTGCCGTTGGGTCAGGCAAACTGGCGTAACCTCACACACAATCAGTTGTGTATTTGGGGAGGGGAACTTACCTCTTCATTGTCATACAGAGTGACCATGCGGATGTTCGTGTCACCGGCCAGAGACTCAGCAGAGCTGCTGGACTCTATCAGGCCCTGAGAGCAACAGACGAACAGACAGACACAAAGACAGACAGAAAACAAAAGGGCTTCCATGAGATACTGAGGACATGCAGAGCTCAGCTGTGTCAGCTTTCAAATATGAGACCCGTGGGCAGCAGCGAGAGGATATGGGGCGGGACACCAGTGCGCTACCTGCAGGGCACAGTAACAGCTGTGCAGGTTATCCAGACGAGGTGAGAAGATGAACTCCTCATACACTCCACCCAGCGCCTGCGAGAACACACACACACACACGCACACGCACACGCACACACAGTACCATTAACATGAACAGAGAACGCCATGATGCACACTAGCGTGATAGTGAGCGAAGTCTCTTTAAAAGACCTCAGCGCAGTGTCTCAAACCACTTCCCAGTGTTTTTACCCTCGAAATACACACATTCATAAAACACACACCCAATCCATACTGCCTGCTCACATACAGAGTGTCCATCACAACAGCAAGTTCTGTACCCTGGATGAAAGGTTTAATAATGCTAAATTCCCATGTTCACTTAAAATCCGCAGATAATGCACATATGTCCATGGTGTGGCAAGTGCATTCAGGACAAGAGGCCCATTGGCCTTAACGCTCACCTGAGTACAGTATATCCAATGTTAAACCTTGGCCATTAGGCGTGGCCCTAATTTTGACCCCAGGGATCAGATTAATGGAAACCAGTATCATAAGCAATAGAGTATTCTAAATTGTTGTATATAACTTGTGGCTATTTTCTTTAAGCAAAGAAGATTTCTCAAGCCATTTTGACCCTTGGGCCCTGCCCCTTGGCCCCCGGGTAAGGGAAACTGTCAAATATATCATAATATCATCTCATTGTTGTAATGTCAATCAAGTGTGAATGATTTCCAGTAGAAATTAAACAGAATATAAAATTATTGTGTTCACAAGGTTGCTTATGATAATAATACAATAAAGGGCAATAACTCCATCAAATATGATCGAATCACTCTGGTTTTCAAACTTGTCCAAGATCTTATGGATATAAGCCTGCATACAAAGTCTCATCAAAATTGGTTCATAAATACTTAAGTTATTTTGTTCACAAGGAAACGTTTACGGACGACGGACGACGCACAACGCACGACGACGGACAAAAGGGGATCGCAATAGGTCACGCCTTTCGGCAGGTGACCTAAAAATCCAATGAAGCTGGACACATTGTCCCGAATGGGGTGGCCCAATTCAAGGAAAAATCACACCAGCTTCTCAATATGTTTAGTAGATAATGGCATGACCACAGAAAACCCGTGGAAATGCATGCATCAGTTGAGTATTTTAAGTACGCACATCGCTAAACCTCTCATCAAGTGCACTCAATTAACGCAAACAATTAAGTCAGGCCATTTCAGACAAGGCCCAGGAGATGAGCACAGTAAAGGAAGCAGGATTGTGGCCTCTGGGTCGCAGCTCACCGCAGGCTGTGTGTCAGCCAAACACAGCTCAAAGTCCAGCAGGGCCTCTGGCTGCACACCCAGCTCAGAGCTCAGGGTCGTTATCAAAGCCGAGTGGTGCTTCTCTGCCTGACACAGGAGGGAGGTTACACTTTACTTACAACTTCTACATACAGTGTGGTCTGCAGCAATTCAAACATCAAGGCTGTATAATAAATGGCAGCAATTCAAACTTTGTCGACACAATATGGATGTAAATACATGCAAATTACAGCACCTGTAAAATCCCTACTCCAGGCTTTTTTTTTAAGCCAAATACAATGCGCTGGAGAACAGTGCCACCGGTGAGAGGGTCATGCATGTGCAAGCAGTGTGAAAGAATGCAGCTGCAGTGGTTACCGTGGTGACAGCGCTACAGGCATCTCCTGATGGACAACTACCCGTCTCCAACTGCTCCTGAACCGCAGAGGCCAGTATGGGTACACTGAAAGAGAGAGAGTGAGAGAGAGAGACAGAAAGACAGAACAAGACAAAGCGAGAGAGAGAGAGAGAGAGAGAGAGCATGGAAGTAAGAGCTTTATTTTCATCTGCATAGATATAAAAGGTGAAATACATTTTTCATATACACAGATTAAGAGTGAAATCAGCACTCTTTTAGTTCAAAGTTATAGGACATGTGACTTAAAGCCCTAGCTGGAGGCCCCAATCGCTCACAGGTGGTTCTCCTTGTTGGGGCCGAAGGAGTCGTTAATGTCTCGCTGCAGGTGAATGGCCAGGTGAGGGATCCTCAGGAGGGGGCGGGGCACGTGGACCAGACGATGCACGAGGTTCTCGCCGCTCTGAATAGAGGTACAGCATCAACATGCATCCCATCAACATTACTGTATATCCACCAGCTAAACCACACATGCTTTAGAGGTAAACACGTTAACGTAAAAGCACACTCACTAAAGAAAACACTGGAAGTGACACCAATCAGAGTCTCGCGCTACAGCACAAGTAACCAGCTGAGTTCCAGTTTTTCACTTTACCTCATTCAAGAGCCATGAATTTCCCAGAGCTGCTCAGTACCGTCTGTCATTTCAAATTATGACTGAAATGAACACTCCCGGGATGGTGGCTTCCCAAAAAACAGGGTTTGTATCCACAGCTATATTGGTATAAACTTAAGGGAGATGCCAGGCTATATAGAAACATCTTCTCTTCCAACAAATCAGCAAACACAGCTACACATGAGACAAGGGTTACACTAGTCTTCCCCTACCTTGACCATAACACGACCAGCGATGGTCAGGTCCCGGTCAAACCAGGTGTTCCAGATCCCTCCTCCATAGCACTCTACCCCCACCTGCAGAAAGCCGTGCCGGGTCTTCTTGGAGCGCGGCTTCACCTGAGCAAGTGCATGCAAAGAGGCCATAATACGCATCATAAGGAGTAAACATGTACATCTTATTTTGCTCTAATCCCACACCACAAATCTTCCCTGGCATCCATAGAAATATGGGCAGAACTGCATCAGGCACAGCTAAAAAACACTCTTGTTTTTTACAATCAGGAGACAGTGACTGACGTTTTTCGGACAGATTCCCACAGGACGATGCATGAGAGAATTGTGGCATGCAGCGCAGTCTGTAAGTATTCATACAGTCGCCATGTATAAAGATAAAAAGCTTCAGCACTTTGGCACTTTTGTTACAACACTGCAGCCCCTACTGGTACACACAGGTACTGCACCACGCACACACATTTTGTTGGTTTGTTAGGGACACATATGCACAAATACACAGACAGACACAGACAGACAATGACAATACTGGTTCAGAGTATTGTTTTCGGAGGGTGTAAAATGGCTGTAAAAGACCAACCAATATGAACGTAAACCCCCATATTACGCATTTCATTTCAGTTAGCAAGCCACAGGGACAAAGCAGCAGAAACAATGTGTCACTGTCCAGATACTTACACACACTGCAATGCATTTTATTCACACTCTTTTCTATTAAGAAACTAATTTGTCCCTCGTGGTTTTTACAGAATCACATTGGTCACCTTAGACCCGGCCTCACTGCGTTCATTGATTGACAAGTAAGAAAATGCAGATCGCCAATCCCAAATAACGGATGAATATGTGCCAGTAAAATGCCTTGTGCCAGGCTAGCAGAAGACCAGTATAATTCAGTCAGACCAGGCTATCCCCCATAACCCCACCTCCTCCATCTTCCCCAGGACTCACCCTGAGGCAGGGGCTGTCCGTGTGTGCACCAATCAGAGAGAATCCATTTCCTGGCTGGTACAGCCCACCCACAGCAAAGGCCACGATGGTGGAGTAGTTCCTGGTCACAAAGTACTGCGCACAGTAAGAAAAGGGGACTGTGAGAGTTAAGCTGTGACTACATTCTGGTTTACAGCTTCAGGACGCCCGAGAGAAAGAGGAGGGCTGGACGTTGGGGTGCGCACCTTACAGGCTGGTTTGACATCCCAGTGATCAGCCTCCTTCAGTTCTGTAAAGCCAGCGGCTAACAGTCGAGATCTGCACTCCTCCACCACTGCAGGGGAACGGGCAGATGAACGGCACATGCAGGCGAAATACGCAAGCAGCAAAACAATCAGTAACTGAGAAAACATTAACAAAAAGTGTTGTGTGCAACCAGCATATGCTACCAGTGCAATCAGCCATTACATGTCAAAGCTCAATGAGCTGATCTGATAGCACATTTAGGCCAGCAGGGTCCAGTCTGTGCCAGTAAAAATCTGCCTGGTTAATCTTCGGATCAATGTCCACATTGGTTACACAAAGGATATTCATCTCATACAAATTTCTCTTTGCCATTCCTCTGGAAAGAAGCAAGTTTCATTATGCTACAAGTAAAGAAAGAATAATAAATCCTGATCAATCAGATGCCCTCAACTCTCAGGTTCACCTGTTCAAAAACAAGTGCAAAAGACAAACACCGAACTGACTGCCATTGCCGAAGAAATAAAAATTATCCAGCGCCTCACCTTCTTTGCTGAAAATAATTTTGCGTAAATGTGACCACATGAATGTTAAATCACAACCGGAGATTTTTCTCTCTCCCCCTCCTTTTTTTTTTGGAAGACGAAGGTAATTACCGTGGTATGGCGACACCCCGCGATTCAAGAAGTTCAGGAATTCTTTTGCAGCAGCTTGTACGGCCTCCTTCGAGGTTTTCATCATCATCGGCTGATTGATGATTCAGGAAAATTTTCGGAGGAAATGAAAGGGCGGAGCTTATTCTGGTCACACGTCGTTAGGTAAACTGGAAGAATCACAGAAACCGAAAGCAGTATAATGTGGTTAATTTTAACTTTTAAGCAGGAATGATAACGCATCGTTTTGCACAATAATAATAATAATATTAATACTACTACAACTACTACTACTACTAAAATAATAATAATAATAGCATAACAACAACATTGTGGGTTTTTTCCCCAATTTCAGACCACACCGCCCAAGCAATGGGAGTGATAAGGTTTATTTGAGAAATGCAGAATAAGGAGTATTCAAATACATTCAAGAAAACTACAAAGTAAAAACATCTAACGTAAAGACTCGCAAAGTAAAAACAGAGTTTGTTTGTCCGATAAGGGTCCAGCCGGCTCATGGAAGGACACTGGTTGTCCTTAACTTAGTTCATCAATGCAAACCGCAGGTGTTTGCTGGTTAAGGAAAACGGAGACCGGTTAACTATATTTAGCTCTCCTATCAACCGCAGTCATTAGTCCAGTCTTATTGATAAGTTACTAATTTTCGCGAACTGACTGCATTAAATTTAAACAAAGGCACAGCCTTGAGCTCATTGCAACTTACCGGCTTTTTTTATTAGAGACACTTCACGGGAACATAAACATACGCAAAACTGGGGAACAATCGCCTGAAACGATAAGAAAGTTCCGCTCGCTGACTGACCTGCATCCGCCGCTCACTCCTCCAGCCAGTGAAAAACAGAGAGTAGAAGCAGCCGGTTCACCCTGCAAGTCATTTGTCAGCCGCCGAGATTACAGGGTCATTCGTTAGAAAATACCGGAAATTTAACAAATCAATACGAGACATAGATGGCACTGCTTGGTTAAGGTACGGTGCTGACTACTCGATCTACAGAAGATACAGATTTGTGAATCTGCGAAGAATTTTTCGTGACCTCTTGCTCGGTAGAGAGTGACAGTATCACCCACAAAACATGTCTGTTTGTTAAGAATCGCGCCCCCTGTTTGCTTGGTGGTTTATGACAACCAGGCCAGAAACATTTAAAGGTTTAGTTTTCCGATGGTCTTTTTCTTTTTTTCTTTTTTAAATGTATTTATTTATTTGTTTATTTATTTATTTATTTATTCATTCGTTCGTTCATTCATTCATTTATTTGATCCGCATTAACAAAAGTGAAAGCATTGACTATTCTTCCTGGAGTCCACCAGACACACTTATTCACATTATGACCATACAAACACAACGAACAGCTAGATTAATTAATTAACAATCAAGTACAAATGAAAGATAAACAAACCATCATCCTTTCAACAGACATTAAAATTGACACAAAATTATAAATCAATCGTAATTCCTCAAAAATTCTTAGCTAATTTTTTTTTTTTCGTCTTAATAAACATAAATCCTTGTCTGAATGATCCTCATATATTCGACATAACAATCCATCCTATGCTTCCCCACACAATTCCAAATGGGGAATTCAAATACAATTCTCTTTTTCCATCTTGGGGATTTCTGTCTATACCCAGATTTAATTTCACCATTTTATCGGAGTATTACAGTTGAGTTATGGCTCCTGAAGCAGTTCCGACCAGCCTTAAGAATTCTCTTCAACAATATGCCCCGCCAATTAATTCCTTCTGAATGTGCCTCTATACATGACTTTTCTGTATCAGGTTTGTCTTCCCTTCCGATGGCATGTTCATATTCACACGTGTAGCTTCCTAAAATATAGAACATGATATCTGAAAAAAGAAAACATTTTTCCATCTGAAATATGATTTGTATAACATCTTTATAGATATATTAATAACATGTTAGTAATAATAATAATTTTGTTTGTTAAATACCTCTGTTTGTGTTCTCCTGGAATGGTCAAAGAGTCCTGAAGTCACACCGACTGCCCCTTCCACCTTCCTCTCACTCAGATATGATCTTTAATACACCCTCAGGTCTGTGGGTAGGCACCCTGGGAATTCTTGGCCCCCTGAAAAGTATTTCTCAGTGGGCCTGCCTTTTCAGCAGCAAGCAGCATCTCTGTCGCTTGCTGTATCAGTCGGGCAGACTCTTTATCCACAAAAATTCCCCACCCCCCAGCCCAGGCATAGTTTTCACCAGAGGATGCAGAAATTTGGCAGTGAGGTCAGGTGTGTGCATGTGTGTGTGAAGGTGAGTGTGTGTGTTTGTGGTAATGAGTAAAGGGGGGAGGAGCAATGGGAGTGGCCAAGTACAGAAGGGTACATCATTACCAAGGGGATTCACATACTTGCACAAAATTTTGTGGAAAGGTTGGTCGTCAGTGAATGGACAATGAATTAACTGTTTATGCCAATTTTCAACAAGGGAGTGTGGCCAATGACAAAAAGCTGCACAAATTCTTGACAGATTCATGATGCATTGCTAAACTATATAGATAAACACACACACACATACACACACACACTAAGGTAGACAGACATACACATGCATGCACAGTTACACACAAACACACAACATACCATTTTGTCACACCCTCTTTCATAATTCATGAGCCATTTGTTGAAGACCCTTGTGGGAGGTATCACTGAACACAGCAGAGTTCTATTTTCATTAGTAATGGTTTGCCCCGCCTCCCAAAATGTTGCCATGCCCCCTTTCATAACTCATGAACTATTTGTCATAGACTCTTGTGGTAGCATATCTGCACTCAGCAGATGGTTACTTTCTATTGCTGTGATTTAGCTGCGCCCCATATACTTTAGCCAGCCCCTTTCATAACTTCTGAAGCGTCAGTCAAAGAGCCTTTCAGGAAGTGTCATTGGTGCATGAGAGTGATTACTCATTAATGTAAGGTAGCTCCACCCCCTACACAATAGCTATTCCCCTGTTCATAACTCAAAAACCGTTTGTCTTGCAGCCTTTCCGAAGACACCGCTGGGTGGAGTACGGAGCATTTTTTCTTTTCTTTAGCTGATTATATGGTATAGAAAGTATCTCACATTCAAACAAGGTCACAGTACCATGCATCACAATAATAAACTTCAATTAACTCAAGTATTTGTGACGCTGGGGGTGTGTAAATGTATACATCCATGATGGCACGTGTGTACATGGCCACAGCTATTGTGAACTTCTGCCAGTTTTATTGTGGACCTCCCCCAGCTTTTTCTATTAATTATTCTGATTCATATTCACATTATAAATGAAACAGTTTCACCTGCCCTTATATAGCACAGAGATGGAGTGTGTGTGTGTGTGTGTGTGTGTGTGAGAGAGAGAGAGAGAGAGAAGGAAGTTAAAATATGGGGGGGATATTTACAGTCTACTGTCAGCTGTGATCTTTGTCTGACGAGCCCCAGGGTAGCTGGACTGGTGACAGTGTTGTTTCGGAAGGTTTAAATATAGCAGTGACACCAGCAGCTGCGGACAGCAGAGCAGTTACCCCAGGCAGATGATGTTAGGTTTTGCACGAGGGAGATGGAGTTGGTCTAGCATTTGGTAACATGGCTGTGATATGACACATAAATCATGAGACCAAGTCTTGGTTTATACAGCAATGAGTTCTGCTTCACTTAACCACCACAGCGCACACTTCCACCAACCTGAGATCTACCTGCACATTAGCAGCTCAGGACAAAATGCTGAAAGCGAGCTATCTAATACTGCAAGTTAATATGACAGAATAAACTAACTCTCATTCCTGTTCATACTGCTTATACGTGCCCTCCTATTTATCACATTGAAATACTTCTTTATTTTTATTTTTTTTTTATTAAAGGGTAAACCTCTTAACTCTTTGTCCATGCATTATTTTATTATTCAACTATCAATTTCATTTGCAAGTAAACTTTAATTTTAATAGTCTTAGCTCCAAAAAAACAGCAGGCACATAAATGAAAGCTGGCATCTTTCTAAGAACAGGGATTAGCAGTTAAGGGGAGAAGCTGTGGGTGGATTTGTAGAACTGGGAGGCATAAAGAGTCTGAGATTCATGCACAGGAGTCTGGTAAGAGCAGCACATTTCCCTTTAATGGCAAGGAGGAGGCAGCACATGTAAAAAAGAACAACTCACTCTATTCCCCTGTCTGGTCTTTCCAGGGGCTCTGACACAAAATGGAGGCAGTCATCAGGCCTGTCACTGTGTCACATGTTTGCGTGATATTTTTGTCATTTTTCTGACAGCACAGCCGAACTGAGAGGTCAAAACCGCAGCACCCAACAAGGTCTGCAGCTGAACTTTCATCATTTCAGTCGACGGGTTGCCTGGGATCTCTGTCGTCTCTCTGCTTGCTTATGAGTGTAAGGGACTCACAGAAATTCAACTACTGAATCATGGAGCATCTCTTTCGATTTCAGACCCTGACTTTGACCCTGTCTCTAGACCCTAAAACCTTCACACGAGGACCCCAGACTTTGTTTTGTTTTGTTTTGAATGCTGTAAGAAAGCAAAAGAAAGTCAATCCTTAGATCTATTTCAGGCTTTTTGAGGCTTAAAATCTCATTTTTATTGTCTTTTACTCAATAAGACAAAAAAGAAATGCTGAAGTATTGACAGTTTTAGGGATTTAATGCTTTGCCAATGGAGTGATAGTATTTAATTAGTCAGGAAGAGAGAAAAATTTGAGGTGATATTTTCCATGTGAGTGGAAAAAAAATAAATAAAATTTGAAGTCTCATTATAAGAAAAGGCACTTGCTGTGTCTGGCTCTTCCTGCAGGACAGGCCTCGCTGTATCTCAGCTTGCAATTCAAGTGGGGCATCTGGCTTGGTACAGTATATGTGGAGGACCTTTGGAGCAGAGGCTAAAGGGCGCTCCATGTCTCTCCACCTGTTCCCAGAATCCACCGCAGCAGAATCTGTCCCTGAGGAGCGCGAGCTGTGACAGATGTTTATGACATCATTGTTAAAGGCCCTGCGTGTTTATGTGTTCTCAGACTCAGAGAAATGATTTACTTGGTGTGTTGGGACGCGCTGTGTGAGTGCACTTCTGGCCCAGGGATGCCTTTCCTTATAGAGGCAGGTCTGTCCTGCGCTCCTCTGTGGGAGCTTCAGCGCTGCACAGCGCCTGAGCAGGATAAGGGCAGGCTGACCCGCTCCCGCACATTATAACCCTGTGATCTCAGCAGAGTGTGTCATCAGAAAGTACCTTTCAGAAATGGTCAATTTTTCTAAAGCCAAATGCCAAATGGATTTTTTTACACGCTCAAAAAAAAAAAATCATGACAAATCAGCAATGGCTAAAGTACTGGTGATTTTACTGCAAGAAATCCAATACAGCTCACCACTGCATATGCTTTTTTTTGATGAAAAGTGTTTTCATACCTCTCTCAAGATTCTTTTTTCGACATAACCTTGTCTGCCCAGTACAGTAGTAGCGACTGATAGGATAATAAAGTCTGAAGGAAGTCCCAAACAACAGAACTAAAATTAAAACAAGGGAACAACAATTTCAAAGACACAACTGTACTCATAAAATGTCAGCCATCCAGCAACTGCTTCATCAGACGTGTTCCAGAGTGGTGACACTAGAGAAAGGAAGAGTTTCCAAAATTAACAGATGTCATCTATTTGAGAGCCTGAATGTGCAGGGCATATTTCATGGCAATCTGGCAATAACCTTTCCAGATAAATCTTCCACAGAAGCATAAAAAAAGTAACTCGGGTCTTGGGTCATACAAGATATGAGAAAGAGAAGCCACCGCTAAACACTTGAAGGTTCTAGCTTATTTTATTACAAAAGTAGTACAAATATCCCGTACTAAATGAATGCACCATGCAAGCATCTTGAAGCCTCCATTCCTCAACAAGAATTCATAATTCAGATGATACAAGGTATGAGCATCGAGATTATGAATGAGAGTTGGCATTAGGTTGATTCATATTGTTTCTGGCAGGCCCTGACATATGAGTCAACCTCACTGTCAGACCTCAGCTCATGTAAACTATCAGAAGTCAACACTGTCATCTTCGTAAGAACTCAGCCTAAGAAACAGGGAATAGAGTTTGTAGAATTGAAAGGTCAGTGCCGCAAAGGTTTTCTGTTGCAGCGATGACGTTTCTCTCAAACAGCAGTCTGGAGGCTGAATATCTGGCAGTAACCCCCCCCCCCGCATCCAAACAGACACACAACACACAAGAATAGATATTGACTGCTTGGAGCACAAAAAGGTTCACACTTTTGTACTCCAAGCAGTCGATATGCACATACACCCTCACACACAAGGACACACATGCGCGCACCCACATCATGCACACACACACACACACACACACACTAACACACAGAAAAGAACACAAATGCACATACACACGCACATACAAAAACACACACGTACAAACGCGTGCGCATGCACACAAACACACACACACAGACACACACGAACAAACACACATAAGAACGGATGCATACACACAGACACAAGAGCCCACACGCACACACACACACACGCACACACATACACACACACACACACACACACACACACACACACACACACAGCATTTTCCCCAAGTGGCGCCTGGAATCCAGGCCCATGACAGCTGATATCACAAAAAAAGGGAATGAGACAGAGAGAGAGAGAGAGAGAGAGAGTGAGAGAGTGAGAGAGTGAGGGAGGGAGGTGGGGTGAAGTGGGAGGGAACAAAAGACACCGCGAGCGGAAGATTGAAAGGGGGCGGGGGAAGCTACAAAAAGCCGAATTTGGGGATGAGCACCCCTCATTGTATTCGCGCCTCCAGCCCGGTCTACTTTCTGTCTGCAGTGCCTCATCCCGCAGAACTCCTGCCACCATGAGCCGCGCGTACACCTCCTCTGCCCAAACCTCCTCCTCTTACCGCCGAACCTTCGGTCCGGGGATCAGCTTCCCCGCCTCGCTGTCCCGCTCCATGCTGTCCGGCCGCGGGGCTTCCCAAATGGCCTCCCGCGCCTACGAGGTCACCAAGAGCTCCTCGTACCCGAGCTACTCCAGCTACCGAGCCGCCAGTTATGGAGGTCAGGCGGGGACGGCCCGCTCCTACGCTGGGCTGGGCGACACCCTGGACTTCAGCCTGGCCGAGGCCTTGAACCAGGACTTCCTGCAGACCCGCACCAATGAGAAGGCGGAACTGCAGCACCTTAACGACCGCTTCGCCAGCTACATTGAAAAGGTGCGCTTCCTGGAGCAGCAGAACCAGACACTGGTGGTGGAGATTGAGCGGCTGCGCGCCCGCGAGCCCACGCGCGTCGCAGAGATGTACGAGGATGAGATGAGGGACCTGCGTCGGCAGGTGGAGGCCCTGACCAATCAGAGGGCCCGGGTAGAGGTGGAGAGAGATAACCTGGCCGACGATCTGCAGAAACTCAAACTCAGGTGAGGCTAGCAGGGGGCAGGGCTCAGGGAGCGAGAGACCCGAAACGAACGGTACTCTCAGTGAGAGCGAGGCGAGGAGAGAGAAAAGTGACAGAGAGCTGAAGTGAACTGAGCTCGTTTGTCTGTCTTTGCTCACAGCCTTTTGACTGTCTGCTAATCACCACTGATCTGCACTAAGAAGAGTTTGATTTCTATTTCCATTGTCTGTTTGAGCAAAAGTACTGTTGTCCACCTAAACAGCAGGATGCTGGCTGATCACTGAATTTTCATGATGAATTTTTCTCATTTGCTTAAAAATGGATCATTCATTTTGTATGTCAAGTATGATCATTACTAATGGCCTTTTTTGGTTGTCATCTTCCCTGTGATAATGTTGAGTTCTATTCTGTGTATTCGGTAAGGATAGGTGGTAATGAATGATATATCGTGTCAATGAGTAATTGTTGAGCAAAGATACTAACTGCATGAAAACAGTTTCTCAGCAGGGCATTATGCCATCATTATCCTTACACTGCTCTGAATTTGCTGATGTTTCTCTCATTTCTGGTCCTAAAATTTGACGCAGAAGTTTTGTATTAATAGACACAGTCATGACGTGTCCGCTGATAGTCTCTGGAGCTGAGCTATATCCAGTGACACCCATGAACAATTGCTAATATTACCAGCACTGTAAACTCTTCAGGAATTCAGCAGAGGTGGCTACAGGTCACAGGCTAAAGAAAGAAATGTGATTAATCAATAGTTCAAGGTCAACCAAGAATTATCTGAATCACTGCACCTCCATAAGAGCAGGAGGTCATGGGTCAGGGTCAGGGAGATGTGTATGGAGCCTGGAGAGAACGCAGAGGTCAGTCATCCACAGAACATCACCCCGAAACATGTTTGCAGGCGTATCTGGGGTCAGCCGCACACACTAAGGTCAAGAAATGTCAATACCAGCAGATGCATTGTGGCTGATCTGGGATCAGTTATATTCAGACATTATCTCCATGGGCTGAGAGTATCAGACAGGCCGAGTCATACAGGGCGGCCTCCAGATTAGAGAGCTATTCTCACTCTGCCCTCACTGCACTCAAAACTCCCCCTCACACTAAAAATACACATTCAGCCTGTGTGAGAGAGAGAGAGAATTAGAAAGATAGTCTGATTCTCTCCAGAGAAATCAGTTGCACTACTGGTCTGTAAGGCAATATTAATAGATCAGTGATTTACTTGGGTTGGGGGCTTGACACTGAGAATAGTACGGGGCATTAGCTCAGCTATGGAGAATGCTGTTTAATGCTGGGTTGAAAGCATAATATATTTTCCACTTTGGATTAGACTCTTAAGAGGAAGAGTAAGAGAGAGGAAGAGGAGTGATGGGTAGAGCGAGGGGACAGGTGTGCACACCTGTCCAGTGGGATTAGTCCTGTAGTGAAACAGCTGTCCCAGCTCAAGTTTGCCCTCTCTCTGTAGATCCTCTCTGGGCTCAGACTAAGACCATTGGCAGCATGCAAAGCATAGCTTCGATCAATATTTCACTATGACTATACACGTCAACACAGTTACCGACAACAAGGACATGCTGAACCTTGCTGGTGAACTGCAGATATTCTTACCAAAAATGCTTTCTGAACCATGTTTCAATTACTAAAATATTGACAAAATCTTTTTTTTTTATTACATTGATATGAATGCTATATTCAGACTGCAGCAAATTGATGCTGTTCCAACAGTATGCAACTTCTGTGTAGATCCTAAAATCAGAATGACCCAGCCCACACATCCTATCATTGTGCCAGTATTTGCTAGTTCGGTGAGGAGAATTATTTTATTTTTCGAGAGAAAGGAGAAGTGTAATCATAATTCTGCACTGAAAGTGATGTTGGGTCAGTCTTAGCTCTGGGTCTCAAAAAAAATTGAATTGAACTTTACAGTAATTTGGCCAGAAGTTATTACACAGCCTGACATTTAAAGCCAGTCAGTTTTAAAATGTTTAGTTTGAAAGATCTCTTTTTAATGGTAAAGCAGTTATGGAAACTGATAAAGGATATACTAGCACTCATGACACAACCTCTGCAGGTAGAACCTTTCTCAATACACAGGCTTAGTGGAACTCAACCATGTATGCAGGGAATTCTGCAAACAAATACTTATATATCTTATCTGTCTGTCTTTTCTCACTCTACACTCAATCAGTTGGGAGGGGAAGGACGCTGTGATGTAAGGGCAGTAGAAATGTGAATTAACAAAATGCAACATCTCATCTCCTTTATGCATCATTTCAGAGTGACCTCAGATGCATTGCAGATGAGGGGATAGGGGAGGTAGCTTCACAGCCCAATGATACATACGTCACACGTCCATAAAAAAATTCTTCTGCAAGAGAGGGTCATGACATGCCTTAACAAGAGTAACCTTTTGGAAAAGTAATTTCACGGATTGCTGCCTTAATAATTACGGTGGACCTCGAGCAATTAGTTGGTCAGACACAAGGAAGGAAAGAGTAGAGTGAAAAATAAGTGGAATTCAGCACAAAATCTCATTTAAAGCCCACATGCTTGCACATGCTCACTTAGGTCCTATGTTACTGCACATGCTCAGTTTAACTCGTCACTCAGCACATGCTCAGTTGGCGAGCTGCTGACTCCTTGCTCTCTTTTGCTTTTGACCTTTGCGCTTCCTGTCCTGAGCAGCTGCAGGGCCCTGGTGCATGTGCCGATAGCATGTGAGAGACCAACTGCTCCTGAACGTACAGAGCGATGTAAACTACAGCCTCCACTGCTCCCACTAACATAATGTTCACACACATCCTGACCGGGCGTTACCCCTTTGGGTGACCAGTGTGAAAGGATCACTCCACTGAGTAAATCCAGGAGTGCCATCTTTCAATAACATCTGTATGACCCAACCACACCCAGTAGCCATTGCCTGCATAAACATAAACATTAACAACCACTTATAAGGTTAATGGTCACTTTTAGTCATAAGTGGACATGAAACGTGTTATAGCACCAGCAAATCAGCAAATTGTGTTACAAAAATGAAGATGTGTAAATGTTATTGTATGATATTCATGGAGTCACTATGTAGGGCTCATGATCATTCATAGAAAAACTCCCTCCTTTATTTATGAGTATGTGAAACAAATCCAAAGCATTTAAAAGGTACCTCAGTTGTGCAGACTTGTGACTTGACTTGTTTAAAGAGACTAAGACCTTCAGCTCCAGGACCTTCTTATTTGGGAATGGACCGCTTATCTGGCTCCAGGCCCAGCTGAAGTCTTCCCCCTGGTTCTGGAAGACATCTGTGCCTGAGGTACCATTGTTAGTCTATAAAAGGAAGTAACTCCACTGGAGCTCAATGCTAATGAGATGTATCATCTATCTACTTCAGCAGAGCTCCAATCTGCCCTCTCTTTGCGCAGTGAAATACATGTTATGGACAAAATATGGGAAACAGCCCTGAAAAATGCCTTTAACTCAAAGGTCTTAATACCACAATTATAAATGTGTCTGTATAAGTCACTTCTATGAACTTGAGTGCTAATTTGAGGTCTAACCAGCTGAATTTCGCTTGGTAAGACTCTAAAAGCAAGATGAGGATACTAACAGAGTTCCAATGGGGCCAAATAGTTGGTACCTCATTTTCAGGTAAGTCAGTCACACAAACAAAAAAAAAATTAATGTGGTGTGAGGTACGCCGCCCAAAATTCCAAAATTACATCCCCATAGACCAGTGCTTCTCAAACCTCTCCTGGAGGACCACCTGTCCTGCATGTTTTAGATCTTTCCCTGTTTTAGCACAGGTGATTAAAATGATCATAACATCCTGATTATTTGAATCACCTGTGCTGGGGCAGGGAAAGACCTAAAACCGGCAGGGCAGGTGGTCCTCCAGGAGAGGTTTGAGAAACACTCCCATAGACGAAAAACCACAAAAAAACAGCAGCAGCTGTGTAAAACTGTGGCCGCAAGTCAAAGGTCTCTGACAAGGACAGACAGACACGCAGTAGGATAGTTGCTAAAAGCCACTAATCACCATTAGATTGAATCAACCCGTCTGAGTGAGTCCCATATAAAAATGTTGCTTCAACAATCTTCAAGCAGTCATACACAAAAAAAAATGAGATGCAATCACTTCTTTTGTACATAAGGGGACCTATATCAGGATCTAAGTCACTGGAGTAGCCATGCACATTTTTCAGTAATAGCTGCAAACCATTTTCATTATATCTTTTTCACTCTTGGTTCATAAAGTTTACTCACAACATGGTTACAGAAATTCACATGGATGGATTTCACTTGCGGACTGTTTATTTTCTATTTTTGTGTCTAATTTGTCTAAACTGTCCTGATATTACTTTCTGGCTGAAAGGGAGGAAATCACCTTTTTATTCTGTCCAACGCGGCTTATTTATTAACCCCGCTGACAAAGAGAAGTGTAAAATGCAAAAAAAAAAAAAAGTAGTAGTCATCTGTGGAATTTTGTTTCAGCTGCTTGGATCTGCAGAATTCCTTGGCCAGCAGGTGAAGCTGCTGAGCAGAATCAGCATAGCTGAGCTCAGAGGTGGAAGAAACTCCGGGCAGGACTTGAACTCTCTGACCCCTGGCCTTTTCACGTCTGCTGACAAACCTCCCCATGTCTTAACAAACGTGAGAGTGAACAGAATGTAAATAATGCTGACCTGAATCACTCCCCCGTCTCAGGTTACAGGAGGAGATCCATCAGAAGGAGGAGGCCGAGAGCAACCTGTCCGCATTCAGAGCTGTAAGTCTGCTCTCCGCACCAGCCATACCTCCACCCTCAGCCCGGAACATTCCAAAGTTCTCAAGCATGTAGCAATTAGCGCACAGAATATTTCACGTTTCCTCGTCCTGCAGGATGTAGACGCAGCCACACTGGCCCGGCTGGACCTGGAGAGACGCATCGAGACTCTTCAGGAGGAGATCGGCTTCCTCAAGAGGATCCACGAAGAGGTTGGTCTGGTCCACACGCAATAATATTGGCACATACACACACACACACACACACACACCAGCATACAAACATGAAACTCACACAAACACACGCCCACGCACACACGGGCATGCAGAGGCAAAAGGACACACACACACACATAAACACACACACATGTGCACATGCCTGCACACGTACACAGCAGGAATGTTCCTGTCTTACTGACCTCACTGACTGTTCAGTTAAGAAGAGAATGGCACGACAGTATTGTCTGTGCACCAGTTATGAGCGCCAGCATTAATCCATTTATGAGCAACCTACAGAGCTATAAATACTGGAGAAGATAAAGGGTGAACCCTGTCGCCCTGATATAACTGCAGGTTCTCTCACTTAGTAGGATCACTAATACAAATTAGTTACTCCCAAATTGAATAGATTAGTAAACAGTGGCGTGCCATCAGAGGTATGAAAACCCTTCAATAACCTCACATTTTACGGCATGATTACTCTCAAGCTGTTTCCGTTGAAGTTTGCTTGATGAGCAATCAAAGAATTAACCTGAATATCAAGACCATAAAGCTACATGGCCTGGAATAATTTATGAAAAAGGCACAATTCACAAAAAGTTATTAAGCAATTCTATAGTGTGGCAATGAAGTATATTTTATTTAATGCATTCGGAGTGCTGCCTATGCCTTCTCGACTAGAATAATTTAGAAATTATCGTGACAAAGTGATTGCCTATTGATTACATTTACATAATGGGTGTGATATTATGAGGATGATAAGACCCTAAATACAAAAAATCCAAAACTTTTTCTGACTTCCACTGATTATTTAGCCATTTTTTTCAGCAGTGTAATTATTCCAAAGATGGTGACTGATTTCTTCAAAAAGTTGTTAGCATTAAATACATCTAAAAAAGTCCAAGGAATATCAAACCAAACAGGAATTCTAAGAGAGGGGCTTTAGTACGATAAGTCTTACAACTAATGTACGCAATTCTGGGCCGTTTCATGGGCTACATGAGGTCTGAATTTTCGGAAGATATATCAACATTTATGTGGATAGGAAACGGCCTCATAAGTCTCTGATGCGATGTACAGTAATGCTTTAAAAATAAATAGGTTAATCATTCTACCAATTAGTCATAGCAACTGAGCAAATCAATTTTTGGTTGTTAATTAAACAAATCAACCTGTTACAGGTTTAGAGTGATTAAGCATTGAAAGGTGAGGTCACCACAGGATTTTCACACTGCCAACAGTACACTGCTGGCTGAAAAAAATTATACCATTCCTAGCGTATTTGTCATCTATTGATTCACTGTTGTTTTTTTTTAGTAATTGAGACTGAATGTAATCTGTGAGCATGAAATGTTCAGCAGGTGTTACGGAGGCACAGTGGGCTGCACTGCGGTCTCACAACGGGAGGCTCGTGGCTCTGAATCCACTGAATGTGTTCCTGCCTCTGGCTTATTGTACACAGGAATTAGCATCAACCCACGACCAAACCATCAAAAAAAGGTGTGAAATAATGGATGGATGGATCAATAACCGTGCAAAATCAAAACTTTAAGAATGGGTTTGTTGGAATTCAACTTGAACCCTATTGCTTTAAACTGGTAGCAGTGACTGTTGACAACACCGGCAGTTAAGCTCATTCTAAACACAGTGTTTGTGATCTCAGACTTTAAAGAGCTCGGCCCTTCCCCTCTGCGCACCCCTCCCTCTCGCTCATGGCTGCAGGAGATCCGCGAGCTGCAGGCTCAGATGCAGGAGACCCAGGTGCAGGTGCAGATGGACATGTCCAAACCGGACCTGACTGCAGCACTGCGAGACATTCGGGCCCAATATGAGGGCATCGCCGCCAAGAACATCACCGAGGCTGAGGAGTGGTACAAGTCCAAGGTGCAACATCCTTTATATGTTCTTCTGCCTGATTCTCAGGGCTGGGGTGTGAATCTGTTTCAGCTGTGAGGTCTGAACTTCTCTCCAGGCGTAGGACGTGAACCTGTCTCCAGACGTAGCTATTAACCTTTTGTAGCTATGTTGGGTTGTGCATCTTCCTCTAGATGAGCAGTTTTCTCACCGGTGTTGAGTTGTGAATCTTTCTCCAGATGTGCGGTTTTCTCATCAGTGTTGGATTCTGAATCTGACCCCAGATTTTAGGTTTGAATGTGTCTCTCTGGTATTTCTCTGATCTACAGGTGTCAGATTTGAACCAGGCCGTGTCTAAGAACAACGACGCCCTGCGCCAGGCGAAGCAGGAGACCATGGAGTTCCGCCACCAGATCCAGTCCTACACCTGCGAAATTGACTCCCTCAAGGGCACAGTGAGTACCCCGGACTCTCACCTCTACCGCACAACTTCTGCTCCAAATCTATTTCCTCTCATTCACCCCATCACTTCCTCAGGACAGAAACCCAACAATGCAGGTGTGGGTGACTGAGTATTTTGTCCTTACACTACAACTTACATCGCAAATTCCGCTGATGCTGCAAGACAGAAGGACAAACGAGCCAATGGTTTTTACAGAGAGAAAATATGCTGCATGTTCCACTCACACAGAAATCCTTATTCATCCTCTCATCCTCTCTCTCCTTTACTCCCCTCTCCTTTCTTTACTCATTCTCTCATGCCTGCTCTGGCACTTGGTCTCACTTATTTACTCTCCCCTCTCCCCCTTTTTTCTTTTTTACTCTTTTACTCACTCTGTTTTATGTGCTCTCTCTCTCTCTCTCTCTCTCTCTCTCTCTCTCTCTCTCCAGAACGAGTCTCTAATGCGGCAGATGAGGGAGATGGAGGAGCAGCACGGCCGGGAGGCCGGCGGTTTCCAGGACACCATCGCTCGTCTGGAGGCCGAGATCGCGAACATGAAGGACGAGATGGCCAGGCACCTGAGGGAGTACCAGGACCTGCTCAACGTCAAGATGGCCCTGGACGTGGAGATCGCCACCTACAGGAAGCTACTTGAAGGAGAGGAGAGCCGGTAAGAGAGGGGATTGGATTTAGTTTCTATACTTCTGAGTAAGTATAGACAGTATTATCCGTATCTTTGGCATAAAGGGAGGCTCTTCAGCAGCTAGACGTGCTCTGTGTAGCGTACCATCAGGGGTTAGTTCTGAAGGTCAGGAAATGTCCAAGAGTATTCAGGTATGTAAGACAGAGAATAAGACATGGTAAAACTCCTTACATAAACCGATAGTGGGATTTCTCACTATGTTGCTTTTCTGCTGCTATCACTCCAGGCTAATCTCTCCCCTCTCTTTTCTAGGATTGCAATGCCTGTGCAGGCATTTTCCACTCTAAGCTTCCGAGGTGAGTTAACTCATATCATGCTCATATACAGAGTTCACGACACAAAACTTAAAATTTAAGCAAAAACTCTAAATTCAGCATTTCTTCTGACAAGGCTATTTTAACTGTTTATTTCTGTTAACAGAGTAATCGTTCTTGAAAGGTTGTCTCTCACAACAAAACTGATCTGGGCTTACTGCAGTTGAATATAGCTGGATGGTGTAGTTTTTCGCGGGGTTGTTTGCAAAAAGTAAGAGAACCTGTCGGAGCGAAATAGAATGTATCCCCATTTTGTAAGGACAAGCCGATTGTTACCTAGTGATTTAAAATGCTTTACCAACAGAGGGAGACAATGTTCAATGTACACTCGGCAGCTGTTAGCTGATTGATTCCCCCCTCTGCAATTAAATTCTCAGCTTAGAGCAAGAAGGCATGTGCATGCCAACCTGATTTGTACTGCAACACTGATAATTGTGCTCCCCTGTTGCAACTTGTATTTGCATAATACAAAAAGAATACCACAGTCATAACACAGTAAATTGCAAGTGATAAGCCAAACTGGTTTAGTACTTTTATCTTATATTTATAATTTAGACTTATCACTAACTGAGTTATACCCCTTTTTTTTGCAAAAATATCTTAAAAAATAATAATAAAATAAAATAAATAAAAGATAGCCACTGACGTGACAGATTGAAGCCTTAATATTTTTCTTTGGGGACAGAAAATTCCACTAGACAAGTTAAAAGTGAAAACAACTGTGTGTATATATAGCTTCATCCTGAAAGAAAATAAAGATTTTAACTGTGGAATTCAAAATGATTGGAGAACACTGTGACTCACTGGGGTCCTCTTGAGCAAAAGAGAAGGCAAAACTGGCTGAAAGAATCAAGCACCCGTGTTTTTTTGTTGATTTACTGACTGCAGGCTTCGTGTGAAAGTAATCCTTGAAAATTCTGGCCTCCAGTGAGTGTTGATAAGGTACAGAGGTACACACAGATCCTGCCTGTGGATTCCATAGTAACACATACAGGCCTCATTGCTGGGATGTGCAAAAGGGATCAAAAACAGGTTTCACTGCTCAGTGAGATGGTGAATACTGTTAATACCTGCCTGGTTTCTGTCTCTGTAGAAACAAGTCCAGAACATCAGCGTTCCTCTGAGGTCCACTCCAAAAAAACAGTCCTGATCAAGACCATCGAGACCCGCGATGGAGAGGTGAGCTACCTCCACACACAGATACGCACAGGCACACGCAAACATAAACACACACACACATACACAAACGCAACAATCATAAAATAACCTGATGAAACTCAATAAAAAATAAAATGTAAATTAAGTGATTGAGGATGTAAGGATGTCGGATCGCAGACATCGGCCCACTTTCACCGGCTCCACCGTGCCCACCCACTATACTCAGTGCGTCATCCATCTATGCTATTTTTATTTACTCTGACTGTGCTGTTTTGTGCATTTGAATAAACACCCCAGACTGTGCCATTTGGTTAAATATCGCAGACTGTGCAATGTTTTTAAATATCCCAAAATGCTCACTTGATACCACATACTGTGTGTTTAAAATGATCCCAGCTTGTGCTGCATTATCAGCTCAGAAACGCTCTCAAGCAGAAGAGAAAAAAAAAGAAGTTAATGACATCAAAACTGGGCTCATTTATGTCCTTGTACCAAAAAACCCAAATCACACAATGTGAACAGAGAAGACAAAGTGTCCTGGTCATGTTTAATAGCGTAGATATTACCTCTTGTGTAAGTAACCGTGTTCTCCATTGATGTGTGTAGGCTAGCTACGAGTAATCCGGGGGGCTCCACACGAGCTCACTGAGTAAGTCCAGTCAGGTTCTGTCAGAATATACCCCCCCCCCCCCGGCATGGAGAATCCCACACCCCACCACACCCCACTCCCCGCAGTCACCTGAAGTTCAAGACCAAAATCTTACCCACTGGTCTGAGAAATCTGCGAGCGCACGACCGCATCTATCACAGCGAATGTCCAATGCAGGCATCTCACGTTTGCTGCTTATCACAGCGGACAGCCACCAGACGTATTCACAGCTATCTGAACCTACCCCTACCTCTGCTGGGCAACTCTACAGTCTAATCACGCTTTCAGTCCATCTTCAGACCATCTTTCAGTAAAACTGTAATAGGGTTCCTTACCTGAAGAAAGAAATTGCAACTGGCTAGAATAGTTTAAACTTGTCTGTTGTACTATCGTTATAATAAATTTGTGTAAGAAGGTTTTGCTTAGGTCTGTGGATGTCAAATGTCTGATATAAAGTGTTCACTTTAGTGATAGGAAAATGGCAAGCCTAGTTGGGCTGAATGGCCTGTTCTTGCCATTCATGTCATGCTATGTTTAATGTGAGTTGGAGAGATGTTCAATGTAGTGTCATAACATGCTAAAAACAAAACCCATCGTATACTGAAACTAGGGATCAATGATGATCTAAATTATTACTGAGATGATCTGAATTAGGACTCTAGATCTTTGTTATGCTCAAAAAGGACGAATGAAACATAGCTAGCTTTTGTGGCATGTTAAAAAAAAAAAGCCCATACGAATATATTTTTGCGGGAAAATATTTTATTTTCCTCAATCAGGAAGCCCAACAAATGCATTTTTATATCTCCATTTCCATAATGATCTTGTATCCACCACTTTTAAGTAATCAAATCAACACCACAACACAGAAAAGGTTCAAATACTCATACAGGACATAAATCAGCTCAGTCATGAACAAGTAGTGAATGTGTAAACTACACAAGTGGTGCATGGCAGTTATGTTCAAGTAGAGCACAAAGACAAGTGAACATGATGAAGATTACAAATACAATACAAAGAAATGCTACCATACAGGACATTAATGTGAGGGTGCATTCCAGAACCGCTCGCGAGTACCAGGAAGTGCAGCAAAATTGGTTTTATTGAACTTAGGGGTGGACACCCAGCAGGATTGTAGGCAACTGTACAAAGTCCAAAATCCAAAAACACAATCCAGAGGGGCAGAAACGGTTTGTTACCAGGGCAGCAAGCACAAGTCTCAAAGTCAGGCAAAGCAGGTTCGGTACACAGGCAAAGTATTATCATGGGCAGAGGCAGAATCAAAATCTGGGTCCAGTCAGAAGTATAACGCTATGAATACAGGGCATGAACAGAGTAGCACGAGCAGACAAGAGAAAACATTCTGACAAGGGCTGGCTGTGATCTGACTGCTTAAATACACATACAGGAAGTCACATGCTATAATAGGGAACAGGTGAGCTGGATCAGACTAATTAACAAGGGAATGAACAAGAGGAAGTTCCTATCCACATGAAATTGGCAAAAGCCAAAATGCGGACAGGGATTACACAGGCGACCTATGACAAACTAACAGTTCTGGTTAGGAAGTTCTAAAGTGCGCAGAGAGTGAGAGTGTCAGGAAGTAGACAGGGGGCACCAGATGCAGGATCCAGAAGTGTTTATTGAACACAACATGGGAAAAGATGGCAGACAGGCCAGAAACAAAACACCGGCACATGCACTGAACAGCTGGGAGGACTAAGGTACACTGCCCAAGGCAGAGGAAAACAGAGGTACACACTCCTCAAGTGGCTCGGCTAAAAAACAAACACTGGACCTAAACTAAAGTGACAGGAACACTGGGAGACACGGGGGTAGACAAGACGAGGCTGCAGGGACACATGAGGCTAGGGAATCATACAAGGGCAAACTCAGGAAACCAAAATAAGAAAGTCCTGTCTGACGTCTCTTCAATCCTCCCTGTTTAAATACACATGGGAGGAGGCTGGGATACAGAAGGCAATCTCAGCAGGAAACAGAACCACGTGGGATTAATGAACAATTTCCTGAGGACCGGGCTAACGATAATGACTCGAGACAAGACGCTGAGACGATCAATCAAACTAGACGGTTTAGATCAAGGGAATCTGAACGTGACGAGAAAAAAAGCACCACGAGAGAAGCGAAGGGAAGCACAGCGTAGACGCAGTTAATCAAGGAAAGTTTAGAAGGAAATTATAAAAGCTGGAAACACTTGCACTCGCTAATGAGTTAATTAGGTTAATACTATGTGACGAATTATATACACACACTTAAATAAGTGCTGGTCAGTACAGTTAGTAATGACCGTATCAGAGAACACATTCACTCAGAGTTATGCGAGACCCAGAATTGAACACAGGTGGAAGCAATGAATGAAATACCAAAGCTGAAACCAAAAGAGGAAACGTGATTGGACGACGAGACTCAAGCATGCAGGCTGTCACACGACACCACAGGAGTCAGGACAGGAGGGAATCAGTGGTCAGACCGCAGGAATGGAGCTGAAACACAAATCAAAGACACGGGAAAAAAACGCACAAACACAAACAAGCACACAAGGCAGAATCATAACAGAGAGGCAGAACAGTGCTTAACAAGGTGCGGAGAATCCGCCGAATTGCAGCAAAGTGAAGTGAGTGAAGGGAAGGGGCGGAGATAAGAGCAGAGCGAGTGTTGAGAGCTCGTTAGTCAATTAGTAATGTGCAGCTACGCAATCCCTTAGTGCTCATTGGTAAGTTACTGTCTGTACGATAAACAATGTTAGTGATTGTTAGTAAAGATAGAACAGCAAGGCGAAGGAAGCAAACGAGATTGGAAGGAATAATTGGACACTCAGAAACCATGAAAACACCTGAATGGCACACAAGAGCGGGGAAGAAAACAGTCTCAACACATATGCCCAGACTGTGGAGACAATGTGCAATGCAGGGCATGGAGGAACTCATGAACCAGAGTGATCATCTAAACACTGAGTATGAGACATGGCAGGAAAAGGACATGACAAGGCAAGACAGGAAAAATACAAAACATGACATGGAATGAGTGAAAACATGGCTTGGTAAAAGCAGGGTCATAACATGGGGGGGGGGGGGGAGGGGGGTGAACACAGCATGAGCAGCTCGGGCCTCTTTCACTTGTGAGAGCACCACAGTCCTCCTGCCTGCCTGAAATACTGTCTGTCTGTCTGTCTGTCTGTCTGCCTCGGCACTCAGTAACTCCTGTCTCCATCCTCCAGGTTGTCAGTGAATCCAGTCAACACCAGGAAGAGGTCATGTAGAACAAAGGAAAGAGGAACACCAGGGATTGAAAAAAATAACAGAATCTTGAATAAACAAAACATTTTTATCCAAAGCTGGCCCAGCTCAGTTTAAGGACAGACTCGGTTTTAGTGATTCACGCAAGTAAATGACTCACTAATAATACAAAGGCTTGAAAAAAAATAACAGAAATGGAAAAAAAAGAAAAATAAGGAAAATAAAGTAATAAAAAAGAAAAGAGGAGAAAGTGAATAATAAAATTGCACCGCAGCAGCCTTGACAGAAATGGAGTGCACTTCAATACATTGCAAATATGTGAACTGTTAAAAGAATAATATCTCAATGACTTGTGTATTAATCAATATATTGTTAAGTGTTGCTGCAAATTGAAAATTCAATATGTCGTATTTTCTAATGCATTTAATATTCGTAGGGGAAGAATTGGGAGATACAGCAGGGTTTCTATTGTGTGTGTGCCCATGTGCGTATGTGTGCGCGCGTGTGTATATCTTGCACAGTATAATGAGCACTGTGACGGCAGCAGATGTTCCTGATAAAGGTCTGTACTCATTTGATGATCTTGAGAAGATTTCACTGTTTGAGTCCAGTTTCAATTGTAACTGCCATCTGCTTTACACGCTATTTCAAACAGCGGCATTTTGTTACTGCTGGGCAAAGCAGAAAGTAGGTGGGCGTGGCTGAAGCATGTTGGACCAATGAAGAGGAGGATGGGGTCTGTGAGCGCACTGAATAGTATTGTTACATATCTGGCTTTTCACAAGGACTTCTATATCTTGTGCATGAAAAAGGGCTGGATTTTGAATTTGCATCCTAAAGTATTTCTCCTGTGCTCCAATGTTTTGAGATGGAAGCAATGTGGCTCTAATCAGCAATAATTTCAAACCAATGCGAGTGGAAGGCCACTTCTGAGTACACAATCCTCCAGCAATGTCTTCAAAATAATTCAGGAATTTCACCAGAATGTGGGAAAGAGCAAAGATTGAAATGTGAACCACATGTTGTTGGCATTTTATGGACTTTACGATTATTGTCAGTATTTACACGACACACGTCACTGCTTCACACCTGCGTTTTTCACTTGTATCAAACAATAATAGTTGACTATTAAACATCTGTGAGAAAACAATCGTGCAAATTTGTTAAATCTACAAATCTGTGTTGCTGAGTTGATAGCAAACTCAATACCATGTTGCGGATATTTATTCAGTTATTTATCAGCTAGTTATGAATGAAATGTTTCCACAAACACCAGACTTCTTTTGGTATCTCCATCTGATCATAATAAGGCTGTTAATGTTCCTATCTGGTGGCCTGTCAGCCATCATGCTGCCTATGTTATGTATGGTGCTTTCTGTAATGACAAGACAAAAATGTAGACTAAACCAGTGAGCTCTCAATAAATACACTTCCATTGGAAATTAATTGTTTGATGTTCATTAATAATGGATTACTAGAAAGACATTTCAGAAGTACTGTGTTTGTTTCAGAAATTCTGTTAAGTCAGTAAATCACAATAAATAATTAAAAGACTAATTAATTGTTGATCAGAGCTTCTTAAATGATTTTCAATAAGATTTATATTCCCACAACTTGTCATTACAACCCTAATTTCGTACGTATGATTCTGCAAACCACCAATTGAATGAGGGGTGTTTTGCTTGGGAGAGACTGAAAACCTACAGGATGCTACAGCAACAGGACCAGAGTAGGGCACTGTTGTCTGAAATTAATGTCTTTATCATAGAAAGTCTGACAGCATATGAATTAGGATTCAGAAAGAGTTGGCACATTATGGAAAATGCAAATGAAATGAAAGATGAGGGATCTTTAGAGTTCGTTCACCCTCTACTGTATTGAAAATACTGCAACAGCACATTATTTGATACTTTAACTTGTGAATTTAATTGCTTATTACAAATGTACATAAATATGATGACCGTAGCAGACTCCAAAAACAGGCCGAGGGGAATAACAATGTGACAAGTTTCAAAACTCATGTGATATGAAATGGGTAAGGTGATCGAGTATTAATAAAAAAGGAGTCTCAAAAAAAAAAAAAATGGCCCAGTCCCCAAAGAGCAAAAATGAGGGAGGCTCACCTATTTGCCAACAGATTCGTAATCTCACAATCCAGTACTTTGAGAACAAGAGCCATCAAGTGATGGCATCTGCCCCTGGCCCCAAATATTGAAAGAATGAAAATGCCACCATACCCCCTAAAATTCCAAGTTCAAAATGTTTCGATTGCAGCCAGAAAAAATACAGATTTCATCAACTTCGGATTAGCAAAAGGCACCACTTCAGATCATGATTAATGTGCACACCAAGTTTTTTGAAAAAAAAAAAAAAATATTGGAACACTTTTCAAGTTATGCTCCGGAAACAAAATGTTCACAGACATACGGACGGACAGATGGACAGACAGACAGACGGCCAGTTGCATCCATGACTCTATCCCCCCGCATTATATGGCGGGGGGGACAGTAAAAATGTTCTCAAAAGCCATCGTCTGCCATGGTGTCTGGATGTGCCACTGCACATGGCACGCATGACTCGCACGTTTGCAGGGCGTCATTAATGCACAAATTTTGAAACAAATTTTAGAGCAGCAAAATCATTCTATAGCTGACTCTCCTTTTTCATTCTGAAATTTCTTCACACTGAACTACTACTCCAGAATGGCCAACCCACCCGACAGAAATACACATGCTTTTATCTCAAAAAGCCCTTTAGTCAAACAAGGTAGTCTCAGCCATTTGGCTCCTATCGCCATTGAGCAGCTCTAGAAAGAATATATGGACTTGGTCAGCAGATGCTGTCTCCACTTCTTAATAAATGTTGATGAGTTACACCCTCCGCAGACAAAGAAGGGGAATTTGTTATTGGCATCACTCATTTCCATTGCTCTGAATTCCACCCTTTTCTCTCCAATTTTAAAGGCACAATTAACAAGACGGTGAACACAAAAGGGAAAACTTGAGAAAATTCTCATGCACTTGCCTGTTCTTGAGTCAGTATTTAAATTTGTTCTGCCAGGCGGTGTGATTGCAAAGGTGTTTTTTTGATTCGAAAAGAGCAAAAAAAAAAAAAAAACGTACCTATAAAGCCAGAAAAATACAGATTGTGCCAAATAACCGTTTAGGAGACAGAAACGCAGAGCAGGAAGTGAGAAATAAATGACTAGCGTTAGCCTAACCTTTCCGTGCATCAGGATGTCACCTCCTCCGGTGCTGACATGACACATTCAGAAAAAAGAAACCATTAGGGACAAATGTGTTCACTGATGAACGCTCCCCGAGCAGCGGGCTGCACACTCCTCATTCTGAGGCCCTGCCAGAGGCGGAGGGGTGTGGTGTGGCCCTGGGTGTACTGATGACAAGGATAAAAACATACTAACAGAACCTTCCACACCTTTCCATTCAAAAACATGTCACTTCGATGCCCAAGGTCAGCCATTTATTAATTACAAATGTATTTTTACAATACACGGTAGGTGTAGAAATTAAGTGTTTTTGATATACATACATATGTACAAACACAGATACACACTGTTCATATGTCATAGTACTTATACACACATCATTCTTACAATCTCCCTCCGTCTCCAAGATTCTTCATCACAACGCAGACATAGGCACAAACACACATACATATATTTCTCACGTGAACACACACACGCGCACACACACACACACACACACACACACACACACACACACACACGTATGCATGCACATACACAGCGACAAGAAATCAATACACTGTCAGCACAGAGATGAAGTCAAAGGGTGCTCTTTAAAATTACATTTTTATCATGTTCAGTCCTATAAAAAGACATGCATTAATATAATAAATCCAACAAATAATAATGAAGAAAGGTAAGAATAATGTGAAATATGATGAGCCCTGACATGAGCATAAGGGGGACACGACACAGTACCTGCTCAGGGAAGCCCTGAACCAACAGTGTGACTAAACACTCATTAAACCTAAATAAATAAGCAAACACATAATAATAAATACTGTACATCGCACTTCAAGTGATAAAATGCATAAATTCAGGTAAAAAAATAAAAGGACAAACAAGCAGACTGGTCCACTAGCAATAAAAAAGTGAAATATGACAGCAGCCAAGAGCAATAACACAGAACTGAGTGCAAAATACACGCGACTGAGGCCAAATCTGCTCAGAAGTGGGCTCCATTGAGCATGTGCATAAGGATAGAGGAGACTGACTGAGCACGTGCAGAAGGAAGAGAGAGACTCTGAGCATGTGCAGAAGGATAAAGCAGATGTCCAGGATACAAGAGACTAATGACTGCAGAATGATAAAGGATATTGACTGAGCATGTGCAGAAGGACAGAAGAGATTCAGCATGTGCAGAAGGGTAGGATAGACTAAGCCTGCGTAGAAGGATAAAGAAGGCTCACTGAGCATGTGCAGAAGGATAGAGAATGACTGATAATGTGCAGAAGAGGAGACTGACCCATGATCTGAGCATGTGCAGAGGGAGAGAGGAGACTGACTGAGCATGTGCAGAGGGAGAGAGGAGACTGACTGAGCATGTGCAGAGGGAGAGAGGAGGCTGACTGAGCATGTGCAGAGGGAGAGAGGAGGCTGACTGAGCATGTGCAGAGGGAGAGAGGAGACTGACTGAGCATGTGCAGAGGGAGAGAGGAGACTGACTGAGCATGTGCAGAGGGAGAGAGGAGACTGACTGAGCATGTGCAGAGGGAGAGAGGAGACTGACTGAGCATGTGCAGAGGGAGAGAGGAGACTGACTGAGCATGTGCAGATGAGTCACTCACTGGACCAGCACACAGGAAGAATCTGGAAATTTTTTACTCAGCTCACACTCCGAGACTTTCTCCAAGACATGAAGGAAAATTCAAGACTTCAAACTCAAATAATCTGCATCTCAAAGCACTTGCAAAGTCAGCCCACCTGAAATGAGGACTAAAAGGTTCATACAAAAAGTTTTAGTGACTCTGCAGTCCCAAATAATTGCCTGACGCTGAAGCACAGCTCAAGTTTCATTGTGGCTGGAGGATTTGTGACAGAAGGCCTTTTAAAACCTCTCACTTCTTTCACTTTGACCCAGTTTATGGTGCCTGCAACAGTGGAGAGGGTATAAGAGGAGGTTAGAGCGAGAGCTCCGACATGATCTAACGCACTCCTCAATTCTTCAGGTCCACATGACGCACCCGAAGAAGCACGCGCACACACACACACGCACGCACGCACGCACGCACGCACGCACGCACACACACACACACACACACACACACCACAGTTTTCCTGCTCTTTCTCTAATCTGTATTCAATGACGCAAAAGCTACTTTATTACCTCACATCAGAGTAATTCCTGAGACAAGAAATTTCAAAGATGTGCAAAGCAACTGGACCAGGGTCAGTACGACAGGGTTTCAAACACTCAGGAGCAGATGCTACGCTACCGCTAGAACAGCAGCCCATTCCGAGAATTTCCATGAAAGCATTTCCAAAGTGATTCAAAATGGTGTGTTGCAGTTTTTAAAAATTAAAATGCCCAATATTGTTCATTCGTAAATGTTCATCGCAGCCACAAATTTGGGTGGGCATGGAATTGACACCACAGTTCAGTCCAAGATGGGCTAATCGTTGTACATTGCAGTTGGTAAGGATTTCAGCAATGACACAATAGTATTGGTTTTTGCTCTGTGCTCCAGTAAAGGGATATAAATCATCAAATACAGTATTAAAGTGCAAACTGTCAGCTTCAGTCCAATGGCACTTCCGTTCACGTGTGGTGATCCTTTTAAATAAGGGAATCAAACTCGGGTGTCTGCAGGTTTCATCAATCAGCAGGTATTTAATGCCTTGAGAAAGAGGAATGCGGATTCTTCACTTAAATAGTGACTCAAATGAATCAGTTGTGCAGAAACATGCTAAAGACCAGCAGATACTGTGGCCTTTCAGGTTGTGAATTTGACACTCCTTTCCCCAGGAATTACAGCCACCTTGCCACCTAATGTCCAAATACCTATGAACTGCTTTGTGGGTTGGAGAAAGAAACTTCATGACAACCTCAAGAGACAATCTCGCTGGCACGAAACTAAAATCAGACCATACGATCCTTTACACGCCCGCAATAACTCAGGACGAGACACCCAGCAGCCACATCTTCTGTTACCTTTACACAGCAACAGAAGCCTCACACTTCTTTCATTGGGTCTTATTTGTACACATAAAGCACAGTGGTAGAATGAACAAAAACTGCATGAAATTAACAAACCAATGACTCCCTTGAGAATGGTAAAGCATGTTATCATTAGAGGAATTTTTTTCTTCCCATGGCTGTGGTGCACGGGCCCCAGAACATTCCAGCGAACGTCATGGACTCCACTGTTCCTGTCACCATGTGCGCGACATACTGAGCCTGACATCGCTCTCTTGGAGCATGGAATTCTCTAACTTGCATTGAAACATGCGATCCACTAAACCACGGCTCCAGCCTGCACTGCATGCATGACACAGCCCACTTCAGTACAGGTTCTCTTTGATTAGGTCCTGCAGGAGAGTCGGGGGACAGAGGTTGAACAGGCCAGAAGGGACTTTTCTCGAGATTTCCTAACAAGGGACAGTGGTCACATGACCCCAGCTATAGACCCGGCGAGAAAGAGAGGCCTGGTAGACGAATAGCCTGTCCACGGCATTCTGCAACACGATCAGATCACAGCGAGCTGCGATACCACCACCACCCCAGCAGAGGGCAGCCTTACACACGCATGGCAGGCCCTGTTGAGGCTGTCAGGGGCACGGTGGAGCCACAGTCGTAGTCCAAGTCCACTATGGTGTGAGTTCCGCTAACCAGACGCCCCTGAGGATAACTCCGACGCGCTATCTCCCTCTCCCGAAAACTCTGGATGTAGCTCTACAGAGAATGAGTCAAAGGGAGGGACATACCATCACTGCATGTTGAAAGGAATGGTCCTTCGAACAAACATAAAACAAAGGGCAGATTAAGTATCATATTTAACATAAGGATGCCGCCATCTATGAGCATTACATATACTTCATATTGCAAATAACTGGCTATGTCAGTCAGGTCATGGCTGAGTACAGAGCTGGAGGATTGCCCTGATTGTAAGATACACTGCCCGTCCAAAAAAAAAAGTTGCCCTTTAGTTTTAAATGAGCAAATACTCAAAAACCTGCGATTGAATCATTATTGCAGTGATGAATGTGTTTCACAGCCGCCAATAACTCTTTTCATCCAACATCTCATGAGTGACTGAATGACCAGTAACCAATGAATGGACTTTTTAATCCTTGATGGCACAGGCATATTCAAGGATGACAACGCCAAGATTCATCGGGCCCTAAATTGCTATAGACTGGTTAATTGAGCATAATAAATCATTTTCACGCATGAATTGGCCACCTCAGAGTCCGGACCTTTACCAATTGAAATCTTTGGGATGAGCTGGAAAAGGCTTAATGGAGTGGTTTAACTAACCTATCATCAATATAATATCTTGTCCAAAAATCAATGCATATGTGGTCAAAGATAGATGTAACATTGCATAAGATTGTTGAAACAATACCAGGACGAATGTGCACAATGATCAACGCTAAAGGGGGCCCAACAGAATAATAGTGTGCGATTTTTTTTTTTGGACAGGCAGTGAATATGAAGATGTCAATACATAAAAAGATGACATCATCAAGATGAAGCGAAGAATGGATGGCTGAGAGGATACAGCAGACAGAGCAAAGACCAACTAAAGGACTGACAGAACGAGTGAGAGATGCACAGAGAGAGAGGCCCGTATTCAGAAACGACACTCACACTAATTGAGTGAGAGTAAGCACTAAAACTTAGTTAGTGTCAGGTTATACTAAATGAGTCAGAGGTTGCCGAAACACTCATCTGCTCTCAGAGACCTCACTCACACTGAAAACAGCGTCTCTTTCTGAGTGAAGGTTGAGTGCAGGGATCACCTCCCTTGAGCCGCACTAACTTGCGCCGGTATTTCGTCATCATGGCTTTCAGGTGGTTACAAACATTGGAAACTCTGGATCATTTACAGCCACCTGCTCGACGCAATCGCAACTACGCAAATTTTAACTATAATGATGATAACGATGCCGGTAACTTACTGACTGACCACCTGGTTTCAGTGGTTACGAACTGCCCTGTGGTGAACTGGAGGTTAGCATTTGTGTTCCCACCAGTGGCTATTGGTAAACTGGCAATAGGGGAAGCTCAAAACCATCCCTTAAAAATAATGATTGGACATGACCTGTTTTCAATCATTTAATAAAATTTTATTTACTTGAACTCCAAAAATCCTAAGGATTATCATGTGTCGCCAGTTCTACTAGTTAAGTGAGGATGAACACTGATAATTATTGCCCTGTTTTCAATTCATTTAAATTACCATTGCAGAAACTCCGAAAACTCCTAACATTATCTGGTGTGGCCAGTTTTCATTAATGACGCATATCTGTCAACTCTCACGCATTTGGATTTCTCGCGCTTTTCTTTACTGATGGGTTGGAAAATTCTGCGCTCAGTGGCTCGTGGGGCGCGTGTGGATTGGTTTCCGAGGCTCATAGAGCTGTAAGTCACGAGAATCCAGTCTTTTCTACATTCTTAAGTGCTGAATGTAGAAGGAATTGTCCGGCACGTTTCACAGCTTGTTGCTTAGTGAGCCTCGCGGGCTGTCCTGCGCCTTTCGTGAGCCACTCGACCACAGAATTTATGAAGACATGCTGATATATACGTCGAAAGTGCGTATGTGCGAAAGAAACTCCTCAATTTTGAGAAGCAATGTATTACAACGTCATTAAAGATAAATTTAATTGTCGTTTTACCAATTGGTCTGAGAAACTTTCTAATCAAGAAAAGTAAACTGCATCAGGTTTAGGTCATTCAGCACTGAAGGGTGAGGATTGAGCCTCCCTTTGCAGCAGCCGACGCAACGCCTGTGGTACCCAGTGCCCACTACTGTCAGTTATGCTCGAGTGGCATTTATGAATATCACCTTGCGAGGAGTGGGACCGCTCCCTCGGTTAGTGGTCGGTCAATCTCTATCTCACACTCCAGTTATGTTTCAATCGTACTCACTATATGGTGAGTGGAAGGTGAGTGTGAGTGTTGTCTCTGAATACGGGCCATAGTGTAAGAGTAAGTGGAAGAGAGGGAATGAGAGATGCAGTGAGAGAGAGCGAGAGAAGCCAAGTTAAAGATGTTGATGGATAGAATGGGAGAAACAGACTGATAGATTCAGAGAGAGATGAGGAAAAAAGAAAGATATGCTGAGAGATAGAGTGAGAGAAACAGTGAAAGGTGCAGAGAGAGACAGAGTAGGAGAAATAGAGTGAGAGATGCACAGAGAGAGATAGGGTGGGAGAGAGAGTGATAGATGCAGAGGGAAACAGGTGAATTAGAGACAGTCTTACAGGGGAGAGCACATCTCCGTCGTAGCGGCGCACAGGGGTGGGCTTGCGGCGGTACGCAGGTTCGGGGTGCAGCTTGGGGGCGCTGGTGTGGTGGGGGTGATGATGACGCTGTTGTTTCTTCTTCTTCTTTCTTCCGTCTCTCCTCTCCTCCTTCTGTCGGATCCGCATCAGCTGTACCCGTCGCTGCTGACGGCTGATAATCACTGACAGAGACATAGGTCACAAAAATCATAATGGCTGCCATATGTGTCGTATATGTTTTACTGGACAAGAGCTCTTCAGAAAATACAGCCACACAAGAGCAACTCTCAAGAAGCCATTTTATATTTTAAGCAAATGATTTTTTGGGAAACGGGTAGAGAGACTGACAGTCCTGAGGCGAGAGGGACGAGAGAGAGGAGAGATCAAGGAGGCACAAGAGACAGAGGGAGATATTTAGGAAACGGCCATTAAAATCTCTACCACCCACACAATTTGCCCTCACTCTGCGTAAAGCAGGTAGTCAGAGCATCAGCTATTTTCACAGGATGTCTCTGGGCACGGGACTGTGAATGACAGAGCAATGACACGTACTTTAATACTTTCTGCCAAACGTTAATCCGGAACCTTTAGTTCATAGAGGAAAACTCATCGGAAATCAGACTACACCTGATCAAACTAGACCACAGACCTCAGAGGACAGTCATTACTCACAAGGTTTTGGTGTGTTCCAGCACCAGCAACTGATTTAGGCAGTTGATTGGCTGAAGAATCCACCAATTTGGTGGATGGGACCTTGTGCGCGTATGTAAGGCCGTTTCAAGTCAGCTGTTGTCAGCAGACATGCACATGCGGCAAGTATGTCAGGGCCTTTATTTTAGGCTTTTTAACACTTCAGGAGGTTACCACAAAACACATCTTTCAGCCAAGAAAGGTTTCCAACAATGAACTCTTCAAACTGACAGCAGGAGGATGTGGAGAACTGGAGATCCATTTTGCAAGCAGAGGATGGCATTGCATTGGTCACGTGCTCGATAGAGAAACCACAAACATCCCAGAAGTGCCCTCAAATGGACTCTGGGGGGTAAATGGAAAAGCGGCCATCCCAAATGCACCTGGCTGCAGAGGTAGAACTCCTGACTGCAGACTGGGAGAAAACCTCAGGGCACGAAAAGGATGGTCAGGGAGGGACAGAGCTAGTAAATGGCTTTTGTGCCACTAGGTGATAAAGACAAAGACAGAGCAGAGGCCAGGAGTTTGGCGGCCCTGACGCAGACTCACCCTCCGTGTGCGAGTATCCCTCAGCTGTCACCTTCCACTGGACGATGACCCCTAGGAGGGCGAGAGCGGGCCACACGCCCATGATGGCCCAGCTGAACCAGCACACTGGGCGGCGGCGCGCCGCGATCACCCGCTCGTACAGGTAACGCACCGCCAGCAGCATCTCAGCGAAGTAGTCCAGGGTGACGGTGATGACGGCGGAGCCGAAGACGGCGGTGGAGAGCGTGGTGAAGCAGCGCTGCCACTGCAGCGTCAGCACGGCAAACAGCATGCCGGAGCCCAGCAACGCGCCCAGGGGCACCCAGGCCGTGCGCGGGTGGTAGAACTCCTCTGCCACCGCCAGTCCTGCCACCGCCACCAGCAGGCCCAGCAGCAGCCCCACCATGAAGAGCCCCACGCTCCGCACCAGCATGGTGACCAGGCCGCACAGCACGCCGATGCCCAGACCGATCCCCGCGCTGGCCTCAACGCTCAGCTGGGTCTCCATCACCCGCTCCTTATAGCACAGCACGAAGATGATGATGGAGCCAAACATCAGCCCTGTCAGGAACATCACCGCTTTAAAGCAGCGGTATCCTGGAAGAGGATGAGGAGGGTAGGAGGAGTATTGAGAAAAACATGGTGGAGAAGGGAGAGAGGAGAGGAGAGAGGGAAATGGAAGATAAGAGGAGAATTAGTATCAAGTCAACTGACAGTCACAGGAAGTCAGACACCGAAAACTGAGGAGGTATTTGTCCCATCTATTATAGACGATTCACATTCAATATTTTATCATATAACTGCGGTGCTTTTCCCATACCCCAACACATGACATACTGTATTTTTGATATTACCCAAGGATAATATCACTTTTGTGAAAATTTCATTGGCTGAGAGCGTGGGGAAAGAAATAACGCTCCATGTTACGTCTTGCTCTTAATATGTAACCAAACTGAATACCAAGTGTAACACTGGTTAAATTGGTATGACTTAGCGTAATCGTTACTGAGCTATCACCAGACGATAGGGTTATCTGATGACAAGGTAATGCTGCAAAAATATTCTAAATATGGCAAACACTTCAACTAATATTGATATTTTTAGGTAGGTCTTTTTAGGTGGTTAAAATACTATTTTGCTGCTGGCCCATCCACGGCAGTACAGTACTTCGCTTCTGTGCTGTTATCCCCGCCTGCTTCTGCGAACTGGAAGCGTTACGATTGCCAATCGTGGGTAACAAACAGGCTATGGGTAAGTAATTCATACAACCTCAGTTAAAGAAACTGAACCAACCATTTAAGGTGCTGCTAGTCAAAATAAATACTTGCTAGCTTCTGTGTACGTATTTTTTGTGAAAAAAATTGAGGACGATGACAGGTATAAACCATGGAAATGGCTTAATCACAATTTATCACCGTGCATGTGAGATGTAGTCATCGACCTGTCGCCGAAGCTTAGTGACAGGTAGATGGATGGTTAAATACACTTAATGATTCGCAGGCTTTGGGATGACCCAAAATCGTTCCGATACCGACAACTTTATCGTCCACAGTCAAGTATTTATTTAAATTCAGTTTAATCAGAAATAATGAGAAAATCTACCCATACCACTAATCAAAATTAATGACAACTTGGAGGGACTTTCTTGACATGATGGAAACAAAATGGCATAATAACCAGATTTTCTGGAAATTCACATCACAGCTCTTTCTGCCTAGGAACGCCATGCTTGACTTCTCCAGGGGACTGTAGATTCACACTCCCCAGAACCGTGCCAATTCAAGTAGTTACAGGCTTAATATGACACCAGTTCCAAGCAGCAGATTTCCAAATGTCCATTCAACATTTTGACTCTCCGTGGCAAATGTTTTTTTCCATTTTCATTACATTTTCTTAGCACATCTTTATTGCTTTCCATGGAAAATGTTTTTCTGAACTGCACAAATGAAGATTCCAATTCATAATCCAATTAATTTCTTCCCACTTTGTGGCCCATCGAGGAAGCTCTGGTCCCAAAAAGGCCCCGTGGTCAAATATCGCAGCCTCCCCGAACTGCAGTTTTACACCATTGACAGGCACCTACAGGACACTACAAAGACCGTCAGCGAGAGCAGTCTCCAAATATTTACACATCCCGATGGCCTCACCAAAGAAGCAGTAGATGATGCCGAAGACGCAGCACATGGAGCAAATGACGGAGGGGATGATGTCATAACGGCGCTCAATCTCGTCCTCACAGCTGTGCAGACGCTCTGGGCTCCAGGGAGAGGGCAGTAGAGCCAGTGTGAAGCCCGGACCTTCGAGCATCGAGGTCATAGTGGCCCAGCGAAGGGACAAATGAACAGAGGGGCTAGGGCCGGAAGAGGTAAGGGGCAGGGCTGGGAGGACTAGGGGGCGCTTCCCATCCAAAGTTCTCCACCTGAGCATAACGACAGAACAAGAGCAAGGTGTAGCCTCCGACAGAGGACACATTTAAGAATCCATATCAATCAATAATTAATTGATTGATGAATAAATCAATCAAACTTTATTAATATCTCACAACTCATGCAAAAAAAGCAATCAAAATTGGTTGCACAAAATCATATGAATTACGGGGCATCAGATAGATGTTAAATGACAAACAAAAGAACCACAATAAAGAATTACATACTGAGAACAAAAAGGTGAATTAATAAGCAAAGATAACTACAATTCGGTAAAACAAACTTAACTGAAAGACTAAAAAGGTCCATTTAGAGCACTTTCTGAAATATGTCAACACACTCTTCAGGCAGGCTATTCCAAAGGCTGGATCCAAAATAACAGAACGCAACCTTTGCACAAATCTGCATCCAGACTTGTGGTAAAGCCAGGAGAGAGCAGCCAGAGGACCTGAGGGATGTAGCAGGCTCATATCTCAGAGGCATATTGGAGGAGAGTTAGGACCAAAGTCACTTAGAATGTATAACTCAATGAAAGTACCATAAAATTGATTGAGAAACTCACCTGTGACCCGTGCTAAGGCTTTAACACAGGAGTACAAGTCATTGGTTAACAGCAGAGGAGCGCAGTGCGGTAATCTAGCCTGCTAGGGATAAATGCATGGATTCATCTCTCACTGTTGGCCTGAGAAAGAAATGGCCATACTCTTCAAATGGAAAAAGGCAGATTTTTGTCACACTCCTGAAGTGAGAATCAAAAATTAGATCATTCTATCCTGGGTTTTTTTACCAGGTGTTTTGGACGTCGTGACTGCAGTTTGCCTGCTAGTTTCTCCCTCTGAGCCATGAGTCCAATGACTAACACGTTCTGATCTGGCTCAGACAGGAAAAATTTTGAGCTGTTGAAAAATGTGGGAGATAACAGACAATGCTAAATTTCACCAATATTCACTATCTTAACTATAATAAAATACACACTAGATTATTCAGGCAAGACACAAGACCACACACAGTGTTTATCCCACATGATCTCAGTCTGCCAATTCCAGGGACTTGGGATATCATGGAAAGTCACGTGATCAACGAGACTTAAGATATAAACAAACATGGAGGTGGACAGTTGCCATTGTCAGCTAGCTGCACCTACGCTTGAAAAGTTTTGCACTGAAAAACAGAAGATCAAGTAATGGCTGAGGGGCACAGATGACATACTGCTGACTGCCAGGTTTCCATTGTAAACAAATCCGCAACATCCGGTTGGTGTTGGTGATGATGCGCCCTGAGATATTCGCTCCCACTGGCTCCAACAGACTCAGCTCAACATTCATTTGCTGCTCTCGTCACACTGCGGGATTTCATACAGTAAATATGAAGGATGTAAGGATGATGATATTCACAACCCAAAATCAGGGAGGCTCCAGCTCTCAAGGTGACCTAAAGATTACACCGTGAGCCCTTCACATGACAGGATCATACGGGCCAACAATTGGTTCCGAACAGCATGATGTCAAGAACGACCCTGCGATTGTCAATACGAACAAATCGGGCCCAAAATCAACCTGATAATCTAGTGGGGGGGCTGGCATTATTTTTCAGTGATCTACTTTTACAGTACGAGTACATGGTGAGTTTCGGTTGTTGTCTGCGTTTTTTGATCTCCCACTTCGACATCTCCTTCTCAGCACACCTGTTCCTTGTTTCAAGCTGATTTACGGCACATCATCTTAAGCAGGCCAGCTGACTGTAATCTGCAGTTAACCTGCCTGTATATGTGCAGTACTTCATCTACCCTTCTGTCAGATTGTCACCTTGCATTTATTCACTGGACATCTGACCTGCTAGCTTGCCAGCTACTTGCCAGTTTACTTTCCTCTGTTTGGCCCCCCAGCTCAGCCCGCCTGCTCTCCCCTGCTGCAGCTCTGGGGTAGTTTTGTGTCCATATCTGCCAGTCCAGATTGGTGCCATGTGGTCGTTACCTGCTGTACCCACAACTTCCCCTTGGTTATGAGTTTTTGAATCTAATCCTGGTTTGTCGTCTGGATTTGTATTCCTTTGTATCTTGTGAAAATGATACAGTTTTTGGAGGGCATCAATGGCATTTGCGTCATCAGAGCTAAGTATCTTCTTTTAGCGTAAAATTTATATAATGTTTCTGAATGGTATTGCCAAGGGGAGGCCTATACAGGCTGTAACGAGAGGGGCCTCGCGCTGAGCCTTGTGGAGCACCACAGGTAATGTTGTAGCTCCTAAGGCCAGTTAAGACCAAAGATTCAAGATGAGAGGAGTCAAAACTTACAACTACTAGCACTGCACCAGCCTGCAATGTTCAAAAACCTGCCAGGATACCATACAACAAAACAAGATGGCATATCGGTTCCATAGCACTGACTCGATTTATGACTCTCTATGTCTCTAGCTGTAGGCTTTTTAATTTGTTGGCAGCTGGATAATTTGCAGTGTCTTACAACATGAATTATGACAGTGATAGTGAGAAGCTACATTTTAAGGCTAGTGTAGATACTAGCATGGCTGTTTCTCAAAAAGCTGAGGATGTGATCCTCTATTTCTCTTTCCTGTGTTTGTTAAATCCATTTTACAGTTTGTGACCGACTCAAACAGCTGACATCAAGGCAAGTTGGTGCAGGTCAGAAGCATTCAATTGTTGGTCATTTTTCTTCTCTTTTTTAAGAGATAGGACTGAAACCAACTGAGAACAGTACCAGACAGACCAACATATTCTGGAATTCTCCCTAAAAGAATAGAAGTGTCACCTGTACCAAAAGCTGCATGAAGGTCAAGAAGAAAAAAAAAACCCAGCAATTTTCTTGGCATAAAATTTTTCCTATGATCACTGACAACTCTTACCAAGGACATCTCTGCACTGAATCTGATTTCTGCTCTTAACATCCACAAAATTTCACTAAAAAAAGAAAAAATGATAATAAGCCTCAAATTCTTTTCAACTGAAAGATGAAGAATGTGTTCGCAGAGAAGGGGGTTTGTCTCAAGGGAGTAATTGTCAGTAGTTAGTTGCATTGATTGGCAGTTAAAAATGGCCTTAAAGAGTTTTGCAGAAATGCGATCAAGAGCACAGGTGGACAATTCAATTCCAATTCTTGCCATTTCTGCCTTCACCAGCAAAAATGACTTGTGTGTCCTTATATGAAGAGACAGGAGCTTAGCAGCCTGATATCACTGCTAACCTGACTGACCACTGTCCTGTTGGTAATCTTGTCCCTGAGCTGTGCAGCTCTTCACATTTGAATGTGGAAAATTGATTACTGACCTTCAACAGAAATTAACTGTTCAGACATCGGCTGCTGAAAAGAGTATACACTAATTTTTTTGGATTGTTTTGGATTATCAAAAAGTCTTTTTGCCAAGTGTATTTGTCTGACAGTCCTGACCTCTTAGCTGTAGTAGTCCACCCAAAATACAATAGTAGAAATATAGTTACATTTTTTTTGCCATTTTCTTTCAACTACTGGAAAGTTTCTTTTAAATGTCATGATTTCATGGTTTTTCAATGGCAGGCTGTGGTTAGAAATGAATATTTTTAGTCTAGCTAAGTGAGGCCACAGTATAAATGAACATTGGGATAAAATCACTTACAACATCATGCGCAGTTTCCTTTGAGATGTAATGAAAAATATTAAGTCAGCCTTTGAGGAAAAGACACCATTTCTGAGTCAATCAATTCGTGTTCATTGGTTAAATATCAACAAATGCTGTAAAAAAAAAAAAAAAAAAAAATATATATATATATATATATATATAAATGATCAAATATTGCTATATGTTCTACAGAGCATATGTCACTATAAAACCTTGACCTGTGAAGAGACAATGGGTTCAAAAACTACCCAAAACTCAGCAACGGCTTCGGGAAACAATGGAGCCCTATAGGTTGATAAACTAAGGTGCCCGCTAGACATAAGCCACAATGCCATAGCCGAAAGATTTCTATTTGAGGCGAAACATTTCTTATGGCTCTACGCCATGTGCCTAAAGCTTTCCAGTGATGCTTTGACCGTAAATAATTATATTTGATCCGAGCGCATCACTTAGTTGCCAGATTCGCCTGTCTGAGCAGGGCACAAACTTGCGATTCCCAAACCACATAGCTATGGGAGAGGTTTTGACGACACTGATTGGTCACTTTCAAATTGATCACACCCACATGACCTCCTTCAACCATGATTTGCAGCTTCTGCTAAGACCAAGTGGACAGTTCAGGCAGAGACATTATTTCATAGCTCGCAAATTTAAGCTGCGTGACACCCGTAGGTATGCAATCGCATTTTACGTCACTCTTCAGATTATACGGCCATCTCGTTAGCTAGCTAACGTGATTTAATCTTTGAAAATAATCATCATATTTAAATGATATCATTTGGCTTTTACCCTATCTTCACAAGCTACCTGGCTGTAAAAGTGATCTCTTTTGAGCTAGGAAACAAATTCCGCACTCTACCATAAAATCATCAGGGAGAATGTTCAGCCATCGGCTTGTGACCTAAAGCTCAAGCGTAGTTGGGTCATGCAGCAGGACAATGATTTGAAGCACATAAGTAAATCCATATCTGAATGGCTCAAAAGAAAAAAAAATTAATGTTTAAAGTGTGGCCAAGTCAAAGTTCTGACTTGAATTCGCTTGAGATACTGTGGCATGATCTTAAACAGGCAGTTCATACTCTACAACAATTCAACATGGCTGAATTAGAACAACTCCTCTATTGCTAGTTATCACAAACGTTTGATTGCAGTGATGTTTCAAATGGGTGCGAAGGATTTGGAATAACTCTTCACCTTCAACAAATGATTGAAGCCCCATTGGCTCGCCCCTCCCTTTCCCCATTATGACCACAAATGAGGACCCTAGCTATATCGATGGAGATTCCATTTGACGCCTTGGGGATGCCCCCATTTTCAATCAATGGGGCAGCGAGGGAAAAGGTCCACTGATATACATATAGGCATCATATGTAGTCATTATGGGGAAAAGAGGTAAAGCTGCATTCCGTGGTTACTCATGCTGTCTTATATAAAGATTAGTTGGATGTTCTGAAACATTTACATGTCAAATAAGCAAAAACCATGCATATCAGGAAGAGGGCAATGTCTTTTTCACAGCACAGGGAGCTAAAAAAAAGACTGAAAACTATAAGATTAGGAGAGATGGATCAAAGTGAAAACAGAGAGAAGAAAACTGTAGGAGTAGGAGGTCACAGAGACACATCGACTCTTCAAAATCCAGAAAGTAACAGCTGTCGTACCTGGACGGTTCGCAAGACTGTACAGCCGTTATTCACCATAAACTTTATTACTAACACTGGGGAGCAGTTATTCGCTGAAGGGTCTATTACTCAGACCTTAATACGTTCACCTGCAAATTCTTTTCTTACTGGCAGAGTTTCATAGATAATTTAACTGAAAAGCGATTTACAGTTGCTCAGACAAAGTGGATGTCAGACATTCGAATTAAGGGCCTTATTCAGGGGCCCAACATCTCCACACTTTGTAACGTGGCTAAAGTATGGCTTGGACCCCCAACCCTCTGGGCTCCAGAACCATAAACTAAAGCCAGAGGATCGACTGGAGCACAAAATAACAGCGTGCGTTCACGGTGATGTAATACACTCAGACCTTGTGTTTCCGATATGCATCCCTCTCATACAATTGAGACGTGATCATATGCCATTATTACCCTCTATCACCACTGTGCTAGACATCCAAGATAAGAAAATTGGGCAGAAATATGAAGAGTCTGGCAGCAGCAGCCATAATATACAGTTTCCTTCTCATTCAGTTATAACTGGAAACCACAAGAGGAGATGGGGAGATTGTACCGGGAATCAGTCCTGGCACAGCCACAAATTCCAGCCCAGAGTCAGTCTGGCTACTGCGGGATCTCAAAATGAACTAAAACAGCCGGCTGCACTGCTCGGCGCCAATACTATCGTACAGGGAGTCAGCGGTGTGTTTGACCGGAGAAGAATATCTTCACAATGAGTATAGGCATGTATTGCACTTAAAACACCCACAGGCGTCAAACCTCTCGAGTGACAAACATTCCATGCACATGTGCATTTGTTCTTGCTCTCACTCACCCTCATACATTTATGAGGCCGAATGGGTTAAAGATTCAATTCTTATACCACCCCTGCTGCCCACCCATACCACGGAAAACAGTCACCGACACCATGTTCCCTGGCACAAACCAATTGTTTGATAATCAGTAAATAATTAAGTCTGATTTAGAGCTCTTTTCATAACATTATAGACTAGAGGTCAAAGTGCACAAGTTTTAAATTTACTGGAAGCAGTCAGACATAATCACTGACTTTTCTGCACTGACTAACCAGAAGCAGAAATATGTGTAGCACTGTAAGAAAAAACATTTTCTGACTACAATAAAGTAGGACAAATTACAAATAATAAATAAATAAATAATAAATAAATCCTATTTCTTCTATGGCAGTTTAGTTTCAGGGAATAGTACTGAGACGACAGCCACACAGCACCTGCAGCTTGGCACAGATGAATGCTAACACTGTATCATGAATACTAATACTGTATCATGAATTGTAAAAAAAATTATGGACTAAGTCACAGTGATATCAGCCACTGACTTACCTCGGCCTGGGTGAAAAGCATTTCATCACGAAGAACCTCAGCCTTGTCATACAATTTGAGGTCAGAGTGTGTGCACGTCATGTTTTTCTGTTCAAGTAATCACTGACTGGGATGAAGAGAGATCAATACCGGGGCCAACCACAGTGGCGCTAGTGAGCAAGGTCTCCCATCCAGAGCAAGAAATAAGCCTCAAAAACCAAGGCCAGCCCTGGCTGCTAGATCAAGTCTCCCTGGATACCACAGCAAATAGCCAAAAATAACATCATATCCATGGCATGCATTGCAAATGGACCATGGAAAGAAGCTGAAAAGCGCGAGTGAAACGTAAGAGAGTAGGCAGGTCTGCACAGCCCAGAGTTGTGCTGGGACTCAGGGTCGGAAAATTATGCTGCTAGTCTGTGGGGAATGAGCTCAAAGCATTTTCCACACTGCCAGTTCTCCATCCACAAACACCATCTCTCTCACCTTCTCATTCTCATATTTCAGTCCTATGATTCCCGTCTCTCTCCACCCCTCCCCTCTATAATAAGGCTGAGGCACCAAGTGTGTCATCACTGCAGTGTAGTTCCCGCGCTGATGACACAGTGCAGTGTGTGTTTTCAGTGCTGAGGATGACACAGTGCAGTGTGTGTTTTCAGTGCTGAAGATGACACAGTGCAGTGTGTGTTTTCAGTGCTGAGGATGACACAGTGCAGTGTGTGTTTTCAGTGCTGAGGATGACACAGTGCAGTGTGTGTTTTCATTGCTGAAGATGACACAGTCCAGTGTGTGTTTTCAGTGCTGAGGATGACACAGTGCAGTGTGTGGTTTCAGTGCTGAAGATGACACAGTGCAGTGTGTGGTTTCAGTGCTGAGGATGACACAGTGCAGTGTGTGTTTTCATTGCTGAAGATGACACAGTGCAGTGTGTGTTTTCAGTGCTGAGGATGACACAGTGCAGTGTGTGTTTTCAGTGCTGAAGATGACACAGTGCAGTGTGTGTTTTCAGTGCTGAGGACGACAGCGCAGTGTGTGTTTTCAGTGCTGAGGATGACACAGTGCAGTGTGTGTTTTCATTGCTGAAGATGACACAGTGCAGTGTGTGTTTTCAGTGCTGAGGATGACACAGTGCAGTGTGTGGTTTCAGTGCTGAAGATGACACAGTGCAGTGTGTGTTTTCAGTGCTGAGGACGACAGCGCAGTGTGTGTTTTCAGTGCTGAGGATGACAGTGCAGTGTGTGTTTTCAGTGCTGAGGATGACACAGTGCAGTGTGTGTTTTCAGTGCTGAGGATGACACAGTGCAGTGTGTGTTTTCAGTGCTGAAGATGACACAGTGCAGTGTGTGTTTTCAGTGCTGAGGACGACAGCGCAGTGTGTGTTTTCAGTGCTGAGGATGACACAGTGCAGTGTGTGTTTTCAGTGCTGAGGACGACAGCGCAGTGTGTGTTTTCAGTGCTGAAGATGAAACAGTGCAGTGTGTGTTTTCAGTACTGAGGATGACACAGTGCAGTGTGTGTTTTCAGTACTGAGGATGACACAGTGCAGTGTGTGTTTTCAGTGCTGAGGATGACACAGTCCAGTGTGTGTTTTCAGTGCTGAGGATGACACAGTGCAGTGTGTGTTTTCAGTACTGAGGATGACACAGTGCAGTGTGTGTTTTCAGTGCTGAGGACGACAGCGCAGTGTGTGTTTTCAGTGCTGAGGATGACACAGTGCAGTGTGTGTTTTCAGTACTGAGGATGACACAGTGCAGTGTGTGTTTTCAGTACTGAGGATGACACAGTGTAGTGTGCGTTTTCATTGCTAGAGATGACACAGTGCAGTGTGAGGTTTCAGTGCTGAAGATGAATCAGTGCAGTGTAGGTGCTGTAAATGATAGAGGACAGCTAGTAGTTTAAGAACAGATGACTCTGTGCAGCTTGTATATTTTGTTCTATAGATGACTCAGGGTACTGTGTAGTGTCATTGCTGTAGATGACATAGTGCTATGTGTAGTTTTAGTGTGCGTGCACACATGCATGTGTATGAGTGTACAAAACAATTGACTAGACAACACCTGAGAGAACATCTTTCGAAGATGAATGAATTAACAGTTTCAGTGAGAGATCAAACTACAGTGAGATGCAAGCAGAGTGCACAGAAAGCTTGAATGAAAATCATGAAATGTGCAGGCATAAATTATGGGGGAAAAAAGCTTGTAGACGCTACTCTTATTTTAACATACGACCTCCTGTCTGTAGTCATAACAACAGAGGAATGCTGGATTGTGGGCAGGTTATTCAGTACTCAACCAATGACAGGGCTGTGTGACCTCCATAGCAACAGCTCATGAGCCAATCACAGACCCTGCCTGTTCCAAAGAGCATTGTCTGTATTGCAGGTCCATTGACTAAATCACTAACAAGAGAGGGGGCATGTAAACAGCCAATCACAGAACATGGCCTGAACCTGAACCTGACAGAGGATAGTATGAGGACAGGGGGTGATGCAGAGGGGGAGAACAGACAGAGACAAAGAGATGGAGAACTGGCAGCTGAAAGAGATAAAGCAGCCTGAATCACACTGTATACAACCACCCCTGTGCTCCATGTAAAGCCTCATCATCACCTCGAGCTTTCAGGGCGTCATCAATGGCAGGAAGTGACCTTCCGGCCCATTACCCACCACCACTGCAGAGCACATCACCCCCAGGGCAGGGCACAACAGCCACACTTTACACTGCCTGGCCCAGCCTAAAGCTGATACAAGCCGCCAACCGCAGGCTTTCTCCAAAGCCTCAGGACACAGTGTAGCCGGTTTGTCCACGCCTGCAGCTTTGATATGCCTTAATCACCCTCGATCACCTCCCATACAACACCGCCTGGATTAACACCGTCCTCTGATTAAGAGTGCAGCTAGATGCCACATCCTGCTAGCATGCTGTCAGCGATAACCCATAGCGGCACATGGGTATATAGGCTCTCGGCTGGCACTGCAGTAGCACTGGTTGAGGAGGTTATAGTTTCTCCCACACTGTGCCCGGCTCCAAGCTCACCTCAGAGGGAGAGCTGCAGGTTCAAGCCCCAGTCAGGGCCGGCTGTTACACTCATCTTGAAGGTACTCCTGCCAATTTTGCCATCAAATTTGCCTGAACATAACTCTCATGAATATGGATATCTGCTGATTGAAGTCACTTATTTACAGTGACAAAACAGCGGATCTTTGCGGGAAAGTCCGACAACCGAGCTGAGCGGTCCAGGTCTGATAAAAGAACACTCTCGCGCAACTTATGCAACCAGATTCCAGGCATAAAACCTACTGCGAGAGTCCATCGACCAATGAGACGACACATACCAGGTGAATGATACCACTGGTACCACAGCACCTCCGCGGCCAATCAAGCGCTGCTCCACAGAGCTCGCATCTACAGCAGTCATTGGCTGAGTCCATTTCAATTAGGGCTGGGAGAATTCATTGATACAATTGTGTATCGTGATTTTTCATTCAACAATATAGTTTACGATTCAAATACTGTGTGATACATATTGATGAGTTAATATCCTTTATTTGTCATCAAACAGGCATTAAAATTTGAGAAGAAGTAGCAGCTTTGCTAATTTAATGACTTGAAAATATCAAATGAGAGACTGCTGGAAATAACCTTGTCTCATTCCATCTGAGATTTTTGTTATGTTCAACATCTGAAATACAGGGTCCATGTGCCGTGAGGAAAATTATGCAAAGCTGCTCTTTGATGAAAGAACGGCATCGAAGAACTGGATGAGATCTCGCGCAACGAGGGAAAACGATGATGATGATGATGAGTCTTCATGGTTCTCATTGTCAGGTTGAGTCTTCCTGGTTCTTATGGTTATACAAGCCAAAACTGAATTTCACTTATTGTGGCTCCACACAAAAGGCTGCCTTGGCTGTGACAGAAGACGGTATCTTTAGGTTAGCCTGCTGCTGCTTAATGAATATAAATGAAACACTGATACTGCACTTCAATTCATATCCTAGAATCCTCCTCCATGGGGCATTTTGGTACTGCAGTGCAATATGCAATGCAAAACTATGACCAATGCGATGCTCGCATACCCTCGCGTCACTGAAAGTATTGGTCAAACAAATTTTCAAGCCAAAAATTTGAATGATTTTTTCTCTAAAATTTCAGGCCCTGAATAGGTGTGTGAAACTACGAGTATATTAAGCATAACATATTTTTTAGATTTACTATTGATCAGTAAACCACTTTCACTGGGATATAGACAAGCATCGTGATACGTCTTGAATCGTGGCACAGATATTCGCATATGTGTCGTATTATAAACAAAGAGTGTCATCCTAGCCATAATAACAATCCAGGGTTACATGTAGAGCTGGTCACTGAATTAAGACCAAAGCTAACCAGGTAGACACAAGACATGATAAAAGCCGCAAAAGCAATTAGAACCAGATTAACACACAGCTGTGCAACTGATCTCATTTTTATACCGCAGAAAAAATCAGCCCAAGGTGTTAAGGGCGAACAGACAACCCAAATGCACTTTCCGGTGAGTGTTTTTGTAGTAATTAACTCCCTGGCCTAGTTTCACCGAGGCTGCAGAAGGAGAGGAGGTGCAGTTTACTCTGATGCAATAAAAACAACCTTACATAACAATAATTCTACTGTACTGTGCTTCACGTCAAATAAATAATATCACATCTACATTAAAAAGCTTTTAAAAAAACAAAAAACGAAACACACAGCAAAATGAAATGACAACATTGAGATTTTTTCCATTCTTTTGTGCACTGATTTCCCATGGGTGTTCACACCAGAGGAATATGCTCAACATTTCAGCCGTCGTTAATGTTAATGTTAATATTAGCTCAGGCAGGGACAGGAGGGATGTTTTTACAGAGTGCAGGTAGAGTGTAAGGACTGATCGTGGGGGACGGTGGGATGGTCTGGATGCTGGAGTTGTGCTTGGGGTAAATCTGGTTAATCCTGTGGGCTCCGGGCTTAGCCTGCATTAAAGAGCACTGCTGCCAGCACACTACAATCCCTCTTCCATACTTCCCAGACAGGGTCTCAGTGACCCAACCTTTGGGACATTTTTACCCGAAAAAGCATGCCACGTCTTGCCACCAACAATGAACTCAGCCAGCTGATTACACTACTTTGGCCTGGGAAATAGAACTAGGACATAATTTCAGTTTTCCCTGGGGGTATGCAGGGGCAGGAAAAACACATCGATTGGCCGAAACATATCACCTTGTCGACGTCTGTCTATGGCCAGCGACAACATATTATTATAAGGGACTCTATGGTATAATAAGAGAAATCATAGATCTATGGATTTCACAAGCCTTTCTTCTGCAGCAGCAGGATGCAGGCGAACAGGATGAATCTGTCCCTTTCTTACCTCAGTCTACCTCAACGACTCATCCACAGACTCGCATATAGAGAACTGGATGTCGATGTGTTACACGGCTACCGTGGTGTGCAGCCAGCTATTAAGGTAAAGAGACGTATAGACACTGGTGTATTAATACGAACTGTCCTTTCACTCCAAATTCGTGAAGAAAGCAATTAAAGGACATGAAGCCCAGGAGAGCAGGAGCGTATGAACTTGCTTTGTAACCGACTGAACAAATGATGCGCAGATAACTGGTCCGAAGATCGACAGATCTGAGTATAAGCATACAGTTTCAGTGGAAGCAGCGCTAATCCAAGCGCACAGAGAGGTAATTGAGCACGAGAGCAGTGTCTGTCGGGGGAAAAGTTTAGCTATACTCTCAATCAAACTCCGAAATGGCTGTCCATGCACAGTCAGTGGCTCCAACGATGTCAGTTGCCATTTGTGCTTTGACATGAAAGTGAGTGCAGCAGGAGTTTCCCTCTGATTGATAAATACAAGCGATCTCGTTGGTTATTAATAACCACCAATCCGTACCGAATTGTGGGGGAAGTCCCGCCTTCTCACCGACAGGCCACACCCAACTAGGGAGGGTATTTTCTTTTTAATTTTGTTAGGAAAAGCGCATGGGACCTCAAAATCAAAAATGCAAATTCAGGCAGGGCAGTCTGTCATGAAAATGAAAGAGAAAAGTGGCGAACTACCTTAGCGATTTAATTATGAGACAGATATTGCGTCTGCTTCTTGAAAAAGCAAAACCATTATCGAGACTGTATTTGCTTTATGAGATGTTGATAGCTGTTATTAATCAACACTTCATTGGTATCAAATGAAAGAGGGAATCTCAGACAATAGATATAACAGAAAATCGGGCTGGAATATCGCCAGGTTGGCTTTTATTTACCAAGGTTAAGTTTGACATTACGAAACACAAATGACACTATCAGTATCTCGTATGTCCCCCGTTAACGTCGCGCACGGCGGTACACCTGCGTCTCATAGACATCACCAGACGTCTGATTGTTGCTTGCGGAACGTTGTTCCACTCTTTGGTGAGTGCTAGTCTTAGCTGACGTACTGTAGCTGGCGGTAGTTGACGTCTCCGGATTGCTGTATCCAGAATGTCCCACAAGTGTTCAATAGGTGAAAGATCTGGAGAAAATGCAGGCCAGGGAAAGATTTGCATGTTTTTGGCCCAAAGGAACTCCATACAGATACGTGCCACGTGCGGACGCATGTTGTCCTGTTGGAAAGTCAGTTAGTGATGTTGGAAAAACGAAACGACGACTGGATGGAAAATTTCCTCACGGTAATGGACAGCGTTGAGGTTTCCTTCAATAAAATGAAGTTTGATTCGGTGTGCAGCAGACAGTCAGCTGTGATATAACGGGCAGACGCTGGAGTCATAACATGTGGCCTACTGGATCTGGGGCAATCGGCCGTGTGTCCAGTGGCATTAAAAAAGGTTCTGAAGCAACAAATTGTCGCAGAATGCTCACTGAATTGACGGGTAACTCTATCTACCCGACTTCCGGCCTGTAGTATCCCAAACGCGCCTTCTCGCTGAACTTTTGTTAGTCATTTTCACTCATTTTCGGTTAGACTTTTATAGGCCCCATTGTCTATGAGGAACTCAAAACAAAGATGTTTGTGTTAGGACAATGGTATTACTCAAACCCAAGCACAACCAAATGTTTGGTTCCGGACAAATGGCGGCACCAGAATATGCGCTATGACCGTAAAAATTTGTTTGGTAGAAGTATTCAACTCCAAAAATAACTCAGAACAAAAGCATCTTTTTCAATGGGTTTGTCAAAATTTGGTACCAGATTACGTAATTGCGTTTCTTTTTTTGGTCAGTATACATGCTTCCATAATATCTACCCATATGCTAAAAATGAGAAGCCAATATTTTTGTTTTGTGAGTTATCGAGTTAACGGCTAAAATCTGCGGACGAGGCGGCTGCAGGTGGGGCGAAACCATGATATCCCCGAAACTCGTATTTCAGGGATATAATTACAGCACGTCTCAAACCATTGCACATAAAAACCTCATTTTTATGCAGAAGCAGGTCTCTATAACTATCATCACAAACACAACTCCTCCTAATAAACAAAATGCTTTACCAAGCTGGCAGGTTCTACAACCATTGAAACAAGCCAAACATGACTTTGCGCTGAGCATTTTATCAGTATATATTCTCAAAAAATGTCCAGAATCCAAGATATATTTCTGAGCCATCTCACACTTTTGAATACAAAGAGAATGATCAACAAGCAGGAAAAGTAGTTAACATAATGGTATTAATTATTTTTTCCTTGGCTATTATTAGTAAATTACAGAAGGATTTGTTACTGAATTATTTCTCAAATCTTCCCTGGACAGATACAAATTAAGCAAATATCAGCAATATTACAAAAAAAATTGCATTCATTTTAGAAATTACCTCATGTTCAGACAATGCATTTTCACCAGCAGCTAAACCTAGGGGGCGCTGCAGCACCCACAGCATCCTTGCTTCCCACAGCCTTTAGTTGGGGGCATTATATTACCTTTATGTGTAGCCTGCAAAAGTACTGGGTCCACGTTCCCCAGCCCAAACACCAAGGGAAATTGCAGATGCGCACCTCACTGATGAACTGTTCCAGTAGCGTTTCCAAATCCAGGTGACCTGAGCAAAACAATGGGGAGGACCTGCTTTGTGAAGCTGGATTGTGCATCTCTGGTTCACAACTAGAAAAGTTCAATAGGTTTGGAGCAGGTTGGGAGGCAGGGATAAATATAAGTTCGGGAGGCATATAAAAACTGCAGAGCTCCGCAAGAAGTTCTGCACGCCGGCGTTGACGTGGAGGCTGAATCACGACTCATAAGCTTTAGCAGCAGGTTGCTGAAAAAAAGCTGGCGAAGTGAACATGCTTTATCTGAGCTGCTGTCTCTAACCATGACAGGGTGGGCGGCTTCCTCCGCAGCCATTGGCCAGGCCCACGTCTAACCGCCGCGAGTGAGAATACCTCATCGAGCAGCAAGCCATCTTGTCATCGTGACAGACCCTGCAGGCCTGGGCAAAAGCACATGGTGACAGGACTGGCGTCAGCGTTTAGTCACGCCTTGCGCCCACTGTCTGTCCCCCTGCCAGCTGCCAGTCGTGCCCACGCCGAAGTGCGTACTCACATAGAACACACCACCCCCCTCCCCGCGGTCAAACCTGCCCTGCAATGGCTCCTACAACCTCCTGAACCTCTTGACTGACCCATGGCTGTGTGTATTAAGGCCTACATATCATTCATGTAAAGCAGAACTGAGGGTATAAGTACAACGTGTGGTGCTACATTCTGCTCTTTCTATATAATGGTACTATTTATTCACAACTCTCCTCCAATACCCCTTTGAAAGGAAAGTTGCCTGTACCTTTAACTGATGAATGGACATTACAGATGCTTGATTTATTGTTGAATTTCCCCTTGCATGTACTTTTGTGAATTCACGCATAAAAATGAAATATATTAATAAGTGTTTTTCCAGCAAAATATACCGTAAATATCTGTATGCATGAACACTTTGAAATATTGCTCATTTTTAGCATTCATCAAGGATTAGTCCAATTACACTTATTAAACTTCTTATTAAGGAATACATTATTGAGTATTTGCCGAGGTTATTTAGAGACATTCCCAGCACAGTAATTTCTCTGCATTAAAGATGAGGCCAAACGCCAGATGGTCTGACGAGCGCATCTTTGAAATTGTTTTTTTTGTTTTTGGACAAAATGGACAAAGTGTTCTCTGGGCCAAAGAGAAGAAACACCATCCTGACTGTTATCAGCCGCATGCTCAAAAGCCAGCATCTGTCATAGTCTGGGACTGAAGTATCGCTCTTGGCATGAGTAACTTGCATCTCTGTGAAGGCAACATTGACACATAGAGGTACATATGCATTTTGGAGAAACACATGCTGCTTTTCATACATTATCTTCATTGGAGATGCCCTTGCTTGTTCCAGCAGGATAATGCCAAGTCACACCCGGAATGTATTACAACAGCCTAGCTTAGTAGTCATAAAGTACAGACACTAGACTGGCCTGCCAGCCGTTCGGATTTATCGCCCATTGAAAACGTGAGGCGGATGGAGACATGTAAATTATGACTATGAAGAACATGACTGTTGACCAACTGAAGTCCTATATCAGGCAAAAATGGAAACAAAATTTGTTTTTGAAACTCTAAAAATTAATGTCCTCATTTCCAGAGCAGTATTAGGTGCTATTTAAAGGAGGTGATGTTACACAGCATCTTTGCTTGGACATGCTGCAGGCATCACATTTTGAAATGGCCATTATTTTCAAAAAGGTTAATGTATAAAAACATTATTTATGACAGATTTTATCTTTGTACTTTTTAACGGAATACCAGCTCAAAGGAATTTGCAAATTACTGTTTGCTGTTTTATTTCAATGATACCCATTGTCCTAATTCATAAGAAATTGAGGATGTTGTCATCTCTTGACAAAGAATGGCAAAAATGAGCTTGTTTTCTTTCCGGCTTTTGTTCCCCATTGGATTTGTGACTTGGGGAGAGTGAGTACATGTAAATTCGAACGGCTTCATGAATTTGTGCAAAAGTACCAGTCTTTATGTCATTCAGACGGCTCGGTGCCCCTGCTCACGATCGAAGTCATTACACTGCTGCTGACAACCTGCTCCTGGTGCGTCATCGCAGTGTGTGGCGGTGGCATCTGACTCAGGACAGTGTGTTGAAATGCCAACGAGAACAAGCAGTGCTTTGACCAGCTGTCCATTCCCAGACGCTTATCAGTATGGGAACATAGTGGTGTCAAGATCTCAACTAAGCTGAAAGTCCCCAGATCCATCACATTCACCATACTGCTTAACTCCAGCTAAACTTGGACAGTGCATCAGAGATGTGCAGAAATACTTTATCCTTTCCAACTCAATTGTCTCTGCAAGCTCTTTAAGGTCATGTAGCAGGATGAAGTCCCTGGCACACACACGCTCGAGTGGTCAGGTTTGCCAAGTGTGCAAGACCTATGTTGCTGTGTAAGACCCAACTACACCAGGCAGGGAATGTTATGAGTGTCAGATGATCACATCCCAAAAGAAATCATCTTTGGTGAACGGCGGACAGGAAGCACGCTCTCGTGATGGCCAAATGAAAAGGTTCACAAACATCTTCAAGGTCTCCATGAAAAACTTTGGCATTGATAATCCACCCAAGGAGGCACATGGGCAGAATAGGGAAGCTTTGTGCGGAGCAGTCACAAAAGGATCTGCAGCCTATGTGTTCTGGATGACCCGAGTCAACAGCGCAGCAACACAATGTTCTATCACTCAACTAATACCATGACTCACTGTCCTCTGCCTGACGCTAAAGAATAAAGCTACCACCTCAACCAATTGTCTTCCCCCGACATTCAATAACTGAACTTCTACCTTGACTGACTGTCCTCTCCCTAATGCTCCATAACTGAGAGAACACTTGTCTTCCTCCTGATGCTCTATGCTCTTCAGAAAAGTTTTGCGTTACAGGAGACAAATGGCAGGACAGAATATTATCTCCAGTAACCTTTATGCAGATAGGCCATGCTTCTGCATGAAATTACCAAAATAACGCAAAATCATATTGTTTAAAGTGAAAGCAGGTAAATAAGCAGAAATTGAGACACAATGAAAAATACAAAGGGTGTTCACAGTCAGCCAGCATTACAACGGATCAGGTTCATTTACTGTGGTCTTGTCTTACATATAGTATGTCAGTCAGTCAGTGAGAGAATAAGAGGGTGCGAAAATGCGGAAATGGGCAAATGTGTAATCATGCCAATGAGAGAGTGAGTGCGCAAATAAATGGGTGACCAGCTGAGGAGTGCATAAACAAGAGAGAAAAAGAAGAGAAAAAGTGAGCAACTCAGTGAATGAATGAGTTAGTCAAATAAGCAGGTCATTGAGTAAGAGGCACATAGTCATCGTGTGATTGCGACTGAGGAGTCTCAAAATTATCTAAGGTTCAGCCACAATCTCTAGTACCGTGTTTATTGCTGAAAAAAAAAAATTAAACAAAGAAAAAACAAATCACAAGATCAGTAGAGCTGCGCATTTATTGGATTATTATATTATAATAGACTACCATCCTGCTTCTCTCCCTCCACACCTCTGTTTTTCTCCCTCTGCTTCCATCTCTCCGATGCCAAATGAAAAGGACCCTCCTTCCTCGTTGAATTTGGTTCGGGCTACTCAGTAAAGCATCTGCAGTTATTCTCTTTCGAACCATCATTACATAACCGACATGGCCCCACACACTCCATTTCACACAGAAGTGTGCCATTCCTCACGAGCTCCCTCCAGCAGCGGCCCTTTGCTGCTCCCGCGTCACACGGTCACGTCTCTGCAGTCCGCCCGGCTTCGGTCAATTAGGTCGCTTCATGGTTTTACAGCAAAGTGAGAGCAGTTATACGGTCATTATTAGCTAAATGAAGGCTGTTGAAATGCAGACCATTTGGCCACTGAATGACGGGCCTTCTGATACATTGAGAGAATTAAATGGGTGTCCAAACACAAACCAACAACAAAACAGAGACGCAGTACAGACATAAACACAATGAATACACACACGTGTACAGTCAATATCAGCTCTGGCAATAGGTATCATTTTCGTGGAATTCTGGAATTAACCTGCCTTCTCAAGGGTGCAGTTGCCATAGTAACCAAGTAAGAACTACAAGATCTCGGGACACAGAAATCCCCCCCCAAAAAAAAAAACTGTCCGGTGACATTAGAGAAATGTGGAAATGTATGGTCTAACCCCAGAGTAGGTCTATAGGCATCAACCCCAAACAGCTGCACCAGACCTTTAGGCTATAGGATCTAATGGGGTCTGGAGGTAAACACAGTTTCTGGGAAAACTGAAGAGCAGCCGCCATTATTGGTCTCTTCGATCTCATCTGGCAGAAGCGCCCTTGGCCCAGGCTAAAGCCATTCAAACACAGCTATCCAGGATGAACTCTCTCACAATGGAGTGGAGCATCCATATTGATTCGATTACATTAATGGCTAGTATACCCCAGAGGAAAATTAACTCAGAGACCAACTGGCAGCGGGACCATAAGCCGAATGTAACAACAGTTGCAAAACTGTCAGCGCTCTTGCATGCAGCTCACATCCGCCTTTCTCCCCTCTCTTTACCAACACAGACTTCGGGCTCATCTCCCCCTGAGCTTGTTGTATTAACCTGAGTGTACTACTTACTGACAGACAGACGGACAGGACCTTGCTTGGCAGGAAAACATAGCAGATGTACACTGCTAGCAACACATTTTTCTTTTAAAGACGTATTCAAGGAAACACTGACAAAAATATATGGATATCATGTCCTCAAATTGCATTAAGTAAAAGTTTAACAATGCTTTAATTATCTTTGGGATAAGAATTTAATGACAAAGAGTGATTCCATCACCCTGATGGAGGTAATGTGAAATCACAGTGTTGTACTGCATGTACAAGAGGACATTCAATACTGTGGAGACTGTGAGCATGTGATATTTTCAATATGTAATTACTTATGTTTATCCATCCGGCAGCTGGCAAGCCTGGCACCTCCAGTTGCTTGGTTATGTGCAGGCTTTTCCCAGTCTCTTTCAAACAGAACAATACATTAAGCCAATATGTTCAGGCAAAACACGCCCATACTTTCCAGTTTAAGCCCTGCTGGGAACAGACACAAGATGTTTGGTGTGAGGCTCTTTGTTGTATTCTAAGTCTAAAGAGTACCAGTGTTCAGTGTGAATGACTTTCAGAGGTGCTGCGGAGTGGTTAGACAGGAGTGCCCAAGAGAAGAAAATGGACTTACCCGTTACACCTGCTGGGACAATGAAAGGTCCGCAGGCACCCAAGAATCTTTTCCGGCCGGATACAGCACCAAATAAAAGCTAATACCCGGCAGAAAATGATCTCAGTGCAGAGCATGAATGTGCGAATTTGTGGGCTACTTTCTCGGGAACATAGTTCAAATTCCAATTTCGGCTTTTAGGAGTCTGTGAGATTGAGGGGATGATGGAATCAGTGACTGAGGACTGGAGTGGGGGGTACGAGTTCTCCCTGGATCTCTGTCATTCGAATCCCACTGGAATCAAAGGGATGGCGGTAGATGAGGAAATACACCAGGTCAGTGTTATGAAAGGTGCCTACAGAGCATCAGCAGCGCACGTGAGCAGAGGACTGAGCAGGCGCGTTTCATCCCGTCCGCTGCGTCGGGAATTTCAGTCTCATAACGAGTATTCTGAGGAATACGGATCGCTTTGATTTAAAAATCTAAAGGCGATGCATATACGCGAAACTACTGTGAATTTCCGGCTACATGTAAAGGAACCTGAGAACAGATGAGACAACCTGAAGGATTCTGGAAAAAAAAGCCTCACAGCAAGGATGTGGAACTTGTTTTGAAAACGAAGCGCTGCTTTGAAAAACACCACATGCGGCTCTTTCCCAAAACGTCGTCTCTGTCGAAGTGAGAACGTGGCCACAACATAAATATTAGGCGCAATAAAATTATAGACAGTGCGACTAACTCGCTCTTTGTTGTTGCCCCGCGTATGTCGCAGGTGCGGATTATTTGGAGTTAAAATAACAGATAACAATTTTACTGTTGCAGTTGTTCAACCAGGTAGGCTGCTCCTGTACTGTTTCGTTACCGTTCCCGCCTGGGTAATGTGTCCGCTGAAATCAACGGGCGGCAGGATTAAGTGACGTGTCCAATTCCATTAATCTCACATTATGGGCATTACGTGCGCAGTAAATCAGCGAGACAGAAGCGAACAGCTCCAGCACTCACCCGCGCTACGACTCCGCATCCGAGTGGTACCACACGCCGCAGACAGTCATGTCTCCTCTCCGCACAGCCCGCAGCCCATCTTACCGAGCTCTCTGTCAGCGCCAGTGCGCTCCGCGCTGCCTTTCCTGGCGCAAAGAATAAAAACTTGACTATTATCACGGCGCTGACGCTCCGACACCGGGAAATCTGTCCTCCGACTACTGAGCCGTAACGGAGGAGACGGAGGACTTAATACGCGGGGGAAGAGCTGAACGTCCGATATCTGACCTTGTCAGTCGTACTCCGAATTATAAAGGCACGATAATAATACTGACTACATTTATCTTCGTGCTGCCAGCTCGCTTGCTGCCTACTGCTCAGTCTGCTTCCAGCCACAGACGTCAGAAAACACGTCTCGTCCAGTAACCCGGAGTGATGATGCTGATTACCTCACGGTTTGGAGTGAACCATCCACCGGGAGAGCGAGGGACTCATATCATCGAGGGCGAAGTCAGCACGTGTGGCCTGGAGAGACGGTCTCCACGGGAGGGATCGAACGACATGCTTCACTGGAGCTCCCTCCCGCAATGTGGGCCAATCGGACGCTAAACTATAACAACGATGCGCGAATCATATGATCTGTGCCTGGGATTATATATGAATATCTTAATTAAAACCCTTTCTGAAATGTCCTGTGGTAATCATGTAGTATCCGTGTGGTAGTCCAAAAATACCACAAAAAGTACCACATGACAGTTAAAATAATAATTGTACCCCAGGAATACAACAGTAAGTCTTGTGGTAACTTACCACAAGAACTTGATTTTATACATCATCTGTGGTACTCTTAAGACGTGGTGTGTGACAGCTGCATGGATAGTTCCGGAGCTAAATGATGTATACAGCGCCCTCAATAATTATTGGCACCCATGGTTCAGATGTGTTAAAAGCCTTAAAATAAATTCAATTTCTATTGCAGAAGCATACTCTCACACTGAAAATTGTAGAAAAATGTAACCTTCAACTCAAGTGTATTTTAAAGGGGGGAAAAAATCCCTGACTAAGAAATAATTATTTTTCATAAAATCACCTGTCCCACAATTATTGGTACCCCTAAAAATTCCTAGGAAATAAATGTAATTGAAGTATTTCTGTCATTTATACAGTAGTTTACATAGTTGATCAGAGTATATAGGAACAATTAATTAGTAATTCATCACTTCCTGTTTCCCTGGGGTATAAATATGATATGACACAGAGGCCATTTCTCTCATCCACTCTTCAACATGGGAAAGAAAAATGAAAACACCATTCAAGTAAGGCAGATGTGTGTCCACCTTCACAAGTCAGGCAATGGCTACAAGAAAATAGCCACTCGCCTGCACCTGCTCATATCTACTGTCAGAGGAATCATTAAGAATTTCAAAACAAATGGAACAGTGGTAAACAAGCCTGGACGAGGACGCAAGGTTATTCTGCCACCACGCACAGTGAGGAGGATGGTAAGAGAAATAAAAAGTTCTCCAAAGCTCACTGTTAAAGAATTGCAACAAATGGTAGCATCTTGGGGTCACAAAGTCTCCAAAACAAACATCAGGCGCTATCTACAGGTCAACAAGCTGTTCGGGAGGCATGCACGGAAAAAACCTTTTCTCACTCACAATCATAAAGGCAAACGTCTGGAGTTCGCTAAGCGGTACTGGGACTTCAAGCGGGACCGTGTTCTTTGGTCAGATGAGACCAAGATAGAGCTTTTTGGCAACAAACACTAAGTGGGTCTGGCGGAACACAAAAGATGAGTATGCAGAAAAGCACCTCATGCCCACTGTGAAGTATGGGGGAGGATCGGTGATGCTGCGGGCCTGGGAACCTTGTTGTGGTGCATGGCATCATGAATGCTTTGAAATACCAGGACATTTTAAATCAAAATCTGGTGGCCTCTGATTGATTGATTGATTGACTTTATTGTCCACTGAAGTGGAAATTTGTCTTTGGCTTCTCACAAATATGTGCAGATGACAAAACATCATTAAAACAAACAGATAAACACACAGGATAAAAAGCGACAAAGTACAGCAGTGGCAGTGGCCTGACCAGCCGCAGTAGGTAGATGACATGTGACATACTGCACAGCCCCGAACATCAAGAGCAAGAGCAAGATACACATGTGCTTAACAGTAAAAACTATAAAATGAAAACCACAAAGGTCCAACCAGATGCAGTCAGTTGGCATTCAGTGCCAGAACAGCATGAGGAACGAAGGAATTTTTATATATATTCCGACTGGCCTTTGGCACCCTAAATCTGCGGCCAGACGGAAGCAACTGAAACTGTGAGTGCAGTGGGTGTGAGCCGTCCGCAATTATACCTTTAGCCTACCTGAGTACCGCCCTGTCAAACATATTGCAGAGGGGAGTCTGTGGCTTGCCAATCACCTTCCCTGCAATTTTTACAATTTTAAAGAGCTTGTTTTTGTTCTTTACACTCAGGTTACCAAACCAAGTAGTAACATCAAATGATAAAATGCTTTCCACCAGACTCCTGTATACCATTTCAAGTATGTGTTGGCTGACACCAAAGCTCCGAAGCTTCCTGATTAAAAACAATCGCTGGTTGGCTCTCTTAAAAATGCTGTCAGAATTCTCATTAAAAGTTAGGGACTGGTCAATAATTGTGCCAAGGTACTTAAAATGATTAACCTGATCAACCTGCCCGAAAGCTGAAGACGGGTCATCACTGGGTCTTTCAGCAGGATAATAACCCTAAACATATCGCCAAATCTACACAAAAATGGTTCACCAGACACAGAATCAAGCTCCTCCCATGGCCATCTCAGTCCCCAGACCTCAACCCCATTGAAAACCTGTGGAGTGAGCTGAAGAGGAGAGTGCAGAGGAGAGGACCCAGGTCGCTGGATGATTTAGAGAGATTGTGCAAAGAGGAATGGTCGAAGATCCCTCTTTCTGTATTCTCCCATCTTGTGAAACATTATAGGAGAAGATTAGGTGCTGTTTTGTTGGCAAAAGGGGGTTGTACAAAGTATTAAAATCAGGGCTGGTAATAATTGTGGCACTCATGATCTGACGTAAAAGAATTATTTCTTAATGTGGGATTTTTTTCCCACTGAATAAATGCACTTGAATTAAAGGTTGGATTTTCCTCTTTTTTTTCATTGTGGTCCTACATTATTTAGAAAAAAATAGGCGTGCAATGCACGGAATACCCCTCAGCCCGATGTCGAAGTTTTTGGAGACGCCCGCCTGCCCGCCGCCCAACCGCACGAAGGATAGCAATACCCCGTCAGCCTTGTGGGCTGAGGCGTAAAAACTTCTAAGCTAATGAACACATCTTAACCAGGGGTGCCAATAATTATGGAGAGTGCTGTATTGACGGTATTTTTAGCATGTGGTTATCCTGTGGTACCTCAACTTACAAAACATCCTATATGTAACCTGTTCTAATAGTAAGTAATAGGAGGTTCGACTTCTACTGAAAATGGCATTCTAGACCTACAGTTATGAGGCAAGACTTTCATATTCAATTCATGGCAGCATGGAAAGGTTCAGCTCTGATAGAAACAGTACATAAGGCCATTGGCTGAGTGATAAATATTACTCGGTCATTAAATACAACTAACAGACATTCAGTCAGTCAGTTACTTACAAGTGGCATTTGGTGTTGTTTTACATCACTGTAAATCATCATCAAAATATTGACTCAATCAATAAAAATACATAAGGGGAAAGACATTCTGGCCTCCATCACAAACATTTTTCAAAATAAAATATAATTTCACTATAAATAATTCTATAATAGTGGTGCCTTGCTGACACATCTTCTAAAGAAAACCACGTTTTTGTTAAAATGAAACACATTTTACATGTTTTATTTTTTCATTCTAATAAATGTAGAAAACATAAAATAAAAAAAAACAAAAATGGCATTAGATAAACATTTAAGCTATTAATTAATTAATTAATTAATAAGCTATTACACATCATATATAAAAACAAGTTTTTTGCAGCAACAGTGCTGCAAACAGATTTATACATTCACTGCCCATTCACATGAAGGAACATTTTTGCATAAAGAATATACAATTCATAAAACATCGTTACATTTCAAAATACCTCAAAATATTATGACAAAATAGGACCAGGGGTCCTGTACTTTACCGGCAAGCAGTCTTACAGCGACGATACAAGTTTTGAAAATTTCATGTGAAGTTTGACATTTGAATCAATGAAAATCAATGACACGGTCAACCAGTAAAAGTTCATATACATTTATAAAACTTTCTGTTATACAATCCTAAGCTCTGAAGCAGTTTTGGTGATACAAGTCATTATAATATGTATTGTCAATGTGTATTCAATATATCATCTGTGAACTCAAGTTGTGGTCAGCAAATGGACTTCATATACGACTTTCTAAATGTCTCTATACAAACCTTGGGTCAATCTGTGACCATTTTGGTGATACAAGTCATTGTAATTTGTGACGAACTCCTATCTCTCTGGGTTTGGGGGGGGGAATTGGCGCCCTCTTCTGCTCCACTGGTCCTCTGCTTATTTTTCTCCACAGATGACTTGAGACCAGGTGTGGCAGATTTGACTAATGGGTGTATACCACACTCAAAAGGGGCAAGCTCTGGATTAGTCACTCTCTTCCTTTTTGGACCAGCAGCTGCAGCCACCATTTTTCTCCTGCCTTTTTCACTGCACAGCGCATACAGCAAAATGCATAGTGTAGGATCCATGTGCACTGATATTGTATTTTTGGTCTCAGTTACCAACGGTAAATAAAAACATTTTAATTGGTCCATCTGTGTGGTCTCCCATATTTGTTGCGCTAGCTTTGAGCCAGGCTGGTTGTAACAAATTTCACTGTCAAGTTTGACCCTGAAAGGTCACTGGCAGTCAAGTTGAATGTCACCAAATGAAAGTTCATGTGTGACTTCCTGGATGTCAGTAACACAATCCTAGGCTCTGTCTGTGACCATTTTAGTGATACAAGTCATTGTATTTTCACGAGGTTACATTTGACCTTTGAAGGTCAATACAAAGGTCACCGAATGAAACTTCATATATGACTTCCTATGTGTCTCTAATACAAACCTAGACTCCATCTGTGACCATTTTGGCAATACAAGTCATTGTAATTGTATTATGTCAAGTTTGACCTTCAAATGTCATCAACAGTCAAGCTTAATGTCACCAAATGAAAGTTCACATGTGACTTCCTATGTCAGTAACACAAACCTGGGCTCCATCTGTGACCTTTCCAGTGACCAAAGTCATTCAGTTTTCTCTAGGTCAAGTTAGACCTTCGAAGGTCAATATGAAGGTCATCAAATGAAGGTTCATACTTGACTTCCTACACGTCTCCAGTACAAACCTACACTCGATCTGTAATGATTTTGTCAATATAAGTCATTGAAATTTCACTGTATAGTTTGGCCATTGAAGGTCACTGAAGGTCAAGGCCACCAGATGAAAATTCATCAATGACTTCCCATAGATCTCCAAGACAAAACAAAACTGTCTGTAACCATTTTGCTGATATAAGTCATTAAAATTTCACAGTGAAGTTTGCGCATTCAAGGTCACTGAAGGTCAAGTTCAAAGTCACCAAATGAAACTTCACACATGACTTCCTATATGCCTGCAATACAAACCTAAGCTCTATCTGTAATACAAGTAGTTCTGGGGATACAAGTAATTAAAATTTTAGTATGAAAAGTTTGACCTTTGAAGGTCGCCGAAGGTCAAGTTCAAGGCCATCAAATGAAAGTTCGTACAAGACTTCCTATAAGTGTTCAATGCACGTGTTTCCAACCTTCAATATTTTCAAGCCTCGAAACATTTGAAAATTTTAACATTTTGCTTGACCTCAAGTTTGACCTTTCAAGGTCATCTGAGGTCAATTGTAACAGCCAATATATAGGTCATATATTATTTCCTATATGTCAGTAATACAGATTTAATCTCTATCTGCAACCATTTTGCTGCATCCCCACTAGACACACGTCCGTCGATTCAATCAAAATGGTGCTCGCACTGCACATTGACGGTACCAAGGTAAGTTGATTGCCTGATTTAGAAAAAAATTCATCACGCAGTTTTAGAGAATTTTTTTTTTTTAATTTCTCAGTCCTATCTTTAACATTGAAGCCAATATTTCAAGGGCCCATGAAACAGATAAAATGATGAAATAAAAAATCGGAGAAAAATGTCTGGAGATATGGTCTAGTAGTATGTAATTGTAAATTTACACGAAAATTCATCTGGCCAAAAAAAAAAGATAAAAAATGTTCCGGACGCCGGATGCCTCACCGCAACAATAGCTAATCGGCCCATAGGGCCAGTAAGCTAAAAATATGATTGTGTATTAAGAAGCTTCAGCCGACGGACTGGATTGCAAACCGGTGCGTCTCAGGGCAGGAGACAGCTGAATAATGGATAAGGAAGGGATGTCAGTTCAAGCAATTTTACTAAGGTGCTGTTGTTAACGTTTCGACATATAGTCTTCTTCAGAGCAAATGGAACAATTTTATGAATGTTGAATTTGTCTTGTTTTTTATAACTCAAGCGTTATACATGGCGTCTGTTGCCTCTATGTTATTTTGTACTGTATGTCATATACATTGTATTGTTTTTGTAACATTTGTAATTGTAACATTTTGCACTATGCTAATTTATTGTGATGCATGGCGGCCTATTACAGGACCTGCTTTTGATGACGTGTCTCCCTCGCTCCTCCAATCAGAGTCGCAGGCACCCAGACACGGCGCTCGGCATACGCTTATCACGCACTGTGCGTAGGGCACCAACTGCCTGGGGGGCACCAAAAAATCAAGCCCATAAAAAAAAATAATGATAATAACAGTATTTAATATTTAAAATAAAAGTTTGTAAAGCATGTTAATAAATATACGTAATACAAAAATAACGTAGGCTTATTTACGCGAAAAAAGATTAATCTCCTGTGCGGCCCACTCATCGGTCTACCTTTGGTGCCCCCTCCCCCCCTCCCCCATTCCCAAGTAGTTTGCTCCATTATGCTTCAATCGCAAATTTGGCAGAAGTTTATTCCGGAGATCTGGACATGTCATCGAAAAGGCATCAAGAGTCGGGGGTGAAAAAGAGGAAAAGGAAAAAAAAAACAGCGAGATGATGCTCGCGTGTCACTTGCGGGTAAGACAATGTTTTAATTAACAATTATTTATTTTGTAACAGCTATGTTTACATGACCACAGTAATCCGATAACTGGGAATAGTGGGGTAATGGAAAAAATCTGATTTGATGCGTTTACATGTACTTCAGTAATGCGATGATCGGAAAAACCTGGTTTACATGGTTCAGTCAATAGTACGGCTTCTTTCCAAGTACATGACGTAAAAGTATTGGTCTCAGCATAGGCCTTCCTCCACTCCTACCAAAAACCCGTGCTTGCTGGATGTGCGTTAGGAGTAAGGACTGGTGGGAGAGAGTGGTGCTCAATGAATTTTCAGATGCAAAATGGAGAGAGAATTTCAGGATGTCTCGGGGAGCATTCGTGAAACTGTGTGATCAGATGAAGGATGTCATGAGCCCAGAAGAGATGACCGCTGTACCTCTAGAAATGCGAGCGGCGATTGCATTATACAAGCTCGCTAGCTGCGGAGAGTATAGGCTGATAGCGAATCAGTTTTGTGCTCATAAAGCGTCTCAAGTTAGCTACATCCGTTTTTCCATTTGTACACATTCGCAGATAAAGAACGAAAGAAATCGGATTAACCGTAATCATGGGCCTGTCACATTTTCCTCTGCTGAGCGGAGCTTCTCCAAACTTAAGCTCATTAAAACATACCTGCGCTCATCAATGGGCCAGGAGCGTTCAAGTGGTCTGGCTGTCATCAGCATCAATGGGGAAATTGCTCAGAATCTGTCATATGATGACCTGATAGCTGATTTCGCAGCCCGAAAATGCAGACGTGTGCCTCTGTAGGGCCTCTAACAACTGGTGCATGCATTTTAAAATTTGTATTTAAAGTTCCTTTCTCAGAACTGTGTTTACAGTTAAAAACATGGTTATTTGTTAATAGTCGTGGCATTTATTATAATTTTTTTTATTTAGATCATTTATTTTTATTTATTTGAGTATTTGGTGACATTGTTAGTGTTTTATAGAGACTTCATTATTATTTATCTCTTTATTATTATTTTTATTATTATTATTTATCTCTGTCTCAGTTTTTGAACCATTAATATTAACAACTTAATTTGTAAAATAAAGCAAAACTGACAAATATTCAGATATTGTTCATTTCTGTCAGGGATGGGGTTGGGTGGGTGGGCACCACAAAGCATTTATGCGTAGGGCACCAAAATCGCTAGCGCCGGCCCTGCAGGCACCCTATTTAAATCTGTCATTTGCTATTTCCTCTGATAAAGACTATATGTCCGAATGTTAACAACAGCACCTTAATAAATTGCTTGAACTGATCGTGTACTCCAGCATCACTTCCTTACCCATTATGATTGTGTATAGCTGACAGTTTGTTAAGTAATAGCTTCCCCATAAAGATATCCAAGTTATCGCACTACCTCTTACAAACTATGCACAGTCAGCTTTAACCAAGGCTGTGAATAAAGCCACAGTTTGTAATATTGTGAATGGTACGTGTACATGGGTTAACTGCACTAGTCAGATTCTGCAGTATTGACTAGTTGAACAACAAATTTACTCCCTTCAACAGAAATTAAGATGCATTTTCTTTTAATACAAGTAGCATTGGTAGCTTTCATCCCAAGATCTAAACTCATGTCATGTACCGGCCCTACTGAATTGAAGCCTATTTGTTGGTCTTTAAAAAAAAGTTTGGACTTTTTCTTTAGACTGGAATACAAGACTATGAGCGACAATGGGCAGTTGCATCTAGCTTCCAGGGGACAAAGACAGTCACTCCGCAAGGCAAGGATGCTGTCTATACCAAAAGTACCATTTCTGAATTCAACTGCACTATTAAATCTATGTGGAGATTTAGAGTAAGACTGAGAGGACTACATGGACAGGCCAATTAGCACTCTGTTATGATATGTGCTTCGCAAAAAAAATGAAAAATGTAAATTTCCCTCTTTTAAAAGACTGCGATAGTACCATAATCGCTGTATATACTATTGCACTGATGAAGGAGTGTCTTGAAGGTTTTTAACCATTTCTGGGATACTTCTCCACAACAGAAAGGACTTTGTTATCTGAACTGGCACATGCTGGGTTCTATGTAAGAAATTCATCAATTTCCTGTTGTTAGACTCAAAAGAAAATGCATATCCTGCCCAAAGGGGTCCCCAATTATCTACACTGCTGGCTAGATGTGTCAACAGGTGAAAATTGAAGAGACATGTTCTCTGCCATCCAAGGTCTCTGTACTGATCACAAACTTCTTCAACATCAGTTCAGACTTGCTTATCATATCCCTTGTTATTTGAGGCTGCAACAAGCAATGGAATGCAAACGAAAGAAGACCCCAGTGCTGATAGTATGGATTAGCTAGTGTACCAGAGAGAATGAAGAGAGAGTAATACAAAAGGAGAGATCTCCAAAACTGTCTGTCACTGAGAGAACGAGGAGCCTGACTAATCTCTTTTGGAGGCTTCATGGTAAGAAGCCTGGAGTCTAGTAAGGTCAGATGTCTGCCGAGGTACCGATCACTTTGTTGGTATCGAGGATCAAGCCAAAGAGTAACAAATTGTTTGACAACTCCTAGGGGAACACAGTGCATGTAATCAATAACAAATCCTGTCACTATGTTGAAAAGTGGGAGATAAAGCAGTTGACATGGACCTTTAACCCCTTGGACAGGTCCATGATCTACTGCAGCTATTGCATCATTATAATCACTGTGTCTGAGTTTGAGACTCTGGCTCAGGAAATTTGAATGGGTACGCACACCATCCCTGCTCCTTTCTTAACCATTTTCCCTGGGTGTAAACACCAGTCACACCCAAACTTACCATTAAACTGAACGCTATTTTTGATGCGAGGCCATGCTACAGAATCACAGGCACTGGTAAGAAAAAATGCTCTAGAATTTATTGTTTCATTTGTGAGTCCTTCCTCTCCGAGTTTCTTTGCCTCCTCAATAATTCTTTTGAACACTGTGTCAATGGCAGGTGAACTCTTTCCAAGCCACAATGCATTAAAAAGCACATGCTTTTTCCTGTTCTCAGGGGGAAGCTCATTCACTATAACCTGATCAGGCCAAAATGAGCACCTTGATGATTCAAAAATTGGAACCCCATCACAATTCCAGAGTAAAGTTACAGTAGGTCATGATTAGTCAGATTATTTTCCCTGATTAGCGTTTTCATTTCATTACCATCAAAGATGTCTTCATAGATGTCTGAACTGTTTCTATTGCATTTATTCACAAGGGTTATGGCCCCAATTTGTTATAACAAAATACAGAAAGGGATGACAAACAAAATTGTAAAATTTAGACAAATTTTATTTCACAAAGACTAACAACTAACCTACAATTTGTACTACTGACCAAGATTGACATAACCAGAAAAAAAATATTTAGTCCCTTGAAATGGGGTTGCCTGGTGATGTCCTGGGACAGGGAAATGCTCCAACACAGGCAAAAATCAACAAAAAAAAACTTCACAGGTCTTGAAAAGAGTGACAGGTCTGGTCAAATGTATCCTTCTCCTTGCAATTTCTCCTACTACTTTACTCTCTCAGTTTTTCTCCTTATATACTCTTTTGCAGCCCTTTCCCACCTTTTAGACTTTTTTTAATTCTCTGGGACTTTCCCTCTCAGACATGCCCAGGACATGCCCAAACCTAGCTCCAGACTGGGATTAACAAAAAAAAGGTCAATATTGCCATCTAGTGGCATTTTTTTCCACATTATCCTACTATTCCAAAAGGGAAAAATTTTGACTCATAAAGGCAAAATTTTTCTTTTCAGTGCAAAAATGTTTTAGTAGACACTTGTATTTATATACATATAATACAATATGCTAATAAACACGTGATATATATACATACTGGGATAAGCAATCAGCAATTACATTGTCAGTACCCTTTACATGCTTAATTTCCAAGTCAAACTCATGTAAGATCAAACTCCAATTCAACAATCTCCAATTCTTGTTTTTCATCTTACTTAAAAACATTAACGGATTGGGGTCAGTGTACACAATCATTGGCTTTTGCCCTGTACAAACATAAACCTCAAAGTGTTGTAAGGATAGAACCAGAGCCAACAGCTCCTTCTCTATTGTTGAATAGTTCTTTTGGTGGCGATTGAACTTCCTGGAGAAGTATGCCACTGGATGCTCAATGTCATCAGAGTCACTTCTCTGTAGGAGCCCAGATCCACAAGCTAGGTCGCTAGCATCGACTGCAATGGAGAAGGAATGAAGTGACACAGCAGAGACTTCAGGCGATCGAAGGCTCTTTGGCATCCTTCATCCCAAGTGAACTTTACGCCTTTCTTCAGTTAGTTGGACTGAGACTGAGAGCAATCTCATCAAAGTTCTTGCAGAACTTGCAGTAGTACCCGATCATTCCAGGGAAGCGACGCAAAGCTTTTTTGTTGTCAGGAACTGGAAAGTCCATGTTGGCTTGGACTTTAGCATTTATGGGTGCCACCTTACCCTGGCCTATGACGTAGCCAAGATACGTGACCGTTGCACAACCAAAGTCCCTCTTGTTCAGGTTAACAGTCAGGTTAGCCTGAGACAAGCACTGTAACAACGTCTCTACATCTTTCAGATGTTCTTCCCAGGAGTCACTCCATGTGATCAAGTCATCGATGTACGCCCCTGTGTGTGGCAATCCGGCAATTGTAGACTGTATCATCCTTTGGAACCTGGCTGGGGCATTTTTCATGCCAAAGGGTAGGACTTCATACTGGTACAACCCAGATGGTGTGGCAAAAGCAGAGATGCTCTTGGCCCTCTCAGTTAAAGACACGCATCAATAACCCTTCAATAAATCAATCTTGGTCAGAAAACTTTGCTTGCCCTACTCTATCGATACGGTCATCAATCCTAGGTATTGGAAACACATCAGTTCTAGTTACAGCATTGACTTTACAATAATCTGTACAGAATTTAGTACTTCCATCAGGTTTTGGAACTAGCACACAGGGTGAACTCCAATCTGAGTTAGAGGGTCTGATAATATCATGTTCTAACATGTACTCAACCTCTTTCTCAGCAATCAACCTCTTTTCAGGATTCATCCGATACGGATGCTGTTTCATTGGTTTGGCATCTACATCATGAGAAGCTATAAAAACTCTTTTTGGAAAATCAGGAAATAGATCTTTATATTTCTTGATCGACCTCTCAAACTGATCTTTCTGCAAGGGTTTTAAGTGCTGGAGTTTCGCATCAGGATTTTGCAACACATCAAAGTTTGACAATTTACATGAAAGAACTTCAGCTTTAAATCTAGGTTCATCATCTTGAAACTCCCCCTCATCTTCACAAGTCTGGACTATAGGAGGATCTGAAATGACAGCGGCAACCCTAGCATTCTTATCATGATAAGGCTTCAGCATGTTAATGTGACACAACTGTTTTGGCTTTCTCCTATCTGGAGTCTTCACAATGTAACTGAGATCATTGAGTTTTGATAGAATTTCTTAAGGACTATGAAATCTAGCCTGCAATGGATTGGACTGCAAGGGAAACAACACAAGGACCTTGTCTCCTGGTTTAAACTCACAGCTTCTAGTCTAATGATCATACCAAGTTTTCATTTTTCCCTGACTTGATTTCAAGTTCTCTTTGGCTAGGTCACATGCTGCATGCAATCTTTCCTTGAACTTGCTAACATAGTCTAACAGACTGATAAGCGGCTCTTTCTCTTGCCATTGTTCACTCACAAATAGCAAAGGTCCTCTCACTTCATGGCCAAACACTAGCTCAAACGGACTGAATCCAGTAGACTCCTGCACTGCTTCTCTAGCTGCAAACAAAAGCAAATGAACACCTTCATCTCAGTCTTTCTCATGGTCATAACAATAAGTCCTCATCATTGTCTTGAGAGTGGAATGAAACCGCTCTAAGGCACCCTGACTCTCTGGATGATAGGCACTAGAAAGAATCTGCTTCACACCTAGTTCATACACAACCTGCTGAAACAATCCAGCAGTTAAATTGTTACCTTTGTTACCTTTACCTTTGGTGTTTTCCAACTACTTGACAAGTGTGACAGGTTTTACAAAAGTTGGAAACGTCTTTCCGAAGCCCAGGCCAGAAGAAATGTTTCATGATCTTATCAACATTCTTGTTAACATCAAGATGACCTCCTAAAGGCAAACTATGAGCCATTGTTAAGATTTCATTCCTGTAGACCTTCTGAACAATAATTTGCCTGACCACTGCCCAATCTGCATTAGCAGGGATATCAGGAGGGCGCCACTTCTGCATCAACATGTCATCCTTGAGAGAATACCCAACTGGAACTGCGTCTATTTCTTTATCAGGAAGGACTCTCCTCTTTAGTACACAAATTTCAGGATTATTAGTTTGCTCCTGAATCAACCGCTTTCTGGACAGAGACAAGTCTTCAGACACATCAGAATCACCAGACCCATCTGGCTGGCTGAACAAAGAACTGAAAAACGTGTCTGATAAGTCTTCAAGTGGAGAAACTATAGTAGGCCGAACAGAGTCATGAGGTGAACCACCAGCACATGACTATTCAATGTGCTGGATGGCACCACATCATCTTCTTCTTGAGCCTTCTTGGCCATAGCACGAGTCACTGCACAGGAAGGATAAAATGATGGGTCTTCATCGCCATCTTCAGTGCTCGGCTGTGAAGTAAGATGAACAGGGGGAACTACATTACCCCCAGCCAGGATTGGAACACAATAGTTAGATCCAGTTGAGAGGAACGATATGAGAGCTGAGAGGTGCACTGTCAAGGTAAAGCACCCATACTGAACTTGAAGAGATGGGCAATTTTCTCTCTGGGAGTCCAGAACTGGCAGGGTTCAGCTGCTCAAGCTCTCCTACTGCCCCATTATTTTTTCAGTCCATCTGACTATCATCAACTCAGCCTGTAATTATCATCAACTCTGCCTGCAACAGTTGTTTGTTATGCTGCTGCCTAGTTAAATATGTGCCATAAACGTGGACTCCGGAAGTGTCTCCTTGCAAAAAAATAAAACAACAAGTGTTGCCAGGCAAAACAAACCATGCCTGCCAGTGCTTATTTTAGTGCTTATTACACTGACTTTCATACCGGCTCAATGAGGTCCAAGTGAGACCTCAACCATTTTCAACTCATAGTCCTTTGAAAATCAACCTTCAGGTTGACCTTTCGAGGTTACTCAAGGTCAAAGGTCATGGTGTCAATAAAAGCCCATATAGGAGTTCCTATATGGTCATAATAATAAACATCAACAGCAATAGTAAACAACAAATAGTAAACAACAGTAGATACATTGAAATTAAAATATGGAATTACAATTAAGAAACAAAAATAATTGCAGTATATCTGATCAATGGCATTCATCAGGCAGGTCTGTATAGAGCAGCTCACTGCAAACACCTCATAAAACCCCTTCCTGCATTACCCCAACAAATACAGAAACCAGTGCCACTGAGCATACTCTACCAGGCAAAAGTTTCTGCACTCATCACTTATTTTTTTGTTTGCATTTTAGAGGAACATGAACATTTATGTACAGAATATGGCTTCCAGAAGCAGAAAGGAGTAAAATGGCCGAGACTTTTCAAGGAAATCGCCCCACGAAACACAGAAAATCCGTCTGCAAATGGCATCACCCATAGCCTAAAACCAAGGCCACATTTCATTACAACTAAATAAACTCTATTTCGCCTCCTTAAGTACTCAGGAGTAATGTGTATCCTGTCTTGAGCTCTTGAGCAGAGCTGAATTTGTGTTATAACTGGGGGGAGGAGATCATCTCTGAAATCATGTTGAAGGTCTCTTAAGTAATAACACAATTTTTCATTATCAAAAATAATAAGCAAGCAGGACCTGAAAGAAAACTACGCATCCTGCTATTTGTTGAGCAGCTCACTTCCCACAGCAATGCTATCAATGATCATTCATCAGGTCACTACCTGAGGCTTTACGAAAATCTCGCTGAGTAGCCATGAGCACATATGACTGTAGGAGTTCATCTCCAAATTAACATTTCTCTTTTAAGTCAGCAATACAAAACTGCAACTGCCCAAGTGGCCTTTTTCTCATTTCTTTGCAACCCCACTGCAAAAAAGTTGCCACATTATGGAATGTGCAGATGAAATAAAAAATGAGTCATTTCAAAAATCCATTCACCCTGCATTTGCCTATATTGCATGCTGAGTTGTGACACAGCATTCGATGCTTTAATTGGTGAATTCATAACAGGAAAAAAATTCTAATTTCAAATCTGATGACTGCATAGTTACCTAAAAAGGAAATCATTGTATATTTTTGAGAAGAAATAAAATTAACAAGTTAGAGCAACAAATAACTCGTTGTTGCAGGTTACTGCTTTCAATGCAGTAAAGTGAGTTGACTTTTTTTAAATGAAGTCCATTTTGAACTTATTTGCATTTTCCATGATGGGCTGACTTTTTCAGAACTAAGGTTGTATTTACCATGTTCATATCCTCAAGTTTAGTCAAACTGAGAATTTTTAATATTTGTTTTGAATAAGAAATACCCTACATTTTACAGTTAACTGTTCAGATGTTGCAGGTAAGCTTATATGTCAGAGAATGTAGGCTAAAGTCACTGATTGAGGTTCAAACAGCCAGCTAATGAGACCAAATTAAGGATGATTATTTGTAAAATAGCAAGCTAAAAACTCCCATGCCATCAATGACATTTTCTGTTTATGCTGAAACACATGGTACCTAGGAGTGCGCTCACCCATGGAAGTCCAAGTCAGTTGCTGTTGGTGTTACAGTGAGGCTGAGATGATGCATCGCCATTGGGCTCATTATTTTGTTCTTAAAAAGTAGAAGTGCTGCTGTCTGAGGAGCCAGTCTTGGTCATTTTCTCCCGCTGCGTTTCCCCAGGGTAGTTAACGAACTTGCAAGTCAGTCGGAAAACACCACGATAAACCTGATGAACAGAGTAGAGACCATTGAGATGTACCTGTAATAGATAAATGTTAAGTTTTTGGGAGACATGATAGTTTAGATTTGCCTCCATCCCTGCTGAAGTGGGCCGCTGGGAGGAGTGTCATATGGTAGGAGCCTCATGTTACACCTACATACCAGCAATTGATGAGGAGGGAGAGGCAATAGATCAATAGATCAAGCCCTACAACATTTAAAAGACCTATCAGATGCGCAACGGGCTGATTTGGTACCTGCTGGTACCTGGTGGCAGTGGCTCATGTCGGGGGGGTGAAAAGCAGCAATAACCCCGTATTGAGCCTCACAGCAGCAGGATTCGCTGTACTGCTCTTTTGCAGTTGCTGTGGGGTCCCAATAATTAGGGGACTGATATCAAAAATGTTGAATGCTAACCCACAGTTTCAGATGTTTATGTTACAGGACATCGACGAGGGACATTCTTTGCCGCAGGAGCTGGGGGAGTCATAAAGTGATGTGATAGAAATAGAAAGCCTGTTTGAACAGAAGTGGGAGAAATTTTTTAGCATTTCCCGTGAATGAAGCACATGCTGAAAATCGAAAGAAGTGACATGTTGGCGGATTATCAATTATAAACAGGGGGGAAATGTTTAGTCATAAATTGCTTATTGTGTTATTAATTGCTTATCCTTTGAGTATCCTTTGAGAGAAAGACTCCTCTGTCAGGGTTAACCATACGGGGCATGCATACTCCTGGTCGAAGAACGCTGGAACTAATATGATGATGATGTTTATTAGCCCCAAGGGGAGGAGATTGTGACTCTGTACTCTAACATATATCCAAAGCAAAGGAGAAATTCCTTTGTCCATGTCCTTGCATGTAATGAGGACCCTATTTGCAAATAGCGTAAAAAACTGGATCTTTCTTACTCACTCTGTCTCAGTGTGATCTCCTCCAGGGATACAAATTAAAATTCCCTCAACACCATTTATGGGCCAGTTAAAAAGGCTACATGCATGTATAACATTTTACAATTTTATAAAAGAAGTTTGCATTCCATCGGCTCGATTGTTAAGCGACCTGCCGGTAAAAATCCCAGGACTCCCATCTCTGATGATCTCTAACGGGCACACGGTAAAGTAAATAGTGAAAAGGGCAAAAGAATATACCATTTCACAGAATCACCTGCAAAATGTAGAAATAGATTTTAAAGTAGAGGCACTCCAAGAGTGCAAACCTCTTCCAAGGCAGCACAGTCTAAATCTTGCTGGGTAAACAATTCCTCATAAGAAATTTAAGGCATCTCCAACGAAGGATTTTGAGATGGTTGCTGTGCTGTTTGACTGATTGCGGTCGAAATCAATAGGGTCCATCCCTGATGTAATAGCAACCCACCCACAAATTTTCAGACGTATCCGTTCATTTGTTTTTGGGTTTTCCTGTATACAAACAGACAGACATACTTGGTAGCTCACAGAAAAGGCACGCCATGAGCCATGTCCAGGGGCGGACTGGGGCAAGAAAGTAGCTTGGGAATTCGTACCTCACAGGCCCACTCTATAGGGGGCGGGGATGGGGAGGTAGTGGCTGGCCGAAAAAATTTGAAGTTATTTGACTATGCATTTTAGCATCATATTGGGCCGTATTTCCTGTAAAACATTGATATTATTCGTTTTTGAGTTTTTATAACACCAATTAGCCAACAACAAGAAAATTATAGAATACATCAAACATACAAACCCAGTGGCTATATGCATACAGTGCTGTGAAAAAATATGTTCCCCCTTCCTGCTAATTATTCTTTTGCATATTTGTCACACTTAAATGTTTCAGATCATCAAACAAATTTTATCATGAGACAAAGATAACCCAAGTAAATGCATAATGCAGTTTTTTTTTCTTTTTTAAGCCATTCAGAGGTGGAATTATTGGGTTTTTTATTGGGAAATATTCACTTATTTTGAATTTGATGCCTGCAACACATTCCAAAAAAGCCAGGACAAGGGCAACGAAAAACGCCTGTTTGGAACATTCCACAGGCGAAAACAGGTGAGTGTCATGATTAGGAAAAAAAAGGAACATCCCCTGAAAGGCCCAGTCGGTCGCAAGCAAGGATGGGGTGAGGTTTGCCACTTTGTGTTTAAGAACAACGTTTCTCAACGTGCAGTTGCAAGGAGGATTTCATCATCTACAGTCCATAGTATCATAAAAAGATTCAGAGAATCTGAAGAAATCTCTACAAGTAAGCGGCAAAGCAGAAAACCAATATTGGTCCCTCCGGCGTCACTGCATTAAAAACCAACATCATTCTGTAAAGGATATTACCATGTGTGCTCAGGAACACTTTGTAAAACCACTGTCAGTTAACAGTAGATCGCTACATCTACAAGTCCAAGTTAAAACTCTATGCAAAGCAAAAGCCATACAACAACAACACCCATAAACGCCGCCGGCTTCTCTGGGCCCAAGCTCATCTGAGATTGACTGACGCAAAGTGGAAACGTGCTGTGGTCTGACAAGTCGATTTCAAATTGTTTTTGGAAATCATGGACGTTGCGTCCTTTGGGCTAAAGAGAAAAGAACCATCCAGATTGCTATCAGCGCAAAGTTCAAAAGCCGTATAGGGATGTGTTGGTGCCCATGGCATGGGTAACTTGCTCATCTATGAAGGCACCATTAATGCTGAAAGGTACATACGCGTTTTGGAGCAACATGTGCTGCCATCCAAGCAACGTCTTTTTCAGGAACATCCCTGCTTATTTCAGCAAGACAATGCCAAGCCACATACTGCATGTGTTACAACAGCGAGGCTTCGTAGTAAAACAGTGGGGGTAATAGACTGGCCTGCCTGCAGTCCAGACCTGTCTCCCATTGAAAATGTGTGGCGCATTACAAAGTGCAAAATAAGACAACGGAGTTCCCGGACTATTGAGCAAATCAAGCAAGAATGGGAAAGAATTCTGCCTACAAAGTTTACACAATTAGTGGCCTTGGTTCCCAAGCGCTTATTGAGTGTTGTTAAAAGAAAAGGTAATGTAACACAGTGGTAAACATGCCCCAGTCCCAGCTTTTTTGGAACGTGTTGCAGGCATCAACTTAAAATGAGTATTTCAAAAAAACAATTCAATCAGCTTGAACATTAAATGAAGCTTAGCGGAAATTCAAGCAGGAAGACTTTCTCTTTACGCATGCCCACTATGCCTTTGTATAGTTTCCGCTTGCCCTTTAAAAATTACTATGTCTAACTTATGAACCAATCGGAATCCTACTCCGAGTCTCTGGACCAATCATTCGCTAGCTGTCAAATTTTAAAAGTACTCTCTCTCCCTGCACGTAACCATCTGTAAAACGCTCGATATGCTCTGCAACCTATTCGTCATCTTGACTTGGTTTACCTTCGTTATGTCATATTCCGAGGATGATATTTTTCTAGAGGAAAATATTCCTCACAGCGAGCCCTTGTCGGATCCAGCCCATTCTTCATCGGGTTTGCGCAGAAGCCTCCGCTATACTGGATCTTCGCACCGTGAGTTCGCTCTCGCGCATTTAAAAAATCTAGGAGTCACTCTAGACTCAGGTCTCCAGCTGTCCCAGCTTCAGGAGTTGGCCAGTCATGCCATTATTACCAGCTCTCCGGGTTCGCCGCTTCCTGTGGAAGAAACTCCAGAGGTTGCGTGTCCAGCCGGCGAGCCCCCTCCCGGGCGCAAAAAAACCAGGAAAACTGCTGCTCCCCAAGCAATAAAGAAGCCGGCCAACGCTTCCTCTGCCTCACACTCCTGCCCTGCTGTTCCAGCCGCGCAAACCGCTACCTCCGCTGACGTGGCGATTCCTAACGCCTTAATGTCTACCATGCAGTCAATCTGAGGGCATTATTCAACATGAACGATCATATTAAGTCCCTGGGAAACTCCTCTACATCAACATCCCATGCCTCGACCTCCGCTGCAGTCCATCCTTCTACATCTCTGCCTTTCGCTTTTCCCCTGTCTGAGCCTGTTTCTGCTGCCCCGGCCGCCTCCTTTCATTCCCTGGCTTCTGCACTCCCTGCGCCTTTATTGGGTTTATTGGGTGCGCCTTTCATTTCATCCGCCGCTAATATATCATCTTGTTTAAGGTCCAAAATCCTGCAGGGTAAATACATTAATCTAGTTAGTCTTATTCTCCCCTCTCCCGAATGTGACCAAAAAATTGCAGTGACCAAGAATTTCACCGCTATGTGCAAATCATCTGACCCACGTCTGGCTTGGGATCTATCCATTGGCAAATTTCTAGTTGCTTTTGGTATTTATAGGGACGAAGTTTGTTCATTTTTCCCGGACCGAAGGCAAGAACTCGACAGCTATCTGGCTCTGATAGGGGATCTTAATCTAAAACACGGAAAGAACATCTTCTATCAATATCACAAAGCCTTCCCAGCAAATCTGCTCTACTCATTGAACAATCGAACATTCGCTTAAACTGGTCCGTTCTGGACATGGAAATAATGGTTATGCTCATCGGAGGGTCGCAGGCCATTTCCTGTTACAAGTGTGGGAATCATGGTCACTCCGATTCACTCTGCCCTCAGTTACCGGCCCCAAGACCGCCTCCAACCCAGCCCTCATCTCAATTTAAGACCGATGTCCGCAGCCGTAAGGTGGAGTTTTACAATAAGATGCCGATATGTAATAATTTCAATGACAGTGTGTACACTTTCCCAAATTGCCTCTTTCTGCATATTTGCAGTGATTGTAAAGATGCACCCGAAATCAGTGTGCCCTCGCCAAGTGTTTTTCCCTCAAAAGGGAAAACCTCACCAGCTGAATCTGCGCGGCTCTCAGACATCCTGAAACTGCATCCTTCAACCCCCGTTAACATCCTGGCTTTGGCTGCTGAGCTGTCAGATCATCCCGACCCCGTTTTCGTAGATCACCTGCTCACGGGACTATCTCAAGGATTTCGGGTTGGTGTGGTGTCGCCTGTCGACACCTTTGTATGGAGGAATCTCCAATCCGCCCTGATGGATCCCGAGATTGTTTCCCGGCTGCTGGAGAAGGAATTCAAGGGTTTTTTCATTGGACCCTTCGATCATTCTCCTTTTCCAGTATTCCGTAGTAATCCCATCGGTATAGCTACTAGGAAATACTCAGGGAGGAAAAGACTGATTGTAGATTTGTCTGCTCTGATGTTGGTCCTTTGCCAGTGTTAATAATCTCATTCCCCCCGTTCCATTTTCCCTGCATTATGCCATCATTGATCACGCGAGTAAAATGATAAAGTTGGCAGGTCGGGGCGCTCTGCTGTCGAAAGCCGACATAACCAACGCTTTCAAAATTGTCCTTGTACATCCGTCCCAATGGCACCTCTTCGGCATTAAATGGGAATCTAAGTTTTACTTTGCAGTTAGACTCCCGTTCGCCTGCAGGAGTAGTCCTTGCATTTTCAATCTCGTATCTGAAGCCCTCTGTTGGATTTTGTTGAAGAAAGTGCGTGTTCCATGCGTGCTTCATTTGCTGGATGATTTTCTGTTAATTGACTCGCTAAGCGATAGTTCTGGCTCTTCGTTAGCCAAATTGAGAAGCTTGTTTGGTTACCTCGGCGTTCCGCTCGCAGACGAGAAAACTTTCGGCCTTGCGACTAAATTGGAGTTCCTGGGCATTACTCTCAACACGGTCGAGATGAAGGCTTCTCTCCCGGCAGATAAGTTGCAGTGCATTCACCAAATTGCGCACTTTTATTTTGGCTAGGACTGTCACCAAACAACAAGTTCTCTCTCTTCTGGGGCACCTGAATTTTGCTATGCGCGTCATTCCCCAAGGCCGTTCTTTCATTTCCAGGCTGCTCGATTTGGCTTCTTCGGTTCCAAATTTGCACGACCTCATTGTATGGGACGAAGGCTGTGTTTCCGATGTGAAATTTTGGTCGTGATTACTTAAGGAGTGGAATAGAATCTCATTTTTTTATGAGGACATCGTGCAGTCCTCTGACTCGATGAATTTCTTTACGGAGGCTGCTCCTTCTGTAGGTTTTGGGGGGTTCTACCAAGGCCAGTGGTTCGCCAGCGTTTAGCTAAGTCAGTTTTCAGATTGCAATTCTTCCACCGCTCTTAACGAGATTTATCCCATCGCTGTCGCTTGTCATGTTTGGGGACATTTATGGCTTCGCAAAAACGCATAACGGTTCTATGTGATAATGAGGCGGTAGTGGGCATAATCAATAAAGTCCGCTCTTCAGCAAATGATATCATGCCATTCATGAGACCTATTACCTGGTTATCCGTAAAGTACAGTTTCATAATTACTGCTCGTCATGTGCCCAGTCGGTGTAATTTAATAGCTGATTCTGTCTCGTTTCAATTTTCTGACCTTCCAGAGTCTCTGTCCAGGGCGCCAGTCAGTTTCCCACGCCGGTTCCTCCTCTCAACGAATTGGCTCTGTACTAGTCGAGGAACCCATTCAAAAATACCTAATCTCTGCCGAGTATTATATGAGGAAAGGTTTGGCTGCTACCACCCTTAAATCTTATGATTTCGCTTGGTCTACTTTCGCTTTATTTTGTATGTCCGTTACCATTCCCTTAAAACCCGTTCTGGTTAATACTGTGTGCGCCTTTGTCGGTTTTTGCACAGACGTACGGCATTACAAGCCTCCATACATTCGCAGCTTGATTGCAGGGATTCAGTTTCACGCTAGATGCTATGACCCCTCCTTTCCTAGTCTTTTTAGTAACCAGAAAAATAAAGTTGTTGTTGAAAGGAATTGAAGTGTTCACCGTCTATTCCCAATCACAGACGTCCCATAACTCTCGCTATTTTGCACGAAATTATATCGGCCTTACGGAATGGTTTTATTTCTCCGTATGTTGATAATCTTTTAAAAAGCGTATTTCTTTTGGCTTTCTATGGTTTTTTAAGAGTCTATATGATCAGAAATAGCGACTGAAGCATCAGGTGATCTGAAGTGTTTGTCACTGCTAAAGCCAGCTCTGCAGCCAGGCTGTGGAGGCTCCCAACTGTCATTTTTGAAGATTCAGCGGATGAACCTGTTAGGAATTTGGGGAGAGAAACACTAGGAACTCGGAAAACTCGGAACTGGACTCGGAACAGGAGGGAGACAGAACAGAAAACCAGAAAACTCGAAAGGGGAAAAATGGGGCACTCCGGCCAACAGAAACACCGTGCTACTGCACTGAACGAAGGAGAACTCAGGAATCCAAAAAACCAAGAACACTAGGGGGCAGACTCGGGACAACTCAGACGGGACTAGGGGACACTAGAAGGCAGGGGGAACACTGGAAGGCTGGGGAACACTGGAAGGTAGGGGGCACTCGGAAACTAGGAACAGGGAAGGCACAAGACGAGACACAGCTGGCAGATGGCTAACTCGGGCAGCACAGCTGGCCAGGAGATGGGTCAGGGAAAACATCAGGAGGGGGGCAGACAGGACGGCAGGAACGCTGGGGCTCGGAAGACAGCAGGAACGCTGGGGCTCAGAAGACGGCGACTGGCACACTGGGGCACAGGACGGTGACGAAAGACACTGACACACTGGGGCACTGGAAACGGTGAAGGCCACTGACACACTGGGGCACTGGAAACGGTGAAGGCCACTCACACACAGGACTCAGAAGACAGGGGCACCAGGGCTGAAGGCAGCAGGAAGGGAAGGCTGGGCTGGGAAATGCGGATGGCGAGAAACACAGAGAAGGTGAGGGGACCAGAGGGAAAGTGCACAGGGCAAGGAGTGGTGTGAAGCGAGCGAAGTCAGATCTGATCTGAAGTGCTGCTGAGGTGGAACAGATATAGGGCAGGGGCACACAGACACAGGTGTTGAAACTTAATCTAATTAACAAGGGGTGGAACATGAGGGAAACTAATTACATGAAAACAGATAGACATTAACACACAGACGAGGATCACAAGACAATCCCAAAGATGGGATAAATAAACTGGATAAAAAGACTCTGAAGTGTACAGAATAAGAGCCAGAATAGATGATAAGAATGCAGAGGTTCTGCAGAAAATTTAGCAAAGCCAGTGAACAGTAAAGCGAGGGGCGGAGACTAGAACAGAGCGACTGCTGAGAGATCATTAGTCAATTAGTAAGTGCAGCTATACAATCCCGGGTGCTCGTTAGTAGATTAGTATTATATACAAGGTTAGTTTGGTCAGTAATTTTAGAAAACAACAAACTGTTAGTAATGTTAGTATGTATAGAAAAGCAAGGGGAAACTAGCAAACGAGAACAGAAGGAAGGATGAAACCCAGAATCCATTAAATCACCCGAAACAGTGCCACAATCAATTAAGACAGAAAACTGCTACAAACAATGACGCGATCGGGGAGAAAGCAAAGACAGTACATGGGTAAAACGTGGACTGGACTAACACGGGAGAGGAATGAAATGTAAACACTAAGACATGGACTAAAAACAGACATACCAAAATAAAAACCTAAAATTAACTTAACCAGCCACGCAGACCACGGAACACAACAGAACCAAAAATCTTCTCCTCCTCCTTTATAGTCCCCGAAATAATAAACAGAGGACAATCACCTTCCTTTTATTAATGGCAGGAGCTGCCCATGAGTGAAGATAGTATAATCTGTTAAGTACTAATTATTTCACCTCTCCATGCATAAAAGCGCTAATCAGTCAACTCGTTTACAGAATGAAAATTTGCAATATGGATAGGATTGCCAAAATGTGAAGGTGTGGATGCAAATAAATTTACGGTATGTGTACCCAGGTCGTATTTTGTAATGATTAAAGTAAAAAATGCTTGAATGCACTCATTTTCCACTGCAACACGCTGCAGAAATGGAACTTGTGTTGCAGGTGAAACGCTTTGCGCCGCCCCACTCATGTTACACGTCGTGTCTGTTACCAGTGTACATCAGGCCTTATTCCTGTTTATCATCTTCATGATGTGACACAACCTGGTCTCCATCTTCTCTTCCTGAAAAAGCTGATGGCTAGATTTTCTGCCAGTTTATTCGCACTGTTTTGTGATTGATAGTGAACTTTGTTCAGTTGAATGTCTTCTATTCACTAGGCCTATTCAGTTGATAATCAAAATGATAGCTGTGATGAAGTGCAGTTTACCTGGCGTTAGTCACATGGATATTCAGTGTGGCTTGCACAGGAAGTACTAGCTTGATTCGAAAGTGATTCTGCTTACAAAGTGCACTAAGGCAGTGGCGGTCCTACAGGAGGGGCGAAGACATGTCCCTTTTAGTCCTGCCTAGATCTCAATCAATTTCCTTTATTGATGTCTTTTCCAATTATTGTAAGTGGCAACTGAAGACACGGTTTCTCTCCATATGCGATCTAACAGCGATCAAATCGCGGGTTAAATTCAGCACAGTGGCGGAACAGAGGATTGGGTTGCACAAAACAGCCGTTGAAAACAATTATAAATACTGACCTGTTCTCAGTCATCTTCATGATTAACAAAAGGTTCATTCCGACAGCAGCTCCGCATTTAACAGGTGCTGCTTTTTTTCCCCAATTAGGTAAGACGACAATCATTCATCTGGACGTGTATTTGCTGTATTTAAATCTACGTTATTCAAAATTGCATAGCCTACCTGTCGACTCTCGCTAATTGCTTGAGCCGCACGCTTTTTATAACCTAGTGCCGAGTGCCACTGTTTTTTTTTTGTTTTAATCAACCAACAAATTCCGAGAGTGAGAGTCCGCGTTTCATTGGAACACGGACCAGTTCAATCACGCGAAGCATTGACCAATTAATAAGCAAATTATCTTCCTGCTCTGAATTCAGCCAATGATTTCATCACTGTTAGATCGCATACGGTGAAAAACCATGTCTTGAGTTGCCAATTACAATAATTGGAAAAGACGTCAATAAAGGAAAATGATTGAGATCTAGCCAGTGCTAAAAGGGACGTGTCTTTGCCCCTCCTGTAGGACCGCCACTGCACCAAGGATGTCCAAACATATGTTGGACGGCTTAAAATTCCCCATGCCAATGCGGGAAATTGATATTGTTGCGTGCTGGAATTTTTGACCCCAGTGCTTTGCCTGGATTGGATGTGACAGACATAACAATATGCCCAGCACATCGTTATGGCCTGGTATTGTGCTGGAATACATCAAGGAAGTGCCGTCACCCACTGCACAACCGAAGTGTAAACCTTGTCGAGACAGCAATCGGCAAAAAAAATGTCACTGGAGATTTTCAAGGAGTGGAAGTTGCTCTTGCCAGTTGGATCACTTAGGTTTATTTTCAAACGGTATAGGCTATTATTGTGAGGTCAAGATCAGCTGCAATGTAAATGAGTCACTTCTCCTGATACACAACCATGTTGGAAACGTACACAAATTACCCCTCAATGTAGGGTAGGTCAACATAATTTTTGTGCTTGATGTCCTATTTAGGAAAAGTGATCAGTTGCTGATCTGAACCTTACTGTTTTTCGCTGAATGGCCTGGGCCTAGTGCCAGTAGTGGTGAAATGAAGTACTGCATACGCAAAAATTTGTTGTGAATAAAAATTATCACGAAAATCATGAAGTGTCGATTAGTACAGCGATTCGAACCACACTCCAGCATTTTTTTCTGCTGGTAAGTCAAGTTTTCTTGTCAGTGATTTTCATCAATCAGCCAGGTGTTCTGTTATTACATGTTCACGTGCACAGCTCATAACTTGGGGGAGTAATCGAGAGGGATTTTTCGGCAAATAATACACTTTTGAAAATTATGCTTTAGGCCACGCTCACGAACATTTTTACCCACGAAAAGGTGCTTTGAAGGGCCTTCAAAGCTGCAAAACTTCAGCTGCAAAACTTTTTGCATATATGGTAGCTGCTACCCTGTGGGATTTTACACAAAAGGTGTCTTGATTACATCACAAATATTGATTGTCATTGTTCGTTCACATCCTGCCGGTTGACCGTCGCGGTCCTCGTAACTCGTTCCTCATTCACGACTGCTGACGCCCTCGGGCAAACCATTAGTCTGGTAAAAATTTACGCCAACGGCTGATGCGTACGCATTCCAAAGCAGGCGGCATTATGGGACTGGTTCCGCTAAACGGATGTAGCGTACAGTGCTGTGAGGGGAACCAGTCATGTGCCCAGTCGATCTGCAGGCTGGTTTCATGGATTTAGCTGGTTACCTCTAAGGAAATACCTTGCACTTGGAACCTCACTGTACAGCGGTGTCCAATCGGAGCACGCCTGATCGTCCAATCAGCGCTCGGATCGGGAGGGCGACAGCAGTTGTAAATGAGGAACGAGTTACGATGGCCACGGCAGTCTACCCCGCTGGCAGCCCTGTTGAATGGGCTCAAATCCATGTCGATGAACAACGGTGAACAGGACTGAAATAAAGGGGCGATCACAGGATGAGCCTGTCTGGGATGACCCATCTCGGGTGTTCCCGTTTCCCGAAAAATTTCCCGTTTCACAGTCGTACTTCCTCCAGTTTATGTGTTGTCTTACATTGGCTAATTTTGAATGAAGTCTTGTCAAATTCCATGAATACATGTATATTTTCGTGCCATGTGGTTTCCCTTTGGCTTAATCACACCATATAATGATGATGTAAGTGGTATCTTATCAATATCAAAATTTTTATTTAATTACAAGTTCAACATTTCTTGGCTTTGTTGCTTTTCCCCTCCATATCAATGCCCATCTTGACCATGTGATCCCTCCTGTTCCGGCTGGAATTCTCTCAAAATGCCTCCAGAGCTGTTCAGCATCTGCCTCTTTTTTTCTGCCATAAATGACTTCCACTTTTAGAGGATGATCAATAGATCAAAATCTTGCAAAACATCCTTTTCATTGAATAATATAAGTACTGCCTTCTGTTGGGAAAGTTTGAAACTAAATGTAACATATAGTTTCCAACTTTGCCAACAGATGGCAGCACTGGTCAATGAATGAAAATAGGGTTTTTCATGGACTCCTCACCCTCTCCAGGGAAGAAATATCAAAGATTTTATTTCTGAATATTGATTATGAAGGTTTTAACTTTCAGCACATGCCTTGTTTGTGGTCCAGTTCCCTGAAGCATCTCGGATAAAGGGGTGTCTTTGAACCAGTGGAAAAAGGGGCTCTCAAGGGTGGGCGTATAGGTGTGCTCAGATCTCCCTACCAGTGACAGCAATTTTTTTTCCAACTTGCAGTAACAAGACACCACTTTATATGCATGTTTGAAAAAAAATTGGAAGCCAGGAGCTTTGGTAGCTTTTCCTGGGCAAGGGCAAGAAATGAACCCAAATTTCTCATTGAGAAAGGCTGAAATCAAACTTCTGCTGTTTACTCCGAAACCAGATCAGAGAGTGAGCTCTTATTTTGTTGGTGTCATCTTTCAGTTAGGGGGTCCTACCAACAAAAATATCTTTGAAAACTCTTGATTCCCCACTTCCACACTTTTCACCTGCCGTACCCGCAAACCCACTCTAAAATGCCTCTGATGTTTGTTATCCGTGTATAACAAGTATAAAAATAAAGGGTCCTACTTTATATTAATTGTTTCATCTAAATTGGTCTTCTTTACAGAAACAGGTCCTGTTTTTCGTTGGACAAAACGAAGAGGATTGCTGAGGCAACAATAATACCCATATTTGATTACAGAGATGTCCTGAAGACCTTAAGATCCATGGATGCTAGCTATCATAGCGCATTTCGCTTCATTACAGGTGATGGTTTCCAACCCCATCACTGTGCTTTATATAATTCTGTGGGGTGCTTTTCCCTTCATTTTAGAAGGAAGCTACATTGTATTTTATTTATTTATAAAGCTTTGCTCGGTAATCTTCCCTAATATCTCACTCAGCTCTTATCCATCAAAATCAGAAGTCAGCACACCAGATCACAAGAATGGTGTTTGTTAGAGGCTCCCAGGACTAGAACATTGGGCGGCACCTCTTTTTGTGCATTCGCTCCTTGTATATGGAATAATTTCCAGGATACCTTGAAGCTAGACAGCCTTATCCCCTTTGTGTCTTTCAAGACATTGGTGTTGGATATATTGCTTCTATAGGCCAGATGTATTTGCTTTTAGTTTATGGTAGGATTTGCTCACTTATTTTTCTCTGCCCTATGTTCTTATGAGTGTGCGCGCGCACGTGTGTGTGTGTGTGTGTGTGTGTATATATATATATATATATATATATATATATATACAGTGGCGCTTGAAAGTTTGTGAACCCTTTAGAATTTTCTAGATTTCTGCATAAATATGACCTAAAGCATCATCAGATTTTCACACAAGGCCTAAAAGTAGATAAAGAGAACCCAGTTAAACAAATGAGACAAAAATATTATACTCGGTCATTTACAGTGCCCTCCATAACTATTGGCACCCCTGGTTAAGATGTGGTCTTTAGCTTCTAATAAATTCAGTTTCTTTCTAAATAATACAGGACCACAATGAAAAGAAAGAGGAAAATCCAACCTTTAATTCAAGTGCATTGATTCAGTGGGAAAAAAATTCCACATTAAGAAATAATTCTTTTACATCAAATCATGTGTGCCACAATTATTAGCACCCCTGATGGTAATACTATGTACAACCCCTTATTGGCAATAAAACAGCACCTAATCTTCTCCTATACTGTTTCACAAGATGGGAGAATACAGAATCTTCGACCATTCCTCTTTGCACAATCTCTCTAAATCATCCAGCGACCTGGGTCCTCTCCTCTGCACTCTCCTCTTCAGCTCACTCCACAGGTTTTCAATGGGGTTGAGGTCTGGGGACTGAGATGGCCATGGGAGGAGCTTGATTCTGTGTCTGGCGAACCATTTCTGTGTAGATTTGGCCACATGTTTGCTGAAAGACCCAGTGATGACCCATCTTCATCTTTCGGGCAGAGGCCACCAGATTTTGATTTAAAATGTCCTGGTATTTCAAAGCGTTCATGATGCCATGCACCCTAACAAGGTTCCCAGGGCCTCTGGAAAAGAAACAGACCCACAGCATCACTGATCCTCCCCCATACTTCACAGTGGGCATGAGGTGCTTTTCTGCATACTCATCTTTTGTGTTCCACCAGACCCACTTAAGAGTGTTTGTTGCCAAAAAGCTCTATCTTGGTCTCATCTGACCAAGGCACACGGTCCCAGTTGAAGTCCCAGTACCGCTTAGTGAACTCCAGATGTTTGCGTTTATGATTGTGAGTCAGAAAAGGTTTTTTTCTGTGCATGCCTCCCAAACAGGTTGTTAGCCTGTAGATAGCGCCAGATGGTTGTTTTGGACACTTTGTGACCCCAAGATGCTACTATTTGCTGCAATTCTTTAACAGTGAGCTTTGGAGAACTTTTTATTACTCTTACCATCCTCTTCCCTGTGCGTGGTGGCAAAATAACCTTGAGTCCTCATCCAGCTTGTTTACCACTGTTCCTATTGTTTTAAACTTCTTAATGATTCCTCTGACAGTAGATATGGGCAGGTGCAGGCGAGTGGCTATTTTCTTGTAGCCATTGCCTGACTTGTGAAGGTCGACACACATCTGCCTCACTTGAATGATGTGTTCCTTTGTCTTTCCCATGTTGAAGAGTGGATAAGAGAAATGGCCTCTGTGTCGCGTCATATTTATACCCCAGGGAAACAGGAAGTGATAATTTACTAATTAAATGTTCCAAGATACTCTGATCAACTTTGTGAATTACTGTAAAAATGGCAGAAATACTTCAATTACATTTAATTCATAGGAATTGTTAGGGGTGCCAATAATTGTGGAACAGGTGATTTTATGAAAGTTGAAGGTAACATTTTTCTACAATTTTCAGTGGGTGAGTATGCTTCTGCAATAAAAATTGAATTTATTTCAAAGCTTTTAACACATCTTAACCAGGGGTGCCAGTAATATATATATATATATATATATTTTAGGTCGATGTCTGTCTGTCTGTCTGTCTATCTGTGTGTATATACAAGTTTTTCTCCGACATTTCTCAACTGATTATCACCAAATTAGGTGTGAATATCCACTTGGACACCAGGAAGGACTTGACATTGCCCGATTTTTGAAAAACGGCCATGCACGCAAAAAAAATGGCAATTTCACTCCGGGTAGCGGGTAGCAGCTAGTTATATATAAAATTTTTTTAATGCATTTTTATTTTTTTAAATGCATTTTTATTATGTTTTATTCTAGTTTAAAACTTATTATTCCTGATAGCTGCCAGATAGCTCACTCAGTAAAGCACTGCGATGCAAAGCAGTAGTGACTATCATGTCGCGGGTTCGATCTCTGCCTTGTCTCAACCGGCAGTGGTTGACAGCTTTTTTAGAGTAGCATACAATTGGCTATTGCGCTACAGGGTTGCAAATTGGGAAGGGACTGCCGGGGAGGGAAAATAATAGTTGCCTTGTTCATTGCTCTAGCGCCTCCTGTTGGCCAGACGGGCGCTCATCAGGAGGATTCCAAGCCTGCTCACCTCCGGGCATCCTCCACCCTAGCTCTGAACTTGCGAAGATTCAACCAATGAGTGTATAATGTTATGGCCCCAATTTGTTATGACATACAAGACAGCGAGAGATGACAGCCACAATCTTAAAACTTAAACAGATTTAATTAAACAAACTGCCAATTAACCTACAATTTATGCTACTGACCAAGATTGACATTACAAGAAAAAAAATATTTACAGTCCCTTGAGATGGGGTTGCTTGGTGATGTCCTGGGAGAGGAAAATGCTCCAACACAGGCAAAAATCCACAAAAAACTTCACAGGTCTTGAAAAGAGTGACAGGTCTGGTCAAATGTATCCTTCTCCTTGCAATTTCTCCTACTACTTTACTCCCTCAATTTCTCTCCTTATATACTCTTTCGCAGCCCCCTCCCACCTTTTAGACTTTTTTTCTCTGGGACTTTCCCCTCTCAGACATGCCCAGGACATGCCCAAACCAAGCTCCAGACGGGCCTTAACAAAAAAAGTCAATAAAAGTTCTTTCCTCATTACAATAAGAAGCAGTGGCTGACAGACACGTGCTTCGGAGGAGCGCCGTGACTGTCTTCACTCTCCTGAATCGGCAGCAAGGGGTCATCGCATGCGAGCAAGACTTGTACAAAGTTCACCAATTGGGCATTCCAGATTCAGGTGGGTTTGGAGATGCCGAATTTAAAAAAAAAAGAAAAAACTTGTTATTCCTTTAATTGGAAAATGTTGTTTGTGACTTTTATGTATTTGTATGTGTGCCGTTTGTCTTTAACCTTCCATTGTACTCATGGGCGCCTAATTTTGTGTGTGTGGGGGGGGGATCTGATCAGAGGAAAGGGCGAAAAATGCACTTACAGCCCCCGACAAAACAATACGTTTATTAATTACACTGGGGAACAAATTAAAAAAAAGGTTTTTTGGTGCCTCAGATTTTAGACTTGATGGTAGTTTTTTCAATCACACTGCAGAACAAAGATATAATCTTCATTTCCTTCTAGCAGCTCTAGTTTTGAGATAATGGACTTATATTTACAGCCCAAATTCTGAAAAAGTTGGGACGAAGTGTAAATTGTGAATAAAATCAAAATGCTATGACTTTTAGATCTGTGGCTCTGGCTAGGTCTGTATTAATTGGACGGCACAACCTGATGTCAGGTTTTGCCCAGATCTCTTGAAGATCTCAAAATCACGTTCAAGAAATCACGTTTTTGGATAACGGCAAAATCCCTGTATCTTATGTTTAAAAACTTTTCAGAGGTTGAGTATGGACAACCAACATTATAACATTACTAATATGTATTAAAAGAAGGATCAGCATAATAGGTCCCCTTTAAAGGTTCGGCAAAAATTTTGAGACATACTAAACATGCACTGTCAGAATCAAGTCTGTCTTTGTTAGTGTATGATTTATAATACATTGATAGTGCCCACAAACCGCAAACAGAGGGTGAACATGAGCCACGCCCTCTTTTTTGGATGCTCATAAAATGAGAATGGAGCGAGATATTGAACTGGAACCATCTGTGATTTTCTTTAGACATTACAGACAACAAAATGTCAGCAAATGAAGCCATTCTGAGACCATCATACTGGGAGCACCACCGCCATTTTTGGTGATTTCATATGGAATGATCCCAATTTTTAGCTGCAACCAAGCAGCTTTATGAACGCTTCTGTCTGTCTGTCTGTCTGTCTGTCCGTCTGTGCCACCTTTTTGACCATGTTCCTCTCTTCGTATCATCAAGAAATTTTCAGGAGTTATTGACCTTCACCAAAGTGATGTCCATGCACAAGGTCGAGCTCAAAGGTCAAAGTTCAAGTTCACAGAGGTCACAACCTTGTTTGCAGGTTTTCGCGCTGTAACTCCAGTTAGAATTCATGGATCACTATGAAATTTTGGAAATAGCTTCTAGGCATACAGGAGGTGTTCCCAATTGTTTTTCAAGGTCATCCGTCAAATCCCAAGGTCACAAAGGCAAAAAAAAGTGTCAATTTTGCCCGATTTCACAGTTTTCGCACCGTAACTCCACTTTAACTTGATGGATGGCTATTACATCTTAGAACAAGCTTCTTGGTACAGAGGAAGGGTCCCCTATTGATTTTCAAGGTCATTTGCCAATTTTAAGATCGCACTTGTACAAGAAACCACCAGTTATGGACACTACGCCACGTGACGGATGCTAGGCGAGATCGCAGCTATCAGATCCTTCTGATCTACTTGTTTTATCATTAAAATGTGGCTGAGTGCTTAATTATACATTTCTCTGTGGTGAGGTGAGGTCTGAACATATTCAGTTTTTTTTTTTTTTTTTTGCTTCACCTGGACTTTAACGGATTCTTCAGTATTACAAGATGGAAATAAATGCAATACATCTTCACATCCACTTGATGGTTTAAAAGTTCCAAATGGCTCGGCGTTTTCTGAGTGCTCTTATTTTTATGCAATGCTCATGTAACAGATCTATATGGACTACTGTCAATTCATTAGTGTTGTTAACAGTGACATGACTTTGTGATCTGTGGCTGAAATGTGAAAACTTGTCCATTGCTTGGTGTTGCTTTTGTTCTTGCCTTGTCCGTGGCATGATTTTGTAAATTTTATATTTAGAGATGTGCTTAATGTGAAAGCCTTGTGCATGTTTTATCTGTTCTTCGAGCTGAATATGTCGGCCTCTGTTTAACTAAAAAAACTATGACACTCTAACTGTCGCGGAGTGGATATTACGTATAAGCCCGTCTGCATGCGTTTGTTGGCTGTGGTGCAGTAGAAATTTCTGGCACCCCCAGTGAAAAGTTAAGCCATCCCATTGCAGCAGCAAAATAAAATAAAAAAATCTCTTGCATTGTCACTGAACTCTGCTCAACCTTGGATTGCCTTAGCCTCTGTTGCAGAAGTCTCGTGGTTTGCCAGGTTTTGAGTTCCGTGACGTAATGGCATTGTTCGAAATAATCAGAATGCTTTATAAATGATAGTCCTCTGGGGTTTCCCCAGCCAAATATTCCAGCTTTTGAACATTGAACATGTTAGCGTTAGTTAGCCTCCTTAACAGATGTCTTACGTGTTTTGCTTACCTCTCACAACAGTATGTATCGATAGCTTCAGAAATTTCAGAGCTTTCTCTAATTGGCTGAACACAAAACCTTTCTCTAGTGCCCAGACGTTAGTGTGTGAGGGAAGCGAACCCCATAAGACGCCTGCAGTGGGGGCTACGATTGTCTGGCTGAATCTCAAATGCCTGTTACACCTTTTGCTGGAAAATGAGGAAAAAAGATTGGAGGTCCAGGGAGGCACATGTCCAGTGATAAGCCTGACCAAAAACGCCAAACAAGAGTAAGACATTCAATGAAAAATTTCATGAACACTTCCACTCCAAAAAAGCCCCTCAGTAACATGTAATAACTAAACAAAAAAATGCCCAAATTGGAGCCATGAAAATGGTCCTTTTCTAATTATTCAGTCATTTTTTTCTTTCAGGCCAGATCTCCTTTCCATTGATGAACACCTTTGGTATAATGCATGCTTTTTTAACAAATGGCCACGAGATGGCGCCAAAGTCTCTCTCAACCTTAGTTATGTCTTTGCATGATTCCAGATGAAGTCTCACACTCTCACTGAAGGAAAGGCAAAGATGATAATGATTGCCTTTAGTCTTTGTGCTTTCTCAGTTGCCTAACCTGTGCACTACATCACTTCCCACCACTGCCCTCACTTCCAGCGCAGGGGCAACTTTTAGGCAGATCCTGGATACTTTCAGTTACACATCCTCGCCCTTTCGTTTATTCTCGCCATAGACACAGTCTTCTTTTTTAGTATAGCACTTCTGCCCGTCTGTCTACTAGAACATTCATGTTATGTTGCTGTTTTTACATTTTGGCAGCAGCAAGTCCTTTTCTTTTTTAATGCCGCCATTGTCCCTGTATACAAATTCAAGTGCTTTTTTAAGTTTCTCTGTGGTGTTGGCATTGTCTTTTATCCTGTCTTATAGCTTTTCTGCTCTTTGGTTAATTTTGATCATGAGGGTGCTAATTATATTAGCCTGAGGCTCATGCAGTGAGAGGTCACCGGTGTTTAATTTTTTAGCAGCCAGGATCATCAGTGAAGAGTTGGGTAATGTAAATTCGGTGACTCCTTAGAATCCAGTATTTTCTACTGGTCATCAGCAATGCCACTAGTTCGATCTCTGGCAGTTTCTTTACAGTGAGTAAGCAATGTCTAGGAGACACCGATTTTACATCCCATTTCATGTATATAACGTTGTTGATGATACCTGCCTGCTGACATTCAATGCGCGTAAGCGCGTGTGTTTGCCTCACAGGAGAAAGAGGTGTATAGATTTTTTTATTTGGAAACAGGTTTGCCGGTATGTCGTCAGGAGTCTGCTATAAATATTTTAAAAGGAGGTTATCGGTGTTTGCCTGGTTATAGACAGGCTTTTTAGTTGCCTTATTTGCATATGGATCGCTAAAATGCCTGCATATCGTATATTGTTGACACTTCGGGCACACTATTTCTGGATCGGCTTTCCGTTGTGTGTGTGTGTATGTGTGTGTGTGGCTTATTGTCGTTAATATGTTGCTGGTTTTTGCTTTATTTGTATGATGTATTGGTATTTGTGTGGTGTTGCTATCATGGTACACTGCAACTAGAGGGGCGGCATCATTGATATTCGCCTAGAGCGGCAAAAGTGCGTGCGCCGGCCCTGGTACCTCAACCTCTTCCCCTTACCATCTATTACCCATCTCTGCCTTTACCATCCATCTTCTACCTCCCTCGGCCTTTTCCCCTTCTACACCCCCTCCACTTCTGCCAGAACCTCACCTGCCCCAGCACTTCTACACTTCTACCCCCCCCATGATATGACCCCAAAGCACTTTACAACTATGCCTCACATTCACCCTCATGCCAGAGGCTGCCATGCAAGTCACCACCCTGCACATCAGGAGAAGTGCGTGGTTCAGTGTCTTGATCTCTAGAGGAGCCGGGGATCAAACCAGGAACCTTCTGAGTCCTGGGCTGCCCGCTCTACCTCCTGAGCCATGCCATACACCCAACTTCTTCATAAAAATGGATGGGGTCCTATGAGGCCAATTTTAAATAAGTCAATATAAGCAACTAACTCTGTTATTGACGGTCCCAAGCCCGGGTGAGAAAGGAGGAGGGTTGGGCGTAGGGTTAGCACCCCTACCCCGTAAAAACTCTCACTGCTACAGAAACATCAACGAACTCCACAACTCTACATCGATCACATCCGAATGTCCTTCTATTGACTAAGAAAATTCTACGCATTGGAACATGGAATGTCAGGGCAGGGAAGACTGCCCAAGTAGCCAAGGAAATGCGTAACTACAGGATCCAAATTCTTGGAGTCAGGGAGGCACGCTGGTTACAATCAGGAGAGATTAGGCTCCAGACAGGGGAGTTGATACTGCATTCTGAGCACGAAGATGACAAGCCCCCACACAAGGAAGGGTTAGCCCTCATGCTCTCAAAGGAAGCACAGTAAGCACTCATTAGATGGGAACCAGCGGGGCCAAGAGTAATTGCAGCTACCTTCAGGACGAGCTACAAGAAAATCCAGCTCAATATCATCCAGTGCTATGCAAACAAACAACAAGGACGATGGAACAAAGGAGGAATTCTACGCTAGGCTCCGGACCATACTGGACAAGCTGAAAGAAAGGGACATCAACATACTGATGGGAGACTTCAACGCGAAGATAGGATATGACAACAGGGGCTTCGAGGAGATCATGGGCAGCCAAGGGATAGGTGAGATGAACGAGAACGGTGAGATGTTTGCTGGGATGTGTGACTACAACTTAATCATTGGAGGCAGCAGCTACCATCATCGAAACGTCCACAAAGCAACCTGGAGGTCTCCAAACCTGAGGACCGATAATCAGATAGAGCATGTTTGCATAAGCAAGAGGTTCAGACGCTCAATGTTAGATGCGATAGCCTACAGAGGGGCAGATCTCGCTTCCGACCACCACGTGATGGGTAAGATTAAGCTTAAGCTGAAGAAGGAGACTACGAGAAGGCATTCGACAGCCTTTGGAAACTCCTGAGGCACTCCGGGATACCCGAGAAGTTCGTAACTCTCATCAAGCAGACTTATGAGGGAATGACATGCCAGGTTCTCCATGGGAAACGCCCCAGTGACCCTTTCGAGGAAAAGACTGGAATGAGACAAGGATGCTTGTTATCCCCCTTCCTTTTCCAGATCGCGATAGACTGGATCATGAGGCAGACAACAAACAACAAGAAAAATGGAATCCAGTGGACTGTCTTCACGCAATTAGACGACTTGGATTTTGCAGACGATCTTGCCCTGTTGTCTCACGGACAGATCCAAATGCAGGACAAAACAACTATACTGGATAACAACACTACCCCAACAGACCTAAACATCCATGGAGGGAAGACCAAGATCAAGCAAAATAACACAGCTAACACAGACCCTATCATGCTGAGGGGAAAGCCATTAGTTGATGTCACAACCTTTGTCTCTCTGGGGAGCATAATCGACCAGCAAGGCGGAACTGATGAAGACATCAAAGCAAGGATTCAGAAGGCTGGCATCAGGTTTCTGATGCTCCGGAACATATGGAATTCATGGAAGATGTCCAGGAAGACGAAGCTCAGGATCTTCATGAGTGAAGTCAGTTATGCTCTACGGATCAGAGACATGGCAAACAACTAAGGCAGCAATGAAGAAACTACAAGTCTTTGTGAACACATGCTTGCGTAGAATACTGAGGCTAAGATGGACCGACCGAGTCAGAAACAAGGATCTTTAGGAGATGGCGGGCGAGGACCCAGTGGATGTCGAGATAATGAGACGACGCTGGAGATAGATTGGCCATACCCTAAGGAAGCCACCAACTAACATCACAAGGCAGGCTCTCACCTGGAATCCACAGGGGAAGAGGAAGAGAGGCAGACCAAGGAACAGCTGGAGAAGGGACCTTAACAACGACCTAAAGACCATGGGCCATACGTGGAACCAGCTAGAGCGACTAGCTAAGGATAGACGACAGTGGAAGCGGCTCGTTGATGGCCTATGCTCTGCCAAGAGCGACGGGCATAAATAAAAAATTTCATGCGTAAGTTAACGTAGAAACGCAAATCTGTCACTTTATTTGAAAAAAATCGTGTTCACTTGCTATCTAGCTCATTAGCCATCCCATCTTTTAATTAGACCGCTGACTAACGCAAATGCTAGCGATCGATAATGGTCTCCAGTGAGCTACCTTGTTACCCTTACCATCCCGGGGACTGCATTGACTAAGCAGTCAATAAAATGAACAAGGTGGCTAACTAGCTTGCTGCTTGTAATTGACATTCAAGGACAATATTTCTTATTTGCATAATATATCTGCATAATATTTAAAACAATGGACAAGTCGCTTTGTCTGTTTATACAGTGTTCCAAAAGACAAGGAGGAGAGAAAGGCTTAGCTGTTAGAAATCAGGAGGAAAAAACCTTTCTCCATCCCCTCAATCTGTGCTGTGCAGTGATTATTTTTTGAGAGCAGAGTTATCATGGGACAGGGGCAAAGATGACACTTAGTAACGGAGTAGCCAGAGTTAACTAGCACTTTCTTTTAACAACGTTGGCATTAGCTATATTCGGTCAACAGCAAATATGCTCAATTAGGGTACAATGAAGTGAGGAGACCAGAGAGTAATTTGATAACGTATTCAGACAATCATCAAGGTTGCTTATAACGGCGAAAACTTTGAAGCAATTATCTTATCAGAGGGTCATTAAAAGCCTCGAGCACCTTAACTGAACTTTTCTGCTTGCACTTTAACATTGACACAGAGTAAAATTTTGATCTTCCCTTTAGTAAGTGTGGCAAACTGAATGCAGGACCACACTCGCATATATGAGCCAGGCTAGCAAATTAGCTACCTGGCCATTTCGCTGGCTTAGCTAGTTATATTTAGTGAATAACCATGTCAGCTAGCTTGCTCAATAATAGTAAGTGACAGTAAAATGACCATTTTCTGTTTTCAATCGATTTAGCTATGTTCACAAGATGTAATTAGCTACTTAACTAACAGCCTAGTTCAGTAGTTTGCTCGTGTTGCTAGTCATACTGCACATGAATGCTAAGCTAGCTAGCTAAATGGCAAAATAATAGCTATTCACTGGTATCCATTAATTTCTAACCATGTAGCTAGCCAGCTGATAGTGGCTTACAGTATAATAACGGGTACATGGAGGTAGTCAACTGCAATTTAGGTCACTGCTTGGCTTCCATCGATTTACGTTGTGAATATTTTCTGAAACTGTGGTACCTCATTGCCCGGGAACAAATTACGGGGTATGCGCACCTTTGTGTGGAGAATATGCAGTTCGCAAAAGTAGACTACAAACTGGACTACAAGTGCAAAAATATATCATTTTTGGCAACAAACAACAAATTTGATGTGATGTTTTGCATACCCCATAGGCCAATCTCGGAGCCAGCCGGCTCAAAAAATTAAAACCAGTTCGAGCAATGCCAGTGTCCTTACCCCATTATAAATTTCCATTGGGATTTTACTTTCAACACAGAAGCTAAGTAGTTGTGACGTCATCACTTCACTACTCTATTGGTAGCTGGGCTAAGCATCATTGATTTTTTTCACAAGATATTCCTGGCTTTAGTCTCTAATGAGACCAAACATAAACATGCGGAAACCAAGCTCCATTATCAAATACCTCAATAAAGTTTTCTAATGCTTCTGATAACATAAGTATTACAGACAAAGCTTTGGCTGAATTCAGATTAAGGAAAACAAATAAAATAACAGAAAATAAAAAGGATACGTGCTTATGTGTTTTTTTGGTTTGGTTTGGTTGTGATAGGGTGCAACATTGGTCTTCCCTTTATCTTGCAAAGTTGCAAGCCGTTGACAATGGCGCAGCGAATTCTACCATTCCCAACGGCAAGCCGGTGCCAGCAGTGTGGATGACCATTCGCAGTCCGATGAACACACAAAATCAGATGACGATCGTGGTCATGGGCCACCTGTACTTCAATACTTTAATTTTTGGGAAAAATATTTCGTATAAACGTGACAATTTTATATAAAAGTAGTCAGTAGGGAATGAGTTAAAGATTATGACCCTAAGTTAAGCTTTAATGACCCTCTAAAGGTCTTATCTAGTGTCTGCAGGAATGTGCATGGGAGCTAAGGCAGAGCAGAAAACATTCAAACAGCTAACTCGGGCCAGGTCCCTTCGCTGTATGTGGGCAATGCAAAAATGGAGCTTGACGTAAATTCTGACAGGCACGGAGTCGAGCTCGCTTACTGTAGGAGCCGCTTCTCGAGCTTGAGAATCACCTGAGTGCTCATGAATGTCATCTGATTTGCTTTCACATGATTGCTTGATTGATATGCTTGTGTACTTAAGCTCGCGTTCTGAGCAGAGGCTCTGCAGCATGTACGCTTAACATCCCTCCGCCTCCCCAGCCCCTCCCGCTGATTTTTAGCATTCTGCAATCCTGTTCTTTCATGACTAAACTGTTTTTCAAAAACAATGTCTTCTTTTTATATCCCCCGCAATTAAGTTTATTATACCCCCCGCAACGTAGTTTAGGGGGGTATACTGGATTTGTTTTGTCCGTCCGTGTACGTGCGTGCGTGTGTCTGTGCGTCCGGACCTAGATCTCATAACCTACTCATCCAATTTTGAAAATTTTTTTTCTTGCTGGAAGGTCTATTGACTGTGGTACTGCCCAACTACTTGTTGTTGCGGGGGGTATCCTGTAAGCCATGCTTACTGACTAAATCTAGTTTGAGGTCATTGCTGCTGTTGGCTCTGTTCTGTGAAGGGTGTTTAACAGCAGCTCCCTGCCTTCACACTGAACAAAGCCATACCGCCAAACTCAATGTATGTTTGTTTGCTTTTAATAAATATTCTTTGACAAAGTTTCTATCAGAATAAATCTTACCAAGCATTTTAATCTTGTATTTAAGCCCTATAACATGAGATGAAGTGATGTTGTCGCTGAATATCATGAGGGCTGTGATGCGGTCCTAGGCACGAGGCCGCAGGCCGTGATGACATTCAGTGCCAACTTGATGACCTTGAGTATGATATTGCCTGCTCTTTAGTCATTGCGCCCCTTCGATTTCCCCTGTCTCTCTCCAGTGGATCTTTATAATTTTTTGTTTATTTGTTGAATGTCATAGTTAAATATTTAGCTTCGTTCTCCTGATGTTTCAGGATGAATGAGTCAGGTTTGAGATCTCGATTCCTCTCTTTTCCCCCTGCATCTGAAATACCACTGAATATGATACCAGACTTTACTCAGTAAACCCTGGAGTTGTCTGGATTCAGTGCTGCGGAGTATTTTCAGATGCGCTGGTCATCAGGTGAGATCAGGGGGCAGCGTGTCGTCCTGTCTGTCCCTGCCCTTCTAATCTCTTTAACTCGGGTGACCAGACGTCCTTTTTTCCCCGAACATGTCCTCTTTTTGAGACCGTCCGGTCGGAATTTCAGAATTGTCTGGGATTTTGCTCTGCCCTAAACACCCGTTGCGTTTAATGGGTGTTTCACAAACTCGCTCCGCTCGTTTTTGCTCTGCGAGTGAAGTGAGCGGGGGTAGGGGTGAGCAAGGTAGCAGTTTCGTGTTTTGGATATCTCCCTGTGTTCCACCTCACACGGTTTCTACTGCTTTGGATTTCTGTAGTAGCCTATTATTGGTTAATCATCTTATATCAACATCCAATTGGTCAGCAGCACCTCGACTAACACCAATCATTCCCCTCTGCCCCATTTTCCGTGTTTACATCAAGCACATGGCGCACGATATCTGCAGCTTAAAATGTAGAAACGTCAATGAAAATTCACTAAAAAACTACGGAAAAATGACCAATGTTTTCATCTCGGTCGCGATGCATGGGTGGCTGAGTGCATGACATGCAAAGCAGGCAGTTATGTGCCAGTGTCTAATAAGGGTGCCGGCGATCTGGAAACGCACATGCAGTCGGCAAAACACAAAACTGCTGCGAAGGCAGAGCGCTCATCCAGTTAAGTGACGGAGTATTTTGTGAGTAAAAAGGACAGTGCTGCTGTGGAAAGTACATTTGCATTTCATACCGTTAAACATCAGGACAGCTTTAGGTCCATGGACTGTACTTCGGGATTGTTAAGAGAGGTCTTCTCAGACTCACAGACAGCTCAAAAATTCTCCAGTGCTCGCACTAAGACAGAAGCCATTGTTAATGCCGTGATAGCCCCTCATTCTTTCGAGTTTGCTCTGAAAGCACTTAAAGAAAGTCCATACTGTGGTGCGTCTACTGATGGTTGCAATCATGGAGCTGTGAAAATATTCCTTCTTAATGATTCAATATTTCGATTGGAAGAATGGTGGTGTGTAAAGTAAATTACTTGAAATTAAAAGCACTCCAAATGAATCAGCTGACACTATTGCGCAATACATCAATGAAACTCTGAAAAAGAAAGGGATATTTTCTAAATGCATAGCATTGACAGGAGACAACTGCAATACAATGTTTGGGGGAATCCAGTGTCACGAGGAAGGGAGAAATGTTTTTGCAAATTTAAAAAAGTCCTTGCAGAACAAGTCTCTCATTGGCATAGGCTGCCCAGCACACATTCTGAACAATCGTGTTCACCATGGAGCTGACACACTGGAGGTTGACATTGTTAACATCATCTTCAAAATTTATCACCACTTCCACATCTATACTGTGCGCACAAAGAGTCTAAAGGAGTACTGTGAGTTTGCAGATGTTGAATATAGCAAGCAAGCAAGCAATCAATATAACAGCAAGACACAATGGTTGTCATTATTCCCAGGAATTGAGCGATTACTACAGATGTAAGCAGCTCTGAAAGCATTCTGTCCTGTCTCAGGAAAGACCACCTGTGTTGATAAAGAAGTTCTTTGAAGATGAGTTCAGTGAAAGTTACCTCTGGAAAATGCATTTACTCATGAGTGTATTTCAGTCAAACATTCAGGAGATGGAAAGGGAGGATAATTCCATTGTGGAAGTCAAGAATCTTCTGGACATCGTCCGCTCCATGCTCCATGAACGCATGAGAAACAACTACATGCCTCTGAAAGTCAAGAGTATGCTGGCACAAAAGCGCAGCGAAGTATTCGCTGAGATGTGTGACCACTTCAGTAATCAAGTTCAGGGCCTGTACAATACATGTATTGATTACCTTGAAAAGTGGATGAGGCCTATGGAGGAGTTCGCATGGATGGATCTGAGCCAGGCTCCAGACTAGAGAGTATAAACATTGATGACTCAAAATGCTTTGATCAAGTCACTAGTCTCAAGAAATTCATTGAGAGGAGAACAGATGATGCTGATTTCTGTGGCCTCAAGGCTCACCGGAAGTGGACCCAATATTTTGAAAGGTTAAAAAGCGTTGTCATGTGATAAAAATGCCACTAGATGGCAGTATCAACCTTTTTTTTTTTTTGTTAAGCCAGGTCTGGAGATGGGTTTGGGCATGCCCTGGGCATGTCTGAGAGGGGAAAGTCCCAGAGAATTAAAAAAGTCTAAAAGGTGGGAGGGGGCTGCAAAAGAGTATCTAAGGAGAAAAACTGTGAGAGTAAGGTAGTAGGAGAAATTGCAAGAAGAAATTGTGGAAGGATACATTTCACCAGACCTGTCACTCTTTTCAAGACCTGTGAAGCTTTTTGTGGATTTTTGGCAGTGTTGGAGCATTTCCCTGTCCCTGGACATCACCAAGCGACCCCATCTCAAGGGACTGTAAATATTTTTTTTGTATATGTCAATCTTGGTCAGTAGTATAAATTGTAGGTTAGTTGTCAGTCTTTGTTTAATTAAATCTGTTTAAGTTTTAAAATTTTGTCTGTTATCCCTTGCTGTCTTATATGTCATCACAAATTGGGGCCATAACAGCGTTGATTTCCACTCAGAGCTGCTGAAGATGGCACAGTTTTTTTCGCCATACCTGCACACAACGCTAGTATTGAGCAAGTTTTTTCTCTGATGCAAGCCCAATGGACCAACGAAAGGACCCAACACAACCAATATAAAGCATATGACATGCAAGGACTTTCATACATATGTAATGAGCAATCGGCAGCTATTGGGAAGGATCCATTCCTCAGAAAAATATGCCCAACCACCTCAGGATGACTGAGAAGTGAAAAGTGGACTAAAGGCCGCAGAAGCCCTGGAGTGAAAGTTTGAGGAGGATTTTTTTTTTTTCATTCAGACATTCAGACTTTATTTTCATCTTTGCCTAAAAAGTCCATTTTTTGTTGTGAATTTTATTGGCGGACATATTTTTATCATCAGGGACGTTTCTAGACCAAGTTTTCCACTCAAAGTAGATTGAAGCTCCACAACACATTGAAAGGGGACCAAAAAAGGCCGCAGAAGCCCTGCAGTGAAAGTTTGAGGACGATTTTTTTTTTTAATTTCACACGTTCAGACTTTATTTTGTTCTTGCCTTAAAAAAAAGAGAAAACCGTTGTTTTATGTTGTCAAGCCTAACAGTGAAAAAGTTCAAAAGTTCAGCGCAGGGGCACCCGGTGGCTCATTTATCTAAGCGCAGGTACCATAAAGGCTGTGTCCTTCCCGCAGTGACCTGGGTTCGATTCCAGCTCAGGTCATTTGCTGCATGTCTTCCCCCATTCTTCTCCCCAACCTTCCTGCCTCTCTACACTGTACAACTGTCAAATAAAGGAAAAATTCCCCAAAAAATAATCTTAAAAAAAAAAGTTCAGTGCAATGCAGGCCCATATAGGGCTCAGCGTTCTTAAGGACCAGTAAAGCTCCTTGTATTGCTCAAGGCTTGACTGCTGACACATTTGTATGCATTAACATGGTCAAGGTGCACTGCGAGCCCCCAATACCTCTCCCCACGCTGAGATGTCCTCTTTTTCATGAACTCAGACCTGGTCACCCAAACCTTTGAAGATATTATTAGCTGTTGTGAAGTCTGCGTCCTGCATTCTGCATTAAATTCCACGAACGGCTAACCGGAGGCCCTTTAATATACCAGTTTACTCCAGCCCGGAGTCTTGGATAGCTGCTAATGCTGCAGAGCTCCCTCTTAGTGGTCCTGATATATCCTTAAAAGGCCCTGACGACTGTATTCAGCTCGGTCCTCTCAACAGACTTAAGATCAATATTTATTTTTTTCAGACTTGGCCGAGTCTGAAGGCAGCTTAAAGCTCATGCTCTTTGCCTGACCGTGTTTGGCTAATTTTTGCTCTTTTGCAATTTGTCGAGGTCAGCTGATGTCACTGAAGCTCCCCTAGAGGTCTCCATGGAAGAATTCTGGCTTCATTCTTTTTCCTCGTCCTCTCCTGATGACCATTCATAGTTTAACTCAAATGTTATTTTTGGAAAAATGTCCCTCTTTTTGGTGTAGTTTGTGTCATTGTAGCGTTAAATTTGTGATCGGCAGCAAGAGTAATTAACCGTTATTAAAATAAACCTTTAAGCGGAGTGATTTTGCGGTTATATGTCCCAGTGATGTTGCGCTCTATCATCAGCACTCATGGAATGCCTCTCGTCCAATCAAATTACTCGGTCAGAGCTAACTGTTGTATAATTAGACTTATATCATGGTCTGGGTGAATACTTTTTTCTGATTGGCTGGCAGGTATGCATTAAAACCGTGGAACCGCACAGGTAGTTCGGCTACGGTCGTTTCACCATTCGAAATTCATCCACTGGCCAACTTGTAACCCTAGCAACCTTAAACGTGGTATTCGGCTGGGTACAACAGAAACCTAGCTGCTAATTTATCTCCTGTAAATTTAGCAGCGTCATACAAGTTGCGTCCAGCGGGGCGGTTAACTATAGGTACTCGAGCGATAATGACCGAAATATGGTAGCAGCGAGGTAATCAGGCTTTATTCATTAAAAGATTGTAATTGTGTACGGTTACAAAGGAAGCTAACGTGTCCACTTCATGTGTCAGCAACTGCTGACAGTTCGCTAGCTACGTGCTGTGCCAGCAGACTGATTTCAGCTCGCTGACTGCGGAAACCGTCATAAGTTCATTGTAATTGTGGGTAGCAAGTTAGATACAATCTGCATACTCGCACATAATGTTGCGTTATGCATAATCTCCATTTCAGCAGGAATTCGTTATCAAATCAGCTGGTAAACAGATGTAAGCGTGTGCAAAAAAAAAATCTTTCTCCATGAACGTAAGATGAACTAAGATAGCTGGTTTAATTTAACTTGGCCTATAGTAGGCTATTGGGTATGAGAAGGCGCGGCGCCTGTTAAATGATTACCAGCATGTTTTTTTTTTTTTTTTGGTGCAAAACTTTCACCAAAAATTTCTGAATGCTGCGATTTGATATTGCTGGCAAATGACCATGGTATAAGCGGGATAATCTACTCGAAGGTGAGCATTCCACGGTTTTAATGCACTTCGCGGAGGCAACCGCTTCGCGTCGGGTGGTTATTTGCCTCCGCGTCGTGCATTAAAACCGTGGAATGCACACCTTCTCGTTAATTATCCCTTACTTATCACACTTTATTTACATAACTTTTCTCTTTCAGTAAAATGAAAACTCTACCACTGATGTGAAATAAATTTTGACTCATTTCCAGATTAGTCCAAGGAACTGGAAAATTTCACCAGTCAAGGACATGGTAATGTAAAATAAACCAAAATTTTCTACTTGTGAGATTAAACAAGAAGTAAAGTCTCATATTAAGATTAAATTACAAGACAGACACTTTTAGCAGTGGGAAAATGAACAAGTCCCTACAAAATTTGTTTGCCTCCCTAAAGTTTGGTATAAACTACCAAAACTAAATACTGCCTGACAAGGCTAATGGACACAAACTATTAAAAAAAACATTGGGAGTGTTTGTCAGACACTAAATTGCCCGTAGGTATGAGTGTGTGAGTGAATGGTGCCTGAATAATGTGTGTGCCGTGGGATGGATTGGCGAGCTGTCCGGGGTGGGTCCCTGCCTTTCGGACATAGATGGCTGGGATAGGCTCAGGCTCCCTTGGACCCTAGTGAGGGAGAAGCAGTATAGAGAATGCATGTATAATGGATAGATGGAAGTTTTTGTCATGGATGAGTCAGGGCTTTAGTAGGCAAGGACACTTGTATGCTCATTGCGATGTGCCTTGTGCCTCCCTGCAGCTGCATCAAACTCACTCTGCTAACAATTATTTAAACCTATCAAAAAATGTAAAGGTAGCTGCCTTCAGTGTGCTATTGATAACTAGTCTGTTAGTAATGCAGAGCTATGGTTCCCAGTGCTTAACTGGCCAGTCTTACTGGAACTCAGAAATTCTCTCAGGGGGCAGCTTGAGTGGTTCTAACTCCCTCACTTATTAGAGAGGAACAATATCCTGAAGTCAGTTTAATGCTCCCAAAGTGAGTTTTGTTAACTGCAGAGCAAAGATAGCACAGCCATGATAGCAGTTAGTAAACTCTCTCTGCGTGTTTTAACTCACTGTTTTTCTGCGCCAGTGTTAATGGTTCGACTGTTTGGCTGAGTGTGATTTCACTCCCACATTAGCAAGATGGCCGTTGAGCTCTGTTCTTATTAGCTGTTAGCGCTGGCTGTACAGAATGGTCCTGCAGAGACTTTGGCTTTGGAGAGACAGGTTTTTATCCAACAAAACAAACATGCATCGGTCAGTCTCCCTCCCCTTCTCTCTCTTCTCAGTCTTCTGCCCATCCCTCTCTCACTCCCATGTCGCTCCCACTCTACTCTACTCCTACTCTACTAGCTATTAGCCCTCTTTTTTCCTCCCTCTTATCTCACTCCTTTCCCACTGTAATGGCTCGTCTAAAGGACGGGAAGTGGAGGACTGGACCCAGGCGCAGGATGTAATAAATGAAGGTTTATAAGAGGCTGCACGTCAGTACAACACTTAACCTTGCAGGAAAACAAGAAAAGGAACAGAGATTTCTATGAACTACCGACAAGTCTAGAATAAGACTTAAAACAGAAGGTTTAAAACAAAGTGGAATCAAGGTTACTTAAATACAATAGTGCAAGAAATGCACAATAAATTTTCATAAACATATACGTGAAATAAGCCTAAACAGACTACAAGTCTAACAGACTCAAGGTTACCAGACTACACAAAGGCCAATGCTAGCTCTGTCCTTAAATAGTGCTGCTGGGTGAATGAAACAGCCGTGGAATGGTAATTGGAAAATCAGGTGGAATACAGAGTGCTGATGAGCTGAGCTGCTGCAGGGTGCTAGTAGACCGGTGAGTTGGGGGCTTGGAGGTGTGACCTTACAGCTTCCCTCGCTCGGCTCTACCTCCACGTCCCACCCTCCCTTTATCTCCTCCCCCCTTTCTCTCACTCTCCGTCCCTATATCTCTCATTTTTATTACCCCTCAGCCAACGAAAGTCGTGGAGGAAATTTGTCATGGTGAGCGGTGTCCGTCTGTCTGTCTATCTGTCCGTTAACGTCTGGTTTTCAGATGATAGCAAAAAAATGCCTTGGCCAAATGCTCTCATTTTCTGGTTGTATGTTGGGGGTGGTTAGAGGAAGCTCCCTATCGATTTCTGTCCCGCTGTGATAACAATATGGCCGCCACGGCAGGGCAAGTGCAAGGCTGAGGGGTCCTGCTTGCGACAGAGCGCTATTTTTTGTCTTGAATTGGTTCATTTCTGGAAGCAGAGAAAAACCTTTCCTTCCAAACGAAGCAGATCCTGGGTAATTTGGGCAGCTACTAAAAATGCTCGCCTGTCTTTCTAGTCCTTCAGATCCTGATTACTGAGGAATCTAATCTTCCTTCAGAAAAAAACAAATATAAATAATTACAAATCTCAATTCCAATGAAGTTGGGATGTTGCGTAAAACATGAATAAAAACAGAATACAATGATGTGCAAATCCTTTTCGACTTATATTCAATTGAGTACACTACAAAGACAAGATATTAAATGTTCAAACTGATACACTTTATTGTTTTTTGGAAATATTCACTAAATTTGAATTTGATGCATGCAACACATTCCAAAAAAGCTGGGACAGGGGCATGTTTACCACTGTTACATCTCCTTTCCTTTTAACAACACTCAATTAGCGTTTTGGAACTGAGGACATTAATTGTAGAAGCTTTGTAGGCAAAATTCTTTCCCATTCTTGTTTGATATACGACTTCAGTTGCTCATCAGTTCGGGGTCTCCTTTGTTGTATTTTACGCTTCATAATGCGTCACACATTTTCAATGGGAGACGGATCTGGACTGCAGGCAGGCCAGTCTATAACCCCCACTTTTTTAGTATGCAGCCATGCTGTTGTAATGTGCAGAATGTGGCTTGGCATTGTCATGCTGAAATAAGCAGGGACGTGCCTGTAAAAGACATCGCTTGGATGGCAGCATATGTTGCTCCAAGACCTGTATGTACCTTTCAGCATTAATGGTGCCTTCACATATGTGTATGTTACCCATTCCATGGGCTCTAAAACATCCCCATACCATCACAGATGTTGGCTTCTGAATTTAACACTGATAACAATCTGGATGGTCCTTTTCCTCTTTAGCCCAGAAGTCCATGATTTCCCAAAAACAATTTGAAGTGTGGACTCATCAGACCATCACACATTTTTACACTTTGCATCAGTCCATCTCAGATGAGCTCAGGCCCAAAGAAGCCGGCGGCGTTTCTGGGTGTTTTTGTTGTGTGGCTTTCGCATTGCATAGGAGAATTTTAACTTGCACTTGTAGATGTAGCGACAAACTGTGCTAACTGACAATGGTTTTGTCATTAGTGCTTCCCTGGCAGTTGGTGAAGGCCTTAACTTAAAACCTCATGCTATGCATATAAACCAATTTAATTCATTTTCTCCCATATCCCCGAGCGAACTTGCCAAACTGGTCGCTACTTCCAAATCAACAACTTGTCTCTTAGATCCCATCCCAAGTAAGTTACTGAAGGAACTCCTGCCCATTCTTGGCAGTCAAATTCTGCACATAATCAATTCTTCCCTGATTTCAGGTTTGATTCCGACTTCATTTAAGATTGCTGAAATTAAGCCTCTACTCAAAAAACCAAATTTAGATCCAACAGTTTTGGCCAATTATAGGCCGATCTCAAACCTTCCATTTCTATCCAAGATCCTTGAGAAATGTGTTGCCCAACAGCTCACTTGCTTCTTGCAAACGAATAAGGTAAATGATAGGTTTCAATCTGGCTTTAGAAAACATCATAGCACTGAAACAGCCCTCACTGTAGTAATGAATGATCTACTTCTCTCCATGGACTGTGGCCGCATCTCTGTCCTTGTCCTACTAGATCTGAGTGCTGCCTTCGACACGATAGACCACCATATTCTTCTTCACAGGCTAGAAAATCTGGTTGGTATTTCTGGACTCGCCCTTTCATGGTTTAAGTCCTATCTTTCTGATAGATGTCAGTTTGTCAGAGTAAATGGTAATTCCTCTGAGTATTCCAAGGTGAATTTTGGAATACCTCAAGGATCTGTTCTGGGCCCTCTGCTGTTTTCCTTATACATGCTTCCCCTTGGAAGCATCATAAGTAGTTATGATGTGAAGTACCATTGTTATGCAGATGACACGCAGCTTTATATATCTTTTAAACCAGGTGAAATCGATCCACTAACTAGATTAGAGATGTGTCTTAAAGCTGTTAAAGCATGGATGACACAGAATTTTCTCTCTCTAAATCCAGATAAAACTGAAATATTGGTAATTGGTCCCAAATCACTCAGAGACACATTCCTCAAGTTTTCTCTCAATGTCGACAGTCTCCGGGTTTCTGCAAAAGCTGTTGTTAAAAACCTTGGTGTCACCCTTGATTCAGAACTCTCTCTGCACTGTCACATTAACAACATCATAAAAGTGGCTTTCTTTCATCTTAGAAATATATCTAAGCTGAGAAAAATGCTGTCTCTTCAGGACGCCGAAAAAATGGTTCATGCATTTGTGTCCTCTCGGCTGGATTACTGTAACGTTTTACTGTCAGGCTGCACCAGTTCTATCCTGAATCGCCTTCAATTAGTGCAGAATGCTGCTGCTAGGGTTCTGACCAGGACGAAGAAATATGACCACATTAGCCCAGTACTCAAAAATCTTCACTGGCTGCCTGTCAAATTTAGAATTGAATATAAAATTCTACTGCTTACCTACAAAGCCTTAAATGATTTGGCCCCAGAATATCTTAGTGCACTTCTCATTCCTTACTCCCCTCCAAGATTACTTCGTTCACAAGGTGCTGGATATTTGAAAATTCCAACTATATCTAGAGTTACATCTGGAGGGAGAGCATTCTCCTACAAAGCCCCAATCTTGTGGAACAATCTCCCAACGGACATTCGGGCCTCAGACACAGTCTCTGTGTTCAAGAGTAGGCTAAAAACTTACCTTTTTAGTCAAGCCTATGATTAGATCATGATTAGATCATTATGTATAAAACATTACTTGGCTCGGATGGGACTGACTAAAACCTAGTTGATGGGTTCATAAGCTATTGGAAGCCTGAGTTAAGTAAATCCATGTGGAACCGGTGGCACTGAGCATGCATTAACGGTGCCAGTGGGGCTTGTTACAGCCTTAGTCACCGGGGAGGTCCATATGGTACTGGTGTAGTGTTACGCAAATCCATGTGGAACCGGTGGCACTGAGATAGCACTTACACGGCACCGGTGGGCTTGCTACGGCCTTAGTCACCGGGTAGGTCCACATGGTGTTGGTGGTATTTGATTGAAAAATTACGCAGCCTTGGTCGGATGGAATTCAGGGCCTCTGCGCTGCATTAAATGGATGAAGGTTACTAGCTTTTGGTCGTTAAAATTGCTTAAATCCATGTGGAACCGGTGGCACTGAGATTGCACTTACACGGCACCAGTGGGGCTTGCTATAGCCTTAGTCACCGGGGAGGTCCATATGGTACTATTGTTTAGAAAATGAAAAGTTATCTAACAGCCTGGAATAAGTGTTGGGCCTCTGTGCTGCAGGAAGTGGATGGAGGGGTGTTGACTGTTTCCTGACCAGGCTCACTTGGCACATGCCAGAGGACGGTACTTTTATTATCATGCAGTAGTTATCCAGTGCCTCACACCCCTTTCTTCTGTGTCTCTTTCCGAGGATCTTCCTTCCACTTCCCTGAGTCCTGGACCGTATGAGCCCTGTCCCTCACCATGAGCACTGGCTGCTGCTGTCCTGCTGTCCTGATCCGATCCGGTTTGGCCCTGGTCCAGTCCTGCACCATCCTCGACTTGCCACTTTCTGAAGCTACCGTTGCCACTTTAGATGGACTTAAATGGAACTCTTCTGTCGTTTCACTCCATTTTACTTTTTGTTCTTAATTAGCTAGCCCGCGGAGGATGGGCTCCCCCACTATGGCCGGGTTCCTCCTGAGATTTCTTCCCACTGGGGAGTTTTTTCTCACCACTGTTGGAGGATTTTTCTCCCTACTGGGAGTTTTTTGCCTCATTTGCTGTAGTGGGGAATAGGCTGGGCACTGCCTTTTTATTTCTTTAAACTCTCACTGTAAAGCGTCTTTGTGACAGTCTCTGTGAAAAGCGCTATACAAAATAAATTGAATTGAATTGAATTGAATTGGTTTTCCTAAGTGTTCCTGAGCCCACATGGTTACATTCTTAATAGAATGATGTCGGTTTTTAATGCAGTGCCATCTGGGGGACCAACGGTCACAAGCAATCAGTGTTGGTTTTCGGCCTTGCGGCTTACGTGTCAAGATTTCTCCAGATTCTGAACACTCCACATAGAATATTTCTTTTGTTTGGCGTCAAGAGAAATTGTGCCAGCCGCTTGGCTGTCATTACACATTGTACACTCACATAGGATATTTTTCTTGTGTTTGGCTTCAAGAGAAATTGTGCTAGCTGTCGGGCTCTCACAACACATAGCACACTCCACATAGAATATTTCTCGTGTTTGGCTTCAAGAGTAATTGTGCCAGCCGCTGGGCTGTCATGACACATAGTAAACTCCACATAGAATATTTCTCTTCTGTTTGGCTTCAAGAGAAATTGTGCCAGCCGCCGGGCTGTCATGACACATAATACCCTTTGCGTAGAATATTTCTCTTATATTTGGCTTCAAGAGGAATTGTGCCAGCCCCCAGGCTGTCACGACAGTTAATACGCTTCACATGGGATATTTCTCTCGTATTTGGCTCAAGAGAAATTGTGCCAGCAATCGTTACACTTCACATGGAGTATTTCTTACTTGGTTTCAAGAGAAATTCTGAAAGCCGCTGCGCTGCCTTTAAGCCTATGTAAGCACCATATTCCATCGTTGGCGTGCATCAGTATGGTTCTGTTTTGGGGTGTTAATAGCAGCTCCCTGCCTTCAGTTCCATGCTGGACAGGCAGGGATCTCTCAAACAGAGCCATACCGCCAAACTCAATGTATGCTTGCATGCTTTTAATAAATATTCTCTTTGACAAAGCGTCCTATCAGAAATGGAGCTTGTCGTAAATTCTGATAGGCACGGAGTCAAGCTTGCTAACTATAGGACCCGCTTCTCGAGCTTGAGAATCACCTGAGTGCTCATGGATGTCATCTGATTTGCCGTCACATGATTGCTTGATTCATATGCTAGTGTACTTAAGCTCCCATTCTGAGCAGAGGCTCTGCAGCATGTACGCTGAGCAACCCTTCTCCTCCCCAGTTCCCCCCGTCATTTTTTAGAATTCTTTAATCTTGTCTTTTATGACTAAACTGTCGTTCATTAACAATGTCTCTTAAGTTTAAGGTCATTATTGCTGTTGGCTCTGTTCTATGGAAGGGGGGTTAAAAGCAGCTCCCTGCCTTCGGTTCCATGCTGGACGAGCAGGGATCTCTCGAACAGAGCCATACCGCCAAACTCAATGTATGCTTTTGATAAATATTCTCTCTGACAAAGTGTCCTATCAGAATTATTATCCACACTGGCACAAATGACGTTCGTTTAAGACAATCGGAGATTACGAAGAATGGTTTTAAAGAGCTGAAATATTTCTTGGAAAAAAATATTGTTTTATTTCACACATTTGAAGAATATGTTCTGTATAACAAAATACTTTTTGAATTTAAAAAAAATTTGATCGGGAAGTCTGTAAATTTGGGATTTAAAAAGTGGGTTTTGGCACTCAAGAAATTTGATTTCTGGCTAGTTTGTAAAACGATCACCAATCCCTGTTATATGCAAATTAGCAACCCCTACGTCATCGTACGGAGTCGTGCTGAAGGCAATGTCATCAGTGACCAGTGGCTGCACGTAAAACAACACACATTGAGTGAGTCGATGGAACTTCATTCCCATCCTCAACCACCAGCGATTTCCATGTGAATTTACAAATCAAGCTTGCTTTCAGGAGAAAATATCAACACTTACATGAAGAAAAGTATCGTGATCACGGTAGAAAATGAAATTAGGTATCCACTTCCCCTTTTACCCGTGCTTTCAGGACGAATTTGCCGGGGAATTTGCACCCCTGCATCGTGCTGAGATGCTGCATAGCGCATCGAGCTGAGATGCACCGATACATTGCATGTGAATTAGAGCTGGTACCGTAGCTGCCCTATTGTAGGCCAAGTAAAAATAAAAAGGCGTTTTTCGCCTGGTTTTTCGTCCACTAGTAGGGCGATTTTTTTCTTTCTTTCTTTTTGTCTGAGCTTCCTGTATTTATAATTTTCTCTACTACATCACTTCCCGAACCAAACAAAATGCGATCAGGTTCGGTACTGGTCCTGGTAGTCGAGTTCAGATTATACATTATTGTTGCAGGGTATGTCCTAAACTGAGACAGTAGGCTAACCCAACTAAGTAACTAACGAAGTAAGTAACTAATAAACTAACCAACTAACGAACTAAACCTACTAACTATAACTATATAGGGTGTACAGGCGAACTGATTAAATAAATAAATAAATAAATAAATAAATTGGATGTTATTTTATTTGGTTATTTATTGTCAAAGACTGTCAAAGGTAGCCCATTTGGGCTACTGGATCGCTGTTGTGGCAACTCTGTGACAAATCCCATAATCATGATGCAGTCAAGTGATTCCCAAGTGATGTTGTTGTTGAACTCATGAACTAGTTCATGTGAAAAAAAACAAAAACAACAAGTTATCACTACTACTGCTTTCTTCAATGGCGTGCTCGAATCAACTTTCCTGCCCGACACCTCTCGAATTTGAGGTCGACAAGGAAGAAGCAAATGGTTTTTTTGAAGGAGATGGTCAGGACTCGCCGTTCGAGTATGAAGAGGAGGAATCCGAGTCAAATGAAGACGAGATGTCAAGTGATGACGAACATGACAACTCAGTGCTTGAGGAGGGTGAGAATGAGGCCAATGATGGAACTGGGGATGAGGGGTATGAACGTGGTCTTTGGCTTCGCTCGGAAATCCGTAAAAACTCGCCGATTTGTCTTTGGATGTCCGGCTACAGCCTCCAACACCACAATTTGTCGGCATTTTGCCGAATCTACGCTTTAATGCAGCTTTTTCTACGATCCGTACGTGTGTTCAATTGCTATTTCGCGCTGATTAATGGCGACCTGCAGTATCGACTACTAACAGTGACGTCACACCTTTGACCTGCTGGTCACGTGACCGTTCACTAATTTTTCAGAAAAGGACGTCTAAGGTCGCTCAAAATGGTCATTTTTAACACTTTTTTAAAAAAAACGGAAACATCATAAAATTAAATGCATTCGATTTACATATTCTATATATATTAAATATTAAGTATGCACTGTTTCGTACATTTTTAAAGACATTAAAATGTGTCTATTTCAGCTCTTTAAGTCTGTCTGCGCCCAAGCTAAGAAACTGTCACGTTTGGTAACTGTCTTTGGTTCATACCCGATCCAATGTAGTGACGAAATGTATGGCAGACTAGATTCACTGAATCGCTGGTTGTCGGAAAGGTGTGCAGGTAATAACGTTGGCTTCATTGATAATCGGCGAACTTTCTGGCGCAGACCTGGCCTTTTGAGGAGGGATGGTGCTTATCCTTCTCGAGAGGGCACCATCCTTTTGTCAAAAAATTTGTCCTACAATTTGAACCAGTACAATTAACTGCCAAGTATCAAATTTAGATCGCAGGCATTCATTACAGTTAGTCTCCATAAATCATTGCTTTGTTTTAAATCATTGCATACCCAGGCGCATAATAAACGCCACCAAGCGAGTGTCAAAGCGAGGCATGCCCCCAGGTGGCAGAATTATGGCAGAAAATGAGGCAGAATTATGACCCTTTCGGCATCCCATAGTCAGGCGGTTATAAACTCAGAGCGCCAAGAGGCGCTCAATAAATGCCTCTAATACAAAAACACCACGTTTCTTAGGCAGGCGAATTTCTGAGGCAGCTGAATGCAATGCACTTAGTTGACTTGCAATGCAATATGTATTTCGCTGACGTGCAATGCAATGTGCATTCAGTTGACGTGCTACTTGCTATGCATGTCATTGAAGTGTAATGCACAATACACATTGTTGACATGCAACACACTATGTATTTGTTCAAGCTACGAAACTCCAGTTTTTGGCAAAGGACTAACAATAGCATAGCCAATGCTGCGTTGCTCATTTTCGAACCACATCTCACTATGAAATTTACTCGTCAATTATTCCTTATTGTATGATGAGGTAATGACTACTTTTAACACGAGCACTCGGAGAGCACATACCTCCTCCAAGGCCCAGTAGTCCCCCCCCCCCCCCCCCGCTGCTTAATCCCTTCTCGATCTCGCCCAAAATCTAACTGAATCTAAATTAGACCAATTCCCACCTACTGTGAAAATTTCATGTAAAACCGTCCATTAGTTTTTCTGTGATGTTGCTAACTAACTAACAAACAAACAAGTATTTGCCACTAACGGGTCTTTGTCCCCCGCCACAAGATGTGAAATCGTGTCAAAATGAGCAATCTCTCAGTGTGACCTTGAGAATGACGCGAAGGTCACCAAAATCGACTGGCGCTGGGGTATCACCCTAATACATGTTGACATGAAATTTGAAGGAAATCCGTCAATTCGTTCTTAAGATATCTCGCTGACAAGGATTCGGGACGGACGGACGGTCGTGAATACTATGTCCCGTCGCTTCGCGCGTTCGGCGCGGCGGGGGACAACAAACAAACAGATCCCAACAGTTACATAATTATGAGTATGCACGTGAACTAAATACAAAGAGCGTTACACATCATGTCAATAGCACATTGCACGTAAACAATACCGTGTTACAGACCGACTTCATACATAGATAAATGACTGACTTAGTTTTCAGAATAATTAATTGCCATGAATATTAGCCATGAGCAGTGCCCTTGCTTAAATGGGTGGGATGTTAGTATTGAGCCACCAAGTTTATCCAACCAATTCAGTTTCGTTTCAATTAATTATCAACGCTGGGTGCGTATCAGTGATTGAAGATCACAAAAAATTATGCATTGAATAATATTCAGTGATATGAATTGCCCTCATGACTTCACACTAAGTTGAGTTCAGGTGGTGAAATAAGGGAATGAATTTCACACTGGTAAACCTTTGTGTCAAAGAATGAACGTGTTTATCTTTATCGCCTGTTGGGAAAATCACAAGCTCAGTCGGAAGCACTTTTTATTGTCGGCCACTTTTCATTTTAAAAATCGTACTTTAGGAAATGTTTTCTTCGGGAACTGCAGTCCAATCTGAAATGGATCAAATGAAAAATGTTTTTACTTTGTCTGATGGGGGCAGGAGGGGAGACGTCTGTAAGGAGAGAAAGGGAGAAAAACACAAAAACAACCAGTGCGAACTTTGGCCTTGGTTTTGATTGGCAGTATTCTGTCCTTGCCCACCTCAACCCAACATTAATGGCTTGGAAATTACTTTATGAACCCATAAAAGACACTTACATGATCTGAGACAGGCTTTCTGTTGCAGGGCATTGAGGACTCGGTTGTTTTCACTGAATTATTTTCTGTTTGTCCTTCATCCCCCGCACTCCCCCCACCCCCATCCCCCCTGTCCTTTATGACTGTCTGGCCGTACAGCAGCAGTGTGTCTCCTCTCAGCTGTTGAAAGTGAAGGCTAACCCTACTCTGGCCCATCCATGACATGCTCGCGTTATACTCGACTAGATAGAATTTAGAAAGCAGAACATGGTGCAGCTACTGTGTGAATCCTGTATGTGAATATGTATTCTGGGGGTTTTGAGCCTCTGTCGTGCTTGCTACTGCATAGTGCACGCTAATTCAAACATCATTCAAACATCCCTCATCTCAGGAGCCTGCTGGAAATTGTAACTTGTACTGTGATACCGTGGACTGATCCAATGGCCCCATTCATGAAAGGAAGGTAACGCTGTTGACTAGCCACGAACGTCTATTGACTGCTAAGTTCTTGAGAGGGCAATATAGGAACGGACGTTTGGTCTCATCTGCCCTGCTTACTCTCTGATGAGTCAGAGGCAGGAGAGTGAGCCAATAACTCTCCGAACGCAAAAACAGTTGGGATTCAAAACATTTGGGGCAATGTTTCAGCTAACGGAGCACAGACTAAACATAAGAAGCTGCATTTTAATCAGTACAGTTCTGTTTCTCGCTCTAAATGACGAATATTAACTCCTGTGAAATTTTTTCCCGCACTCCCCCCTTTTTTTGTTTTGATTTTGTTTTATTTCCTCTAAACACAACAGGACTTTTCCGCGTTGCCATTTAGGAACCCTTGCTCTTTTTATCCTCTCTTTGGGAGAGCAACATATTTTTCTCTTTGTGTACGGCATGTTCCTCGCATCGTCTTCGATGGTTTTGTTTCCCTCCGGGAATCAGACAAGCATGTGCAACGGCAAATTAGTAGGTCATATCCTTAATAGACATGGCATTTGCTGTTGGCCCTGCTGACTTTCCGGGGCGCGTCTCAGTGTGCAACCCGCTGCAGCCTACCTTCCTCGGGAGACTGGAGAAACTGAATTGCCTTTTTAGGACGTCTGATTCTGATTCTGATTCTGCCATCTCGCATTCTGAAAGTTATAGTCATTTAGCCTTTGCGACATTAAGGATCATTGCCTCATGAAGTAACAGTCCCTTCATGAATAGGCACCCATGTCTCCTGCAAATCAAAATCTATAGAAATTTGCTTTATTTTTCCACGAAATGGCAATCAGTGTAACTTACCTTTGTCATCCCCAACTGTTGTAGGTTTTTCTTTTTCTCTATGACCCCAAATGACTGCAAATTTTCTGAATTTCCTGTCTGCAAAGCTGCAGAATCTCAGTTCCCTGCACCAGTTCAAAATATGTTGTTCATTTTTTATAGCTTGAAACATCTCTCAGCTTTAAGTTTTAGGGGAATAATTAGGGGTGCACTATAAGTGTTGGAACTATATTGTGTTTGCTCAGATTATTAGGGGTCCAAGGACAGTGCTGGAATTTGGAATTTTAATTTGTTTTGATTTTGGGGGGTTTAAACACACCAAAAACAAGGCCAACACTGTCGCCCATGACAGCAAAGGGAACATCGGCAAAAGGCCCCAAGTGAAAGCTCCCCAAAAAGAAAGCCTACCTACTGAATTGTCCCTGACAGCATGGATGACAAAAGAAATACTGGGAAAATGAGTGTTTGAGTAAAACGCTGCAGCGCCCCTTTAACATCTGAAAGCCTAACATCCCTCTTAGTGGTAACGCTGGCATTATGAGATTCTCAATGGCATGCCATGAGCCTCTGAGCCTCTTAAACACTTAATTGCTTTCAAGTTGTTCCTGTTTTAAGTTTGCTTGATTAATAATCACACAATTTATTGACTATATAATTAAGACCAATATGTTTGCATGGAATTATTAAGAAATTATTAAGAAATGAGAGAGATCATCGATGGGCTACATTGACAACGTAACTTATGATATTGTAGGAATGAAAAAAAAAAACAAATAATTAATTACTCCAGTCCATCCTCTGAATTCCATCTCCCATTTTAGCTATTTTTCAGCAGTGCAACTAAATTTATTTTAACATTGCACTTGATCAAAATGTTTTCAGCGTTCAAAAGAATAGGTTGCATTTGCGGGGAAGCACAATTAGACACTGTTTGCCACAACACGATAATAATTAATTTATTACATTAGCAACGCTTCTTACAAAACCCAAAACCAGTGAAGTTGGCACGTTATGTAAATCGTAAATAAAAACAGAATACAATTATTTGCAAATCTTTTTCAACTTATATTCAAGTGATAACACTGCAAAAGACAAGATGTTTAATGTTCAAACTGAGAAACTTTTTTTTTTTTGCAAATAATCATTAACTTAGAATTTAAAGACAGCAACACATTGCAAAAAAATTGGCACAGGAGCCTTTTTACCACTGTGTTACATCGCCTTCCCTTTTAACGACACTCAGTAACCGTTTGGGAACTGAGGAGACCAATTTTGCTTGACGTTCAGCTTAAGTTGTTCAACAGTCCGGGGTCTCCGTTGTCGTATTTTACGCTTCATAATGTGCCGCACATTTTCAATGGGAGACAGGTCTGGACTGCAGGCAGGCCAGTCTAGTACCCGCACTCTTTTACTACTGAGCCATGCTGTTGTAACACGCGCAGAATGTGGCTTGGCATCGTCTGAAGTAAGCAGGGGCATCCATGAAGAAGACGTTACTTGGCTGGCAACATATGTTGCTCCAAAACCTGTATGGACCTTTCAGCATTAATGGTGCCTTCACATATGTGTAAGTTGCCCATGCCTTGGGCACTAATACACCCTCATACCATCACAGAACTATGCGCCTATAACATTCCGAATGGTTCTTTTCCTCTTAGGTCCGGAGGACACGATGTCCACAGTTTCCAAAAACAATTGAAATGTGAACTCGTCAGACCACAGAACACTTTTCCACTTTGCATCAGTCCATTTTAGATGAGCTTGGGCCCAGCGAGGCCGGCGGCGTTTCTGGGTGCTGTTGATAAATGGCTTTCGCTTTGCATTGTAGAGTTTTACCTTGCACTTGCAGATGTGGCAACGAACTGTAGTTACTGAAAGTGGTTTTCTGAAGTGTTCCTGAGCCCATGAGGTGATGTCCTTGACACACTGATGTCAGTTTTTGATGCATTACTGCCTGAGGGATTGTGGGTCACGGGCATTCAATGTTGGTTTTCGGCCTTGTCGCTTACGTCCAGTGATTTCTCCAGATTCTCTGAACCTTTTGACGATATTACGGACCGTAGATGATGAAATCCCTATATTTTTTGCAATAGCTTGTTGAGGAATGTTGTTTTTAAACTGTTCGATAATCAGCTCAGGCATTTCTTCATTAAGTGGTGACCCTCGCCCCATCCTTGTTTGTGAATGACTGAGCATTTCACGGAAGCTACTTTTATACCCAATCATGGCACCCACCTGTTCCCAATTAGCCCGTTCACTGGTGGGATGTTCCAAATAAGTGTTTGATGAGCATTCCTCAACTCTCTCAGTCTTTTTTGCCACTTGTGTCAGCTTTTTTGAAACATGTTGCAGGCATCAAATTCCAAATGAGATAATATTTGCAAAAAATGACAAAGTTTACCTGTTTGAACATTAAGTAACTTGTCTTTGCAGTGTATTCAATTGAATATAGGTTGAAAAGGATTAGCAAATCATTGTATTCTGTTTTTATTTATGATTTACACAATGTGCCAACTTCACTGGTTTTGGATTTTGTACATCCAAGCATAGGTAATTGAATAATTTAGTAAATTGCTTTGTTGTGCATCATGAAAGTTCGATGTCTGGCATGCATTTAAATCCATTTAAATTGCATGCTATGCATCAAACTCTCATGGCAGCAAAATCATTGATGAGGTCTTTGAAGTCCAGCTTTTAGGGAAGTTCTAGGAAGGCTACAATATGAGATTTAATGAAAAATAATTATCTAAGTAGGCCTACGCTGTCTGCAGCCAACAGCAAGGGGGTATATCCCCGAAATTTCCCAATCCTCGAAGCCCCCTTCAATATATAGCGCCACCTGGTGCCAAACCTAGGTGTGCATACTTGCCCAAAATGTAGTCAGCTCATCCTCTCTACTATATCAACCCATATGCTGAAAATGAGAGGCCAGTGTAAAGTATCTTGTGAGTTATTGCGCTAATGGCTAAAATCTGCAGATGCGGCGGCGGACACAGCGGCGGCGGGTGGGGCGAAACCATGTTACCCCCAAAACTCGTATTTCAGGGATATAATTAATCAGAAACTAAATCTAGATCTTATCTAATTACCATCGTCAGCAGCATTTACTACCTAACCTTCTGCTCCAAGATGGAATTTCAGGAAAGCTTAGTTAATTGCCATTCATTCGATCTCATATTGTAACCTTCCTCTTTGACGCAAAGCTACATATATATTATATATATAAAATAAATATTAATCTTTAATGGCAACACAGCTTAAAGATACCCTATTTGCTCAGTAAATTCATTTAATTCATTGTCCAATTCTGAACTGGTAGCCGGTTGAGACTTAAAGTGTCAGTAAATACCTTGCATGTCTTCAATGATATCTCAATTGTGACAACATATAAAAATGGTATCAGTAGGTCGGGAAATCATTCATCTTCACATCGATATGTTATACAAATTTTTACGACATCGAAAAACATGGATTTTGATGTTAAAATCTCACTCAACCCTCAAACTGTCGCGTGAGCGAAAATGTGATTTCATTACAGTAAGTTCCCTTTCTTGTGTACCACATGACGTGTGACGTAGCACACACAACAGCAATGGTGGAAAGAATCAAGTTGACAGCCTCGGAGAGAAAACGCCGGAAAATTGCCCTTGATGCCAAAAGAAGACGATTTTTAGTATATATTGGGAGTGCTATTGATCGGTGGAAAAGTCTGAGAGAGCGACTGGGCATTGACAATGATGAGTTGGCCCTAACTTTGATGGATTAGTAAGTTGAAATTCCGGGTTGGTTTTTCTTAGCAACATTTCTCGCGGTACTTGAGTTCATAAAAGTATACAACGTAAATGGTAGTGTGCCTCGAATGGGGGAATTATGTTTTGCTTATCGTGTTTGCCTCCACATTCTCCAAAAACGTTCCTGTCCGTCTTCTTTTTCGTCCGCGCGACACCTTCGTTGTTTACTGTGTGCGATTTCGACCCACAATGCTTTGCGCAGTAAATAATCTAGCCGATCTATTTTTAGACTGAGAAACCCTTTTTTGAAAAATTGCATTTCCTAAGGTTATTTTTGGTCAAATATTTTTTATTATTTTTTTTGGGCCATATTACAGATAGCTTGACTTAAAAAACACATGCAAGGTATTTACTGGCACTTTAACCGGCATTATGGTAATGACACTGGTTGTAGACAGAGTTTTATTTATACATAAGCAGACATAACACACACATCTGAAATGAACCTAACATTTTCTTAGGCATATGAAGCTGATTGGTCACTGAGACTGAAGGAAAAAAATACCGTTCTGAGCCACAGAAGCTTTGAGCAGCCAATTCGTGACTTCTTTTTTTTCCGAACAAAGGCAACGGGGGTTTTTTTTTTGGGGGGGAGGGGGGGGTTCAGTCTCCCGGGAGCTAAGTAAGGTAAAGTAAAATGAATTTAAATGCTAATTTAAAGAATAAATTTTAACGCTAAATAATTATCTAACTAAGTGTATTGTGTGATATACTAAGTAATACAGAGTTGTTTTCAAGGACTGAGGTACTGTCGCCTGGTTTTTCTGTAACTGATTTAGCAAACAAACCTAAGCAAGCTCTCAACGCCAAGAATATTATGAAATTACCTGGATATCTAACTATAACCCGGCTTGTACCTGGTGGTTTGCCTTTCATACAGTCTTCTAGCCAATAAATGTTGACGTTCACCAGGGTTTTAACTCCCTTTTGTTCTCTCTCCTGATCGCATTAACGCATTGCCAACCTCGAATGTTAACGCGAACCGAAGAGCTCTTCTGATTAAACACATTGCAAATTACCTTATCTTTGTATTTTACTCCTTTGTATTTGCTAAGCGACAGCTTGTTGGGGGAGATACCGTGTTTAGTTTGCTCACATTGTAAACAACTGTTTATTCGGTCCATTTTAATTAAAGGGAACCTGGGCTTTACTCTTTTCTCGGTTACCCTCGGTTTTATTTGTGGCTAGCTAGCAAGATAGTTACTTTTTCATTTTTGGCTGGGGATCTGAGATTTAGTATTTGATTAGTAGGGCAGCAGTCACTTGAGTCATCCATTCGGTTAGGTTGGAATTAATACGGTAAGGTTGACCGGAGTGCTTCGCCTACTCCCTCCTCCAGTTTCTCCAGGGTGTTGTAGCCAGTCTGTTTTATCTGGGTTCTCAGCTAAGCCCTGTGATGTTCATAAATCTACAGGAAATTCCCGAAAGTGAACATTCCTTGCCCTGTGAAGATATTTGGTTCAGGCTCATTAGAAAACATGAGACAGGTTTAAACAAAGGTGTATGCTATCGACCACCAGCTTTGGACAGTACAGTCAATAAAATACTTTTTAAGAGGATTATGCAAGATTGTAGAGGTGGTGGGACTATTATTATGGGAGACTTAAATTATCCTGGTATCGATTGGGAAATGGTGAAAGGACAGGGTAGGGGGGAGGAAGAATTTCTAGATGTTACAAATTATAATTTTTTGATGCAGTATGTTAATAAACCTACAAGAGAGAAGGCAATTTTAGACTTGCTCTGTAATGACCCAGATAGAATTAGCAATGTTGAGGTACTGGAGCCACTTGGGACAAGTGATCACTCTACTGTTAATTTTGAGGTTTCATGGGAAGTTAAAAAGGTGTCTTCAAAAACAAAAATTTTCAATTTTAGGTGAGCAAACTTTGACAGGATGGGCTCATATCTAAGAGATAAAATGGGAGACACTCCTGGACTGTGAGTCTGTAAATGGGATGTGGGAAAGATTTAAAGGGGTTTTACGTGATTCACAATGCAAATTCATTCCAAAGGTGTCCAAAAGTAAGCTGAAAAAGCAGAATCCTCAGTGGATGACCACAGCTATTTGTAGGAGTTTGAGGGAAAAGAGGAATCTTTAAAAGATGTACATAAAGGATAACAATAAGAACACTAAGGCTGAATACTGTAAAATGCGGGCTGGGGTCAAAAAAAAAAGAGCTGAGGAATGCTAGAAGACTGTACTAAAGACAAATTGCAGAGGGGGCAAAAACTAACCCTAAGCGCTTCTTTCAGTACTGTAGCAGAAAAAGAAAAGTTAAAGAGCAGGTTAAGTGCATAAAGAATAAAAATCGATCGCTGCTATATGATAACACGGATATTGCGGATGCCTTGAACAGTTACTTTGTTGAGAATTTTATCTCAGAGTGGGCCTTTATTCGGCCAGAGGGCATGTCAAATGCACAAGATTATTTAGCTGAAATTGAAGTTAGGGATAACAAAGTATCAGACAAGTTGCATAAACTATATGGCTTATATTCTAGAGTGCTCAGGGAAGTTAGTGAGATCATCTTTAAGCCACTATCCGCCATCTTCAGACGGTCTTTAGAAACTGGTAAAATACCAAACAATCGAAATCAAGGCAATATAATACCAATATATAAGAAAGGGGACCGTATTGAGCCAGGAAATTACAGGTCAGTCAATTTAACTTGCATTGCATGCAAAATATTGGAATCTATCATAAAAGATGAGCTGGACTTATTTCTTGAATGTATCAATATCTTGAGGGACAGCCGACATGGTTTCTGCCAGGGAAGCCTGAAGAGGCTAACAAGACTTATAATCAGAGATGGACTCATGACATCATAAACTTGGATTTTCAGAAAGCATTTGATACAGTACCACATAAGAGACTAATTTTTTAAATGAGCTACATTGGAGTCACAGGAGGTATTCTGAAGTGGATTCAAAACTGGTTACAGGACAGAAGACAAAGAGTGGTGGCGTATCACATCTGAGCTCGGGATATGGTGGCGAGCGGCGTCCCCCAGGGATCAGTGTTGGGACCCCTGCTGTTCCTCATCTACAATAATGACCTGGATAGAAATATTGAGAGCAGATTAGTTAAATTTGCAGATGATACTGAATTGGGAGGTTTTGCGAATAGTTTAGAGTCCACTAAAGTGATTCAGGATGATTTGGATACAATCCCAAATTGGGCAGAAATGTGGTAAATGAAATTTAATGTAGCGAAATGTGAAGTTGTATTTGTACAAAAGAAGGTAATAGAAACATTAGACGGGATTACTTCATGGGAGGTTTAAAACTGGAATGTGCTTCACACAAGAAGGATCTGGGAGTGATTGTTGACCAAACCCTCACAGGCAGCACATTGTGCTGTAGCGGTTAAAAAAGCCAATCGGATGCATTGGATACATTTAAAAGTATTGAGTTCAAATCCAAGGAGGTGATGCTTATTTAGTACAACACATTTGTCAGACTACATCTGGAGTATTGTGTACAGTTCATGGGACCATACTTTAAGAAAGATATTGAGGCACTAGAGAAAGTTCAGAGAAGAGCAACTAAGCTAATTCTGGATATAAAAGATGAAAGCTATGAGGCTGTAGATCCTTAATCTCTTTAGTCTTAGGAAAAAGAGATAAAGTGTTGATCTGATTGAGGTCTTTAAATAAGTTAAAGGGATTAACAAAGTGAATTATTCCTTCGACCAAGTGATGTTAGTAGAACTCGGGGTCAGAAATGGAAGTTGACCGAAGGTAAATTTAGCACTGATATTTGGAAATATTTCTTCACCCAAAGAGTAATGCCGATGTGGAATAGCTTGCCTGGACATATTGTTGAGGCAGAGTTTGGGGGTTTTCAAGAGCAGGCTTAACCTAAAGCTAGATACCATTGAGTCATTTAGTATCTGAAGTGATATATTCACAATAGTATAAAGAAACTGGCGAGCCTAGTTGGGCTGAACGGCCTGTTCTCGTCATTCATGTTATATTATGTTATGTTATTTATGTCATGAGATGTTTCTTTCCGACTAAGATAATTCTTGCACAACTAAGAAGTTTGTTTAGGGTTATTGGTTTGTTGAAAATGAAATCCCTGACCAATCAGTCTCTTTCAGATGGCAATGTGTGCCTCACTAGGATGCTATGATACTTCTTATGATCCATGAATTTTTATGTGATCGCCGGCTCCTTTCAAACAAATGATCCCCAAATCATAATATTACCACATCCTTGTTTTACTGAAGGGGTTGAACGGTCATCTTTGAAAAATTCTCCAAAGCTACAGCACAAATAAGGGTAAAACTTTATAATGAATACACATTATTAAGCGTTAGTTAAGCATTAATAAATACTGAATTCATAATTTATAATTTATATTATTGTCATCTTAATACTCACTAGTATGTAGCTTATAAACACTTATAAAAATAGTTTTAACTGTTTTACTCATCATTGATAAGCATGTTAGTTATGGATTAGTAAATACTGAATTCATCATTTGTAAAATCATGTTTTTAAGATGAATACTTGTCAGTATGTAGCTTATTATCACTTATATATTTTTTACTCTTCAGTAATAAGCTCATCAATATATGCTTAATGATTGCATTTTCAAACTTTATTCATGATGGATTCAGCATTTCTAAATGAAGTATTACATTAATTACAAACCAGTTATTTAGGAATCGTCAGTGGTTTCTCAGATCATTAAGAAAGTGTATGTAAATGATTAACAAACTATTTAGATGTACATTTCTGCATGCACTTCCACATACAATACAAGATGTGCTAATGGTTAGTGAGTGCGTAAGTAGATGTTTTATAAAAACTCAAAAATGTCTTTTCCAATAGATATCCTATAAATGGTTATTAATACAGGAATTCATTAAATCAGGTAGATATGAAGCACTTATGACTTGTTTATTAAGTATTTTGTGTGAGCTCTTCTTAACTGAGTACTATCAATCCCTTATGAAGCATTTACAGATGAGATTTAAAAGCTGGCGATGCCTCAGGACTCACCAAAGTTTCGGTTATCTTGACAAACAAAAGATGCAACACAAAGGGATATAGAACATATTTCATTGTTATTTATTGCAACTTCTCAACATATGTAACTGTACAACTGTACTGTTGTTGTAAAAAGATGCACAAGGGTAAACACGGCTGAATAAAAACCCGCCAACACCAATAGTGGATCACAAAAGTTTCAAGTACGACCAATAAAATCTTTGATAAAAATAACATCTTTTAGTATCAAAAAATAAAGTCAAAAAATATTTCAGTGTCAAAATGATTTGAGACAGATAAAATGAATATACTCAACACATGATAAAACAATGCATGAAATGTAATTTTATGACACTACAAAAACAAAGTACACTTATTCCTTGGAATTTTTCCCAGCCATCTCCCACAGAAAGACAAATGCTTGCTAACAATGGTTACAGTGACTGCATATTGTATTTTTTGTAAATGTCATGAATCAGTCTGCCAAATGCACCATCGCAGTGTTTCTCTGCAAGTCATTCATTCCACTCGATCACTGAAAGGTGGTCGGAAAGCAGACTGTCAGTGCGATTTCCCCTTAGCCTCCAGACCTGCTCCTTGTAGGATCTCCAGGCCCTCTCAAGATGCAGGGTATGGGCACCAGTTTGGGGATCTACATACCACCTGCTGTGGCTGACAGTGTGATGGTTGTACCCTAGTGCAGAGAGTATGCGATAGGCATACCACTCATCACTGATGACTGAAGATCCAAGCCTCACATGATGGGCAATGAAGGGGACTGGATGTCGTCAGGATCTTCTCTGAATAAGACGCAGAATTGGCTTTATTCGTCCTTGATGATGCCTCACGCCCAACATCCCAAAGACCCACTTCTTTCTTTTCCACCCACCAGCCATTCTTCCTCTCCATACCGATGCAAAAACAAAGCAACAAGCACAGACGTAAAAAGATACATTTGTAAACACGGACTTGTTTGACTCTATTTGGCACTTATCTAAAGTTACGATTACTATAACGTACATTTCTTTTGTGCCAAAAGTGGCTCTCATCAGTCACAACAAACTCCCTTCTTCCACCGATCTGCTGGCCTGTGCACCTCTCATCCTCTCACCTGCTGTGACACAGACCTCCCTTATGTTTTTTGCCATTGTAGTGACAGTTGTTGAACTGGCCGCAATTGTGTCGTCCATCATATCAATCTGCCGTAATCGTAGACCCTGAGAAAATCTTCAAAAGCAAATGAAAAAAGGAATGTTTATGTTTCTCTTAAATCATTGACGAAACACGCTATGCATTATTTTGTATACTGTGTGTTTTATGCAATTACAGAGAGAACAGCAGTATTATGAGTCTATGAAGTACAGTTGGAAGCAGAATTATTGAACCCCCAAGCAAATGTTGCTTATTGGCCAAAACTAGTGATAGCTCAGTTTCAGTCAATGCATTCATGAAAGACAAATCCTTTGTATTGAAACAAGGTATTTTATAAAAAACTAGTAAACATTTTTCAGCAATACTGAATTCTCCACCTGCAGAATTAGTGACCTCCCAACACAAATTTTTTACTTAATAGCTGACCTGACCTTTTCTAAACATTGCCAACCTTAATTGATTGATTGTATGGCTCAGAATCAATCCTTACCCTATTTAAGGGTTTGTCCTACTTAAGTGCCTCATATTGGCACTATATCTAATTCAATAGAGCCGTCATTGAGTTCAGAAAAGAGATGATTGAATGTCAAAAGAAAGTGAAAGGAAACAAGACTATTACAGAGACATTAAATGTACCTAGAGATACACTTGCAAACATCTTTCGTAAGTTCATCGCCCAGGGCACTATGGCAAACCTACCAGGAAGTGACAGAAAAAGGAAGATTACCTCTGCTTCTGCCAAGTGGCTTGAAAGACAAGTGAATGAAAACCCCAGACTTACTGCTAAGGACCTGTAGGAAGACTTTGTGCGAGCGGGTAGTGATGTGTCTGTTGATACAGAATGGTGCATACTACACAATCAAGAGCTACATGCCAAGAACCCCAATGTACACCACTCCTGACATCTAAGCAGAAGAAATATTGAATCCAGTATTCCAAAATCCACATGGATAAGCCTCAGAAGTTCAAGGATTTTGTTTAATGAATGGACAAGACAAAACTTGAACTCTTTGGCCCCATGGATCAGCGCTATATCTGGAGGAAGAAAAATGAAGCCTTTGCGGAGAAGAGCACCCTATCCATAGTGAGGCACGGGGGAGGGTCAGTGATGCTGTGGGGATGTTTTACTTCCTCAGGCACGGGAAACCTTCAGCGTAAAAGGAAAAATGGTTTCTTGTGTCTACCAGGAAATTCTGGAGAAAAATGTGATGTAGAGCCCTGCATTTCAGCCTGAGCCCGACGGGACCTGACAGAATGACAAAATTCGGGCCGAGCTTCGGGTCGATTTTCACGCCAGTAACTTGGACTCGGGCCGGGCCCGGGCCTGTCTTAGGTCTTCAGTTTCAAAATGAAGGACCAATATGCAATGAGTAAGTATCGACTGGCAGGGTCTTCTTTTCCGTCTTTAATAATAATTCTGCTTCCAACTGTATATTTTTATGTATTATTATTAAAATTTTCCCACCTGTACATGAACTGCATCCAGTGACTGAGGGAGACCTTTGAATGACTGAATATTGACTTGTCCCTGACAGATATTTGTTTTTCCTTTCTCATATGTGCTGGTTGGAGACAGATCCTATTTATAAAGAACAGTAACATGAAATACTGTTCATTTAGGAAAGGGCTTCATGCAATAATATATGCACCACCACTATCTCACTCACTCAATCACTCACACAGACACACACACGCACGCTGTTGTGTTCCAGGGTCCTGGCCTTTGGCCTGGACAGTGTTTTTATGGTTTGAACAGTTTCATGTGCCAGGTTCCATAGTCCATAGTCACTATTCATATCATAGTTTTAACAGTTTCTTGTGTCAGGATCAAGCATTTCATAATTCATGTGTTTTGTTCATGTTTTTTACTTATCCATATTTTGTTTTTTGCCAGGTCTGCCCAGCCACTCCACCGCTTGTCTGCGTTCCGCCCCATGTCTTCGTTGTTGCACATTTCAGAGCTCTGGTTGGCTTTGGTATTTCCCCCTTCCTTCTGTGCTGTGCTGGTTTCAGGACTGCCGAAGCTTAATTGGCAATTAACTGTTTTTAAGTTACTAACATTTACTTACAGTCACGGGAGGTGTAATTCTTAGACAGGCACATTACTAATTACTACTAATTTAGGAAGGGAGTTTATTGTCATGATTTCTGCTTTGCTATTTCAAGTCTTGCTGTGCTTTTCTGTTCTAACATTCATGCTTCCTACCAATCTGCTGCTTCATCGGTACTTAAGCTGAGCCGCTCATTTTCTTAACAAGCAAGTCATGTCTTCCAATCCCTGTCCTTGTCTCATGATCTTGCCTTCCCATTGTTTCTCCTTCAGGTGGTGCCCCTCATGTGTCCTGATTTCTCTCCCTTTATCTGGAGGCGGTGGAAGTTGGCTGGCAGACAGAGTCTCAAGTTTCATGCCTTAAGTTTCTTTGTGAGCTTTTCATGTCCAAGTTCTTGTCAGTGCTTTTCAGGGTCACAGTTCTTGTTATTTTTGTATACAGTAGCGTCATGTATCTTGACCTTGCCAAGTCTTGTTTTGAACCCTTAGTATTATTATTCTTTTCTGTTTATGGTTATTCTGCCTAGAGTTTCCAGTGGCTTTTGTTTTTGGTCGTTTTTGGATCTTTTCGTTATCAGCTCTGTGAAGCTCTCCTTAGTTTGTTTTTGCAACCCTTTGGGCCAAGTCTTTTGTTGGCCCTCGTGCCTGATTTTCTTTATTTTAATAAACTCCCTGTTTCCCTCCACCTTACATTTGGTGTCTGTCTGATCCTGTATCACGCGCACACACACAGGTTTGGGTAGTAATGGTAATGGCAGACTGAAAGAGACCAAACACTTGATGGTCTTTCTTAAGCTCAGTTCAGACCAAAGATTTGCGATGAGACCGTTTTAGTATGTCGCATGGAGGAGTCGCAGCAGTGTGAACTGGCCCATCTCAGCTAGTTGCAAGCTGGCTTCTGGCATTGCCAGCGATTCTGCCTGTCAAATCGCAAGAGGCCAGTTTTAGAACGTTAAGCACTTAAACCATCTCAACAGCCAATCAGGTGGTAGCGAATTCAGCGGGTCTCCGGAGTAACAAACTATCAGCTGGTCTGAACTGCACTGAGAATACCGGAGAAAAAATTATAAGGGCAGGTTTCCTGGCACAGATTGGCATAAGCACCCTGAGTATTTTGTTGAAGCACCCATGAACCAGTCACTCAGCCAGAACTTTAAATTGCGTGGGCAATAAAATCTCTTAAAAGCAATTATTAGTTCTGACTTGATCGCAATCATTTTTTCTAACTACGCCTGCAATCCGAAAACACTCTGTACTATCTGGTGTTGCTTGTTCACCTCGTACAGGCAAAACAATGAGGTTTTGTGCATTTCAAATCTCTGTCTTTGGTTCAATTTGAATAATTCACTCGATCATGAAGCACAGGTTTGATCGTCTGATGAGCCGAAAAGGTTGCGCGGAAGATCCAGAGCGGTTAACCTCTCAAAGTATTATTAAAAGTATTGAAGTACAAATTATGAGTGACTTATTTTTCTGAACTGAATTATGAATTATGCCTATTGATTAGTCGCCATTAGATTGCATCACGAAAGAAACCGTGTCTTTAATTGCGAATTGATCATTCATATATATGGAAATTGCTTTAACAAGAAAATGGCGGAAAACAAGTTCGGTGTAATAAATGTAGTAAAGCGATGTGTGGCCACTTGATTTTCAGTTCTGGCAACGCCACTGATTTGTAATGCACAAAATTGCGTGTCCAAATGAATGACTGTCATCTTGCCTTAAAGAGGTGAACAAGCAACACCTGATAGTGCCGAGTGTTTTCGGATTGAATGTATAGTTAATTAGAAAAAATGAACGTTTTAAAGAGAACGTTTAAAACGTAAGAACGTTTTAAAGAGATGTTTAGTCCCCACCCAATTTTAAGCTCTGGTTACGCCACTGCGATGGACGGCTCAAAGTTCTCGCCCTTTTCTTTTTGTGTGTGTGTCCTCGCTCTTTTTTAATAGCAGAAATGCAACTGTTTCACCTAATCATCATCATATTATACATATTTTCAAATGCAGCAACAAATGTATCAACTGGAAAAAAGGCCTGAAAAGCCGGCAGTTAGAACTGAAGCACAGAGAGTTGTTGCTGTGGAAACGATACACCGTCTCATCTCGTCGCATCGGTGTGAACTGGCAGGTTTCAGAGCATCGCAGACCGGCGCATCACAAGGAGTTGCAAGTCTCAGCTCGTTTCGTTTCAAGTCTTCATTCCAGAAGATTCTGCCAGTTTTCATTATCATGTGACACCATCGTGTTTAACAGTGATACTGCTCAAAGTTCTTGTCATCTTATATACTGGACCAACTGACCATCAGGGGTGATTTGCAGAATAATCTGAAAATCCAAATATATGATGTCATAAGCCCTACCCTTAGCATGGGAGACAAGCTGGAATTATTTCTTGAATATAATAACATCTTGAAGGACAGCCAACATGGTTTCCACAAGGGAAGGTCATTCCTGACAAAGCTTTTGGAAACCATGTTGGCGATTCTTCAAGATGTTATTACATTGATTCAAGAAATAGTTCCAGCCAGTCTTTTATGGCAGATTCTAGTATTTTGCATGCAATGCCAGTTAAACTGACAGGCCTGTAATTTCCAAGCTCAGTACGGTCCTGTTTCTTATATATTGGTATTATCAGAAGTCTATTACTCCTAGAAGTGTCCAAGGACTCATTTCGTGTTGTAGACAGAATTTTGAGACCATAGAGTTATAGAGTTCTAACTGACATACGGTTCAAAATTGAGTGAACTATTGCACGTAGTTGGTATCACCTAGTTCTATCTTATAATTAAGCACAGGTATTCAATTTAGTTATTAAATTAGCTTCAGAACAGAATTACGAATCAAAGTGTACTTTGATTGAAAATAATAAGGTTCTATTTGTCACTTTCAACAAATGAGACCATGGCTTTGATGAGAAATTAGTTTCAATTTAACCAATCATATGTCCAGTTTTATGAGGGTTTGGTGCCATGCACTTCATGGCTTCAAAACTGAAACCTATCATGAATGTAATGACATAACTTGTGCTTTCATCAAAATTATTGTTGTTGAATTGTTGTTCATGAGATAGATGTAAAACGAATTACATAGAGTGATGGCTGTGTTTCGCAAAACCGAAATAGTGTCATGGCTGTGGCTGAGTTTCTCAGCAGACATCCAACAATTGAATCTATATCCACGAGTACTGCATTCTTGGTCATTCTGCCACACCAGAAATAGACGACTTCCATAGTGTCCAAGAGAAATCAGTGACTGTATTGGAGTTCTATTCCCCGCCATCACAACTTTGCACCAGTCACAAATCCAACAGAAAGCACATTGTTTTCTCAATGAAAGCAGCTGAATAGATTTCCAATCATGTATCCAATGTCTTAATTATAAGGTTGTGCCGTTTTCTAAGGTTACCTGGACGACACAAAAATAATTCTGTACAAAACTTCTAATCATCTCAAGAATTTCAAAGTTCAGAGCATCAAATCCATGAGAAGGGAAAGGCATGTTAACGAGTTGGGCTTTGAGGCACTCCGACCCAGAACTATGTGGAAACAATTATAATAAATTCCCCACCCACAAGGTTGCATATTTGAAGGAAATGGTGAAAATCATGCTTTTGGTTGATCGAGAGTATTGCAAGCAGACGTTAATATTATGTGGTTCTTCACAGAAAATGTCCACCAAAGTATTTAATCTGACTTGATGATGCAATAAAGCTTGGTAGTTTACGTTAGTTAACAGTTGGTCACTTAATGCCAATATTCTTTTGTTTTTGTCCTGTATTCCAGGTTTTTTCTTCTTGTGTTTGTGATGGTTGGTAAAAATGAAGCCTGTTATCACGTAATGTGTCTCTCTTCAGTTCTACCTGAACTGTCAGATATTGTTACACTTGTTAGACTGTGCTGTGATGCACTTCTGTCATTTTGTTTACTTCAGGTAACAATAAAACTTAATGAAAATTAAATCTTTGCATTTTTTTTTCAAACTCACTGATTTCACTTAGAATCTTTTAAATATGTCTAATTCTTCATTCATTAAGGTTACAAGGGACTTTTTGTCATTAATTCCTAAATAATCAATGAAATTCCAGTTAAATTACTGAAATATTTTAACAGTGAAATTTAATGTCAGTTGATTTCTACACTCAGTTTTTACTAAAGTGTATCAAGATAAATATCTCTGACAAGAACGCCCAAACTTTGCAAGCTAATTCCTCAAAATTTTGTAAATGTTATTCAGAATTACAGGGTTCTAATAAGTGATTTGTCTGTTAATGTCACATCAGGTGAGTTTGGGCGCCTCTAGCGGTGAATCTGGAAACTGTCAGAGGAGGCGATCATGTTCAAACCAAATTTCCAATGCTCTCCGTGAATGCAGTGCAGGCTGTCCACAAGCCAGTCCAGCTACAAGGCAAATGGAATCATAAGACTTTTTCCTAAAGTAAATAATCTAATATAAAAGTTGATTAATAACACCTAACAAAGGATGTGTACATTAATACAACCCAAATTCCGAAATGGTTGGGACGAAGTGTAAATTGTGAATAAAATCAAAATGCAGTGACTTTCAGATCACAAGCCAATATGTTATTTACAATAGAAGATTGATTGCATTTCAAATGTTGAAACTGAGATATGGTGCAACTTATTAACTTATTTCAAATTTTCTGGCTGCAACAGGTCTCAAAAAAGTTAGGACACAGGCAAAAAAGGGATGAAAAAGCAATCAATACATAAGAGAATTAGCTGGAAGAACATCTAGCAAGCAATTAAAGAGCTTAGGACATGGATTGAGCAAGTTTATGAATGTAAAAGGGTACAATTAAAATAATTTCCATCGTCTGCCTAAAAAAAAATGTAGAAAATCATTTTTAACAAAAATCGCTATTTTTTGTCACTTGCCCCGCCCCCCTCATTAACAAACATTCTGAGCAACGCAGAAAAGCAATTCCGGCACTCCCCTGTGTGGTCACGTCTTAAGTTGTACACGGTCGGCGATTGTGCGTCCAACAACGATGGTATCTGGATCATGGTCGTGAATCATTTTGCACGTGAAAAGTTGAAGATCAGGGCCAATAAAAACACACATAAACAAAGTCACATCTTTTCCACTTCAAATGCAACAACCAAATGAATCTCAGAAGAATCAAAACATTTTTTTTTTTTCGGCAGGTTAAAACTGTGTGCTGTTTATTCTGGGGACTTAAAAATTTTGTGCTTATATCAACCTCTGTGATGCTTAGATCACTTTTTTTTTTTTTTTAATTGGCAATGATAACAATCAAACATTTTGAATGCTGAATGATGGCCAGTCTCAAAGAAAAGATTCTGACGCATTAATGTCCGTTAAACGACTGCAGCCAGACTGCAGGGATGACACAGAATGACTAACTCCTCACTCTGTAAATCTGGCTTTACCCTTTATTCTAGTCTATCTGGGACCATAATTTACAAAAACGAACATCATGATATATCAAAGAAGGCTTGAAACTTGTGCCATAAAATTATGTGGAAAATCATTATAGAAATAATAAATCAGGTGGGAAAGTTGAATAATTTTCTCATAGACTTCTTTAGCATTGAACTTCTTTCTGCAACCCTCGACGTCGCCATTTGCTGGCCATTAAATATAGTGCAATTTTAAGAGATTTCCGCATTGGCTTCACTTTTCAAACCCGGGTGCTGCATCCATCGTTTTATACAGTCTGTGCTCAAAACCAGTTATGATCCTTCAGTCTCAAATCTGATACTGTGTTTCACAAGCATGGAGCTTGACTTGGATCTATTCAGCGTCAGTAGTGATAGCATTTACTGTCTCTAAGCTTGTATTTCAAAGAGATAAATAACAAAAGGGCTCACCTCTTAAATTGGGGGACCCTGAGACTCACCGCAGCAAAATACCTACAACGCCGCGCTAATTAAGTAGCAATATAGTCATATTATACATCAAATGAAACAGGAGAGCCTCTGCTACAAGCACATATAAGTCATTTTTACATACACCAAGCACAACTCAAACGCCAAACATATTAATGTTCAAATATCAAAATTCGAGAGGCTGGGGCTTAAGAGGTTAAAAGGGATTATGGACATGACAGAAATCCATATGGGGACTATGTTGCCATTGTTGAGGACTGGAGAAACAAAGGCTGGTGACTGAGTGAGGTGTGTGTCCTTGTGCCATTACACAGGCTACAAACTAATTATGTTTTATTCCTGCCAGCCATCAAAATCCAAACTACGCCCTCCATAGTCCATGTGTCACCTCTTAATCCAAGTTGAAGGCCTGAAATCGTGCATCAGTATTTCCACAACATCTGGGCTTAAGGAGCAACCAGTTGAGGTTGCACGTGCAGTACTTTTTGTTGGTGTACTACCTGTCCATTTAGAGCAGTGCTTCTCAAACCTCTCCTGGAGGACCACCTGTCCTGCATGTTTTAGATCTTTCCCTGTTTTAGCACAGGTGATTAAAATGATCAGCTCGTTATTGACCCTCTAAAGCTGATTGATAACATCCTGATTATTTGAATCACCTGTGCTGGGGCAGGGAAAGATCTAAAACAGGCTGGGCGGGTGGTCCTCCAGGAGAGGTTTGAGAAACACTGATTTAGAGGTAGATCCAAAGGTAGATCATTCATACTTCAGATATGCTCCAGCAAAGGGCCGTCTCATCAATCCTAGCTCAAGATACCTTTGAGGAACTTCCAACTGTTATTATCCCTACTAATTTGGAATCTACTTACGGCAGTCCTCCACAAATTTCAGGTCAGGTACAAAGAGATTTGACTACAACAATGAATCATCAATCAGTGCCTCTCACCTGACCCCCTCAAAATCAGCTGATTTTTTTCTCCAGTATCTTACTATATTTCATGAAGCCACGCAATATTTCTAATCAATACTATGAATTGAATAGGCTCTCAAAGTACATAGCGGTGGGTTGAAATTTCAGGCTTTTTAATTTGCATTAACTACAGGAGATAGCCAATTGAAATTTTCAAGGATGAAAAACTCACTTCAGTTGTCTTAAAAACTGCAACAAAATCAATTTCACAGTTTCAGGGGTCACAATCTAAAGCCAAAATATTGTTTTTGTTCAGTATGATTTTTTTTTTTCGATAACCTACTTTGGGGCTCAATGTCACAGGATGTATCATAATTTCAAAAGCAAGCTGCATCAATTTAATATCAATGACATAATGTCATAGAGACAAGCTGTTATGTGCTTTGTGTGTCATCACCATCCACCAAGTCCTGCCTCCCAGACCACACCCTTCAAGCCCCGCCTTCACCAGTCCCAGAGCCACCTCACCATTCAAATCAACCAACCAGAACCCGCCACCTCCTTTAAAAGACCTGGACTGTTAGCTCTTCGGGAGATTTGCTTTTTTTATTTTTCCAAATGCCCTTTTGTGTCTTGTGATCCAGTGTCTTAGATGTGTTAACCATTATATGTTTCATTGTTTATGTACACTGCCAAGCCTTGGGACAGGTTAGACTGGGAGCTCCTATACATATGCCTGTAGGCTATGTTAATGTATTGGCACTAGTGATGGCCAAACGAGGCTTTATGAAGCTTTGGATCCTCTTGGACCTTTGTGTTGAAAATTGGTTCACTACTCAAAGCTCCATTCATTGAGCACGTGGGTAACATCTGCTGGCACAGAGTTTGTTGTACAGCCTTGCGAAGGTGACGCTGACGCTGTGCACTTCGAGTATGTTGTATTGTGAAAAAGAATTAAATAAAGCTGAAATCGAACTTACATGTGTCTGTTGTTTTTCTTCCTTACCTTAATAATTCATATTATATTATAATGGCAATAATTACATCCGCAGCCTCATTGAATCCTGTAAATATTTACTCTGTCCAAAAAACATATTGTACTGTTTTTTTGATTGTGCTTGGTGTATACTGGGTGTGCTTGAGCGACTTAGATATTTTTATTCATAAATAATAATTCCAAACAGAGTGCTGTTTCATCCATCTTACATACATTTGAATTGAATTCAAATGCAAACCACATACGGTGTAACTTCCACCTTATGCTGATGTCATGAGCAACATGCAGAGTCTTCATAATACCCCTGTCACACTGTGGCGACTTAGGAGAACTAGAAAAAGTGAAAAAATCTTGGCAATTCGTATTGGGCTCGTGGTGGATTCTCCCTCATTCGCCGGCATTCTAGGCCAGTCTGAGGGGCTACAACTGTTTTGAAATGTTCAAAACATTCGCGGTCGAAGTGCGATTTTTTTTTTTTTTTTTTTTTTTTTCATCGTACTGAATTCCTACTGCATTCTTGGAGCCAGTTGTGGCGATTTGCATGTTATTCTTGAACATTCGTAGGGGGTCGTAGTGAGGCGCAGGAGCAAGAATGACCACGACCCATCACGACAATTTGACGGTTGGATTTTGAATTTGGCGCATGTAGTAGGTGAACCAATGAAGAGGGAAGAATAGGCACGTATGTTGTACGCCGGCCCTACGTATTCACTACATATGCACCACGAATGCGCCGAGAAACTAGTGCTCATTGACGCGAATGCAGTAGGAATTGAGATGAATGGAGGTGATTGACCGTGAACCCAATACGCATACGCCACAAACCACAGCGAATAAGTACGATTTAGCACGAATCCAATACGAAGAGCGCGAACCGTGGGAAGACCACCTGCGAATGGTGGCGAGTGTATAAATAGTCCCATTCTAATTGTGAGACTTCAGTTGCCGCTGAGATTTTGACAAATGCAAACCCGCATGTGGATGAAACCCGTGTCACGGAACCCGCTGACACTGCTGCATTTCACCAGGCAACCAAAGAGGGTGAAGAAGGCAAGGAAGCGAAGGAAGAGCCCGGCCCGAGTCACTCCCACTGAGGCCCGAGTCCCACTCCCACTGAGGCCCGAGTCACACCCACTGAGGCCCCAGTCACTCCCACTGAGGCCCGAGTCACACCCACTGAGGCCCCAGTCACTCCCACTAAGGCCTGAGTCCCACTCCCACTGAGGCCCGAGTCACACCCACTGAGGCCCCAGTCACTCCCACTGAGGCCCAAGTCCCACTCCCACTGAGGCCCGAGTCCCACCCACTGAGGCCCAAGTCACACCCACTGAGGCCCGAGTCACTCCCGCTGAGGCCCGAGTCACTCCCACTGAGGCCCGAGTCCCACCCACTGAGGCCCAAGTCACACCCACTGAGGCCCAAGTCCCACCCACTGAGGCCCGAGTCACTCCCGCTGAGGCCCGTGTCCCACCCACTGAGGCCTGAGTCACTCTCACTGAGTCCCGAGTCACTCCCACTGAGGCCTGAGTCACTCCCACAGCATTCTCAGTCAATCATTCTGCGTTCATCCTCCAGCGTAGTGAGATCGTACTGCGATCGGATACATTTGTGGTGATTCTTCATGATTCCTACTCCAGTCTTCTAGCTTCGTGCAAAGTTTGTACGTGATTCGTGCTGCATGCGTAATGATTCTTGTTCATCCTCTCTGCAATCTTACTCCCGTCACGGACATACCTACGGCAATCTTACAAAATACCTACAGCATGCGCACCACAATCTTAGGGCATTCGTGTGTAGGTCCAGACAGGGCCCCAGTCAGGCGAATGACGACAACAAAAATAATCCCCCCAGTTCGCGGGGATTCGCCACAATAGTCACCACAGTGTGACAGGGGCTTAATCAAGATGTTATGAAATAGGCTTTTGCCAAAGCCTATTTTCAAGAGTCTGTGAAGCTTAGCTGGTGTCATAGAGTCACTGTGGGAAAATAATACCCAAGCAAACATCAAGACGAAAACCTCATGGATCTGGATACCTGTACAATTGCTTTTTTTTCAAAAAGGATTTGTACCATAAGACAACCAATTGCGGAAATCAAAAACCTCTTCAAATTAGACAGATTTCGGACGATGTTTCTCCTTGTGTTGGGATAGATTTGACAGTGCATAACAATGTTGTAGCTAGTTGCTGGCATTATAAAAAGTTTTATTCGGACAAATACTAATTTTTATGCAAGCACTGGCGGGATCCCTTTCCAGTTCATGGCAAGCCAGTTAACAGTAGTTTGAACACCTTGTATATTTCAAAAACTTGTTTCATCAATGTGATATGGCCAAACTATTATATAAAAGAGCATCAATCCTGGTTCTACATTTCACAGCCATAAGCCACATTTGTAATTGTCAGCCTCTTATACCTGGGACCTTCAATGATTTGCTGTCAGAGGAATAAAAACTCTTTTGTAACTTCCCCCATAAGCAGGGTGGGTCCAGAGTATTTTCCGGTGGGAGGCACAGGGGGTAACAGCACTGAACCTAGGGGGGGGTACCCAAAAGTAACAAAAATGAAGGCTGCCACTGACCTTGCCCTTCAAAATTTACAAAAATACAAACAACTACTTTCCTTAGATTGTTCAGTTACACACTGTGTATTTCCTCATCTTGCTTTTATTGCCTGCATTAACTCTTTCACCTTGTAAGGAAAATGGCTACGACCTTTTCATTTCAGTGTCAGTGTTCATAATCAACTCTATGCTGTAAACAAGAAATCTTAGCAGAATAAGCAACAATAAGTTCATACAGTGATCAGCAATATTTTACAGTCTTAATCGGTACTTAGACCTCAGCTACGGTGCAACAGTGACCACACCAAGAAAAGTCGTTATCTGATGAAGTCACGCGGTTTTGTCAGCAGAGCCATGGAGCCACTTCCAATGTCTATTTTCAAAAATAAAAGCCTTCGTGTGTTTAGAACACAGTCCACTTACACAAGGTTTCATCATTGCTTCCGTTTAAACACTCAACGATGGTAAGGAGCCTGACACACTGATTGACATCACCACAGGCCAGTGACCACTGGGGAGCAGGACACACGATGTGGCCAATTAGATTTCAGATTTTAGATTTTCATGGAAGACCTGCCCGGCCCATAAGGACCAGTTTCTCAAAATCGGTTCTTACATTTCCTAATTGTGACAGTCCACAGGAAAAGGGTGTATCAGGGATTTTTTTTACGGTTTGGAGAGAACTGTTTTTCTATGCTTAGTATAAGGTAAGAGATCATCAGATGCACTTAATTCAATTTGACCAAAATATCCAATATCCCTCATACACCCTTTTCCTGTGGACTGTCACAATTATCAACCAACCATTACTTTGCTCACTTCCAAAAACTACTCGGTAGAATTAACACCCACTTTGTTTTCAGTGGTGTTATTGTATTGCATCACAAAGGGTCGTTATTCGCATTTTCCTGTCCACATCAATGATGACATAAAATGGAAATATGCCTTTCGAAGAATTTGAACTCCTTTTGCACCAATTTTATTATAAGCCAAGAGTTTAACAAGCTGAAGAGGATGTTTCCCATTTGAAATGTATTCTTTTTTCTTTTTCTACGAGAGAGGGCATGTACAACAGAATTGGAGAGTTGCTGACCACTAAAATACATGAAAAAAGGCAGAGGCACTCTCATGGCCATCATGCAATAATGACCAGCTTACTAAATTATTCAATTACCAATGCTTTATTGAGTGAGAACATTGCTGACTGAAAAATGTCAACCTAAGTATTTCTGTGCCCATGTCATAATATCCAGTACAGTTGCATGATGATTTTTATGACAGTGATATTTGATGGATCAGAGATCATGCACATCCAGAGGTGGCTTTTGGTCTGAGATTTAATGAGATTCCTTCAGTATTTCAATAATATTATGTATTGCAGAAGGTGAAATGCTCAAAATCCTAACAATTTGTCTTCGGGAACATTGATCTCAAAGTTATGCTTACGCATCAATAGGCAAATTAGTGAGCCTCGGCTGTTGAGTGACATTTTGTACTATAAAATAATATAGTATAACATACTTCAAGTGCTTCAGATTACCTAATTATTGTGACTTGGCACATCACTGTTAGTACTTAACTGACCATGATTCAACTTTTTTCGAACTCTTCTGCAATCATTAGATTTGAATTTTGTGAATCTTGTGTGTAAATTCACTACAAAATTTAAGCTGCATCAGATAATGTGTTGTAGTGTTTTCAATTTCGTAGAGATTGAATGCTCTTCTAAAATGATACTATTTATTTTATTTGCATCATCCACAATGTGCCAACCTTTTCAGAATTGCGGTCTGAACAACACGTTTTAAATCAGTGCACTTTCCTTAGCTTTTGCGTCATTATAAACTGGAAAACAAGTAATTTGGTGCTCATTAAGGGTGGCATCAGAAAAAGACACCATTAAGAGCAGAGGATATTTTCTTTTTGCATTTTCCACTGTCTATCAGCTTTTTCAGAGCTGCAGGTGTACAACCCCAATCCCAAAATAGTTGGGACGAAGTGCAAATTGTGAATAAAATCAAAATGCAATGACTTTCAAATCACATGAGGCAAAATGTTATTTTCAACAGAACATAGATAACATTTCAAATGTGGAAACTGAGATATTTTGCATATTTATCCAAAAATGAGCATTTTTTCAAAATTTTCTGGCTACAAATGGTCTCAAAAAAGTTGGGACACAGGCAAAAAAGGGCTGAAAAAGCAATTAATGTATAAGAGAATCAGCTGAAAGAACATTTAGCAAGTAATTAAGTTAACTGGCATCAGGTGTGTAACATGATTGGCTATAAAAGGGTGGGGCGGGTGGGGGACGGAAAGATCCTCAGAAAGAGACAGAAAAAAGTAGTGTGAGGCACTGGATAAAACTACGGCGTGTTAATGAAAAAAAAAAAAAAACCATCCAATGTCATGTGCCAAGTGGGAAATTATTAGCAGACTGGTCAGGTAACGGTCAACACCCCACCATCCACTTCCTGCAGCACAGAGGCCCTACACTTACAGGCTGTAAGATCACTATTGATTTACTAAACTAATATATGGACCCCCCTGTGACTAAGGCTGTAACAAGCCCCACTGGCACCGTTAATGCATGCTCAGTGCCACCCGTTCCACATGGATTTGCCTAACACAGTATGAGTATGAAAACAGCATGAGCTCGTGTGACCTCAGGTTCACCAGTATCTGTGCACTACTCAACCCATTCTACAAGATCAGCATTTCCGTCATTTACTGGTATATCCTGCCAGAATTTCCCCTCGGCAGCCAAAAATGACTGTGTCAGTTCTAGAAACTTTTGCCGCTTCACACCAGAACGGCCCGGCGGTTTGTTTCTGATGGTGAGGGGAATGTGAATTCAGTTTCAGGATCGTCCTCCTCAAAAACCTGTTTAATCCACAATGCTCAAGAACCTTTTCTAAATTCTGCTAAGAAAGCAAGAAAAACAAACATCTGCTCAACAAACTCACTGTGATGCTTTCATGGAGGCTGCTATTTTGCAAGTTGATCATGTGACCTCAAGACGCCATGTGATTGGCTCGCACTACTTGCTAGGTTTTTCCAGATCAAATATCCCTATGATGCTGAATAAAGACGGACTTACCAGGTTCTTCCAGATGAAAAACTGCCATTAGACAGGTTTTCAGACATTTTAACCTGATAAAAAGAAGGGGTAAAACCAAGTAGCTCCAAATTTTGGTCCAACAAAATTTTCTCAATTTTGAGTTACTAGGTTTTTCCAGATCACAGGAGAGTCCTAGCACATATAATACAAAAAAATGCATTTTCTAGGCCCACATACATCTCTCCACACAGTCAATATGGTAAGAAATCAAAAGCTTTCATTCGCAATTTCCCATACAGGCGCAACACCCCGAGTCCCTCACACTTTCTGCTGCCCGAGTCCAAGTCCTCAATATCCAAGTCCGAGCCTGAGTCCTTATGATCTCCCAAAAAGGCCTCATATTAACTAATTTGAGGATGCTGATTTAAAAATGCAAGTATAAAGTTTCCATCATGAACAATTTTTTCACAAAATAAGACTGAACATTTTCCTTATTAAATCATATATAGCTTTTTTTCACAAAGCCTGCAATTTTCTGTCGCTGATTGGAGGTAATGAAACAGCCACAGATATAGCAGAAACCATTTGGATCATGTTTTCATTTTTGTCTGTCATCAGTGGCCGCATTACAAAGCCTGAAATCAAGATTAAGCAAAAAATTATGCCTTAAGAGTCATTCATATACATGAAAATCAGCCGAGAATTCAGCAGATAGTTCTACCCTGGCTCAGAGGAAGATGGAAATCATGTCTTTGTGGCAGTTTTTCTGGTGATGATAAAAGACTTCTTTACCCTACAAGCGATTATAGTGTTATGGCCCCAATTTGTTATTACATTTATAACACAACAGCAACAGCAAGGGATGACAAACACAGTTTTAACAACTAAAACACATTTAATTTTTAACAAAGACAAAGACTAATAACAACCTACAACTAAAGACCAAGATTGATAAATAAGAAAAAACAGAAATAATTACAGTCCCTTTTTTGTGGGGTGGCTTGGTGATGTCCTGGATGAAGAAAATGCTCAAACACAGGCAAAGAAATCCAACAAAGAAACATCACAGGTCTTGAACAGAATGGCAGGTCTGGTCATCTTCATGCAATTTCTCCTACTACTTACTGTCTCAGTTCTTTTCCTTATATACTCTTTTTCAGACCCCACCCACATTTAGACCTCTTTTTTTTAACTTTCTGAGACTTGCCCCAGACATGTCCAGGACATGTCTAAACATGACTCCAGTCTGAGCTGAAGAAAAAAAGGTAAATACTGCCATCTAGTGGCCTATATTCACATTACACCTCCATTCCAAAAGGGAAAAATTTTGACTCACAAAGGCAAAATTTTTCTTTTCAATACAAAATGGTTAAGTGAACACTTGTCTATATATACATATCATACAATATTCAAACACATGATATATATATACACATTCAAACACGGGATAAGCAATCAGCAATTACATTGTCTGTACCCTTCACATGCTTAATTTCCAAGTCAAACTCCTGTAAAATCAAACTCCAATTCAACAATCTCCGATTCTTGTTTTTCATCTTACTCAAAAACATTAACGGATTGTGGTCAGTGTACACAATCATTGGCTTTTGTCCTGTACAAACATAAACCTCAAAGTGTTGTAAAGAAAGGACCAGAGCCAACAGTTCCTTCTCTATTGTGGAATAGTTCCTTTGGTGGCGATTGAACTTCCTGGAGAAGTATGCCACGGGATGCTCAATGTCATCAGAGTCACTTCTCTGTAGGAGCACAGATCCACAAGCTTGGTCGCTAGCATCGACCGCGATGGAGAACGGTTTGTTGAAGTCAGGAGATTTGAGCACGGGGAAGTGACACAGCAGAGACTTCAGGTGATTGAAGGCTCTCTGGCATGCATCATCCCAGGTGAACTTTATGCCTTTCTTCAGTTGGTTAGTTAGACTGAGAGCAATCTCAGCAAAGTTCTTGCAGAACTTGCGGTAGTACCCGATCATTCCAAGGAAGCGGCGCAAAGCTTTTTTGTTGTCAGGAACTGGAAAGTCCATGATGGCTTGGACTTTAGCATTTATGGGTGCCACCTTACCCTGGCCTATGACGTAGCCAAGATAGGTGACAGCAGCACAACCAAAGTCACTCTTGTTCAGGTTAACAGTCAGGTTAGCCTGGGTCAGGCGCTGGAACAACGTCTCTACATCTTTTAGATGTTCTTCCCAGGAGTCACTCCATGTGATCAGGTCGTCGATGTACGCACCCGTGTGTGGCAATCCGGCGATTGTAGACTGTATCATCCTTTGGAACGTGGCTGGGGCATTTTTCATGCCAAAGGGTAGGACTTCATACTGGTACAATCCAGATGGTGTGGCAAAAGCAGAGATGCTCTTGGCCCTCTCAGTTAAAGGCACACACCAATAACCCTTCAATAAATCAATCTTGGTCAGAAACTTTGCTTGCCCTACACTATCAATACAATCATCAATCCTAGGTATTGGAAACACATCAGTTCTAGTTACAGCATTGACTTTGCGATAATCTGTACAGAATCTAGTACTTCCATCAGGTTTTGGAACTAGCACACAGGGTGAACTCCAATCTGAGTTGGAGGGTCTGATAATATCATGTTTTAACATGTACTCAACCTCTTTCTCAGCAATCTTTCTCTTTTCAGGATTCATCCGGTATGGATGCTGTTTTATTGGTTTGGCATCACCAACATCTACATCATGAGAGGCTATAGTAACTCTCTTTGGAACATCAGGAAACAAATCCTCATATTTCTTGATCAACCTTTCAAACTGATCTCTCTGTGAGGGTTCTAAGTGCTGGAGTTTTACATCAAGATTTTGCAACACTTCAGAATTTGACAATTTACATGAAAGAACTTCAGCTTTAATTCTTGGTTCATCATCTTGAAACTCCCCCTCATCTTCACACGTTTCGACCATTGGAGAATCTGAAGTGACAGCTGCAACCCTAGCATTTCTGTCATGATAAGGCTTTAACATGTTAATGTGACACAATTGTTTTGGTTTTCTCCTATCTGGAGTCTTCACAATGTAATTGAGATCATTGAGTTTTGTCAGAATTTCATAAGGACCATGAAATCTAGCCTGCAATGGATTGGACTGCAAGGGAAACAACACAAGGACCTTGTCTCCTGGTTTAAACTCACGGCTTCTAGCCTTATGATCATACCAAGTTTTAATTTTTCCCTGACTTGATTTCAAGTTCTCTTTGGCAAGGTCACAAGCTGCACGCAATCTTTCCTTGAACTTGCTAACATAGTCTAACAGACTGATTTGCGGCTCTTCCTCTTGCCATTGTTCACTCAATAAAAGCAAAGGTCCTCTCACTTCATGACCAAACACTAGCTCAAATGGACTGAATCCAGTAGACTCCTGCACTGCTTCTCTAGCTGCAAACAACAGCAAATGAACCCCTTCATCCCAGTCTTTCTCATGGTCATAACAATAAGTCCTCATCATTGTCTTGAGAGTGGAATGAAACCGCTCTAAGGCACCCTGACTTTCTGGATGATAGGCACTAGAAAGAATCTGTTTTGCACCTAGTTCATACACAACCTGCTGAAACAATCCTGAAGTGAAATTGCTACCTTGGTCTGACTGAATTTCCCTGGGAAGACCAAACAACGTGAAGAACTTTATCAAAGCCTTCGAGATTGCAGTTGCCTTGATGTTACGTAGAGGTATGGCTTCGGGGAATCTGGTAGATGCACACATGATTGTCAACAAGTACTGATTTCCAGATCTAGTCTTGGGTAATGGACCAACGCAATCAACAATGACCCTAGAGAATGGCTCCCCAAATGCTGGGATAGGCTGCAATGGAGCTACAGGTGGGTCTAACTGGTGTTTTCCAACTACCTGACAAGTGTGACAGGTTTTGCAAAAGTTGGAAACGTCTTTCCGAAGCCCAGGCCAAAAGAAGTGTTTCATGATCTTATCAACAGTCTTGTTAACACCAAGATGACCTCCTAAAGGTAAACTATGAGCCATTGTTAAGATCTCATTCCTGTAGACCTTCGGAACAACAATTTGCCTGACCACTGCCCAATCTGCATTGGCAGGGATATCAGGAGGGCGCCACTTCCGCATCAACACACCATCCTTGAGATAATACCCAACTGGAACTGCATCTATTTCTTTTTCAGGAAGGGCTCTCCTCTTTAGTACACCAATTTCAGGATCATTAGTTTGCTCCTCAATCAACCGCTTTCTGGACAGAGACAAGTCTCCAGACACATCAGAATCACCAGACCCATCCGGCTGGCTGAATAGAGAACTGATAAAAGTATCTGATAAGTCCTCAAACGGAGAAACCATAGTAGGCCAATCAGAGTCATGAGGCGAACCACCTGAGTCCTGACTATTCAATGTACTGGACGGCACCACAATATCATCTTCTTTAGCCTTCTTAGCCAAAGCACGAGTCACTGCGCACGAAGGATACAGAGATGGGTCCTCATCCCCATTTTCAGTGCTCGGCTGTGAAGTAAGATGTACAGGGGGAACTACTTTGCCCCCAGCCAGGTCATTGCCTAGCAACAGAGAAACACCCTTTATAGGTAGACTTGACATAAGTCCCACCTTTACCTGTCCTGTAACTAAATCTGACTTCAAGAATATAGAGCGCAGGGGTACAGATACAGTCCTCCCTTCAATACCTTGTACAAGTATGAAATCCCCTGAAGCGGTCTCATCACGTAACTCCAAGGAGTCCATCAACAAAAGTGACTGAGAAGCTCCGGTATCCCTTAGGATATATATGGGGACAGGAGTAGTATGCTCATTCAGAGCCACAAATCCCTCTGACACAAATGGAAGAAATTCCTCCCTCACAAAGTCAGCTGTATTAGGCTTTTTAGCCCCACAAGAAGCAGGCAATTTAGCAGATCGGTTATCTACTACAGGGGTTTCTAACCTTGTTTTCACAAAGGCATTTGGTTTGGTATCCTTTTCTTTTTCTTTCTTAGCTTTAAGGAACCAACAGTTAGTTGTAACATGACCAGATTTCTTGCAATAACTGCAAACTAGACCACTTTTGTCACTGTCAGCTTTCACACTTTGATCAGACCTGTTACTGGATTTCTGAGCACCATCACCAGATTTGTCTTTGTCTTTGGGTGAGGAATCTTGGGTATCACCATAACCCTTTTTCTGAAATTGGGACCATCTATTATTACTGCTAGACTGAAATTTGGACTTATGTGTGAGAACATATTCATCTGCAAATTTGGCAGCTGATTGCAAATTCAGTGCTTGCTTCTCATTAAGGTAGGTCTTAACATCATCCTTAACACAGTCCTTGAATTCTTCAACTAACACCATCTCTTTTAGTGAGTTGAAATCATCCTTGACCTCCATAGAAGTACACCAGCGCTCAAAGCAAACTTTCTTCTCATTAGCAAATTCCACATAAGTCTGATTTTCAAATTTCTTCAGACCTCTGAATTTCTGTCGGTAAGCCTCTGGAACCAACTCATAAGCTCTCAGAATAACCTTTTTGACAACCTCATAATCAGAGGAATCATCTGCAGACAAAGCCGAATAGGCTTGTTGAGCTTTACCCTTGAGTACAGTTTGCAACATCAGAGGCCAGTGTTCCTTTGGCCACTGGCAACTCTTTGCTACCTTTTCAAAACACTGGAAATAGTTGTCAACATCCTTTTCCGAAAATGGAGGCACCAGTTTTACCTCCTGGCTAGCCCGAAATTTATTTTCAGTTTCAATTTTAATTTTTAGTTGCTCCATTTGGAGTCTTTCTTCTCTATCGAATTTCTCTAATTCAAAATCTCTCTGTCTCTGTCTCTCTCTTTCTGCTCTTTCCTCTTTCTCTCTCTCAAATTCTCTTTGTTTTTCTTCTCTTGCTAATTTTTCTAACTCAAACTGCCTTTGTTTTTCTTTTTCTTCCCTCTCAAATTCTCTTTGTTTTTCTTTTTCCTCCCTTTCTTTTTCTCTTTCCTCCCTTTCAATCTCTAGCATTTTTAATTTAAGTTCCATTTCTATATTTGGATTTTCCACTGGAAACTGTTCCAGATCTCCTGGTGCAAACACATTTTCATCAATGTAATATTCAACTATCTCTCTAGCCAGTCTTGCTTTTCGCATGGCTGGTTTTACCTCTGTCAGCTCTAAATGTCTGCAAATTTCTAGCAGTTCTGTCTTTTTAAAAGACTTCAAAACCCCTACGGTTGGTGATGCCAAGAAATCATCCATTGCTGTTGTCAATATATATCTAGGAAAATTCACAAAAACAATTTTACAATTTGGAATGTTAGATTTTCAATAAATTACTCACACAATGGTCTATCCCGGACCTTGAGCCCCCAATTTGTTATGGCCCCAATTTGTTATTACATTTATAACACAACAGCAACAGCAAGGGATGACAAACACAGTTTTAACAACTAAAACACATTTAATTTTTAACAAAGACAAAGACTAATAACAACCTACAACTAAAGACCAAGATTGATAAATAAGAAAAAACAGAAATAATTACAGTCCCTTTTTTGTGGGGTGGCTTGGTGATGTCCTGGATGAAGAAAATGCTCAAACACAGGCAAAGAAATCCAACAAAGAAACATCACAGGTCTTGAACAGAATGGCAGGTCTGGTCATCTTCATGCAATTTCTCCTACTACTTACTGTCTCAGTTCTTTTCCTTATATACTCTTTTTCAGACCCCACCCACATTTAGACCTCTTTTTTTTAACTTTCTGAGACTTGCCCCAGACATGTCCAGGACATGTCTAAACATGACTCCAGTCTGAGCTGAAGAAAAAAAGGTAAATACTGCCATCTAGTGGCCTATATTCACATTACAATAGAAAGTGACAATGAGATGAAATGCACATCATACATTGTGAGATGAAAAGTGACTTGCTTGAACAAAACAGACACTATCCTTGGAATCTGCACCCCAAAATTAGTAAAGAGATACATGTGTTTTGAGAGTAACTTACAAAACTTTTACTGGTACTTTATGGTGTAACAGGAACCTGTGGATGCAAAGCACTTCTATCAGGATGCACAAAGCCAAGGGTGAGTGCTTCAAATGACTCAACAGTAAACTCTTCTAATGGACTTGTTCAGAGCCTTGAGCTTTAAAATTGCTGCAACACCACCTCTACGGGCAGTGGCGCAACTTACATTAATATTCATATAACTCGGAGGGGTGGATAAATTTATGGGAGTATGATCTTCATGTTTCATGTTTCAGTCATGTTTCAGTCTGATTTAGGATATCAATGCATCTGTAATCATTTAATTCACCAGTGCGGAGTTTCATAATTTTATTCATAAACAAACATACACATACTTACATAATAAATACACATTTCAACTCAGGAAGGTGTGCACATGTGCATGAATCAGGTCTCCCTGTGAAGCTAAAAGCTTTTAGGCAGGAGCCTGTTTTCAAAAATCAGTTTACAACAGTCAATCAAAAACTCAAACCAAGAGGCAATAACTCAAATAATTCTAATCAGAGGATAACAAGTATATATGTGAAAAGAAGTATTGATATACATAATATACATTTAATATTTTACAATTTAGAATAAAGACAGTTTATTTCATCTCAAGATAATGTAATAAGCTATTTGAAACAATATTACATCAATTACCATAGGAATCTATTAATTTTTTCCATACTGTTCTTTTAAAGGGGAAGTAAGTTAGCAGTTTTGTGCTCTCGTCCAGCTCATTCCATTTGTGGGGGCCATGACCTACAAAGCTCAGACTAGTACGTTTGAGTCTTCTTTTTTTTTTCCTGTAATTAGATTTAGTTTATTTCTAGTGTTATGTACATGAAGGGGCCTGCAGACTGGAATGAGCTCTGATAATCTCTGATTTGGTTTGTGTACTATTTCGAACATAAAACAGGCATTTTGAAAATACAAGTAGATTAACACCGGATGTCTGAGAAGACCAAAACGCCAGAAAAGAGGGCATGAGGCACCAAACTCAGACCATGACACGGCTCATATTATTTTCTTCTGGAGGCTTACAAGTTTTTAAAGATGGCTGGGGAAGGTGTGACCCCATATAACATTACAGTAATCAAGGTGTGGTTCAAACAAAGATTTATAGAGAGTGTGAAGAGCGGATACAGGGAGATAATGTCTAAGTTTTTAAAATAACCCAACACATTTTGACAATTTTGCTACCAAGTACTGTATGTGAGATTTAAAACTAAGCGACTCATCAATATGGACCCCCAGGAATTTTGTGGTATGTACTCTTTTTATTTCTTTTCCCTCAATCTCAATATTGAGATCACCTGATAGTACATTTTTATTTGAGCTGAACAGAATATAATTCGTTTTACTTATATTAAGTAATAACTTATTGCAGCGAAACCAGATGTCAGCCTCTAATAGTTCATTGTTTAATAATTCTTGTAGTTTCTGTGGGTTCTTGTGAGATAAAAACAAATTTGTATCGTCTGCAAAGATTACTTTAAGCAAAATAGTAGAGCAATTTTCGAAATCATGAAAAATATATGATGAAAAGCAAAGGCCCCAAAATTCAGCCTGGGGGACCCCATATTTGATGTCTATATGGTGAGAGTTTTGGTTATTAATATTTACAAAGTGTTGTCTGTTCTGTAGATAACTTGAAAACCAACTTAGTGCCAGACCTCTGACACCATAGTGTTTTAACTTTGTAAGAAGGATATTAAAGTCTAGGGTGTCAAAGGCCTTTGATAAGTCCAAGAAGACCCCAACACCACATTCTCCCTCTTCCATTGCATCATTTATTTTTTCTATTAGGTCTAATATCGCCATGCATGTTGTACTCTTTTTCTTGAAACCATACTGTGTTTTAGAAAGAATATTCATTTTTGAATATTCATATTTTGTTCAAATAATTGATTAATCTGTTATACACTACTCTCTCATATACCATTGAGAGAGTAGGCAATACTGATATAGTACAGTAGTTACATTAATTATTTTTGTCTTCAGATTTATAAATTGGAATAATTCTGGCTATTTTTATCATTTTTGGGATAGTACCATATACCAGAGATTGGTTTATACAGTGTGTAAGAGGGTTTACAATAATGTGAGCTATGGCTTTTATAATTTTCCCACATATCCCATCTGCACCAAATGTGTGTGAGCCTTTTAATTTGGAGATGATTTCAAACACTTCTGTTGAGTCCGTAGGATTCATGAAGAAGGAGTTAGGGTAATTACCCTTCAGATAGGGATAGCAAGAAACACCCTGAGGGGGTATTATCTTCTTAGCTAGATCTTCCCCAATAGAAGCAAAATACATATTAAAACTATCCGAAAGTTCTGCTTCACTTCTTATATCAGGAAGCACAGTTGATTTATGATTTCTATTTAGGACGTGGTTTAGAATTGACCAGGGGCTTCTCGAGTCACCCTGGGCTGCTGTTAAATGTTCTGAGTAGTAGTTACGTTTGCTTTTCCGGATAATGTTTGTCAATTTGTTTCTATATCTATTGTATTTATCTTTATTAGTTACACTTGGGTTTGTATTATACCATTTATATAATTTGTTTTTGTGTTTAATAGAATTTAAGATCCCCTTAGTGAGCCAAGGGTTTGGATCATAAAGGGTACACTTTACAGTCCTCACAGGGATAATTCGTTCAATAGATTCAGATATTTCCTTAATAAGGCAGTTGTAAGCAGTATCCGGGTCACAAGCCTCATATACATTGTTCCGGGTCCTAGTCTCTAGGTACTCGGATAGCTGCTTTAGGGTTGCATCATTTATGATTTTTGTTTTGACTTTTGGATGGGATGATCTTTGTTTGCAACCATAGTTAAAAAACAGCACAATGGGATAGTGGTCAGATATATCATCAAGGACAACACCAGACTCAAGCTTTGTGTTTTGAATATTTGTGACAATATTATCAATTATAGACTGAGAGGAGTGTGTTACTCTAGTAGGGGTATATATAGCTGGAAGAAAGGAGAGGAATGCAGAATATTTAAAAAATCTTGTGTATGACCATCTTCCTTTGAAAAGTCTATATTGTAATCCACAAGTATAAAACAATTTTTGTTTATTTGATTTAGAACATAAAGGGTTTCTTCAAGTTTGTCTTTAAACATATCCAAATCTGATTCGGGGGGTCGATAAATTATACCAACCAGAATATTTTTGCCATTTCCGATATCAATCTTAAAAAAAAGAGAATCTGTTGTGATTCTGCCCTTTCGTGTATTGTCCCGTGCATATTTGTGCTTGTTAATTACTTTCGTTTGGTTTTTTTTCCCCAGCCCTTAGCTCAGCCGGCTGATGATCCGCTTCCAATCTGCCTTCAGTGGTGTCGCGTGACTGCCTTCAGCATGCCTGTGTCTCGTCGTCCAAACACCTTTCTACTGTCGGTTTGGTGTTGGTATTTCATTCATTGCTTCCAGCTGCGCTTAATTCCGGGTCTCGCAAAACTGAGTGAATGCTTTCTCTGAAAGGATATTACTAACACGTACTAACCAGCACTTAAGGGTGATTGTAAATATTTAGTCACGTAGTATTAACCTTGATTAACGCATTTAGCGAACGTACGTGTTTCTGGCTTTTGTGATTTCAATCTGAGCTTTCTGATTAACTACATTAAAAACCCTGTGCTTTCCTTTCGCTTTTCTTGTGGTGCTTTTTACTTGGCACATTTAGACTGCCTTAATCTAAACCGTCTAGCTCGAGCTCGTCTCAGCGTCTTGTCTCGAGTCATTAGTATTTCCCCATCCTCGTGTGATTGTTTATTAATCCCATGTGTTTCTGTTCCAGTCTGTGATTGCATTCAGAGTCCCCGCCTCCTCTCGTGACTTTAAATGTGGCAGTATTGGAAGCTTTCATCAGACGGATCCTTGTTTGACTCAGTCCATATGGTGATATCGCTGCTCCTGTATTCTAGTGTTTTCGTCGAGCCTGTCCTGAGTCTTGTTTTTTTGCTGCGCCCTGGTCTTGTCTTCCTTTTCGTTCAGTCTCCCAGTGTTGTCCGTCAGTTAGCTAGGGTCAGTTTTTGTTTTCTAGTTTAGCCACTCATTGAGTGTGTACCTTAGTTCTCCCCCTGCCTTGGGCAGTGTATTTTAGTTCTCCCTTCTGTTCAGTGCATGTGCACGGAGTTTTGTTTCTGGCGTGCCAGCCGTGTTTTTGTGTTCAATAAACACTTCAGCATCCTGCGCCTGGTGTTCCCGGCTCCCTTCTTACAGAATCAGAGCTATTGTCGCTAATGACAAGTCAAGGACCTTACATTAATCAGACAAATAGAGGTATGTGGGAACTGGTTAGGTATAATTCTGACAAAATTTCCAGCTCTGATTTTTCTTTTAGGAAGTTTCGCAACAGAAGGATGAGAAACACAGAATCTTGATGGGATACTGCTTAGGCACTGGTATTATGGGTGAGGCACAAAACAGTATGATTCAGTAGGTCTGCCGCCTGACCTCAGCTCAGCTTTGTCAGAAACTTGCCTCCTTGAGACAACAAGGCCAGATTTCCAGACAAGAAGAGCTGCGCCCGCCAATGCGTGGATGTCATCTCTTTTCAAGCCCGAGCAATCAGTGGCGGCTGCTGAACTGGCGATTGGGGAGGCTCAAAACAATTCCTCAAAATTTATGATTGATTGAAAAAATGTTGAGACCATTCATTTAAATTACCATTACAGAAACTCTGATAACTCTCAACATTATGAGATGTGGCCAGTTTTCATTTATAACGCATTCCGATTACAACTCCGGACACTTTTCTTTATTCAGGGATTGGAAGCAAGGCATGTGTTTCATGATCATTTAAATGAAATAAGATCATTTGAAATATCTTTATGTAATTCCATTGCTGCCACCCCTCCAGCGCACAGGGGCTTCAATTTGAAGATTGAATAATTGCTGACTACAGCAGAGGAATGTAAATATGCCACTTAAACTCACACCGTATGCCTGAGAGTTGCCAGGTATGCGATATAAATAATTGTCACTGGGTCCTAATTAGGGCCCTATGGAATTTTCAAACAAATTTTGAATCCTTTATTTGTAAACCATGACTTAAATCCTCAACCAACCCAGGAAAATGTATGGACATTCATTTACAAATAAATCTGTAAAATATTCATTTTTCACTCTTTTGGGATCAACTTTTGACCACAGATTGGTGAAAGCACTTAAACTCCAAATCAGGGCTCGAAATTGCATATGCAACCAGAATTAACACTGCGCGACCTTTGAATTAAAATAGTTGTGACCGCACCCCCCCCCCCCTTCCCCCCCGGATATAAATGGAGCGCACTAAGTGTGTTCCCTCGAGCTGACAGTGACCATTGTGACCAATCAAAGTGTAGGTTGACATCCTTAACCTCAGTACTGATTCTCAAATGGTTAACATGAGTAGTCAGTCACTCCATTTCGCGGTACTGATGCTGCATCCATGTGGTGACGGGATATTCGGAAAAATGTTCCGAATTTTCTGATTGGGAATATTCACATGAATGCCCCCTCGTGTCAAAAAAACGATAGCGATAATTTTGGTACACGAGTTGCCAACTTGACTTGACATTGACGTCACATTCACAGAAAAATGGCGCATGAAAACCAGTGTGTAGTTTACTTTCAAGCAAATACAACTGTCTTTCTGATTTAAATACATATGATTGAAATTAAATATGTAATGGCTCACCTGATCCATTTCGGTTGTTCTTCAGTGTCATGAAAAAACTGGAAACAGTTGTCAGTGTTTTCTTTGAACCCTCTGATCATTTAAATACAACTCAGCCTCTTTGCAGCATCCATTTTTCCCGCATCACGACTTCAAAGCACATGAACACAACGAAGTCGGAAGAACAACTTGCCTACTTGGGAACTCTGACCTTCTGACATCACATGACTGCAGCATGAGAGTTATTAATGTAACTGTACACAATATTTAGATGGAAAATGAAACAAAGAACAATAGAAGACCGTTAACGTTAAAAAAAAAAAAAGAATTGGTAACAAAAGTTACTGAAACTGAGAATCATGACAACGACTACAAAGGTGATTTGGATGAACCGGCAGCAAAATTAGTTTATTATTTTTGCAAAGAGTGGTTTTGAAATTTTGAACGGCTGAGGTTTAAAGTAGGTGAAGTGTGCTCAGTGTTCGTTGTAAAGATTATGGCCCGGATCTCGCAGGTAACAGTGCGTTAGCTACTGAGTCCAAACGCATTAAACGTGAAAGTCCCTCCAAACATGGAGAAAGCATGAAACAGAAAATGCTGAGACAAATGTACGTCAACAAGTAGGTCCGGTGTTCTGTCAATTTTAGCTACCAATCAAAATACGCTGCCTCGCGGTTGTGCGCTTGTGCAGACCTAAAATCTTTTTTTTTTTTTTTTTTAAATTTGGCATCTCCAATCCCACCCGAATTTGGAATGCCCAATTGGGGAACTATGTACAAAGCTTGCTCGTATGCGACCCCTTGCTGCCAACTCAGGATAGTGAAGACAGTTCACGGCTCTCCTCCGAAGCACGTGCCTGTCAGCCACTGATTCTTATACACTCGCTGGTTGAATCTTCGCAAGTTCAGAGCGAGGGCGGAGGATACCCGGACATGAACCAAGCCGGAGTCTTCCTGACGAGCGCCCGTCTGGCCAACAGGAGGCGCTGGAGCAACGAACAAAGCTGTTATCGTTTTACCCAAATCCGACAGTCCCTTCCCAATTTGTAACCCTGTAGCGCGATAGCCAATTGTGCGCTACTCTGAAAAAGCTGCCGACCCCTGCCGGTGGGTACGCCGAGGTTCGAAAGACCTAAAATCTTTGTCTCAGTTTCTTCGCTCATATCTTCAGTAGCCTATCTGCAAAAATCATAAAAACAATTTTTTTCGGCACGTCTTTCAACCTGTATGCGTTTATATATATTTGCTTTTACCTGGTCGGTGTTCTAGAAAATTCAGGAATTGCATGACAATGGCGTGCAGCATATATCAAACAAACGTATCCAACTCATTATAACATCTGCTTATGTCACTATAAGCGAAGAAATAACAAAGTTATTGTTAATGTGGAGTGTTATATTGTAGTTTTTTATAAATAAAAAAAATGATAATTTGATATGTATAAAAAAAAAAATATATATATATATATATAAATATATATATATTTATATATATATATATATATATATATATATATTAGTTTATATAGTGTATATTAGTATGTATAGTTTTGGGTTTGCAATCCCATATCAATTATATAAATGTAGGCGATGGGAATTCACCTTTCATTGCCATTTATAATTCTTGGTCATGTACTGGTCGCTCAGTCGATAAATTGATTGTTAATCAGGCCAGTCAAGTCATAAAAGGGAGATCTTACCGAAGGCCCTTTGAACAACTCCATGGCCCGGATGAAAGGAAAGAGAACAACTGACGTAACGTAAGAGAATAACTGACGTACAAACACCGCCGCACTAACGTTTAATTGGGTAATGCATTCGATTTGCACACTCACCCACTAGATAGGGCACTGAGTAGTGAATGTTTTACATTGAAAATAATATAAACAGTAAGTGTGCGAGTGATTAAGTGTGCATTGTGAACGCAGCCTTAGATTCCCCAAGTAAAAATGTCTACCCCCTGGTATTGATGCCGATTTGAAGACTTTCCAGTTTAAAAATGCGTCGCACTGGATCATTACCAAATTAAAATTTATAAAAGTATGCGTTTCAGACACTTCAAGAATTCTACTTTCCGCTATAATATACTTTGCCAAGGTGCTGTCTCCTCCTTTAATTATTTGATATTATTTGCATTATTTGCAGCTGTTACAATCATTATATGGTTATTTCTCAGCAAGGTAGATAGCTCGTTAAGTAGTGATCTGGCTAACTTTATGGTCTGATGCCAGTAAAACAATTGACAGCTATGCAAATAAGGCTTTGAAATGCTTCGATCAGTTTCTATGAAGTCCAACATCTCGTGAAGTTCCCACATAAGTTAGAAATCAGTTAACTCTAAGAATTTTTGAAGAACTGTTTTCTGATCCATCCCATATTTATAGCATAGCTCAAATTTTTTCCATTATTAAACACCTTCCTGTAAATGTAAAATCTCCAAGTAATTGTCCGCTCTATGTTCAGACAAAAACTGGGTGCAAGCTAGGTACTCAAAGGCAGTTGCCGACTGTCTTGCGTCAGGGAAATGGTCAAGCTGGAAACTATAAATCAGCGGGATTTAGCCCTAAAAGGTAATCTTGCACAATGAGACAAAAATATTTCTCAACTTGTAATTTGGCATCTTCAATCCCATCCGAATCTGGAATGCCGAATTGGTGAACTATGTACAAGGCTTGCTCGTACGCGACCCCTTGCTGCCATTTCAGGAGAGTGTAGACAGTTCGCGGTTCTCCTCCGAAGCACGTGTCTGTCAGCCACCACTTCTTATACACTCATTGGTTGAATCTTTGCAGGTTCAGAGCGAGAGCGGAGGATACCCAGACACGAACAGACTTAGAATCTTCTTGCCGAGCGTCCGTCTGGCCAACAGGAGGCGCATGAGCTACGAAAAAGGAAACTATTATTTTCCCTTCCCGCCAGTCCCTTCCCAATTTGCAACCCTGTAGCACAATAGCCAATTCTGCGCTACTCTGAAAAGCTGCCGACCGCTGCCGGCTGGTACGAAGCGGGGATCGAACTCGCGATGTGATAGTCACTTCTGCTTCGCAACATGACGCTTTACCAAGTGAGCTATCCGGCAGCTAACTTTTAGCATGTTTACCGTCTCCTCATCTTCCTCTACATTTTATTATTGGCTATTTTACCAGTCAGTGGTCACAGGTTTGGAAGATAATAACTCTAGACCTACTATAATTGAGATAGCAATGTGTAGTGGACTATTTAGGACAGTGATTTTCAGTTTGGGTGACTTCTGACTGAGGTGAGGTGAAATTGGCCGGAGACCGGAGCTTAGCTTTTAAGTAAGCCTGCTCTGGAGCAGGCTAGCTCAACTGATTCTGTTTCCATAGTAACTAGTGCCATGGCTTTGCCCACACGCTCCGTGCAACCGAAATAGGGCTTGAGATCAGGCTAATCCCATGCTGAACCTGGGCTTATCCCTTATCCTGCCTTTGTGCAATAGGCCCTAGCATTTTTGGAAACAGGGTTGTATATTCAACAAAATATAAACATTTAAAAAGTTTTAGAGTCTGAGACATGTTTTAGCGGATTAGTGGTTTTTGTGGCTAAGGGATGTCAAAGCCAGCCGCATATCGCCCACGTCCAGCTTTACCGACATGCCCCTGAATCATAGAATTCTGTCGAAGATTACTCACTTCCACCCCGTTTCCAAGGAAACAACACTGCTCAGTGAGAGCCTCTCCTTCTGCTCTGAGTTTCAAAGTAAACTGCTCAGAGGAAGTGAGACCTCAGCTGCTGTAACGGGCAGTCGGAGAGGCAGCTGCACAGAAGGACACTTCCTCACCGAGGGGGTTTTGGGGGTTTTTTTTAGTACTCTGTATGGTACAGGCTGCAACATGACTTGTGTAACTGTTGCTGAAACCAGTGTTCTGATGATGGGTGAGAGTCAGGATAATTTCAAAGGTGCCACGTGAAAAAGGCCCTGAAAAACATATGTATAAGGACATAGAATTTTCGGGGATGGTGGAGCCCGATATCAGATCTCTTGACATGGCTCGAAATCCCTGGTAGTAGCCTTGACTGTCACAGATGTGAAGGACAGGGTGGTTTGCTCCTTAACGGAAAGCGTCAGTCAGTGGTTCTCAAACTTTTTCTGTCACACCCCTCGTCAGAAGCCAAAAAAAGTCAAAGCCCCCAACCCTAGCAAAACAGCATTTCAAACATTAACAATTTGGTGATTGTAAACAAAAGATTCAGGTTGGCAAAATAGCCGTACTAGCATTAGGTAATTTTTGTTTCTATCACCACATTGAATTCTCGCAACTTTATACATGCTTAGCATCCAGCAGAGCTTCCACAATGTTAATGAACATTTTGAAAATATTTCAGTCTCTTAATTAAAGCTCAAACGTCAATTTTTTAATTGAATATTCCCTGATTGCGGGCTTGAGAACTACTTGAGAAGACAACAGTAAACAAAGACCTGAAATTCATAAAACATCTGAGAAGTATAAAAATGAATTTAATTCCTCCCTCAGCTGCGGCAGATATATCTGGCTTTTATCCTCTGTGATTTAGGAAAGTTAAAGAAGGGCAGGGTCAGATGCTTGGTAAACCTAAGAAAGCGTGAAAATCAGTCATTTCAATTACTGTATTCTACGCATCCCACAGAGCATGGAGGTCTTTTTTAGACATGTCTCCTACTTCAGATTCAAACAGCTGGGGCATATTCATGTTGAGTTATACATTATTGATGAGACAGGCATTTAATTATCAAACTAAATCAGTTTTGTAAAGATGTGGAGCAGACAGTTTGATCTGGGAGCTGTAAAAGCATTTATAATATTGAGCTGCAGGAGTCTCAGTATCTTCAGTACACCCGTCTCCACACCAGTCCCGTTATAAACCCTGTCTGAGATTACGGCTTAATCCAGTGGTGGCCAATGGGGAAGCGACCGTTTCAGGCTTATGTCTGTACCTGAGTGTGTAACTGCCCAATAAATTAATCGACCTGAAATTTTTGTTGAAAGACATCTGCTGGTTGCATGTGTGTTCTTGAGGGTGGAGGAAGGTTTTTTTACTGGCACCTGATGAAGGAACAGTCCTCACTGCTGTGCACCGCTGTTTACATTTTTAAGCCTGAATAACTGCTGTCAAAGCTGCAAGTAAAAGCACGCAGCTTCTCTGAGTCTGTCCAATACACGGCTGAGGTGAGTGTTGCATTGAGTGTTAGCTGTGTGCAATGGGTGTGAGCATCGTCCACGATCTTTGGGCATGAGACCCGGGTGTGAACACTGGCCAAGAGTGGTGGGCATGAGCGTAGACCATTGGTCGTGAGCGGTCTGCATTAGTTTTGGGTTTTTGCATTGGCTTTGAATGTTGGGTGTGAGAATTGAGCTTGAGCATTGGGCATGGGATCATGACAGCATCAGTTATAAACGTTGACTATGAGAGTCAGGCACCCTCAGGGCTGTTCCTCGGAGATCTGGAGCTGCGGGGTGCTGATCTCTCCGGAAGGCAGGTCGCTTGCCACCCGCAACAGGCAGCTGATCACCATGTCCTTAGCCCTAGCGGCTTCCAGGTTCTGCTCGCGGGAGAGCTGCTGAGTGATCTGGTCCACACTAGTGAGGATGAGCTCAGAGGCCAGCACAGTGGAGGGTGAGCCGTGCTGCACCAGACTCTCCACCATGTACTGCCGATACACGTCCACCAGCTTCTGCTCCAGGTACGCGTTTAATTGTGAATTAGACAGCGGCCGGCCGTCCTGGAACAGGCAGCTGCGGTCCTTACCGCTGCCCCCTCGCCATCGTGCGGAGTCGCCACGCAGAGGTCTCCTTGACGACAGGGGGGGGGCTTGAGGGGCCAGAGACTCCATAGGTGGGGGGATCTCACTGGACTGCAGGAAGGGGCCACTGGGGAGCAGGGACCTGCCGTGGGCTTCAGCTTCATCCCCACTGTCACTGAGGGGCAGAACCTGGTCTCCCCCGATCAGCAGGTCACTGTAGTTATTGCAGATGCTCTTACAGGAAGACGGCACCAGGAACATGTCCCCGCTGGACCTGGGCAGCTTGGGGATGTCAACTTCAAGGGTACTTATTTGGCTTTGGACAGAAAGGTTGCTCGGGTCGTTGTTACTACTCCCTGGGGTAATTTGAGATGTGCCAGGAATGCTGCCATGGCTTCCTCTGTATGCATCTCTGCTCTGTGCTTCTGTCTCTGACTGGGGCCTGGAGGAATGTTCCGGAAGCGTAGCCGCCGTAGCGGTCATGTCTGCTGAAGCCCTGCTCCTGTGCGGTGGTTTAGGCTCGTAACTGAGCGTGCGGTGCAGCTCAGGGTTCTGGCCGAAGTGCATTCTCCAGAGAGCACTTTCACAAAGCATCTGTGCAATATAATCACAAAGAAACACCTCACACACTGGCCTCTATGACTGTACAGTGTTAAACTTATGTTTTCTCTGTGTTTCCCTTGCATATACTGCATGACTGACCCTGCAGAGACCGGTGTATTATCTCACTTCCACTATCACACACAGCAGTGGCCTTCAAAGTCGTTCCTGGGGACCCACGGTGTATGCTGGATTTTGTTCCAACTACAATTGTGATCACAGGATTTTAACAAGTTTTTAATGTCATAATTAGGTGTTTTTCATGTTTAGAGTTGTTAATTACTCTCTTTTGCCATATCTTACATTGGACATCTGTACATGCAATGAAGAATAAAATACCCTCGAAGATGTGTGTTTATTTCTGTACTGCAATAAATTTCCAGTAATATAAATTTTCAAACAGATCAAATTAGACACTGAGGAAATCAGTGAACCCCAAATTAGGCCGCTGGACACAACTGTTTCAAGTTCTTTCAAAAAACTTCAGGTGAACTTAATTAGATCAACATAACACAAAACTGAATTGACTCTTAACCATTTGCTTGTTGAATAAATTTGTAATGATGTGCCAATTAGTTTTCACCAATTAGGAGCCAACTACATCTTTAATGTGATTGTTTTCTCTAATTTTATGCTGATATTTCTGTAATGTGAAAAGAAGCCACTAGATGGCAGCATTGACCTTTTTTTTTTGTTAAGCCCAGTCTGGAGCTAGGTTTGGGCATGTCCTGGGCATGTCTGAGACGGAAAGTCCCAGAAAATATAAAAAAAGTCTAAAAGGTGGGAGGGGGCTGCAAAAGAGTATATAAGGAGAGAAATTGAGAGAGTAAAGTAGTAGGAGAAATTGCAAGGAGAAGGATACATTTGAACAGACCTGTCACTCTTTTCAAGACCTGTGTAGCTTTTTGTGGATTTTTGCCTGTGTTGGAGCATTTTCCTCACCCGGAACATCACCAAGCAACCCCATCTCAAGAGACAGTAAATATTTTATTTCTTGTATATTATAAATCTTGGTCAGTAGTATAAATTGTAGGTTAGTGTTAGTCTTTGTTGAATTAAATCAAATTAAATCAAAATTTAGTTTCAAAATTTTGTCTGTCATCCCTTGCTGCCATAAGTGTCATAACAATTGGGGCCATAACATTTCCAACACATCAATGTGGGTATGGTATTTTTCATTCTTGAAGGCAAGCATAGATATTTCTGTTAACTTGGGAGTTAAGAGAAGTTAAGTTAATGCTGAAAATGATAAATGCACTTAAGACAAATTAACAGCTTGTTAAAATCCTGCAATTACAATTGTGGTTAGAACAAAAACCAGCATACGCAATGGGTCCCCAGGAAAGACGTTGGAAGACCACTGATAAACAGCATTACTGACACTGATGGAACAGTGTTAATCGGGGACCTATTATACGTTTTATATTTTTACTGTTCGAGAGGCAGCTGTAACATTTTGTGTTCTGCAGTGTTCCCCAACCCTCTCCTTGAGGCCCACCTGTCCTGCAGGCTTTAGATCTCTCCCTGCTCGAGCAGAGGTGATTCACATGATCCCTAAAGCTGACTGATGAAAGCCAGATCATTTGAATCACCTGTGCTGGAGCAGGGAGAGATCTAAAAGAAGCCGGAGAGGTTTGGGTAACGCTGGTGTACTGTACTCTCCTGTGGTATGGCTAACTTGCAGTCATTTTCCTGCCCCACTAGAGGACTGGCCCAGGCCACTGAAAAAGTGTCTCAGGACTGACTAAAGGCAGTGGCTTTCCATTGCAGTAACTGTCCTGCTCTTCTAGGGGATTAGCCCAGGCCACTGAACAAGTGTCTCGAGATTGCCTCAAGACAGTGGAAATTTGTTGTCTTCACTGGCTTTTGCACTGAGGAAAGTAGCTTGAGACAGCGGTAGCCTATGGTCTTGGAACCATTGACTGTACTGTACATGCTTGGAATACCACAGTTACATTGTAAATCCCTACCTTACCCTCAGCGTAACTGTTGGCCATATCATTTAATCATTGAACGCCTCAACATTTTTGTCAGTAAATATATCTCTGATGGGGACATGAACTTTTTACTAGATGTCGATAACAACCCAAATAATCCACTCCTACAAAGTAATCAAAACAAATTAGTCTATAAATTAAGTCATGTGAAATAAAGTGGAATGACACAGGGAAAAGGTTTTGAACACGCTTACTGAAATTTGTTTAATACTAAGCAGGAAGGCCTTTGTTAGTAATGACAGTTTCAAGACGCCTCCTGGATGGAGAAACTAGTCGCATGAACAGCTCAGGTGTGATTTTGGCCCATTCTTCCACACAAAAACGTTTTCATATCTTGAAGGTTCCTGGGGCCTCTTCTATGAACTCTGATCTTCAGTTCTTTCCTTAGATATTCAATAGTATTCGAGTCAGGTGATTGACTGGGCCATTTTAGCAGCTTTACTTTCTTTCTCTGAAACCAAACAAGTGTTTCCTTGGCTGTGTTTGGGATCATTGTGTTGCTGTAATGTCCACCCTCATTTCATCTTCAGCATCCTGGTAGATGGCAGCAAATTCTCCTCAAGAAAGTCTTGGTTCATTTCTCTATTCATCCTTCCTTCAATTATATGAAGTCTGCCAGTACTACAGAGTTTCAAAAAAACTATACCCAACTTTAATCATCAATTATACTGAACAAAAATGAATGAATTTTATTTTAGTGTGATATGACATTAGAAAGAGCTGGTTTTACTCTTTAAAATGATACCCTAACCACGGGTTTATGTTCAGTGGTTTTTGTACAGCATTACCTATGATTAAAGTTGAGTTTTAATTTTTTTGAAACACCCTGTATATGCTGAAAAACAGCCCCACACCATGATGTTCCCACCTCCGAACTTCACTGTTGGTATGATTTTTTGTGAAAAAAGTGGTGTGTGCTATGTCATCCAAAGAGTTCAATTTTGGACTCATCTGACCAGACTATATTCTCCCAGTATTTCATAGGCTTGTCCCTTCCGCAAACTTTAAACGAGCTTCAACATTTTTTTTTTTCGCCAATGGAGTCTTGCACTGTGAGCGTGCAAAGAGGCCATGGCGGCTGAGTTTATTACTTATTGTTTTCTTTGAAACAACTGTGCCTGTTATTCCAGGTCTTTCTGAAGCTCTCCGTGACTGGAGCTTGGTTCTTGGACAACTCTTCTGATTATTCTTTAGACACTTCGGTCAGTAATCTTGCAAGAAGCACCTGGCCAAATTCATTTGAAAATGTGATGGTCATTTCTTTGAAAAAACCCATGAAAAGTAGCAGTAGGTTGCTAATCATTATTACATGTTTGGTAACAACAGTTGTGACGCTAATAAACAACAAGATGACAGACTGTAGCTTATTAATGAGTAGCTTATGAAGCATAGAAAATTTCATGCATCAAGGTACAATAGTTTTAGAGATACCTTGTCCCCACTGTGGCCCTGACAGATGGACGCACGCACGGACATACGGATGGACACCAAGTGGGACGAAGTGGGACAAGTGACCATAACCCTAGTTAGTCACAGCTCATCTGGGTTGATGTAAAGTACACCTAGCCGGGGTAAAAGCCTACATAATTCGGCTATAATAAAGTCACAAGGTTACTTCAGTCCCATTTCTGATGGACAGTGGCAATAGCCCACATACAGTGCTCAAACACCCATCTCTTTGAAACTTTTTTTATTATCCCCCCGGCATATAATGCGGGGGGATATAGCGATTAGTGTGTCCGTCCGTCCGTCTGTAATAAAATCGTTTCCGGACCAGAACTTGAAAACTATACCACTTGCAAACACCAAATTTGGTACGGAGCTTCTCCTTATGGTCTAGTTGTGCCTTTTGGGGGTTTCGGTCCGTCCGTCTGTCCACACAACCTGTAGGTTACACAACCTACAGTCGGGGGATCCGCCATTGCCAGATGGCTGTTGTTTTTTCCTCTACAAAATTGAATGGTAAAACCATGAAGTCACTTTCCAGTGGCTTCTTTGAGGCCAAATCTCTTTTCAACGCATTTTCAAATGATTTACACAAAGCTTTAATCAAAACTCAATTTAAAGAATAAAATCATTAGGCTGTATCACACCCATCTGCCTGAGTGCAGCTATAGCCATGAACTTGTTGTTTCTATGCTGCAGAAAGAAAGCACCATAATCAACTGAGATTAACAGCCGACAGCAAAGTGTGAATACAATTCATTAAATCCACTTGCCAGACCTGCTGATTATTTTTAAATGTTCACTAGCCAGGCTAGATAAAAATAATCTGTTTCAGAACATTTGTGTTTTGTGAATAAGCTGACACAGTCTCAGTTATTTCTACTTTAACTTCATCAGGTTTTGTTTGGTGTCATTAGCTAGCTGATTGAAATGCCAAATTAGTGCACTAAAAAGCGGCAAACTGCATATTGTCAGGCGACATTGATTGTTACTTGTTTTTTTTACCAGCTTAAAATATTTAGAAAAATTACATTCAAGTCATTTATCAAAATGGTGGCTGAAAAAATGAGTCGGCCAATAGTTATGCTGAGGGTAAGGCAGGCATTTAGGATGTAATTGCAGTATTCCGAACATGGACTGTACAGTCAGTGGTTCCAAGACTGTAGGCTACCGCTGTCTTGAGCCACTTTCCTCAGTGCAAAGGCCAGGAAGGACAGAAAAATTCCGCAGTCTTGAGACACTCGTTCAGTGGCCCGGGCCAAAATCCTAGTGAAACAGGACAGTTACTGCGAGTGGCCCGTGCAACAGGACAGTACAATACACAGAATGTTTCAGCCCCTGCTGTACTCTTCTATGGCTTTTTATGTAGTATATTGAGTATAATACCTTTTTTATGTTGTATATGATATATTGAGAATGAAAAAAAAAGCTGAGATACTCTTGCTGAAAGAAAACACCCAGCTAAAACCATGCTAAATGCCTTGTTTGTATTTTGTAGACCGTTTCCTCCAGAACGTAGTAAAATCAGTATGGCCATTAGGCAGGCTAGTTTGGCACAACCTAAAACACGGTTATGCTTTTTGGAAAATACAAGACAGTGGTTGCCTCAATTTATTTCCAAGGAGAATCTGTAGCTTGCTAGCTTGGTAAGTGCTTCCAATTTCTGTTAATATTTAAACTGAATCCCAAGTGTCATTAGTAAGCAACTAAATTGACTGCAAATTTAGAAACTGTCGGTAGTTTTGCCAGAGGCAATGCAGGAGAAGAACAGATAGAGCGAGTAAAATTTTTTTTGTGGAAATCAGTCTGTTTTTAATGGCTTAGCGCTGCTCTCGGAAATAACTGGTATGTTAGCAAACAGTAGCAAACTACTATACAAATGTTGGATCATTCTTAAAGGACGGAATTTCCTGTGTAGTTCGACTTTTATGGTGACTGCCTGGTGTCTCTCTTTATGAATGCAACAACCATCCTAGCCTGACTAGCAGTGGTTTTATTTTTGTACTCATTGTCTGGTGAGCTTAATAGCTAGCTAGGTAGCAAGCTACTTGTTCAGTCATCTTTATTTGGAGACTTTACAGCGGGTGGGGGATTAAGACATTGTTGCTCTTATTTGAAACAGTGCTCTGTTTGCTGGCCAATGAGAACAGAGCTCATTCATAGAGGGGACGCCCACTCAGAGCATCCTGTTTTTCAGAGAGTTGGGAATACCCATTATCATGGTATTTTCATGTTTTTTTGTTTTTTTTTTTTGCAAAAAGGTTTATAATCCTTCCCTTTGTACTTCCATGACTGTTATGACTTGGAGGGGGAAAATGCATTATAGGTTCCCTTTAAATGCTACCCTGAATTTTTGTCTTTCCAACTAACTTTGGAATGTTGTCAATACTTAACATTAACTACAAACCCAAAACCAGTGAAGTTGGCACGTTGTGTAAATCGTAAATAAAAACAGAATACAATGATTTGCAAATCCTTCTCAGCCTATATTCAATTGAATACACTGCAAAGATGAGTTACTTAATGTTCAAACTTGTAAACTTTGTAATTTTTTTGCAAATATTAGCTCATTTGGAATTAGATGCCTGCAACATGTTTCAAAAAAACTGGCACAAGTGGCAAAAAAGACTGAGAGAGTTGAGAAATGCTCATCAAACACTTATTTGGAACATCCCACAGGTGAGCGGGCTAATTGGGAACAGGTGGGTGCCATGATTGGGTATAAAAGCAGCTTCCCTGAAATGCTCAGTCATTCACAAACAAGGATGGGGCGAGGGTCACCACTTAGTGAACAAATGCGTGAGCTGATTGTCGAACAGTTTAAAAACAACATCCCTGAACGAGCTATAGCAAGAAATTTAGGGATTCCATCATCTATGGTTCGTAATATCGTCAAAAGGTTCAGAGAATCTGGAGAAATCACTGCACGTAAGCGACAAGGCCGAAAACCAACATTGAATGCCCGTGGCCTTCGATCTCTCAGGCGGGGCAGCATCAAAAACCGACATCAGTGTGTAAAGGACATCACCACATGGGCTCAGGAACACTTCAGAAAACCACTGTCAGTAAATACAGTTCGTCGCTATCTGCAAGTGCAAGTTAAAACTCTAGAATGCAAAGCGAAAGCCATTTATCAGCAGCACCCAGAAACGCCGCCGGCTTCGCTGGGCCCAAGCTCATCTAAGATGGACTGATGCAAAGTGGAAAAGTGTTCTGAAGTCTGACGAGTCCACATTTCAAATTGTTTTTGGAAACTGTAAACGTCGTGTCATCCGGACCAAAGAGGAAAAGAACCATCCAGACTGTTACAGGCGCAAAGTTCGAAAGCCAGCATCTGTGATGGTATGGGGGTGTATTAGTGCCCAAGGCATGGGCAACTTACACATATGTGAAGGCACCATTAATGCTGGAAGGTACATACAGGTTTTGGAGCAACATATATTGCCATCCAAGCAACGTCTTTTTCATGGACGCCCCTGCTTATTTCAGCAAGACAATGCCAAGCCACATTCTGCACGTGTTACAACTGCATGGCTCCGTAGTAAAAGAGTGCGGGTACTCGACTGGCCTGCCTGTAGACCAGACCTGTCTCCCATTGAAAATGTGTGGCGCATTATGAAGTGTAAAATACGACAACGGAGACCCCGGACTGTTGAACAACTTAAGCTGTACATCAAGCAAGAATGGGAAAGAGTTCCACCTGAAAGCTTCAAAAATTTGGTCTCCTCAGTTCCCAAACGTTTACTGAGTGTCGTTAAAAGGAAAGGCGATGTAACACAGTGGTAAATGGGCCCCTGTGCCAACTTTTTTGCAATGTGTTGCTGCCTTTAAATTGTAAGTTAATGATTATTTGCAAAAAAAAATTAAGTTTCCCATTAAACATCTTGTCTTTGCAGTGTTATCACTTGAATATAAGTAGAAAAAGATTTGCAAATAATTGTATTCTGTTTTTATCTACGAATTACATAACGTGCCAACTTCACTGGTTTTGGGTTTTGTAAATAAATGATTTGCATTGGTGAATACAAAACATTTCTGTTCACTTGTAAATTACAGACATAATATGAAAAGCTGTGAAGTCATTAAAAATACCCAGTTGGAATGCAGAAACCTTTGTTGTGAAAGAACACACATCAATTTGGCATTTTAGCTGTAAGGCAGCTGCAACCTAACACAACTTTTTCACCTTGACTGTAAATCAAAGCATTCAGAAACCTCAATTCACATTTTAAATACATGTAAATATAAACTGAGATGTAGGTAAGTATAAATAAAATAACTTTGTCAGATCATGTTAAGTATTCTTATTATGATTAAACATTTTGCTTTGCATACGGTGGTACTAAACCAAGGTGCATATATTGAGAATATCATTTGGGCATTTTCGATTAAAGCTCTCGGACAGATATTACGGCCTCGGGTTGATACAGGGTGTGATCTGAAAATGCACATATCATGTTCTATTCATCATATCCTCTGATACAGGATTTTCCCCGCAGGCTGATACATCTTTGGGCCTCGCGCTAGTACCACAGGTGTATTTCCCTGGATTTATGCGGTAGAAAATGATAAAATATCTTACCTTTGAATCAATACAGGTGAGTCTCAGACCTGGAGCTACGCTCTCAGCAGATGAAATACTATGCAGAAGATATGACTGGTACAGCCTGAACACAGCCCTGTGGTCAAACAAAGCAAAACCAAGAGCAGCCCTGTCAGAGCAGCAGGCAGAGAGAGCGAACAGCCCTCAACCGTCTGGATGTATGTAATATTCAATGCGGTTCATCAGTATTTAATATAATGGCTTCAATAGAATAGCTTTCAAGCACTAGCTAGAGTCCTTATCCCTCGGTTGATGCTGATGCAGTGAGTCAGTTATAAATCCATATGCTTCAGAACCTTGATCGTAGTGATTTACTTTGTGGGTTCGCTTAAATAAACTGAAAACTAAGACTGAGCCTCTCAGGGGAAGTGAAACCCTGAGGAGTTACTTTGGGACTTCAATCTGTGAGAGAAAGAAAACCCCACAGCAGTCATGAAAACAGACACCTGTGTATGTGTGCTGTGGCATTGTTCATGTATTCCTCAGAGAAATAATGAACTGAAAACTATGATTTTTTTTTAAAGAAAGCAGAAGCAAGCATTCTTTTATGCTGATAAAAATTGAAATTCCACCATTCTGCATGAAAGTGGAAAGAATCCTGATACACAGTATCACAGTATCAAGCAAATTTGAGAATTAGTTTCATCAAATTTCACTAAATTATGCAAAGATCTTTAATTACAGTGCTGTGAAAAAGTACATGCCCATTACTCTGTTTCTTCTATTTTTGCATATTTATCACATTCAATTATTTCATAGAGTGTACATTTTCATGGAAGACAAAGATAACATGTAGTTTGTAAATCATTTTATTCATTGAGGAAAAAAATCCATGTAAAAATATTTTAATTTCAGCGAGCGCTGTTGACACAGGGCAGGATCAGAGCTCAAGTGCAGATTAAAATCTAGTTCACAAGTTTTATGGTGAATCATGGGCAGACAATCCAGGTCAATAACAGGCAATGAGTTTTTAGTGCAGTGGAGCAAATTTAGGATCGTAATCAGTGAAGAGTAGAAAGTCAAAACCAGGAAGTAGATGCATCAAAAACAAAAAAGCCGATTAGAAAAACAAACATGTAGTCAAGCAAGGAATAGGACAATCGTGATCAAAAAGAAACCAAAACATAGAAGTCTGAAAATCCACTGGCTTGACAAACTTGCAGTGGAAGGCACAGAGATGGGGGACTATATAGGGGACCTACGGACCTAATTGAATAGAGTGCAGGTGTAAGGAGAAATGTGCAGGGAGGTGTGGTGACGAACAATCGAACAAGAGACAGTGCAGCTGCGGGAGTGAAATAGAAAACATGTGGCAAGTGACACATGCGTGAAATAACCACACTGATACACAAAACTGCCAAGATAAACCAAGAAACATGAAATATAATACCACCCCAATTCCGAAATAGTTGGGACGAAGTGTAAATTGAGAATAAAATCAAAATGCAATGACTTTCAGATCACGAGCTGATATGTTATTTACAATAGAAAATAAATAACATTTCAAAAGTTGAAACTGAGACATTTAACATTTTTATCCTCAAAATGTGCTTATTTCATATTTTCTGGCTGCAACAGGTCTCAAAAAAGTTGGGACACAGGCAAAAAAGGGCTGTAAAAGCAATTAATATGTAAGAAAATCAGCTGAAAGAAAATTTTGCAAGTAATTAAGTTAACTAGCATCAGGCGTGTAGCATGATTGGCAGGGATATCTTGGAGAGGCTGAGTCAGAAGTAAAGATGGCCAGAGGCTCTCCATCCTTTGAAGGCTTGTGTAAAAATTGTGGAATACTTTAAAAACAATGTTCCTCAATGTCAAATTGCCACGCTGTTGAAGGTCTCATTATCGACATTGCATAACATCATTGAAAGATTCAGAGAAACTGGAAAAATTTCTGTGCGTAAGGGACAAGGCCGAAGACCTTTACTGGATGCCCGTGATCTTCAGGCCCTCAGATGCCACTGCATCACTCACTGGCATGATTCTCTCGTTGACATTACTTAATGGGCCCAGGAATAGTTCAAGTAACCAATGTTTATAAACACAGTCCACCATGCCATCCACAGATGCCACCTAAAACTCTATCATGCAAAAAGGAAGCTATTGTTGAGCATGATCCAGAAGTGCCGCCGTGCTCTGTGGGCCAAGACTCATTTAAAATGCACTGTAGCAAAGTGGTAAAGTGTCCGTGTGCTGAACTGGCCTGCCTGCAGTCCTGATCTTTCACCGATTGAGAACATTTGGTGCATAATTAAACAAAAAGTCCGTCAAAGGAGACCCAAAACTCTCTAGCAGCTGGAAGCCTGTATTTAACAAGAGTAGGAGTCTGCCACTGCCAGACCCCAGCCCAGATAACTTCAGAGGAGGGGTGAGTGAGAATTTTTGTGACTAACTACAAATATGTTCCTAAAATGGGGGGTCGGGTCACCAACATCAATCGATATGGCTAATTCTGTGAGAGTCATGAATGTGCATCCCAAATTCGAAAAGATTTGAATGAAAGATTTTCAAGATACAAACTCTAAAACTGAACATTTGACCCGATGGTGGCACAACAGGAAAGGTCATATCATCACCAAAACCAATAGGGTTCATCCTCTTGTGGTCATTAATGTTGTCAGTAAATTTTTCAAGATACATTCAAATTTTAAAGTTTGGCCTGATGGTGTCACTAGAAGACAGGTCAACTCACTAAGTTTCATTATCAAGGGGTTATTTATGTATTCAACACATAAACAAAGTACCTGACACAAAAACTTGATCAACAATTTTATGTGAATCATTTTCTGGAGGCAAATATCCCTGGGGTCAAATTGATCCCAAGGGTAAAATGCGTTAGTAATATTTCAGGATAATAGGAGGGTTAACTTTTTTCCTGAGGCGTGGCTGTAGCTGAGAGCGTGACAGGCTAGATTACAGGTTACATAGGCGTACAGGTAACAGGTTAATGGGATTGTAACCTTTTGAAAATTAATCAGAAAAGCTTCAAAATGAAGGATGCACACCATCGAGCCATGCGCAAGCCATATCTGACAGCTTAGGCCGATCTGAGGAACAGTCAGGGAGAAATGCTAGCCACAAACACACAGACAGACGCTTCTTGCTTTATAGATGGATATATGTAAGCTACTATATGACATATGCAAATTATTTTGTGCCATAACAGTTCTAAAATCAAACTGCAGTCATGAGTGATCATTGACTACATTTACATGTGCACCATTATTCCTGTATTAATCGGAATATGAGTATTTTCCGATTGCGTACCTGTCACGTAAACGCATGCAATAACCCGATTAAGGTAATTTTTTCGAATCAAAATATTTGGAATAAGACCCCTGGCATATGCCTGTTTTAATTGGAATATTGGGTCATGTTTACACCTTAATTGGAAAATACCCCAGAGCAGAATATTCAATTACGTCTGCGCCTGTTCAATTCGCAAGGAATTAGCATTTTTGCAGCGAAGAGGAGACTGTGTGCATTCAGATAATGAAAGACATGAATATAATGAAATATCCCTGCTGGAAAAGCATGGACCAGCACCAAAACACAACATTGCTGGTATGCCGGTCATGCCGAGCCCCTTGAATAATATCCAACAGGAGAGACAAGAACTTGTTTCTTCTTCTCTTATGATTGAAGGTCGAGTCGAACACATGGTAGAGAGTCGGATTAATTGCAGACGGTGACGATAATGTCACCCATTTCTTTCTCTGAGTGCAACCAGCATACCAGCAAATGCTGTGATTTGGTGCTGGCCTATACTGAGTTTTTCAGCCGGGATATCGATGGGTGAAAGCAACGTAACAACGATGTGTTTATAAAGGTGTGCGAAAAGTGTTGAGAGGCTGGTTTTGTGAGAACTGTTGACCAAGTTAAGCATCACTGGAAAACTTAGAAGGCGGCATATTCCAAAGCGAGAAAAAAAAAACTAAAAACTAAACAATACCAGCGACTCTAATCTGACCAGTTTCATTTATTTCACTGCCATGGGTGAAGTAGCTGATATGCCAATTAACATACAAACGGGAATATGTCCATAGCTCAGCACATATAAACAGCTTATTCGGAATATACCCCGAATATAGACCTTAATCGGAATATGGTGCGCATGTAGTCATTGATGCATTATTGTGTGGAAAGAAGCTGGGCTGATGTGCAGGCGGGACAGGGCAGTTGAATAATTCTGATGGTGCTGCAGTGGGTTGCTTACACACACACACACACACACACACACACACTCACACACACACACACACAGAAAAACATGCACATGCCCTTGCTTGTTCATGGATGCTCAGACGACATTGATTGGGCTTGTACGCCCACATCCTGAGCGCAGTAGAAGGTTACGAATGGCTGTTCATCTTGCTCTTTTCTCTACTTGAATATAAAAGGCTATGTCTGGGCTCAGGTAAACCGTTTGCACTTGCAAGGACACCATATTTAATTAAATGGAAATTTACATGCAAGATTTGCCTTTTTGTTTCAGTTCCCTGTGAGACAGCAGCTTGGTAATTGCATTAATGAAAGACAGAAGCAAGTCGGAGCCGCATCGCTTTGATGACTCTGTGGGACACCGAACAAAGCGCCCATCCTGCCAATCAGCTGGAGCCTCAAGGTCTCAGCTACCTGTAGAACAACCTTCACTCAGAAATCATGCAGATGGAGGCAGTTGTATATAGTAGCCAGAGATTTTACCTCAGCATAAACCAGACCCTGTGAACAAACAGCATTCAATTTTTGTTTGCACACGGCAGACTGCAGCTTTCAGCCATTAAATGCAAGATTCAGAAGTTCACTTTTCTTTCTCATTTGTAACTTCTGTGCTGATATTTGGTGTGACTTATGTATTGTGCCAAAAACATTATATATATATATGTTTAGGGGTTTTTTTGCTGTGAATTGTCTGGCCAGGAGATAGTTCTTCCCAAAAGTCTGACTTGCTATTTTACTTGGTGTGAGATATGTCAGATGTTCATCTCCTTCAAGTCTATTCTAGAAGACGTGTCTGTGGTCCATGGCTGCACACAAAACGCCCTTAGGTAGTTTGACTTTTTCCCTGTTTCTCTGGGCAGATTTCCATTTCCTGCTTATATTAAATATCACAACAAACCTGAAATTAACCAGTTTATAAGTGGTTGCTACTGCTGCTTCAATAATAATAATAATAATAATAATAATAATAACAACTACAAATGTTAGTACGTTCAAGAAATAATTCTGGCTCATCACTGATAAATTCCAGTATTTTGCATGCAATGCAAGTTAAACTGACTGACCTGTAGTTTCCTGCCTCAGTACGGTCCCCTTTCTTATATACTGGTATTATATTGCCCTGTTTCCAATCATTTGGTATTTCTCCAGCCTCTAAAGACCAACTCAAGATAGCTGAGAGCAGTTTAAAGATGATCTAAACTAACTTCCCTGAGCACTGTAGGATATAAGCCATCAGGATCTGCTGCCTTATCTGCCTTTAGTTTATGCAACTTGTCTAATACAACCCCAATTTCGAAATTGTTGGGATGAAGTGTAAATTGTGAATAAAATCAAAATGCAATGACTTTCAGATCACATGAGCCAATATGCTATTAACAATAGAACATTGATCACATTTCAAATGTTGAAACCGAGACATTTTACATTTTTATCCACAATATGAGCTTCTTTCAAATTTTCTGGCTGCAACAGGTCTCAAAAAAGTTGGGACACAGGCAAAAAAGGGCTGAAAAAGCAATTAATATATAAGAGAATCACCCGAAAGAACATTCAGCAAGTAATTAAGTTAACTGGCATCAGGTATGTAACATCATTGGCTATAAAAGGGATGTCTTAGAGAGGGTGAGTCTCTCAGAAGTAAAGATGGTCAGAGAACCTGATGGTCCAACCTGTGAAGGCTTGTGTAAAAAAATTGTAGAATACTTTAAAAACAATATTCCTCAACGTCAAATTGCAAAGGCTTTGAAGATTTCATCATCGACAGTGCATAACATCATCAAAGGATTCAGAGAAACTGGAAAAATCTCTGTGTGTCAGAGACAAGGCCGAAGACCTTTACTGGATGCCCGTGATCTATGAGCCCTCAGACGCCACTGTATCACTCACCGGCATGATTCTGTAAATGACATTACTAAATGGGTCCAGAAATACTTAATGAAACCGCTGTCTGTAAACACAGTCCACCGTACCATCCACAGATGCCACCTAAAAGTCTATCATGCAAAAAGGAAGCCATTGTTGAACATGATCCAGAAGCGCTGCCGTGTTCTGTGGGCCAAGGCCCATTTAAAATACACTGTAGCAAAGTGGCAGAGTGTCCTGTGGTCAGACGAGTCCAAAATTGACATTCTTGTTAGAAATCATGGGTGTCGTGTCCTCCAAGCTAAAGAGGAGAAAGACCACCCCTCATGCTATCAGCATTCAGTTCAAAAGCCAGCATCTCTGATGGTATGGGGATGCATTAGTGCATATGGTGTGGGACACTTGCATGTTTTAAAAAGCACCATGAATGCTGAAAGGTATATGAAGGTTTTAGAGCAACATATGCTCCCCTGCAGACGACATCTATTCCAGGGAAGGCCTTGTGTATTTCAGCAGGACAATGCAAAACCACATACTGCAGCTATTACAACAGCACGGCTTCATAGTAGAAGAGTCTATGTACTGAACTGGCCTGTGTGCAGTCCTGATCTTTCATCAATTGAGAACATTTGGCCCCTAATTAAACAAAAAGTCCATCAAAGGAGACCCAAAACTCTCCACGAGCTGGAAGCCTGTATTACACAAGAGTGGGATCAAATTCCAATGGCAAAACTCAAGAAACTTGTCTCCTCAATGCCCAGACACCTCCAATCTGCATTAAAAAGAAGAGAGAATGCTAAACTATGGTAAACAGGCCCTTGTCACAACTTTTTTGAGACCTGTAGCAGCAATCAAATTTGGAATGAGCTCATTTTGTAGATAAAATTGTAAAATTTCTCAGTTTCAACATTTGCTATGTTATCTCTGTTCTATTCAGAATTAAATACAGGCTGGTGTCATTGCGTTTTGATTTTATTCACAATTTACACTTTGTCCCAACTATTTCGGAATTGGGGTTGTACTTCATTATCCCTAACCTCAATTTCCGCAAAATAATCTTGAGCATTGGACCTCTGCCCAAATAAAAACCTGCTCCGAGGTAAAATTCTCAACAAAGTAACTGTTTAAGGCATCTGCAATATGCTTGTTATCATACAGCAGCAGCATATTTATTCTTTATGCTCTTAACCTCCTCTTTGACTTTCCTTTTTCTGCTACAGTACTGAAAGAAGTGCTTAGGATTAGTTTTTGCCCCCTCTGCAATTTCACTTTCATACATTCTTCTAGCATTCCTCAGCTCCTTTTCGACCACAGCCCGCATTTTACAGTCTTCAGCCTTTGTATTCATTGTTATCCCTTATGTGCATCTTATAAAGATTCCTCTTTTCCCTCAAACTCCTAAGAATAGCTTTGGTCATCCACTGAGGATTCTGCTTTTTCAGCTTAATTTTGGACACCTTTGGAATGAATTTACATTGTGAATCAAGAAAAACTGCTTTAAATCTTTCCCACATCTCATTAACGGACTCACAGTACAGGAGTGTCTCCCATTTTATTTCACTTAGATATAAGCACATCCTGTCAAAGTTTGCTCGCCTAAAATAAATTTTTTTAAAAACTTCCCATGAAACATCAAAATTAACAGTAGAGTGATCACTAGTCCCAAGTGGCTGCAGTACCTCAACATTGCTAATTCTATCAGGGTCATTACAGAGCACTAAATCTAAAATTGCCTTCTCTCTTGTTGGTTTATTAACATACTGCAACAAAAAATTATCATTTATAACATCTACAAATTCTTCCTCCCCTTTTCCGTGTCCTTTCACCATTTCCCAATCGATACCAGGATAATTGAAGTCTCCCATAATAATAGTTCCTCCTCCTCTACAAGCTTGCCTAATCCTCTTAAAGAGCATTTGACAGTACTGCCCAAAACTGGCAGTTGATAGCATACTCCTGTGTTTAAACCTGTCTCGTGTTTGCCAATGAGCCTGACCCAGATATCTTCACAGGGCAAGGAATGTTCAATTTCAGGAATTTCCTGTACATTTATGTTCTCTTTCACATAGAGTGCTACACCCCCTCCTCACCTATTACATCTATCCTTCCTGAAGAGCTTATAGCCTTCTATATTACATTCATCTCCATCCTCTTCACTAAGCCATGTCTCTGTAATCCCAACTATGTCATAACCCTCACTAATCATAACAGCCTCAAGTTCAAGAAATTTATTTTTTATTCTTCTGGCATTTAAATAAAAACATTTCAGATTATTATCCCCGTGGCATAGAATGCGGGGGATATAGGCATCGCCTCGTCCGCCTGTCCGTAATCATTTGTGTTTCCAGAGCAGAATTCGCAAACTATGCAAGATATCAGCACCAAACTCTGTTCTCGTATTCTATGTATAGTCTAGATGTGCCTTTTGCTACTTTGGAAATTTCAGGATTCCTATTTTTGTTGTTTCCATGGAAACAAATCAGGACTTGGTGCACATCAGCCTAGTTCGTTTCCCAAGCAGAACACATAAACCGTCCATTATGTCTTTCTGAAACTTTGCATGTGTATTACCCACATACTGAAGTGGTGCCTTTTGATATTTTCAGATTTCTGAAAATCTTATTTTTTTCTTCGTTTCCCTGGAAACAAATTGGATTTGGACTCCAGAGCAGAACTAAAACACTGTTCATTGATGACCCTTGTTTTTTTTTTATTGCCTTTGCCAATGTGTGCTTCATAGTCTTTGCAAGATGTTGCCAGTACATACTTCCAGATCATTCCAGAGGAAAATCACCTCAACATTCTTGTTTGAATTTCTTTGAAGATGTAGGATTGACATGACTTTCGCAAATAATCAGGAGCCGGGAGGACATATCATCTACTGATGACTCTTGTTACAAATGCTCTTGCCCTTCGATTTCCCATGCGGTCGCTGCTCCAAGCCCCCACTACGCTTTGATGCTTTAAAAATATATCATCAATAGTACATGTAACGCTGTTAGATTCCATCAGGGCAGTTAAAGAGTGTATAACACTATCTAACCTCCCAGCCCCCTAAGTCCCTAGTTTAAATAATCCTGTGCTACCATCAACATACGCTGACCCAGTTCAAAGGTACCCCTCCAGTTCAGGTGTAGCCCGTCCGGCTTGTACAGATCACCCCTGTCCCTGTCCCTGTCCAGTGCCCCATAAACCTGGTGTGTATGCCAAAGCTGTTGTGATTCATGTGTTCTATGCCATTCTGCCAGAACACTGGTGGGGGTTTTAACAGTTTCTTGTGCCAGGTTTCATTATTCATAGTCATTACTCATGTTGTGGTTTCAACAGTTTTTGTATCAGGATTCATATTCACAGTTTTCACGTTTATTGTTCATGTTTTGTATCTCACCAGGTCCAGTCTGCCCAGTCAGGTTCGCCTCTCCAGTGTCTTGTGGTCATGTCCGTGCTTTACTTCTTGCTCTACATTCGGGAGGCGCTTACGGTTTCAAACTTCTTTCTGACGTTTCTTCCTTCAGGGCGTCTTAGTCTTGTTATTTTAATTTATTAATAACAACCTACTAATTAATCACAGGGGTGTTTCCAATAGATAGACACGTACTAACCATTACTGACTTACACAGGGATTTAACTCGCAGGCTTCCTGCTTTGACGACATTCTTACTTGAGCTTTACTATTATCTTGTTTAACACTTTAACTGTTCATAGTATCTTATTGGGCTCTTATATGCTGCAACACGCACATTGTTCTTAATGAGCAAATTCCTGCTCTTATTGTCTCATCACACCACATCAGTTTTCCTCTCGTCCTGCGTGCCATGTAGTTAAACAATCTTGTATCTGCCGGTCGGTCTACGGGTGATCCTCGTTGTCTTGTGATTGTTCCTGCTATATCTGGGCAGAGTTTGCAGTTAGCTGGCAGACAGTCTTGTTTCCTGCCATAGTGTTTCCTTGCCTTTTCTAGTTCATAGTCTTGCCCAGTGTTTTGTAGATCTCTTTTAGCATTTTCATATGTGCCTTGTGCTATTTCTTGCCCGTTTATTTTTGTTTATTGGTTACCTTCCCTAGAGTTTCTAGTGGCTTTTTATTTCTCCCGTTTTGTATTTTTCTTTTTCAGCTCTTTGAAGCTTTCCTTAATAACATTTTTGCAACCCTTTGGGCCAAGTTTTTGTTGGCCATCGTGCCTGTTTTGTTTTGTGTTTCAATAAATATTCAAAACCAAGCCTTGGTGTCTTGTGCCTGGTGTCCATCTGAGTCTTGCAACATTAGACTCTGTCTGACAGACACCAGCGAGATGGAATGGAAGCTCGCCCAGCAAGAGACTGAGCTGCAGTGCCCACACCAGCAGACCCAAGAGCTGACTGCAGCACTGGCTACCCTGCAGGCCGGCTTTCTCCAACCAGCCCCTTGCTCCCGCTACGCACCAGCACTGCTGTACCAATGCGCCAGTCCAGAGCTGAAGCTTCCCAGTTATCGCCAGCCAGATCCCTGAGTTCGTCCACCTACCCAAGCCCTGAGCCCCACCTTCCACCGCCGGAGCGGTACGGTGGCAAACCAGGATTCTGCAGAGCCTTCCTCACCTCTTGCGAGATGTTCTTCGCCCTTCAGCCTACCACCTTTGGTCTTTGATCTTCTCCCAGGATAAAGCAGAGCACACAAGTTATGCTAGCCAGGTGCTCCGCCGCCTTCTGGAGAACCGACTCTTCGTTAAAGCAGAGAAAAGCGAGTTCAGGACCACCACTACCTCCTTCCTGGGCCACGTCATTGCTCCTGACCATATTAGCATGGACAAGGAAAAGGTCAAAGCAGTGGTGCACTGGCCTGCGCCCAAGGACCGTAAGACCCTACAAAGCTTCTTAGGCTTTGCCAACTTTTACCGACAGTTCATAAGGAACTACAGCACCGTTGCAGCTCCCCTTACGACCCGCACTTCCATCAAGGAGCCATTTCATTGGACTTCACAAGCTGAGAAGACCTTCTGTGAGCTGTAATGTGAATATAGGCCACAAGATGGCAGTATTTACCTTTTTTTTGTTAAGCTCAGACTGGAGTCATGTTTAGACATGTCCTGGACATGTCTGGGGCAAGTCTCAGAAACTTAAAAAAAAAGAGGTCTAAATGTGGGTGGGGTCTGCAGGGGAGTATATAAGGAAAAGAATTGAGACAGTAAAGAGTAGGAGAAATTGCAAGAAGATGACCAGACCTGCCATTCTGTTCAAGACCTGTGACGTTTCTTTTGTGGATTTCTTTGCCTGTGTTTGAGCATTTTCATCATCCAGGACATCACCAAGCCACCCCACCAAAAAGGGACTGTAATTATTTCTGTTTTTTCTTATTTATCAATCTTGGTCTTTAGTTGTAGGTTGTTATTAGTCTTTGTCTTTGTTAAAAATTAAATGTGTTTTAGTTGTTAAAACTGTGTTTGTCATCCCTTGCTGTTGCTGTTGTGTTATAAATGTAATAACAAATTGGGGCCATAACAAATTGGGGGCTCAAGGTCCGGGATAGACCATTGTGTGAGTAATTTATTGAAAATCTAACATTCCAAATTGTGAAATTGTTTTTGTGAATTTTCCTAGATATATATTGACAACAGCAATGGATGATTTCTTGGCATCACCAACCGTAGGGGTTTTGAAGTCTTTTAAAAAGACAGAACTGCTAGAAATTTGCAGACAGTTGGAGCTGACAGAGGTAAAACCAGCCATGCGAAAAGCAAGACTGGCGAGAGAGATAGTTGAATATTACATTGATGAAAATGTGTTTGCACCAGGAGATCTGGAACAGTTTCCAGTGGAAAATCCAAATATAGAAATGGAACTTAAATTAAAAATGCTAGAGATTGAAAGGGAGGAAAGGTATTGAAGGGAGGACTGTATCTGTACCCCTGCGCTCTATATTCTTGAAGTCAGATTTAGTTACAGGACAGGTAAAGGTGGGACTTATGTCAAGTCTACCTATAAAGGGTGTTTCTCTGTTGCTAGGCAATGACCTGGCTGGGGGCAAAGTAGTTCCCCCTGTACATCTTACTTCACAGCCGAGCACTGAAGATGGGGATGAGGACCCATCTCTGTATCCTTCTTGCGCAGTGACTCGTGCTATGGCCAAGAAGGCTAAAGAAGAAGATGATGTGGTGCCGTCCAATACATTGAATAGTCAGGACTCAGGTGGTTCGCCTCATGACTCTGATTGGCCTACTATGGTGTCTCCGTTTGAGGACTTATCAGATACTTTTATCAGTTCTCTATTCAGCCAGCCGGATGGGTCTGGTGATTCTGATGTGTCTGGAGACTTGTCTCTGTCCAGAAAGCGGTTGATTGAGGAGCAAACTAATGATCCTGAAATTTGTGTACTAAAGAGGAGGGCCCTTCCTGATAAAGAAATAGACGCAGTTCCAGTTGGGTATTATCTCAAGGATGGTGTGTTGATGCGGAAGTGGCGCCCTCCTGATATCCCTGCCAATGCAGATTGGGCAGTGGTCAAGCAAATTGTTGTTCCGAAGGTCTATAGGAATGAGATCTTAACAATGGCTCATAGTTTACCTTTAGGAGGTCATCTTGGTGTTAACAAGACTGTTGATAAGATCATGAAACACTTCTTTTGGCCTGGGCTTCGGAAAGACGCTTCCAACTTTTGCAAAACCTGTCACACTTGTCAGGTAGTTGGAAAACACCAGTTAGACCCACCTGTAGCTCCATTGCAGCCTATCCCAGCATTTATGGAGCCATTCTCTAAGGTCATTGTTGATTGTGTTGGTCCATTACCCAAGACTAGATCTGGAAATCAGTACTTGTTGACAATCATGTGTGCATCTACCAGATTCCCCGAAGCCATACCTCTACGTAACATCAAGGCAACTGCAATCTCGAAGGCTTTGATAAAGTTCTTCACGTTGTTTGGCCTTCCCAGGGAAATTCAGTCAGACCAGGGTAGCAATTTCACTTCAGGATTGTTTCAGCAGGTTGTGTATGAACTAGGTGCAAAGCAGATTCTTCCTAGTGCCTATCATCCAGAAAGTCAGGGTGCCTTAGAGCGGTTTCATTCCACTCTCAAGACAATGATGAGGACTTATTGTTATGACCATGAGAAAGACTGGGATGAAGGGGTTCATTTGCTGTTGTTTGCAGCTAGAGAAGCAGTGCAGGAGTCTACTGGATTCAGTCCATTTGAGCTGGTGTTTGGTCATGAAGTGAGAGGACCTTTGCTATTATTGAGTGAACAATGGCAAGAGAAAGAGCCGCATATCAGTCTGTTAGACTATGTTGGCAAGTTCAAGGAAAGATTGCGTGCAGCTTGTGACCTTGCCAAAGAGAACTTGAAATCAAGTCAGGGAAAAATGAAAACTTGGTATGATCATAAGGCTAGAAGCCGTGAGTTTAAACCAGGAGAAAAGGTCCTTGTGTTGTTTCCCTTGCAGTCCAATCCATTGCAGGCTAGATTTCATGGTCCTTATGAAATTCTGACAAAACTCAATGATCTCAATTACATTGTGAAGACTCCAGATAGGAGAAAACCAAAACAATTGTGTCATATTAACATGCTAAAGCCTTATCATGACAGAAATGCTAGGGTTGCAGCTGTCACTTCAGATTCTCCTTTGGTCGAAACGTGTGAAGATGAGGGGGAGTTTCAAGATGATGAACCTAGAATTAAAGCTGAAGTTCTTTCATGTAAATTGTCAAATTCTGAAGTGTTGCAAAATCTTGATGTAAAACTCCAGCACTTAGAACCCTCACAGAGAGATCAGTTTGAGAGGTTGATCAAGAAATATGAGGATCTGTTTCCTGATGTTCCAAAGAGAGTTTCTATAGCCTCTCATGATGTAGATGTTGGTGATGCCAAACCAATAAAACAGCATCCGTACCGGATGAACCCTGAAAAGAGAAAGATTGCTGAGAAAGAGGTTGAGTACATGTTAGAACATGATATTATCAGACCCTCCAACTCAGATTGGAGTTCACCCTGTGTGCTAGTTCCAAAACCTGATGGAAGTACTAGATTCTGTACAGATTATCGCAAAGTCAATGCTGTAACTAGAACTGATGTGTTTCCAATACCTAGGATTGATGATTGTATTGATAGTGTAGGGCAAGCAAAGTTTCTGACCAAGATTGATTTATTGAAGGGTTATTGGTGTGTGCCTTTAACTGAGAGGGCCAAGAGCATCTCTGCCTTTGCCACGCCATCTGGATTGTACCAGTATGAAGTCCTACCCTTTGGCATGAAAAATGCCCCAGCCACGTTCCAAAGGATGATACAGTCTACAATCGCCGGATTGCCACACACGGGTGCGTACATCGATGACCTGATCACATGGAGTGACTCCTGGGAAGAACATCTAAAAGATGTAGAGACGTTGTTCCAGCGCCTGACCCAGGCTAACCTGACTGTTAACCTGAGCGAGAGTGACTTTGGTTGTGCTACTGTCACCTATCTTAGCTACGTCATAGGCCAGGGTAAGGTGGCACCCATAAATGCTAAAGTCCAAGCCATCATGGACTTTCCAGTTCCTGACAACAAAAAAGCTTTGCGCCGCTTCCTTGGAATGATCGGGTACTACCGCAAGTTCTGCAAGAACTTTGCTGAGATTGCTCTCAGTCTTACTAACCAACTGAAGAAAGGCGTAAAGTTCACCTGGGATGATGCATGCCAGAGAGCCTTCGATCACCTGAAGTCTCTGCTGTGTCACTTCCCCGTGCTCAAATCTCCTGACTTCAACAAACCGTTCTCCATCGCGGTCGATGCTAGCGACCAAGCTTGTGGATCTGTGCTCCTACAGAGAAGTGACTCTGATGACATTGAGCATCCCGTGGCATACTTCTCCAGGAAGTTCAATCGCCACCAAAGGAACTATTCCACAATAGAGAAGGAACTGTTGGCTCTGGTCCTTTCTTTACAACACTTTGAGGTTTATGTTTGTACAGGACAAAAGCCAATGATTGTGTACACTGACCACAATCCGTTAATGTTTTTGAGTAAGATGAAAAACAAGAATCGGAGATTGTTGAATTGGAGTTTGATTTTACAGGAGTTTGACTTGGAAATTAAGCATGTGAAGGGTACAGACAATGTAATTGCTGATTGCTTATCCCGTGTTTGAATGTGTATATATATATCATGTGTTTGAATATTGTATGATATGTATATATAGACAAGTGTTCACTTAACCATTTTGTATTGAAAAGAAAAATTTTGCCTTTATGAGTCAAAATTTTTCCCTTTTGGAATGGAGGTGTAATGTGAATATAGGCCACAAGATGGCAGTATTTACCTTTTTTTTGTTAAGCTCAGACTGGAGTCATGTTTAGACATGTCCTGGACATGTCTGGGGCAAGTCTCAGAAACTTAAAAAAAAAGAGGTCTAAATGTGGGTGGGGTCTGCAGGGGAGTATATAAGGAAAAGAATTGAGACAGTAAAGAGTAGGAGAAATTGCAAGAAGATGACCAGACCTGCCATTCTGTTCAAGACCTGTGACGTTTCTTTTGTGGATTTCTTTGCCTGTGTTTGAGCATTTTCATCATCCAGGACATCACCAAGCCACCCCACCAAAAAGGGACTGTAATTATTTCTGTTTTTTCTTATTTATCAATCTTGGTCTTTAGTTGTAGGTTGTTATTAGTCTTTGTCTTTGTTAAAAATTAAATGTGTTTTAGTTGTTAAAACTGTGTTTGTCATCCCTTGCTGTTGCTGTTGTGTTATAAATGTAATAACAAATTGGGGCCATAACAGAGCCGAAGAGGTGATTTACCGCCGCGCCCATCCTCAACACGCCCGACCCTGCCAAGCAGTTCATAGTGGAGGTTGAAGCCTCCAATGTCGGGGTTGATGCAGTCCTTTCTCAAAGATCCAGCGATGTTCAGAAGGTATACCCATGTGCGTATTAGCCGTATTGTTTAACACCTGTGGAGTCCAACTACAATGTCGGTAACTGAGAGTTGCTGGCGGTAAAACTGGCCAAAGAGGAGCGGGGACACTGGCTTGAGGGGGCCTGGACTCCGTTTATGGTCTGGACAGATCATAAAAATTTTGAGCACCTCCGCTCCGCCGAAAGGCTAACGCTCAGACAAGCCAGGTGGGCGCTGTTCTTCGACCCCTTCAACTTCTCCCAAGCTATTAAACATTTCTTGCCCTGTGAAGATATCTGAGTCAGGCTCATTGGCAAACATGAGACAGGTCTAAACACAGGAGTATGTTATCGACCTCCAGCTTTGGACAGTACGGTCAATGAAATGCTCTCGAAGAGGATTAAGCAAGCTTGTAGATGTAACCCTCATAGTTTTTTCCTGTTGTTTTACACTGCGCTAAATAGTTCCCTGTGCAGTAGCCGTCCACTATAGTGTTAGTAGACGTTCCATAAGTCTCTCCTCACTAACAAGGAAAAATGATGGTTTCTTTTAAATATTCGTTCTTTTCCAACGTTGATATGGAGATAGACTGATACTTTGATGTTATTATGATTACACAAAAGAAATTGACTTTGTAATTCCCAGAGCTCATATAGCCTATTTAAAGACTAATTTCTAAATCAACGGAGATTTAGAGGAAACAGTTTGTTTCATTGTTTCCAGATATCCTGGCTGTTTTTTATGTATTTATTTTTTTACTGTGATGAACTGAGTTCACTTTGGATTCACCGCCGCTAGGCTGCTGCCTGTCTGTCACCACCCTTTTGATTTAACTGACTGGTCCAGACTGTCAATCAAGGATCGGTGGGAGGAACATTGGAACTCTTAGACACTTAACAAACACTTTTTTTGCCATTTTACTCCATTCGACTTTATCTTGTTACTTATTAGCTAGCCCGCGGAGGATGGGCTTCCCCACTATAGCCGGGTTCCTCCTGAGATTTCTTCCCACTGGGGAGTTTTTTCTCACCACTGTTTGAGGATTTTTCTCCCCACTGGGAGTTTTTTTTTTTTTGCCTCATTTGCTGTAGTGGGGAATAGGCTGGGCACTGCCCTTTCATTTGTTCAATCTCTCACTGTAAAGTGTCTTTGTGACAGTCTGTGAAAAGCGTTACAAATAAAAAATAAATTGAATTTAGCATCGTCACTTGCCTTGGAGAAATACAGAGAAACACGCAAAAACATTTTAAATACTTTTTATATTTACATTGGGTTTGTTGTTGGATCCAACACATTTTAAATTTTATAACATTTTTTTATAATTATAAATATAGTGTATACATAGTGACTATATTGACATTTTTTCAATCCCTGTAACAGGATTTGTCTTTTTTTTTTTGCATACTGTGATTCTAGGAAATTTTATTAATAGTTACTGCTTCAGTTTTTTCTAAAATATAATCTACAAACCTTACATGAGTGTTACTGTCGGTTGGGAAGGTCTATTATACAATACACTAATAATCACTGCTGCAATCCTCCTTCATGAATCTACGAAAATACCTGTGAGATATCAAGAGGTGACTTCGTTTATAAGTCTGTTATTAAGAGCTCACCTAGAAACATTTTGGTTAACAGAGATACATAGAGGAGGGACTATTATTATGGGAGACATCAATTATCCTTGTATCGGCTGGGAAACGCTGGAAGGACAGGGTAAAGGGGAGGAAAAATTCAAAGATGTCATTACGACTATTTTTTTGGCGCGCAAACTTTGACAGGATGCGCTCATATCTAATCGACATAAAATGGGAAACATTCCTAGATTGTAAGTAAAAGTAAATGTGATGTAGGATAGATTCAAGAGGGTTTAACCTGATTCACAATGCAAATTCATTCCAAAGGTTTCCAAAAGTAAGCTGAAAAGGCAGAATCCTTAATGGATGACCACAGCTATTCGTAGGAGTATGAGAAAAAAAAAAGGAATCTTTATAAGATGTACATAAAGGATAACAATGAGAACACTAAGGCTGAATACTGTAAAATGCTGGCTGTGGTCAAAAAAGAGCTGAGGAATGCTAGAAGACTGTATGAAAGGCAAATTGCTGAAGGGGCAAAAACTATTCTCAGCGCTTTTTTCAGTTCCACAGTTGAAAAAGTCAAAGAGGAGGTTAAGTTTATGAGGAATAAAGATGCATCGCTGCTGTATGAGAATAAGGATATTGCTCATACCTTAAATAGTTACTTTGTTGAGAATTTTACCGCGGAGCGAATTTTTATTAGGCCAGAGGGCATGTCTAATGCTCAAGGGTATTTAGCAGAAATTGAGGTTAGGGGTAATGAAGTATTAGACAAGTTTCGTAAACCAAAACCTGTGAGGTTTTACGAAATGAACCAAGTGCGACAACCAGTAAAATACAAAAAGCAGGCTTTATTTCTGAAGGGGGAAACCCCCGACCAACAGAGCTGGCGACAGTACAAGGTCCACAATCCAAAGTCAGAATCCAAAGGGCGTAATCCAGGTTCGTAAACAGCACCAATCAAAAAAATCGTAGTCAGACAAAAATGGGTCAATAAACAAGATTGCGGTGAAGTACAAGGAGAAGGCAAAGCTCGTGGTCTAGGACGGTCCAGTCAGAAAGATAATCACAATGATACAAGGCGAGAGAAGCATGGCACAGGTAGCAAGGGAAGTAACGATCTGACAAGGATGTGTCACAGATACCTAATATACATTTCCGGGAGACCACAGGACAAAGGAACACAGGTGCAATCAATGGGACTGATAACAAGGGAGAAACACATTGGGAGGAAACTAATCACATGAAATTGGCCGGAGCCAAAACGCAGAGAAGGATCACAGGACAAACCTATAGACAGATAAACAGCTATAGTTACGGAGCACTGAAGTGCATAGATTAGAGAAAAGATAGCACAAAGCAGTTGTGGAGACCCACAGAAAATGCAGCAGAGATAATTAGGGAGAAACAAGAGGCGGTGACTAGAATAGGGCGAATGCTGAGAGATCGTTGGTCAATTAGTAAGTGCAGCTATACAATCCAGAGTGCTCGTTAGTAAGTTAGAAAAATATAAAATGTTAGTGTTGGTTGGTAATTATACAAAATAACAAACAGTTAGTAGGTGTTAGTAAAAAAGCAAAAGTAGGAGGAAGGAAGAGCAGAAGATAATGAAGGAAGATTGAAACCCAGAAACCAATAAATCACCCGAAGGAGTGGCACACTAAACAGGGACTGTGAGCAAAGATGACACTCAAGACCAGACGGGGAAGACGAAGTGCAATGCATGGAAACTCAAAACATGGCATGGATTAAACTGAACTAAAACATGGAAAATAATAAAACATGAAATCTAAATAAATATCAAAACACAATACATAATCCTAAGAAAAGTCAGACATGAGCAGAAATTCAAAAACACAGAGGTCAGTCAGAAACAGGACACAAGGTCAGGCAGACACATGATTCATGGGATGGCAGGAAACATGGTACATGGCAAAGCAGAATCACAACAAAACCAAAAACAAATAAAGTGATAGGTTCTGATTATTATACCTTATATATATATATATTATTACTAGCTGCTACCCCAATACAATACTGCCCCCCTTACTAGCTGCCCTTTTTAAAAAATCGGGCAACGTCAAGTCCTTCCTGGTGTCCAAGTGGATATTCACACCAAATTTGGTGATAATCGGTTGAGAAATGTAGGAGAAAACGTGTACATACACACAGACAGACAGGCATTGACCTCAAATATATTATAGATACCCCCGAGTGCTCAGCGAAGTTAGTGAGATCATCTCTAAACCGCTCTCAGCTATCTTCAGATGGTCTTTAGAAACCAGCTAAATTCCAAATGATTAGAAACAGGGAAATATACTACCAATATATTAGAAGTGGACCGTACTAAGCCAGGAAATTACAGGCTAGTCATTTTAACTTAGATTCCAGTATTTTGCATGCAATACATCTTAAAGGATGAGCTGGAATTATTTCTGAATGTAAAAATAACTTGAGGGATAACCAACATGGTTTCTATAAGGGAAGGTCTTGCCTGACAAACCTTCTGGAATATTTTGAAGAGGCCACCAAGACTTACTATCAGAGCAGGGCTTATGACATCATATACTTGGATTTTCAGAAAGCATTTTATACAGTACAGCATGAGAAACTGATTTTTAAAACGAGCTCCATTGGAGCAGGTCAGTTACATGACTGGGTATAAAAAGAGCATTTTAGAGAGGCAGAGTCTCTCAGAAATAATGATGGACAGAGATTCACCAATCTGCAAAAAACAGCATCTAAAAACTGGAATAATTTCAGATAAATTGGAGGAGCTCAGAGTAGAGCCGCTTCTCCTCCACGTCAAGAGGAGCCAGCTGGGGTGGCTCGGGCATCTATATCGGATGCCCCCTGGACACCTTCCTGGGAAGGTGTTCCGGGCATGCCCCACCGGGAGGAGGCCCCAGGGAAGACCCAGGACACACTGGAGGGACTATGTCGCTTGGCTGGCCTGGGAACGCATCGGTATACCCCCGAGAGAACTGAAGGAAGTGTCCAGGGAGAGGGAAGTCTGGGCATCCCTGCTTAGACTGCTAGACCTGGCCCCCGATAAGCGGAAGAAGATGATGGATGTATGGATGGATGGATGGATGTTCCTCAATGTAAAATTGTAAAGACTTTGAATTTACAGTACATGAAATCATCAGAAGATTCAGAGAATTTGGAGAAATCTCTGGACGCAAGGGACAAGTCTAAAGGTCAATATTGGATGCTTGTGATCTTCCGGACCTCAGGCGGCACTGCATTAAAAACAGGCATGATTCTGTATTGGAATACACTGCATGGGCTCAGGAACACTTCCAGAAATCATTTACTGTGAACAGCATTAGCTTGTTCAGTACAAATGCAAGCTAATGCTGTGTCATGCAAAGAAGAAGCCATTTGTGAACACAATCCGGAAACACAGCCATCTTCTCTGGGCTGTAGTTCATTTAAAATGGACTGAGGTAGAATGGAAAACTGTTCTGTGGTCAGATGAATCAAAATTTGAAATTCTTTTTGGAAACCAGTGTCGTGTGGTCTAAAGAGAAGAGGGACCATCCAGCTTGTTATTAGCATACAGTGCACCAGCCTATATCTCTGATGGCATCGGGTTAGTGCCTATGGCGTAGGCAGCTTACACGTCTGGAAAGGCATTATCGATGCCTGGTATCAACGCCTCCGAGACATTGACAGACTGTTGTCAAAAGAAGAGGGGATACTAAACAATGGTAAAAATGGCCCCATCCCAACTTTTTTGAAATGTGTTGCTGCCATCAAACTCAAAATGAGCTAATATGTTTCATGAAATAGTCAAATTTCTCACTTTCAACATCTGATATTTTGTCTATGCTCTATAAGGAATAAAATGTCAGTTTATGAGATTTGAAAATCATTGCATTGTTTTTATTTACATTTTACACAACATTCCAACTTCTTAGGAACTGGGGTCGCACATGTTATTAGAGCAAATGTCATGCAAGTGAAACTTTTGTCTCCCCAGTTAGACAGGACGTACATACTGGCAAATCAAAAATAAGGGCTGCTGTCACATGACCCCCCTGAATTCTTTCTCTTTCAGCCCCAGCATCAAGCACTTCTACCTGCGTGGCTCATACATACAGCCAAGGTAAATCTCATACTGTATGTGGCAGTGTACTTGCCTGAGTTAGACAGTGGTTTTCTTGATAGCAATGATGAAACAAGGGTTGGTGTGAAATGCATCCCTTCTGATACTTTTGAGCCCTCCATCAAATGCCTGCCAGAGTGTACACAAGGCACAGATACATGATGCAAGCAGAGTGAGTTCCTTGTACACTATGCAGCTCTTTACTTGTCTGAGTTAGGTTGAAAGAAGTACTACCAGAAAACTAGCTCCTCACCCACCATCACTTTATTACTGTTAAATATAGAATCAGGAAGATTTTACTGTAAACATTGCCATATAGTCTTACAATACATATATTTGAACGACTTTGTCAGGACTGAATAGAGAATAGTTAATGGTAACTTTTATATTTACTGTATGCGTTCATTTGTTAATTCCTTCATTTATCCATTTAATTTTCCTGAGATGCAAGACACAAATGTGGTATCTGTTAAAAATTTTTAAAAAATTCTGGTGAAAACATTTTCTGTGGCATTTTTGTTAGCTACAGGCCTCATTGCAGTTTTAAATAATCTTATATCCAGGGTCTTATATCCTGATTCAGTCTGCAGTCCTAAGACTCTGCTTATCACCTTATAAGCATATAACTTTGAAACAATAAAATTGTAGGAAACGATGATGTTATTTAGTGACACTAAACACCAGCTCAAATCATTTTAATTTCATTTCTTCTTAATGAGCACAGCTGCATGGTATACAGGGTGTCCCAAAAAATGTCCAGGCCAAACTGGGCTGCCTCATAATATATGTCCCCAGATCTTGATAGGGAATCTTCGTACATGAGAAGTGGTCTTCATTTCATCAAAATTGGTAAAGCATATCTAAGGCTATATCAGTTTTGGTGCAGCAAGGTCAGCCCTCAACTATAAGTGGCATTTTCTTTTTTTTCATTGTTTTCTTTTTCTTATTTTTTTCTTGATTCTATCTCTATTCTTTCTTGTTTTATTTGCAATAACAATTATTATTTACAGCTCATTTACCTCTTCTCTTTTTTTCTAAACTTTTGAGACTCAATAGATCTAGTTCATGAACTGTGGTGCTACTCTACTGCACAAAAATTGACAAAAGAAGGAATAAAGAATATTTTACTCGTAAGAAGATTTCCTAACAGGTTACAGGGAAACCTACATTGTGAGGTTGCCCTATTTGGGATGGACATTTTTTTAGGGACACTCTTTATTTCCATAAAAAGCAATGTCATAGAATAAGAAAGCTTAGCGTGAGCTTAATTAGCATTTGTATTATTTGTGTTAACCAAAGTGCCTTACGGATAGTACAACCCCTGTTAATTTCAGTCTGATATCCTTCTATGTGCTGACCAGGAAAGTTTTCTATCAATGGGGAATTTATTCACTGGACTGTGAGTAAATAACTTATGATAAAATCATAAGTTACTTACAAATCAACATGATAACATGATACTTACTATTTTAATTTCCCATATCCTTTGTGTTAAGAACTTATTTTTGTCACATTTTGGTGTCCTTATTTGAGCCAAAAATAATTTTAATTAATTTAATGATTAAAAAAAAAATACTGAGGTTCAAGCGTTAGTTCTATCCTTATTATATCCTCTACATGTGCTAAACACAATGAACACAAATTAAATGCATCAATCAGTACCTACAGATAATAAAACTATAATCAGTAACTATCCCTGAAATCTCTCCAGTATTGTGAAAAGACACACATTTACCGCTTTCATATTTGCAGTGCCCCCTAGAGGCAGAATGTGCTAATACTGCATAGTGAGGCAGGGGCCTGCCGCCTGAGCATGTGCACAGAGTTGGGTTACAACACAATATTTAATAATATTGTAATTAATATTGCTATAATAATTTGTAATAATTGCATGAAAAGGGAATATCTATGTTTCAAATTGTAAAAAACCAGTGGAACATTTGGAACATACAACCCCTGGCAATTTGGAATCAACATTCTTAGAGGACTTTCATCTTTTTTTCTTTTTTTATTTATTTATTTTTTACTTAATAAATCTCAGATATGATATAAACATCTCAAACACATTAAGAGAAAATTACTTTAATTAAAGGTATATATTTTTCCAGAAAAAATATGGAATCACTCAATTCTGAGGAAAAACATCAACAACAAAATCAAAATTAGTACTTTGTTGCTCCTCCTCACAAACTTTCTTTCTCTCGCGGTACACTGTAAACTATGAAAAAATCTCACGGCACACCGCTATGATATTATAGCATTCCGCTCGCACTACCTATCCCCGCAGAGACAACTACTCGAACTTTCCAACCAGGTTTCAGGCAATTATGCGGTCATAAAATAAATGACTCTATGCAATCTTTCCAGTTCAGCCCCCACTTCTCCAGATACTCAGATGTCACTCGAAACACTTCCTCACCTGTAGTTTTCTCTAGCAAAATTCGATAAAAAAGTAATTTTCCTTAATTGTCTCCCCATTGACATATCTGACATTGGCCAGTAATTGTGCATCTCTACTGACATCAGTTGTTTCATCCACCTGCAGCGCAAATTTCCCTCTCCCTATTATTTTCTCCAAGTCCTCTATATCTGCCGACATTTCTTCTATTCGCCAGCCAATTATATTGTTTGAGAGAGGAACCTTCGCTATTTCATTGGCAGAATTTTGACCCAACATGGTCCCGACGATAGCTTTGTATGCTGGCAGGATCCCGTACGGACATGCACGGAATGCTATAAAACACAGGCAGTCCCCCTTTCTAAGAATAGCCCTTGTGTGTAAACCTGGAATAGCTATTCCCTACCCTATCCTTGACTCATGCATATGGAGGGCATGCGGCAGTTATCCGAAGGATAAGCATTATTTGGGGGTAAAGTTACCCCTCCTCCACATATGGCCCCAGATCGACACGCAAGCTGCTAGATGGGTGGAGACATGACAGGGATTCACACAAGGGTTGTCACAGACATTGATTGTGTGTGTAGTTTTATTGCTGATCCGCTGTGTCTGATGTGCCACTGACACATCCATGATGAATAACTTTAACAAACAGGTTAATGTCTTAAGGCAGTGTTTCTTAACTCCACTCCTGGGGACCCAAAGTATACTGTGAGTTTATACTAGCTCTGCTTTGGCGCACCTGATTCAATGAACCAAGGGATTGATGATTAGGTTTAGCGGATAAACTCAGCCCTGCGATTGCTGGGCAAAAATACAAATGCATAGGGCCGTGAGTCTCCAGCGTTGGAGTTAAAAAACACTGGTCTGTGATGCACAGACTATCCCACAGACACAAGCGCATAAATTTAAACACTAATCCAGATGTGGGATGGCAGGAACATATGCGTGCGCTCAGACACATACAGTACATGAACACAAACACATGCATAACACACACAGAGGCACACAGTTGCATACAGACACAACCCTGGACTCGCACCGATTTCCTCTTCCATATCTCAGTAAGTTACAGACAGAATGACAGAGGCCCTTGAAAAGAGCAGTATTCAATTTGTATCTCTCAGGGAGACAAGGCCACGTCTTGTCATAGATGATGTCAGAGGGACCAGGGAGAAAAGTGAGGCAGTAACCATGGCAACTGCCGGAGCTGCACAAAGCAAACTATTCTCCGTGCAGAAGACAGACGACAAAGAACTTAATATGGATAAAGACATGTTTACACAAACCAGTCTCAAAAACTTTCTGTATGAGTGAGGTCTGTCGGTTATTGCAAGGAGAAGACAGCTTTTGATGTGGTTTCAAATTCGTTTATTTCTTCAAGGTTGCGATTGTTTAAATGTAGCAAATGCCTTCTTTCCTTGGGGTCAGAGGAACCTTGATGGCTGCTTCGTGTCTAGTGGCGAGATTTATAGTTGTGAAAAAACTGACTTTCTGGCTGCCAATCACTGCTAAGAAGAAAAAACTAAAATAGTTGTTTCTTTGCACATTCCAGGTATGTGTGGTTATTAACAAGATACAGGGAACGTGTTTCTGTTTAGAGCAGAAAAGTCTACCAACCACTGATATACACTTGAAAATCTTCAGCAGTATAGTGACAGGCACTAATCTCTGTCACAGTGTCATGCTTCAACGATATATGAGAAATGGTGAATTCAATTGTAAGATGATAAAACAGACACAATGAAGCGAGTTGACTGGGTGACCTGAAACAATATCTGGATACTGGAAAAGAAACTGTCAAAAAAACAACATTTATGCCCACTGAAATGGTAAGTACACAAAGAATGAGACCCTATTTGTGCTGTCCACAAAGCACAACATCATTTGTGAACAGCACATGTTAAATTAACTCCCAGACTTATCCTTTTTCAAGGGCTACCGTGAAGGCCTCAAACTATGAAAGGTACTTGAAACAAATCATTTTCAGCTTCCTGCAAGCTTCACACAGCTCCTGACCTTGGATGGATTTATGTAGAATTGTGGGACACGCTGCAAGCCACAGCTCTGATCCTGCCGTTGCGGTTGTATTCTGATTTCCTGGGAATGGCAAAAGCAATTGCAGATGGGGTTAGGGGAAGAGCCATTACTGTGGCCAGAGTCATGGACCCCATCCAATCCTCATTCTCCTTCTCAGCTTATTGCCTCATCGCCCAAAATCTATTTCACCTTCCCTTGTGACCAGAATATCCTTTGGAATATACCGTGCAGAATACTGCCTCCACAAACTTCACAACAAAGCAGCCACCGAGCACGCACAAAAGCCAGAAAGAAATTAACTTTAATAAATAACATACATTAATGGATCAAAAATGTGGGATACAACTGGCTGTTTGACTGGTGTGACATTCCAAATTTCGCAAGTCCAAACATTAATACAAAGGCAGATAAGGCGACGGGTCCTGATGGCTTACGTATATCCTAGAGTGCACAGGGAAGTTAGTGAGATCATCTTTAAAATGTTTTCAGCTTCTTCAGACAGTGTTTAGAACAGGAGAAATACCACATGATTGGAAGCAGGGCAATATAATACCAATATATAAGAAAGGGAACCGTACTGAGCCAGGAAATTACAGGCCAGTCAGTTTAACTTGCATTGCATGCAAAATACTGGAATCTACCATAAAATACGAGCTGGAATTATTTCTTGAACGTTATAATATCTTGAGGGCTAGCCAACATGGTTTCGGTAAGGGAAGGTCATGCCTGACAAACCCTCTGGAATTCTTTGAAGAGGCCACCAAGACTTATGATCAGAGCAGGGCTTATGAACAGGAGAAGAATAGAGCCCATCTGGCTTGATGGGGGTTAAGCCTCTTGGCAGTTTGTAGGTACTCCAGGTTTTTGTGATCAGTCCAGATAAGGAGGGTCGGATGATCCCTGCAGCAAGGGACTCACTCAATATTTCTTCATGGCTTAGATCTCAGGAAGGGACAGGGAGAACAGGCGGCCTCTAGGTGGCATGGTTCCAGGTTTGAGGTCAATACGCAGTCAAAGGGTCCATGAGGCGGCAGGCAGGTAGCACAAGACTTGGAGAACACCTCTTTGAGGTCATGGTACTCCGGGGGAACCTTCTCCAGGTTGGGAATCTCCTCGGAGGGAAGGACTAGGACATGGTCAGAGGCATCCACAAGGGATGAGTGTACACAACTGGGGCTCCAGCCCTTAATTTCATGTTTGACCCTGTCCACCTCTGGGTTATGTATAGCCAACCACGGATGGCCCAAGATGACAGGGGAATGCAGAGAGTTAATGAGGTGGAGTCTGATGGTCTCTTGATGGTTGACTGAGACACGCAGCTTAACTGGAATCGTGGTATGGATCTTCTGGCCATGGAGGGAGCTGGCAACACGAGTGTGGGAAATCTCCTCCACCGGACAGCCCCACCTCTGGGCAGCCTCTGCGTTGATGAAGTTCTCTTCAGCGCCAGAATCCATGAGGGCAGTGGTTCTCTTCCTCCCTTCTCTCCACTTTAGGGAAATGGGCAGATAGGTATGATTTTTAGAGGAGTGTTCAACAGGAACCGTGCCCACTAGTGCTCCTCTCCTCATTAGTGGGCATTGCCTTTTTACTGGGCACCGAGAGATGAGGTGACTGGCCTCGCCACAGAAAAAACCAAGCCCGTTCTCTCCACCTACGTTCTCTCTCCTCACCCGTCAGCCTGTTACGGTGCATCTGCATGGGCTCAGACTCCGCAGGAGGTCTTGGGTGAGTGCCTGGAAGAGACAGAAATTGCGTCCTCACCTGAAGTTTAGCAGGAGAAGAGGAAGATCTGGTAGGATGGGTGATCTTCCGTCGCTCCTCCAAACGAGAGTGAATACGGATGGCCAGCTCAATGATACGGTCCAGGTCTTCGGGCAGATTGCGTGGAAGAAGTTCATCCTTAACCCATTCAAACAGTCCATTGAAGAAGCGTCGTACAGTGCCCTCTGCCATCTGCTGTTGGTTGCCAGGGTCTGGAATTCGATGGCATAGTCAGAAACAGAGCGGTTGCCTTGGCGAATGCGTAGAATCTCCCTCCCAGCCTCATGTCCGTGTCTGGAGCGATCAAAGACGTGTTTCATTTCTTCCTCCAGCAGAGTGGACGTGGCTGAAGATTAGCTTGCACTGTGTAAGGAAGGCATGACAGGATCCAGGCTCACCGTCATTTTTCTCCGTAGGTGGCAGACGTGGTTCGTGGACCGGGACTGGAGGAGGCGGAGCAGAGGTGGGCACAGGAGCAGGAGTGTGAGCTGGGGGCTGCTGGAGAGCATAGATGCTTTGCACAGACCGGGTTAAGTCTGCAGGTGCTGCATCATTGCCAGCAGTTGTTGCTGAGATTCGAGCTGGGAGCCCTGCTGCTTCACAGCAGCCTGCATGGAGAGGTCACTCGCTGGTTCCATAGTGGTCAGAACAGAACACAAAAAAATTGCTGAAGAAAATGTGAGAAATTATCAACCAATATCATTATTGTGTATATGCAGCAAGGTGCTGGAATGGTGTACACTAAATCTGGTTTATCCTCACATTGTGCCTGTTTTGCATTACCTACAACACGGTTTTGTTGTAAGGGCCGGTCGACAACAACTCAGTTAATTCAGATTTTCCACAGTCGGTAAAATCCTGGATCAGTCAGGACAAATTGATATTCTGTATTTAGATTTATCATCTGCATTTGACTCTGTACCCTATGACTTACTCCTGCGTAAACTTCAGGCTTATGGATTCCATAGCAATCTGTTAAAGTGGCTTGCGTCATGTTTATGGAATGGCAGACAAAAAGTTGCTGTCGATGGTGCCCTATCCTCCTGGTCTCCTGTCACATCAGGAGTTCCACAAGGATGAATTTTAGGTCCTTTAATGTTTCTGCTGTACATCAATGACATGCCAGACTGCGCAAGTCCTGAGACACAGGTTGCTTTGTTCGCGGATGATTAAAAATGCATAAGAGGTCCGAAGTGTGCTAAACTGTTCACAATTGCAGTGTGACCTTGAAAACATCTTAGATTGGAGCTGCAAATGGGACATGAGATTCAACGCCGCCAAATGTAAACTTTTGAGCGTCACTAGTATAAAATGAATGGTAATATAATTGAAAAAGTTGACTGCATGCGTGATATCAGAGTTGTGGTATCGTCAAAATTATCATGGGACGCACATGTAAATATTTTGGTCAGCAAAGCAAACCGTATGCTAGGACTGATTCAAAGAACTTGTGGTCACACATGTACATTTCAAACGAAACGAAAACTGTATACTTCACTCATCAGACTACTTTTGGAATACTCTACCCACTCTTGGGCTGTATCATCAAAAAAAATCTCTCATTCACATTGAAGGTGTGCAAAGGAGAGCGACCAAGTATAGTTTGCAACTTTCTGTCTACGCTTCTGCTTTTAAGTGTCTTTATGTTTTGCAACTTTCTGTATATGTTTCTGGAGAATCACTCACTATAGGTGCCCTGTCACCTGTGTGATCCTGACTGTTGTTGTCAAAGTTTAATACATAAATCTGCGCATGGCATGGCAGACTGTGTTGACTAGTGTTTCAGATTTTTCCTGAATTTAGCCCATTTTAAATCCCGGGAATTTTTGATACATTTTGCGAGTTTCCCGGGAATTCCCATGAAACCAGAAGTCCTTAAAAGAATGCATTTATGGTATGTATGTCTGTAGATAAGTCATTTCAACTGAATAATGATAATTTATCATATATTTTATTTAAATGAAATGTGCACATATCAAAACTATTATTCAGGTATAAGGTAAACTATTAAGGTATGAAAATAACTTACATGCCTTTTTACCCCTCAGCCCTCAAGGCTGACAGGGTATTGCTATCCTTTGTGCGGTTGGGCGGTCGGCGGCGGGCGGGCGGGCGTCTCCAAAAACTTCGACATCGGGCTGAGAGGTATTCCGTGCATTGCACGCCTATTTTTATTTATATTTTATGTGCAGAATCAAATTACTTGAAAGGAAAAATACAGCAGACTTTTAAAGTAAAACAATAAAAGGCTATTCCTGAAATGTAGGACAGCATTGAACAGTCTTGCTTAGCTGCTAAGCATAGCCTTTTATTATAAGCAACCGATTTATTATTTAGGGCATAGGACTATAACAGCAAACGTGAGCCTAACGGGTGCTTTCTAGACACAGGCTACCAGCTTTTTAATCGTCTTTAATCTTAACAACTTATTTCCTCTGTTTAATTTTGATAAAGTGTGACTTGAGGAAGCAAAGTGCATTGATGGATTTTTCGCTTAGTCTGTTTCTCAGTTTGGTAACAAACAGCCCGCACATGGAAAATGCTAGCTCTACTACCATTGAAGTCGGCTGAATAGTTCCGAGAGCTAAGTAGAGGCGTTGAAGATTGTCTGGACCGACTTTGGTTGTTTCAAACAGCGCAAATTCCTTCGACAGGATTTTCTGCAGGTCATTCCCTGTCTTCACCACGATGTCTGGCCCTCTCGTGCACTGGTTGATTTCCAGCTGCGGGCGCTCTTGGAGGCGGATGGTACGCTGACTCTCCTCAGCTGGATCAGTTCCCTCTTCTGGCTGGGGCTCACAAAAAGACGCTCGTAAAAACTGAGTGCCGTCTTCATCAGCATAGTTTTGGATGGCATAGTGAACAGCATGTCTCCAGTTGTCAAAAGCACTGGGTTTTGGAGGTATCTAAATGTGTAAATTACATAAATTGATATTGGTTAGGCTATGGATTATCTCAATAATAATATTATGGTATTAACAGTATAATGTAATAATAGGCATATTATAATTAGGCTATTATTTATTTATTTATTTAATTTTTATTTATTATTTTCAACCTATTATTATTGTAGTAATAATTATAGTTATTATTATTAACTTGCATATGCTTAGATGGACTCCAATAATAGACTAGACCTAGCCTATTTTGTTAAGCATAGGCCAATAATTCATTTACCCCTGGCCTACTTTATTACCGTAGCCTATTACAATCCATTATGTATAAAAGGCGAGCCAACGTCATTATGATTACTTTTAGTCACGGAGTAGCCGACGTAATAATTACCTGTGCAGAGACACGATGTTGCTCTGTCTCCTTTCCCCAAATCTGGTCCTGATGGCCTCTGCCATGTCCCGGGAGATGGTGCTCTCCTGTTTCTCCAGCTCCGAGAGGATGAATTTGAAGACGCCATCTGCCTTCAGAAGAGTCGTTCGTCTTTCCAGAGGCTCTTCACTCCCTTCTTCAGAGGTTTCAGGCAACTGGCGAGTTCATTGAGAGAATCCAACTCCATGTCATGAACAATCAAGTAAGGCTTGATGTCGACCAGAGCTTTGGAGACAGATCGATGCAACAAAATGTAGCACTCCTGCATGTCATGCATACTGTCCCACCTTGAGTCCAACTGGAACTTCAGTTCTTTGCCAAAATCTTCTTTGACATAAGTCTGAAGTTTTTCGTTAGACAGAGGAGACTTCCTGAAGTGGAGAGCAATCATTTGAACCAGGATGGGATGAAGTCATAGGCCATATTATAATAGGTCAATGGCTAATATTTGCACTAATATGGGTCTAATTAAGGCTGATTATGATTACAGCAAAATGATTAATAAGCAGGCTCTCTCTCTCTCACTCTCTCTCTCTCGCATGACAGAGAATAAAACTCATTTTTATTTTTAAAATTGGTGAAGGAATAGGCCTAGGCCAAGTGGCGTCTAGGGTAGGTTATGATGATATAGTAGACAAAAAGTTATATATTATTTATTAATGTGTGTTGAGTCTGTTTAAGCAAATTACCCCTTTTATTGGGAGACGCAAAGCAGCGATAAAAAGAAATGCGCTCAATAAAATAAATAAATGTAAAGCCGACTAGTAAATTAGCATTAGACATTGAAAAGTTTGCGATCCTTTTCTAGGCTGTGATATTTTGTTGATTTTTCATAATTTCTGGTGACTTGTAGGCCTAATTGAGTCTAATTATAGCCCTGGAAAGATAGGCACGTTGGTTTGACGTACAGCGTCCCCATCACTGCCAGGTGGATTGCGAGGTAAAGGTAGAGCTGGTGCTCAGGCAGGACCAGCTTTCCATATTTCACATCACAGACGCTCCGTCAGCGGTGGCACCCATGATGTGGTCCTCAAGGTTGAGGGAGTAGGTCGCAAGTTTTTCGTTCAGAAGTTCAACCACTTTCTCAGTGGTCATGCTTCCCTCAATACAGAAAACCCCCAGGTACCAATGCTCACACTTGGTATGCAGATTGATGTTCATGAAGCGCTTGTTTTGGATGGAAGTGTACTCGTCCATTGTGAGGGAGAAACGACTACCCGAGTTGCGCACCATCAACTGAAAAGCACCCACGAGCCTGCTCTGTGTCTCCGCGGCATAGCCTTGGAACATCTTTGCAATCTCGCTTGGGTCTTTTGGCAACTTGAAGCCGTCCCTCCCCAATGACAGTCGAAGATAGGTACTCTTTGCGATGGCATTGAAAGAAAATCCATCAAACGCGGCAAGCTCTGCCAGAATAGCACTGAGTGGTTTGCTTGCACTGAAGAAGTTTGCAATACTCTTGCTCTGTATGCAGCTCAGCCCAGCTTGGCCTCCTTCGATCTCGCTTGACCTGAGCTTACCCCACTGTCTCGAAAGTCCACTTGTCGACCCTCCAGCACATTTCAGTACCTTTTTGCAAATGTTGCATTTCGCTTCATTTTCATTTAACTTGGTGAACTCTTTCCAAACGACTGACACCATGGTCGCAGAGTGGGCTAACGTGAATGTAATAGCTGCTCGTGTTGGTTAATTAGTGCCAAATGCCTCCGGTTGCCGGCCTACTATATTAAAATATTTTTTCTATAAGCGCGGAAATATAGGCCTATACGTAAAATGTTTTCAACAAGTTACAACATATATTAGAGAAAACATGAGACAATTTACACAGATTTTGCATTTTCTTTTTTAACCTCATTTATGTGTAATATTTAGCAAAAAAAAAAATCAACCTTCGGGAGGATGGGTCCCGCTGGCATTTCCCTGGCGAGAAATTACATCCCGGTGTACATCCCGGTGTACAAGTGTACACTTGTGCACATCCCGGCCTAAAACCCTAGTGTTTACAGGGAGTGGTTTCTTGAAGTATTCCTGGGTCCATTTAGGAATGTCACTGAGAGAATCATGCCGGTGAGTGATGCAGTGGCGTCTGAGGGCCCAAAGATCACGGGCATCCAGTAAAGGTCTTCGGCCTTGTCCCTTACGCACAGAGATTTTTCCAGTTTCTCTGAATCTTTTGATGATTACTTATAAAGTCCATAAAACATGACCAAATATAGGTGAGTGTAGTTTAAGCTCAGCGAAATTGTGATGCCTGATGGCAGAATCTTACTCACCGAGGGCTGTGAAATACCCAGTCTATCCTTTATCTCACACTGGAATATGTCAGTGGCCAGGGGTGTGTACAGGACTTGGACGTGCACAGGAATGGCGCTTTTGCATTTAGTGTCTCGCTCCAACATAGGCCCCAAATCATTGTGTAAATCCACCAATATCTGTTTTGGCAAACGGTATCTACTCAACAGCCCCTCTGTGCTCTCACCAAACTGATCAGCACGCTCTCTGTGCTCTCACCAAACTGATCAGCACGCTCTCTGCGCTCTCACCAAACTGATCAGCACGCTCTCTGTGCTCTCATCAAACTGATCAGCACACTCTCTGTGCTCTCACCAAACTGATCAGCACGCTCTCTGTGCTCTCACCAAACTGATCAGCACACTCTCTGTGCTCTCACCAAACTGATCAGCACGCTCTCTGTGCTCTCACCAAACTGATCAGCACGCTCTCTGTGCTCTAACCCAACTGATCAGCACGCTCTCTGTGCTCTCACCAAACTGATCAGCACGCTCTCTGTGCTCTCACCAAACTGATCAGCACACTCTCTGTGCTCTCACCAAACTGATCAGCACGCTCTCTGTGCTCTCACCAAACTGATCAGCACGCTCTCTGTGCTCTAACCCAACTGATCAGCACGCTCTCTGTGCTCTCACCAAACTGATCAGCACGCTCTCTGTGCTCTCACCAAACTGATCAGCAGCCCCTTTGTGCTCTCACCAAACTGATCAGCAGCCCCTCTGTGCTCTCACCAAACTGATCAGCACGGTCTCTGTGCTCTCACCAAACTGATCAGCACGCTCTCTGTGCTCTCACCAAACGAATCAGAATGCTCTCTGTGCTCTCACCAAACTGATCAGCACGCTCTTTGTGCTCTCACCAAACTGATCAGCACGCTCTCTGTGCTCTCACCAAACTGATCAGCACGCTCTCTGTGCTCTCACCAAACTGATCAGCACGCTCTCTGTGCTCTCACCAAACTGATCAGCACGCTCTCTGTGCTCTCACCAAACTGATCAGCACGCTCTCTGTGCTCTCACCAAACTGATCAGCACGCTCTCTGTGCTCTCACCAAACTGATCAGCACGCTCTCTGTGCTCTCACCAAACTGATCAGCAGCCCCTCTGTGCTCTCACCAAACTGATCAGCACGCTCTCGGTGCTCTCACCAAACTGATCAGCACACTCTCGGTGCTCTCACCAAACTGATCAGCAGCCCCTCTGTGCTTTCACCAAACTGATCAGCACGCTCTCTGTGCTCTCACCAAACTGATCAGCACGCTCTCTGTGCTCTCACCAAACTGATCAGCACGCTCTCTGCGCTCTCACCAAACTGATCAGCATGCTCTCTGTGCTCTCACCAAACTGATCAGCACGCTCTCTGTGCTCTCACCAAACTGATCAGCACGCTCTGTGCTCTCACCAAACTGATCAGCACGCTCTCTGTGCTCTCACCCAACTGATCAGCACGCTCTCTGTGCTCTCACCAAACTGATCAGCACGCTCTCTGTGCTCTCACCAAACTGATCAGCAGCCCCTCTGTGCTCTCACCAAACTGATCAGTACGGTCTCTGTGCTCTCACCAAACTGATCAGCACACTCTCTGTGCTCTCACCAAACTGATCAGCACGCTCTCTGTGCTCTCACCAAACTGATCAGCAGCCCCTCTGTGCTCTCACCAAACTGATCAGCACGCTCTCTGTGCTCTCACCAAACTGATCAGCACGCTCTCTGTGCTCTCACCAAACAAATCAGAATGTTCTCTGTGCTCTCACCAAACTGATCAGCACGCTCTCTGTGCTCTCACCAAACTGATCAGCACGCTCTCTGCGCTCTCACCAAACTGATCGGCACGCTCTCTGTGCTCTCATCAAACTGATCAGCACACTCTCTGTGCTCTCACCAAACTGATCAGCACGCTCTCTGTGCTCTCACCAAACTGATCAGCATGCTCTCTGTGCTCTCACCAAACTGATCAGCACGCTCTCTGTGCTCTCACCAAACTGATCAGCACGCTTTCTGTGCTCTCACCAAACTGATCAGCACGCTCTCTGTGCTCTCACCCAACTGATCAGCAGCCCCTCTGTGCTCTCACCAAACTGATCAGCAGCCCCTCTGTGCTCTCACCAAACTGATCAGCACGCTCTCGGTGCTCTCACCAAACTGATCAGCACGCTCTCTGTGCTCTCACCAAACTGATCAGCACGCTCTCTGTGCTCTCACCAAACTGATCAGCACGCTCTTTGTGCTCTCACCAAACTGATCAGCACGCTCTCTGTGCTCTCACCAAACTGATCAGCACGCTCTCTGTGCTCTCACCAAACTGATCAGCACGCTCTCTGTGCTATCACCAAACTGATCAGCACGCTCTCTGTGCTCTCACCAAACTGATCAGCACGCTCTCTGTGCTATCACCAAACTGATCAGCACGCTCTCTGTGCTCTCACCAAACTGATCAGCAGCCCCTCTGTGCTCTCACCAAACTGATCAGCACGGTCTCTGTGCTCTCATCAAACTGATCAGCACGCTCTCTGTGCTCTCACCAAACTGATCAGCAGCCCCTCTGTGCTCTCACCAAACTGATCAGCACGCTCTCTGTGCTCTCACCAAACTGATCAGCACGCTCTCTGTGCTCTCACCAAACTGATCAGCATGCTCTCTGCGCTCTCACCAAACTGATCAGCATGCTCTCTGTGCTCTCACCAAACTGATCAGCACGCTCTCTGTGCTCTCACCAAACTGATCAGCACGCTCTGTGCTCTCACCAAACTGATCAGCACGCTCTCTGTGCTCTCACCCAACTGATCAGCACGCTCTCTGTGCTCTCACCAAACTGATCAGCACGCTCTCTGTGCTCTCACCAAACTGATCAGCAGCCCCTCTGTGCTCTCACCAAACTGATCAGCACGGTCTCTGTGCTCTCACCAAACTGATCAGCACACTCTCTGTGCTCTCACCAAACTGATCAGCACGCTCTCTGTGCTCTCACCAAACTGATCAGCAGCCCCTCTGTGCTCTCACCAAACTGATCAGCACGCTCTCTGTGCTCTCACCAAACTGATCAGCACGCTCTCTGTGCTCTCACCAAACAAATCAGGATGCTCTCTGTGCTCTCACCAAACTGATCAGCACGCTCTCTGTGCTCTCACCAAACTGATCAGCACGCTCTCTGTGCTCTCACCAAACTGATCGGCACGCTCTCTGTGCTCTCACCAAACTGATCAGCAGCCCCTTTGTGCTCTCACCAAACTGATCAGCACGCTCTCTGTGCTCTCACCAAACTGATCAGCACACTCTTTGAAAATGCGCTCCCTTCCCGGTGCATGATTTGCGAAATTTTTCAGGATTGCGAAATAAGTCATGATACATTTTAAATGACCTCTGTATATTGGTTGTTTTTAACGTCGTCCACCCTGAGCTGCTGGCTCAAAAAATGCTAAAGATGACATACCCAAAATGAAATGAATATATCTCTGCAACTATTTAGTCTATTTGAATAATCTTGGTATCAAAAAGGTAACAGGGATTTTTCTTATGGTGTAAAAACCGGAATAAATGTCACTGAGTCAGAGTCAAAATGAAGATGGTACACAGCATTAATGAAAAATCTCATTTCCACCGAACAAAATTTTATTTTTATCCCTTTTGAAATAATTTATTTCCAATCTGAAACCTCTGAAAAATGACAGGACATAATCTCACCATTATCTGTGCCAAAGTTTATTCTAATCAAAGAAATCAGAAAAAACCTAAAGACGGTTTAGTTCAGGGATGTCTTGGAGGCTTCTCCAAATTGGCAATTTAGGCATCATTTTGGGCACTGTGCGCCATTTGACATTTCACAGGTATGAAACTGTAAAACTAATTTAATTTATATGAACCAGTCCTGTATACATTTTCCCATTCAAAGAAAATACGTACAAAGGAAATTAAGTTTGACTGCTCTTGAGGAGATTTAATATCAATAAAAAAAACAAATAAACAAAACAAAAAAGACAAAGATAAGGTAAAAAATGGTAAAAAGTAAAAACAACAGACACCCCAGCAATTATTTATATGCGCAGCGCATTCGCCACTAAGCTACCTGGCTATACAAGTTGCCAACGCCCACGCTGCAATTCTAAAGAGTGATTCAGCAAAACACGTCATGTACTCCAGTTCGGCACTTGTATTATAGTGTACAGTGAGACGCAACCGTAAAGATTACTTTGAAAATGACTCATGAATATTTTGTGGACAATTATGGCGAAAATATACTAAAGAATCCAGTTTAGCGACTGTATTTCTGCGCTCATTCCTGTGCTCTTTGAGTCTTTGTGTGTCATGTCGCCAGGCAGCCAGTGCAGAAAAAGTAAAAACAGAAATCGTAGCAAACACCCCAGCAACTACATATAAGACAAGACAAGGTGCAACCCAGTATACGGCTGGGCCGCCAAGTGCTGTATGAAAATGTGGGGCCAAGAAAAGGGTGCTAAATGAAGTGAAGCTCGCGCTGTTATATGAAGTGCAAGTTTAGTAATGAGCTGGAGTTGATAAATTATTTACAGAGTGGGTGGGGAGAGTGTGAGAGTGAGAGTTTGAGAGGCCGTTTGAGAGAGAATTCATACTTTCTTTCACATGTGATATCATACTGCCACACAAACACCATCATTCTCTCATACACACACCATCATTCTCTCACGCACACGCTATTATACTCTCACACACACCCTCATTCTCACACACACCATCAATCTCACTCACACACACCATCATTCTCTCTCACACACACAAACAAACACACACACACCCTCATTCTCTCACACACACACACCATCAATCTCTCTAACACACACACACACCATCATTCCCTCATGGACAGCACAATATCATTGTCTCACGCACGCACTATCATTCTCTCTCACACACACACACACACACACACACACACACACACACAATCAATCTCTCTCTCACACACACCATCATTCCCTCATGCACAACACACTATCATTGTCTCACACATACACCATCATTCTCTCACACATACACACTATTATACTCTCACACACACACCACTCTCTATCACACACACCATCATTGTGATGGTCCTGCCTTGCAGGCCCTTCCCCCTGTTGCATTCTTCACCACCAACTTAAGGGGCAACAAGTGTGGCTCGTTAAGGTGGAGGTGAACTGCTGTTATTTAAGGGCTGGCTGCACCTCATGGCAGCAGGATTCTGTTTTTTGGAGCTCTGTTTGTGATCATTTGTGCTACTGCTCCCCTTCGCAGTTTGTTTTATATTTTAATAAAAGAATTTTATATCTTTACTCAGCCTGTGCATTTGGGTCCCTGATCTTCCTTTTGGGTACATGGTCCCAGTCCCGGCCGGTTTCTGACCTTTTGCCGGCGGGGGAAAATCCATGACAATCATGCTCTCGCGCTCACACCATCATTCTCTCACACACACACAATCATTCTCACACGCACACACAATCTGCGATAGCTGCAGCTATCGTGGGGTTTGGAGGGCTGATCGCACAACTTTGGCAAGATTCTTGTGTAATTTCTCAGGAATCTCGCGCAGCCGGCTTACTTGCAGAGGCGCTCGAACGCTCCCATAATGCTTTATCATAGTCCCTTGTAACTTCTCGTAAGCTATACGCTTGCCGAGCCGGGAGCTCTGTTTCGCGTATTTTCTATAGCTAAACCAAACCATCGATAGAAGTTCTGTGAGATTTCAGCACTTATAAATGTATAGAACCTTGTTTCAATTTTCCTTTTACTGTAACTGTAATATAAATGTAGCCTAATACATTCGTTCAAACCATTTAAATTTCACTATTTACTCGGCTACATAACGGGGCTTTAGATCCATAAAAAGCGAAGTCGTAGAGTAAATAAGCTAGGTGCAATTTGCGTTCGTTATAGCTACTATGAGCCTACGTGTCATGCTGATGTTTTGTTGCGATGCACTTACATAGATTATTCAAACTCTGAAATGTATAATGCCTTTGCAAGTAATTGTAACATGAGACCCGTTTTTCCGACAGTCCGTTAAGTAGCAATATTAAAACTATTCTTCACTTTTGGAATGGAATTGCAATGAATGATGTTCTGTGCTTCTCTTCTGGTGCTATATTTCACTTTTTGAATAATTAGGTGCGATCAGGTATACTTCACTTTTGGTGCTGAAGCTACTCTGCTCTACGAATGGAATTGGAAAGAATAACAAGCTATACTTGTAATGTGGGGGGAAAAAGGCCACTAGATGGCATTATTGACACTTTTTTGCGCATGCCTCAGAGGGGAAAGTCCCAGAAAAATTGAAAAAAGTCTGGAAGGTGGGAGGAGGCTGGAAAAGAGTATATAAGGAGAAAAATTGAGAGAGTAAAGTAGTAGGAGAAATTGCGAGAAGAAATAGAGGAAGGATACATTTGACCAGACCTGTCACTCTTTACAAGACCTGTGGAACTCGTTTTGTAGATTTTTGCCTGTGTTGGAGCATTTTCTTGTCACATGACATCGCAACATAACAACCCCATCTCAATTACCAATACTGTAACTATCTCAAATTGGGGCCATAACAAATTGGGGGCTCATCCGGGATAGACCATTGTGTGAGCCATTTATTGAAAATCTAAAATGTCAAATTGTGAAATTGTTTTTTGAATTTTCCTATATATATATTGACAGATCAACAGCAATGGATGATTTCTTGGCATCACCAACCGTAGAGGTTTTTAAGTCTTTTAAAAAGACAGACTGCTAGAAATATGCAAATAGTTAGAGCTGACAGATGCAAAACCGGCCATGCAAAAAGCTAGACTGGCTATAGAGATTGTTGAAAATTACATTGGTGAAAATGTGTTTACACCAGAAGATCTGGAACAGTTTCCAGTGGAAAATCCAAATGTAGAAATGGAACTTAAATTAAAAATGCTAGAGATTGTAATAGAAAAACAACGAAAGTTTGAGAGAAAGAGAGAAAAGAAAGGGAGTAAAAAGAAAAACAAAGGCAGTTTGAGTTGGAAAAATTAGCAAGAGAGAGAAAGAGGAAAGAGCAGAAAGAGAGAGACAGAGAGATTTCGATTTACAGAAGTTATATAGAGAAGAAAGGCTCAAAATGGAGCTAATAAATTCAAAATGGAAGCTGAAAACAAATTTCATGATAGCCAGGAGGTAAAGCTGGTGCCTCCATTCTCAGAAAATGAGGTTGATAAGTATTTCCAGTGCTTCGAGAAGGTAGCTAAGAGTTGTCAGTGGCTAAAGGAACACTGGCCTCTGATGTTGCAAACTGTCCTCAAGCGTAAAGCTTAACCTCTTAAGCTCCAGCCTCTTTTTTAGGTTTCTGTTTGAAAATGACATACCCAAAATGAATAGAGTATATCTCTGTTTGTGTAGCGTGAAGTTTCAGAGAGGGAGACATGGAAATGTGGAGAGAGGGTTGATTTTGATATTTGAACATGAATATGCTTGATGTTTGAATTGTGCATGGTGTATGTAAAAATGACATATATGTGCTTGTAGCAGAGGCTCTCCTGTTTCATTTGATGTGTATTATGACTATATTGCTACTTAATTAGCGCGGCGTTGTAGGTATTTTGCTGCGGTGAGTCCCAATTGGGGGACCCTGGAGTTTAAGAGGTTAACAAGCCTATTTGGTTTTGATTCCTCTGATTATGAGGTTGTCATAATGAGTTGGCTCCAGAGGCTTACTGACAGAAATTCAGAGGTCTGAAGAAATCTGACAATCAGACGTACGTGGAATTTGCTAACGAGAAGATGGTATGCTTTGAACGTTGGTGTACTTCTATGGAGGTCAAGGATGATTTCAACTCACTAAAAGAGATGTGTTAGTTGAGGAATTCAAGAACTGTGTTAAGGATGATATTAACACCTACCTTAATAGGAAGCAAGCACTGAATTTGCAATCAGCTGCCAAATTTGCAGACGAATATGTTCTCACACATAAGTCCAAATTTCAGTCCAGCAGTAACAATAGATGATCCCAATTTCAGAAGAAAGGTAACGGTGATACCCAAGATTCCTCACCCAAAGACAAAGACAAATCTGGTCTTTCAAGTGTGAAAGATGACAGTGACAAAAGTGCTCTAGTTTGCAATTATTGCAAGAAATCTGGTCATGTTACGACGAACTGTTGGTTCCTTAAAGCTTAGATAGAAAAATAAAAGGATACCAAACCCAATGCCTTTGTGAAGACAAGGTTAGAAACGCCTGTTGTAGATGATCGATCTGCTAAATTGCCTGCTCCTTGTGGGGCTAAAAAGCCTGATACTGAGGAATTTCTTCCATTTGTGTCAGAGGGATTTGTGGCTCTAAAAGAGCATTCTCCTCCTGTACCCATACATATCCTAAGGGATACCAGTACTTCTCAATCACTTTTGTTGATGGACTCCTTGGAGTTAAGTGATGAGACCGCTTCAGGGGATTTCATACTTGTACAAGGTATTGAAGGGAGGACTGTATCTGTATCCCTGCGCTCAGTATTCTTAAAGTCAGATTTAGTTACAGGACAGGTAAAGGTGTACACTCCATCTGCAGTGGGTAGGTTAACTCCTTCTACCCACTGCACGCTTTCGTACTCTTTCATAATAATGGCCACTTGGTCACATAATCACTACTATCCAATCAGCGCACTCATCCTGCTTTAAGCTGAGAATCTATAACATTGTTTGTCATTGGCTCCGGGCGACCCATGTGAGGGGGTGCCTGGCCCTGGGGTGGTATGTTGCGCTTCCAGCCAATGTGATTCTGTTTGAAGTCCCTTAGCTGTGAGGCCAACTTCGCCAGTTCGCGCTTGTAATCACTCTCTTGCTGCATGTATCTGCTACGAGTTTTATCAAATCTCATCAACTGATTATGACACCTGCAGCAGATGTAAATCTCTCATTTTAGTGGCAACATGAACTGCCAGAACCATAGATATATATATTTAGAACACTAGATTGCTGATGTCATTGTATTTACATTATCCAAAGTGAAGCACCCGGCCGCAATATTGATACACCGAACTTCTTCATTAAAATGGTTTCCTATGAGGCCAATTTCAAATAAGTCGATGTAAGCGAGAAAATGCCGAGATGCGTGGCTGCCTTTTGCAGCAATATTTATTTGAAGAGCTGTAATAAAACCTTTCATGCGTAAGTTAACGTATAAACGTAAAGTAGTCACTTTAAAAGAAAAAAATCGTGTTTCGTGCTAGCTAGCTTGTCAAACCGTCCCATTGACATGAACAGACCGCTGACTGAAAGCGAACGCTAGCGATTGACAACGATCACTAGCGAGCTGCCTTGGTGTTGCAGGGAAAACATTGACTTAGGGGTAAATAGAATAAAAAACGTGGCTAACAAGCTAGCTAGCTACTTGTAATTGATAACGTAAACGAACATTCATCGACGTTTCTTTTAATGGCGATAACTTCCAAGCAATTATCTGATTAGAGGTAAAAGCATTGGTCGCGTCACTTCTCTGCTGTACTATAACGTTAACACCGAATATCATTTCGATCTTCGCTTTAGAAAGTGTGCCGCTTTCCATCCTCCGAAAAGGACATATTTAGGGAGACAAAATGTTGCTCAGCACAGCGATACCAAAATAACACCGACTCGCACGCAAGTGTTTTTGAAAATGTAATTTTAAAGTACGCGAAAATGAATGGGTGTCTACGAGCAAATTTTACTTCCGGGTGTATAGGCTCGTAGAACAGATGCTTCACTTGAGCGTACCCTATCAGCAATCTAGTGTTCTATATATATCCATGGCCACAACTCGTCCAAGTCTGTGTCCACCCATGTCAAAACTTGTCGCAAATGACCGTTTGCCGGCGATGTCACACATCGTCTTCCACGTTCGAACATGGTTCCTAATCTTATATCGCACTGACATACCACGCACAAGCATGAAAGCCCTTCGGCACAACGGTATACCCTTTTTGTGGGAGTATTTTCTGCCAACATTATTGCGAATTGTTTACCGTTTACATGTTGTTTCCGCTATTCCGTCTGCTGCTGGCGATGCATTTGTAAGCTCAGCGCTGATTAGTCCTCAGTCGTCGTCGACTTGCGGTTGCCACCTAGTGGCCATTATTATGAAAGAGTACGAAAGGGTGCAGTGGGTAGACGGAGTTAACCTACCCACTGCAGATGGAGAGTAGTAAAGGTGGGACTTATGTCAAGTCTACCTGATGAAGAAATATTTGCAGTTCCAGTTGCGTATTATCTCAAGGATGGTGTGTTGATGAGGAAGTGGCGCCCTCCTGATATCCCTGCCAATGCAGATTGGGCAGTGGTCAAGCAAATTATTGTTCTGAGGGTCTACAGGAATGAGATCCTAACAATGGCTCAAAGTTTGCCTTTAGGAGGTCATCTTGATGTTGAAAAGACTGTTGACAAGATCAGGAAATACTTCTTCTAGCCTGGACTTCGGAAAGATTCTTCCAACTATGATCATAAGGCTAGAGGCACTGAGTTTAAACCAGGAGACAAGGTCCTAGTGTCCAATGCATTGCAGGCTAGATTTTATGGTCCTTATGAAATTCTGACAAAACTCAACGATCTCAATTACATTGTGAAGACTCCAGATGTCTGGAGGCCGGGATGTCTTACAAGTCCACAAGGTAAGAGACCAGCATAATGGGCCAAACAACACCCTTTATGCACAAAAACTTGATCTTGGCTGGGTTGTAGTTGGAGAGGTCTGTCTATGTACAGCTCACAAGCCTAAGGGAGTCAACGCATACCGGAGTAATGTTTTGGAGAATGGTCGTCACTCTCACTTCAGCCCCTGTCCCAACCACCTGATTTTGAAAGAAAAGCTAACAGTAGGTACTAGCACCAAGCCTCTCAGCTCTCAAAACCTAAGCTGTTCTCATTTTTCTGACAGCCCAGTTCAGAATGCTGGAGATAGTTCACTGGGAAGCAAGATTTTCGAAAGAACAGAGGACGACAACAAGGTTGCCCCGTCCATTGAAGACATACACTTCATTCAGTTGATGGACAGGGATATGTTCATAGATGATGCCAACAGTCGGGTGACTCCCCTTCCCTTTCGCACACCAAGGCCACGCCTCCCCAACAACAGAGACCTAGCTCTGACCCGCTTCACCAGCCTCTGCCGTACTCTTGAAAGAAAGCCTGACATGAGGAGCCATTTTCTGGCTTTCATGCAGAGAATCCTGGACCAAGATCATGCTGAATTGGCTCCACCACTGCACGATGGAGAAGAATGCTGGTACCTTCCCAGTTTTAGCGTGTACCACTCACGCAAGCCTGACCAAATCCTAGTCGTGTTCGACTCCAGCGCTTCACATCTCGGTATCTCAATAAATGATGTGCTGCTGACAGGACCAGACTTAAGCAACAGCTTGCTGGGAGTACTAATGCGGTTTAGGTGTGAGCAGGTAGCCATCACAGCTGATATTGAACAAATGTTCCACAGCTTCGTTGTCAGGGAAGACCACAGGAACTTCCTCAGATTCCTGTGATTCAAAGACAACGATACCACCAAGGAAGTTGTGGAATATAGGATGAAAGTCCATGTGTTTGGCAATCGCCCTTCTCCAGCCGTTGCTATCTATGGGTTATGACGAGCAGCTGTACACGGAGAGGATGTGTTTGGTGGAGATGCAAAGCAGTTCATTCACAGGAACTTCTCCATTGATGATGGTCTCAAGTGGCTGCCATCTGCAACTACAGCCATCAATTTACTAAAAGCAGCCCAAGGTATGCTTGCCATCTCCAACCTAAGGCTCCATAAAATAGCATCCAACTCCCCAGCCGTCATGCAGGCGTTTCCATTGACAGACCATGCAAAGGATTTGAGAGACCTTAATCTAGACACTAACTCACCGCCTGTGCAACGCAGTCTCGGATTAAGTTGGGACCTAGTGACCGACACCTTTACATTCCGTGTTGCCAACAGCGAAAAGCCATTCACTCGAAGAGGAGTGCTTGCAACCATTAACAGCCTATTCGACCCACTTGGTCTTGTGGCTCCTATTACCATCCAAGGGAAGCACTTACTACGACAACTCACTAGCGACACAAGCAACTGTGATGCCCCCCTCCCAGCTGAAAAGGAGGCAGAATGGATTGCTTGGAAAGACTCGCTGCGATGTTAAGAACAGTTTGAAACCCTTCGAGCCCACACCACAGCCTCCCTCTCTACTGTTCGACAAACAAAGGTCCATATCTTTTCAGACGCCTCCATTAAGGCCATTGCAGCTGTTGCATACCTTGAGGTGATTGATGGGGAAGGAGAATGCCATGTTGGTTTCATCATGGGGAGAGCTAAGTTGGCCCCCATGTCGGTCCATACGGTTCCCAGGCTTGATTAGGTGCGGCTATCCTAGCAGTGGAGATTGCTGAGCTGGTTGTGAGTGAGCTGGCCATCGACCTCTACAGTCTGAAGTTCTATACCGACAGCAAGGTGGTGCTGGGGTACATCTATAATGAAACCAAGAGGTTTTATGTGTACTTCAGCAACAGGGTGGAACGGATAAGGAAATCCACATGTCCTGAACAGTGGCGCTGTCTGGCGATCGAGGGTATTGCATCTGGCAAGGCCGCTATTGCACACACAGAACGGTTGATGTCTTTTTTATTTATTCATCATTCTTCTGAAGTTGGGCGATAGGATTATTTCTGCGGTGAACTGAACTAAACTGCGCGAGACAGAAGACCGCAGAGGTGGCGCAACAACATTCTAATTCTCGTTACCAATGCGCATGCGCAACACTCTATATCGCCTCAACCCTTTTCCATCACTTTTATGTTGATATAACTTTCCCAAAATCACCTCTGCCGAGCAAATTAACGTTAGCGTTAGAGCGATATAACTCTTTTTCCATCACAAATGTCACGCTAACTTTTTGATGCACATCATTTTAAAGCGAATTATCTTTTTGGTGGAAAAAGGGCTTGTGACATTTACTGTATACTGGGGGATGATGGATACCCTTGCATGTCACAGCCCACCACACTTACGGGGAGCCAGTAAGGAGTGCAGTTGAAGCCAGGTTCAACAGACACCATGCCAAGGCCCGTTTAGTCGTAGAGAGAGAGCTTTTGGCATCATGAAGACCGAGTGGCGATTCATTTTCTTTAAGGCCCTGGAAGTCCACCCCACTTTTGCCGTCAAAGTCATCACTTGCAATGTCATTCAGCACAACCTATGTCTCAGGGACGGCAACATTGTTGAGCTTGGGGAGGAGGAACCTGGGCTGAATGACAAAGGCAGTGAGCTTCAGCCAGACCAGCAGTGTGGGGAACAGCTCCGTGGACACATGGCTGCTACTCTGTCAGCACCACACAACTTTCCACCAGCTCCTCAGGATCATGACTATTATTAAGGACACACATTTGAATAAAAAGCCATTCAACACATTACCAAGTTTGTTTTGAAATCCTGTTCCAGTAAATAGTTTCAATTAATATTGCTAATAAAGTTAATAATAGTTTTACTTCTAAATATAGCTTTTATATCTGCGTTGTTCGTAGGGTTGGGGGATATGGACCAAATCAAATATCACAATATTTTTCACGAATACCTCTATTGATATTGTAACAATGTTTTAGGGATGACTTTTGGTGCTCTTAATAATGAAATTTCTCATGAATAATCATCATTGATGCCTATATAATGAATAAGTGGTTAAAGGATAATAATAGAGCAACAGAAACTATCTAATAAGTTTTTTAAAAAATGTACCCCTTTTACTGTGTTCCAGCCCTTAACTCATTCCCTATGGAATAATTTTAAATAAAATTGTTGCGTTTGTACGGAATACTTTCTTCGAAAATTACACAATAAAAAGTATTGAAGTACAGGTGGCCCATAACCCCGATTTCGTGTTTTCATCGGACTGTGAATAGTCATCCACACCGCTGGCACCGCCTTACCGTAGGGAGGGGGTAGAATTCGCCGCACCGTTGGCAGTGGCCTGCCGAAAGGAATGACTTAAAATCATACCATATTACATATCTAAAATCCTAGATGATATTGAGTGTCATATCACGATATTGATATAATATTGATATAATGCCCAGCTGTAGTTGTAGGTTATCCATAAATGTCAAACCATTGGAAACCTATATAATTAGAATTTAACATTCCCAGATATTAGTTCTAAGTCTGTGTACATTAGTTAATGAAAAGGTCTTTATTATGATAGCACTTGTATTTACATTTTTCCTATGATTTATTTCAATAAATTTAACAGTCTCCCCTCCCTGGCCTCTCCTCTCCTTTCCCTCTCCGCAGCCCTTTTCTACTCCCTCTCTAGCAGCTCCTAATTTGGGTCACGCCGCTGCCTTTTTCCGGGCCCCGGCTCCAGCTCTATCTGTGGGTTGACTCTGGTGGCATTGGATCAGAGGAGACTGAAAAAGGAGAGTTCTCTGCCGAGGCTGAGGCGATCAGGCATGGAGGCTGTATAGATGCCCCGCCACCTATTGCCTCATCCATGGGAGGGAACCTCTCCCATGTTGCAGCCTTAGGCTCCTCTGATTCAGTGCCACTCCCTGTTGGAAGCTGCCTGAGCTCCTACATACATTGCAAGACATGGAATTACTGACAGTACATTGATCATGTAGTGTGAATTTACAATACAGCCCAAGGAGGTGCGTCATGCGATCAGTAACTACGAAAATGTATTTTTTTTACCATTAGGGTCATGGTAAAGCAAATATTCAAACAGTTTTTAAACCTTGTATGCAGCTCGGGCAGGACTCACCATCCCTGACAGGCCCATATCTGTCAGGCCAGCTCCATAAAATGAGCAAGAACGTCCCCTCTGGGATTAATAAAGTACATTCTATTCTATTAATTAGTGTATTGTAAAGCAATAGCAATCTGTCAATTTAAATAATCGTGTTGGTAAAATGGAAATTTAGTCAAAGGATTACTTTAGTTCTACGTTGTACATATGCATCAAAGATGAGAATTAAGTTAACTCACTCCCATCCAGAAGAACAGGCAAACCTGTACCCAGAGGAGAAGTGGTCCATCTCCCTTCTCAGGCAAATGAGTTCCCTCACATCTTCATCAGTCCCTGCAGAGATGATATAAAATTTACAATCAATATTTTTTTTTCATTCATTCATTCTCAGTACCTGTGTATTACTCACTAGCGTTGCAGGGGGAGCTGGAGCCTATCCCAGCTGACTACGGGCAAAGGCAGGGACCCACCCTGGACAGTTTGCCAATCCATTGCAGGGCGCACACACCATTCACTCTCCCACTCACACCAATGGGCAATTCAGTGCCTCCAATTAACCTGATATGCATGTCTTTGGACTGGGGGAGGGATCCGAAGCAGGGGCGTCACTAGGACTGAAGATTGGTGGGGCCCAGAGCTCCCCTATTAAACAATTACTAACCCTGTCTTGCATGCAATCATTCTCATAAATGACAAACAATCCTTCCAGGATTTTCCTGGCTTTTTCATTGTTTTATTGATTTTTTGCGGTAACTTTTTAAAAAATGGCGATGAAAGTTGCAGTGACTTGGCGATTTATTTTTTTGTCCAAAAGAAATTAGCATGGATTGGTTGAATTTGCTTTAATGGTTTCAATCGCGACATGCAACATTCTTGAGGGACTGAGCAATAGATTCACTCCGAGAACACGCCGGTACGGTACATTTCGGTACGGCAACATTAATCGGGATGCGTAATTAGGTGCATTTAAATCAGCGTTATTCAGAATTGCACACATACGTTTGAAATGGTCTTTTATTTTATTTAAACAAAATGAAAAAGAAGCGCCAGTTAAATCACTTGATGTGTAGAAAAGGTAGCGCAGATGTTTAGGGACACGAGGTGTGTCAAGAAAACACAACATTCTACCACCACCGGACCGAACTGTTGACACAAGGCAGGGTGGGTCCATGGATTCATGATGTTCAGTTAAAATTCATCACCGATCACCTGTGTGTAGCAGGAAAAAAGGATTCATGAGAGCAGCCAACGTCTTTAAAAATTCATCTGTCTGTATGATGTGCCTCTGCCCACAGCAGCCTGATTTTCACACTTCGCTGATAGGAGTGAAAGCTGACTGGGTCCATTACAGTTGTAGCTCATCCCCTGCGAGATTTTAATGCTCACCACAGTTATAAAGGGTGGTTACCCGAGTTACTATACCATTTCTGCCAGCTCAAAGCAGTATGGCCAATCCCCTCTTGTCACAGCCCTTGTGTGTCCCTGATTGGTTCTTCCCCTGTACTCGCAGTCTGCATGTGTTTTGGTGATTTCGCCTCCTGTAATTGAAATATTGGCTCATTTTCTCCCTTGCTCCTAAATGTTATCATGTGAATGCCTCGCCACTCTTGTGAAGGTCCTGTCTTCATAACTTCACATCGATTTCAATATAGTAGATTTGCTGCCTTGCTTAACATCCCCTGAAGCTTCCCGGTCAGTATGTCTCTTCAAGTACTGAGCTGATCTCTTTGGTTCTATAGTGAGGCAGCCCTGCTTCGGTGACAGGGATTCACAGAGTAGTTTCTGCCACTGGCCTGGCGTAGACAAGCCCCCACCCTCCACAGTCATTACTGTCTAAGCTGGACTGTCCCTCCGCTGTTGTGGGCTACAGTCTTTCACCTCCACTACTACCGTATTCCTGTTAATGAGTACTGTCTTGTGGATTGTGCCTTAAATCTGCGTTTGGTTCCTTGCCTGGATCATTACACCTCTAACTTCTTCGCATTTCAGTCCGCAAAACTGCAGTTCACTAAATGTTCCTTGTTTTTCCACAATTCTGTGAAAACTCTTTGGAGTGATTTATGTGAAAATCCCAGATGATCAACCATTTCAGAAATATTCAAAGCAACCCCTTCAGCACCAGTGATAATACAACAGTCAAAGTTATTGAGATGATATTTTTGTTACAATCTGATACTTGATCTCATTTGCTGAAGTTCTTGACCTGTCTGCATTCTATTTTGAATTGCATTGCAGCCTCAGGATTAGCCGTTCGGATAGCTGCATTCAGAAGCGGGTGTTCCTAATAAAGTGCTTAGTGAGTGAAAGTTGCCCTTGAATGGAAATTGCCTGTTAAGTGGCTGGACTCAATCTTCTCAGGACGTCCATCAGGCATGCAATTGCTCTGCCCATCAGCTGTTGCTGTGGTTACACTATTATGCCCATAATTCAGCCTCTTATGCAAACATGACCCTGTTCCGCTGCCTTGTGAAGGCAGTGCGGCCCTGTCCTGCTCAAGGGAGCCCAATAAAAAGTGAGGAAAAGAGCATAAATTAGGTTGGTTGGCTGCATTTCTCCTAGGACAACTATAGGGTCTGTCTTCCCTCTGTTCAACAGCGCATTCCAAGGTCATAAATTAATATGTAAAATTTATGGTATAAACCATTGATGTCTCGGTAGCAAGGATTGATTCCATCATTTTTATGTGGGGGGTGAATTTGCAGAGCATGACTGATGTTTTCACCCAGGGAGGATGGGATTTGATTTAAAGTCCAGGCTCCGGCCAATTTGTGCTTCAGTAGCTTATCCATTTTGCAGAAAGTAAATGAATAATTATGGGTGAGTATATTTAAACACAAGTCACAGAGGGAGTCGTTTTATGCAAGAGGCAAAAGAGGGCTGAGACTTTGCGGTGAATTACATGTCCGGCCTTGGAGAGACGCTCCTCTTCATTTCTCATTCACAATCTTCCTTAACTACATCTGAACCTGGAGGAGGGGTGTCTGAGAGAGGAGGCAGGTAAAACACACCTGTCAAGGACGTAACTCCAAAAGCTTTAAAACATGCTTTTTTCCTTATCCTTCACTTGTAATTGGAGGAAAATATATTATTCGTTTAATATTAAGTTCAAAACCCTAGGGGTTACACATTTCTTTCCTCTGGAGCATTCATTTGAGTGAGGTGCTTTATGGCAAGTAAAATAACATTCAGGTCTTGAATATATTAGATTTTTTAAAATTATGGTTCAGCCCTTCCCAAGGTGAGTGGAATCAGCACTGCAGTAGCCACAAGACCACAATATTTATCTGAGTCTCGGATAACAATAGATTTTTATCTCCAGACGATGAAAAATATTTAAATTTAACCCCTATTTCACAATTACATAACACAGGCGAAAAAGTGGTCCCTGAAATGACATTTTATCATTCCAAACTTGTGGGCCAGTAACGAGTGAGTCATAATGCACATCTAGGAAATCATAGGCACTTTTTGAACTTTAAACTTGGGGGTTTAAAATAATGTCAGATGTACAACAGGTGCTTCTTTCATACAAAAATCTATCATTAGAATACCAGCTGGTGCATTTTCATATATTGACTACCATGCCCAATGAGAGGTTAAATATTGCAGGAATTATAATAGAAACCTAACTCACACGAGCACAAAACCCGAGATTTGTTTAACAGCTGGGTGTTAAGATCCACATAAGGAACCACATGCAGATTCAGGGTACTTTACACAAGGGAGAATTTAATAATAGGAATACAGTTATAGTGGACAGAAAGACCACAGCCTGGAGCAGTGGGTTGGGGCATGTCCATGCCCTGGCCAGTAGGGGTGCAACGGATCAAAAAACTCACGGTTCGGATCGTATCACGGATTTGAGTCACAGATCAGATCACCAACAACAACAACAAAAAAAGACAAGACAAATATAAAATGTCCTCCATTTATCTAGTGAAACACTACTGCCCATTTAATCAAAAATAAAGACTATAAATTATATAAGAACAAATTGAAGTGCAATTCAAGGCATGATACCTTCTTTTAAACATGAATCGTGAATAAAAAACAACTTAAAGTGCACTAAGCCATGATACTACTTTGTACATGATACTGTCTCTTTAAACATGGGCAATGATTTAAAGACTAGCCTGTGAGGTACAGTTCAGGATCCACTCGCGAGAGACAGAAATCCAAAAAAAAGTATACCTTTAATGGGGTCCGAGTCAAAGCCAAAAAACACAGGAATTGCCAAGCCACAATACGAAATCCAAAAACAGTGTCAACTAGACAGGCAGGGGTCAGAACCAATAAGACAGATGAGCAGAGGTACAAAAACGATAGTCAAAAAGTCGTAGTTGATGAGCAAAGCAGTGGGTCATACACAGAGCATCCAAACACAGAACTCGTGGTCATACAAAAATGGGTTGAAATCCAGAAAGACAAAAACAATACAAAAAGGGCAATGGCAAGAATCAAAGTCGGACAGTCCAGTAGAAGAGAAACAATACTCAATGGCATACGAGGCGCTCAGCACAAAGAAGTATTGATGAACATTCTGACAAGAGCTGTGAGTGAAACGACTGCTAATACACACACAGGGAAGGTCACATGCTATACAGAAATCAGGTGTAGAGAATCAGACTAAATACAACGGGAGAATCATATGAGGGAAACCCTAACCACGAAAATTGGTGAAAGACAAAACACGAACGGGAATCACACAAACAGCCAATGACATTTAAACAGCTCCGGTCCAGGAGTTCTACGTGCACAGATAACGAGCGCAGGAGAGTGATTAAGCACGTGTGAGAGATTCTCGTTGAAGCTCAGGGAAGGACAGAAACAGGCTAAGAGGCGGAGAATAGAACAGGGCGATTGCTGTGAGGAAATTAGTCTAAATTAGTAGCGGTGCAACTTTACATATTAAACTAGAGTGCTCGTTAGTAAGGTAGCAATCTTATATACATGGATTAGTTGTGTTAGTAGACTATGATACAAAATACAAATGTTAGTCTTGTTAGTAATCAGAACAGAAAGGCGAAGGAAGAAGACGAGAATCGAAGGAATATTTTAAACACCGGAATTTATTTAAATCACCCGAAGTCAGTGAGCACGCAGACAGGGAAGACGGACTGAACTAACTAGATCACAAGACAGGGGAGACAAGTGCAATGGAACTGAGAAATGGAATGAAATAAAAACCTGAGTGTTACAATAACAAAAAAGAATAAATGATAGACAAAACCATGAACACAGAACCTGATGATAAAGATGACAACAAGGCAGAATCACAACACCTATATCCACATCATCGAAAAAGAAGAAAAGAAAAAATGCAAAGCACAACTCTGCTTATAATTTTTAATTCTTTTTCAAAAAGATATGGATGCCTACATTGTCTGGGGAGAGGATAGACCTCTTTGCAGTCACGATATCTCCTGCAGTAGAGAATACCCTCTCGCCAGGCACTGAAGTGCCAGGCACAGCGAGATAGCATCTTGGCAGTGTGGGGGTATTACACCCATAGCTTTTCCACCCTGTCAGTGGACCACCATCCACTCGAATGCTACATTTATAAACTTAAATAGCCACTGAACAGCACATATTTTGCATTCAACCTTGAATGGAATTTTGCACGATTCAACCTTTTTTTAATCATTGGCAACAGGCTAAATTTCTTGATTGTCATTTGCAGCATATTCGAGCAGGTTTAGGGTGGCCAGATGAGCTTTAAAAGGTGATGGAAGCTGCCCAACCTTGCCGACAATTAGAGGAGTTCTAATCTGAATTATCTTCCAGGAAGCACTTCAAATGATTGTCATTTATTTCTGACCGCTTGTATGTCTCAGGAAGAAATGGGACACAACTGACACACTCCCCATATCGGCAAGTTGTCTCATTTCGCTTCACGATCATCGTGATTCGATAACGTCACACCCCTAGCACCTTTTTTTTCATCAACGAATCCACGGATTATGTGCGTACCGAACCGTGAAGAGTGATCCGTACGGATAACGGATCAACGATGATCCGTTGCACCACTACTGGCCAGTGGCTGAAAAATTCTAAATTAGCTCCTCTTTTGGAGGCAAATAAGACAGCTCTCCCGGTGGCGCCCCACACTCTCAGATCCCTCAAAATGGCACACTGTCAATTAAAAGTAAAAATAAACACAAATCAACTTTTGATGCGTGTAATTTGTGATGAATTACTGATTATCTAGCAGAAGTTAGCATGAATTTATCAATATAAGCATGGTTGGACATCAATGGTCACCAGTAACCTCTCCAAAACCAAAACAGGCCTTTTTCCATGATAAAGTTCAGAATTTTGTCCATTTTTCATCCATGTCCCACAGCTGGTCATGTTATACAAGAAAAGCGGTGACAAGGGAGATTGCTGTCACTACAAGGGAATCCCCCTGCTGAGTATCGCTGGAAAAGCCTTCAACCGTATACTCCTTAAGAAACAGCAGAGGCTGGCGGAAAGAGTTCTTTATTTCCCAGCACCAGACATTTGGGCGCATTTGACTGGTTTCACGTCCGAATGATAGTGACACAGGTAATGAGTTTACTTTCAACTGGGAGCTGAGTTTTTTCAGTCTGTATTTTTCTGACCAAAGCGGACGGCAGGTTATGGCTCCATCAACTTGGCAAATATCTCATAGGCTGAGAGTGTGTAAGGAAAAAAAATGCTTTGCGTTACGTCTCACTGTTTACACTAAGCCAAACGGAATACCGAGTGTAACGTTGTTTCAATCAGAATAGTTCAGCGCTGCAGGAGACTTGTTAAGCACCACTCTCATAGCTGAGTTACTTAGCTGGGTAGCATGTACGCAATACTTAGCTGGTGTGTCAATGTTAGCTAGCTACTCATTTAACCGAATTTACAAACCATTGCTCGTTCAGCCACGAATTTCTCTGACTCAGAGACTGACTGAGCAGAGCAGATCCAGTCCAGTGGTAACATACAATGGGTGCTAAGGGAAATTACATTCACATTCCATCAAATTATGCAATTCAGTTATGTGATAAACAGAATGAGAAAGTTATTAAACTCGCTAAAGCAACAAATGCAAAATGTATTCAACTCGTTTCATCATTTTCATATAACACTCCCACTCATGTAGTATCCTCACTATCTGCAACATAGGATTTTGAGACGGTTGCTGTGGTAGGCATGTTGTTGTGATCTGTGATTCTGCATGCCATGTTAAGTTCTGTGCCTGGCCTAGCCATGTCTAGGATTTCTGTGTTTAGTGACCACTGCCTTTGGACCCTTTAACCATTCTTAGGATCATGCATTGTGTTTTTGGTAATTTAGATTTCATGTTTTATTGTTTTTTCATGCCTCAGTTTTCTATGCCATGTTTTCATTTCCATGCTTTGCACTTTGTCTCCCCTGTCTTGTCATGTGTGTATCTTTGCTCACAGTCCCTTGTCTTGCGTGCCACTCATTCGGGTGATTTATTGGTTTCTGGGTTTCAATCTTCTTTCATTATCTCGTGTTCTTCCTTCCTCTCTCTTTTACTGTCTTACTAACACATACTAACAGTTTGTTTTTGCTAATTACTAACCACACTAATCTTGTATATTTTTAATAACTTTCTAACATGCACTCAGGATAGCTGCACATACTAATTGACTAACGATCTCTCAGCAGTCGCTCAAGTCTAATCTCCGCCTCCTTGCCTATCCCTAATTATCTCTGCTGCAAGTTTCTGTGGATTTCCAGTTATACTTAGTGCTTTTCTTTTCTTTTATCTTGACACTTTAGTACTCCTTAACCGGAGCTGTTGTTTTGTACTTAGGTTTGTCTTGTGATCCCTGTCTGCGTTTTGGCTACAGCCAAATTCATGTAATTAGTTTACTCCTCATGTGTCTCTCCCTGATCATTGTTACCATTGAATGCACCTGTTCTCCCTGGTCATGCGTTTACCCCGGGTGTGTATATAAGATGTCTGTTTGGTTCACTTTCTTGTCAGATCATTCTCCCGAGCCACGGTTCTCACCTTGATTTCTCAGCGTTTATCTTTCTGACTGGATTGCCCGACTTTTGATTTTTGCCTTTGTGATTTTGGATTACTGTTGCATCTGTGTGTTTTGACCATTTTTCTGCCCGACTACGAGATCTGTTTGCTGCCCTGGTAACGATTCGGATTACATCCTGTGGATTCTGGCTTGTCTCTCTGATAGTACTATTCCTGTGTACCAGACCCATTTCTGTCCAACTACGATTACTGTGATTGCTGCCCTGGTTTTTGATACCATTTTTGCCCAACTGGATTTTGACTTTTGGATTGTGGACTTTGCACTGTTTTTCGCCCTGCGGGGGGTCACCCCCCTTTACCAATAAAACAAGCTCTACTGCATTTCCTGGTTCTCGCATCTGGTTCCTGATCGCAACACAACACACTGTATCGTGGTCAAAATCAATAGGGTCAATCACTGATGTAATAGTGACCCACCCATAAAATTTTAAAGAGATCAGTTCATTTCTTTTGTGTAATCTTGTACACAGACTTGGTGGAGGAGAAATCCAGGATTTCGCTCGCAGCTATTTAAATTCAATAACTAAACCTAACACTCTTTTAACCTGAATTAGGGATGGTGTTCCATCAGTCACATGATTTAGTCTGATCAGTCACACCAAAACAGCACTAATGGTGCATGGTCAAAAAAGATTCAAGAAACTTAAATAGGCACAGCAGCCTATTCATATGAGGTCCTTTGATGCCCCAGATGTTACTCATAATGCCACAGCATGCTGTTTGTAATTTATTTATTTAAACAGGGACAGCGTGTAATTAGAAACATTAACCTTGTATAAAACCAGGAGAGATGCATTGTGCCAGGTTTAGGAAAGCTGCTATTTTCCACCTGTAGTCCCAGGGCAGGTAGATGGGAACTCTGCACTCTTGTGACTGAGCGAGTGGGAACTCTGCACTCTCCTCTTGTGACTGAGCGAGTGGGAACTCTGCACTCTCCTCTTGTGACTGAGCGAGTGGGAACTCTGCGCTCTGCTCTTGTGACTGAGCGAGTGGGAACTCTGCACTCCTCTTGTGACTGAGCGAGTGGGAACTCTGCACTCTCCTCTTGTGACTGAGCGAGTGGGAACTCTGCACTCTCCTCTTGTGACTGAGCGAGTGGGAACTCTGCGCTCTGCTCTTGTGACTGAGCGAGTGGGAACTCTGCACTCTCCTCTTGTGACTGAGCGAGTGGGAACTCTGCACTCTCCTCTTGTGACTGAGTGAGTGGGAACTCCACTCTCCTCTTGTGACTGAGCGAGTGGGAACTCTGCGCTCTGCTCTTGTGACTGAGTGAGTGGGAACTCCACTCTCCTCTTGTGACAGCGAGTGGGAACTCTGCGCTCTCCTCTTGTGACTGAGCGAGTGGGAACTCTGCACTCTCCTCTTGTGACTGAGCGAGTGGGAACTCTGCGCTCTGCTCTTATGACTGAGCGAGTGGGAACTCTGCACTCTCCTCTTGTGACTGAGCGAGTGGGAACTCTGCGCTCTGCTCTTGTGACTGAGCGAGTGGGAACTCTGCGCTCTCCTCTTGTGACTGAGCGAGTGGGAACTCTGCGCTCTGCTCTTATGACTGAGCGAGTGGGAACTCTGCACTCTCCTCTTGTGACTGAGCGAGTGGGAACTCTGCACTCTCCTCTTGTGACTGAGCGAGTGGGAACTCTGCACTCTCCTCTTGTGACTGAGCGAGTGGGAACTCTGCGCTCTGCTCTTATGACTGAGCGAGTGGCTCGCGCTGCATTTTCAGAACTCAATGATATAAATTCTTTTAGAGGAGAAGGAGCAGCAGTATGATTAATAATCTTAAATACCAAGCAAAAACTCAATATATTATGCTTACCTAGGATGTGACAGTGGTGATACTGGCGTGCTTTTTTATCATGAATCTTAAGAGCACATTTATGCAATGATTCCAGTGGCTGTAAGGCTGTTTTACATGCCTGAGACCAACTTGTCATACAGTACAGAAAATGTAGAGGGATCATAGCATGTAAGTATTGTAGCGGTTTCTCCAATAAGCGGACGCAGAGTCAGGGTCTGGAGTTTTCGCATCGCCCCAGAGGCAGATCTTCGCTGCCATACTCATGTAAACACTGCGATTGCTTCTCAGAATGGCACAACCTCTCAGTAACAGAGCATATTACACACACATCCCCTGGATTGCTGTGATTGGCTCTCGTTAGAACGGAGTAGAGCAGCCAATCACAGCGGCCCAGGGGAAAACCGAGCTAGTTTGCACCGTGAAACGCTGCTACACAGAACACAGAGTTTTTGGGGTTTCTGTAATGGTAATTTAAATGAATGACTAGAAACGGGTTGTGACCAGTTATTCATTTTGAGGGATTGTTTGAGCTTCCCCTATTGCCAGTTCACAAGCTGCCACTGTGTAGCCTGATAATGTATGTCTCTCTAATCACAGGTAGGTAAGCAAGCAAGATGATACACACCTTTGTGAAAACGAAGCTGTTTTCACAGCTCGGTGGTTTGCAGACCTCCAGATCATGGACCCAGCAGTTTGTGAATTGTACATGGGCTTCCATAGATTTATCATTCCAAAATTCATCCTCGGTATATGCACTGACACCACAGACTTGGTACACAAAAATATCAAGAAACGTCAAAGGGGGTAAGGCAGTTTCGACGGCAGTTTCTCTCAGGCACCTCATGCGGATCCAAATTTCCGATCAACGCAATTTTTTAATGTACCATTTTCTTCCGTTCGGTAGAAGTTTGTCTCTATAGTAAGTTTCTTTCGTTTAATTGACTTCTTAGCATCGTTTAATCGGAGATGCCAAGTCTCACGCATAACACGAGAGTCTCTCCTCTTAGTGGCATTCACGTTTCTGTGTCAGCAATTATTCAACCAAAGCGCACTGAAGAAATTCACTTGCGGAATTTAAATCATTGTGCATCAAGTTAATCAGTTTCACGTTCATTCTGGTGGATTTCCCCAACAGTGACAAGGAAATCGACTATGACTTGGGAATTTTCTGGCTTGTCTTTACTGATGTTTCAAATGGTCTTATTTCATTAAAACAGTTTAAACGATGATGAAACACATACATTGTTTCCAATCCCTGAGTAAAGAGAAGCACGGGAAGTCCGGAGTCTTAATCGCTTTCCATGTTACCTGTGATGAGGTGCACCTGTATGCAAGTAAAACGGAAACTTCAATGCACAAGGATTTTACTACCGTAAGAGAATCTCATTAAGCGTTCAATGAATAAATGTAGAATACGCTGAATAAGCCTAATAAATGCGCGAGGCTTACGCGGAATGCGTGAGACTTGGCATGTCAGCGCTTTCGACTAGTTTACACCTAGTTACTGTGTCTCTTTGGCTCTGTTTTAATTTGGTCTCGCACGATATGGCCTCACAATATGGCGGCGCGCTATTGTTTACATCCCAGAATGCATTGCGCAGTGACGTCGGTTGCCAAGCCCTATGGACTTGAATAGAACGCTGACTGAAAGCGAAGGTTAGCGATTGATGACAGTCACCGTTACCGTACCGAATGAATTGATTTAGCAGTTAATAAAATTAACAAGGTGGGTAACAAGCTAGCTACTCGTAATTGACATTCAACGACAATACTTCTTACCTGTATAATATTTAAAACAGAGGACAAGTTGCTTTGTCTGTTTACATAGAGCTCCAAAAGACAAGGAGGGGAGAAGGACTTCGCTGTATTAGAAGTCAGGATAAAAAAAACTTTTCTCTGTCCCCTCGATTCGTGCTTAGCAGTGATCATTTTTGAGAGCAGTGTTTTAACGGGACGGAGAAAAGATGAAGCTTAATAAAGGAGTAGCCAAAGTTAACCAGCACTTCATTTTTACAACGTTGGCATTGGCCACATGATTCAATATGAACAATTCGGTTGATGGCAAATATGCTCAACCAGGGTACAATGAAGTGAGGAAACCAAACAGCAATTCGATAACGTATACAAATATTCATCAATGTTTCTCATAACAGTGAAAAACGTACGAGCAAATGTCTTACCAAGGGGTCATTAAAAGCTCAATCGGTCACGTTAACTTTGAAACTTTTCTGCTCGCACTTTAACCTTGACACCGAGTCACATTTTGATCTTCCCTTCAGTAAGTGTGCCGCTTTCCATCCTCCAAAAAGCACACATTTAGGGAGACAAAATCTTGCTCTGCACAGTGATACCAAAATAACACCGACTTACACGCAAGTGTTTTTGAAAATGTAATTTTAAAGAGGAACTATGCAGGATATGTAGCTTAACTCGGCTACATTTCACCTTAAACAGCTTTGGAGTTATTGTGATGGCTTAATAAATGGCTTAACTTGTTACGAGGGAGAATGGAGGCTCTCTGCCTTCTCGTGCGCGTCACTAATGGCATCTCTTGGCTGAAAAACAACTTTGCAAGATGTGGGCGGCGCCCCCGGTGTCCTAGCTCGTCTCTGTGCACTGCGACAAAAATGCACCCCGCAACAAATAATCTCATTTATGGCAGAATAAACTGCACAAATATACACGTTGTAACATCGTGTATGATATATAACATCATCTACCGCTCTATTGATTGATTTCTCGACGGCTTCGTTGTTAACAAATGCACATGCCCAGGAGGAGGGTTAGCGAAACAGCGGAAAGGCGACCGCACTCGCATAGTTCCTCTTTAAAGTAGGTGAAAATGAATGGGAGTCTATGGGAGAACCCTATCAGCAATCTAGGGTCATATATATATAAAACCAGATGTGGTAATGTCCATATTCCTGCCATGGCCTCTTCTGGTTCTAAGCCCTCCATATAAGGTCGAAAGGCACACAGAGATGAAGAAAGTTTGCAGTGGCCAATGTCAAGTGATTATGGGCGTCATCGTTTATTCGCTGCATCTGTTTCCAGGGCACTAAATAGCATTTTCCATTTATTGATACACCAACTTTTCCACCTCCCCCAAAAGTAAAAACTTTTCTTTAAGATATTTGTAAATTTTTTAGAATTTTCAGTGTTTCCATTTGAGTTTTTAATGCGCAAATTGAAAATGCAAATTAAAACAGGTGGATGGAAACCCAACTAAAGTCATCAGCATACATTATTAACTCAACTCCATTGCACAGAAGGGTTTAGTTGAGTTTGAAACTATTTACTATCACAGATTGGTAGGTTGAAGCCTCAGTTTACAATTTGGTAAAGGAGACCATCTACAATATACAGCCCCAATTCCAAAATAGTTGGGACAAAGTGTAAATTTTGGATTAAATCAAAATGCAATGACTTTCAAATCACATAAGCCAAGATGTTATCTACAATAGAACATATGTTGAAATGTTCAAATGTTGAAACTGGGACATTTTTATCCACAATATGAGCTTATTTCAGATTTTCTGGTTGCAACAGGTCTCAAAAAAGTTGGGACACAGGCAAGAAAGGGCTGAAAAAGCAATTAATATATAAGAGAATCAGCTTAAAGAACATTTAGCAAGTAATTAAGTTAACTGGCATCAGGTGTGTAACATGATTGGCTATTAAAGGGATGTCTTAGAGAGGCTGAGTCTCTCAGAAGTAAAGATGGCCAGAAGCTTTCCAACCTGTGAAGGCTTTCTTAGGAAAATTGTGGGATACTTTAAAAACAATGTTTCCCAACGTCAAATTGCAAAGGCTTTGAAGGTCTCATCATCGACAGTGCATAACATCATCAAAAGATTCTGAGAAACTGGAAAAGTCTCTGTGCGTAAGGGACAATGCCGAAGACCTTTACTGGATGCCCGTGATCTTCGGGCCCTCAGACGCCACAGCGTCACTCACCGGCATGATTCAGTCATTGACATTACTAAATGGGCCCAGGAATACTTCAAGAAACCACTATCTTATACTCTTCTTCAGTCCACCCTCCATTTTCATGGATTAGTGATTAGCGATTCCCAACAACCACGTAGCAACGCAACAACATATTGTACCTATTCAATCCGTATATAAAAAGTAATTGTCAGCAACAACTGTGCGTAGGCCTAATTCGGACTACATAATGTTCCACATTTGGCAGGCTATAGGCATATGTGTGTAGGCTCGGCGGCTCACCTAATGCGAAGCTTGTCTCGGCAGCATATGAGTTTGATAATAGCACATGACATAAAGAGGAGAATTCCGCGCGAGAATTAGCCAGGATCTGCTGGCCTGTATGGTGCCCTGAATAATTGAGCTAATTGGTGGTATATAGAAACACGGATTGGTGGTCAGCCATGAGAATTTACAGAAAAGCAGCAGAGATATCAGATTTTGGTGTGGCTAATTAAGATAATGAAGTAATTGAGCCCCTCAGAACAAAAGTTGTCTAACTCCATTTTTTATCATTTGGAGAAAACAACTTCCAAAGTTTCGACGTTGCCAAATTTAGCATGCCAGTAAGTATTTACGCCTGTCTTGAAATGACATCCTTTGAATCTTTGCTTTCATGGTCAGAAAGTATTTTGTTGTAAACGTTGATGATTTTTGTCATTTTTCTGTGTTTCGCTTAAAAACTAAGAATTTTGCAGTTAGACCACTATTGCACGACCATCTATATTTCAGTGGTGGAACTAACAATCTTCTGGCCCATTATTGCATGAATAGATTTTACCTTTAGCATGAAAAATATGGGTCTAACTCGGAAAATTAGAAGATCGGAGTTAGACCACTATTGTTTGGAGGGGGTCAATTGAAGGCCAGAACTTGGAGTGAAAACCAGAGACAGATATAGTCCTTTATGTCCACCCCTGATATAGAGCATGTACTTCAATAATATATTTGAATATATCTTTAAAGAAATCACTTGGAAAGCCCCATAAGTTTCCGTGGAATTGACTTGAGGAAACTTTAAAGCAGCTTCAACAGTCTTCACTTGTTATGCTAATCTCACTGATAGAGTAAGAAAATATTCAAAGTATTTTTTGACCATTGAAATGGCTCCATAATGCCAACCAGACAATGCAGAGTTTACCATTTGCCACTCGGTTCATGATCCAGTATATTTTAATGTTATTTGTAGTCATCTTAGCTCTCTAACAAGCTCTGTGGCTCACATAATAATAATAATAATAATAACAATAATAATATTCTTTATTGTCCTGAGGGAAATTTGTTTTCTCAGACTGTACATCAGACATCAGGTACAAGGACAACATCAGCGGGGTCTGTTGTTCAGTGCAGCAATAGCTGCAGGGACCAGGCTTCTCCCAAAGCGAGTCCTCTTACACCTCAAAGTCCTACACCTACGTCCCGAGGGCAGGGGGGTGAGGAGTTGGTTTAGTGGGTGAGTAATGTCCTGTTCTATGGAGATCGCTAGGTGTGTGATGGCCTAATTGTTCAGGTCTGAAAGGGTGGGGGTGGGGAGTCCGATGATTTTGGCAGCTGACGATCATAGTGGAGTTACTTGAAAGTATTTTTATGAAAGCAGGGAAACTGCGGCAGCATTTTTTTTTACAGTATTTTTCGTCATGTATTAAACTCTTTAAATGTCTTTGGCTGTTCCTGAGCTGGCTCTTGCAAGGTCAGTTGGTTGTAAAGGAACGTCCCATAGTATGGGCTAAGATTACCGATTATGATTTGATACTTTGATACTATACTACACAAAAGGTTGGCACAGCGGTGTAGTGGATAATACTGTTGCCTCACAGCAAAGAAGGCGCTCAGTTTGAATCTGGCCTGGGTCCTTGTGTTGAGGACAGGCTTCCTCCCTCTGTCCAAAGACATTCAAATAAGTCTAATTGGAGACTAAATCACCCAAATTTGATTGTGTGAGTGAACGGCGGTCTGGCAAACTGGCCAGAGTTTCTTTTTGCCTCTAGTTGGATGCCAGAATAGACGCAAGCCCACCCCATCCAGGCTGACCTTACAATGAATGAGTGGGTTGGATATTGGATGGATGGGTAGATTTCACAGCAATTACTTCATTTGATGCTTAACATTTGAAAATAAATCCCCCAACTATGTTTTCAATGCCCCATCCTTTTCTAGAATAAATTCACAATGCTTTATGGGCCGAATAGCTTGCGCTCAAATCTTTTTATATTTCTTAATGTATAAAACTGTGAAGCCGTGACCTTGGAAAGATTCCTGCGCTTCAGTGAAGAAAAAAAAAAACTTCAAAGATTTAAACAAAAGGCCTCTGGCTTTGAAAGAGGAACTTCAGCCTTCGGGGTCTTTGGGCAGCCACTGGATCCACTGAGACACAAATGGCAGAACTGTACTGTGACTCAATAATTCACTGTATTCATGAGACAGCGTGAGGCTTTTTCTCACTTTTTCATTCAATCTATTCATATGAGTTTTAAGCATGCATTCTCAACTTATATTTAAGTTTATTTGATACACTTTGTTTTCTCCTTGTTGAAATTGTTATAGGTAGTTTAATTGGTTGTACCAGCACCAATGAGTGTAACTAGTTCAGGCAGGAAACTGGAGAAGAGCTACATCAGCTGACAGCAGCCTGTAAGCTACCAACACGATTGGAGGAGACACATCACGAGGTCATACAGCCGTCTATTTGAAAGACGTCAAGTTCACTTACTTCTGCTGCTGTTTGCAGTGACTTTTCATGTTATGCAACATGCTGTTTGGTTTTTGCTTGCCGCCTCCACCCCAGCCTCCACCTGTTTGGTTCTGCACACATCGGGGGGATTTTGTTTTCTGTTCCTGACTATGTCTCCAGAGCAGAACTGCCGCCAAAATAAAATGGAATGCTCATATCCATTAATAAATTGTTCTATTTTATTTAAACGTGAGTTGTCCTGACTGAATTTCCTATAAGAGACATCATGGAATCCTGACACCTTTTCTGGTGGTGGTATGCGAGGCCTGCCCTGCAGTTGGTTCTAGTTTGGTTTCCTGGCTGGTTGCCCCGTTCTTCATCTCCTTTGAAGGGGACCTATATTATGCTGATCCTTCTTTTAATACATATTAGTAATGTTATAATGTTGTTTGTCCATACTCAACCCCTGAAAAGTTTCTAAACATAAGATACAGGGGTTTTGCCGTAATCCAAGAACATGATGTTGTGAACGTGATTTCCACTCTAAACAGCTCCTCCCGAGATCTTCACGAGATCTGAGCAAAACCTGATGTCAGGTTGTGCCGTCCAATTGATACAGACCTCGCCAGAGCCAATCACAGCGCTGGACCTGCCCACACCGGAAACTATTCTAGCAGGCACTAACAAAGGCAGATCATGCCTTAGTTACGTCTACACTTTTGGATATACAAAAGAAGATACAAACCACAGATCATTTGAGGTGCAGTTTTGTCAGTATCTCTCCCAAAGCTGCTTGTCCGTTTACTTTTGGACGCAAAGAAAAACACCTATTTCTCTTCCAAAACATGATTCCACCAAAAATCAGTGGGTACCTTTTTTTGTTGCTGGCAGCAAACAGCCACGGCCAAAGGGAACGTTAGCTGCTTGTGCTCAGCATTTCACCAAAGACAGCTTTGTTAATAAAGGATAATTCAACACAGGATAAGCGTTGAAGTGCTCGGAGCCACAAGCTGTAAGTAACCATATAACAGCAAACAATGAAAGTGAAGCTAACGTAATACAGGTGTCTACTGGCTAGCAGGACCGCTAGCAATAGTCAGCACTAACAACTGGCCTCAAACGCAGGCTTTGTAAAATATCTGAAGATAAATCCTGGAATCGGTCGCGACTGTCCGTGACTCACAGACACAGAAGCTGCAAGTTGCTTTTACTGCATAATTAAGCATCTGAAGTATGCAAAAGAGAACTTTGACAAACCTCAAGCCTATTGGAACAATGTGCTTTGGACTGATGAAACCAAAATTGAACTTTTTAGCCACAACCAAACAAGGTATGTTTGGAGAAAAAAGCGTGAAGCATTTGTAGGGAAGAAAATGTTGCCATCTATTAAGCATGGAGGGGATCCATTATGCTTTGGGGTTATATAGCAGCTGGGGGCCACAGGCAATATTGTGCAGGTGGAAGGTAGAATGGATTCCACCCAATATCAAGACATTCTAGAAGCTAATGTTCAAAGATCAGTCCAGAAATTAAAGTTGAAGAGAATCTGGGTATTCCAGCAAGACAATGACCAGAAGCATACCTCAAAATCCACCATGAAGTACCTCAAGGAAAGACAGATTAAGGTTCTGGAATGATCAGCCCAGTCCCCAGACTTGAATATTATTGAAAATCTGTGGAGAGACCTCAAACATGCCGTGCATGCAAGAAGGCTGAAGAATATACATGAGCTCGAGATGTTCTGTCAGGATGAATGGAGAAAAATTCCGAAGACAAGAATTAAAAGACTCTCAGCTGGCTACAGGAAGCGTTTGCAAGCTGCTATAGCTGACCGAGGAGAAGATACAAAGTACTAGCTGACCAGGTTCCCAGACTTCAGCACAAGGCCTTTTTCCTTGTTTAATTATTTATATCCCTGAACGTCGAATGGCGTTCCGGGGGTATTATGTTTTTGGTCCGACCGCTGCCACCGCCGCACTACGTGTTAACGCGATAACTTCAGTAATATTTATCAAGTTTTGCATATAGGTATGTATCATAAAGAGGAAGAACTGATTCGATTTTGGACAATTTACGATTTCTAGATTGGCCACCAGGGGCCAAAAACTGATTTAGGTTTTAACGCGATAACTTCAGTAGTATTTCAATTAGAAATTCCAAGTTTTGCATATAAGTAAGTATCATAAAGAGGAAGAACTGATTCTATTTTGGACAATTTATAATTTCTAGATTGGCCACCAGGGGCCAAAAATGGAAAACATCACTGTTTTTATCATATCTCTGGGAATATTTGTCCGATTGACCTCAAATCAAGTGCAAATGAAAGGTCATGACCTGAGGATGTGTCCCACGATGACATTATACCTTTTAGGTTCAAAATTTATACACAAGGTGGAGCTTTGTCACATAATGTCACCATTTTTGCCATATCTTTGGAACGATTTGTCCAATTGACATGAAACTATGTGCAACTGCAAGGTCATGACCTCACAACGTGTCGCATGATGATATCATGCCTGTATGGTTCAATATTTTGCCACCAGGTGGCGCTTTGTGATGGAAAATTACCATTTTGGCCATATCTTCAGAGCCATTTGTCCGATTGACCTGAAACTATGTTCAAATGAAAGTCTATTGAAGGATCGGGTAATTGGAGGATTGGGGGCGTTCGGGGATATACCCCCAGCCATCGCCTCCGACGGCATAAGCCTAGTTTGAAATTGTAAAAAGTTAAAAATAAAAATAATTCTTTCTCTAGAATGTGATGACGTGCCATGTTTAACTTTGTCACATTTGGTGTTCAGGTTTGCTTTCAATCACTTGGAGATTAATTGTAACAGACATTTAAACCAGGGGTGCCCAAATTTTTGCGCACCACTGTAATTGCTCACATCATGACAATGTCAAATTTCATACATATGGGGGTGTGAAATTCTGTTTTACTTCCACATATTGCTTGTGCCATCCCATAAACATCTTAAGTCAATCTAGGTCTTTCCACTAAACCCTTTTCCAGAACTACACCAGCTTCTGTATTCCCTTCTTAATAAAGCATGACCTGACCAACCTGTTTTGTGGCTAACTAGTGGTTTGCACCTTAAATTGTTGCTTCAGTAGTTCCAGTGCCCTGTAACAAATTCACACTTGCTTTCTAAAGACTCTGTTTGCCCTTGTGTACCCAAGGTCAAACTTCCTCTTTCAAGCAAAAGGCCTTTTGTTAACTTCTCTGTTAGTGTTGTCAGGAATAGACAATGAGAAAATCTACCCTCACGAAACTAACAGCAAAAAAAAAAAAAAAAACAACATTAGGCTGTGAAAAAGCCATCTGGCTATTTGATGTTCTTTAATATTATGTGTTTATCTGTTACCCAGGGTCTACTTGAAGAACATTGACTTCCATCTTGTTAAGGCAATATTTAGGAAAGAATTTCTCCTGGGTTCTAGACAAGTGAAAGGAATTGAAGAAAAGTCTGAGGATAACTGAGCAGTGGAAGGCGAAAGCTGGCTGGATGTGGAGTCTCATCCTTCACTCTGATGTTCGACTGTAAGAAATAAAAGTTCTGATTAAAAGATTCAGATTCAAAACAATTCTTGATTTAGGCCCTGGCAAAGGTTGATTCAACGTTCAGCATATTTGTTGTGTTCCATCAGATTATTGAGAATAAATGGCACGTAATTTCTAGCATCGCATACAAGTATTGATTTAGCTATTCCATGTTACTTGTAGAAAATGTACGGATGCGTATTCTATGATGCTGTCACAACCCTTGCTGAATCCCTTTCATTTCAAATTCAGCAGCTCTTTTGGATATATTGTCTTCTTTGATTGGTTTTGTGTCCTGCATGCCGCCCCCACCAGCTGTTCAGCTTCACTGCTTCCCTCCCTTACGTGAGTTTTGGTGTATTTATACCCCTTACTTTGAGTTTACAAGTTGCTGGATTATCACTTGCTATAGGACCTGTAGCAGCCAGTCAGTATTTCCCAGTAAAAGCTTATTGTCCTCAAATAATTTGTAACGTTTAATAATAGTAAAATACGAGAGTTCTTTTCCTAATACTGTTTATAGGAACAAGCTCCCACGCTCCTTCGTCTCCAGGATTGGGACCATGACGCTATCAATCAAACTTTAGTCTGTTCCTCTGCCCAGTTTATTAGGAACAACCTCCCAAGTTCTCTGCGGTTTTCAGAATTGGGACCACAAAGTCATTTGAGGCCTCCATTATCCTTCTTTAGTTCCACTTCTTCGATTTCAAATATCTGGTTTTCCCATAGTTGTGGCTAAATTTGTTACTTGAAGTATGTCTGTCCCGCAAGTACATCAGTGCCTCAATCCAGCTCAGATATTTTTTTTTATAATTGTGTAAGAGTCCTCCTACCATCACCCGACAAAACAAAACACGCAATTTAAAAAAATGAAATAGAAATACAGTACAACACAATAACAATCACATTCACAATGCTTTTCTATCTTTTGCATTAGTAGTTATTAGCTCATATATTCCATTTCTCATTATTCCCAACCTTCAGCCCCCCTCATTACATCCCATCTTTTGGCATAATTTACAGGTCCTGTCTCACGGGGCATCACACGCTCAACTCTACTGTAATACTTGACAAAATTTTTGAATCTCTCAATTCTTAATGCCTCAACAGATGTCAATCCGAAAATAAATAAATATTTTTATCCAAATATATATATAACTATATTACAGATTAGGTGTGTTCCTCTTGTTACATCACCCAATAGTATTTTAAATAAATCGAATTGTATACTATTATACTGAGATATCCAGCCCTGTACCTTCATCCAAAATAAGGCTGTTATAGGACAGTACCAAAATAAAGGGTCTACTGACTCCACTTCTTCCTGGCAGAACTGACAAAGGGGTGATGACTCTATTCCCCATATATTTAGCATCTTTTTAGTTGCTAAAAACATTAACTCATATTGAAAGTATCTTCTCTTTGGATCAATGGTGTATCTAACATATTTTTCCAACTTTCTAGAATCCTGTATGGTATAGTGACTAAATTCTTTATTCTTAAATAAAATGTTTTATATATATATATATACACTGTATGTTTTTTGATCTTTATTCTCTTGTCCCAATTTAGCATTTTCATATGAGGCCTAAAGACTAAATAAATGTCCTCCTGTTCCTTTTTAATTTTTGATTTCCAAGCACTTGGTAAAGCTGTAATAAGTGGATTATATTGTTGCAGTGTACAGACTGTTCCATAAAAACTAGTTAATTGTTTGTGAGACATGAGTTTAATATCCAGCTCATATTAACTTCTGAATAAACTGTTGATTGAGGACTTTTTTAATCCCTTCACTAAAAATGTATGGCTTGGACCCTACATTTGGTATTTGATCCACAGTACAAGAGGAACCAGAATCTTAATCCGACCTCTTCTTGTCTCGGCTTAATTCTTTTTTCTTTTTGCATTTGACCGGAGAAACAAGAAGGGGAGGATGGTTTGCTTTTTGATGAGAAAAACATGATTTTTTACCCCCTTAAGATATGTAATCTTTTTAAGGAGAAATATTTATTCCTGAGGGCAGTGTGTTCTTGAGCCAAGGCTATTCCTCATTTGATGCGTGTGCTATTAGTCCTGGGAAAAGTGTTTACACAGTTTTTCACGCTGAACTGGGAACTAGCTCTTGGCAGAAGCCTGACTAGGGAGCTGCAGCTTCCATTTCTGAGAGCAAATCAGCTCGTTCAGACCGTATTCAGGCGTAAATCAGCTTTGGGAAAAGGAACCTAAACCCTCAGACGTAACCATAGTCAGAGCGGCACTTACAGCATGTGCTAAAATTCAAGAAAAGGTCCATTTTTAAATAATCATGTCATACATAGTACAGACCACTGGCCAGAATCAAAGATGGATTTAAATTTTATTTACCATGTGGTAGTTCTGAACTGTACAATGGGATGTCTGGCTGAACTCAGAGTCCACACAAACTACTGCACATAACCCACTTACATCACCACAGAAAGTTCCTTTAAAGAGAATATGAAAGGAAAGTTGTACTTTCAAGGACTTCCTGTTGAACCAAAGAATGAGGCCTTTAGAAGAGAACATGACCCAGAAAAGAGAAGGGCAGCTTTCCTTGCCCTTGAATCTGAAAATCTGAACAAAATCTCATTTCCCGAGAGGAAGGATGATTTTATTTTTATAAACTGTCTGCAGCGTGCGCCGGCAGCTCCCTTCAGACCTTGAACAGAAGCCGAGCTGACAAGCAGGGTCGAAGGCTGTTTACCTGATGCTGGCGGAGATATAATGTGAAAAATGTATCTTTTCAAATAGATCAATTGTAAGGTATTCTCAGTCTGAACAATATTATAATCTCTGCTGTGAGGCTTTCAGGTGCAGCTAAGCGCCAGTGTCCTTCAGTCATTCAGAGGACGCCGAGGCCGCCTTCATTCAGCTCCGCACAGAGAAAGGAAATCAATGTAAACCTTTTTCATAAACAATGTGCGGAGCGACGACCCCCCCTCACATCTATCATCTCTGCCAAATAACCTGCGCACACACACATACATGGACAAATACAAGCACCTGCGCACACACACAATACCACACATTTATAAACACACACAGAAATGTACTAATACAAGCACCTGCACACACACACACACACACACACACACACACACACACACACATAAATATACTAATGCAAGCACCTGCACACACACACGCATACACACACACACAAATGTACTATGGCAAGCACCTGCACACGCAGTCACAAACAATACTACGAATCTACACACACTCATATAAATACAAGCACCTGCACACACACACACACACAAGTACAAATATACACATACATACATGAACTATTATGTAGACCTGCACGCACAGTCAAATATGCACATGCTCTCATACAGTTCATCTACAAACAAAAGCTTGCACATCGACCCAGATTTTTTTCGGTTGCAAATTTTTTGGGTGCTGGTTCCCAATTGTACCTTTTCTGTTGTTATATGAGTGCAGAGAAGTTGCAATATGGAAGAAACATCCTGAACCCTTATCAACGTAAACCTTGGCCAACAGCGGGCAGCCTGGGTATTAACTGAGAAAGTTGCTCACCTAATCAAGAGGGTCCAGGCTTACAGCACCATTACCCCAAGGGGGCGTTCCTGTGGGCCCTCAACAGACACAACCAGGTGACCTCACTGATTGATCAGTGACGCGATGGCTGCAGTTGAGAAAGTTGACCATTGCTCAGATGTTGGAATGGGTCGCTATGGACTGGTTCTGATTAGCTCTCCCCAGTGAATGCAAGAAGTAACTGGCAGAGTATTCCCCTCGGACCTGTGGCGCATTGGTAGCCCTGGTCAAAAGGGTGGATGAGAAATTCTTGACACCAGCCCAACTAAACATGAAGCTCCTTGGGCCCCTCCAGAGGCTCATTGTCACTTTGGGGGGCTGGCCAGAGGTGGCCCTTTGTGACCACCAGAACCGAACCTGCCACTTGCCAGTCTGGGGACAGCTGAGGACAGGGAGGGCCGAGACGATCCTGATGGCAAAAGCGAGTTCACTGGCTCATTTTTGCCCTCAGACTCCCCCTCTCATCTGGAGCCAGCACGGGGAACTCGGCATGGCCCTGACTAGAGGAAGCCTCCATCACTCCAGGGCCTAAATCAAAGTTGTGGAGGGAAAGAAGCAGTTCAAGGGGCCCAGGGGAGATGGCTGCCTCTCTCCTTGACAAGAGTTTCCTTATCGGAACCCTTAGTGAATATGAGCAAAGCAGGCTGTGTAAAAAACTCTTTACAGCTTATCATCTTGGCCATATTGGCACAAGATATTCACGACATTTGACCTCATCATTCAAGTAAAATTAAATCAGAAAATCAAATGAAGCTTTGTGAAAGTTCAGTCAGGAAGACTCTCTCTCTCGCACACGTCAACTCCGTTTATTTTATTTGCGCATGTTCACTCGTAAATCTCCGCAGTCATTGTCTGGGGCCGTCAACTGAGCTGTCAGCTGGTGTAGCAGCTGATCTCTTCTATCCAACCAGGGCACACCTCAGTCGTGTCGCAAGCCAATCGTTCTGCTGCTGTCTTTTTAAAAAATGTCATTCTCTCCACCCTAGTTCACCCATGCTGCCGTTCACTGACCCTCCTCCTCCCCAACACCACCTTACTCATCTGACCTCCGTACTGCCGCTCCAGCTCCACCAGCCTTCAGCCACCACCGCCACCAGTGTCTGGGGTCTTCGGGGGATTGTCCCGCTGCTGCTCTGAGTCGTGCTCTTGCTCCACGGGTCTCCCGAAGAGTCCAAGCGCCAAAGACTCTTCTGATTCTAAGCATGTTACCTCCACTTATGCTCAACGCATAATAAATATTTTTCTGATTTCACTTGAGTCTCTCCTGATTGAAATGTTGATGTTATACTTCTCCAAAAGGTTTGTCACAGTTATTGGCAACCTGAAAAAATGCTATGATAACCATCTAACTTATACTTCCAGTCATATTTTACATTTTACCTGTTTTATATAAGAACTCTTACCCCTTCAGACCTGATTTCTTTTCTGCTGAGAAAAAAATTTTTTTATCCAGTTGCTTTTTACTCCTCTCCAATATAGAAATGAAGGGGAAAAAGTCAATATTGCCAAGTCAATTTTTTAGTAGTATTTTTACACGACTGAATGGGCGTGAAATGTCATTAAAACTAAAGAAAAATTGAATATGATTTCAACATTTGGAAGTATGTGTCTGCATGTGTGTGTGCCGGTGTGCAGGTCTGAACACGAACTACTTTGCATGTATATGATTTTGGTTAACATAAAATCAAGACATCAGTTTTGATGTCTTTGTCAGTAAAATATCATGAACAAATTGCCATATTTTTTTACATAGTTGGCTACATGTAGTAACTGATCACACGAACAATTGGAACAGATGTCAGCGTCTGGATACTTTTATCTTTTCACTCATTTTTGAGGAGGGGCCTCAAAGCAGGTCCTGTGTGGGACAAAGCACAGGTGGATGTTCCATTTGACACAAAAGATTTTTGTTTTTCCCGTGCAGTAGGGCCTCTTGCATCTGGTAGCCTCTCTCTTATCATAATAATTTGGTTCAAGGACGTCTTCCACTTTATACTCTCAAGGAACATTACATGAATAATTTTTTAAAAAGTATAAATAAATAAATAGTCAAAGTTTAGCTATGAAATGCGCACAGATATTCCATAACTTTGCATAGTGACACTATATATTGAAGTGTTGGCTCAGATCACCCAGCACCTGATGTTCATTGGACTGGACACCGAACTTTGAAAAAATCCTGTACTTTGCAGTTATGAGATATATTCAGAGTAACTTCAAATATAATCACATTCAATTGTTAGAATCATGCTGAGTGAAAATTGATTTGGCTAAAATCAACATGAATGAATATTTACGAGGAAAAAAGGTGCAAACTCCTCCTCCTGTCAGGCATAGGAGCCATGCTGGTCTTGTCTGATGTCTGCAGTTCTTTCAGATCAAGTTACCGGTCATATCTTCATTGTGATTGGATAATCAGCACCCAATCAGTAACAAAGAATTGTACAAATGACAAAATCTAAGATTTTAAATGGCCTAGACCCAAAAATATGTCATGTCCATTCCGGTGGACGCAGAGTCTGAAGGGGCTAAAATGGATAACCAGGACTTCGCATTTTACTGGGGTATGAATATGAGTTGACACAGGCCAAATTCCCTAAGTCATTCATCACTATGGGAAGGCCATGACTACACAGAGATGATGTGTGATGAAAAGTTCTCGAGTCGCCAGTCAGGAAATGGATATTTGACCATTTCTAAACTGTTAAAAATACTCATTTGCACTATTGGGGAAATAATTAAGAAGTTTAAAGCGATATGAGATGTTAAGAATCAGCCTGTATAAGAATGTGTTTGTACACTAACCCCAAGCACCATAAGGAGGATGGTTCAACTGAAAAAGAATCAGAGCTGGAGAAATGCGTATCAGTTAAGCCTTGTGGTCAGAAAGTCTTCAAAACTGCCATCTACAACTACTATCACGGACATTACCAAAAGTTGTTTGGGAGGGCTGCCAAAGAAAGCCTCTGCTGTCAATTAACAACAAATTGATGCACGGCAAGTCTGCCTGGGATTTTCAATCGAGCTGGGTTATTAGGTCAAATGAGACTGAAATAGAGCATTTTTGCTGCAAATATAAAAGCTGGTTTGGCATAGACAGAAAGATAGCCATACAGAGCAGCGCCTCAGGCCGACTACGAAGTATGGTGCTGGACCTTTGATGCTGTGGGGCTGTTTTTTCATCCAAAGGCCCTGGATATCATATTTGGACATGAACTTTATTCGCTGGTCCTGTGCTTTGTGGGATTTGAAAGCAGCCACTGGTATCGTAGCAACACACAATTACAGAGACATTAAACACAAGGCTACCAACCAGGTGTATGAAAGAGGGGTATCGGTTTATGGGGCACTGGAACTTCTTTTGGGACAGGGGTGACCTGTACAAGTCGGCCGGGCTACTCCTGAACCAGAGAGGTTCCTTTGCATTGGGCCAGTGCATGTTGAGGGTAGCACAGGGTTATTTAAACTCGGGACTTGGGGGGAAGGCAGGTTAGAGAGTATTATAAGAAGGGAAATACAGACTGCCCTGATGGAAGCTGACAGGTGCATGCACCATTGATGATATCTTTTTCAAGAAAAAACGCATAGTGAGAGGCTTGGAGCAGCAGGCAGCTGGAAATAGGAGGGAAAGTGCAGTCCTAACAGTCTGAAATGTTTTTATTTAAATGCTAGAAGCATACAAAATAAATTCTCAGAACTTGAGGCTGTTATGATTAGTGAGAGCTATAACATAGTTGGCACTACAGAGACATGGCTTTGAGAGGAGGATGGGGGTGAATATAAGGTTATAGGCTCTTCAGGAAGGACAGGGTCCGTTATGGCAGTTCTTCACAGTTCTTCCAGCACACACAGTGGGGCGCCAGGACCGAGTTTGAGAACCACTGCTTTATGGTCTCCCAAAGTTTGTATTAGTTTAGTTTCTCCCTCACAAATGATTTAATAAACTCCATATCCCTGCAACTGGGTTGTCCTTCTCCGCTCCTTGCCCTGGAACCCTCCTTAACATCCTGGAGTGTCAGGGCATGACACTTATGATCAGAGCAGGGCTTATGACATCATATTCTTGGATTTTCAGAAAGCATTTGATACAGTACCGCATGAGAGACAAATTTTTAAATTAGGTCCATTGCAATTTGGAAGAGGTTTTTGACTGTCCCAACTTCTCTTTGATGTGTTGCTGCCATCAAATTCGAAATGAGCTAATATTTTTCATGAAACTAAAAAATATCTCACTTTCAACATCTGATATGGTGTTTATGTTCTATTGTTGGTAAAATGTCAGGTTATGAGATTTGCAAATCATTGCATTCTGTTTTATTTACATTTTACACAGCATCCCAACTTTTTAGGAGTTATGTTTGTAAATGCTACAAGTGTTTTGACTCAGTTGAGCCATTCCCTTCCAATCTCTGAAGCTGCAATCTTGAATTATAAAGCTTTATGCTGCATTCCAAAAAAGTGGGAAGTCGGACTTATCCCACTCGGATGGTACCAGCGTTCCAAGCGAATGTAAACTGCAAAGATGGCTGATCGCGAAAAGTTGTTTTTTACTTTGTTCATCAAAACACATTTTGACCTCCAGCAAACCTGCCTTCTCGCAAGCGATCAAATAGCGAGGAGAAACGGCGGCGGAGGTAAACAGCACACACTGTAAACTGCCTTCTACAGTTACATCCTCGCTGAAAGTCAATTTGAAAATCATCTAAAAATTCATTCACTGCTAATTCACTATGAGAAAAAATTTGATGGCATCTCAAAGAAACTTAATTTACCTTCATTATTGTGTCATCAATATGTTGTCTGACTCTTTCTTTATTTAACTGAACCGTGATATAAGTTCATGTAGATAACAAAAAAACACTTGATTATTCTCTGTGATAACATTGTGTCACGTAAAGTTGAGTTTAATAGTAAATAGATACAGATAAATATATTTTTATAATCGTGTAAATTATGTTTTACCATTCACGGTCGGTGTTTCCATGGGCATCACCATTTTGTCGAGTGACGTCAGATTGAAGCAACTCGATGAAGTCGGGGTAGATATTTTTTCTCCGACTTCGCGACTAGGACCTCCCAGTTCGAGTGGCGTTTCAACGATATTTTCCTGGTCGGAGGTTGGAAAACTCCGACTTCCCACTTTTCTGGAATACAGCAATAAATACGGCGACACATAAATAGACAGATTTGACCTCTGCACAAACGGGTTAAAACAACAATAATGACTTTAACTTTTAACTGGAAAAACTAAACCACTAAAACTAAAGTGACAATGCTTTTTTAGATTGGCAAGTCAAATCATTTGTCTGTGACATTTGCCATGAGGTCTCTGGACAAAGTTGTTTCTGCTATACCTATGCAGCTCTCACATATTTACCTATTGCATGATATACACGCTAGGCTCTATGGGACTGAAGTGGGGTATCACTGTCTTGCTTTGCACATTAGCAGGTAAATCTCAGCTGATGAAAGTTAGGCTGAATTGGTGAAGTCACGTCATACTTTGTTGACAGCAATCACAAACTGCATCATACCAAGTTGGGCACTCTATAAGGGCACGTTGCTTCCATCTGCTTCTGTGTTAACTAAGTTATCTTGCACTAAAGAATTAATGGCGATTCAATCAAAGCCTTATAACGCCATGGTTTACAATGCCACAGTTATCCTGCAGCTCCATAGCAAGCTAGATGGCTACTGCAGGCGTGAAATGAAGGCTTAGTATGCGCAAATATCGCTGGTGCAGTACAATTCAACTAAGCCAGAAACATAAAGACCACGCTAGCATAACTATTGGTGAAATTGAGCTCTTATTAGACTGACTGAATTGCTAATCATTTTAATGCTGTCCCTGGCGCTCATCTCATCTGCAACAGTGAGAGGCCACTTCAATCTCAAAATGCCGAGCGCAAACATAATCATGCAATCGGCAAAACGGTTTTGAACCGCCTTTTCAATTCTGATTGGTTAAGATTTATTGCGAACTCTCACCTCGAAAGCTACGGACGAATAGGAAAGACGCTGACAAACGTTCAATGGACTTCTGCACGGAGCTTCACACGGAACTCTGCTGGAGAAAACTTATGGCAGCAAGACTGCTAAACCAGCGAGCAAGAAAAAAGCGATGAGCGCAATCAATGACATGACATCAGACATCGGGGTTTGGCTTCTTTTCTTTTCATTTGAAATTGAACACATAGAGAAATGTTTAGGGTCGGCCCTTATGAATTAGGAAGGGTCCGGAAACCGGTAATACATCAATTTTTTTTTAATTTGGCCTTTGCTTAGGAAATATTTTTTTCATGTAGAGAGTAATCTTAGTGTGGAATAGCTTGCCTGTCCATATTGTTGAAGCAGAAACCTTGGGAATATTCAAGAGCAGGGTTGATTTAGTAATTGATACAATATAGTCAATAAGTATCTGAAGAGTTAGATTCACTATAGCATAGCCTAGCGGTGTAACGATTCATGCGAAAAATGGATGCATTGATTGTTATTCCAGCCGATTAAACTAAACCGATTTGTTGAAATAAATAAATACAATGAATCGCTTTGACTTCTCCAATAATCGATATAAAATGCCTCTAATCAAATGAATCACAATTCTTAAATATTATTCTTGTTTTAAGACCCAGTTTATGTAAAATGCAGCTCTGTAATTCGTAACTCTGTCATCTGCTAGTCAGCCTGTGCGAAAGCAGCACTGAGTTTTGTTATGGCCCCAATTTGTTATTACATTTACAACACAAACAGCAACAGCAAGGGATGACAGAAACTGTTTTAAAAACTTGAACACATTTAATCAACAGACAAAGACAATAACAACTAACTAACAACTAATGACCAAGATTGAATAAAAAAAAAAAGAAATATTTACAGTCCCTTTTTGTGGGGTGACTTGGTGATGTCCTGGATAATGAAAATGCTCAAACACAGGCAAAGAAATCCACAAAAGAAACGTCACAGGTCTTGAACAGAATGGCAGGTCTGGTCATACGTATCCTTCTTCTTGCAATTTCTCCTACTACTTTACTGTCTCAATTCTTTTCCTTATATACTCTTTTGTAGACCCCACCCACATTTAGACCTCTTTTTTTTTACTTTCTGAGACTTGCCCCAGACATGTCCAGGACATGTCTAAACATGACTCCAGTCTGAGCTTAACAAAAAAAAGGTAAATACTGCCATCTAGTGGCCTATATTCACATTACAGTTTCTTTTCTGCGCCCTCTACTGCATTTCACCAGCAAACATGGCAGAGAGCGGTGACGAGATGTCTAATCCACCAGCAAACCTAAAATCGAAAGTCAGGCGGCATTTTGGCTTCGCAAAGAAAAATGGTCGAATTGACAAAATATCTGCTGTGTGTCGAGTTTGTAATACTACAATTAAATACCTCGGGAACACTACAAATCTAGCCAGCCACCTTTCAGGACAATCACAGTAGCATCCACCTCGGGGGCAGCTAGTTCGGCTAACCCCTCTACTAGCGGTGACGTTGCTAACATTAAAGAGCAGAGTGGACTAGGGCCCTATGATTTCAGCAATCACGAAATCGATAAATAAAAATGGAATCTATCGATAAACGCGGAGTTTTGCGGAAATTGACATAATTTTAAATGCTGTTCGTATTTACACTCACCTGCCCCGAGTGTTTGAACGGAATATCTTTTCGGTGCCATTGAAGATCCGGGAGAAGATTTTTTTGGTTGTTGTTGTAGATGAGACCACTGATGCTGGAGACTGCGGCGTCCTAAACATCATCATTGGTCAACATATGTTGATTTCACAACTTATTTCAATTGCATTCTTTTCACAGTATACTTTTTTAAAATTGTGTCCGTGCAAATTATGACATAACGTTGTCCAACAGTGGTGATATAAAAGCTGATGCATCCTTGCTTCAGTTTGTTCATGTTTAATCATTACTATATTACATTATGTCGTTGTATATTATACAAAGTATTGAGATAACTGAACAAAAGTTATTTCAAAAGGTTATTTCTATTTAATCAGTGGAAATTTTACTCATTAACAGAAATAGCACACTATCTGTGATGGTAAAATTGGTGGATAAGGTGAAAAATAAAAAACAGAATTCCAAAAATTTAAAACGGAAAAAACAGAATTTGAGGAAAAATAAAACGGAATCTGGATAAAACATAAAATGGATTTCATAGGGCCCTAGGAGTGGAGTGGGGGGAGTGAGTGACATGACGTACAGAACCAACCACTGGCTCTTAGCACCAGCCCACTTTCTCCTCTGCCAGCATGTAGCCCATTAGTAAGTACAAATATCCAAATAGCGTTGTTACAAGGCTGAGCAATTCATTTGTTGAATTACATTTTTGTATTCAGTATAAAATATTATGCTGGCGTACTTTTATTATAGAATAAATATGTTTATGAGTAATTCTATTGTTGGTTGATTTTTTTTTTTACCTTTCAGATGGCACAGATGGTCTCCCTCGCATTATTGCTGTTTATTTCACGGAAATACAATTTCAATCAAAAGTTACTGAATCAAATCGTGGTTCGCAGAATCGAATCGAATCATATCGTTGGATAAGATAAATAATCGTCCTTTAATCAAATCGCCAGCTACTTCATCGTAATCAAATCGCTGTGAAGCAAACGACTCACGCCCCTACTGTAGTAATAGGAAAATGTTGCGCCTATTTGGGATTAACGGCTTGTTCTCGCCACTCATGTTATGTTATGATTTCAATGCCTGGCTGAAGGAAGATGTCCATATAAAGATACAGTGTATCGGGAAAAATACACACGGTTCTAATTTCAAATGACAAAAACCGCTGTCATCTGTCTTTGATAAAAACAATATATTAAATGATCCCAACTTTGCCAAAGGTTCAGCAGTATCAGGGAAAAGTTGAAATTTGTTATCACTGATCATCTGGGTTCCAACAGAGGTCAGGACTGAGGTGAAAAGGGAGTAGGATGTGCCTCAGGCGACTTGGATAAATCCGTCAGAATCAGCATGGCTCCTCTCCCAGAAAATTATGAGCCTGCCAAAATTGAATTTTCACTTGAAAAGAAATGAATGAAAGGAATGGAATATTTATATGTATATCTGTATTTGCATTACTGGTAGATATGAACAGTATATTGGACATACAGTACACACACACCCATGGTTAGTACCGGTTCCAAGAAACATACTATAAAAAAGGTTAAATATCTTACCTAAGCTATAATGCTCCCAAAGTGAGTTTATTAACTGTAGAACAAATACAACTCCATATTTGTGATGCAGTTAATAAGCACAGTGGGAACATTAAACTATGTGGGACATTTATGTGAATTATAGTGTTTATTTTGTCTCTATTAGTATAACACTATTATGATGTAGTGAAATGACCCTGATTCTCTTGGTATTTACTCACTCTACTGTTAAAAAGTTGCATGCTAACTATAGATTAGTTTTGGCTGAGATATTCTGCCCATGAGGCTGAAATCTGGCTAAGGGATTTGAATAGGACATTATTTCTGTTCTAAACTGCAGCAGATGCTCAGCAGATCACCCAGTGAGTACAAATTAGGGCAGTCATCCACACAAGCGCACTGGTAAAGCTCAACTTTCTCTCAGCTGGATCATTCATCACAGACCTCAGAGATGGGAGGGACCCTGTTTTTCTGTCCTTTTGAAAACTGTCAAAGGTATGGCCGTACATTTTGTTTATTTGCAGCGGAGGCTGAGGGCTCTTAATGCAAGAGCCTGACACTAGCTTTTTTGGAACTGCTGCCATGAAGGCCCAGTGACAGATGTGAAGAGGCCATTGAGTCATGACTTCATAATTTACCTGTTCCTGTTTTCACGGTTAAATCAATATTGGCTTGTCCCTGTCAAGGTCAAAGGCTAGCCTTCGAGCATGGCATTTTCTCTTCCCGTTTTTCATACAAAATGAAATAAATTGTAGCTAAAATAATTAAGCCTTCAGTTCCACTCACGCCATGGCAACAACTGACAAACGGCACCATAAAGAATTCAAGGTAAATGGCTGAGAACAGAGCTTGGCCCTGGATTAATAACTTTGACCTACCAGCTAATAGCAATTACACACCCTGCGCAAACTGAGCCACAGCAAAACTGGACTCACAAGGGGAAAATGCCAGCCAGCATTAGAGTCAAGGTGTCAATAAAATGTTTGAACAAAATCCGTCACATTAAGTTATAAAAACAATATTGGGACTCATCCCATAAAATAACAACTGAAAGAAGATGCGGATGGTAGTTGGATCCCTGAGATAATGGATAAATCTTCCAGGTTTGAAGATTTTGTCTTGGGAAATAAATCTTTGCTGCAGCCATTACGTGTACTGAAATGCCAGGGCAGGAGAATTTGCATTTGTCTGAACCTAGTGGTTAGCATATGAAGCAAAAGCTTGTTGGTCCCCTGTCTATGCTTCAGTTTCAAATGTGTATGGAGATTAAGATTTAGGGTTCAGCTTTAAGGTTTGAGAAAGGGTCTCATATTTGGGTTTCCATTAGCGTCAAAAACACAGATATTGCATGATAATAAAGGATGTATCAAAGGATGAACCTCATGGTGCATTTTCCAAACACAAACTGCCATCTAAAATATTGTGATCAAAGTGAAACGGGCTCCCTCTGGTGATGACAGGCTGGTTTCAAGAAGAAGTGATTAAAAAACATCAAAGCATGTAAAATTAAATTTGCCTCTTAATTAAGAGCCAAAAAAATCATGATGTACTCTAAATGGGTCACAGTCTACAAAACTATGGAAGAAAGATGGTAAGACCAGCTTGAGTGATAACAGAAAAGATAATGTGCCAGCAAGGAGCTAGGGTGGCTTTTACAAAAATTCACTGTGGGAGAGGCTGTGAAAAGCACAGGGCATCCAACCAGTAGGCCCTCAGCAGAACACACCTCCAAGTACCCCCCCCAACACACACACGCACACACAAACTCTCCAGGTATTTACTTCTACTAATAGGAATCTTGCAATGCCCATGTCTCTGAAATGTGTGTGTGTGTGTGTTTTTTTGTTTTTTTCAACTTGCATCAATTGCCGCATCGAGAATAGCAAGACTGGTTAAAATCAGAGGAGTAGTGGACAGTATACGCAGGTATATGGAGCACACCCTTCTCTGATTCTGTCAATTTACAGTATAGCCATACCTTAAAAATACTTATTGAAATTCATGGGATAGTACATCCACTTTCCCTTTTGTGATCTATACCCATTTCTCCAGGGACCAGGACACCACTGATTCAAATTGCTTAACGTTTCGGCGACACCGTTGAGACCGATAAAAGCCCATTCAAATTATCCTTTGATAACTCAGATAAAAAAAATAATTGTTTAATAACACAAATCATAAATGTTAAGTTCGTCTAGAAGATTTCCAATTACAGACGTTTTAACAAATCGGTTTTTTTTTTCTTTTCGCAATTCAAATTATTCTGCCGGGTCCGAGCTACTGGCTCCCTCTAGGCGCGCGCATGGAGAATTAGTGGGAGGAGCCTGGGAATATTAAAAAGGATTAACCCTTTGAGCGCTGGACACATTTTCAAGGAATTAAAAATGTAGTAATCCTGAGCGGTTGAAAACTTATCGGGAGAGCTCTTTTAAACAAGTTGCCACATGATAGCTTTACAACATGATTTTGATATCTGACATCATTAGGCGACTATAGTTGCCCGCGGCGCAGAAAGGGTTAAACAAGTTCCCAAATGGGAGCAAGGAAGTATAAATCCACAGCCGTGAGTGTGAGCCACCGCCGGTCTCGCCACGAAAACAGCCTCAGCCTCACGACGCAGTCGACAGCACCAGATGTAGAGCAGCATGGCTTACTTTGATGGCTGCCATTGCCTAGGAGACGGAAGGCAGAACAGCATCCTCTACAACATTCTGAAAAACGACAACCGATCGGAGCATCATGTGCACAGACGCCCGGGGGTCGCCCTCAAGCAGCAGGCTTGCTCGTGTGGTTCCAAGAGGAAAGTGGTGCTCCAGTGCCCGCAGATAACGTGCAAAGCCGCCTCGGCAGTTCTGGTAAAGACACTGAAGTTCGTCAAGAATGTTCCCTGCTTTCGGGAACTGCCGGCTGATGACCAGTTGCTGCTGGTGCGGAACAGCTGGGCGCCGCTTCTGGTGCTGGGAATGGCTCAGGACAGGGTTCACTTTGAGACAAGAGAAACAGCTGAACCCAGCATGTTACAGAAAATCCTAACCAGCGGACACAAGAGACAAGACAGTCCGCAGGAGCAAAGTGACCACGGCGTGTCCCTAACTGACATACAAGGCATTAAAGCGTTTCTCACCAAGTGCTGGGGACTGGATATCAGTACGAAGGAATACGCGTATTTAAAAGGAGCTGTGCTCTTCAACCCAGGTCAGTTCTTTCCAGTCGCTCTGTGAAATCGCGAGTGTCGGTGCTGATGAGGGAACATTTTTTTTCCGTTGCGTTCAGCCGAACTTCCAGCTGTATGTGGTTCTCCTGTTGCTTTTCTGTAAAGTCAGCTCAGGATGTTATAATGCAATGCATTTGCGGCCCCCATGAAACAGACCGCTGTTAAATGCATGTGGTAAATAAAAAAACACTAGAAAGTAGCCTAGTTGTAGTAGTGGTAGTCGTCGTTGTCGTCGTCCTAGTAACACTCGCGGTGTTATGATAACAACATTATTGTATTATCATTCTATTTTGGACCCCTCACGCCGTGCGTTAAATGGCACAAGGTATGAAATGTTGACAAAACACTGATATCGTTTTAAATTGGACACCAGAATAGTAGTTATTTCCAGACGCTTTAATACCGGCAGCTGGACATCCCCCTCAGACGTAAAATGTGAGAAAATCGAAGCCGCAATCCCGTCAGTAACTATTGTCTCGTCCTCTTTCAGATCTGGAAGGTCTGTACTGCGTGCACTACATCCATGCGCTGCAGAGCGAAGCCCACCAGGCTCTGAATGAATATGTGAAACTGATTCACCGAGAAGACCAAGCGAGATTCGTCAAATTGTTCATTGCGCTCTCCATGCTGCGGTCCATCAGTGCCAATGTCGTCGCCGAACTGCTCTTCAAACCAGTCATCGGAGCGGTGAACATGGAGGAAGTTTTGCTTGAGATGTTTTACGGGAAATAGCCTGATAATTTGGACTGAGGTGGGAGTCGAACTGTGGGGTTGGTGACAGTGAGTGGGAACACAGATTCTGCTTTCCCAAATAACTTATTTCGTTTTACACCTGCTATTTTTGCATAGGCCTACTAAAATTCTAATAAAAACTAGCCTTCTCTGTTAATTTTTCGTGCAGCCTGAGTTTGTTTAAAACACGATCCAAAATCAAAGTGAAACACCAACTAGGCCTGCTGGACTTGTCCGAGGAAATAAATTTGTCTAATTGAAAATGAAATTAAACCCTTGAACGCTCTTTCAAAAACAAACGCCTGCAGAACACCAAACCTAAATTCCACAAACTAAAATAAGATTTGAATCAACTCTGTTCACACTTTCACTGCAAATAAATGACATTAAGCTAAAATATAAAGTATCTTTGAAATTGTGCGTCAAATTTATTCCACTTTCAAAGTCCGAATCAAAGCAAGAAAAAAAAAATGAGTGTCCTGTTGTACTAACATTTGGAAGGGTGTGTAATAATGATTTTCTGCAGATTTGTTATCGACACAAGCGACCCTATAACACCATGCTATAAAATAAAAAATATATATATTTTGACTTGCTGGTTATACTGTATGTTGCGCTGCATTGTTAACAGCGTCAGGGTACACATACAGATAGATGCAACACTGCATGCTTGGGTCACATTTTGATCCCAAGGATGTTTCACGCCTGTGGCAGTGACATATAAATTTATGTCCCATGTGGTTTTGTCGTTCCGGACAATTACAAACAAAACACTGTATCAGCCCCTTTTGATGTGGTATTGCAAATTATCTTGGCTGCTTTACGCGCCATCTGGCGAATGCTGCATTCAACACCCAGGAGAACTTTCTCAGCCTGCCAGGAAAATTTATACAGGTAATATAGCTTTCAGTTTTGGGGACGTGACAGAATTAGGTGTCAACTCACTGACACTTGCATCACAATTCAATGTAAATAAGCTGTACCTACCGCCAGAGTGAACAGTTGGAGAACTTTATGTGGCAAATACGTCCACATGGTTGATAATTGGTGTAGTTTATGTGGTACATTGAGTAAAGTGTTTAGAACTTCACTCCGTGAGAAAACGTCAATTCCATGACAGTTTCATATATATATTTTTTTATATTTTAATTTAAAAATAATGATAAAAGATTTTTCATATTTTGCAGGTGTACTAACCTACAAGTACAAGATTGGGCCAAAAAACTTTTAACTCGTAATTCATTATTTTGGCGAAACTGACTTTGAATTTCCCACTAAATAGTGATTCACTTATAAACAGCCATTTTAAATGAGAATCTGAACTTAGTTGCGCACCTGAATGTATTTTGCTTGACTGGCAGTCAACTATTCATCAAAAGAAATGGTTTCAATAATTGCTTCTAAATAGCAACACTCCATGGAAATGTTTCTTACTGCGACTGCAACGTTGTTAAAATGCAATTTTTTTTTTGCAAAACTGCTTGTCATCCCCTGACTGTTGGAAGCAGGTTTTGGCGAATTCGCATCAGACGCTGCTGCTGGTGCCATGTCTGTGTCATGTTAATCTGAGGGCTTGACCTGTGCAACAAACTGTTTTAGAAGTGGGCTATTTCAGTAAAATAGTCTCATAAAAGTCTGAATTGATGCTTATTCAGAGAAATAGAGGAAAAGAAGGCCTCAGGAGCAAAAAATGGAATTCACAATTAATAAAAATGGGGGGGTGGGAGATATCAAGTTTGAAAGAAGGCAGAGGCACTCCAGCATAATGCCGACTCCACCTTGATCTTTGAGGGGTCAAGACATCAGTTATTGAGAACATAAAATAATCAACTTGACCCAAAGGGGGCAATATTTGACCACAAACAAGGAAGGCGAACCCTTTCTAAGAGCAGTGTATCAGTGGGAACATCTACAATCTCGTCCTTATCCTACAGCTTGACGTATCTCTGCTATAAGAGAGATACACTTTTTTAAGGAACTGAGATGAATGCAGTCAGCAAAACTCTGTAGTTTGCAATCATGAGATTGCCTAGCTGAAAATTCCAGCTTTAACAAGCCTAAACTGGTCAAGCTGGTTAAAAGCTGCATTTTGCTCTACCAGCTTAACTGGGTTTTACCATCTTCGTCCAGCAATTGTGACCACCTTTGTGCAGCTATCACTTGCTAATGGTGTCGGAAAATACAGTTTAGGCTATCTTAAGCCAGCTTAGAATTCTGGATGGTCCTTGCTGGAATGTACAGCAGGGAAAGCTTTTGTGGGCCGCTCGCCTCCCCCCTCCCCCCCCCCCCCTCTAATGGATTTGACGCTGAAACCATTAAAATACAAACGATTCCTTTGACATTTTACACTAAATAGTAGCCTACCTGCTTGCTGCCAGGAGTGAGAGATTTGACCACCAAATTCTTTCCCCTTGTCCCATTACTCGTCCTTGTACACCTCAAGTGCGCTTACCACATAGGTGTGCAAGGCTACAGGATGTCCTGTCTTTCTAATGTTGTTCACCTGGCATACTCATGAGCGCTCCCAACGGTCTCCTGATGTGCCCCTCCTATAAGTCCGCATCAGACCACAGTTTGCTGAAGACTAATACCCATAAAACAAGTGTTACCATGAAGCCTTACATGATTCAGCAATCATGTCCGAGTGACGTGAGATTGAACTACGCTGTCCAAGCCAGATTTGCAGGAATGGCGTATGGAAGTCTATCTTAATTTTGCTCTGAAGGTAGTGATTTACCTCTGTAGAAGTGCAAACCTAAGGTCTGCAATTTGAGTCCACACTTTTTGTAGTCGCAAAAGTGTGCACTTTGAGGAGGACTGCAGGGCGTGCAGTGGGGACAAGGGGATGGTGTTTGGAGCAGGTTTGCCAGATATCACAAGAGTAACTCGCTACCCAGGTAAAAAGCTCAAAGAAAAGCTATCTTGGGGGCGCCCTGGTGGCCCATTGGTCTGAGTGCGTGCACCATAAATGCTGTGTCCTTGGGCTCGATTCCGGCTTCGGTAATTTGCCGCATGCCTTCCCCATTCTTCTCCCCAACTTTCCTGTCTGTCTCTACTGTCTAACTGTCCAATAAAGGGGAAAAAAAAAAAAATCCCCCTAAAGAATAATCTTAAACAAGAAAAGCTAGCTTGCTCAAAAAGCCTGCATTGCTGTGGAGAAGAGTGGCAACACTTTTTAGTCTTGGCCTTACACGTGCAATGATGCTCTCAATTTTTCTTAGCCATCCCGCAGTCAATCTGTTTGAATAGTTTCAAGCGGGATGGCAGCAGTAAATACACTACCGGCCAAAAGTTTTAGAACATCTCAATTTTTCCTGTTTTAAGCTCTGCTGTGACGATAGTCAGCAGTCAGCGGAGATTTTATAATTCCGAGTCGCCCGGTGTCCGTCCCTCCGTCTGTCTGTCCACCCGGGGTCAACTTTTCACTTCAAATTTTAACATCTCAAAAACTGTCTGATAACTTTTTTTTATTTGGTGCGAGCCTTCTTTATGATGTTCTAAATATCCCCTGTGAAAATGAGAAAATTCTACGTCTCGGTTTTAAGGAAATTTTATCATTTTGGACTTAGAAAATCAGTGTTTGTGCTTATTTTTCCTGTCTGTCATTCATCAGAGCAGCAGCCAACAGAGGCGCCAGACCTCCTCATGGCATTGCTGTGTGTGTCAAAAAGCCACATCTTTTACTTGGAAAGATTTTATATTCAACTCCCGAGATGGAGTATTCAATTGTTACCGTCATGAATGTTGAACATGCAATAGCCTAATACAGGTTGTACCTCTGTATCGAGGAAGTAAATGCACACATCAGTTGTTGAAATCCCACTTGGAAGACACCATGTTGACCATTGATTTAACAATTCCATACATTGTTCAAGGGGATTTCAAGACAGATTGAAAGTCTGACGCAAACAAGTCAAAGATAAGTGACATTGAAAAGATCCTAGATCGCAAGCAGTTGGTCCAAGAAAATAACACTGTGTATAACACAACCAATGAATGACCTTGTATTTTCCAATATTCCACACTGTAATGTTGGAGTTCTTGAGCTCATTCATTCAGATCATACAATAGTTACATTATCCTGATCTACAAGTACTGAGGTTATGCAAAGGTATCCCATAGGGATGTCACCTTGCAGCTCTGTTCAGTGTGATATTCACGAACACCAAGGACCCAGCCTTTGCATGCCCCAGGATCTGACAGGCCATCACTGTGACAATGTTATTCACAAGCTCTAACCTAATCTGTACGAAGGGGGATGGGGGTATTTGCTGGTTGTTAGTATTGCTTGCTGGTAAGATGATTGAAATAAATGATTGCAATTTTTAGTGTGGTTCTATTGTTATACTGCATAAATTGAGACACCAAACTGGTTCACAGCATTTTCTGGTAACCAAATGTGTCATATGTGTTCATATTACAATAGGATTTCTGAAATTAAAGGAACTCTCTATTACTGGGTACATTGACACTAATTCCATAGTTCTGTACTTGTAAACTATGTCTGCGCCAAAAATTCCCATGAAAATACAAACTGTGATAATTGTAGGCTTGGTTTCTGATGGCAGACCATTATTTTCATCCAGTTTCTGCCCCGCCCACAATTAGGTCCAACTTCCCTGGGATTGACACATAAACCTGCTGACGTCATGTAAAGAACGGTTTTTCTATTACTGACTATGGGACACGAACTGCAGTAGATTTATAAAATTGTTATCTTCTGGCGAAATTTCGGGAAACGGCGGAGCAAATGCCTACCAGATGCACTGTAGCAGGTTATAGTAACGTATCCAAAGGAGGAGTTAGCTTTCACCGATTTCCAAAAGATGAAAAATAAGCAAAATTTGGGCGCCTCGGGTGAAACTGACTCCGGAAAAATGGCAAGGACCAAGCGACAGTAGTGCGATTTGTAGCGACCACTTCAACGATTCCGACTTCGAGGATAAAGAGTTTTGGTCTGAGTTCGCAATGAAAAAGAGGAGAAAAATCAAGCCAGATGCTATCCCGAGAATCAAAAGTCCAAAGTCCATTCGAGGTGAGAAGCACCGAGGAAAAGGGGGGAAAGAAGAGCAGACCGGGCACTGAAAAACGGAAGTAAATGAAGGTAGGCTGCTAACGAACAATTATAACCTGTTGTCTTACGCCAGCGCTTCAGCAGGACTTTTGCTTTAGACACTATAGGGCTTAATAGAGCGCTGGCTGCGCCTAGCACTTAGCAGGCTTTGGCTTGCATTCCACATGTTTTACGCCTTCTCTTTGCCAGCGCTCTATTAAGCCGCTTTCACACCGGACGCGAAACGCGTGTATTCGCGTCTTTGCATTGACTTTGAATGTAATCTGTCGTACTAAAACTTTGTTTCGCGTCCAGTGTGAAAGCTCTTCCCCCTAGCTGCTGCTGCGCGTCTAGTTGCATGCTAACGCTGTGTCTTGACTCTTGTCTCGTATTCTAATCTTTTTCTCTTCCTCAGGTCATATTATTGTTTTACTCTAGCCTGACCAAATGCCGTAGATAATATAAGGAGCTTGTTGGATGTCAGCTCAGGAGGGCATAATGAATGAAGTAAAATCGACATCAAAGTGTAGCCTAGCACGCAGTTTGGCAAACTTGCGAACAGCTGATCGAGGAATTAGATTTTCATAACAGTAATCTGGGTCATACCCTTTAAAAACGTGGTACTTATGTTGTTATAAATGGAGAACCAAACACCTGAATAATGTGTTTAGCAGTATCTTTCGTAGACGGTGAACGTGAGTGAACCACGGCTCCCTAGCCTATATAGCGCGTGTCTGATTGCCCCTTAAGAAAACTAGTGTAAAATTAAATAAAAAGATACATATTGCCAATTTTTCTTTTGCTCATAACCAGTGGCGTCTCTGGAAGGGATAATTGGTGGGGCCCGGACCATGCCTTTGCGTCAATGATTGTTCCTGGCTTGTACTAGGTCATTTCCGTAATTAACACGTTTTTCAATTTTGAATAATCCTCTGGCAATCAAAATCACAGTTCCTCTGTCCATGAGATCTATTGACGACTAAATAATGGGATAAATTCAGATCAGAAAAATTATTTAGGCCACTCAAAATTTCTTCAACGGTTTATGAAAGACAAACTGCTCTCAAACGTCTGCGATACCTTTTCCACACATCAATTGATTTAACTGCCGCTTCATAATCATTTTGTTTAGATAAAATAAAAGACCATTTCAAACGTCTGAGTGCTATTCTGAATAACTCTGATTTAAATGCTCAAAATTACGCGTCCAGATTATTGATTGTCGCCGCACCGAAATGTACCTTATCGTACCTGCATGTTCTTGGAGTGAATCTATTGCTCAGTCCCTCAAGGAAGTTGCACGTCGTGATTGCAACCATTTAAGCAAATTCAACCAATCCACGCAAATTTCTTGCGGACAAAAAAATAAATCGCCAAGACATTGCTACTTTAATTGTCACTTTTTGAAAAAGTTACCGCAAAATATAAATAAAAAAAAACAATAAAAAAGCCAGGAAAATCCTGGAAGGATTGTTTGTCAATTATGCAAATGATTGCGTGCAAGTCAGGGTTAATAAAAAAAGTTGTAGTTGTACATACTGGCTATGCAGCGAATTGGTCCTGAGTAGGGCTGTGCAATATGACGATATATATCGTGCCACGATAGAAAAATGGCTCTATTGTTTATATCGTTGTGTTACAAATCAAGTAGTTTCCGGTAATTTATTATGGGAGTTTATGAGCATAGGTCACATTAACTGACTGCCTAACATCCAAAAACTATAATTTGTATATCAATTACTCAGCTTTAGATGTCTCGAACGGACAAAGTTGTTTTTCACCTGGCGCAACTTTATGGCCACTGGGGAGTTTTGAAAAATTATCCTAATTCCTTTTCTCTGGAAGCAAATGGGGTAACCCAGTAGTAACGGCAAAACTCCACAAAGCGTCTGTTGACAAACTTTGAAACCATCGTCCAACACATCGTCCAGTATAATCCAAGTCTGCTTTGTCCGCTCGTATCCTCAGAACTCCAGAAACGCAGTACAGAAATTTTGCTATGTCATGATATATATCATTATCGGGATATCAGGTAACCTATATCGGGATATAAGATTTAAGTCATATCGCACAGCCCTAGCCCTGAGTTCTTTATATGACGTTACGCTGATAGGGCGGCATTATCGATTGTTGAGATTAAAAAGGGGCGTTCCCAGGGCAAGTAGAAAGTTACCAATTACTCCAAAACGGTTTGATATTATGGGAAATGACTGCCATGTTTTTTTCCTGGATAAAAATTACACTGAGAGAGCCTGTTTGTGAAATTTCGCCCTCTTGACGCTGTAGTTCCTTTAAGTTATGACACGGAAATTTCAGTCATCCTCAGCGGAGCTCTCTAGGCTGACAGGCCTCTTGTTTATTGAAAAGTATGCCGTTCCAGTCCAATGAATAGCTTGAAATGGGACAAAGGTAAGTGATGAACTGCCAGAAGTTTCAAACAAAAGGTGAGGTTACCCAGGTTTTTTATACACCGTCAACTAGGTGAAAGGATGGTTCCTCAGTGTGTGACATCAACTGTCAAACATGCAGGAGGAAGCGTTATGGTCTGGGACTGTTTTGCTGGATCCAGGGTTGGTGACTCTGATGTTAATACTTTGTACAACCCCCTTTTGCCAACAGCACCTAATCATCTATAATGTTTCACAAGATGGGAGAATACAGAAAGAGGGATCTTCGACCAGTCTTCTTCGCAAAATCTCTCTAAATCATCCAGCGACCTGGGTTCTCTCCTCTGCACTCTCCTCTTCAGCTCACTCCACAGGTTTTCAATGGGGTTGAGTTCTGGGGACTGAGATGGCCATGGGAGGAGCTTGATTCTGTGTCTAGTGAACCATTTCTGTGTAGATTTGGCCACATGTTTAGGGTCATTATCTTGCTGAAAGACCCAGTGATGACCCATCTTCAGCTTTCGGGCAGAGGCCACCAGATATTGATTTAAAATGTTGTGGTATTTCAAAGCGTTCATGATGCCATGCACCCTAACAAGGTTCTCAGGGCCTCTGGAAGAGAAACAGGCCCACAGCATCACCGATCCTCCCCCATACTTCACAGTGGGCATGAGGTGCTTTTCTTTGCATCTTTTGTGTTCCGCCAGACCCACTTGGAGGTGTTTGTTGCCAAAAAGCTCTATCTTGGTCTCATCTGACCAAAGCGTACAGTACCGCTTAGCGAACTCCAGAAGTTTGCGGTTATGATTGTGAGTGAGAAAAGGTTTTTCCTGTGTATGCCTCGCAAACAGCTTGTTGGCATTTAGATAGCGCCTGATGGTTGTTTTGGAGACTTTGTGACCCCAAGATGCTACCATTTGTTGCAATTCTTTAACAGTGAGCTTAGGAGAACTTTTTATTTCTCTCAGCATCTTCCTCACTGTCCGTGGTGGCAAAATAACTTTGCGTCCTTGTCCAGGCTTGTTTACCACTGTTCCAGTTGTTTTAAACTTCTTAATGATTCCTCTGACAGTAGATATGGGCAGGCGCAGGCGAGTAGCTACTTTCTCGTAGCCATTGCCTGACTTGTGAAGGTCGACACACATCTGCCTTACTTGAATGGTGTGTTCCTTTGTCTTTCCTATTATGAAGAGTGGATAAGAGAAATGGCCTCTGTGTCACGTCATATTTACACCCCATGGAAACAGGCAGTGATGAATTACTAATTAAATGTTCATAGATACTCTGATCAACTTTGTAAACTACTGTAGAAATGACAGAAATACTTCAATTACATTTATTTCCTAGGAATTGTTAGGGGTGCCTATAACTGTGGAACAGGTTATTTTTTGAAAATTAACTATTTCTTGGTCAGTGGTTTTTTTCCCTTTAAATTCACTTGAGTTGAAGGTTACATTTTTCTACAATTTTCAGTGTGAGAGTATGTTTCTGCAATAAAAATTGAATTTATTTTAAGGCTTTTAACATATCTTAGCCAATAATTCTGGAGGGCGCTGTGTATATATATATATATATATATATATACAGTCACTTTGAAAATTATTCATACCCCACCTTTTTTTTTTCCAAGATATTTTTTTGACAAATCAAATTTATTCTTGCACAAATGACACAGTAAGTTGACATAAGGCTGTAAGAATTACAGTAAACAATTTTTTGGAAAATACAATACTTTTTGGTATTTTAATTGACAGATTTACAAAAACTGCCATGTCCGCAATTATTCATACCCTTTTCTCAGTAATTGATGGCAAAGCCTTTATTCACAATTACAGCCTCCAAATGCTTCCTCTGGTTGATCACAAAGTTTCTAGATGTTTCCATGGGGATTTTGGCCCACTCCTCTTTGGCAAACTTCTCCAGGTCCTTTAAGTTTAAGGTTTCCATGACATGACCTTGGTCTTCAGTTCCCTCCACAGATTCTTGATAGGATTGAGGTCGGAGCTCTGGCTTGGCTGCTCCAAAACCTCCACTTTGTTGTCCACTAACCATTTCTTGACTGATTTTGCCATGTGTTTAGGATCATTATCCTGTTGGAAGATCTATTTCTGCCCAAGACCAAGTTTTTCGACGGATTGCTTGATGTTTTCACTGAGGATCTGGATATACTGGTCCTGTTTCATAATGCCATTCATTTAACCAAGGTTTCTGGGCCCATTCGCTGAAAAGCAGCCCCAGAGCATTATACTACCGCCACCCTGTTTGACCATTGGGACAGTTTTTCTTGGGTTGAACACTTCACCTTTCTTACGTCACTTAGACTTCTCCAACCCAGACACACAAGAATTGTCTCGCCTTCGCAAAAGCTCACGTGGATGAAGATAAAAGCTTCTGGCAGTCAATTTTATGGACAGATGAAGCAAAAATGGAGCTGTTTGGGCACGGAGATGGGGCTTTTGTTTGGTGTAATAATTGAAGGAATTTTGAATAATTTGAAGGAAATATTATATTATTATTGATTAAATATTATGGAAATATTAATATTAATACATATTTTTTCACATTGTTTTTGCCCATTATCCTTGACGTATTTGCAAAAGAAAGCGGGGAACATTACAAAAAATGAAATAAGATAAGATACACTTTATTGAACGCCGTGGGGTAATTTGTCCTCTGCATTTGACCCATCCTAATGTTAGGAGCTGTGGGCAGCCACAGAGCAGAGCCTGGGGACCAACCCCAGTTCTAAAGCCAGTGCCTTGGTCAGGGGCTCTGGCAGGAGTGTTCCTATAAATATGAAAGTTGTATATGGGTCATTCCATACTAAACTGTGCAAATGTGTTACAATAGTGATGAAAACTCAAATACACCTTTTCCTAGGTTTTTCATTGCAGTAGTGAAACCCCATCCATGGGCATCACAAAGAAGTAAGAAGATAAACCGTGTGATCACTTCATTTCAGTGACCCCATAATGTACTAAGGTGGCAGGCGTTGTGGGTGTAACGGGGACACAAAACAGATATTGAATTCCTGAAAATCAGATACATTTCAAAGTCAATTATTTTGTATGATAACTGGCCTCAGTCTATCAGTAACATTAATGGACAATTATGGCCAGTCAATGTTTTTCATGTCTATTGTCCTCAGTGTTTGTATTCCGTTCACCTGGCTTCAGTGCAAAGCATTGTTAAAATTTTGCAACTGGTTCCCTGTTGCCCTAAATCACCAAAGGAGTATAATATTTTATTCGCAAGAGGGCTTTCATTCACAAGAATGTGAATGAAATAACATATCAAGTGGCAAAGTAGGGTCATTTTCTCACGAACTTCAGTAGCATTGAACTCCTTTCTGTATCCACTGACGTCGCCATCTGCTAGCCATAAAATATAATTCAATTTTTTAGATTTCCATATCGGCCTCACTTTTTAGATCTGGGTGCTGCATCCATCTTTTTATACAGTCTATGCACAGGGCACGATCTATGCATATTTCTTCATGTTCTTATGGTTGTAACGCGATATTAAGAAAAATTCTCTTTTTTCAATCACTATTTTTTAAAGCATGGTATATATGATTGTCTGACACCTTGTGAAATTTTGATGCAGGAAGTGAGTACCTTAGTTTCTCATGGTCATCTTTATGCCATTTGCATACATTATGAAAATTAACCCACATGTCTGGACGTAAAACGCAAGGAATCAGGACGCGACTGTTTACGCCCACGACGGCCATTTCAAATTACATTTCTGATCAGATGAATCCCGGTAATTTAGTGCAGCCAATTGAAACCGTCATTATGGGTATTTCTCTGCAATATTTCATTTTATTTTGTTTCGAAGTATCAACAGATATGTCATGAGCATTTCATGAAGTTGGCTGCCAAATTTTCAGATGGAGTTCATCCCCAGAAGGTCATTCCATATGACGTCAACCAGAGGTCCCCGGGTCACCAACTCAGATTTGGCTCAGATTTATTTCAGAAGTACCTCTACATTCATAATGAACACATGCAAAATTTTAGGCTCTTACTTTAAGGAGTTTCCCAGATATGGTCCCTCAAAAATCAGGGGCCATGCCCCAAGCTAATCGCGAACATTAATTTAAACAAATGAAGTTATGATATATACATTTATGTGGATAAAGTTTCATTACCATGGGTAATTGCCCACATAGAGAACTTGCCAATCCAAAATTGGCAAAAAAAAGTGACTTTTTCAGCTAGGACCCTTTTCAGGGTCTCCTAAATATACTACTTTGTCTTGGGTGTGGAAACAATTTAGAATTGATTTACTTGCTTATTTGGTTATTAATTGTTTATCATTGCTTGCTCTTGATTTAGTATTGATTTTCTTGTTTATTCAGTCATTAAGTGTTTGTCTTTTCTTGCTCTTGAGTGGCCAAGGTGACCTTGGTGATGGCCGATGATACACGTACAGACTGAGCCATGCCAATCGCTGTAAAACAGGAGGGCCTGATGTCCGGGATGTCGTGTGCCTGCTTTTTTACTGATTGCCTTGCTATGGGCTCTGACACCGCGGTCTCGTATCGGGTCCATTTATTTTTCACAACTTCCCCCATCACACCCAGAGCCGGCCCGATTTCCTCAAAACTATTGGCGACCATCAGTTTGTTTCGATGCCCTGGGCTGGACATGTCGTATATGTGCTTATAGTTTCGAAAAAGTCAATGAGGCGCTCCTCAAATTCCGCCATTTTAATATTGCTTTTGCAGATCTCCTTCATGATTCTGGTAATTTGGTGAATATCTGGACTATAAACTCAATACTGCCCTCACGATTTCCCATGGTATTGCTCCGTTTCATCCGTAATCGTAAGCTACCCAGCTTCGTGCAAAATGACGGACGAAATGACCGGACAGTACGAACGAAATGCTCCGTCCGTCTCCGTTTGCATATTTCATGTAGGGTATGAATGGGCCTTAAGCCGTCAGCTCCGCCCCTCCACAAATGAGCACAGATCTATGTACAAAAGAATAATACTATTAACAATAAGGGCCTTTACACATCAGATGCCTTTTTTTTTTGTGCAAATAATGCGCACGAAAAAAATGGATTGATTTTCGCCATCCGTACGATTTTAACTCAGCTGTGCAAAGTGCCAAACAACGCCCTTTAACCGTCACTACATTCGGAATATACCCAGCTAACACACATCACAACGAGGTCGTGACAACGTAAACGGACGACCTTAAATTCGTCATGGCAACGTAACTGCTTACGTTGTGACAACTGGAAAAGTGGAATTCCTGGATTCGTCGTGGCGACGTAACTTCGTAACGTCAGTTCACCTTCTGCAGGTCGTGGCAACGTAATTTATCCAAGTCAGCCAGTTGGTAACCTTGTAGTACCTCATTGCGGTTTTGCGCGATGCTTGCTCTCAGCTCTTCCTTTTTTACGTTTATTGGATGGATTTCTCCTGTTTAAAAAGCATTTTCCCTGTAAAACTTAGCAAGCGTACTTGTATTCACCTTACCAAATGAAAAAAATTAAATAAAAAATGAATAAATAAATGACAATCAACTTGACTAACATTGGCACATGCTTAACTCTGCTCAACTGAGAGCACAAACATTGTGAGTGAGTTTGAAAACAATCAATTTAATTCACCAGAAAATGGTCCTTTAGACCAGGATTACCTATTTGTTAGCGGCTTAGGCCTTAAAGAGAATGTTACATGCATACTGTGCGTCGCAAAAAAACTGTGAAACACCTCAGTGCAAAATCTCGCATTTCAATTGATGCCAGTTAATACATGAATGTAAATGTAATATAAACTGTATTTATTATGTTTATTTTTAAACAGAATATAATGTTTTAATATACAATAATACTACTTTAATGAATTAGTCAGACATGCATTTTGCACCACAAAGCATTTTATTAACATTAAAAATGGAATATAAAGTCTGCAGAAGTATCCAACACTTGCCTTTTTCATGACGGAAAACATCAGTTCAGTTTGGCACAACCTTACATTCAGACGGAACCTGATTAGTTGGGTGGTGTATTGTAGTGTATAATAATAAGACAGGTTCAGAATGAGCCATCAGAGATTTCAATTGAATTCACCAGTTTCAGAGAGGATGCCCAGTCAGTTAATAAAACTTGAGGCAAAAACTCAATTATAAAAACTGTAACTTTCCAAAAAAGTAAAGGATCAAGTAATAACAGATTTACAGAACAATGTTTCAGTCTCTGAACCGCACGGGGAACAGTCCACATAAAGCAATGAAAGATGCTTCATGGGTCACTCCATGTCAAACCAACACAGGCTTCCCAACAAAAACAAAAGCATTATATTTTGACATTTTAAAGGCCTGGTGTGGTTCAGTGTTAAGGTTTGGCTCTAAAGTAGACAGTAGATGTTGAAACCATATTCTGTAAGAAAGAGTATGACCTGGAGTTTTGAAACAGACCGTTAATTTCAGGTACATTTCCCCACCAGTATAAGACGGGCTCAAACTGCATGAATTTTCAGCCGATGTATCCCAGATTCACTCCTCCCAACTAGGGATGTCAACATCTACACGTGTAAACGGTTACACGGATAACAAATCGTAACCGTTTAGAAAAATCAATAACCGTGTACAAGTCATTTTTTCCTCCTCGTTCATTTCTCACCAATACATATAGTCGCCTATTTTTAGGGGTGATAATGTTGCCTGAAAGCTTCAGATAATAACATTAACTAACAATACCCTTAAATGTTCCCACTAGTGCAGTTATCCGCAACAGATGCATGGGGCGCAATGTTACCTTGATATAAAAATAAAAAAAAAACCCTGCAGCCACAGCCAGTGTCGCGCCACATCAAGAATAGGCTGCGGAGGACTTGAGAAGAGCGCTGCGCTCATCATCTCCTCCATCTGCAAATATAGTACAACTGAAAACAAAACGGTTAATGGCTTGTTATTTTAGCCTATATTGTTGTGTGTTGTTGTACGTTATATTGTTGGTTGATGTTCTGTCGACTTTTCACGACCTGATCACACATCCTCACGTCTAAAGAGGAGGAAGAAAAATTTTTTTTCGCCAATTTTAGTGAATAATTGTGTCCCCCTCTACTTCTTAAACTTTGTGGATATAAAGGTGAAGTTTTCTCCTCTCACAGCGCAACTGCGATATAAAAAGCTCATAAATCTCCGAACGTGTAACCGGGTACAAGTCGGTTAGTAGTCCCGTGTGCCCGTGTAGAAAAAATTGTACACGTTGACACCCCTTCTCCCAACAATCACAGAAATCTGGCCTTGGACCTTGGTCAGAGCTGATCTTCAGCCAAGATTATCTGGTAATGTAAGGAGTTTACAGATCCAGTCTTATGCCTCCCAAACTGCTCATACACTCATCAGGACAGCCCTGATAATGTCAAACATTTTTGATATTCAATTCAGGATTTAGAATGGGAATATTCTGTCAGAAAATAAATTTCAACACCCCGTTGAGGGTTTAAGAGCTGACGGTATCAAACAGCAATGGTAAAACCTTTTGTTGGAGAACAAATAAACTGCGTTGCCCACTTTCCCGAACCGCTCCCTCATCTTTTAGTCATGTAATTTTTCTTTGTTGCTGCAGACTACAGCGCATATCAGAGCCAGCTGTTCCATCTCCATCTTTATTAAACATCTGCCTCCTCACGGTCACCTGAGCTGTGGCATACACCAGCTCTCAGGCAAGATGATCTTAATCATAACTTACACAGTATGATGCAAGTTTCAAAATGTGCAGTTCAAGCTTGTTTGCAAATTGAGAGGAAAAAAATTGTCGAAGTTCACCTTTTTCTGCAGACAATAACACAATTTCAAATCAGTGAGGATTTTACATCTCCTGTTGTCTGAGCCCAGCTCTGAGGATCAGAAAAGTCATGGCAAGCAAGGTCATGCGTCCTGCAATTCTGGAATCCCTGCTGAGGATGTTCATTCAGCTTGTTTGCTACACAGCAAATAAACAAGCTGCAGACATGACACAAAACAATTTTTGTTCATTAGCTGAACATTTAGGCTTTATGAAACACACCTCAAACTATGGCAAATTTTTTCATAAACAAGTAGAGGAAAAATATGGCATCACTGAAATCTCAGGAAAAATTAAGAATTTGTTTATTGCTCCACCCTGGGCTTTTCTTATGGCCTGAATTTTTAGGGGTATTGACTTCACTAAAACACTCCCGACAACATTTGGGCATCCTCCTGATGAATTGGCAGATGATATCCTGAGGGACCTCCTCCCAGACCTGGATCAAGGCATCAGCGAGCTTCTGCACAGTTTGTGGTGGTACTTATCAGCGTTGGAAGCACTGATACATAGCATCCCACAGGAGCTCAATTGGGTTTAGGTCAAAGGAACGAGAGGCCAATCTATGGCATCAATGCTTTTGTCATCCAAGATCTGTCTGAATACTGTGACCAATGAGGCCGAGCATCATCCGGCACCAGGAGGAACCCATAACCCTCTGCACCAGCTTTTTTTTCCACTCCAATTTACCTTATATTTACAGGAGGCAACAAATAAAAAAAATCCTGACTTTTCCGGAATCATTAGTTATTTTAGCTGCTTTACTGTTTCTATCCAATGAAATGGTTAATATTGGTGAATATAATGATGAAGGAAACTTACCTTTAGCTGACTGAAATGCTGAAGGTCCTTAACGGTTTAGAAAAATATACGTTATGGAATCACTGTCCTCGAGAGTGAACTTCCCGGCACTGCTGCTCCACAATTTATAAACTACTTAACCTCATTTAGACATGTATTTAAAAGTTTGTCAAGTTAAGTAACTGAAATACCAACTGACAACGTTGCCACATGATCTAATTAACTTACCAAAAGGGCACGAATAGTTTTTTTGCCAGTTCCTTTTGTGTTAGCTGGATAGAACCAATTCTGGTGTCTTATTGCTCAGTTAGCCTCGCAAACTAATTTACCAAAATCTGTGCTGCTTCACAAGTTAACGAGCGGAGAATTTCACTCGAGGCACTCCTAGAGTGCAAACCTCCACCAAGGCAGCACAGTTGTAATCTTGCTGAGTGAACATGGCTCTTAAAAGGTTCATCACATAACTAAAGTACATTTCCCATGTCCCAGTTCGCGACATATTTTTTGCGCATATCCAATATCGCATTGGCTGAGAGCGTGAGGTGCACGTAATACTTTTTCTAAACCAATTGGTAACATTAGTTTGTTACCCAGCCAGCTAACATTGGCTAGCTGCTCAGTTGACTGAATGTGCAAAGCGTTGCTTGTTCAGTCACGAATGTCTGTGACTCAGAGACTGGGTAAGCAGAGGGATGTAATTAGCGCAGTGCTAGCATGCATTGGGTGCTAAGGGAAATTACATTTGCTCTCCATGAAATTCTGCTATCCAGTTTTGTGATAAGCAGAATGAGACAGTTATGATAGTGGTTGAATAAATTTGAAACATCTTAAACCCCTTCTCAGATCTAGTTCTACTCCCGAAGGCACCACAACTAGTCATTTTTTTCAGTTTCAAAACACGAAATGCAGGGACATAGTAGAATTCCTTAGGAGGTAATACAAATTGATCAACCTGATGGAGACAAAATGGATCTACGTGTCACATGACCAGCTTTTTTCGGTACCCCCTATGTCGCTACTCTCAGAATAAGAGCCAATTCATAGTCGACGCAAAGGCATGCGAACGCAAACGAATCAAGATGCATTGCGATGCATTGGCCACCATGATGTGTCTGATTGTGTACAGTAGTCCAATTTTTCAATACTCGACGCAGCGACGCATGTAATACCATCCGCCGCGGGTGCTAATATATGTAATGTACTTAATATCCACTTTATAGCCTACAGAATAAAAAAGACTGTATGAAACATGGCGGGTGAGGAGGAAAGGTTGTGTAATCTTGTGCTGGTGCACCCGCATTGACACCATACCTCTGCTCCCATCATCAAACAAGATCGCCCTAGAGAATGCATGGAATTAAATTGGCATCACCATGGGCAAGAACATAGAAACTGTAAAAAAAGATTGTAAAAATGTTAGGGATAAATTTGCCAGGGCACATAAGAAGTGGAAGGCAGCGTGCACAACCCCAATTGCAAAATAGTTGGGACGAAGTGTAAATTCTGAATAAAATCAAAATGCAATGACTTTCATGAGCCAATATGTAATTTACAATAGAACAAAGATAACATTTTGAATGTTGAAACTGAGATATTTTACATTTTTGTCCACAAAATGAGCTTCTTTCAAATTTTCTGGCTGCAATAGCTCAAAAAAGATGGGACACGGGCAAAAAATGGCTGTAAAAGCAATTAATATATAAGATAATCAGCTGAAAGAACATTTAGCAAGTAAATAAGTTAACTTGCATCAGGTGTGTAACATGATTGGCTATAAAAGGGATGTCTTAGAGAGGCTGAGTCTCTCAGAAGTAAAGATGTCCAGAGGCTCTCCATCCTGTGAAGGCTTGCGAAAAAAAATTGTGGAATACGGAATACTTCAAAAACAATGTTCCTCAACGTCAAATTGCAAAGGCTTTGAGGGTCTCATCATCGACTGTGCATAACATCATCAAAAGTTTCAGAGAAACTGGAAAAATCAAGGCCAAAGACTGGATGCCCGTGATCTTCGGGCCCTCAGACGCCACTGTTTCACTCACTGGCATGATTCTGTCATTGACATTACTAAATGGGCCCAGGAAAACTTAAAGAAACCAATGTCTGTAAATACAGTCCATCTTGCCATCCACAGATGCCACCTAAGTCTCCATCATGCAAACAAGAAGCCATTGTTGAGCATGATCCAGAAGCGCTGCCGTGTTCTGTGGGCCAAGGCTCATTTAAAATGGGCTGTAGCTAAGTGGCAAAGTGTCCTGTGGTCAGACGAGTCCAAATTTGACATTCTTGTTGGAAATCATGGGCTTCGTGTCCTCCGAGCTAAAGAGGCGAAAGACCACCCCTCCTGTTATCAGTGTTCAGTTCAAAAGCCAGCATCTCCAATGGTATGGGGATGCATTAGTGCATATGGTGTGGCATGTTTTAAAAAGCACCAAGAATGCTGAAAGGTATATAAAGGTTTGAAAGCAACATATGCTCCCCTCCAGATGACATCTACTCCAGGGATGGCCTTATGTATTTCAGCAGGACAATGCAAAAGCACATACTGCATCAATTACAACAGCATGGCTTCGTAGTAGAAGAGTCCATTTGCTGAACTGGCCTGCCTGCAGTCCTGATCTTTCACCGATTGCGAACATTTGGGGCATAATTAAATGAAAAGTCCTTCTAAGGAGACCCAAAATTCACCAGAACCTGGAAGCCTGTATTCCTATTTTGGAATTGGGGTTATAGAAGTGGTGCAGGGCAGATGGATTTTGGTTATCCTAAAATCTTGAGGCGAATGAGTTGGCTCAGCAAGCACATAAAGCATGGGATTATTGAGCCCAATTTTGTGGTACGTAGACAACCAGTCAGTCAGTTTTGAGTGTGTGGGTGAGTGAGTGAGTGAGTGAGTGAGTGAGTGAGTGAGTGAGTGAGTGAGTGAGTGAGTGAGTGAGTGAGTGAGTGTGCGTGTGCGCGCATGAGATAATTTAATTTTAGCGTTGTCTCTAGGCAATGCAATTTATCCACATATTTGCACATGTGACATGCATGCATTTTATGTCTGTGTTGGCACTTGGTGAGGGAGGCGACGTGGTTGAGGTTGAGGAGGTGGAGGAGGAGGAGGAGGAGGAAAGCGCTCAGGGAGATCAGTCAGCATCTGTCCAACCCGCCTCATCCCTGTCCCAGCCCTCTACCCCATCCCCAGCATCACCCTCACCTCCCCCCACCATCCCGACACCTGTGGCTCCGACCTCTACCTCCCCGTCTCACTCTCCAGACACCCTGGCACCCGTGGCTTCTGCCCCTATGCCATCCTCCTCCTCCCACCCCCTACCCCCACATCACCAGCCGCATGTAGGAGGGGTCCTTGTGAGTTTGCCCTCCTCGAGAGGCTGCAAGTGGTACAGCAGAATGACGAAAGGGATTGGGAGAAGGAGAGAGAGAGAGAGAGAGAGAGAGAGAGACAGAACAAGAGGAGCAACATTCATTTCACATCTTGCAATTACCTGTGCACTTTTTTGCAAGGTCTCCCACAGGAACAGAGCGCTATATTGATGCGGGACATCAAACAACTGATGCGGCACTATGAACCCTTGTAGCCTGTTATAGACAGTTGTAGAATCGATTGTTAATGTTATGGATAGGCTATATGGCTTCACCATTGCCTGTAGTTCGTCAAGTGTTTAAGTTGGCTAAATGTTGGCCCATCTCATGTCCAGTTCCGTTAATATATGGGTTGAGTTGCCTATTGTTTTAAATGTTGTTTTTAAACCTACTGTTTTCAGTGCAGATGTGACATAAAGCTGTGGATTATATCCTATCATCATTAGGCAGTTGCCCGTGAAACGAACTTCAACATCTATTAGATAAAGATACGTTCAGTAGGCCTAGACTATTGTTTTAAAGTGTTTATGCAGATGTGACATGATGGTGTTATTGTTAAATAAAATAAATTAACCCCCTTTTTCTAATCCAATGTCTGTGGATTATTACAGGCTTATCATTATTGACAGTTACCCATTAAACCCAACAGGCGCAAAAAAATTTGCATAAAAGCTTAGGTCTGTTATGCCAGTGTTTCTCAACTCCAGTCCTGGGGACCCACTGCCCTACACATTTGTCTGCCAGCTCAGCAATGGCATGATTCAGTCAATCAAATCCTAATCATCAGTCTCTTGCTAAGTTGAAATAGGTGTGGTAAACCAGGGCTAGTACAATCATACATGATACTTTGGCAACTTTTTGAGTTAAGAAACACCATTTAAGAGGATTTGCAGGTTGACAAAATTGAAATTTGATGTCAGAGCGACAATTCATTATTTAAAAATATATTTTCATAATTACCTCAAGCTCATGGGACCAAACATAAAATATTTTCTTAATCTTTAATTCTGGCCTCCAGATTTAATGGATTAGGGTATTTCATGAAATAAGAAATGACCCACATAGTGAAGTTAGTTTTCTGTTTACTTTTATTGCAACTTGTTCTACTTAGTATGCTTGAGGTTAGGTCATTGTAAAATGCAGTTCTTAATCGGAAAGTTTAATGTCTTCATTGGGGACACCTGATTCAATGAACTAAGAGACTGACAATTAGTATTAGCTCATTAAGTGAATCATCCCACTGCTGAGCTGGAACACAAATTTATAGTGCTGTGGGTCCCCAGGACTGGAGTTGAGAACCACTGTGTTATGCAATGTGTCATAAGTAACAAAACAAAATTTGCATGGGCTATAGTTTAGAGTGACATCAATTTATTGGTCATCAGTGCAACTCAAACGTAGCAGAGAGAGCTGGTGGGCGAACGCGCCAGGCTCAGATGGGAAAAAGTCAGTCAGCTGCTCCGGGACGAGTGCTGCTCTTCAGGAGTGGTATCTGTCAACTGCACACCGTGGCCCGTAAACCAGATTCCGGTCCCCCTTGACTTGTTCTCTCTACTCTCCAGGCTGAACCTCGCCGGTGTCAGTGGACGAATCCACAAAGGTGTTGGGGATGTTCCTGGCACGTTCAGTGGACGCCAGGAAGTTGCGGAGAGTCACACATGCCTACACAATCTTCACTGCCTTTTCAGACAAGCTGTCGATCGGACGGCTGAAAATCCTGAAGCACGCAGTCAATATGCCGAAGGCTTTTTCAATTACGCGTCTCGCCCTGGCTGGTCGGTAATTGTAAATGCACTTCCTGTCCGGCAGGTTCGTACCTTAACTGAGAAAATAAAATATGTGTCATTAATTTTATGCAAGATGTAGCTAATTTTATATTGTCATGTAGAAATGTCATGTAGAAATGTAATCCTGTTTCCTTTCGTGCAGTTCTCGTGTCCCATTCACACTGACTACCTTTATTTCACACTGAAGTTTTTCAATTTCATATTTCATATATACTAAATTATGACTCAAGCTATTATGTCAGTGTGAGTTCATGCAGCTATTGAATGGCTGCAGTGGTGCACAAAATGTAAGTTTGCCCAGACCGGCTATATTATTCCCACAGAATTGTGCACATGGGCGGGCTGTTTGCTCTCTGTTTATTTATGGAGAAGCCACCCGCGCGCGCTCTTCCTTTCTCATGCGTTATTTCATTTAAATGTTATTTAAAACTACATTAGCTAAACACAATTTTAAAGCATATGAAGGCCTAAATTAAAATGATAACATGATTGTGCTATATGGCTTGCTAATTAGCTTCATTCTTTTTTGCTCACCTGGGTCGGGTCGGATTAGATTCTCCTGTAAGGGAAAGGCCTCATCCCCCAGGAAGACAACAGGACTGGGCGTTATGGTGCCTGGCAGGAAGGCAGGGGCATGTAGATGGAGTTTTCCCTCTGCGAGTCTGGGCCCAAGGGTGCTGCGGTTGAACACCCCTCCATCGCTCTCACGCCCGTATACATCAACATTCACGTGCACTAAGCTGCAGTTTGCATCAGCGGCAGCAAACAGGTTAATCGAAAAACAGTCCTTTGTAATTGAAGTAGTCGCTGCCAGATTGTGGTGATGCTTTGATGCAGATGTGCTTCCCATCTCCCGCTCCGAGACACAAGGGAACTGCCACTGCTTCCAAAAGTCTTCTGCTACGGCCTGCCACTGATCCCCTGAGGGAAAGGCAATGAAGTCCGTCTGAAGGGCATCTCAGATGGCACCGTACATCTCATCCGTAATAGCACAGACAGTGCTTGTGCCCATCTTATAACAGGCCGAGTGCCTGCTTGCTGATACCAGTTGTCAGGTATCTCAAGGTCACCGCCAACCTTTGAGAGATGCCAACTGGGGTTCGATGATTCCCCGGAGGCTCCGGAAGAAAGCGGGCCACTCTGGCCGGAGGTCATCAAATTTTGGCGCCGTCATTCGAAAATATTGAAAATGCCTGTCCTCGTCCAGGCCTCGCATAGGCTGAACCAGAGAGGCGAACTCACCATCCTGATCCCTACTGCAATGAAGAGGGCAGATATACCACCATCTATCGCATCTCGCATGCATATTTTTTGCCACCGCCGATTTAACAACAGCAATATAATGCACTCCTTTTCACTGGCAATTCTGCAATCACCCGAAATGTCACTCGGAATGAGAGCCGAAATGTCAGCGGTGACGCTGCTACCTCCTATTGTGTGAGTGGTGTATTGCATTTCACGTATCGCTCGGGCGACTTGCGTACACTGTGTATACTACGAAAGGGAGTGCGTTACTTGCGTCCCTCACGTCGACTCTGAACCTAGCCTAAAGGGACTCTTGGTACCTCGTAACGTGGATTGAGTGTTTTAATCATGCCTTAAAAGCCGCTTTTCTCCACGGTTTGATATGGCACCATGTCCTTGTGCAGGTACACGGTAATGGCATTTGTTATGTCAATCCACCGCTGATTCTTTTTATCAATACGAGTGCCTTTATAAAATGCTTGCGAGATTGAGGTCTGCTGGTGTTGAGCGCCAACTTTTTTTCTTTCCACCTGTGCTTGACTTGACAGTTGCGGAGGACGCATTTTTGGGCTTTCCTCATATTCCATAATATTTTCAGTTTTAAGGTGGTAAAATAGATTGCTCGTGTTACCTCTCTTGGCAATCACTGGCGCCTGTCTTATTTTGCAGATTATCTTTTTTCTGCTCACGATCGGTCTTCTTCAATCCAAACCAAGTCCACATGAGAGAAATTCCCCCGGTGTTTTTCAAGATCACTGCCTCCTCCTCCTCCGTACAGTCCACACTCTCGGCTGTGCTCTCGGCCATTATCCAAACAAAGCAGGTGCAGCTTAATGACATCAACTAGCGCTATCGCGGGCCGGTATAGTCAAAACCCCTACCGTTGGCCAAATGTATATCTTCTCTACCTTCGACCGTTTATACCACCAACCCCTAACGCAAAGTTTTGTTCAAATCTAGGGGGTCATTTCCACACCCATTGATATGTTCTCTGACAATGGCTCTTAAACTTAATTTTGTTGAATTTGTCTCAAAACTTAAACAAAACGTAGAAGGCTGGAAAATTGTATTTGTCTATGATAGGCCACGTAAATTTGAGTAAAATGATTTACCTTCCCAGATTTTTTTGCCTTTGCCAAATTCTTCCAATTTATCTTACATCAGCCTTCTTCAAAGAATTGGACTCTGTGATCTTGTTCTACATATGGAACTACAAAAACCACAGGATCTCAAAAGCTCATCTACAAAGGCCTAAATCAGAAGGGGGTCCAGGTCTAACTGTGAACAGGCACTATTAGTGGGCTGCCAACATCAGGGCTCTGATGTTTTGGCGACGAGGCTCCATGTTTCTTGGCCCTGGGGGCCCCCTTGTGGCTCAGCATGGAGGCCAACTCTGTTATCAGCTCTCCGCAGCCAGCCATGCTGTTTTCCAAGCTGGAGAAGCCCGAGTCTCTAAGAGTTTATGCTTCATTTTAATAAATTCTGTTAGAATCTTAAACCAGGTAAGAAGCTTTCTGAATCTACCAGAGACCTCTGTACAAACACTAATCTGTTTAAACCACTCTTCAACACCCCCACAGACAGATAAATTCTACCAAACCTGGTCAAGGGAGGGTGTCATCTCCATTGAGAATCTGTATGTAGGAGGACAGTTTGCGTCATTCGCTCAGCTACGAGATAAATATAATTTGCCTCAGTTCGATTTTTTCTCTATCTGCAGGTTCAACATTCTGTTCAATGCAATTTCCAAATTTCAAAACCTTCCTAACAGAGCACTCTGTGTGCCTGTTTGACAGAATTTCAACTCCTTTTGGGAAGATCAGAGATGCTTGGGAAGAGGAATGCGGCAATGAACTATCTTAAGCCATGTGGGATGTGGTATTGCAAGCCATTCTGCAACTAATCGCTGAGCCAGCTGCCTAAGGGTGACAGCAGAGATGTGATGTGATCAAACTAACCATTCTGGTTCATCCCACACATGCTCAATGCATTTGCCCTGATCGGCCACAGTAGGTTCATCTTGAATCTTAGACATCTTCCGCAAAGATGAACAAGGCTGCTTCCTAAGTGACTACATTTTTGCTAAAAACATGAAAAGACATCTTTTTGAGTCAATTTTGAATGTTAAGACTTACAGGATTACGCCACATGAGCAGTATGAGGGCATTTTGTGTTTTTTTTTAACGCTTGAAAGAGTGGCCCCCATTGACTTTGGTTAATTTGGATTTGTCTTTGTCTTTGTCAATGTTGTTATTCTTTCAAACTCCGAAAGTGTTTTGAGGACCAAAAAAATCACAGAATTTTTAAAAACAGAATAATTTTCAAATCATTTGAACTTCATATTTACTTGAAAAAAGTATCAGATGTTGAAACTGAGATGTGTTATTATTTTTTGGAAGATACGTGCTCATTTTGAATTCGATGCCAGCAACACGTTTCAAAATTTAAAAATATAATTCTTAAAAGAGACCATTCTGTCTTTCCTGACCTGTAAATAATTTAAAAACGCCAAAAAGTCATGTTTGACGATGCCAAAACATCAATTAATGAGTTTTGCGCATCTCGAAGTAATCCTTGTGGGCAATTTTGGTTGTTTTTTCACACAACGCTTTCCGGGGTTTTTTTTAACCCGGGAGGCATTGTGATGTCACAACGTCTCGGACTTCCAAACATGGACAGGCCGCTCCATGCACTGCATCATTTGCCCTGCCCATTAGCCCAGACTACGGGGGAGACTGCAAAAAGTACAAGGAAGAGAGGAATTTCACAAAAATTATAAGCACATATTGGTTATGCGCGTATTACATTTTTTGTCTTGCCAAACTAATATTTAAAAGAGTTACTGCCCTGGACATTAAATGGTGACTTATTGGTTATGTGCATCTCACATTTTTAAAATTGTATTGATAATAATGACTGCATTATATTTTTGATCAGATTAAAGTAGTTTACAAGCAATGCCATGCCAATGCTATCCACTTACGATATTTATTATTCAACTTTTTCAGATAGGCTCCTAGTATTGAATGTATTTTTATTGGCCAGTGAGTGAAAAAGGAATCCTTAGATACTGTGTTAGATTGGCTCATTATTACCACGCCCGGCGGGGGATATTGTGCTCGACAAACTCTATTGTTTGCTGTGAGGTGTTCTGCCAGTTTTTTTTAGCATCATACAACTTGTTTAGTTTTTGATTGTCTTGTCCCAACTTATTAAAAATCTGTTGCTGTCATCAAATTCAAAACGAGCAGATATTTTTGAAAAATAATATATTAATCAGTTTCAACATTTTATATGTTGTCTTTGTCCTATTTTCAATTAAATGTAGGGCTCTCATTGATTTGCAAATCATCGCATTCTGTTTTATTTTCATTTAACAGCGTCCCAACTTTTCTGGATATTGGGTTATACATTTTTTATATGACCAGTACAGGATAAAAAGACTACAATATCCTGTTTTCTTCAGCACCTTTTGTTAGTATCTGGATATTTGGACAGGAAGTTTCAAATGCAGTGCCAAAATTATATCTTGATAGCGACGAGCTAATTTTGTTTATATCCTAAAATGAGTTATTTCTTCTATGTTGGAGTACTTGTAGGGCTTATAACATCTAAATGAATACATGATACGCAGACAGACTATAGTAAACAGTTTGAGTTAGATTTTAATTGCAAGCGCTTATAGCGAACACATTTCGCGTGGTATCCAGCAAATTCAAAAGAGGTAATAAGCTGAATTTGTAAGGAAAAGTAGACAATCCTTCTTGTCAGGAAATACTTTAACTCAACATCCATCACATCCATGATGTGATGTTTACCTTGGAAACAGGTTATATCGCCAAGCAAAGACCAAGAAATGCGCTGCATAGTGCAGGCATTTTTATGAATGGTCAGAAACTTTTAAAAACTTTTTTGAGGTGTGTTACTGCCATTGAATTCAAACTGAGCTGGACTAATATTTTTCATGAAATGGTAATTCTTTCAACATCTGATATTTTGTCTATGTTCTATTGAGAATAAAATATTGGTTTGCAAATCATTGTATTTGGTTTTTATGCACATTTTACACAATGTCCTATCTTTATTGGAATTGGGGTTTGTATATCCATTCCATTTTTTCAATAATCTGCGACTTAAAAGAAATGCTGCCAAGTTATTTTTGTCTTTAACATTATGTTCCAAGGCCATATTTAATCGAGCAAAGTATGCCTATATCAATCTTAACTGTAGTCAAGGCAGATCTAGACTTAAGCTACAATTTACAACATACATTTGCATGCCTGTATAAGAAGGAAATAATTAAGGAATGAAAGGTGTACACGTTAGATTTACATATTTTTAAAATCACCACAATATATTGCTTTTAATAGTTTAACTAGGCTTGTGCCGTCGGAGGCGACAGCTGGGATATATCCCCGAACGCCCCCAATCCTCTAATTCCCCAATTCTCGAATAGACCTTGAATAGACTTTCATTTGAACTTAATTTCAGGTCAATCGGACAAATGGTTCTGAAGATATGGCCAAAATGGTAATTTTCCATCACAAAGCGCCACCGGGTGGCAAAATATTGAACCATACAGGTATGATGTCATCATGTTACACATTGTGAGGTCATGACCTTGCAGTTGCACATAGTTTCATGTCAGCTGGACAAATGGTTCCAAAGATGGCAAAAATGGTGAATTTTATGTGACAAAGCTCCACCTTGTATCAAAATTTTGAACCAAACAGGTATAATGTCATCATGGTACACATCCTCAGGTCATGACCTTTCACTTGCACTTGATTTGAGGTCAATCGAACAAATATTTACAGAGATATGATAAATACAGTGATTTTTGTCCAAAATCGAATCAGTGTTTCCTCTTTATGATACTTACTTCTATGCAAAACATGAAATTTCTTATTGAAATATTACTGAAGTTATCGTGTTAACATTTAGGGCGGCGCGATGGCAGTCGCGGTCGGACCAAAAACAAAATATCCTCGAAACGCCATTCGACATTTGGGGATATAATTATTTACAACATTAAAATCATTTTAAAGCAATTCTTACCTTCCTGGCATTTTTACACTTTTCTTTTGTAATCTTAAAATGCTCCTAATAAGCGTATGGCACACTAAAATGTAAAAGAAATCCACCAGGTGTTGAAACTCTTCAATATTTAACTCTCAAATATTGCTGATAAAAGTCTGACCAATCATTTTCTTCGGTCCAGATAAAATGATTTGCCGAGCTTCCTGTCTGTCATCCGTTGCAGCGTCCCTTCCAGTTGCCTACCGCTGTCACCGCTTGTGAATCACACACCTCTCTGGCAGAAAAAAAAACAACACATTTGACTGTAAACAAACGGGTGCTGAAATCCTATAATTATGATAATAACGTGACTGGTAGTTCGTCAGACTACAAAGGTAACTAAACGTTATGAGGGCATTTTATTTTATACCACATATAGAATTGAATATTACTGTTGGTTAGTTTTCACTTACCGGTGCCTCTGAATCTGACTCGATTGACCCGTTTCACTCTCCTACAAAAAAAATATAGCGTGCGGCGTGAGGAATTGAGCAAGTCTGCAAAAATATTTATTTTACAGAAATTTTAACCTCAAAGCCTTTTATTCAGGGACTATTATAGGCTATGTATCATCCTGTAGCCTACAGTTCTGACCTTCCTCCCATTCCACTGTGTCTTGTGTCTCGGGGGGGGGTTGAGGAAGATTTCCTGGGGCTGCTGCATCTGCGCTTAACGGCATTAAATTTTAAAGGCGCACTTCGGAAAAATATGTTTTTGTTTATTGTTACACATGAACGTGTTCCAGGGATCAAAGTAAATAATCCTACAGAAAAACTTTATCCATCAGGACAGAAAGTAAGAGACTGATGTTGATACGAGCTATGGATGCATGTGTCCAGTGGCAAATGGTTTAATTTCGCTAGCTCATTCCAACATCAGTCACGAACCTTCTGATTGATTAGATTGGATGCGCTCATCCACTGACCTGAAGTCCCGCATGTACATGATTATTCATGTAGCATGTATGAAATCGGTGATTGCTTGGTCCAAGTGCAAGATTATTTATTATTATTAGAGTATGATAAAGATGAGAAAAGCTGCGGTTCTTATAGGTTTATAGTCTGTTTTCTTTGGGGTTCCGATAATTGGCCAACGGTCAGAAGAATTGCATTTTGTCGATCGCAGCGAATGTTCAAAAATACTGATTCAGAAACTAACTGGTAACGCCTCCCCTATGTACTCCAGTGATGGCCATATGCTCATCAGCGCAATGTCTAAAATAGGAGTCTGTATCACAAACAGTCTACAGTCACGAAGCAGACTGCGTTTTTGGGGCTAATAATGTTGGACATCGCCCTCAATGTCTGTGTGCATTTCCATCTAATACGATTCAAAATGCACAAAATCTAAACAGCGAAATAAAAAACTGGTAATGAAAAACAGTCTGGAATCACAAAATTTGCTCTCCGGTCTGCAGTATTAGTCACCGAAGTGGAGGCTAATAAATAGACTATTGGACTTCTGCAGCAGAACAGCTAGTGTACTTGTAATGTCACGGATTGTGGAGCACTCACATTGTTATTGTAAAAGGATCATATAATTGAAGTGTTAAGATGTTACCATATGATGATAGCCATTTAAATTAGTTAAATGAACAAGCTTCATACTTTGATGATGTGGTTTTGAACTTACCATGTGTAATGTGGAAACGAAAACCCACTAGATGGAGGTATTGACCTTTTTTTTTGTTAAGCCCTGTCTGGAGCTAGGTTTTGGGCATGTCCTGGGCATGTCTGAGAGGGGGAAGGCACAGAGAATTAAAAAAGTCTAAAAGGTGGGAGGGGGCTGCAAAAGAGTATATAAGGAGAAAAATTGAGAGAGTAAAGAAGTAGGAGAAATTGCAAGCAGAAGGATACATGTGACCAGACCTGTTACTCTTTTCATGACCTGTGAATCTTTTTGTGGATTATTGCCTGTGTTGGAGCATTTTCCTCACCCGGAACATCACCAAGCAACCCAACCAAAGGGACTGTAAATATTTTTTTTCTTGTATATGTCAATCTTGGTCAGTAGTAGAAATTGTAGGTTAGTTGTCAGTCTTTATTTAATTAAATCTGTTTAAGTTTTAAAATTTTGTCTGTCATCCCTTGCTGTCTTATATTTCATAACAAGCTGGGGCCATAACACGTTTTACCACTGATTGTGAGCAAAAAGGGTCAGCATTATTTTATATAAGTTGATATAGCATTCAGAAGTTTAATAAGCTTACATATAGTCCATAACTTGCTCATTCTTGTGTACTATTTCATGACATGAGCTGTACTTCCATAGACAATGCATGGTGTATCGCATTGGCATGCGATAAATAATTTCTCAGCTAACCTCGTGTCCCCAAAATTTGCATTACTGGGTCATCATTTCTGGAATCGGATGGAACACTATTTTAACAGAGCCCAAACTTGAGGAAGCAGAGTAGCTGTTGGACGATAATGTAAAGAATGCTGAGGCATATGTAGCCACCCAACACTGCATTCCCTTTATGTGCAGGTGTCCCAGCAGAACTACCACTAAGGCTGAGGCCATCAGCCCTAGCAATCTTTTGCAAAGTCTGAGAGACACAAATTTCCCCCTGCGAAAAAGGGCTGAACAGTCTCTGAGTGTTTGTAGTTCTCCAGTCAGCCTTACTCTGGCCTGAGCTGAGTCTATTCATAGGCCTATGAAAGAGATGGTCTGACATGGGAGTAGAACATTCTTTTCCAGATTTATTTTGAAGCTCAGGTTTTCCAAGTGTTCCGTGAGCAACCTTGTGTGATCTGCTGCCCCCTGGCGGGAAGATGCCGCAGTGAGCCAATCGTCGATGTGAGTGGCCCCACTGCTGCCTCGGTACATTTCACAAATACTCTTGGGCTTAGTGACAGACTAAAGGGAACCACAAGGTATTCGTCACTCGTGCACTGAAAGGCGAATCTGAGATACTTCCTGTGCGGTGGGTATATTGGGATGTGGAAATAAACGTCCTTTAGGTCGATTGAAGTGGACCAATCGCCCAGACGCAGAAAATGCAGCAGAGAAGCATGTGTTAACATCCTGAATTTGTGTTTCCTGAGGTGCTTGTTTACATTTCTGAGATCTAATATTGCACGCATATCACACCTTCCCTTTTTGGGAAGCTGCGTTCGAGAGGGATCATTCTTATAGCTCTTTTGTCTAACAGGGAAGAAATCTCCTCCTGTAGAAAACGAGCTGCCTCGCCTACGGCTTGTGACTGAATTATCCCTCTGAACTGAGGAGGTTTTATAGCGAACTGAAGCCTGTGTCCCCTGCTTAATGTTCTCATAACCCACTCAGAGCTTGTGCATTCTGACCAGCGCTCTTTTCTCTGAGACAGCGGGCTGACAGGCCAGTCTGCCAGATATTGAATGCACGCCCCTCCTTGCGTTACAGGAGCTATGTACCGTTCGATCGGTTTTGAGCATGCGCGAGACATGACATTGGCGGCATGGCTGCCTATGCTGGAGGGGGGGGGTCACTCCCTCTGGAATGCCTAAATTGTTTTGCAACACTGGTTTTATTTTGTTTTCCAATGTTTTTAACTGCGTCCTTGGCACATTGCCTTGATACGACAGTTGGGGCTCCTTTAATTTTGTGAAACATTGAGAAGTGCTTGTGAGACATGTTATGGCACCACTGCAGGCTTCCATCAACTGAACACGGTCTCTGCCTCTCTTTAGGGGGCGCTGGACTGGGTTGAACATCCCTTTGTTCATATGCCAAACAGAACCACTTTGGTTGAAACTGCTCATGAACAGAGCTGCAGTGGTGAGTGGGGCCTGAGGGGGGAGCAGGGCCCGCTCACTCCCCGCCTCCGGAGGCGCTGTTAGGCCAAACGCTTCTTCCTTCTCACCACGTTAGTGGGGGTAGGAGGCAGCTGATCAGCCTGAGAACCTTCCTGACGGAAAGACTTTTTCTGCTATGCGCCCTTTGAATCCTGTGCTCTCAGTGGGGCCTGAGGCGCTGCTTGAGGCCTGGGCAGTCATGCCTGAAGGTGAGAGGAGGCCACGCGGTCACCTGGGCAAAGGTTTGGCGATGGGGCAGAGGGGGGACAGGGGGCACCTTTCTCGCAGGCACAGCTTCAGGGCTTCATCATCCCTCTTTCTCTCCTCACCCCTCTTTTGCATGGACGTGACCGCCGCCCCGAAGAGTCCCTGGGGTGTTATGGGGGGATCAAGGAGAGCCTCCTTGTCTTTGGTCGACAGGGTAGTAGGATTGAGCCAACGGGCTCTCTCCTGTAATACTATCACCCCCATGGCTCTGCCTTGCGACTGAATCGCTACCGTGTGTAGATGAAGGCAGTGATCGGTAATGATGCTCATCTCATCCCATAAGGCTGAATCAGGCAATGCCATCATTTCCTCTTCTAACTTGGCTTGGTACGCCATCAAGAGGAAAGGGCATTGAGGGCCCGAACCGACAGTGTTGCCGCCTTGTATGCCTTATTTGTTAGATTGGACTGGAAACGGTCCGTCTTGGAGAGAAGTGTCGGCCCCGGTGAAGACATGAATGTCTTTGGATGAAGGTGAGCCGCTACCCCTGGCTCTACAGTGGCCATCGGATATCGGATGCATGTCTCTGTATGGCTTGTCGCACCAAGAGAAAGCAAGTTCATCCAATTACTAAGGGAAAATAGGTAGGAGTTGTTTTTCTCGTCAGATACGGTCAGATCCACCCCTCGCTCCTCCCTGGATCTTCAATTCACGCTCTCGTCCAGTAGAAATCACATCCAATTCCAAAATGACAAAATGGCGCAAAAATTGCTAAAATTGCGGCTTCTTAAGTGGTATGCTGAAACCAATGTGTGACGTCACGGTTGCTTCATCCATCTTTTTATACAGTCTATGGTTATATTCTATTTTTACAAATATTAATGCATCAATTTTATATAGTGCTTCTCTGGACACTCAAAGACGCTTCACAATGGATACATTATTCATTCACTCACACATTCACACTGATGGTGATAAACTACGTTTTGTAGCCACAGCTGCCCTGGGGCAGACTGACGGAAGCGTGGCTGCCAGTATGCGCCTACGGCCCCTCCGACCACCACCAAACATTCACACACAGCCATACAGGAGTGTTCCTATGATGCATGAAACCTGAGTACCCGGAGAGAAACACGGGGAGAACATGCAAACTCCACACTGAAAGGCCCCAGACCGGATTTGAACCCACAACCTTCTTGCTGTGAGGCAGTAACCACTAACCAATGCCAACCACTGTGCCACCATGCCGCCCGATGAACTACCCTTAGCCTTAAAAAAAAGCAAAAGTAGCTATATATGCTGATGATTCTACAGTGTACATTTATTTTATTTTATTTTATTTTATTCTCTTTATCTACAAGAGACCACGTACAGTTTAAACATAAATGTCACCATTTGATGCACCGAACCAGATTACAGCTTCAAGCTAATTTGCATGTGTAGTCCCTTCTGGCAGGTCCAAACAAAAAAAACCACACAACAAACAGTACAGACTAAAATAAAAAAAATAAAAAAATTCAAAAGCACACATAAGACACACAACTTGCGGCACACGGCCCCTCCAGAAAACCCAGTTTTTGCCCCTCAACAGGAGTAGGACTCTTCACTTCTGACTGTGGGCACCTGCCTCTGTGTAATTTTTTGGCACTTTATTTCCCTGTTCTGTCTGAGAATGGAAAACAGAGACTGTCGCTGACTGACCACATTAAGGGCAGCCGTGCGTAACCGGGCAAAAACTGGGTTTTCTGTAGGGCCCGTGTGCACGCATATGTTGCTCACATAGGCGGCGTCAAACAGTACTTGCGCTCACCCTCAATCGTCTCGGACCCCTCATCTCATGATCAGTTTTGGTTGCTGTCTGGAATCTGTCACGTATAGGCTGTAACCAGATGTGGCGCTCTTGAGCTGCCATCGTCACTCGTGGCTGCCCTGCGAGGTCGGTCAGTGACAGTGCCTGTGTTCCATTCTCGGATAGACAGCAGCCTAACTGTTGAACGGTAACAGTGCAAATGACGCACAAGCTCTCGGCGGCTGAGATCTGCCCATAACGTGCCAAAGGCTTTTTCTCTTTCTTCTGTGTCACAAGCCGTTCCATTTTTTTGATGCAGTAGCATTTTTCCTTTTTTTTTTATTAGCTTTATGTAGGCTATTGACCACACCCAAAAAGAACAAGTCAAGTGTCACTGTACACATCACGAACAGCCCAATGTGTGTTATTACTGAGGTGTTTGGCGTGTGCACGTGGTGCGCGTCAGGATTACAACACCACACGCTTTTCTTTATTTCCTCTCGTGCCTCACTGGAAAAGCAATAAAAATCAATCGATTCTTCAATTTGCCGCAAATACAGTACATATCTCACCGGTGCATTCTTCATGGCGCTCAGTATACTTGCTCGGTGCTTGAATTGTGTTCGGTTGAGGTAAAAATGGTCATCATGAAAAATGGTCATCAAGTTTCTTCCCTTTAGGAAGATATGCTGCATGACAATAATGCGAGTAGGACGCATGCTGTATTTATTATGCGTTATGGGGGCTTTCAGGCTTAAGAGGTTGAACCAGGTCAAGTTACTGGGCTAGCATAAAGGACCTGTGAAAAAATTCCATGAACTCATCACACACCAGCGAACCCCTGAGGTCAGCTGATTTGACAGGCCAGAGTCTCCCTACAAAAGCTGCACATTTGAGTATCCTCTGTTCCTCGTCCTTTTCTTCCATCTTTATTGCCCTATAAGCTGAGTCATGCCTCACTGTGACCTCTCTTAACAATAATTTCCTGCCCACAAAGACTTTTTCAGTTCAAAAGCAGAGAACAGAGCATGAAACTGTGAGAGGAGACAAGGACAGAATGCCTGCCAAAACACTGGCTGGGACCCAGGGTATTTACAGCGATTTTATGAGGGAGTACAGAAGAGAACCTTCTGTTTTTCCTGTTGCTGGAAATTTGTTAAGATGTTTCTTTGCCTTTAGGGTTTTTGACAGTGTTAATAAAAGTCAATGATAACATCACATGAAGGAGAAAAGCTCCCTGCAGGAACCACTTGTGATGTTGAGTCAGTCTTGTGATTTGCAGCAACAAATTTATGATCCTCATAACTCACTAGCTGATGTTATGCAGACGGTGGAAGAATGTTTGCTTGACCCTCGGTTAAGATGTATTCTGCCAGGGAGTCGTTAGCAATAATAACATGTTAATTTGCTGGCAAGGGGCTGCAAGGCAGCCTCCTGAATGGAGCACAATTGTGACAACCCACCTGCAGGGGGCAGGGCTGGGTGGAGTAAGGATAAAGTAGGGGCGGGGCAGGGTGAAGTAAAGATAAGGTAGGGGCGGGGCAGGGTGGAGTAAGGATAAGGTAGGGGCAGGCAAGGCAGGGGCGGGGCAGGGGGAGGTTTGGGTTAGGAAGGGGCAGAGCAGGGTGAGGTACAGGTGAGGTTGAGGGAGGTAAGGAATCTGGAGGGTAAGGTAGGGATAAGTAGCACACAAGTTTGGGGTAAGGTACGGTGCTGTGAAAAAGTATTTGCCCCCCTTCCTGATTTCTTTTTTTTTTTTTGCATATTTGTCACACTTAAATGTCTCAGATCATCAAATAAATTGTAATATTAGACAAAGATTACACGAGTAAATACAAAATTTATTAAGAGAAAAAAGCTATCCAAATTTACCAGGCCCTATGCAGAAAAATAAATTCCCTCCCCCCCCTTGTTAAATCATGAATTAACGGTGTTTGACCAAATTGTTGCGGTGGTAAGGCTAGGACGCCAAACTCAGGATTCACAGACCATGTTCACAGCTAATGGAATTCCTCAGGGGCTGACAGTTGATCGTGGCATTGTGAGCCAGGTGAGAGCAGTGCCGTAATCCCTCCGATGGCAATTCTGGAGTGGAAGAGGTTGAAAAGCATTGAGATTTGTCCAAGTTTCACCACAGCCCCATTAACATAACATAACAAAATATGAGTGGCGAGAACAGGCTAATCAGCCCAACTAGGCTCGCTAGTTTCTTTTAACTATTGTGAATATATATCACTTCAGATACTCAATGTCTCAATAGTATCTAGCTTTAAGTCAAGCCTGCTCTTGAAAATTGTCAAGGTTTCTGCCTCAACAATATGGTCAGGCAAGCTGTTCCACATCGAAATTACTCTTTGGGTGAAAAAATATTTCCTAATATCAGTGCTAAATTTACCATTTGTCAACTTTGATTTATTACCTTTAGTTCTACTGACAGAACTTGGCAGAGGGAATCCTACATAATTCACTTTGTTAATCCCTTTAACATATTTAAAGACCTCAATCAGATCACCCCTGAGTCTCCTTTTCCTAAGACTAAAGAGATTAAGGATCTTCAGCCTGTTCTCATAGCTTTCATCTTTTATACCCCGAATGAGCTTATTTGCTCTTCTCTGAACTTTTTCTAGAGCCTCTATATCTTTCTTAAAGTATGGTCCCCAGAACCAGGGCCGTCGACAGGGGGGGACAAACGGGTATGTTGTCCCGGGCCCAGACATATAGGGGGGCCCAGAACTGGTCCTTCATGAAGATACGATTAATCATTCTGTTTAATTTCAAAATGTGTTGATTTGGGGGTGAAATGTGATATATTTGCATTCAATAAATGATTTCTGGTTCTTTTGCCTGTATTGTCCTCGGAAATAGAGTCAAGAACACCCCTATATCACCCATAATGCAGAAATGGTTTGGTCTTTGATTAAAGCATAAAAAAGCGCGGCACTATTTGATCACACGGCTTCGGCAATAAGCCTGCGTGCTCGCTTGCCAACAACATGCACAAATCAGGAGCACAGAAAAGAAAAGACAAGAGAAAAAGAGAGGAAGAAGCAAAGAGCCTCAGGGGCTCACTCCATAAATATTTTAAAAAAGATTCAGATAATGCAGCAGGTGGGACAGCTGAGCCAGGTAAAGGAAACTTTTTTTTTCGAGCCTCGTAATGTAGCCTAACCCGTACGTGCGATGCGCCATTCATAGTTGGAGATAGCAAGATACACAGAGTGAAGAATGATCTGCACACATGCACAGGCCATTGGATTATTTCATAAACATATCAATTTAAAAACACTGTGTTGCATATGTCTTATTGAAGTCAAGAATATGCACATTAGGCCTATGCCCGCAATCATATCCTAATGTTTCAGGCACGTTATCTGCACTCCGATTAGCTAGTGGAATGCTGCCTCTTGTTAATCAAATCTTATTTCGTTGGAAATCAGCCCGTGTAGACATGGCGGCATTTGAAATTGCTCCTAGGTAGGCCTAAAGTTTAATGTAAAAAAACGGGCTTTAAATTTGGTGTTCTGTTAACGATTAAACTTTAGTGTAGACTGGATACCCCTCAAATAAGTCCATGATTCCAGAAAAATGATAACCAGGCGCAGACTGAAAAGCGCAGTCAATGAAACTAGCCCAAGAAGCTCTAAACCAGGGGTCGGCAACCCGCGGCTCTAGAGCCGCATGCGGCTCTTTAGCGCTGCCCTAATGGCTCCCTGGAGCTTTTTCAAAAAAGTTTGAAAATGGAAAAAGATGGGGGAGGGAAATATATTTTTTTGTTTTATTTATTTATTTATTTATTTATTTATTTATTTTATTCAAGTATGGCTTTGCGTTGTTAAAACATCATGCGAAAGCACACGCAAGGGATTTTCGTCTTTACACACCATAGGCAGACCTACCCGATAGTTGCCCGAATTAAGGGTTCAGCTTCGGGACAAAAAAAATATATTTCTTTCTATTTGAGGCAAAAGTCATGAATAAAAACGTGTTGAAAAATGGGCTGAAATTACAAATTAAACGAAACAATTGTAAAATAATCCACAAGACAAATCAAAAGTTTTAAATCAGTCATCACTTTTTTCAGTATCAGACAATAGCCGCCCTCTTGTTCTGACAGGTGTTGAAGCTGTTTTCTGCTTCTTCCACTCCCTCACCCTTATGAGGTCCACAGAAAAATACCTCCGCATATTTCACAACTGACCTCTTAAATTTTATATCGTCATTTTTATTCTTTCGCTTTCGTGTCAACTGACGATGACTCTGACGTAAGCGACGTACCGGTAGAAGAGGAAGCGGCGCATTGTCCACCTTTGGAGTTGGCGGAGTTGTTCAGAAATGACAATTTTGATTTCGAAGACTTCTTTGGATTTAGTGATTAGGAGTGACACTGATTGTTTGGTTGTAGCATGTTCTATATGCGACAGTTATTTGAATTACTCTTACCGTAATATGTTACGTTAACATAGCCTACCATGTTGAAATAAAACGGTTTAAATATGTAAATATGTTGAAATGTTGAAATAAAATGGTTCACTGGTTAAATGGGTTTGGAATACCTGTTATTTAAGCATTGGAGTGAGTAGAGACTGATAAAAGGGGTTTTGGGTGGTTACTGTGTGGCGGTGTGTATGTGTGCGGGAATGTTGGGGGGGGGGGTGCCCACTCAGGTGATGTTGTCCCGGGCCCAGCCAAAGCTGTCAACGGCCCTGCCCAGAACTGTACACAATACTCCAGATGTGGTCTGACAAATGTGTTGTACAAGTATCACCTCCTTGAATTTGTACTCAATACTTTTGGCAATGTATCCCAGCATCTGATTGGTTTTTTTCACTGCTAAGGCACACTGACTAGAACCCGTGAGGGTTTGGTTAACTATCACTCCTAGATCTTTTTCATGTGGAGCACATTCCAGTTTTAAACCTCCCATGAAGTAATCCAGTCTAATGTTTTCATTACCTACATGTACAACTTTACATTTTACTAAATTAAATTTCACTTGCCACATTTCTGCCCAACTCTGGATTCTATCCAAATTCTCCTGGATCACTTCAGTAGTGTCTAAACTATTTGCCAAACCTCCCAATTTAGTAGCATCTGCAAATTTAACTAATTTGCTCTCAATATTTCTAACAAGGTCATTAATGAAGATGAGGAACAGCAGGGGTCCCAACACTGATCCCTGAGGGACGCCACTCCCCACCATTCCTAGCTGAGATGAGATTCCACTGACCACCACTCTTTGTGTTCTGTCCTGTTACCAGTTTTGAATCCACTTCAGAATACCTCTTGTTACTCCAATGGAGCTCATTTGAAAAATTTGACTCTTATGCGGAACTTTATCAAATGCTTTCTGAAAATCCAAGTATATGATGTCATCAGCCCTGCTTTGATCATAAGTCTTGGTGGCCTCTTCAAAAAATTCCAGAAGGTTTGTCAGGCATGACCTTCTCTGACAGAAACCATGTTGGCTATCCCTCAAAATATTATTACGTTCAAGGAATAATTCCAACTCGTCTTTTATGATAGATTCTAGTATTTTTTATGCAATGCAAGTTAAACTCACTGGCCTGCAATTTCATGCCTCTGTACGGTTCCCTTTCTTATATATTGGTATTATTGGCCTGCTTCCAATCACTTGGTATTTCTCCTGTTTCTAAAGACTGTCTGAAGATGGCGGAGAGCGATTTAAAGATGGAGAAAATGGCGATGATGGATCACATGTATGCATAGCTCAGGTAATTCATCTGTTAATATCAATTTGCCACGAGTTTCTAAGTCAGAATATACCAGCAACACCAAATAAATTAATGAAATCTTAACTCGCCCTTCTCATACACTTTTTTACAGCCTGTCTGACAGCATGCCTGACGCCCACGGAACGCGCAGGTAAAGTCCGCTGCCCTAGCACTAGCTAGAGTTCGTAACGTTAGCTAGTATGGCTGTGACATGCGTGCATTAACTTTAGCTGTAGTAGTGCTAGGTAACGCGAGGCCTGTTATATTGTGATGCTTTTGTAAATGGCCAGCTGTTTTTTTTTTTTTTTGTCTTTAATTTCAGTGGCAGTGTGTGCTCTGGATGGAACGGTGTAGAGGAGTACCCGCAGTTGAAAGTAACGTTATCTGACTAGTGCTATCTGTCAGTCACTCAGTACTCTGAGGAACGACAAGTTTCTTATATGTGTGAATATATAAAAAGTTACCAAATCAGTCCTCATGCTGAGTGTGTCATTATAAGGAGGAGGCCTCATTAGCAGACCACACAGCTTTCGATGCCACTGTGCATGTGGATGTCCGCACTGTGGAACAGGTGAAGGAGTAGGTGAACCAAGTCCCCATGTCATCTGGGCTGACATGGAGGGTGGAAGCTACCAGGCCGCGGTTGGGACGGTGTGTGTTGTTCAAGGTAAATAAAGATCTGGCTTCTTTTGAAATTATTAACAATTAAGTGTATGAATTATACTCTCTCTCTCTGTTTACTTTTCGTACCTGTGCTTAGGCAAGTTACAGGTTACAAGCAGCACCAGATCAAAGAACACCTGCTGTGAAGCCAAGATGCACGTGACGTTGAAGAGAACAAGTGAGGGCATGAGCAAGTGAGTTTATTGATCCACTTACTCATATTTTCATGAATGAAATGTGTTTCACACATAATAACTAATGCTCATATATAATGTAGACCAAACCATATAGATCTTTCAGAACAACAGAGAGGTCAGCAGACGGACACAACAAGAATAGATATCAACAAACATTCTCATGGGTGTAGCAAGGGTCAAGGAACAATCTAAGATTTCATGTGTAGTGATGGATGGGGTTGCACAAGGGCAACTTGAATGTATGAGTTTTCTACCCACTCTGGTTATTAATACAACAAAAAACAATTTGTTACAGGAGCAATGACGCACAATGACCTGGTACGCATCAGCAACAGCCACAATCACAACCGCTATGTTGCTGATGCCCTCCGCTACCGGGATGTTGGCGAGAAGGCGATAGAGGTCCTCACAGGCCAGTTCGAACTCGGGTGCACTCCCACAACTGCTCTGGCTGTGCTGGAGGTAAGCATCACATGAGGATCTTTGGTAAAGATAACTGCATTCAGTATTGACCTACACCATTATGTAGCTTTGACTGACTCAGTGGCCCTGTGGTTAGAGTGTCTGCCCTGAGATTGGGAGGTTGTGAGTTTGCGCCTAAATAGTACATTTAAAATGTTAAATCCATCCATGTTCTCATCCTGAATCACCAGAATGAGCGCTCAGTCTCAACAAAACCAAATCTCAATTTGCAATACACAAAAACTATTATTCTGTGATACTGTAGTCAGATACTGTACTGTATGCTGCATACTTCAGTTACTGTGGCTGTCATTTTCAGACTTTTCCAAACGGTGTGTTGGAAGGAGTACGGCTGTCAGTCTGGTCCTTCCATGCTGGTAGCTCTGGAAAGTCAGGTTGAGGTATACAACATCAAGTGCAAGTAGAGCTGTGCGATCATGTCAACATCATCTCGGGGAGAGCCTCTGGTGGTCGTATGCACTCCCCTAATGAAAAGAGTTCACCTGACCAGACAGAGTGGGGAGCTTTGCTCCAAAGACTCATCAGGGAATACGGACAGGGAGAACTGCCGGGTGTTCTTATTACTAACCCACAGCCCCGCTGCTGGCCTCCCGCTGGGCATTCTCCTCTGCCAGTCGAAGGACAGAGGTACCATCTCAGAGGGGCAGGAACTCCTGAAGCAGCTGGCAGGAGAGAAGGCCTTTGCAGGCAGGGGAGGGGCAGGCCCGCAGATATTCATTACAGAGGACAGAAACGCAGGACATCAGAGAGGTAGACAGGCTGTATTTGAAGAGTAGCATGCATCCTGTCGCAGTCAGGTTAGTGTTCACTACAGAGGAGTTAGCATGGGTTGGATTGTAGAACATAAATATCCATAATCAGATACATTCGACGTGTCTAGACAATATAGTCATTAAGCTATTGTCTTTGAATACTTTCTGTTTTCCTCTGCACATTTATGTCTACTTCACATTTCCTGTTTTGCGCTTTCTTTTTTCCTGATAATTTGCAGGAATGAGTAAGTTGAAGTACATAAGTAGTTGAAGTACACTGAGAAGCTGTTCAACCGCAGGGAGTGTTGGGCCCTCAGCAATCGAGGGAGTCTGCTGACGCGGGGGAACAACGCAAACAACTTTGCCGAAGCAGCAGTGCGTGTGCTGAAGGACAAAGGCATTCAACCCCCCTCAGCTACTGAACCTCCTGACATCGAGGCTAAAGGTGTACTATGAGACACGAATCGTGGACATCGCCCTTGGAAGCTGGACATCATGCCAAAGGTCAAAGGTCATCATGCCTTCCCATAGACACCAACATTCCAGCTTCACAAATCCAGCAGGTAATGGCTCATACCATGTGATCTCATGGCATTCAGATTAAACCATTGCAGCGTTCCTAATCGCGCACTTCTGCACTTTGTGCACCGCGTGCACTCGGCACTTACCAGAGCAGTGCACAGAATTTTACAGGGTAGTGTTGTCTCAAACCAAACACTGCAGCTTCGCACTTACTTTAAAATTACGATCACTTTTCACACGCGCCCGCAGGTGTCCCTCTGCTATTCATTAATAGCAACCTTCACCCGTTAGACAAGTTCGGAGCTCCTGCCTCTTTCACTACGCAATCAAGATGGCGTCCGCTGAGAGTGGAAAGTGTCCAGCGTTTCGCACTCAATTTTTGGCCCGTTTTGAGGGAGCCAGTTGAGAATTCACTGTGCACTGTGTTCTCCCGTAATGTCAATGTGAACGCACTTCTGCACTCAGAGTGGTGAATGTTAGTGCAGAAGAGCGCGATTTGGAACACAGCACATGTCTTAACTCTCTTCACTGGCTTTGGCTCTGTTCCCACAAGAAGAACAATCACAGCGCGTGCTGCTGTCACAAGGTCTTTGAGTCAATTTGAAAAAAGGGACAGTAGATGGCAGTAGATTAATGTCATTAAAATTTAATCTAGCTCTGCCATTATGGTCCAGATACCCACAACTTGTTTGCCACTGAGAGAATATAAAAAATGTACAAATATATCTAACTTAGTTCATAAAGTACACATTTTCATATACTAAATTAGACTCTTGGGGCTACTTGCTTGCTATGTTTATAGCTGCATTGAACCCACACTAACAAGAGGCAATGCCATAATTTGACTCTTTGTTTTGTTTATAGCTCGAGGAGAAAAAGTTCAGGGTGCTGGGGTCCAAGGACACCTATAGTGTGGACATGCAGGTGGAGCTTTGCTCGTGCCCCGCAGGACAAACGGGAGTCATCAATGCACTCTTGAAGTAATTCTGGGAGGCCAGCCACTCCTGGGAAGGTTCACCTGTTATGGCCCCAAATTGTTATGACATATACTTTTGTAAGACAGCAAGGGATGACAGACAAAATTTTAAAACTTAAACAGATTTAATTAAACAACTAACCTACAATTTAAACTACTGACCAAGATTGATATATACAAGAAAAAAAAATATTTACAGTCAATATTTACAGATGGGGTTGCTTGGCGATGTTCCGAGTGAGGAAAATGCTCCAACACAGGCAAAAATCAACGAAAAGCTTCACAGGTCTTGAAAAGAGTGACAGGTCTGGTCAAATGTATCCTTCCTCTATTTCTCCTTGCAATTTCTCCTACTACTTTACTCACTCAATTTCTCTCCTTATATACTTTTTTGCAGCCCCCTTCCACATTAAGACTTTTTTATTCTCTGGGACTTTCCCCTCTCAGACATGCCCGGGACATGCCCAAACCTAGCTCCAGACTGGGCTTAACAAAAAAAGTCGATACTGCCATCTCGTGGCTTTTTTTCCACATTACACACCAATTTTCCAAGTTTTCTCCATTTATGTGTAATAGCTCTCACCGTGATTTGCCAGAGTCCTAAAGCCTTACAGATGGCTTTGCAACCCTTTCCAGAGTGATAGATACTGATTTCTTTGTTCTCATCTGGTCTTGATTTTTTTTTTTTTTTAGTTTGCAGCATGAAATGTTGCTTTTTGAGATATTTCAGCCTACTTCACTTTATCAGACAAGTTCTATTGAAGTGATTTCTTGATTCAACAGGTCTGGCAGTAGTCAGGCCTGGGTGTGGCTAGCGAAATTGGACTCAAAAAATGTGGTTAATCACAGTTAATTCATGATATAAGGGGGGGGGGAACAATTACTTTTTCACTCATTCTCTTTCAATTAGTACTTCTCCAATAAAAAGAGGTCATGGTAAAACAGAGCTGGAACCTCATGACAATGAGAGAGAAAAGAGTGACACCTGCGAATACTGCAATGGCTGGTAAGAGCGGTTTCAGATGCCACGGCAGGCGAAGCTACACTGAGCACAGAGCCGACGCAGCTGAAAGTAATTGGGCGAGATAGAACAGGAAAGGCGCTTGCATTTCTGAACAAACGAAAGGCTTAAGTGCCAGAAACGGAGTGAGAAACCAGAAAGAAAAGAAATCTCAATAAAAGAAAAACTAACAAGACACCTTACAATAGTGCCAAACCCTAAAGAAGAAAAGCTTCCCAGAAACAAAGAATATATATATATATATATATATATATATATATATATATATATATATATATATCGGCAAACCCCTGACTTAAGATATAAATCGAGCCGAAGTGAACAAAGTCGTATCAAACGAAGGAGGGGTGGCAACCTCCAGCTTAAATAGACCGCCCAGAAATAATCAGCCAGCTGGGTAAAGAATCCGATGTGGAAAGAAAATGTTGTCGTCAGGGACGAGAGTAACAAGTTACAAGTAACAAGTTAGTAAAAAGCACATTCACAAACCATGAAAAATACATTATACAGGTACAGTGCAAAATATTGGAATCACTTGAATGTGTGGGGTGTAATCTTTTGTAATGCTGTACTGTTACCCACGCCCGACAAGGCGGCATGGGTATACAGTTTAGCACCGTCTGTCTGTGTGTGTGTGTGTGTGTGTGTGTGTGTGTGTGTGTTTGTGTGTGTTCGCGCGACAGCTTGGCCACCACTGAAGCTAGGGTGACCAAACTTTGTGGGGTAGATGATCCTAGGGTACCCTGTCCAAATTTGCATTTTGAGGTCGAAAAGTCAAAAGTCAAGGTTAACAGGAGGCATGGGTTAGCATCTCTATAGAGTGCGCATCATCTAGTTAACAATAAATCTGTGACCGTTGAAAATTGACCACAAAAACCTATACTTTACTCCCTGTTAAGTGAACCCATAAGTTGACAAATAATAAAAATTACAATCGTAGCAAAAAAAATAGAATCACAAAATCTTTGGTAGAAGATTTTCTAAAAAATAGAAACAAACATGTTTATTATCCATGGAATAGTTTATTTTAATCAATATTTGGTGGCTCTGCCTTTTGCATTGATAACAGCTCTAATTCTACGCGGCACGGAATGAACCTGCCTTTGGCGTTGCTCTTCCAAGATCTTTTCATACATTCCTTCAGCCCAATAAGATTGCTTGGCTTCATTGAGACTATTTTTTTCTCAGCAATGTTCCACAAGTTTTCAATCGGGTTGAGGTCAGTTGAATTCGCTGGCCACGGCAAAACCTCTTGTTGAGAGCCCGAAAGCAATCTGATGTACTCTTGGCAGAATGAGCGGGTGCAGGAATTTACCAAGAGTTGCTTGAGAGTTACATGATACCAGCTGCCGAACAAAATTATTTTGCACTGTACCTGTACTTGCAAGATATGAACTCTGTCTGACATAGAAAGGAAGAATGAGAGAGTGAAAGCAAGTACAGTGATTGACAAATCCGAAATTAAATGGCATAGAAAATTTTTTAAATGATTAACAGTTATTCCGCAACTTAAATAATTCTCTCAGATTTTGACTCAGCATTTTTTTTTTATTTTCATAGATATTGTGATCTTATGATCACTCTCCTATTTTAACAATACTGTCAAATTTATACCACTCTCATTGTAACATGATGACTCGAATGGGAAATTAGTTCATATTTTGTGAAATATTTGCGGCAAAACCTGCAGTGACTGCAGTTTTACAGCAGTGACATGCTTGCTGCCACTAACTCAGGGCATAAAGCTACTGCTGGGAGATGTGGGTTCAGATATTAGTCCTGTCAAACTGTTTCATACAGTGCATTTGTGAGCTCTGCGGAGGACTCGTAAATTTTTTTGGAGAAAAGGGTAGGGTAGTGTACCTGACAAAGGAACATGGTTTATGTGCGGCAAGTGTCTCGGATGTCTATTAAATCCTTTCCAGCCAGACTTTCAGAAAATAAAAACAGCTTTCTGCCGTGTTCAGAACGTCAAAAGTTGGCAGCAGAATTAACAAAATGACCTTAAGAGAAAAGGCCATGTGAACAGCGGTTGGGACGGGGAAATTTACATCCTGCTTGGGATGGGCTTTGCCATAGAAGGACTGTATTCATTAACAGGCTCCTTTTGCTCGACATGCAAGACTGGCACGGAACAAAGCAAGAAATCACTCAATGAATAAAGCTGCTTTCACAAGTCTTAAAAATGCTTTTGACCTCCATCTCAGACGCTTGGCATCTTCACATCAGTCCGAATGGCTGCCTTTGAGACAAATGTGCGTGGCTCACACAGAACATTACATCAGTGTGCATCAGGTTATGCATCAGTGTTAATGTAGTGCGTAACTGCACTCAGTGTGATGGTAACAGTGTTTATATTATGTGTAACTGCACTCAGTGTGATGGTAACGGTGTTTATGTAATGCGGAACTACACTCAGCGTGATGGTAACGGTATTTATGTAGTGCGTAACTGCACTCAGTGTGATGTAACGGTGTTTATGTAGTGCGTAACTGCACCCAGTGTGAGGGTAACGGTGTTTACATAGTGCATAACTGCACTCAATGTGATGGTAACAGTGTTTATGTAATGCGTAACTGCACTCAGTGGGATGGTAACAGTGCGTATGTTGTGCGTAACTGCACTCAGTGTGATGGTAACAGTGCTTATGTAGTGCGTAACTGCACTCAGTGTGATGGTAACAGAGTTTATGTAATGCGTAACTGCACTCAGTGTGATGGTAATGGTGTTTAGGTAGCGTGACTGCACCGTGCATGAAGCTGCGAGTGTGTTGCAAGCTGTCTTAACATTTATTTAGTTGGGGAGACTAGTAGCAATTTAGTTTTCAGAGGTGGAAATTACATTTTGACATGTAAAAATGTCATTTTGACTTTTTAAAATGTTCATTTAAGATACCTGCAAAATAATTTTGACATGTTACATATATTTACTTATATGTAAATAGTACTTTTTGACTAGTCAAAACTGATTTGCTGATATCTTTCATTTTACTATAGATATTAGTAATTCTCAGAATAAGCATTGCCGATGTCAAGAATTGAATTTCCGCATTCACAAAGGTTTGGGACCAGTGAAAATGCACTTCTGCTACGTCCTACATATCCAAAATCCATTTCGGATATGTGGGCATCATATAATTCAAATTTAGCAAAGCCATTGGTCGATATTTAAATAGGCTACATCAACCATATCAATATTCTTCAAGTGCTAATACTTCATCAAATGCGCTCTTTTTGTGGCGACTTAACAACACTGGCCTTTGTTCAGTAGTGGAAGAAGTTCAACGCAGCAATGCAGGTGATCATAAAAATCCAGCGGAAAAGTCTTGCTGTTGAAGGGGCATATACAGAAGGTGTATGTGGTGAGAGGGAACTGCTTGCCGTTGACGCCTCAAATGTCAACTTAGAGCGAATTGATGAACAATTTACTGAGGAGACAACAAGTGAATTGGAAGGCAACTTCCTGGGGATCAGGGAAATGATTCTGCATTTGCAACAGGATGCCCCAATGGCCAAGTTGACAATTGGGGTATCATTGGCACGTAATTTCTTCTGAATGTCATTGTTACCACTGTAAAGGCTGGTTAATGTGGAGTTTCAGATGCCGTGGCAGGCGAAGGTGCGCCAAGCACGGAGCCGTCACAGCTGAAGGTGATAGAGAGGGAATGGAAGGGAAAAGAAAGACTTAAGTGCCACACGAAAGACTTAAGTGCCAGAAACAAGGCGAGCAACAACAGAGGAAAAGAAATCTCAATAAACGAGAAAATGACAAGGCACCAAACAATTGTGCCATAAAATCCCTAAAGAAGCAGAGCTTCCCAGAAATAAATATAATATAAATACTGACAAATCCTAACTACAAATTTCTCAAGCCGACGCGAGTAACTAGAAAGCAGACACTCCAGCAAAGGAGGCGTGGCGGACCTCCGGTTTATATAGACTCCGGGGAAGGACTGCCCAGGAGTAATCAACCAGCTGGGTAAAAAATCCGATAGAAAGAGAATATGATGTCGTCAGGGACGAGAGTAACAAAGAAAGCAAAAAGCACATACACAAACCATGACAGGACAGAAAGGTGGGATGCATTCGCAAGGATCTAGGGAGCTTAAGAAGCACAGTGACAGAGTTAATCCTCCACAATATCTTAAACGGGCCAATTTCCGAGATTCCACTCTCAAGGGGAGATCCTGAGTGGAAAGCAAAACTCTCTGGCCCACTTGATAAGATGGAGCCAAACGGCGCCTTCTGTCAGCCGCAGATTTCTGTCTCCGCCCAGCCCGCAACAAGGAGGAACGAACCTTAGTCCAAACAGACCGGCAGTATCGAATGAAGTGATCAACAGAGGGAACTTCTGACTTCTCAGCCTCAGGAAACAGAGAAGGCTGATAACCCAACTGGGCCTCGAAAGAAGAAAGACTCGTAGAGGAGTTGCACAATGATTAATGGGAATATTCAGCTCATGCCAAAAAGCGACTCCAGGAAGCAGGATTATCGGCTGCTAAGCACCGAAGAGTATTCTCTAAGGACTGATTAGTACGCTCAGGGTGCCCGTTAGTTTCAGGATGGAACCCTGACGGCAGAATCACCGTGGCCCCGAACTGCTTACAAAAACCACGCCAGAATTTGGCTGCAAATTGAGGACCCCTGTCAGAAACCACATCTAGGGGGAGACCATGCAGCTGGAACACATGGTCAACCACTAGGAAGGCTGTCTCCCGCACCGAAGTCAGTTTAGGCAGCGCGATAAAATGAGCGGACTTGGAAAAACGGCCGACCATGACTAAGATGACAGTATTTCTATCAGAGATGGGCAGGCTTGTGATAAAATCGAGCACAGTATGGCTCCAAGGGTATTTGGGTACAGGCAACGAGCGCAACAGGCCAGCGGGGGGAGATGGGACACCTTGTTCCTGGCACAAGTGCTGCATGCCGCCATAAATTCCAGAATGTCTTTCATCATACTGGGCCATCAAAATTGTCGGGCCAAGAACCACGTGGTTCAATGGGCCCCAGGGTGACCTGCCAGATGGGAAGAGTGTCCCCACTGGAGAACCTGAGGACGAACCGCAACGGGGACAAATAAATAACCGAATGGTTCCCAACCAGGACCGGGATTGGTTCTTTTGGCCTTCTGTACCACGGGTTCAACGTCCCACTGGACGGGCGCCAAAATCTAGTCAATGGGAATGACCGGCTCCGGCATAGGATCATGGTCGGAACCATCGTAAATCCATGATTAAGCATTCGGCTTAATATTATTTGAGCCAGGGTGGTAAGTTAACGTGAAGTTAAAACCGTTAAAAAACAACGACCCCCGCCTTTGGGGAATTACATTGCCCTGTCTGCTGAATATACTGGAGATTTTTATGATCAGTCCAGACTACAAACGGTTGTTCAGACCCTTCCAGCTAATGGCACCACTCCTCTAATGCCAGTTTAACAGCTAACAACTCCCTGCCACCAATGCTGTCATTTCGCTCAGCCGCTGACAATGACCTGGAGAAGTAGGCGCATGGGTGCAGCTTATTCTTCCAAAGGGGGCGCTGGGATAAGATGGCACCCACCCCAACCTCCGAGGCATCAACCTTCACCACAAATGGGAGGGAGGGGTTGAGCAAAACAAGAATAGGTTCTGAGCTAAACAGTCTCTTTTGCTCTTGAAAGGCAGCCATGGCTGCTGGCGACCAGACGAAAGAAGGGGAAGTCTTTTTGTGAGGGCGATAATGGGAGCAGCTATACCGCTAAAATTGTGGATAAATCTGTAAAAATTGGCAACCCAAACTTTTTGATATTTTGGGGGGCAGGCTAATTCTTGACGGCTGCCACCTTTTCAGGGTCCATGTGGACCGACCCCTTAGAAGCAATGAAACCGTCTTTGTGAAAGGCGCATTTGTCGGCATTGACAAAAAGCCTGGCTTTGAGAAGGGCCTCCAGCACCTCTCTTGTATGTGCTCAGAGAGAGTTGAAGAAAAAATTAAAATGTTGTCAAGGTAAACAAAAATGAATTTCTACAACATCACTCAGGGACGTCATTAACGAGTGCCTGGAATACAGAGGGGGTGTTAACCAATCCGAACGGCATAACCAAATATTTGTAGTAGCCGTCATGCATATTAAACGCCGTTTTCCACTCGCATCCGAACCAAGTTTTACATATTCTGCAGGCCCAGCTTAGTAAAAATGACGCCACCTGCAAGTGTTCAAAAATGGTATTCATCAAAGGAAGTGGATATTGGTTTTTAATAGTAATATTATTCAGGCCCCTGTAATCAATACAAGGTCTCAGGCCACCATCCTTTTTTTCCACAAAAAAAGAACCCCGCCCTGGCGGGGGATATGGATGGTCAAATAAAACCATTAGCCAGGGCTTCCTGAATATATTCTCGCATGGCCTTCGGTTCAGGACCTGACATTGAGTACAATGACCCCCTAGGGGGGTGGTGCCAGGGTGGAGATTGATCTCGCAATAGTAAGGGCGATAAGAAGGTAAAGTAGAGGCCTGTTGTTTACTAAAAACCTCTGCGAGATCAGTATAAGCATTAGGTACGTTATGAGGCAATCAAAAATTCAAAGCAGCTCCTAAATTCTCAACCTGTGCGGACTGAGCAGCATCAATGACAGTCTCCGGATCGGAGCCACATTTGGAATAACAATCATCCTCTGGCTGTCGCCAGTCAAATTGAGGTACATTTAGAACCTGCTTTTGTATTTTTTTGTGATGAAAACGAAGATGCAAATGATTTCCCGTGAAAATTTGTCTTCGATATGTCCAGAATTGCCTTATATGGCAACTGATGTCACGCAAGGCAACCAGCTGGTCAGATCTCGCTTGCTCTACAATGAAATAAACATACACTACGCTTTATTTACCATAGCTAGCTGACAGACCCTTACAAAAAACTACTGTTAGAATACCGTAATATTTATCACCAAAAAACTATTGTATTACTGTAGTAATTGTATGTTTTTTTGGAAAGCACGATATAGATTTGAGTGTTACTATTGAAATATTGTTGGTCCACCATAGCGAATGAAATAGCAGTACAGAAGAAAAGCTATTGTAATACTATAAACTTCAGGATTATTCGCCAGGGCGTTTGCCAGAATAGGTGGCTTTGAGCCGCTTTCACACCAGTTGCAAGGCGGGTTTTTCGCATGACAGATTACATTCAAAGACAAGTGTATTTGCGTCTTCGCACTGACTTAGGGTGTGATCTGTCGTGCAAAAGGTTTGTTTCGCATCCGGTGTGCAAGCAGCTTTAGACATGCATGCAAGCTAGATGGGTAGCTGACGTTAATTTCCTGCAATACTTACCCAGATAGCAAGCATCTCCGCTCCGGATCTACCTTGGCTCTATGCTGGATCAGCTGGAGTTGGCAGATCCGGTGCGGAGGTGCTCGCTATCTGGGTAGCCAGCTAACTTAATTTCGACCTAACGTTAGATTTTCATGAATTTCGATTATAAAATTATACATCAAGCGTTCAGTCCAGTGTTGAGATAACTGCTAAGTTACACACTATCTTCTTGCCAGTTTAACTAACCACCTTACCTATTTAGCAAGCTAACATTAGTTAGTGACATTTGCGTGTATTTCCCGCAATCCAATCGCCCCGGTCTTGGTTCAGGCTGTTTGCAAGCTTTATGCGCAGAGCATTTTGCGTGTATTCTCGTCTTTGCATCGACTTTGAATGTAATCTGTCATGCGAAAAATTTGTTTCGCGTCCGGTGTGAAGGCGGTTTGGCACCGCCTAATCTGGCGAATGCTCTGGCAAATAATCCTTTTAAAAGTTTAATGCCATAAGTGGTTAACTTTGATAAATTAGCAGGCGAGGGTAACTTTCACAGCTGGAGAGTAACTGAATTATCGACAGCTACCATCGCATTATGAGCCAGATGAACTCGGAAGGCTGTATTGTGATGCCTGATCGCCGGCTGTGCTGTATGAGGTGGGCTACTGGATCACAGTGGAACTAACGCTGGCTTATAGGCTTGTGACTTCAGCTACAACAGGCATACAATATTTTTTATGAATCGGCGAGTTATCTTGATGCCCCGTTGTACCCTTGTCATTAGATTTTTACCTGAGTTTGAATAGTTGTCCTCGTGTCCACTATGTTTCTAGCCATGTAGCTACGTTAGCCTACGTAACACGGTTTGTCAAGTGTAACAATTAGATAGATAGATGAATAGATATCTTGATTGCAGGCTCATACGCTAAACAAACACGCTAGAAATTGTGTGTAAACAGACCTTTAAATGGACCGCCGAGATTGCTAAGGCAGAGGTGCTTTCCTTTGATGACGTCATAGGAATGTGTGACTTACGTCCCGAAAACTTCCTACTTCTTCAGAGGGCGTGGCGTAAGAGTGCAAAAATATCACTTTTATTCCGTAAAATTGATGTCTTTTCTGCCATTTCAGAACTTTTGAGTGCAAAGAGAAATATTAATAATCATATTGAACAAAATAAACCAACAATTTCAGGTGGTGTGCCTCATGTCAGGGAACCTTTAAGGATAACACTTTTAACCCTTCCAGCCAGAGGAGAAAAAAAGTGATCCGTGAGGAAGTAATAGTATCTCTAGATTTCTTGACTTATAGGGATTCTTGCTCTGTATGAAGGCGCTTTAGATAGGCAGAAGAAATATATGATCTTGAGCAACCTCTGTGCTGAAAACGCTCTTTCATTTCTGCAGCTTTACACTGAAAGCCTGTGGTTGTACTACAGTTTCTATGTCATCTCAAAAATTTACCAATAGGAGTACTGTGAATGGGATGATTGCTGTCTGCTTTTAAAAGTGTGTTTCTGCTCAAGGGATTCCAATAAATTGTGCTCTCAATGGTATTATTGATTCCCTTGCAGTGTAAGGTCAAGGAAGTAGACAAAGGTATCATGCTGTTCCACAGTAAAAGAAAATTAAATTGTAGAGGCATGAATATATTTCAAAAATCAAATAGCTCATCACCATCTCCATATGACAAGAATGTCATCAATATATCTCTTCCACAAAGCAATCTTAGAAAAATTGGAATTTTGAAGTGGGTTATCGGCAAATTTTTCTTCCCATAAACCCATCAAAAGACAAGCATACGATGGGGCGCAAGCACTGCTGATAGCTGTGGCACATGAGTGCAAATAATAGGAATCCAAATATTCGAAAAAGTTCATGGTGAGAGTCATTTCAGAAAGCGTGAGTAGATATTCATTCGGTGGCATAATCTCATCTGGTCCTTTGTTTAGGAAGTGGGTGAGAGCATCAAGACCTATATCATGAGGTATGCATGTATACAGGCCCTGTACATCAAAAGTTGCCAGGATGTCACCTTGTTCATATTTTAACTCTTTGATAATGTTTAATAAATCAACAGTGTCACCAAGGAATGAAGTAAGACCAATGACAATTTTTTCCGCAAAGGAGTCAACAAATTGTGACAGAGGTTCAGTCAAACTACCAATACTTGCCACAATAGGGCGAAAAGGTGCATTAGTTGCAGATTTATGCATTTTAGGCAGGCCATAGAACACAGGAGGCACTCAATGAGCAAAAAACCTTTTTCTTTTTCCGTGATCCGGCCTCTTTTAAAAGCAGAGTTAATGTAATTATGAATAACGTTCTTGAAGTTCTCATTGGGGATAGTCTTAAGAGGTTGATAACATTCTATTTCAGATAACTGACTTCTTATGTTGGAGTCATATTGTGCAAAGCCCATAACCACAACTGATCCATCTTTATCAGCTGGCCAAATAATAATATCACTCCTGGTTTCCAGACACTTAAGTGCTATTCATTTAGATTCATATTACCAGCAAGAGAAGTCTGAACTATTTTAGTTAGATCTCTTTCCACCAGCTTTCTGTATGTGGGTTTAGTGGGGTTCAAATTGAAAGAGGGCAAAAACAAAGACTTTTTTTTGAAGGGAGTTGCCCCTGTATTGATGTTAGTTACAGAGTTCAAGTCTCCATCAGCAGAACGGCTAGATAAAACACTTGACCTGGTGGAGAAGTCTTTGAGATGCAACTGTCTAAAATATTTGAATGCATCACCCTTCAGTTTGAATGTGTCAACCCTATTGGTAGGAGAGAAACTGAGACCATTACTTAAGAGAGAGATTTCATCATGAGACAGACTTACATCAGAAATGTTAATTACAGTCTCTTCCGGTTCCGTTGAGAGCGGCGGATGATGGTGGGACCTGTGGTATCCTCTTGTACCTCGCCTTGTCTTCTTTGGGTTCCTCTGTGCGGTCGTAGAAAAGGCCGCAAGGATTTATTCCGTCCCTCCGCGTCACTCCCCTCTGTTTAATCTCGCTCACTGGCTGTGGAAAACCATGGGTCTTTTGGTCTGGATAAAGTGCAGGGCCGTCTATGATGAAATTTCCTCCGATCCTCATTCCAGTCATAGACTTAGCTCTCACCATTCATTGCTGTCCCGCTCATACTTCCTGATTTTGTAGACTTCGAGGTCTCTCTGGAATGAGGTTAGGGATTCAGAAATCTTTTTAGTGGTCAACTCAAAAGACTCTTGATCAACCTTGCCCCTCAATTCCTGCTTGAGTATCTTAATTTTAGTGCTAATTTTGGCTTTGAAGTCGAACAAACCAGTAGAAGAAAAATAATACTCAATGGCATACACGGCGCTCTGCACAAAGAAATATTGATCAACGTTGTGACAAAGTCAGAACTGCACTAATTACAATGGGAGAATCACATGAGGGAAACCCTAACCACGAAAATTGGCGAAAGCCAAGACACGGACGGGAATCGTACAGACACCCTATGACATTTAAACAGCTCCGGTCAGGGAGTTCTAAGTGCACAGGTAACGAGTGCAGGAGAGTAATTAAGCACGTTCGAGAGATTCTCGCAGAAACGCAGGGGAAGACAGGTAAAGCTGAGCAAGTGGCGGAGACTAGAACAGGGCGATTGCTGAGAGGGAATTAGTAATAGTTAGTAAATCTATAACTTTACAGAGTTAACTAGAGTGCTCGTTATTAATCAATACACATGGATTAGTTGTGTTAGTAGACTATGATACAAAATACAAATGTTAGTTTTGTTAGTAATCGGAACAGTAAGATAAAGGAAGTAAACAAGAATTGAAGGAATATATGAAACACCTGAATTCATTGAAATCTCCCGAAGTAAGTGCGCACACAGACCGGGAAGACGGACTGAACCAACGAGATGACAAGACAGGGGAGACAAGTGCAATGGAACTGAGAAATGGAATGGAAGAACCTGAGGATTACAATAACCAAAAAGAATAAATCAAAGACAGAATCATGACCCCAGATCCTAAACATAAACATGACAAAAAACCATAACCATGGAAGTTCCCTAGAGCACACCCAAACCCTCTGTCCCACTCGGTAATTCAGGGCTGGAGTATGCCTCCTGTCCTCCTGTCCATCGTATAAATCTTTCCGCCCCTGGTCGCACTAATGCCAAATTGATTGTTTGATTGATTAGTGAGTGATGCTCGAGTCTCATCACAACGCTCTTTCCTAAGCTTTACTTATCCAGGAGTCAAAACTGTCTTCTTAGCACTTCTGCAATCCATCATCATAAGCATCATGTCTCTGAACTTCAATGTTGCGTTCGTTACCTTAGACGGGCTAGCTAATACAATGAAAAGAAAGTGCGTATAGTTTTAGCGACAGAGCTAATGAACGTTAATTTCCCCAAAACGTAACTAAAACCGTGTACAGTCGCATATGGGTTGAACTACACTACCAGTCAAAGGTTTTTGCACACCCCAATAAGTTCTGTAATTGTTACAATTTTTTTAAAGGGGACTATTATGCTGATCCTTCTTTTAATGCAAACAAGTAATGTCATAATGTTGGATGTCCATACTCAAAGTTTCTAAAAATAAGATACAGGGGTTTTGCCAAAATCCGAGAATGTGATTTCCTGAACGTGATTAACGTGAATGTTATGGTAGATGACAGGCATTTAGAGTTCAGACATTGCCGTTTTTGCGGGACAGCTGAACAAAACAGTGAAATAAACTTCTTAACCAATTCACCCAACACCATAAAACTTGAGGAGAGGCGAATCGCATACCAACAGATTGGCAAGCGAAAGAGATCATTTATAACACACAAGCAAGCAGAGAGCTTAATAACTAAATGGAGGGGAGTCAAATGAATAACACTTATTGCAGCCATAATTTAAAAAGGCATATCTCATGTAATTATTGAGTAACGGTGACGAAAAAATGTTTGCATCCTCTGCTGAACTGTTTTTTCCAAGATGCAATTACTGGCTAAGTTAGCATTTCTTAAAGAGAAGTGGATGGTTGAGAAAAGACAATAATTTCACCATTACAAATCACAGCCGATAAATCACAGAGTCTGCAGCCGATATTTTCTGATTACACACCTGGAGTGCATTTCCCGAAATCACAGATGCTAACTTACATAGTTGGACCCATGGACTGTGAATGAGCGAACTATGTAAGTTGCTAACTTTGTTAACTTTGTTAGCAACTACGCTTTTGGGAAACGCGCTCCTGATCCACTGATTATTACATTTGCGCAATTTTTGAGTTTGGCTCCTGACAAACAACTTTTTCTCATGTTGACGATGGTGGAGCTAAGAATCTGGGGTTACAATACGTTACCAGTGTTCTATTTCACTGCCCTACACTAGTGTAAAAGCATTCACACTAACCTGACTTACAATAGGAGCAAAGGAATCAAATAAATGTTCTAAATGACTGCACTAGCTAAGCCCATTTAGCGAAATAATATGATGCAGCATCTTCATTTTTAAGGCAAAGTGGAGTTCTCACTTCCGAGAGACGGTCGATGATCCAACTGGGCTAACCTACTGCATTGTAATGAATAGATTAGATCCACAGTCTTTCCATTCACATTGTATACCTGCTGCTGTGATGAAAGTTAAGCGTTGTAACTGGTCCCAAAGAGAGTAGAACAGGGATGTGAGGGTGCCTGTCCGATTCTCCCTTATGACGTATGTTGGGGAGCCTAGTGTGACAGTCTCTCAAGCTCTTACAAATGAGTGTGATTGGAGAGCCTGAACATGTTTGCTACGTGGCGCGGTCAACGTGAAACGTCATGGCGCGTTAATCACACTTAACACTGAGAGCACTCAGTGAATGAGATTCATAGCGCAGACCGAAGCGCATAAAAGAACATGGGGAAGTCCTTGAACAGCAACGAAAGCCATTATGCCGGTTTCTTCTGCTTTCAGTTTCGTGGACCTTAACTCAAACACGGATCTGATGCGTGCATAGAGCCCATTTGACATGGCATCGTCTGAATTTATTGATCACAGGGATCATTTGAAAAAAGCCAATGGAATTCTATCTCCAAGGTGCCCAGGAGCCCTACAATTGAAAGCAGAGCAGGCGCTCGCTATTAACAGTTTAATGAATGGCAGAGATGTTCTAATTGTGCTGCCTACTGGCTTTGGGAAAAGCCTCGTTTTCCAAGTCTTGGCAGTATTTTGTTCTTAAAGAACATTTGCAAATTTGACAAAATTCATCGACTGAGCTCTTGATGCTTACAGGTTTTCTTCATTTGTGTTTGTAAGATTTTGTTGGGGTATTTTGAGCTTCTTCAAACTTAACAACCGCATGTGTAGTCAAAAGTCGCAGGGTTTTGACAGCGTCTTGGTTGAGTGATCGTAGCTAATTTCTGCTAAGTCCTGATTGGCTGATTCCATTTTGACGACAACGCAAGCGGAACGGGGGGCCGAACTCAAATCTTCAGAGGATTGGTGCAGGCCCTCTTTTGCCTCTCTCACCCCAATCCAGCCGAGGGTCTATTCCCAGGCTACTGTGGAAGGTATGGTAGAAACTTTTGGTGAATATCAAACATATAGAAATGGAACATCTTGACAGCTGCACAGTTTTGTAGGTCAGTGCTTTTTACAGACGTCCAAATCCACCACCTATTGGTCTGTTTGTGCTTCTCTCTGTTTCACCTGCCTTCCAAAAACATCAAAGCTCTAGAGACAGGAAACTGAGAAATCAATGACATCCCAACTCTCATTTACAATATTGTTAGAATTGCAATATTAATACATATTTCATGTCGAGGGTTTGGAGCACAATGGTTATGTGTCCATTTTAGAGGTTTTGAGAAAAACTGATTTTTAGGTTTGCAAATGTTCTATTAAATCAGATACATCATTTCCATAATTTTTATGTCAGTCACTCTTTTACTGCATGTTTCAGAAATATACTGAACATGTAAGTTTTCATAAGTGAGGTACTGCGACATCATGGCCAAAATTGCCAAAATGGAAGTCACCTCCGAGCTCCAACAATTCTACCACTTGATGTGACATAACACAATGGTGATGGATTGAAGTGAAGTTTTTTGCAATGGAAGACAGATAATTCTGTAACACTATTCATGTTTATTCATCAAAATATCAATATTTAATTCATATAAGCAGATTTTGTTGGACATACCACACAATGAAAATGTGAATTTTGTTTAAAACTAAGGTGCATGGACATGTAATTATTGTGACTCCTTCCAGAGGGACTGCAGAGCTCAGCTCCTCTCGTACTCCCTTACATTGTCACGTGTAATGGGGCAAAAAAAAAAAAAAGAAATTTTCATAAGTTTTATATGCTTAGAGTGCGAAAGTTTAAAATGATAATTATTAAAAGGTTTAGAAGGTTTACAGCAATTAACAATGTGCATAAATTTATATTTAAAAGGTCTCTGGGCCTGCAAAAGAGCTAAGCGGGTCACTAGAGGGAGTATTGTTCTTGTGAGGAACGTAAAACCCCCAGAGGCAAATACAGCAGAATAAATCTGCAATCGAGCTGAGCAGTAGCTAAACTGTGTTGCCTCTTCGTTTCTGCATTCAGCATGAAATAAAAACGCCCCCCCCCCCCCCCCCCCGTTGAATTTTTGGGGGGGTAATAGAATGGAGTAGAAGATTCACCTGTGTCTCCTCTCGCTTGTGTGCTCAGTCCTTTATACTGTGTTAATGCATGGTTTCAACTGTCTGACATGTGGTGTGTAAAGTGATGCTGGTGTGCGGACGTGGGTTGGTATATTAATGTGCACACACGTGTGTGTGTGTGTGTGTGTGTGTGTGTGTGTGTATGAGAGTGTATATGTGGAAGTGAGCGTTTACATGCACTGCTGACTCAGCTGCACAATAAAGGAATTTATTAGCAGACCTGATGCACAAGGCACCTCATCATATAAAGGAATAAAACCACTCTCATTGTGTGTCCCCCCACACACACATACAAGCACACATGCACGCACACAGGCACACACACACACACGCACACACATCATCTCTCAGTGGCAGATGATCAGATGTCTTCCAGTCGAGAGGTTTTACTGTCATTGAATTGTCATTGAACCAGTGAATATTAATGCTGAGCGTGATATCAAACAAAGAAGACATCTCTCTAGTCCAAAAGATTAATAAAGAATTCAGTGCTTAAAAAGGAACTGCAGTTAATAGGGCAATGTTCACATTACATTACACTAATGCAGAGGAAACGTCATTGTGGCAGCATATTGGATGTGCTGAGTGGTCTGATAAGGGCAAGGATGCAAAGGGACGAAGCTACGATAATGTGAGGCATCAACTAGACGGTGGAAGTTCCAGACGGAAAGCACTTCTAATCCCTCTCATTTAGAACTTGAGGTGAGGCTGTAACACAGATTTGCATGTAAAATATTAGCCCCTGACGGTAGCATCTGGTATGCTGATGAGTACGCAGAGCGACAGAATTTCCTGAGAAGAACCTAATCCAAGCGCAGCCCATCCCTGAAAGCTTGCTGACAAACCACAATCAAGCCAGACCAACAGGCGGAGAGAGCAGGGGTCAGAGTGGCGTTTCTTGTATGGAGGATAACACTGCTTTCAGATGTCAAAATGCTGTCTCCTCGTAAAAGAGCAGCACATCTCCCATGTCAGGGCTGCGGTGCAATTCCCTTCTGTCCATCATCTGTTGAATTAGCTACAGAGATATTCAACATCAACAAAAAACAAGAGTCATCAGAAGATGACATGACCCCCAGGCTCCCTCAATCTAAGCTTAGAAATCCCAAAATATCAAAAAGCACTGGTCTGGGACCTGATTAAATTGCAAAGCAAGTTTTGACAAAAAATATTGAACGATATTCGAGTTCTGCTCCGTAAACAAAATGTCCGCGGGCAGACAGACGGACAGACAGACAGATGACCGCACTGACGACTGTATCCCCCGACGTTAAAGGAAACAGTGGGGCTCGCTACAAAAATTTACAGCACTTTATACTTAGCGCCAGTAAAAATGCACGCTTGAGTTATCTTACTCAAGGCTGTGGTGGGCGGGGTCGGTCAGGGACAGTGCCTGTTTCCTGTTCTCGGACATGCAGCCGACAGATTGGAGACCCATGACAGAGCGTGGTAAACCATGCCATTTTCTTGAAGCTGCAGCCTGCAGATTATTTTTTTTGGGAAATTTTCCTTTATTTGACACTGATACAGTGTAGAAAGACAGGAGGGTTGGGTGAGCCACCGGGGGCCCCGAAGCTGCAGCCTTTTTATTTTTTCTTCGAGCTTCATATAAGCTACTGACAATACCAAAAAGAACAAGTCAAGTGTCACCGAACACATCACAAATAAAAATGTTCATTATTACAGGGGTGCTTAGCACATGCATGTGGCGCACGTTGGGATTACCATACCAACCATTTCATTTCACTCATATTTCACTGCAAAAGCAAGAAAATAATGTGCAGTGCACTTTAACACCCCTTGGCCAATTTTGGTTTTGTTTGGGTTGTTTAGGCAAGAAAATCCTCTGTCCAGGAAGAAACTGACCTTCGTCACTGGTCTTCGATGGGCCTGTCTGTGATCTTTTGACACTGTGGGCCGGATCAACAAAAGCTTTGCATGTATAAAAACGTGTGCAAACTCATTGCACACGCAAAAAAATGTACAAACTGATTTACTAACAGTGCACAGTAAGGGTTGCCTCTTTCAAAGGTGCAAAATAGCACATCTGCATCCAGTTAGTACGTCTGCCACAATGAATATGCAATATGGGGCGTTTACACGCAATTGTGCGTGTGTTGGGAGGAGAAAATGTAAATATATTAATTTAGCACGCGCAAATTGATTTATCAAACCTGAAAGAAATTTTGCTAATAAAATCTGCGTCTATATTTTAACACGTGTCAAAAGGAGGTGCCAACGGTTTGTATGCGTAATTGCGCACACATGGCTACAGTTATTGTCACAAGAAGGAGACATCGAAATCATGAAAGGAGACACAGAGAACGCATTTTTCACCCTCGTGTGAACGTTTTTGGAATGAACGAGGGAAAAATCATTAAAACATATCGCCTATCCAGCACTGCCATTTTGGAGCTGTTGGAGGAACTCAGAGAGGATTTGGAGCCAGCCACGAGAAGGAGTCACGCAATGCCTGCAATGACAAAACTCCTTGCAAGTTTGCATTTTTTTGCATCTGGGTCATTCCAGCGTACGGTAGCTATTACAGCTGGGATCTCCCAATCCCATTTTTCAGATGTGCTGTCTGAAGTCCTAAATGCCATGTCGCGCCGGATGGCCAAGTTCATTAGGTTTCCACGCACTCGGCACTTATTGAATGAGACCAAACAAGGTTTTTTGCAGTAGCTGGATTTCCTAGAGTTATAGGGGCGATTGACTGCACCCATGTGCAGCTTGTGCCCCCCGCAGACACTGAGCACGTGTACAGAAATCGCAAACACACGCATTCATTGAATGTGCAGTGCGTTTGTGATGCCAAAGGCATCATTTCCAACGTTGTGGCAAAATATCCCGGGTCAGTACATGATTCTTTTATTCTGAGAAACAGTTCTGTTTTCCAAGTTGCAAGATGGCGAGTTTGGAGATGACTGGCTTGTAGGTGAGTCAATTTGTAAAATCCTTAGCGAAATTTATTTAATTAAAAACAAGAGCATGTTTCACATTGATTCATATGTTTTTTAAGGTGACAGTGCATACCCCCTACACCCCTTCCTCCTGACACCTGTTCTCAACCCGACCACTGCCGGAGAAATAAGATACAACGAGGCCCATATCCGTACACGGAATATTGTGGAGCGCACCTTCGGAATCCTGAAGAGCAGGTTCCGTTGTTTGGATCGCACTGGTGGAGCACTGCTGTACAGGCCAGAAAAAGTGGCCCAGATTGTAGTGACCTGCTGCATGCTACATAACATCGCCAAGCAACACGGGCTGGAGCATGAGGCCATGCCGGAGGAGAACGCCGACCTACCCCTCTGTATGGAGCAACAACCCAATGCTGCAGGGATGCAGACACGCAGCAATCTCATTCGAAGTCACTTCTTGTGAGCTGTTTGGTATGTGCATTTTTCTATTTTCATTCAATAAATCGTTGTAGATTGCAATACAATGCCGTTCCCTCTGGCTAGCGTGACCCAACAAACTGCAGAACATTGCAAAGTTAAGCAAATCAACATTTATTGAAAAAAGACTGAAATCACTTTCTGAATTCCAAACATTATCAAACGAAATACTCATTCACGTCTAATTATGTTAAGTCCCGCAAAATCATATTAAAGACACATTGTTTCAGTCAGAAAATGTATTAGGCTATAGTCTTAACATTTATGGTGGAAAAAAAAAGAAAAAAGCAGTTCATCATATAGCCCGTTTTATACAAAAAAAAAAAAAATATTCACAGCCAATAGGAGACAACTTAAACGTGACAGTTGAATGTATCACTTGTGTTTCCTTTTACGCAGGTGGAACTTGCCCGTCATGCGCACCTCTCCTCCCTGCCCGGCTGCCTAGCTGTCGCTGTGGGACTCGGTCGGCCCGCTTCTCCACCTGGATTGAGGGCAGTCATAGCCTGCATCCCTTCCCGTAGCCCTCTTGCCACAGAATTGACGGCTATCGTCAGGGCAGATACTGCGCTGACCATCTGTCTGCAGTGCGTGGCAATGGCCTGACTATCGCGCCTTGCCGCCCGTGCCAACGATGACGCCGCTCGCATCTCCCGTGCAATTGTCTGAATGGCTGCAGACTGTTTCTTTTGTTCCTCCAGCAACTCCAGATCAATGTCCTCGGGACCCTTTCGAGGCTCTGCAGGGGTGGCAGCTGCTCTGGGGGGATTTGAGGTGGATGGCTGGAATTCTGCTGAAGATTCTACATATAAAAAAATAAATGTTTTTTGTTTGGGATTTGAGTTAAAGGACAGCAAAATGTAACCACAGGAGGTACATTCATTTTTCACTTACTAAGTAAATATCTTTTCAGAAAAAGTGTGTTTATACAGTATTATTGTGCGCCTACCTTGTTCTGCTGTTTGTTCCAGTGTGTCATACCTGGCAATTCCAGTGACTTGCGTCTCGCAGAACGTTAACTGCACCTGTTCCTCAATGCTGGTCAGAGGCATCTCATCCACTGTGCCCCCACCTGTTTTCTTTGCAGACGTTTTATTATACGCAAATTTTTCTTTTGTTCGTCTTCGGATATCTTGATATTGTCTTTTCACTTCATTCACTGTTCGCATCGTTTTACCCACAGCATTTACATTTTTACAGATTTCCGCCCATATGGCGTTCCTTTGTGCGACAGTCAGATTTCTTTGCTGTAGCTCATTCACGTGTTTATTGGCTTCATCTACCAACACCTCTAATTCCATAGGGTAGAATTTCATTTTGCGCTTTCCTCTCTCCAAACTCTCCATGCTGCAAACCATGAAACACGCAAAGCCCTCATTTAAATAGGGTGTGTCCAACACGTTTGCCCCTGTTGCCATTTGCGCAATCACTCTTAGTAAATCAGCTGCAAACCGCGGTTCAGCCCCACACGCAAAATTCTTGATTGCACGCGCAAATTAGTACACGCAAATTGGGATCTTAGTAGATCTGGCCCTGTGAGTATGCCACTGAGCAATGAAAGACTATCTTTCAGCGATATGACCATGAAAAATAAGGTCAAGGTCATTCATCATCAATATGCTTCTGCCGACGAGTAAGGTCCATATATTTAATGAAAATGATCAATTTTGCAGTGTTATTTTGAGTGTTATTATCATAGACTGTATAAAAAGATGGACGAAGCAACCATTACGTCACTCATCGGTTTGTCATTTTGAAACCGGATGTGATTCCCATTGGTCAAGAGCGTGAATTCAAGATCCAGGGAGATGCTAGGGGTGGATCAACGGGTGGACTTGGCTATATCTGACGAGGATAGCCATGTCCCTAAAGGATATCTCGGTTTACCCTTTATTCTAGTCTATTTGGGACTATAATTTACGAAAATATGCATCATGATATATCGAAGGAGACTTGAAACTTGCGATAGATACTATAAAATATTGTGTAAAATAATTATTGACATAAACATCAGGTGGGAAAGTATTTTTCTCATAGACTTCTATAGCATTGAATTTCTTTCTGCAAACACCGACATCGCCATCTGCTGGCCATTAAAGAGAATGCAATTTTTAGAGATTTCCGCATCGGCCTCACTTTTCAGACCCTGGCGCTGCGTCCATTTTCTTAGACAGTCTATGGTCATTAGAGACAGACAGATTCCCAGACATATGGATGGACGACGAAATAATGACAATACCTATCAAGGGGTAATAAAAACTGAAAGGATTCTTCCATTTGAAACAAATAAAGTGCATGCTTCATGTCTGCCTTTTTAATGGCGCCAAGTATGTACTATGATAGGCCTCCTGAGACCACTGATCCCATGCCTCGTTAAGGATTTCACTGAAGATTCATCTTGGTTCAATTTTATATGTATTGCGTTGAGACTGTTTTGGACTGTGATGCATAAGTGTGATAAGAGTTCATTTTTAATAATACTAGCCAGTAATCACTTTCCATATCAGATAAAAAACACAATTCTTACACTGCGATTCCCATGATACTCATAATAAAGTTGACCTCTCAGTTTTATTTACAAATAAATAGTTAATTTAATGCCAAGATATCATGGGTTATTGATAGTACATGTCCACAATATGCCATATTCCTTCGTCCACTTCTCCTACCCAGTGTGTGTGTGTGTGTGTATGTCTGTGTGTGTCTGTGAGCGTGTACGCGCGCATACGTGTGTGTGTGTGTGTGTGTGCGTATAGGCTCCTACTTAATTTGTGTGGCAGCAGTGTGCACAAGATTTTTAGAAATATGCAGCTATAAATAAAAAAACAGCACCTACTCTCACATCATCTCTTGCGGGGAAAGTGCCACACAAACGCATCATCCCATCTCTCCCTTATTTCCTCTGCATTTTTCTTTCTCCACCTCCCCAACTATCTTCTTTCCAATTAGCCCTCTAATTATGTAAGATAATAATAAGGCAAGTGAATTCTCTTCCCACTAATAAAGACACAGCTGCCAGTAAGCTCCGGTTCCCTGCCAGTCTGTGGGCAGATACTGCTGTTACTATAATGCTACTGAGTGGTGATGTCATCGGATGGAGACCATGAGCTGCACCTAGAATAGTTTCAAGAGTTTTCTTTTGAACAGACGTGCATGAAAGATTGCCAATGGATTTGAACCCGGCTGTCAGAAATGGGGCGGGCTGCACACCGACATGGGCTCAGCAGTCAACCTCATGTTGCAAGTCACGTGATGCCATTGCAGACAAAAAGAAATTTCTCTGTAGGGAACAACTGAAAAAGACACTGACAAATCTGTGTATACATTTTTCCGACAGCCACAAATGATCGATACATAATCTGTTAATTTGTACATGAATGCCAAGGAGACCTTGTCTCTCAGCGCATTCTCATTAGTGGAACTGCAGAGGATGAGTGAGTGGAGCATTGGAGCCCTTATTCCTTGCCGTCCTACTGTGACTAACGTCATAGCTAAGTCTGTAAAGTCATCAGATGTAACTATATGAATGTTTAAATTAATTTTATTTGATGGATGGTTTTGTTTTGCAGCAACTCAATTTCAAAGTTGAATATTTCCATTTCTTTGAGTATCTTACACTGATCAACAGTACTGTGTGTTTTGCTACTTTATGCATTAAAGTGGCATTTACCATTAACATATGTGCGTACTTCTAGCACAGTATAAACTCAGTTCAAATACTGCATAGGTTATAATTAATGTAGCATTTTATACACATTTTGATGTAACTTTTCAGCAACTTGTCAGATAACATCCAAAATGTTAAGTAACTGTTATTTTTTACGGAAGCCAACCTTGCTTGACAGTACTGAACAAATGTGCAAAATATTTGTTGTTAAGCCATTATTAGCTTGAAGTTGTGAGTCGGTGGGAAATGTTAGACTAGATAAAATATAACTGGCGCAGTGTTTGTGAGCAGCGTTTGAGGTCCACGGGAGTGATTCTGCAGAGATTCCATGATGTGCTTGAACTCCATCTGCACAAAGAAAATGCAGTAATGCTAAAGAAAAGAAATGGCTGAACGCAAGATGGAGATTGATTGAATGCACATTTTATGACTGGGCTGCTGATTATGAGATGAATTTACTAACCCTACTTAAAGGGATGGTTCACCCAAAAAATTCTAAATTCACTCATCACTTACTCACCCCAAGGCTGATCAAAGAGTCCATGAATTTTATTTGTCCTTAAAGCACTTTTGGAGTTACAAAGAAAAACAGCTCTGAAGACAAATCCAAGTCGATTGAAGTCAGTTGTGGCCATTCTTTCAAGCATAAAAAATAACATTTAAAAAACACAAAATGCCTCTATACTGCTATTGCGGCGTAATCCAAGAGTCCGTAAGCCCCGCCACTCAAATTTCACTCGTGAAGATGTCTTTTCACCGTGTTTTTAGCCTAAATGTCCAATGTAGCCACTTAGCTAGGAGCCCTGTTGGACATTATGTACATGTATGTTTACGCACATTGTCCAATATAACATTTACCACAAGCAGAGATGGGCAATCCAGATCCAGAAAGTAAAAGTCCTTCCCAGTATTTCGCTGCAACCACCTGAATCTAATAATTACGGCAACCCTTCAGCCCAGAGGTTGAACTAATTTGGGAAATCAGCTGCCTGAGCTCATGTCAGGAAGAAAAACACAGCCGAACTTTTACTTTATAACCCCAGGAATGTCCACCTCTGACCACAAGTGAACTGCTATAATCTAAAATACTACGTGAGAGATTAAATTGAATCTCGCAGTAGAAGTCCAATACATTTTAAACAAAAAACTGATACATTGCGGCTTTAAAACTGCATACTTAACCACAAAAGAACTAGGAATGGCGGCCACGCTTCTACTCAAACCAGAAAAATAATTTTCTTTCAGGCCGGTCAGATCACGTCATTTCTTACCACCATGTTATGGACCGTCAAAAACAGCACAGAAAATCCATGTGTCACATTTTTAGTTATCAGCTTATTCACAGAAAACAGACCTTTTGTTGAAGTCTGAGAATGGCAGTTTTAATGACGTGTTTGTAAAAATATTGTCTGTTAAAGACCAAGTGATTTGCTTTTCTTAATGATATGCAACCCCTCAATATGCTGTACCGTAGAGAAAGGAGGTAATTTTCAGCGCTCGGGTGTCTTGGTTTTGCTCCTGGGACCCAAAGCCTTTGGACAGGTACCTAGCATTTAGTCACAGCCCAACCAATGTGCTAAATGGGGCCAGAGCTTCATCTCATATCAGTATGCCTGTTCACTCAGTTGAGTTCCCAAGACTTGGTTTTACAATCCCTTATTGTAATCAGAGATCATTCCTTGAGTAGGGGTGGGGGTAACCCCTTCAATGCGGTCATCAGGTGTGCATCCTCCTTCCTTTGTGTTTCGTCGTTAGGCCAGCGGCACCTCCAGAGCGCTTAATGGTGACATCCACCATCCCAGGTTGTGGCCGCTGTGTTTTTTTTGTTGTTAATTTGGCATCTCCAATCCCATCTGAATCTGGAATGCCCAGTGTACACAAGCTTGTTCGTATGCGACCCCATGTTGCCATCTTGGGAGCCACCTTCAAAGCTCTACTCCAAAGCAAGTGCCTGTCCGCCACTGTATCTTTCCACTCAGAGCTCGAAACTTCTCGAGTTCAGAAGGAGGGCTTCGGATACACGAACATGTGCAAGCTTAGAATCTTACTGACGAGCGCCTGGCTGACTAACAGGAGGCGCTGGAGCAATGAACAAAGCTACGATTCTAATATCCCAACCCGGCAGTCCCTTCACAATTTATTTCCCTCCGCTTTCAAGCCTCCTGCGGTGATCTTGCCGCCCAGTTCTTGTCCTTCCTTTTCAGTTAGAGCCAGTTCTTGCTTTGCTTCGCAGCCGGTGCCAGTGACTGATAGCCTGTCGCCAAATTTTCATTTCTTTTGGTAGCCTGGTGGGAGGGTAACAATTTTTTTTCCCCCACGAGGACTGTTTTTGAGATCTGGAAAAAAAAAATAGCTCTTGTGAAAATTCTCACCGGGGCTATTTTCGGGGCTCATTGTGGCAATTTTATTTTCTTTTGTTTTTCTTTGCACTTACATGAATTTTTAAAAATGGAGTAGTGTTGCATGAATTTGCATACTGTATTGCTGACTACATTCAGCTCAAAACTCATTACAAAAAAGGTACTTCTTTAAATAATAAAATTTAAAGCAACGAATATCTAATTTTCCATTTCTGTCCTCATTGAGCTTCAGTCTTTAAAAGATTCAACACAACTGAGAAGTAAATAGCAAATTTTATCACCATTATCACATCCAATCTCCACAATCTTTGACAAAAAATTGCACAATACTTCCCGATTGAACCTAGTAATAATGTAACGTATGTCCATTTTCATTTTCTAAAATGCCTACAACGATGGAGGCCTGACGCTGTCGAGAGTGTGACTATCATGGCCACCCCGCTCCATCGTTACTTAATCATGTTGTCACATATAGGGGTAAAAAAAAAAAAAATCCGTTATCATCCCTTTTGTTCTGCATCCAGTTTTAAATAGACACTGCCTACTCATACACTCAAGTTAAATAATTTCCTAAGACAATCTGACATCTACACCTTCTCGATCTTCAGAGGCCACATCAAATGAGAAGCTGTTATGATTCTGCCTGTTTGCCATGTGTATTTTTGATTCTGCAATGTTTGATTATGAATGCTGTTTTGTCTGACTATGATTTGATATTGCGATGTGTATTCCATGCCATGTTTTGTTTTACCTTGTTTCTGTTTATTCTGCCATATTCCACTCCTGCAGTTATGTTCCGGTCCATGTTTTGTGTCATACCACGCATTGCACTTTGTCTCCTCCTGTCTGGTCTTATGTGATTGCTCACCGCCCCAGTATAGTGTGCCACACTTTCGGGTGATTTCATGGTTTCTGGGATTTCAATCATTCCTTCCAATCACGTTTACTTCCTTCACCTTGCTCTTCTATATGACTAACTAAATTAAGTTTATTTTAGTTAACTTACTAACCCAAACTAACACTGTTTATAGTACTAACTTACTAACGAGCACTAAGGGATTGTATATCTGCACTTACTAATTGACTAATGAGCTCTCAGCAGTCGCCCTATTCTAGTCTACTTTTGCTGCAGTTTCAGCGGATCCTCCGCATTTGTTAGACCCTGATCTCCCTCCTTATCTGTGAACAGTAGAACTCCCTACTCGGAGCTGTATGTCTGTCTATAGGCTGTCTAGTGACCCCTGTCCGCGTTTTGGCTTTTGCCTAATTTCTGGTAATTTGAAATTTCCTCATGTTCATTCCTTTGTAATTAGTCTGATCCAGCTCACCTGTTCCCTATCATAGCATGTGACTTCCCCTATGTGTATTTAAGCAGTCATTTCACTCACAGCTCTTGTCAGAATGTTTTCCCTGTGCTGCGATCGTTGATGCCTTGTATTCATAGTGTTATACTTCTGACTGGAACATCCCCGCTTCTGATTTTAGCTTTTTCTTTGATACTTCTCTGCCCGTGTACTGTACCTGTCTTGCCTGACCCTGAGTTTAGTCTCTGCTGCCCTTTTACCAGTTCGGATTGCATCTACTGGATTTTGGCTTTGGATTCTCTGACATTCCTGTGCCTGTGTACTGAACCTGTTTTGCCCGACTGAGTTTTGTGTTTGCTGCCCCGTGTACAGTTTGGATTATGTCCCTGGGATTCTGATTTTGGATTGAACTTTGTACTGTTGCCTTCTGCCCTGTGGGGGTTAACCCCCCAATTTCAATAAGACTCATTTTTGCTGAAACTTCCTGGTCTAGCATTTGGTTCCAGAGTGATACCTCACAGAAGCAAACAAAACCAAAGCTTTCACCAAAGCTTCAACTTTCCAAGAAGTAGGGTCTTACCTATGCCAGCAAGTGTCTGAGCTTTTCTCTCTCTCTCTTCAGTTGCTTTATGGTCTGAATCCTCAAGCTCACATTGTGCCACTGGCCAAAGCTATTGACTGGCATCTCTGACACCATTAGTAAGGGTGTCCTGTCATTGTGGAATCTCTGATCTTTGAACTGTTCTTTGACAATTGAAATCGCCCTGGATTTTCAGCGCTGAAAATTCATCTTTGCCCAAGTTATTTTAGAATCAAATTATTATAGGAGAGACTTGGTGCATGTGATGGTTGTGGTCAAAGTGGTCATTCATGTACAGTAGGCTTGGATTTGAGGTAGTCGTTGTCTAGACTGCAGATGTTCTCCTCCTGCCACTTCAGTTCTACGGCATTGTTACAGCTAATGGAAAGATGATGCATCCTGTCATTATACCTTTGCCAGGGATATGTAAGACATGAAGTACTCTAATGTAGTGTAGCAAAACTGACTAATTTCGAAGGCCACTTAAACACGGAAGAATTCAAAGGCAGTCCAAAGGATAGTATTAAGGATTGACCAAAAGCATTGGCCAGATAAAATTCAACATGAGAATTTCTTCCTGTATTGCAGCCTGTTAAGAGGTCAGGTGAACACCAGTTGCAGGATCCAGAAGTGTTTATTGAACATCAAACACTAAAGGAGAAAATGGGCACACAGGCCAGAAATAAAACACCGTGCACAAGCACTGAACAAATGGGAAAACTAAGGTACACCGCCAAAGGCAGGGGGAAACAAATACTCACTCCAAGAGTGGATTAACTAGAAAAACATTAACTGAACCTAACTAAACTGACGGACACGCTGGGAGACTTAAACACGGGGCAGACAAGATTACGATAAGTCGAATGACGAGCATGAACGAATAGGAAGGATAGGGGAACAGATTGCAATCTCTTTGTTCGTGCTCGTCTATCGACTTATCGTGACTTTCAAGATGGAGGCGACTGGAAACTACCTAAAGGTACCGTTTGCATAAACGCTCTTTTTCTTAAACTACCTGTGCATTTTCAAAGTTCTTAGTGCCTTATTTTAAATGTCAGGGCCGTCGAAATTCTACCGATGAAGTGTGGAGCTACTTTGAGCCTTGTTAATGAAAAAATAGTGATTCCTTTGCATGGCAACGTTATGCCCAATTCACTACCATTGTAAGCCTGTTGGGAGCTTCGGCCAAAAAGCCATGCATTTTGAAATGTTGCGTGCTTACAGAGGTGCGGTATTCGACAAAAGTTAGTACTTGTTATCACATTTCATTACACCGCAAGTGAAAGGAATGGGCTTTGACTCCAAATGCAGTTCAGCATCGGTAGGGCGTTTATTAGGGTTAACACAGCTCATGGTCAATACAGAAACAGATCGATAGCCAGGCAAACAGGGTAATGCAGAATAGTCAGAATCGGAATCAGGGGACAAGCAGAAATATTCGGTAACCAGAAAATCAGTCCGCACAAAGACAGCAACAAAGGGGGCTGAGCTGAGGGAACGGAAGGGGAAGGAAAAGGGAGTTGGATGGGATAAGGGAGAAACACAGGAGAATCTAAACAGATGGGTACAAAATGGGAATAAGGGAGAACAGAGGACTAATCAATCAGCAGCAATCAAACAACGTAATACAAACAATCAATAACGAGACTTACGGGAGAAGTAAGAAGAAACGAGCAAACAACAATGGAAACCAAGAAAGCGCAGAAATGAGACTTAACCAAAGCGAGCTATGGGAAGAAACGAGTCAACAGGGAGCTGCGGTAAAAACACAAACTAATCAGTATTATCCCAGCTAGAATGCAGGACAGCTGTAGAGGGAGGCGGAACTAGAAAAGTAAGGACGGTGATAGGAAAGCGAGGGGAAACAGGTGGAGTTCTAACTCTGATCTAACTAATCACCCGTGCCTCGCTAACTATTCTTCGGTGCGGATAGCCAATGAGAACAGCCAGAGAGAAGGAAGTGGAATTACCTCACCGAAGTATAGGGAAGAGAGTGTGAAGACTGACAAGACACGACAAGACGGAAACGAAAGGAAAACGTTCAAGACTAAAGACAGCGCAATCATAACAGAAACATACACACTCTAAACGAATAAATATGATTAATAAATAAATAGCAATAAAAAACTACTAAAACATACTAAAAACAAACATACAAATCAGCTAATTCTAACAGCAAGTCAATTTCACACCGGAATTCTCCTTTAAGCACAGGTGGAAGCAATGAATGAAATACCACAGTCGAAACAGAAAGGGGAAACGTGATTGGACAACGAGACGCAGGCACGCGGAAGGCTGTCCCACGACATCACAGGAGATTGGGCAAGAGAGAATCAGTCGTCAGACTGCGGAATGAAAGCTGAAAAATAAATCAAGAGTGAGGCATGGGAGAAAAAGTGTAAAAGTGAAAAGCACAAAGACAAAAACAGGACACATGAGGCAGAATCATAGCAGCAGCCTGAATATAAGGTCATATCATGGTTAAATGTTCTCAGCATCCTAAGAAACCTGATATACAGCTTTATGTACTGGCATGTCAGCCGAGTTGTTGTCTGTAACACAGATTGTCATCCTTTGTGAGACACGGCTGAATTTAATTTTCCCTTCGATATACAGAACACTTATTTGCCTGAATTGATCAGTATTTGAAGCATTCTCATCTTTGGGGACAAACACGCCCCCTGCTGTTTGCCGTGGTTTTGGCATCTTATCATCTTCCTCGTCACCTTTCTTAGCACCCACAGTAACTGCAGGGCATCTGCAGTCTTCCCATCCCAAACCGGCTCCTGTCGGCTTCACTCTGTTTTTGCAGTTGACTGACCAATTGTGCGAATGAGGCTGTTCAATGGGTGATTAATAAATTAATTTTAAAAATCTTTATGCAGAAAAGAAAAATAGCAATATTTAGCCAGAAAATCAGTAAAAATACATTCTTAATTTTAAGGCATACGGTAGTGAATCATGCAATGCGGTCTTTTCATCCAGGGGTCTGACCTATGATCAGAGAGTGTGAGTAAAGTGCATTATACTTACACTAAGGAAATAAAACATCACCAAATGCACCACAGTTTTGGCAAACTGAATGTATATGCTGTGTGCTGTGCATTTTCAGTTTGTGGCCAAGCTACTGATCGAAATAGAAACTGAGTCACAGAAGAAAACTTTGAACATTAAAATAACATTTTAAAAAAATCCAAATGGAAAGTGTTAGAAAATCCTCTTCTTCGGGCAAGACCAGCGCCACAGACTAATAAAGTACTAGCTTTACTCACTTCAAAAGAAAACTATCTGCATAACCTCTGTGGAAAAAAACTAAAAGCACAGCTTTGAAGGCGAAGCTTCTGTGTGTCCTGTATGCTGAAGCAACTGAGCAAATGTCACTTGGGGAGTCTGCTTTGATTAGATACCAAAGATATCTTCCCTGAAGCAAAATACACATTCAAGAACCTGAAAACATATTTCTATGAATAAATGATTTCTCTGATTTCAGGGGACACGCTGCTGTTCATTTACTATGTGTGGTGGTAAAGGTTCAAAGGAGGCCTGTGTTTCTGCCGTGTCCTTCTGCTTGGAAGTAGCATGCAGTCATATAATCTGCCACAAGAGGGCAGTGTTTTACAAGGCACAGCCAGTCTTGCGTTAAATTCTCTCTATGTTAAACTGCGGGCTTCGAAGAAACGCTATGTATGATAGTCATCGATTGTGCGCGCATAGTTTCTGCAAAGTGCACTGGCATAGTTGCTTTGAAACTTTTGCTTTGAGAGATGAAGTTTTGCTATGTTTATTTTCTGAGCTGGAGAGAGAATAGTAAAATTAAACAGAGGGAAATGGCATCTTTAATTGGAATGGTGAGATTCAATTTTAATTTAACCCTTATAAGGGTTAAATTAAATTAAAAGTAAATGAGCCAGAGGCAATGAGTGTGACTTTCCTGCACTATGTATTCATAAAGAGTGCATCTGGGGGACAGAAAAGTCAAGTCAACCAAGAGAGAGGAGGTCGGAATGTAGAACCTTTAAAAGCTCAAACCAGTCTATATAAAGCTGGAGGAACATTTGGGTTCATTTACTGCTAACCTGCATAATACAGTATGCTGTCCAGATCAAAAATGGGTGTTTATTTTAGTCAATGTGAATTCCTTGTATTGTCGTACTAACATAGAGATGTACAGGATCATGCGTTAATGGACTGATATGCCACCACTCCGCAAAAAAACAGAACATAGTTCCAAATAAAATAGCCTGACAGCTTTCACCCTACAGTGCATAAGTTCAGTTGCCTGGTAACTAGCCAAGCCATGAGACCGAACCATGTGCCTCTGTGTAACATAGAGGGAGATGCTCATCACGTGACCTCACTGCTGTCAATCAGGAGGTCTATTATAATTGCAAGGTCCAGAGCAACAGATACTAATCCTGTCGCTGGAGATCTGCCGTTATTTCAAGTCTTAATTGGAACATCAGACGCTACTAAACAGTAGCGTTACAAGAGACATTCTCTTGTATGATTAAGGCCTTTACACACTGGATGGGCAGCCTATAAACGACAGGAATTTGTGAAATGTTCGGATCAAAACGCTTCACGAGGGCTCCAGCAGGAATCTGTGACAGAAACACAGGAAAACGAATTTACGAAGTTTTGACAGCTCACTCCGAAGACGAAGACAGAAGAGGAAGAAGAATGACAGATTTCGCCGGACTGGTGCCATGGTTTTGGAGGCCAATGTCATTAACCAGCTATTACAAGCAGTGACATGTCGTATGATATGACACAAAAATACAAAACAGGCATAAACAAACCTGTAAAGCAAGCCCACATAATCCCCTGCAAAACAGTCACGTGCAATAAATCAGGAACTGATCCAGCACCAGTCCTCCTAGGTGCATTCAGCATGGTTGCAAGACCTCCGTCTACAGGAGTATTTCCGTCAGTAATGAATTCTTGGTTCCGTCAAAGTCCGTTATTCAGCGCTGTGCAGGTGCGCTGCGGTGGAGGAAGAAAAATAATGACCTGCTCGTGCTGACTAAGTAACGTCTCACCATGGAACCTCCCAGATTTCCCGTTGGAACACCTTAATTTATGTTGCTGCCACTAGGGGCAGTATTTTGTGGCTAGAAGTGTAACTTGATAGTGGACACTAATGAGGAAGCTGAAGACGAAGACGCAGTTCGGTCAGTAAAAATGCACTCAAGCGTGGAACATAATCATGTCACCACAACGTTGATATGTACGGGTATTTTTGATAACGTTGCGAAATTGCTGCTATGAATTGGTGTGTAACAGTAATGTTAACGTCACGCAAAGCGTCCGATCGAAAATCTCTTCAACCGTTTATTTTTAGAAAAATCTATGAAACTCCATCTATTTATGAAAAGTGCTGCTGAACGTGAATATTAGTGTGATGTGTATTTCGGATTGAATTTTGAATGCGGTAGAGGGTTAACAACATGTTTGAAGACCTTAGTAGTTTTAGTGAGCAGACTGTGGCATAGTTTTAATCTAATAGCTAGAGCCAGCCATAGATATATATATATATATAAACACTAGGTGGCTCAAGCACGCTGCGAGCCAATGTGTAGTAACGCCATCTTGGGACAGGGCTGCTCGATCACTCATAACATTACAGCCTAAGGAGCACGGACTTTGAAATAACTGCAGATTGCTCAACTCTCCCAAATTCTCAACCGATTTTCAAACAAACGGCTTGGTTTGCCGGGTAAACATCAGAGATGTAGTTATTTAACTGCATACTTAAGAATAATTAAAACCATTGAATTCAATATAAAAAGTACATTAAGTAGATTGGTAAAGCAATAGCTATACACACAGAGATTATATTTTCATTATTTAATATTTACAATATTCAAATAATAGACAAAATAAATAATAAAAGAATGATAAAATGAATAACAAAGAACTTTGAGAAACCAATGTTTAGAAACCATTGGCTCAGAGGTTTATTAAACAAAATATGAAAGTTTGTAAATCCGTCAAGAATTCAGCGAGTTACGAGTATTTAAGCGAATAAATCATCCACCTTACCTCTGACTACAGCACAGCGCACCAGAGCAGTCCCCTGTCCTAAGATGGCCGACCAGTGACGACGCTGCCGACTCTGCCTTGAGCCATCTAGTGTTTATATATATATCTATGGAGCCAGCGCCCACGTTTTTTAGGCAACGTGCTTGTGCAAAATAAAAAACAAATCCTAAAGGGGCAAGTTTCTTAAAGGTGCAACGCCACTTTTCCAATTGTGTTTATCCCATACTAAACATGGCAGGTCTAGCAAGAGTGTTGGGTAGATGACAGAAAATAATTTATTAGGCTAAATTGAAAAATATCAGGGAGATATTAGCTCAATGTTTTATCAATGACAGCCTTCCATACCAAAGTACTCAGAAACTCGCATGAAAACAGCCAACTTAGATGCATAGCCAACTATAAAAGCAAATCTTGGCTCTAAAAAGGTTGGGCACCCTTGCTGTACATCAATACCAATACACTGCAATATCAATGAATTTAATAGACTGATACTAAAAATGATACTTCCATCACCATAATCTGATAGCATATTATTATCATTGTGGAGGATTATTTGTTGCTTGATCTAAACAGTGGGCCATTTACCAAAGAATCTGTCAGAGCTTTTCTTGAATGATGTTTAATCACTCTTGCACATACAGTACAGCAGTGGTTCCCAAAGTGGGGGGCGCGCCCCCTAGGGGGGGCGCAGAGCAATTGCAGGGGGGGCGCGGGGTGCGGGAGTTCCGGACACCAACAGAAAATCATTTGCATACAGTCCATTCGCTGCCCAGAATTCTGCGATTACATCGTAAATTCCCGCCTTACTCTCAACATAACTGTTCGCCAAATCATTCATCTAGCCTGCCATTTTCATAAATAATTTATGAATGTAGTTGTTCAAATATTTGAAGCCGGTAATGTAGTCTCGCGATACCCAACTCGCCGCTTTTTATCCTGCACTGATCTGGCATATTGATAATAAAATGGTAAGTGACACCGAACAAAATCCGATGAATACAAAGCAGAAATAACCGAGATTGCGTCATCTTATTCTCGATAATATGAATGCTCTGTATGCCGACAGATTACTTTTATCTAGCCCACCAACTGAACGTTACAAACATATCGGCAGGTTCGGCAAGTGGTGTTCATGAATTTTTTTTCGTACTTCGCTGTCTTTCTGCATCATAGAAACATTATTTTAAGTAGACGGCTATACTCAGGCAGAGGAGTGTGATACAGCCTAATGATTTTATACTTTAAAAGAGATTTTGCATTATTAAATTTTCGTGTCCTTAATTGGAAAATAACTGTGGCCGTTTCCAAACGTGCCAATCATTTTTAATGTTCCCAGCTAGGCTGGACAAAAATCATCTGTGCAGAGCATTCATATTTTCTAGAATAAGCTGACGCGATCTCGGTTAACGTGTTTTAACTTAAAAGTGCGAGGCCAGTGAAGAGAGGAAAATGTAACTGTCTCGAGACACTCCTTCAGCGGTCCGCACAAGGTCGCTGATTGGCTGTATGCAAGTAAGTTTCTGTTGGTGTCCGGAAAATGCATAAATAGCAATGTTGTTGTATATTTAAAAAAATAAACCTGTTACACTGAACATAATTACACAGTTAAGGTGCTTGAAAACAGTTACACTTAAAATAATTACACCGTGGTTGTTTGTTATTTTGCTATTTCCAATTCTAAAAGTAGCCTAGTTTTAGTTTATGACAATCTACAGTTTATGACCGTTTACTTACATTTTTTCCAAAAAGGTTGAGGTTTATATAAATGACAATGAGTGAAATAAACTGTGCGTATGTATTACCTATTTTTTTTGGGGGGGGGCGCAAAAATTTTTTTATGTACCTAAGGGGGGCCCAGCAGAAAAAGTTTGGGAACCACTGCAGTACAGTTTGTTTAATTTTGTACATGAATTAACTCAAGTGATTGGAATATCATAAATAATATTCTTTCTGATATAATGAAAAAAATCAAAATTAAAAAGCAAAGTGAAGCAAATTTACATATACTGATTGCTTACATTACTTTTTTACTGTTGTAGCTCTGTATTGTAATATAATGTACATTTCAAAAATGTTATCTTTTTATTCAAGTAACCTGATAAGAGCTCATTGTGTCTTCCCACAACACACTATTTGCCTCAATTCCCTTACATTTTTTTAAAACATAAGCATTAAACATCGGCACAATTTAGTGCCTTTTATAATCTCAAATTCTTGGCCAAACTGCCCTGAGAATGCCCCAAATTTGACCATTTTTCAAAAATGTTGGCAGGCCCCAAAAAATGGTCAAATTTTCAAAAAATGGGCAGGCCCCAGGACACCCCTAGAGGGACTCCGCGCCTTCAACGCTTGTCACTTCTCCCATGCCTAAATATGTTCAGTCAGAAAAATTTTTTCCACTTGCACCCATGATTCAGTCTCTGTTTAGCCAATCATGGAGCTGCAACTTACCTGTGTTTTTTTCCCTCTCTTTAGTGCCTCACAATAGTCACGAGACCCTGTTTTTTTCCTTGTGATTGGGTGATGCGTTTGCTTGCAGGGTGAATGTTTGGGAAAATTGACCTTGATTCGAAAAATAAAATGCTCGCTTTTTCGCAGGGTGATAATCGTATTCTATGTGTAAAACCTCATGCCCTATCAGCAGTTTGAAACATATCTCTTCCTGCAAACTATTCACAAGAAAAAGATACATCCAGTGTGTAAAGGCCTTTAGAATGAATGTTTATAGGTTTGGAACAGCAGCTGTAGGAACAGGGTTGGTTACACCAGCCTAGATTCACGGCCAATATTATATGCAACTGATAGCAGCACTTCTGTCACTGTAACTGAATTCAGAATAAGTGCTGTACATCAGTTGCTGGGGTTAAAATATCTTGGACTGTTGATGGATTTCTCTTGTACTGCAGATTTACAGCCCAGACTATGATTTACTGATCAACAGAAGGTAAATGTTCATCAGTTCCTCTTGCCACAGTGTTGAAATGAAAGACATACATATGTGCATGTATAAATAAAACACTGTACACACATGCAGGCATGCCAACAGACACTACATACTGTATGTGCATGCATGCATACATACAGTGCCCTAAAAGACTAGTGACAGCCTTCATGAAGATGAGGAAAAGTGATTACTTTACATGCTCCAAAAATGATAATTTCATATGAATACCATCACTTGGAGAGCAAGATATTTTCACTTAGAAATACTGTAGGCCTGTTCCACCTGATGTTATCCACTGACACCAATTCACAAACAAAAAATACCTGACGAAGTTACTCAGTACAAATATGTCCTTTCTCTCGTGGATGAAATCCTGGCTGTGAAGGATGTCTCTGGTGCGCCCAAGCGAAGGCCATCTGGCCCGGACACATCTGCATCCTACCTCGACGCACCCAGCATGTTCTGTTAGTTTGATTGCGGGAGTCTAATCTTAAGGTGCACTCCTGTCTCACGCGCTGCCAGCGGACCTGCAGCAGCTGCTGTCCGCCTCTCCCGGCCGATAAAGACCTTCATCTTCAGGTCGCCTCATGATAATACAGATATCCGGACAAGGCCAGGACGGTCAGGCTATTATTGCAGTAATTAGTGGGCAGATGGCAGTCCTCTATTCCCAATATCTGCAATGCATGGCTGGACGATCGAACAGACAGGGACAAATGGGCTGCGCTCCCCCCTCTGACTGGGAAGTGTTGAGTTGTGACCCCGAAAGTGATCCCCTAAGTGATAACGCCTTCCAAATATTTTCCTTGGTTATTTATTTTTTATTTTTTGCTTGATTGGGCTTGATGTATGCAAAAGTGTATGTATGTATGTATGTGTGTATGTATGTATGTATGTATGTATGTATGTATGTATGTATGTGTGTATGTATGTATGTATGTATGTATGTATGTATGTATGTATGTATGTGTGTATGTATGTATGTATGTATGTATGTGTGTATGTATGTATGTATGTGTGTATGTGTGTATGTATGTATGTGTGTATGTGTGTATGTATGTATGTGTGTATGTATGTATGTATGTGTGTATGTATGTATGTATGTGTGTATGTATGTATGTATGTATGTATGTGTGTATGTATGTATGTATGTATGTATGTGTGTATGTATGTATGTATGTGTGTATGTATGTATGTATGTGTGTATGTGTGTATGTATGTATGTGTGTATGTGTGTATGTATGTATGTGTGTATGTATGTATGTATGTGTGTATGTATGTATGTATGTGTGTATGTGTGTATGTATGTATGTGTGTATGTGTGTATGTATGTATGTGTGTATGTATGTATGTATGTGTGTATGTATGTATGTATGTGTGTATGTATGTATGTATGTGTGTATGTATGTATGTATGTGTGTATGTATGTATGTATGTATGTATGTATGTATGTATGTATGTATGTATGTATGTATGTATGTATGTATGTATGTATGTATGTATGCTCGTTATTCATGAAGTTAGCGAGCTGTGACTCTGCATTCTTCTGGGAAACAGCTGTTATAGATTATCATCTTACCTGACCTACATACCATAATCAACCAGGACCCACTGTATGTACAAAATAGGGGAGAGAGAGAGAGAGAGAGAGGGGGAGGTAAGAGAGAGAGAGAGAGAGTGTGTGTGTGTGTGTGTGTGTGTGTGTGTTCAGGAATGCTGAGAGATTGCTTCACTTTCATATGCAAAAACTGAACTCTCAAGATTCATCATTTTACTGCTGTCTCTCCCTCCAAGGTGAATGAGAGCGTGTTTGGCACACAGCCTCCATGATGAAAAATTCCTTCTCACCGCAGTTGTTTTCTAACTCTTGTCTTTTTTTATGAGAGTAAAAATAAAAAAAAGTCTTCAAAAATGTTTCAAATGATGCCAGTTAGGGAAAAAAAAGAAAAAAACAGAAGATGTTTCACATTCTACTCCATTTGCTGGGGAAGCACTGGCTGGGAAAATATATTCTGGCCGTCTGTGCGCCTGAAACACCGATGACACACTCCAGGTAGGTTTGCTGCTGTCATAAATGGGACAGTCACTGGCACAAATGCCTTTGTGTCCTTCACACGCACTGAATGTTCTGTATTCTCTCTTCCGCTGGTCTGGGATCTGTGCTCTGGGCCTCAGGCCTGTTTCACTCTCACAGAGTGACTGTCTGTCACCTTTAGCCTTCACACCAAAACTTCAGGTGCAATTCAGAGCCTTCATAAACAAACTGAAACCTGCTCACTTTCGCGCCAAGGCAAGGCCACAAGAACTAACTGAAACCCGGTCATTTGGGTGCTAAGTGCTTCTGTTATGTGTAAACAGAGACGTGCTCCATGCAAAGGGCTGAAAAGAGGTGACTTTCTTGCAGTGGGATGTCCTTATTGAACCAGAAGACAAACCCAACCATCAATGAATTAATTCATCTCACCATTATTATCCCCTGCTAACACGAAGTGTGAAGGGGATATATACTGAGTACAAATGAAAACGCACCACTCACGAAATCTGGAATAGCTCCACGGATTGATTTGTGAAGTATATACATATGGTGCATTTGAGATAATGAATGATTTAAGAAGACATGTAAACATCATTCAATTTCATTCACGATAATGTTAATGCGCAAGAGAGGTTTAACTGGTGTCTCCGCCAAACACGTATACGGCCATCTGCGTTCCTTAAGTGAAATCGTGACTCGTCAGAAAAGATGACACTGTGCCATTGTCGTAGTCGCCAATTCTGGTGCCTGTTTGCCCACTGTAGACGCTGGTTATGGGGCTGAAATAAGGACGCTGTGCAAGCTGGCCTGCAGCTCGCAGACGGTTCCGTACGGTGTTGGGGTGAATGAATCCACGTCGTCCTTGGACTTGAGCAGCCGTTCTTGTCGCTGGAAGTGTTCGGTCTTGAACATGATCCCGTACGATCTGACGGTCCTGACGTGCCGTTGTCACACGTTGTTGACCCGGTCGAGGACGGTCCTGAGTGCTCCCCGTTCGCAGAAACCTTTGATGGAGTCTTGCAATCGTTGTGTGTGCGCAGTGTAGTCGTCTGGCAATTTCCCTGGTGCTGGCGTCAATTTGAAGCATGCCTATGGCACGTTCCCGTTCAGGGGCTGTAAGTCGCGGCATAGTGTCGACGTTTCACAAGTGTCAGTGAAGAAGTGAAATTTTATTTGGATTCACATGCTTTAAAAGGCATTGTGTGCACAAATTCAGAGTGAAATTCATTTTTCCTGTGGTGCACGTGCAAGATCTTGCGTTTTTGCAAAAAATTGCCTAGCGTTACAGTTAACTTGAAATTATTGCATTTCTTGCGCCTGGCATGTCGGGTGACGTCACTGTAGTGTTGCTGTTGTATAAAAATTATATTGAAGTTCATTTAAAATATTCATTTAAAAACTTAAATCTTGACTTTTTTCAAGTAGTGCGTTTTCATTTGCACTCAATAGGTTTGACCTCCGTGCGTGCGTGCGTGCATCCATCCGTCCGAGAGAAAGGGGACAACGTTTCTCAGAAACTATAACAGATAGGACAATAAAATTTGGTCTGCAGCTTCAGACCATAAAGGCCTTGATGGAGTTCAAAAATAAGAAGCACACGATTGGCGGGGGATGCAGTTGACCATGTCGACTTATCATTGCTTATTGCTTATTATCAGTTGGATAATAGTCTAACTTTTGTTTGCCTCCATAGTTCTGTTTTTCAGTGCTTTTATCGTCATTTTTTGGCAAAGTTCCCCTGGAAACCTTAAATAAGTTTGCAGCGTTCATGATCCACGCTCCAGCAAATCAGGCACCAACTATGAGATCACTTAGGAACTTTGTTAGTATCCACATCTTGCTTTAAAGACTAACTAAACAGTCTGTTGCTGCTTTCAAGCAGATAAATCAATAAGATTGACCTGTGCTGATGCTTTTGGCTTCAAAGTTAAAGTTATTTTTAGGAATGCTTCTGATATTTTACTGACCCACTTGTTGGTGTTTGGTCATCTTTTTCCTTCAATGAAATGACCATTTAATGTGTCCTTGTCTTGATTTACATTTTGGATGAACCAACTGAAACTTAATTTGATGCCACTTCAACAAACTGAAGCTGGAAGCATCTGTGAGCTACGATGTCATAACTGAGCTAAAACGCTGAAATATCAGCAACTACAAATCAATGAATTAATCAGAACATTAATAGAAACTAGAAGTTGGTGTGAATGCTGTGCCGTTTACTCGCCAGCCTGTTTACTTGCTGCACAGATCGAGCTGCACATTATGATACCTTTCGAAAAACACAAGAAAATGGTGGAGATGAAAATTATAGATGAATATAAAAAACATACAATATGAGACAGAGTTTTGAAGGATTGAGAATACATTAAATTCTAATTTGACAAAATTAACAGACTAGAAGGGACCACTGGCAGCCTACATCTAACTCCTAGTTATTGAGCTGTCAGTGCTTTGTTTTCAGCAAGCTGCGTTTGTCCTCAACTTAGCTAATTTTTTTTTTTTTTAAAGCACGCTTTGCCAAAAAATTTCAAGGGAAACACTTCAAACGCTCAAATACGACTAGTTAACGTATCCTTCATTCAGTCGTGCTATTAATTAATAATCAGTTTCTGAAACTAGATCCTAATATTTTAAGCAGCAATTAACATTGTTCACTTACTAGCTAGGTAATGTTACAGAACTTGAATGGGTTAGCTACAAAAGGTATCTTAGGCATGCTTACCTGCGAGATATCATCGCATGCATTTGTTCCTGTGCGAGCTCTTCCGTTATCGGCAACTTCCTTGGAAGTTTCACTTGGCAAGCAGATGCTGTTGACATAGCGAGCCTGTGTTGTACTGAGTGAAGACATAACTTTTGGTAAACATTGCGCTTGACAAACAATAGATTTGCTAAACAGTAATTTCATTTAAGGTAGACTGCAAACAGTGGCATATCGCATTCATTAACATATGTTTCTCTTTTTAACTTTGCATTTCAAGCAAATGTTTCTTTCCATTGGATTGTTTGACAGAGGGCCATGCCAGGACTAGTGTCTTAGCAACAGTGAGACAAGCAGACAACCGCCACACACAGAGCCACTGAGTTACTCAGGCAAAGAAATCCTTGTTTGCGCACACCTCAAACTCCTGCTTCTCACGCAAAAAAACATTCATCCTGTCACTAATGTAACCACGTCATTCATGGCAGGAGACTTTGCTGAGTGTGTGGATGTCTTTTTTTATTTCTCTCAGTGATATAAGGTTGGATTTACAGTGATCTAAAAACTCTGTCCCTTTGCTGCTCTTCCAAAATTTTTGCATGAATTTTGAATGGAAAAGATAGAGAAATTGGACATGCTTGGAGGCGCCTAGAGTCTCAACACTTTGTCTGTTTTCTTCCAAAGTGACATTTTTTCAGGCCTGCACACATTTTCCTACGTTTTGATGTAGAATTTGCGTGTGTATGTTGGAAATTGTAGCCGGAGGAGCGAGTCATTTTTTTGCCTCTCTGTACTCTAAATCCTAGAGTGCGCGAAAATTCCACCCATTGTCCACCCAAATTGAAAAATTTGTTGGGGTGATGCGAGACAGAAAGTGTGGCAAAAAGTCTTTAGTGACACTGTCCAAACTACTGCCATTTTCTGACAGACCGTAGGTCCTGTGGTGAAAACAAAAACACTGTGAGTGAGAGGAGACTCTGCTGAGCAAGCCCATGTATTTTTTTTCTTCTAGTGTCAAGTATATGGTCAGGATGGCGATTTCAAAAAAGGTGTTTTTCAACTTTCATTCCAAAGTTTTCTGCTCCTGTTATAGTGGCTGTCTATGGGGCAGTTGCTCGGCGCTCCTGTCGCCTGGGGGCGCCAAGAGTCTCAACCCTTTGTCTGTTTTCTTCCACAATGACATTTTTAAGGCCTGCACAAATTTTCCTATGTTTGGATGTAAAACTTGTGTGTGTATGCTGGAAATTGTAGTTGGGGGAGCGATTTCAAAATTTTTTTCTGAGTAATTTTTTTTTTCCTCTCTCCACTCAAATCCTAGAGTGCGTGAACATTTGGCCTGTTGTCACGAATATTCCGCCCTTTGATTTCAATGGTAAAAATTTGTCAGAAAATGCAAATATCGCCAAAACGATTACAGTTACGGATTACAAAAGTCATAGCATACTGTAAATGTCCAGATTGAGCCGCATGTTTGGATACCTTTCGTTCATTTTTGAAAAACTCGGCGTAATAATAAAAATAAAGAAAATGGCTGAGATGAATATTATAGTATGTGAATGCTTTCAGCATTTACCCCCAATTTCATAGACTTGATAACAATGTAGCACAACCCCTCCATGCATTGTGATAACTGGATTTGAGCCTCTGTGGGAGCAGCAAGTCTGGAGGCCAATATGAGAATTCTTTGGCAACCAATTAATAGGAAATTTTCTGAAGAAATTTTTTAAAAAGCCCTGTGTCAAAGAAAGGACTTTATAACTCCTTCAGATCAGAATTACGTTCCAGGGATGGGGAAAATACAAATATGCATTTTCCCCATCCCAAATGTATCCAGAAATAAGACTCAATCAGAAAAAATTATTGCAAATTTAATTTGAAGTGTATGATTTCAGGTATAATTTAGGCCCCATTTACACATACACAGTTATTTTGACAAACGGAGACATTTCACAATGTTTGTAACCTTCGTTTACATGCAAATGGAGATTCACCTCTGAAAATGATTCTTTCTGAAAACACCGGCCAGAGTGGAGATTTTGGAAAACATCGGTTGCAAGTTTGCATGTAAACTGGGAAAAACTGAGGTTTAGGCAGCCAAAGTCACAGTATGCGCCAGAACTTGTACCTGCGCCAAAAGTACGACCAATGTTTACATATTCATTTGATTGTGATGATTGGATTCATTTCAGTTTTGGGATTCTGATTGGCTAACGTGGGCTTGATCTTATCGTTACACTGCCACTTTCAGGTTTGATATGCTCTTGACGGCAAATATATATACGGGTACGCGTAAACAAAAACTTTTCTGAAAATTGATACGTGTGCATGATATTATTTTTGAAAACTGAGACGGTGAAATGTTTTTATATGAAAATAGCCTGCCATGTGTAAATGGAGTGTTCAAGTGAAAGGGGTGGGAGCAAGCTGCTGCCTAACTGACAATTGAACATCCAATCAAATGGACTAATGCCCTGGTGTTGAAAAATGTCACAAAGCATTAAAAAAGGAGGGGATAAAGTGGTGTACATTGCAATATGCACTGGGTCTGAATGGGTTTTGAATAATGATTTCACTAATTGAAGGAAAAAAGCTATCCAAGCCTACCTGGCTCAATGTGAAAAAGTAATTGCCCCTCATTATATCCCCAAATGGCATTCCAAAGGATATGTTTTTGGTCTGACCGCTGCCGCCACCGCTGCCCCACTACGTGTTAACGCGATAACTTCAGTAATATTTCAATTAGAAATTTTAAGTTTTGCATGTAGGTAAGTATCATAAAGAGGAAGAACTGACTCTATTTTGGACGATTTACGATTTCTAGATTGACCACCAGGGGCAAAAAACTGATTTACGTGTTAACGCGATAACTCCAGTAATATTTCACTTACAAATTCCAAGTTTTGCATATAAGTAAGTATCATAAAGAGGAAGAACTGATTCGATTTTGGACAATTTACAATTTCTAGATTGGCCATCAGGGGCCAAAAACTGAAAAAAATCACTGTTTTTATCATATCTCTGGAAATATTTGTCCGATTGACCTCAAATCAAGTGCAAATGAAAGGTCATGACCTGAGGATGTGTCTCACGATGACATTATACCTGTTTGGTTCAAAATTTTGACACAAGGTGGAGCTTTGTCACATAAAATTCACCATTTTTGCCATATCTTTGGAACTATTTGTCCAATTGACATGAAACTATGTGCAACTGCGAGGTCATGACCTCACAACGTGTCACATGATGACCTCATACCAGTATGGTTCTATATTTAAATGTTATTTTATGATGGAAAATTACCATTTTGGCCATATCTTTATAAACATTTGTCTGATTGACCTGAAATTAAGTTCAAATGAAAGTCCATTCAAGGTCTATTCAAGGATAGGGGATTGGAGGATTGGGGGCGTTCGGGGATATACCCCCAGCCGTTGCCTCCGACGGCATAAGCCTAGTTTTCTAAATCAACCAATTAACACAATGAATTGATAATTGGGTTAATTTTCACTTGCTACATCCAGGCATGATTACTGCCAGCCCAGTTCAATCAGAGCAGCATTTAAATAGAACCTGTCTTGCAATGTGAAGTAGGCAAAAAGCAGCACATGATGTTGTGATCTAAAGAAATTCAAGAATAGATAAGAAGTCATTGACATGCATCAGTATGGGAAGGGTTACAAAATAATTTCTAAGCCATTGGGTCTCCAGGAAACCACAGTGAGTACCGTTATCTACAAATAGAGAAAACTGGGAACAGTGGCGAGTCTTCCCAGCAGTGGCTGTCCAACCTCAATTCCACTAACAGCACTCTGAGTGACTCTGAGGACTCAAACAACCTAGACAAGCATCTAAAGAACTTCAGACCTCGTAGGCCTTAGTTAAAGGGGCCCTAATTTGCTATTTTTCCGAGTTTATATTTTGGTCTTTGACTCCCCTAGAGAACTCCTGATCGCGCAAAGTAAAAAAAACGGTACTTATTTCGCTCATACTGCCATTCTCAAAAAACCCCATTTGTAGTTTATTGTAGTCTCTGCCTGAAACACCTCATTGGGGTGGCTCTTCCGCTATGGCCCCCACTCCTCGTGTGCCCACTTTCTTCTGACTGGCCGGCTCTATGGAGGGCGGGAAGAGGGAGTTGGCCAGTGGAGGCTGCAGAACACAGTCTGCTTCCCCAGAATTAAACCAGAGACACGGCTGCCATCTTATAACAAAGCAGCAGGCAAATTCCGCAATCTACCGTTATACTTGGATATTGATCTAATGAAATGAACTTGTTCTAATAAAAGCAGTGGCGAAAGTGGAGGAAGCAGTGCGAAAATCTGGCAGCGCAAGCTCAACTTTGCCATCGGCTACAGTTTTCTACCGGTGAGTACAGCGGTTCATCTACAAGCTAGGATGCAGGGAAAGCTAGAATCCACAACATACAGACACATTTGTAGAACGGGTCGACATACCCGAGTGTAGATCGGAGACCGTAGAAAACCGGTGGGTCTGAGTTTAGATGGAAACATTAACAGTGAGGAGCAGCTAAAAGTAGACCAACAGCTCATGGACTGCTTCGGTGTGTATTAGGACCTGCTGGTTTGTGTGCATAACTGTGGTGTGTTGTTGGCGTGGAGAAAAGAACAGCTTCTGCACTGGTATATGATGGAGGGGCGAAAGCTCCAGGCCAGGATATTGCCCTTGGTAATGATTTACCTATTGCTTCGGAATGACCAGCTTTTCCTCACGGAAATTGGGCGAGTTATGTAGAGTGCGCGAGAGCTGAGCTCCGGTTATGTCATGAACATAATACAGGTTTTACAGACCGCAAGTTTCGTCTGCGTGAACCGTTGCTTATGTGGAGCTAGCGAATCGATCTCTTCTCCAGGAAAGAATTTAAAATTTAATCGATGGCAATAAATCATTTGTTATACACGTTATAGCCTGTGCGCTTCCCTATTGCTTTCACCGGTAGCATCAGAAAGCTTGCCTAGACATGTATGTCTATACATGTCTATACATGTATGAGATGTATCAGGCTTACCCCGGTCATGGATAAGTAAAGCGGTCGTTTCCAAAAACGCACCCAAGCTTTGCAAAATCTTCGGCTGGTCTAACTGCACCTCTCCGGTTAGCTTCAACTGTAGTGGCTACAATCAGGCAACGTCATGATGAAACTGCCACATTGATGCTTACCGAAGTAACACAAGCATACCGATCAGAATTGCTCCATATAAGTTAACCAGGAGCATTTTTAATTAGCAGAGGATGCAAACTAATAGAATAGCGAATAGCGAAACTAGCGAATAGCTAGCGAACATCTGCAGGAAAGAATTACCTATTTAATCTCAGGCTTTTTTGGCTTTTTGTTAGCCACAACAATTTTTAAAGGGGGATGAAATTATGTCAAGGTAGTGCAGAGAAATCATTTGTTAACCGGTAGAGCTTCTCCGTTTCGCATCGCTTTCATGGTAGCACCAGAGAGCTTGCTCAGGCATTTGTGAAGTATCCGGCTGATCCCGGTCATGGATTAGTGAAGCGATCACTAACTGTTGTGGGTACAAAAGAGCAACGTTATGATGAAACCGCCACATTGATGCTTACCGAAGTAACACAAGCATACCAATCAGAATTGCTGCATATAAGATAACCAGGAGCATTTTTAATTAGCACGACACGTAAACTAACATGCAGTAGCTGGTAACCGAGTGATCATAACCACAGAGACAAACCCTTGCAATACAGGTTTTACAGACAGCAAGTTCTGTTACTGTGAACAGTTGTACCAAGCATTCAAATTACAATTGGGCGGCATGGTGGCATAGTGGTTAGCACTACTGCCTCACAGCAAGAAGGCCGTGGGTTCGAAACCGGCCTGGGGCCTTTCTGTGTGGATTTTGCATGTTCTCCCCGTGTTCGCGTGGGTTTCCTCCGGGTACTCCGGTTTCCCCCACCCATCCAAAACATGCAATATAGGAACCCTCCCTCCCTCCTGTATGGCTGTGTGTGAATGTTTGGTGGTGGTCGGAGGGGCCGTAGGCGCATACTGGCAGCCACGCTTCCGTCAGTCTGCCCCAGGGCAGCTGTGGCTACAAAAACGTAGTTAACCACCATCAGAGTGTGAATGAATAATGCCTCCATTGTAAAGCGTCTTTGAGTGTCCAAAAAAGCGCTATATAAAATTGATGCATTATTATTATTATTACAAACAAGTATAAAAAGTTAGCTTCAAATGAGGTTTATGTTCCCACACCTGTAGAATTTGCCCTGATATCACTCTTGCATATTTAGGACACCAACATTAGCAACAGTAACTTGGCTACGTTAGCCGCTGTGCTACAGCCACAATCAACTGGCTATCACGTCAGGTTGGCTTATGCAGTAAAAGCAACTTACAGCTTCTGTGTCTGTGAGTCATTGACAGTCGCGACTGATACAGGCTTTATCTTCAGATTTTACAGAGCCTGTGTTTGAGGCCAGTTGTTAGTGCTAACTATCGCTAGCGGTCCTGCTAGCCACCCGGTTTATGGTTTTAAACTCTCAGCTATTAACTGGATGAAATGCTACCTAGTCAACAGACAGCAATGTGTCATGTTCAATGGAACCCTTTCAAGTATTAAAACATTATATTGTGGTATTCCCCAGGGAAGTTGCCTGGGACCATTATTATACTCAATATTTGTAAATGATATGCCATGTATTTTAAAGAATGGTCGCTGTGCAATTTATGCGGATGACACAACAATATATGCTTACGCAGATAATTGCACAGACCTGAGCAGTTTACTACAAGATGAGGTCATGCAGGTTTCTAAATGGGTTACTGAAAATAAGATGAAACTTAATATTTCCAAAACCAAATGTCTTGTTATTTGCTCAAATCATGCTCAGAGAAAGGAACGCATATTAAGTGTTTCTTTGAATGGAGTTCATACTGAACAAGTTAAAGAGGCTAGATTGCTGGGAGTTACAGTAGATGAAAGACTATCTTGGGCCACTCACATTAATAATATAGTAACAAAAATGAGTAGAAGCATTTCAATCATAAGACGAAGTGCCTATTTTTTAACTAACACAACTACTAAGCAAGTTATACAATCTCTTGTATTGTCACATCTTGACTACTGCCCAGCAATCTGGTCTAATGGATCTAAACAAGAACTAAATAAAATCCAGATTACTCAAAACAGAGCTGCGAGACTAGCTCTCCATTGCTCATTCAGGACTGGAATTGAGATAATGCATAATGAATTGTCATGGATGAGAGTTGGTGAAAGACTAGCTTGTAGTTTGATTCTATTTTTTAAAAACATCTACACATACCATAAACCTGCTTATCTGTATTCTCAGCTGTTGCTTGCTAAGGACAGTCACAACTATGGTACCAGGCTAGCCCTGAGAGGTGCTCTTACCCATCTCAAACCTAAAACTGATGTTTTGAAAAAGACTGTTATGTATAGGGCAATTGTAAAACCCCAAAAGAAGCAATGACCAAACGGCGGATATTGCCGGGGTGAAGGCCTCACGTTTTCTCTTAGTCTAACTTTAATTAGAGCATTCTTCTGGCTGGGGTGAATCACAATAAAATGGATATTTTTCACCGTCCGAGGACGGGGCATGAAAGCGCAATGGTTACGATTTATCTGACTCCATATAACAGTTAGAATACAAAATGTAGCGATAATCTCGTTAGAAATCTGACTCCAAATTAGAATTAGAATTGATAATTTAGGGAACACCTGCGTGAATCTCGAAACAGTGATAACAGTAACTTAAACTCTAAGGACAAACATGACGTGACTATACCTTGAATTCCAAACAGACAACCACCGCCGCTACATTAATGTTCCATTAATTAACACCATGTTCGAATCCTAGGTTCGTTGGTTAGGTTAGAGGTTGAAGTCAACCAGCACTGCAACAGCATCTTTTGGCTTGAATTACAGTGAACCCAGATTCACTCCACACTTGGGCAATGAATCCGTATATTGGTAGATCCTGGCTGCCTAAATCAACTTAACCAACCGATTCCCACACCGGGCCGCTGGCCAGTCGTTCCTCAGTGGGGCTAAACTATTCCCCTAGGTATTCGCCGAGACGGGGCTAAGAAGAATAAAAAGATTAAAAGATACGAGACCACGCAAGCTAGAAAAGGAATAACAATAATTTAATTCACCAGGTAGGCACAACTTGAATCAAAGAAATAAATGATAAGCCAATTACCGTTACATATAATTTAGAAGGATTTAGAGTATTTTCATACCTGGAAAAGATGAATGACCACGTGGAGCTATAAGTCGCTCCACGTGGTCGGGGAGAACTCAAATATTCCCCCGCTCCGCAGAGCAAGGCAACAGGTGACTTACCCCAAGAAGAGACAGAAAAAGAAGACCCCCCCCCCTCAGGATCTCGTACCTTTAAAGACTCCAAACCACACCTCCGAACAAGGTAGAGGGAAGGTTGGCCGAATCAGAGTTTTACTGGCCTAGGTGATAAGATAATTCGCACAGGGAGACTAGGGTAGTTGCTTGAATGAATCTTACAAACGAACCATAATTCCAAGGGAAATGAAACATGTTCTATTCAACTCCTTGGACTCCCCCGAGAATAAAGAGACCAAACATGATAGGAATGTGTGCTAAAATGATGCAGTTGTCATGGAAAAGCCTTAAAATGGAATATTATAACCCAATAGTGTGATAAATATATAAGAGGTTCCTTCCTAGGTATTGAATATAAATATATTATGAATTTGATAGAGGTTAAGATCGTTTTAAGCAGCTTAAAAGTAACTGATCCTGACTTTAATTGAGAAGAGGTCTGTGAGTTTCAGAGGGCCAGAGCAAATGGCTCCAAACCCCCTGCTGGGCAGAACAAAGGAGATTCGAGGCAGGCAACAGAGTATCCAGGTCGTATAAGCTTGCTGTTAAATCAACCAAATTTTACACATGGAATGTGCCTGTGTTTCAACAATATGAATTGACACGTATTTTGAGTAAAATCCAGCCAAATCAAACTTTCAGGTTCTACACAATCACTTACTGGAATCGACTTCCACAATATCTGGTATCAATCACTAGCAGAGTGGGTTTTAAGAACAGACTGAGAGGAGAAGTATTGCGGAAAGAGATTATTCTAGATTGTACCTAATGTCTTGACTGGTTTATTTATCTTCTTGTGATTAATTTTTTCTGCTTAAATTCATTTGTGTTTTTATATTGATATTAACTTGTTTTTGTATGTGCTTTATGTCATATTTTTTTCATTATGGTACTTTTTCGTCACTTAGAATATTGTTTGTCTTTGGTACGCTAATGTGTATATTGTAGGCCATTGGTTCTTTGTTGTGTTTTTGCTAAATATATATAACTGTTTTTATATTGCTGTTTTTTATCTTTGATATGAACATTATTATGTAAACCTTAAGATGTTGTTGCAATTTTTGTATTACATAATTTTATTATTGATCATGCTGTACTGCATTGTATGATTGTTTTGCGATTGTGTGCTGTTTTTGCGAGGACCCCAGGAAGAATAGTCTCCACTGCGGTGTAGACTAATGGGGATCGTTAATAAACTAAACTAAACTAAACTAAACCCGTAACACGTTAGCTTCTCTTACATTATTTGCTGTTATATCGTTACTTACAGCTTGTGGCTCCGAGCGCTTGATTGATGAAACCGCTTCAGGTTTGAGAAGCAGCTGAAATGCTTATCCTGTGTCAAATTATCCTTTATTAACAAAGCTGTCTTTGGTGAAATGCTGAGCACAAGCAGCTAACGTTCCCTTTGGCCATGGCTGTTTGCTGCCAGCAAACAAAAAAATCTACCCACTGATGTCTGGTGGCATTGTCTTTTGGGAATATATTTGTTTTTCTTCGCGTCCGAAAGTAAACGGACAAGTAGCTTTTGAAGAGATACTGACAAAGTTGCACCTCAAATGATCTGCGGTTCTTCTTTTGTATTTCCAAAAGTGTCAACGCTACTAAGGCATAGTATGATCTGCCGTTGTTTATGCCTGCTAGAATACTTTCCAGTGTGGCAGGTCCTGCGCAGTGGTTGGCTCTGGCTAGGTCTGTACTAACTGGACAGCACAACCTGACGTCATCTCGTGAAGATCTCGGGAGGAGCTGTTCAGAGAGGAAATCACGCTCATGAAATCATGTTCTTGGATTTTGGCAAAATCCCTGCATCTGTTTAGAAACTTTTCTGAGGTTAAGCATGGACAACCAATATTATAACATTACTAATATGTATTAAAAGAAGGATCAGCATGTTGGGTCCCCTTTAAGGTCAGTGTTCATGATTCCACGATCAAAGAGACTGGACATAAATGGCATCCATGGGGTGCAAACTACTGCTGACCAAAATTGATGCAAAGGCTTGTCTTACATTGAACAAAAAGCATGCTGATGACCCTCTGAAACTTATGGGAAAATATTCTGTGGACCGATGGGTCAAAAGTGGGAAGTTATGGAAAATGCAGGTCCCGTTACATTCGGCATAGAACTAACAGCACTCCACAATAAGAACGTCATACCAACAGTCAAGCAGGATGGTCTGGGGCTTTTATGCTGCAACAGGGACTGGGCGACTTGCCGTAAGTAATGGAACCATGAATTCTGTACTTTACCAGAAAATCCTGAAGATCATTGTCCAGCTATCAGTTTGTGATCTAAAGCTCAAGTGCTGTTGAGCTGCACAGCAGCACAATGATATGAAGCACACAAGCAAGCCCACCTCAGAATCAGTGTCTTCATCAGTCCTGAGGCTGTGGCATGACCTTGAACAGGCAGTTCACGTTTCAAAACCTTCCAATGTGGCTGAATTAAACATTTCGGTAAAGAGTGGTCCAAAACTCCTCCCCAGCGATGTAAAAGACTAAGTGCCAACAATCACGAATGTTTGATTCCAGTTACCACCAAGGATGGCAAAAGCTGTAATTAGGTCTAGGGAACCAAATAATTTTCACATGGGTGATATGCGTTGTCATGGTTTTTACCGGCTCAATTTCACTCTCTCATTAAGCGCTGTTTCAGTAGGGCAGGCTCTGACTCAGTTATTAGTGGCTTAATTGATTCCTGCTGTGTTTGGCAGTATTTAGGACTTGCCTTAGCAATGCTCTGCACTTTTGTGTCACTTTTGTGTGCTTGTGCACCACTAAGCCGGCAGTTAGTCTTAGAATAGGGTTTAGGTGCATATTTGTGGCTAGTTTAGAATCCTTCTTTGCATAGGACGTTTTGCCTCTGATAAGGTCTCTATTCCTATCTGGACCATCTTTCTATTATTTGTTGTCACTCTGCCCTGGCACAGCCTGAGTTGTGGGCTTTTGCGGGGTCTAGTGTGCAGTCTAACCTTTTTTCCAGCTTGTTGCTTCTACAGCGGAGGTGCTCCTGTCCCCCTCACGAAGATATTTGATTCCCTTTACTCTGTGCCTCTGTAAGTTCCCGCTCCTTGCTGGGAGTTGGAGGCTGTGTTTCTGTTCTTTTCTTTGTCCATTTGGTTCTATTTTCAGAGACAAATTTTCGCCTGCTTATCTGGGTTGTTTTCTGTTGGCACTGTTGCCGAGGAGTACGTTCCCTTTTTGTGTTCTATTCCCTTATTGGTGGGCTCTCACTACATGGGAGGATTTTAGACCCCTGCATGTCTGTCGCGTCTGGGCCTCCGTACCCATCCCCCTGGCAATATATATTTTGAATAACTCTTTACCTTCAATAAATGAAATCATTTAAAAACTGAATTTTGTGTTTATTTGTCTTATCTATTTTGATATTAAAATTTAATTGATCTGAAACAGAGCTGGCCTGATGCACAAGTGAACTAAGTGGCTGCTTAGGACCCTTGCACTAGGGTCCCCAAGAACACTTAATGTCCTGGGCCTTGTTTCTCAAAAGCATCTTAAGGCCACAATGATTGTTAAAATCTGTGTTTCGATGCATTTTATGTTTGTGGAATGTTTCTGAAAACCACTGTAATTTTAGACCCTCTTTCAGAAATCATTGTAGATTTACAAGTGCTGAAAACCACTCGTACAAAGCTAAGCACGTCGCAAGACTTGCCGGAGTCCTTGCAAATTACTCTATTTTTTGTGCACGTCATTTTAATAATATCCCATTTACTCATGACCACTAATGTTGTTTGTGAATGAAGGTAGTAATTTAGGGAATTTCACCTGCAATTTTTCAAATTATACATCAACCAAAAATGAACAACAATTATAGCCATAATTGCAATAATAATTACATTAACAAGTAAAGACAAAAAGTAAGATGTTATAACAAAAACATACAGCCTATTTACAATTTCCGTGAGAAGAATATACAAAGAACCATGAAAAGGAAAGTGAATGAAGCCCCAATAAACGTGTTGCTGATCACGAGGGGGAAAAAAGGGCCGAATTCCTAATAAATGCCCTGAAACTAGCCATGTACTCTACATCTCAGCTGATTCACACCTGCCAATCTGTCACCAGCCTCCTCCTCCTGGTCACGCAAGGGGGCTCTTGCCTGGACACAGATGCCCAACAGTATAGTTGGTACAGTGAAGACTTTCATGGAGAGAAGCGTGGGCCACCATTGAACTTGTGACCACATCTGTAATTACCATCTCCCCATAGTGCCGTCCACAATGCTCCTGGCCGCTCCATGAGCCTCGCTGAATGTCAGCTCACTCGCAGTAGTGGGATTTGCCACCGGGGTGAAGAGGTATGGCCGAAGTGGGTACCCACTGTTTCCAAGGAAACTCTAGCGACCAGGGTTTCTCGGCGTCTCAATACCATCACGTGTCACACACCTTATTGCATTAAATTTCTTTCCAGTGTGTTCCCAAATGATGGCTTTATTTTCATTAGTTAGGCTACGTGTACAAGTTACAACGTTATAAAGTGTCTTTGTTCGCCTCCACTTCATCCAACATTATGCCTACTTTGTCCGGACAAAGAGTCAACTTTCTAGGCTGTTGTTTTGTTTCCAAAATAGTTTTGAATGTTTTCTCGGTTTCACAGAATTTCCGATCCTCAGTGGAAATGTTTATATACCAAGGGCGATAATTTTATTACAGAGTGGCAACACCTGAATGTGTCACCAATGCTGCCAGAATCATTCATGATTAGGCTCTTATTTTGTGCTTAAGGGCAAAAGACAAATCAATCAAGGCACACTGGTGACTGGTCAGCCGAGGACAAAGAGAAAAAATACCTTTAAACAAATGACTGGTTTTGATGTGTTGACAATTATTTATTTTAATTAATATTACATGAACTTGGAAAACATGATTCATCTGAATAAATTAATTTTACATATTCGATAAGTAAGAGGTTTTTTTAAAGTTGATGCACCTGTGCTCGGTATTGAGAGCAACATTGAGTTGAGGGCGTCTATCTGCTAGAACTGCCAGATTCGGACATCGCACTTAATTTGATTAAACTTCACTAATGCAACCAGAGGCATGTTTACCACTGTATTTTATCATTTCCTCTTTAACAAGGAACTAATGACACCAAATTCGTTAGTAATGAAAGCAAAATGTTTTCCAATTCTTGCTTGATGTAGGGTTTCTGCTGCTCAACACTTTGTGGCCTCCTTCACCATTTCATAATGCTCCAAATATTTTCAGTGGGTGACAGGTCTGGACTCCAGGCAGGCAAGGTTAGTGCCCAGACTGTTACTATGGAGTAATGTGGTTGTACTGCATGCACAATGTTGTGTTTGATGTTGTCTTGCTGAAATAAAAAAGGCTTTCCCTGACAAAAATGTCTGGGTGGCAGTATCTTTTGCTTCAAAACCTGTGCATATTATTCATTAATGCCATTAATGGTGTTTTCAGAGATCTGCAGGTGACCCATGCCATGTACACTAATGCTCCCCCATACTATCATGAATGCAGACTTTTGGAATGAGTCCGACGGACTCTCATATCTTTAATCAAAAGCATGCCGTGTCCATGATTTCCAAAAAGAATCTCACACTTTGATCAGACCACAGCACATTTTTCAACTTCGCCTCAGTCCACCTTAAATGAGCTTGGCCCATAAAAAGTGGCAACAATTCTGGATCTTGTTTACAAACAGTTTAATCTCTAGATAGTAATAGTGCTCATCTCTTTAACCCGAACAACCCCTAGCGGTAACGCGGACGCAAACGGGATTTGCATAAGTCAGTTAAATTAATACTAATTTACTGATGTATAAAGAGCAAACACATCAATGCTGTCATTCAATATTCTTTAGAGGCATCCATTCTTGATAATCAAGTCGTTCTGGTCAAAATATCAAGTTATTGCCTTAATAAAAACATTTTAACAGTGGTGTTCACTCACCTATATTTATTGCAGGTCATTGCCTTTGCCCTTGTAAACGGTCCAGGATCATTATAATCCAGGAGACATGGTTTTGAAAAGCCTTTAAGCAATTTTGCTACAAGTAAAAGTGTTTGGATGCTTTATTTGCAGCTTATATGATTTTCAGAAGGCAATCGGCGAACGCAAGGTAAATTGCACTGAAGATTACGCATCTACTTTCTATGTAATTTAAGTCTATTTTATCACAACCTAGACCTTCATTGGTCATCATGTTGTCACTTGAAAGGTCGCTGAATGTAAATGATGATTTTCATGAGCATCCAAGGCTTATTTGCTTTGCTTGCCTGACTCATATGGACTCTCGCCAATCCCATTACATCCACAGTTGTGAAAGCGTGTTTCTATTTGTGTCGTCACACAGTAACGTGTACGTGTCAGTCCTTTTAATCTTTTCTCATGCAGCAAATTGCTCCCAGAGCAATAGATGTTTGCATCTTGGGTTAGTTTTTCTGTAAATCATGGTGAATTTACATATATTGGAGCTGCCATCCATGCATCAGAATGTACTGTTTTTTTGGGTAACCTGTTGTTTTGCTACTTTGCCTTTTCGCTACTGCACGCGATACTTTCCCTTCTACGTCCAAGTCCATTCCCAACTATAGTCGAACAAAGTGTTTGTTGCCGATTCAATCTTTGTTTGATTGTCTGTATCGAGTTAGAAATTGAGAAAATATTCTAAGCTGTGATGCGAGTGGTTTTTATAAAGTTCTACTTCTGATTCTTGAGTAATATGTATGTTCTTGACTTGCATTTATCTGTAGTAGCAAATGGGACTTTGTCATCGTAGCCAAAGTGCAGTAACAAAAAGCCAAATTAGGGAAACCTCTTTGTTTGATGTGTCAGATAAAACCCCAGCTAGTTAGATGTTGGATTACGGGACCAATCAGCCTTTTTGAATTACAGGACCAATCAGCCTTTTCAAATGGAAGTTACATTACCACATGGTTCACAATAAGAAAAAGCTTTATTTAATGTCCAATTTATTACCAATGAGCTCGAGGTATCATTTGGAATCTAGCACAATGCTGAATGCAACCAGACATTTAAAAATGGCGTCAAGAGGCTCGAACTGTCAATATAATATATTTTTTTTAATATTTAGCCCCCTGTAAATATGTAATCTTTCATCTGTAATCTGTCACTTCACTGGAGCATAGCGATAAAGCATATTTTTAAAATAATAATTAGAGAGTCCAGCCGTCTGCAACCACTTGGGTGTAGAAACTGAGTGCCCGCTTTCTCGCTTTTCTCATTTTGTTAAAAATGTCAAAAATTTTCAGCATAGAATTATGGTTTATTCAGCAAATTCTGTTGCCAAGGCAGCCAAAATCGATAGGTGTTGTGACCTAACCATAATCTCTGCCCACACCGAGTATGAAAGGAATTGGTCGAAATTTGTGGCCTCTGGAGCCGTCCACAAGAAAATATACGGATGCAGTGGAAGCGGCAGACGGTGACCATTAATCCATAGTAGCTGCCTGACCTTGGCTAGGGGCTACAATTATCTCTCATTGTAAAGACACTGTGGTAACCAAACCAAAAGGGGCTAGCCTGAAAAGTGAATAATACCGAATATCTTTGGGCTCAGATATTAATACAATTTTTACACAAGTACTCTGCATATACAGGAACCCCAAGAAAGTGTAATTTTATCTATAACTGTGGTCAAACATCAGGGAAAAATTCTATGACCTGATTGCAATCAGCCGTTCAAAAAAAAAAAAAAAAATATATATATATATATATATGTATATATATATGAAGAGTTTGGTTCCAAAACGCAATAAGTGCCAAAATAAAAAAAATTGAGATAATACCATAGAGCGATAGTACTGCGCTTCTTACACATGGTACAAAAACCATCATTAGATTTGGATACTATATGGCGTAGTGTTTCATGGTCTAAGTTTGGTTTTTCTATAAAATGCAATTGGCGCCAACATAGAAATAGCTGATTTACTCAAAATGACTAAAATGGATATGTTGCATTTTGGAACCAAACTCTTCATATATATATACAGTATATGTATATACATAATTTTTGCATTTTATGTACGCACATTATTGAAACCCGAGGTCTGATTCTGGACTTGGTGAAACTAAGTATCTGATCCTGGACTTACGTTGAAAGTAATTGTTTGCTGTTGAAGGCAGAAATAGGGTCTTTTTCCATGTTTTTTTATAAACTGCTGCAAAATTTGAATAGTTGATAATTTTGACATACAATCCCATTTCGAAAATAGTTGGGACACTGTAAAATCTAAATACAGAATGATTTTCAAATCATATGAAATGTATATTTATTTGAAAATAGTACAAAGACACTATATCAGATGCCAATACTGAGATATTTTATTGTTTTTTGGAAATAAGTGCTCATTTCCAAATTGATGCCAGCAACGCATTTCAAAAAAGTTGGGACAGTGGCATGTTTACCACTGTGTTGCATCACGCTGTCTTCAATCAACACTCTTAACCGTTTGGGAACTAAGGTGACCAACTGCTGTAGTTTTGAAAGCAAAAGGTTTTCCCAGTCTTGCATTATGTTGGATTTCTGCTGCTCAATACTTTGCAGCCTCCTTTGTTCTCCTTTTATAATGTGCCAAGTATTGATATTGGGCGACAAGTCTGGACTGCAGCACCCAGACTCTTTCACTACAAAGCCATGTTGTTATAATGCATGAAGAGTATAATGTTTGGCATGGTGTTGCTGAAATGAGAAAGGCTGTCCCTTTAAAAAGGCATCTGTATGGCAATAAATGTCACACCAAAACCTGTACATATCGTTCCTCATTAATGGCATTTTCACCGATGTGCGATTTACCCATGCCATGTGTCCTAGTAACAGGACTATTTGTCCCCTGATGATAACGAAGGGTCAAGGTTAGGGTTATAATGTAGGAAGAGGGCAGAGCATTATTGGGGAGGAACAATCCAGGGACGAAAATTCCTTATAGTCCAACGGCTAAAATCTTAATAATAGAAGAATTGTTCACTTTTTGAAGAAAACATGAAACTTAGCACGGAGTTTCTTTGAGACTTTGGGGTCAATTTAAGAGGAGGACCCCAAAAATTGGTGCCCCCTGGTGACTGCCATCTTGAAATTCAAAATGGCTGCCATATCCATCCCTTTTTCTTGAATATTTTGAGTTTGGAATGGGATAGAAGTTTGGTAGACTGTTCGCAGTCTCTTAGTGATCTTATTCATGAAATCATAACTCCTTCACAACAAAGACAAATTTCATAAATTTGAGTGAGTGATGCGTCAGCTATGGAGGAGAGAACTACTTCTCACAGGTAACTACAATGTATATACATATAGTTCCTGGTTGCGATCTTGCAGGAGTTCAGTGTGAAAGTTCATTTTATCAGTGTCTGACAGAAATTCGAGAGACGAGGTGATTTTCAAGTCAGATCAGTATTTTAGGATGGCCATATTGAAATTCGGCATGACTGCCATATAACCTTTGTGGTCTTGTCAAACTATTTGCAAACATTGAAAATATGGGAGTTTGCATTGAAATGAAGCTTGTATCTTTTTTTTCTTAAATTTGGCATCTCCAATCCCACTGGAATCTGGAATGTCCAATTGGTGAACTATGTACAAGTCTTGCTCACGTGCACCCCTTGCTGCCAACTCAGGAGAGTTTAGACAGTTTGCAGCTCTCCTCAGAAGCACACGCCTGTCAGCCACCGCTTCTTATACACTTCATTCACTGAATCTTACAGAATGAGGGCGGAGGATACCCGGACATGAACAGACTTAGAATCTTCCTGACGAGCGCCCGTCTGGCCAACAGGAGGCGCTGGAGCAAGGAACAAGGCAACTATTATATTCCTTTCCTGGCAGACCCTTCCCAATTTGCAACCCTGTAGCATTATAGCCAATTGTGCGCTACTCTGAAAAAGCTGCCGATGACTGCTGGCTGGTACAAGGGGGTGCTCGAACCCGTAACATGATAGTCACTTCTGCTTCACAACACGATGCTTTACCGAGTGAGCTATCCAGCAGCCCCCTGAAGCTTGTATCTTGTTTAGAACCGAAGATATCAGGTCGGACATGTTTTCTCTGGCCGCCATCTTGAAATCTAACATGGTCGCCATGTGTCCTAGTTTTCACTGATACCAAATTACTCGCAGACCCTAAAAATATAGGGGTAGACTTTAGAGTCAAACTTTTATCTCGTTTCAAACTTGAGATATTTAAGAAAAAGTGATGGATATGGCGGCCATTTTGAATTTCAAGATGGCGGCCACCAAGGGCTCCAATTTTTGGGGTCCTCTTCTTAAACTGACCCCAGGGTCTCAAAGAAACTCTGTGCCAAGTTTAATGCTTTCTTCGAAAATTCAACAATTCTTCTGCTTAGCCGCTGGACTATAAGGGACAAAAATTTTGGAGACGAAGAGTCGTCGAGCCATGCACTGCTGCACCCCCATACTATCATGGATGCTAACTTTTGAATGGTTTGCTGATAACAAGTCCGATGGCCCCCGGCCTCTTTAGCCCTAAGCATACAGCATCCATGATTTCCAAAAAGAATTTCACATTTTGATCAGTCGAACCACAGTTTTCCACTTTACCTCCATACATTTTAAACGAGCTCGGGCCCAGAGAAGAAGGCAGTATTTCTTGATTTTGTTCATACATGGTTTAATCTCTACATGATGGAATTTTACCACGCATTTAATAATGCAGTGACAAACTGTGTTCACTGACAATGGTTTTCAGAAGTGTTCCGGACTCCATGCAGTGATTTCCACTAAAGAATCCTGTCTCTTTTCAACAGAGTGCTGCCTGAGGACCTCAAAATCACAGCCATTCTATATTGGATTTTGGCTTTGTCCCATGCAAGATTTTTCCGGATTCTAAGACTTTTAATGATATAGAGGATAAAATCTCCAAATTCTTTGCAATTTTAAGTTGAAAATGTTATTCTTAAATAGTTTAACTATTCCCCCATGGAGCCTTTCGTAGAGTGGATAAGTCCTCACCATATTTGAGGAGTCCACTTGCAAAGCCTTATAAGTCACGTTGGTCCATTTTTTAGAAAAATCAGATTTTTTTTTTGGTTGGCATAGAAATTATCTTTCATAGATACCAATTTTCCCTATACTGAAACTATTAGCCTTGCAGACATAATCCACAAGGAAAATCATTATTTTTTTAAAGAAATTACTGATTTTAGAACACAAAGGTGTGAGTTAGCAGGTTTTGAAATTGGAGTGGAAATTTAGCAGGTTTTGACAGTGTTTAAACCAGCCCCGTTGCTCCAAAGGTGAAGGTATTTCACTCAGGACCCACTCTACATGCAACTCAATGCTACTGACAGCACAGTGGTTGAATAGCTGCTATAACAATGACAACATAAACATGAGTCCATGGGTTCAAATCCCTTTTTTATTGTATCACTATCATCACACTTTTCTGAACTGCCCAAACCAGTTAGAGTTAGAGAAAGCAAAAGCTAAACAGGCTGTAAAAGCTCGACTGTGATTGGTTCCTTCTAGCGAACTAAAACGGAATCAGGTTTCCACATTGACTGATGACTTAGCAGAATTTAACTGAGTTTTCCTCCTTGACTTGGCGGGTTTTGACAGACTTTCACCTTTTCCGTTACAATTTATAACATGATATATTAGGTTTTAAATGGGAGCCATCAGTGGGACATGTGCAGGTGCGTGAAAGAGAGGCTAAGGGTGATAACTCATTTATTTTCAAAACTTGACTTAGCAGGTTTTGCAAGTCAACTCCTCATTTACTGATGAAATACTTTTTTATACCAAATCATGTTATTGACTTGTTGATAAATAATGTAATTAGCTGTGAGATGTTCTGCCAGTTGTCTTTTTTAGCATATTACAACTTTTCCTGTCTTAAATTGTTCTGTCCCAACCTTTTAAAAACATGATGCCGTCATCAAATGCAAGATGAGCAAATATTTTTCAAAAAAAAAAAAAAAACAGTAGGATTAACTAGTTTCAACATTCAATTTGATGTATTGTCTTTGTCTTATTTTCAATTAAATATGATGTTTCAATTGATTTGCAAATCATTGCACTCTGTTTTATTTACATTTTGTAAATGGGGCCGTACATTTTTTCTAAAATATTTTGAGAACATGCTTGCACTCCAGACTGGTGTCCTTTCCTCGATACCTGCTGTTGCTTATCAACAAAAAAATCTCAAATTTAAATTTTATTTTTCATTTTTCATTTTTAGACATTCCTTTTACTTCAATAGATGAAAACATTTTTAGAAACTGGGCTTAGGTGACTGAAGACTGATCATAAAAAAAAGCCTGAACCATATGGTGGGCCTTCATAGTTTAGGAGAGAGAGAGCTTTTTGTACAAAGTAACTGTAGTCAAAATTTCATGCATTTTCCCTCTGGGCATAAGAGGTTAACTGGCATTAGTGGATGCAGCAACTAACTGTGTTCACTGGCAGTGGTTTACAGAAGTGTGTTCCTGAGGCCTTGCAGTTATTTCCACCAAAGAATTCTTTGGTGCGGACGGAGGGTCTGAAGATCATGGCCATTCAATATTGGATTTTGGCCGTGCCCTTTGCGTAAGAAGATTTCTCCTGATTCTGAAAGTATCAGTTATATTGTGCACTGGAGGCTAACATACGCAGATTCTATGCAATTTTACATTAAAAAACATTTTTCATCATTTGTTATTCACTATCTTTCAGTGGTGCAGCCCTTGCTATCTTTATCAGAAAGACTTATGCCCTTTTAATGCCGAATCATGTTACTGATCTGTTGGCAATGAAACCAATGAGCTGTTCGATGCTCCACCAGTTGTATTTTTTTAGCATGATATAACTTTTCTGGTCTTCCGATGCCCCTATCCCCATTCCAACTTTTTTGACTGTGTCGATGGAATCAAATCCAAAATGAGCAGGTATTTTTCAAAAAACAATAAAATTGTGAGTTTCACTATCTCACTTGTTGTCTTTACACTGATTTCATTTAAACATAGAGTTAAAATGATTTGCAAATCATTGCATTCTTTCTATTTAAATTTTACAAAGCATTTCAACATTTTTGGCAACAGGGTGGTACGTAAAGTTTTATAAATCACAAATGTTACCTTTGAAGATGTGCACACATATTCCGAATCACTTTTTACGCATGCACAGTGTCCATATACGAGGCTCCAGAGATTAGCCTTGAAAACAAAGCTCTTTTATGGATGTTTGCAGAGGACAGTCTTGAAGCCTATGGACCAATCACGGTCAGACTACACAGTAACCCATCAACCAACGCTTTTAGTGTTAGGATTAGATAGGACTTCATGAGGCTAATGGCTTACCTTACAGGACTTTCATTCATAAAACAATAGAGAAAAAATAATTTCATACTTGCACATTATTACAGCACAAAGAAAACTCAATATAAAAAAGCACAGAGGATGAAATTTCTATGAATTCTGGATACAAATTGAATTATTTCTCAAATTGAGTATCTAAAATCTTTCAACAAGAATCCATTAATTTATCCTTAAGGTGCGCCATTTTCCTCCTGTAATAAGGGAATATTGAGCCTTACTATTAATAATGAAATATGTACTTATTCCTGTATATAAGCAGTTGTGCGCATACAGCATTGATTGACACTTTTTTATTAAAAACTAATTTTATAATAAAAATCCTGTGATGTGCACATACAATTGCATGTATTTAATGATACTTAAATACAAATTATATACAGTGGCGACATGTTATCAAATGTAAAAATATGTTGATATTTATTTTCAGACAAACAGCCCATTTAAATTCTTTACATTTATTAACGTTAGTGGCAAGTCTATTGATATCCCTCATTCTTGACTGATAAAGTGAAAACTTCCCCACCACAAATCATCGAAGTGCTGACAGAAATGCAAAAAAAATTAAAAGGTAAAGCAATTATTAAACTGGATTTTATTTTCATTAATAATTTTTCTTCAGTTAACATTGCAGGTACAGAATAAAAAAAAGAAACTAAACCAAAACTAGAGACAAACAGATCCTTAACCTTTAGTCTCAGAACCTTGAAAGTGCCTGGAATTAGTCTGTGCTATATTATTATCATTATTTATTATTATTATTATTATTATTATTATTATTTATTATAAAGGCTCATCAAACAATTTCGCCGCTCACTTGAAAAAGCAAACATTGGTTTTTATGAGTGTGTTGGATTGTCTTAATATCATTTCCATTTCCACATATATATACACAATGTCTTACAAAACAAATATAGAGGAAAGAAAATAATTGTGATAGGCGCTCTCCGTACGTGCCCCATACAACCGACTCACCCACGTATAATGTGGATTCAGCCATGGTGATCTCTGGGCTCACACTAATGCTGCAAACACTGTGGGCCCAAGCCCAACTTCAGCATTGTGGGACACAAATGGCTTAGCGTGACCTGTGGATTCAATGTGTTGCATATTTCAGATCTAAGGGACATTAGTTTTGACAGTCGCCGCATGGAACAGCGTTCCTGCATGTTCAGTCCTTGGCTGAACACTCCTGGACCCCCACAACCGTCAAGTTACCCTTACATGACCTCGCCGGTGCTGAAATGTGTGTGTTTGTTGTTTGTCCCAGAGTGGGCAGGTAAACAGGAACCCCGCCACATCTGAATAACTATTTACCCGCAACAGGGAAACTAACTCTCGAGAGCCTCAGGCATTGAAGAGCCCACTGAACCCTTTAAGAAGCTGCGATTCATAATCAAAATGACTCTTTCGTTCCTTACTGAGGTCTCAGACAGGAGCAGGGACAGGAGGAATGTTACTGAATTAAATTTGGCACTGGTTTTAGTCTCAGCCTTGCCAAAAAATGTTTCAAAATCAAATCACTGCAGTTTCTAAGTTATAAAGGAATATCCGTGATTCCTTCACAATTGGAATTTATCATTCTGAGACATTAATCCCTTGTATATACAAGACAAACATGCTTGTCTGACCTATTCTTTCCACTGTGATTCCATTTCACTTTCATGATTTTACTGTTTATTAGAATGCAGCAAGATGGCTGCCAGATAGCTCACTCGATAAAGCATTGCGTTGCGAAGCAGAAGTGACTGTTACGTTGCGGGTTCGATCCCCGTTTCGTACCAGTCGGCAGCTTTTTTCAGAGTAGCGCACAATTGGCTATTGCCCTACAAGGTTGCAAATTGGGAAGGGACTGCCGGGGAGGGAAAATAATAGTTGCCTTGTTCGTTGCTCAAGCGCCTCCTGTTGGCCAGACGGGCGCTCGTCAGGAAGATTCTAAGTCTGTTCATGTCCGGGTATCCTCCGCCCTCATTCTGATTTTGCGAAGATTCAACCAATGAGTGTGTGAGTGTATAAGAAGCAGTGGCTGACAGACACGTGCTTCGGAGGAGAGCCGCGAACTGTCTACACTCTTTTGAATTGGCAGCAAGGGGTCGCAAACGAGCACGCCTTGTACATAGTTCACCAATTGGGCATTCCAGATTTGGGTGGGATTGGGGATGCCAAATTAAAAAAAAAAGAATGCAGCAATATAACTTGGCCATCGAAGGAGAATTTAGGGTTCAGCTTGGAGATATGTGCACAGAAACATGAAACAACACTACATGAGACCCCCTGAATTTAAAGTACAGTAATCTGTAACTTCATAAGTCACTTCTTTCTGTCGTGACTACCTGAGTCCTACAATCAGAGGACCTACGAGTAATTCCCATCGCTAGTTTTATAGAGAACAAATAGAGCTGCTAAATGACGCTGCCATTTCAGAAACTTTAATCCTGTCATGAAAATACAGAATCAAGATGAAAACATGAAACCTAAAACTGCATCTGAGAGACCCCATCCTCTGGAACATTTTAGGAACACTGTACAAAGAGGTGTTCTGTTCTTGTTTAGGAACACTGTCATTAATATTTGCTCTCAACTAGAAATGAAGTTACTAAACTTTACGCATCTAGCGTGTTAAATGCATGAAGAATCACAGTGGCATATATTTTAGAACAAGCAGGTTCTTGTGGTTCCTGAGCCAGCTGCATATACAAGGGATTACTGTATCAGTTTTGCAGCTCTGATGCACACCTACCGTCCATTTCTACCCTGGACATTTGACTGGGTTAATCGAACATTTCAAACTGTTTTTGGGACGCAGTACCACAACTTACATAAAGGAGGCGCTTTCCATGGAGTAATAGGGAGGCACTAAGAAGAGGTCAAGGATTAAAATGTGCAGTGAAAAAAAAACTAATGCCTGTGAATCTATAGAAATAGGCAATTTCTATCAAAGTGTGAATTGTGTTTATATATCTGTAGAATACATATGTAGTTGTTATGCATACTTATAAAATAATTCCTTCAAAGCTGATTTAAAAAATTCTTTGAAACACAAAAAACACTCCCCCACCCTGAACCATGATTAAAACACCCCAAACCAAACAATGATTAAAGGTAGAATATTCTTCATAATCATATCTTATGCCAAGAAGTTGACAAAAAACACCAAATACATATTTCCTTTTTATCTTAAATTATAAATGGGACAGTTAGTGAAGGATTCAAAACCCACTTTGTTGCCTTCGGAGTCCAGGAACCATGTAGCAAAGTGGTGTACAAAATCCGGCAGAAGACACGCCTCTCTTTTCACTCGAGCGGAATGAAATGTGAGTGAAACTTTCCAAGCAAATGTTTTTGTTATAAAAATATACTTCTTCTTTTAAAATAATCTACGGATTTTTTTTCTCTTATAAGGTGAGACGTCTTTGCTATCGACCAGAACAGCAGTGCTGTTGTACTTCTCTTTTAAATATAAAATATTAAGCTCTTGAGAAAGCTGAAGTGGGATCCCGCTGTCCATGACCCCCTGCCATCCCCAACCCCCCCAAACCCTCACGCGGGGAGAAATATTACCATCAAGCTTCTTATACCTTTTGCATAATCAATGTTTTTTTTTTTTAACGGATCCACTTTAAACTAGATATACACACCTCACATTCGCCAACTTCCTTTGAAATACACTGTTATATCCAGGCAATCCCAAAAAGTGTTTAAACAACAACGAACAAACAAAAGTCTTAAACACAAAGTCAATATTAAGCAAAAAAAAAAAAAAACAGTAAAGTCTGTCATAGACGTGCTTTTTTGTTTCCATACCAAATTAAGAAAATAAAAAACTAAAAAGTAAAAAACCGCGGATGAGGAGTAAAAACAAAGCCGCAATGTATAATAGGCAACAAAACTGTCAAATGGAAAAAAAACCGAAAACAAAACACAAAGAAACAGGAAGACACTGATGCTACAAATAAATTGCAAATATATGTACAAGACCCTGTTTTCCCTGTGTGTGGGTGTGTATGTTTGTGTGTGAATCCATGCATGAGTGTGTGTCTGTGTGTGTGCCAGCGGAGATGTACGAGTTTGCACACGTGTCTATTTGTGTGCATCAAAAGGGTGTCATTTTTATGTCTTCAGTCCGTTGAACACAAGGTGTCCATTTTGTGTTGTTTTTAGTTTTATTATTTATTATGTTTAATTCCTGTTTTGTATTTTTTTCCCTGTGGATTTTTGGGGACGGGTTCAACAGCAGCAGTCACTGGGGTCCGAAAAGCGACGACCCTCTGTGACGGTCCTCTCCCCGAATGTGAACCACCCCTCTCTGCTCGACCCCCCCACTGACGTCCCCTCCCTGCCCACCCAACCAGGCCCTGGAACACCCGGCTCCACCCTCCCTCTCGGCGCCATCACCAGATGACGCTGGAGATGCTGGTCTCCCGTGGTAGCAGCGGCAGCATGGCGTTGTTGGCGTGCGCCTCCTCCAGGCTCTGTTCCCGAGGGGGCTTCGCTTGCGGCCGCTGGCCGTTGAGCAGAGTCATGGGGATGTTGCAGTAGGTGTGCTGGTTGCCCAGCGACGAGAGGGGGGGCAGGGTGCCCCCGGCCGGCACGTCGTACTCGTAGCTGCGGTAGTAGTGTTTCTGCCGCATCTGGGTGTGGTAGGTGTTGTGGAATGTGGAGCGCAGCTCCGGGTGAGCCGTTGCCATGGCGGTGGACGTGGCAGCTGCCATGGAGATGGCGGAGACGGTCTGCAGCTCGCCGAAGGGGCCCTGCTCGCTGGCATCCAGCACGGGCTCGCGGGACGTCGCTGGCTCAGCCGGGCGGAAGGGCATCTCGTAGCGCAGCCGCTTCCAGAACTTGGAGCTGAGCTTGCTGCTGGCGGGGCCGTGCCACTTGATGACGGTCAGAGTCTTGATGGTGTGCTTCAGCGTCTCCACCTCCTGGTAGTTCATGACGCCGCGCAGCTCCGCGCACTCGATCAGGATCACCTTGATCTCGCCCGTGGCCAGCATGTTCCGCAGGCGGGTCTCCAGCTCGAAGATGCTCCAGCCGCGCCGCAGTACGTAGTTTGGCGTCATGACGATGATCAGGCGCTTGCTCTGGTCCACGCAGCGCGCCACATCCTCGATGTATGCTGAGGAGAGGGGGATGACGAGAGAGGGAATGGGGGAAAAGGGAAAGAATTTGCGTGAGCATGGAGTAAAGGAGAGAAGGAGAGAGAAAAAGGTGAGAGAGATGGAGCTAGAGGAAGAGTATGAGAGCTTAATATTTTGCCATGATATCAACAGGGTTGATGATCAGTCAGGGAACATATATAGCACAGTATAGCAACATTAAGTGTCAGTGGATGCGCAAAAATCTATATAAAACAACATGATTGTCATTTTAACTGGCACAGTAAGTCTCAATTCATCTTGCAAATGTACTGATGACTGATCTGTGAGCTTCTCCTACAGGTAACAGACAGGCAGCTTTGGTATACGCAATCATCTACATGCATAACAGGAAGTGACGTTGTTTACAGGCAGCTAATGTGGCATAAGTCATCATAATGATCCGGACCACTGAAACAGCATTATCTGCTAGAGCAATTAATCTACATGACAGTTCACAGCAGCTCACCACAGGACACACGCTCGTTGTGAAAACACACATGATGGGGGACGCAAACGAGACAGAAAGCGCAAGACTGCATGATAGCTCTAAGACAAACTCACAGGTTTGTTTACTTAAGTCTTCATCATTTACACTTAATCACAGGGGGAGATGGTTACACCCCTCTAATTCAATACTAAATACTACTGCGGAAGAACTGCAGCCAGTTTTAGGGTAATAAATTGGGCTGTTAAGAGCCTGTTATATGAGGGTGTATGGTGATGTAAGCACTGGTAGAGGGGCTGGACAGAGGAAGGCCAGCACAGCACCCCACAGCACAGGACAGTAAAGCTCTGGGGGCTTAAACAGCCGGGCTCAGCTTTCCTCATGTTGTATCAAAAAAGGGTGTGTCCTTATGATCCATTCTCCTCACAGTGCCCTCACCGCCTCTCTATTCACTACTTTCATCTCACCGGCTCTTTCTTCTGTCCTTCAGTTTCATTTATTTATTGTCATTATTTCTATTCCTCACCCCGTCTCTCTCTCCCTCGCGTCCCTGCGGCTAACAGAGACATTCTGCTGCAGCAAAGCTCCTCTTGAGCAAAGACAATGCTGCTTCGTAAAATAGATGTATCAGCACCCAGTTAGCGAGCTAGCGGCCCCTGAAAGCACCTGAACCCGCCCCCCTCCCCCCGCCTATGGAAGGAGCAAAAAACGAGAAACTAAAAGAAAGTTCTGTACCTCTAAGGAGTCTTGTATCATCCTGGAAATGATCATTCGTGAAACCTAAACATAAATATTTCAACATTCAAACTATGACCAGCAGACTGCAGAAAAACATCAAGAGACATAGCAAGGGGACTCAATACAGGACTGGCATAAACTCTCTTTCTCTCTCTCTCTCTCTCTTTCTCTCTCTCTCTCACTCTTTTTCCATTTATTGTTAACAGTTTATTCCAGTTTAATACGGGACTCAGCGACAGATTTATGCAGGTTCTCTTGCCTTTTTTACTCACTTGTCACACTGCATTAAGTGGTTAGTAAACCCTTACTAGACATCTTGACTACATTAAAAAATCTAATGATTATTATGAATGAAAAATACCACATTCATGAAAATAAAGGTTTGTGCTTTCATGAACACACAGGTTTCTGTCCTCACAAACACACACGTTTATGCTTTCATGTATACACAGGTTTGTGTTTTCATGTATACACGGGTCTGTATGCCCATGAAAATAAGTTTGTGTTTTCATGAACCCACGTGTTTGAGCCTTCATGAACACAAAGGTTTGTGCTTTCAACAATGCCTGGTTTGTACGTCCATGAACACAGGTTCTCACGCTCATGAACACACATTTAGCTTTCATGAACACACAGGTGTGTATGCCCATGAACACGCAGGTGTGTATGCCCATGAACACGCAGGTGTGTATGCCCATGAACACGCAGGTGTGTATGCCCATGAACACGCAGGTGTGTGTGCCCATGAACACGCAGGTTTGTGCTTACATGACAGTGGCAGCCGGTGAGCTCAAAATGCAGGTGGCAGAAATCATTGCTCTAAACCAGTCTTAACCAGGTTTCAACCATTCATTTAAATTAGTATTACGGAAACTATGGAAACACTCAACCCTATCAGGTGTGGCCAGTTCCTGTCATACCTTCGCTTACCTGAAAATGTTGAGCATTGTTGGAATTTATGAAAAGATTAGCAACATGCGTCCACAATTTTGAATGATGTGGATTGAAATGCAACTTTGCATCAAAATTGAGGATATATGTAGCTCATATTTGTTTTCTCTGTTGCAATTTAAACAATCATGAAACGTAGTGGAGACAACCTAGCGACATTGCAGGATGTGATAATAGCCAATGCACATGTTAACGGAGTATTTTATCTTTTTTTGTGAAGTGAATGGAATTTTTCTTTTCGGAGTTGAATTTACTATTTATTTCCCATAGTACTGCACTAAGAAGGAAGCCGTGTGTTTAACTGCGGACAAATTATTCGAATCATCTGAAAACTGGTTCATCGACTGAAATGACAGAAAACAGGCTAAGACCGCTCATTAGTTCAAGGAATTTTTGCACCTTCTGTAACGTCGGCTGAGCAGAAGTCACTGATTCATGAACATACATTTGGGCGATCATGAACATGTAGCAGTAGCGGTCCGTCACCAGTAACAAAAGCCTTCAGTAACCTTACTTTCCTATGCTTAATTACCTAATCCTCACACATTTTACTTTGCCAAATTAACAACAGTTGCTCAAACTAATTGGTCAAATGACCGTTGAATTTAATTTTTATGGCATTGTTGTACATAACATCACTCAGTTACGGGGCGTTTTCTTAAATAGGTATTTAAGTCATAAATGACAATGTAAAATATCAATATTTCTTTATAAATTCTGGACTCATGTAGTTTATGATATGGTATAGTTTTGAAAAAATTAGTCTTGAGGCTCATTTAGCAGAAAGGGACAAGAATCTGTTCTAAATTATGAATATAATCATGGCTTGAGGGCGCTGTACAGCATGACAACCAGCAAGGGAACATTGTAAAAATGACCATCCAAATAAAGGCAAAAAATCCAACAGAGTTGGAAGTCAGCAAAAGTTTTGGATAATTTGCATTTACTTGGATCATTGCCATCATTACAATGTCACATTGATTATATACATGTTGCTAATAGGCAATCACTGAGTCATTGTCATTACTTAATATATACAGGTCATGTATTGATCTTGGTTGTTCAGTCAATAAATTGTATGACTGTCAACCAGTCAAACTTAAACTGGAACAGCCTGAAAGTAGTCATGCAGTAAAGGGGTAGGTAACTGAAGGTAACCTCTGTCCATTTGATGGTACGCCACAGACACATTGGTTAGTGTTTTCATGACCACACAAGTTAGTTCTCTTATGAACACACATGTGAGCACATTCATGTGTAGAAAGCCAAGTGCTTCCATGACCACATTGGTTGGTGCTTGCATGAACACATAGGGTAGTGCTTTTATGAAAGCACAGGTCAGCACATTCATCGACAAACAGGGTCATACTTTTATGAACACACGGGTTAGTGCTTTCATGAACGCACAGATTGGTGCTTTCAGGAACACACAGGTCAATGCATTCATAAATATTAAGGTTGATGCTTTCATGAACTAACAAGTTGGAATATACAGGAACACACAAGTTAGCGCTTTCATGAGCATGGTTACAGGACTCGTCGTCCCTGTATTTTTCGTCCACAGACTTTTCGTTCCCAGATTTTTCCTCCCCTAGTAATAAAGAAACGTCCCACCATTGTTGACAGACGGAATAACAGACAGACGACAGATCACCATTATATAAGGGTTAGGTTTATAATGCAAAAACAGGGCAAAGCATTGTTGGGGACGAACAATCCAGAGACAAAGAGTCCGGAGACGGAAAGTCCACAAGGACAAAAAACCTAGAAGACGAAAAGTCAGGCGACGAAGAGCCGACGAACACACAGGTCTGCTCATTATGAACACTCAAGGTTAGTGCTTCCATAAGCGCACAGGTTAGTGAGTTTATGAACAAACTGGTCAGCTCATTCATGAACGCACAGGTAAGCGCATTCACAAACACATTGGTTAGTGCGTTCATGAACACAGCGGTCGGTGCTTTCATGGAAGCATTACTTAGTGCGCTCATGAACACACAGACCAGTGATTTCTTGAACGCAAAGGTTAGCACTTTTATGACACATGTCAATGCTTTCATGAACGCGCAGGTTCGTGCTTTTATGAGCGCTCGTCAATGCTTTCAAGAACGCGCAGGTTCGTGCTTTTATAAGCGCACGTCAATGCTTTCATGAACGTGCAGGTTAGCACTTTTATGAGCACATGTCAATGCTTCCATGAACGTGCAGGTTAGCGCTTTTATGAGCGCATGTCAATACTTTCATGAACGCACAGGTTAGCGCTTTTATGAGCGCATGTCAATACTTTCATCTAAGTGCAGGTTAGCGCTTTTATGAGTGCATGTCAATACTTTCATGAATGAGCAGGTTAGCGCTTTTTTGAGGACACGTCAATGCTTTCATGAACGCGCAGGGTAGCGCTTTTATGACACATGTCAATGCTTTCATGAACGTGCAGGTTAGCGTTTTTATGACACATGTCAATGCTTTCATGAACGCGCAGGTTAGCGCTTTTATGAGCGCATGTCAATGCTTTCATGAACGCGCAGGTTAGCGCTTTTATGAGCGCATGTCAATGCTTTCATGAACGCGCAGGTTAGCGCTTTTATGAGCGCATGTCAATGCTTTCATGAACGCGCAGGTTAGCGCTTTTATGACACATGTCAATGCTTTCATGAACGAGCAGGTTAGCACTTTTATGATACGTGTCAATGCTTTCATGAACGAGCAGGTTAGCGCTTTTATGACACACGTCAATGCTTTCATGAGCGAGCAGTTAGCGCTTTTATGACAGACGTCAATGCTTTCATGAACGTGCAGGTTAGCGTTTTTATGACACATGTCAATGCTTTCATGAATGCGCAGGTTAGCGCTTTTATGAGCGCATGTCAATGCTTTCATGAACGCGCAGGTTAGCGCTTTTATGAGCGCATGTCAATGCTTTCATGAACGCGCAGGTTAGCGCTTTTATGAGCGCATGTCAATGCTTTCATGAACGCACAGGTTAGCGCTTTTATGAGCGCATGTCAATGCTTTCATGAACGCACAGGTTAGCGCTTTTATGAGCGCATGTCAATACTTTCATCTAAGTGCAGGTTAGCGCTTTTATGAGTGCATGTCAATACTTACATGAATGAGCAGGTTAGCGCTTTTTTGAGGACACGTCAATGCTTTCATGAACGTGCAGGTTAGCGTTTTTATGACACAAGTCAGTGCTTTTATGAACGCGCAGGTTATCGCTTTTTATGAGCGCATGTCAATGCTTTCAAGAACGCGCAGGTTACGCTTTTATGAGCGCATGTCAATGCTTTCATGAACGCGCAGGTTAGCGCTTTTATGAGCGCATGTCAATGCTTTCATGAACGCGCAGGTTAGCGCTTTTATGACACATGTCAATGCTTTCATGAACGAGCAGGTTAGCGCTTTTATGATACACGTCAATGCTTTCATGAACGAGCAGGTTAGCGCTTTTATGACACACGTCAATGCTTTCATGAACACGCAGGTTAGCGCTTTTATGACACACGTCAATGCTTTCATGAACGCACAGGTTAGCGCTTTTATGAGCGCATGTCAATGCTTTCATGAACGCGCAGGTTAGCGCTTTTATGAGCGCATGTCAATGCTTTCATGAACGCGCAGGTTAGCGCTTTTATGAGCGCATGTCAATGCTTTCATGAACGCACAGGTTAGCGCTTTTATGAGCGCATGTCAATACTTTCATCTAAGTGCAGGTTAGCGCTTTTATGAGTGCATGTCAATACTTACATGAATGAGCAGGTTAGCGCTTTTTTGAGGACACGTCAATGCTTTCATGAACGCGCAGGGTAGCGCTTTTATGACACATGTCAATGCTTTCATGAACGTGCAGGTTAGCGTTTTTATGACACAAGTCAATGCTTTCATGAACGCGCAGGTTAGCGCTTTTATGAGCGCATGTCAATGCTTTCAAGAACGCGCAGGTTAGCGCTTTTATGAGCGCATGTCAATGCTTTCATGAACGCGCAGGTTAGCGCTTTTATGAGCGCATGTCAATGCTTTCATGAACGCGCAGGTTAGCGCTTTTATGACACATGTCAATGCTTTCATGAACGAGCAGGTTAGCGCTTTTTTGAGGACACGTCAATGCTTTCATGAACGCGCAGGGTAGCGCTTTTATGACACATGTCAATGCTTTCATGAACCTGCAGGTTAGCGTTTTTATGACACAAGTCAATGCTTTCATGAACGCGCAGGTTAGCGCTTTTATGAGCGCATGTCAATGCTTTCAAGAACGCGCAGGTTAGCGCTTTTATGAGCGCATGTCAATGCTTTCATGAACGCGCAGGTTAGCGCTTTTATGAGCGCATGTCAATGCTTTCATGAACGCGCAGGTTAGCGCTTTTATGACACATGTCAATGCTTTCATGAACGAGCAGGTTAGCGCTTTTATGATACATGTCAATGCTTTCATGAACGAGCAGGTTAGCGCTTTTATGACACACGTCAATTCTTTCATGAACACGCAGGTTAGCGCTTTTATGACACACGTCAATGCTTTCATGAATGTGCAGGTTAGCACTTTTATGAACGCATGTCAATGCTTCCATGAACGTGCAGGTTAGCGCTTTTATGAGCGCATGTCAATGCTTTCATGAACGCACTGGTTAGCGCTTTTATGAGCGCATGTCAATGCTTTCATGTAAGTGCAGGTTAGCGCTTTTATGAGTGCATGTCAATACTTTCATGAACGAGCAGGTTAGCGCTTTTTTGAGGGCACGTCAATGCTTTCATGAAAGCGCAGGTTAGCGGTTTTATGACACATGTCAATGCTTTCATGAACGCGCAGGTTAGCGCTTTTATTACACATGTCAATGCTTTCATGAACCCGCAGGTTTGCGCTTTTATGAGCGCATGTCAATGCTTTCATGAACGCACAGGTAAGCGCTTTTATGAGCGCATGTCAATGCTTTCATGAACGCGCAGGTTAGCGCTTTTATGACACGTCAATGCTTTCATGAACGAGCAGGTTAGCGCTTTTATGACACACGTCAATGCTTTCATGAACGCGCAGGTTAGCGCTTTTATGACACACATCAATGCTTTCATGAACGCGCAGGTTAGCGCTTTTTTGAGCGCACGTCAATGCTTTCATGAACGCGCAGGTTAGCGCTTTTATGACACACGTTAATGCTTTCATGAACGCGTAGGTTAGCGCTTTTATGGCACACGTCAATGCTTTCATGAACGCGCAGGTTCGTGCTTTCATATCATGAACAGAATCAGTTGCATTATCTGTCATTTTTGACTGACAGCCTGCCTTGGCTTACATCACAAATAAGATAATGGAGCGTTTGAGGTATAGACTGACTGCGGATTACAGCAGTGTTCGGATTGCGAGTTCACTGTATTAGTCTGTGAATAGAGATGGCAGAGAAGCAGCACAGATCTTCAGCCTCCTGTCCCGTATTATGATCTGCTAGTCCCCAGGACACCAGCTCAGTACACAAAGCGCTGCACACGGCTCACACAGATACACGTCACATAAAACAGGAGAATGATGAGAGCACAGTCAGGGGTCAGGGGTCAGGCACAAACTCACTGCTGACGGAGACTGAGGGCGAGATGTGGACAGAAAAGTGTGACTCAGCACCAAACGTGAGCACCCTCAACCACCCGCCCTTCCCAAAAAAGTGAGGGTACTGCCAATTCTTAAAATACATTACAGGAAATATACCAACATTACGTCCTTTTTCAACTTCATTTTGTCCTTTTCATGCTCCAAAAACTTCTCTTGCTGGCATCCAAATCAAACCATGTCAAATTTTACATTACTTTCAACTGGCCGATCTAGTTTGGTGTCACACTCCATTATTGCCACCAAAGCCACTTGCCTTGATGTATCAATCAACGTTACTCGCATCAGCAAACATGCCATCAGAATTTCTTGCAAAAGGTGCTTTTTCTATATTTATCTACAAACAGGCCACCTTGAACAAACAAGCTGCAGCCGAGAGCCCAGCTTTTTAGAGTTCTGTGTTTCATTAAATATTTCATGTCAATCAAATGAACCAAATTTAGAGGCAAAATTGAAGCGCATTGATAAAAATAGCTGCCTCAAACAAGCAGCCGCAGTCACTATCAGATCTTCCACACTGAGTAAACTTGCTGTGAAAGTTGTTGAAATAATTAATTAAAACTATATTCAAACCTTCAGTATTTATTGAACATTAGAGTTCACTATCAAGCTAACATTAGCACAATTCTTGTTTTAGGTCAGCCACTTTTCAAGTGAATAAAACTGAAAGAGCCAGCCAGTTAATTGTACTGAAATGACCAGAAATTATACTGAAATGGCTTAGTGGGTTATTGAAACTTAAGTGGCTGGCACAGTAAAAAGAGACTCGGTCAGTAAGCTGCATAAATGCAACCAAAATGGCTCCATCCACTGGCTCCTGTAATTAAATGCTAATTGAAACTTGATGCTGTAATAACTGGGTAAGCCCGGTAACCGCTCTACTCAACACAACTACAGGGCAAAACTCCTTGCATTAAACACACCTGCAATCCTTCACAGCTGCTTCAGTGAGGGATAAGTGGGCTGCTAATATAGCTGTAGCAGGCAGGTATCAGGCAGATTCCAGGCACCTGACAAGTCAGCACATTCAATTTTTAAATAGAGAGCTACAGAATGCCAGGTCCCTCCCACTAACAACCATAAGTTTGTAAGCCAATTGTAAAAATTGCAAGCTCTTCGATTTCCTGTGGAGCCCTAGGACAGCAACACAGACCCTCTTAGCACCTTAAATAAAATATATGTCTTACACTAACAGGAGCAGCGTGATGAATAAACTACATCTGGGGCAAAGACAGCAATAAGGATAAGACGAGTGGCCACATACATGTGCTGAGCATGTATGTGGCCCTTTGGAGGCACAGCCTCTAGTATGATGGAGAGGTTAGCAATTCTCTAAGTACAGCTGCTAAAAGCTTCCTCCGTGTGGCTGTACCACAGGTAATAGAGAGGAGAAATGTTAGAGCCCGATAAATAATTTCTCAGCAGTCATATTGGTTTGCGAGCTTCTGTCACAATAACAGAAACATTGCTCAGGGGTGACGTATATATTCACAGCAAACTCTGTCTCCTGAGTATAATTACACTGCACTCGCAAGACCGTGCATGTCGTTAAACAAATAAGCTCTGACTGCCAGGACTACAATGGCACCAAGTCATCACCAGCATCATATCTGTTCATCTTTACGACACAGTGCTGGCCCTTAAAGTTCAAAAGCACAGATTTATGAAGAGGAATGGAGGACACAGCATGGGACAGATGTATCTGTGCTTTTATGGAATGAGTGAGGTGCATTTCTGAGGCAGGCTGACTCAAAGAAGTGACAAAACTACAAGATGAACAAATGCCACGAGTCTGCAGAGTACTTACTTCCTGTTGGGATCAAATCTCTGTCTGGAATGAAGAGTTTATACCCATAATGCTTTTCCAGCACATCAGGCAGGATCTCCAGAGCGAAGCGTTCCTCTTCTCGAGTTTCCTGACTCCACTGGTCTGGGTCCACTTTAGTGTAGGACAAGTAGGCATCGTAATCCTTGTTTTCTATGTGAGAGAAAGAGAAGTCCTCACTCCAGTCCTTAAAAATGACCACCAGAGTCGTGTTTGCCAGGAAACAGCATCTGTGAGAACTTTCAGGGAATAGCTGCTTTTTATGATATTTACTCATTCTGTACCAGGAGTTCACCAGGGGATTTCACTTGTGCACAAAGAGTTTCCTTTCAGTTATAATACATCAAAAACCCTCAGTAATTAAGACCCCACAAGTTCCATTTGTTAGTCTACAAGTGACTTGAATTGGGTACCTTGATTATGCAAAATAAAAAAAGCAATAGTTTGATTTGAGTGATAATTTTCCTTGGATATACTGCATACATTTTTTTTTTTTTTTAATCGGGAATGCCCAATTAGCGAATTATGTACACAAGCTTGCTCGTATGCAACCCCATGTTGCCATCTCAGGAGGCGAAGACAGTTTGCAGCTCTCTTCCAAAGCACGCGCCTGTCAGCCACTGCCTCTTTTCACACTCAGAGCTCGAAACTTTGCAAGTTCAGAATGAGGGCAGAGGAGACTGGAACATGGACAGGCTTAGAATTTTACTAACGAGCGCTCGGCTGGCCAACAGGAGACGCTTCAGCGGTGAACTATACTAAAATTCAATAATCCCAAACAAGCAGCCCCTCCCATTCCATTTCCCTGCAGCGCAAAGATAATTGTGTGCTGCTCTGAAAAGGCTTTTGACCACTGCTGGCCCTGATACAACCGAGGATCTGACCTGGGTTGTGATGGTCACTACTGCTGTGCAATACTGTGCCTTCATGGAGTGAGCTAACCCTGTAGCCATTATATATATGTTTACAGCATATGTGTATGTGTCATTTTTATTATATGACGTGAGGCTTATATGACGCTGTCTCCTGATTGGTCAAGGCAAGCTCTGCCGGTCACTGTAAACCCAGGGTCATTTTTAAGCAAAATCTTAAACATTTTACCGAACAAGCTTTCAGGCATGACTTGTATAATTTTGACTGGGACAAGATTTTTTTTTTTTTTTTTTTTTTTTTAATCAGTTATATAATTAAGTATGAATCCTCCTACCATCACCCAACAAAACACACACCCACAAAAAACAAAAAAATAAAAAATAAATTAAAATAAAAAAAAATTTAAAAAAATTTAAAAAATTTAAAAAAAAATACAATACAATAAGGATTACATTCACAGAGTTTTATATTTTTGGCATTTGTAACCATTAGCTCATCCATTCCATCTCTTTGTTATTCCCAACCTTCCCAACCTGAAGACTGGGACAAGATTCCACTGATTAATGATGTGGAGATAGCCTGGGAATTCTTTTATGAGGGTTTTAGAAATTTAGTTGAGAAGCACACACCTTTTAAGAGATTCAAAATAAAAGGGCGGGATAATGCTTGGTTTACCTCTGAGCTGTTTGATCTTCTTCATGAAAGAAACCAAGCATGGGCTAAAGCAAGGCAATCTGGAACTGATGCTGACTGGCTCAGGTTTAGACAACTGAGAAATCGCTGCACGTCCAGTATAAAAAGAGCCAAATCACATTTTTATCTAGATGCGACAACTCAGAACTTAAACAATTCGAGTAAATTCTGGAAAACACTGAAATCTGTGTCTACTTCAGTCAACTATGAGTTACCTCCTCGTATTATGAAAGACAATGTGATTATATCAGAAAAGTCTTCAATATTAGAATACTTCAATGAGCATTTCATCTCCTCTGGCTCCTTGTTTGAGTGTCAGCTCCCAAAAGATGGCCCAGTTATGTCAACTTTTTTATATTTTGCCAAAACGACAGCTGTTGCAGAGAAGAAACCCTTTAATTTTAATTTTAGTCTGGTCCTGATGATCTAGAACCATACTTTTTAAGATTAGCTGCAGATTTTATTGCTAAGCCTACAACATGCATTTTTAATCTCACTTTGATGAATAAAGAAATCCCATCGATTTGGAAATCAGCTTATGTACTCCCACTTCTAAAAGGGGGTGATTCTTCACTGCTTAATAACTATAGGCCAATTTCTAAAGTTCCTGTGTTGGCAAAGCTGTTAGAAAAACTAATAAGTGATCAGCTGAAACAGTACTTAATATCAAATAATATTGTATCTGAATTTCAGTCTGGATTCCGCAAGCAGCACAGTACTATTACTGCTGCTACGAAGGCCTTGAATGATTTTATTGAGGCAATAGATCACAAAAAGTCCTGTGTAGCTCTTTTTATTGATCTTTCAAAAGCTTTCGATACAATGGACCACTCAATTCTTATACAAAAACTACGAAATATTGGTTTGTCCGAACATGCTGTTGGGTGGTTCTGCAATTACATGAAAGACAGAACTCAGTGTGTTGATTTTGATGGTCTTAAGTCCACCAAAAAGAATGCATATAAGGGAGTACCGCAGGGCTCAATCCTTGGTCCTATTTTATTTACTATTTATATTAACAGTCTGGCTCAAGGATGTTCCTAATGCTAAGTTCCACTTTTATGCTGATGACACAGTTATTTACTGTTATGCATCATCAATCAATCAAGCTTTTGCCTACTTGCAATCGGCTTTTAATACAGTTCAGGTCCAGCTGTCCCAGTTGAAGTTGGTTCTGAATGTGGAGAAAACAAAACTTATGGTTTTTTTCTTTTAAAAATGTGCTGAAAATTATGCCAAGTATTGTTACCTTGGGTGGAATAGAAATAGAACATGTTCGGATGTACAAATACCTGGGAATCATTATCGATGATCAGCTTTCTTTTAAATTCCACATTGATAAGCTTGTTCAAAAGCTGAAATTAAAAGTAGGTTTTTACTTTAGGAATAAGGCCTGTTTCTCCTTAAACACGAGGAAGAGACTCGTCGATGCCACTTTTTTAACTGTCCTAGACTACAGGGACATGCTGTATAGAAATGCACCTGACCGGTGTCTAAAGTTATTGGACACAGTGTACCATAGTGCTCTTAGATTTGTGACAGGATGCAAAAATCTCACACACCACTGCACTCTTTATACCAGAGCGAACTGGCCATGCTTGTCAATGCGGAGGTATACTCACTGGCTGACATTCATTTATAAGTCAATATTAGGGTTGCTCCCCGGCTATCTTGCACATATATAGAACATTCCTCAAACAACTATAGCTTGCGTTCTAGCAACAGATACTTACTATCTGTACCTAATGTTCGAACAGAGATTGGCAAAAAGGCTTTTAGCTACTCTGCTCCCATTTCCTGGAATGCTTTTCAAGCTGACCTACAGTTAAGTAACTTGTGAACTCTGGCAGAGTTTAAAGTACGGTTAAAAGAAATGGAAATAAAATCAATAGACCACTGTTCCTGCTTTTAGTTTATATAGTAGCATGTGCCTGATTTGACAGCAATAGTAATTTAGTAGTCTGTGTTTTCTCTTTTAGGGATTGTTTTTATTTTTGTAATTTCTATCGTTTAAATGAATGTTTTTATTGTTTGTTATGTTTTCTTTTTCATTGTGGTATGTGAGCTGCAAGGCGTTTCCTTGCCCAGGTTTCCCTTGAAAAAGAGATTGTATTATCTCAATGGGATCTTTTCCTGGTAAAACAACGGTAAAATAAAAAAATAAAAATAAAAACCGTGATTTTCACCGTGCGAAAGTGCGCAAGAAGTGAATATAACAATCTGACGACCTCCAGCTAATGATAGATGAGCCTTCCCCACAGGAGCTCCTGACAGTGTCTGTATTTCCTGCCGCTTCCTACCTGTGAGGAGCTGTACGTTACAGTTGTTGCCCTTCTCTTATTTTCAAGTAGGGTCGTATAATAAAACAGTTATTGACTTCAGTTATCGGTGAATCTAATGATTTATCCACAGTGGACAAGTGACATTCATCTTAGCTGCGCTTCGGAGAAAATCACTTGTCCAAGTTGGATAAAGCCCCCTTCAGCAGAGATTAAAATTCACAAAAAATTTATAGAAACAAAAACTCTGGGTGGCAGAGATGAGACTATGATCCAAAGTAGCTATTATTTGCATGACAGTCAATGGAGAGGTGACCACTGTGTTCCAACATGCTGTTCATATGACTTTTCAGATGTAAAGGTAGTGTTGGTAGTAATAAGCATGATGTCCTTATTGGGGGATCGTTGAGTTGGTTCTCTGGTTGAACACATGAAGGGGTTTTTTTCCGAAGTCACAGCGAGAAAAGCTGAGTCAGCCCTTCAGCACATCTCACACAGTTTTTGGATAATGGCTTGAATGCCACTTTTAAGACTGTGATCTTAAAGATTGGGGTTCAACAGACCCCCCGAAGAGCCGTTTCAGGGCTGCTCTCCCATCTGAAGGGCCGAATGTTTTGCTCGCCTCTCGCTGCCTCTGCGAGGCCTGCCATAACAGAGTTTTCACAAACTGCAGGGGAGCTGAAATCTTTTGATGCTGTTCTTTTAGCTGGGTGGAACAATTTAGCTATACAGGGGAATGGGGCCAAAGGACCGACACATCATCCAGATTACAGTAACCAGAGGGCGGGGGTCAGTATTCCTTTGCTTGAAAATGGCAAACAAGTGTGGGCGCAGATTTGCTCGTTCACAAGAGTGCAGGCTTGCTTTTCTTGTGAGTCATAGTAGCAGTTTTCACGGGTAAAAGCCCCGCTGACATGGGAGATCCTGGTGGGCTCTGAATATGTGGGAGGCCTACAGCAGGAACAATTAAAGAAAGGCAGAATATCTTTGGCCACAAAGGCTACTAAGTCCAAAAACCGCGTTGACTCTGAGAGAATAAGACCATAACAAAACCGCTTCACTGCAACGGAGCAAGTCTCAGGAACGATTTGGCCTATAATAAGCATAGCTCTGAGTTTAGCTACCAACACTCTGTGACAACAGAAAGAGCCAGATGTAATCTGAGATTCTTTCATTTCACCAGCAAAAGGTCACTGTTCTGTCTGTCTGAGGACAGTTGTGACAGAGCTGCTGCGCTTCAGATCGGGCTGTAACATCACGACATCCTGCCCCATCTCTGAACACTCAGACTCACTGACTGGCGAACACAGAAGTGGGCATACTGGAACTTTTCATGTATATATATCAAAGAATCTAAATGTGGATAAGGCAAGGTGTGGGCGAGAGAGCCGAGCCGAATCGATTTGTGTATCACAGCCATTTCTGGGTCCCAGGGGTTCCGCATCAGTCCGGGAGTCATGAAGCACCCCTGGACCCTGCAGAATCAATATTCATACTTTCCATATTTTTATTTACAGCAAAAGTCAGGGCCTGTTAAGCATGCTCATAGCGAGTAAAATGCAATTCTCAGTATGGAAGCAAGCGTCAAAATCACTTTTTCAATTAGACTTTGTTTGTATTGATTGTGAGAGAGTGTGAAAAGCATAAAGCTTTTCATGTTCAGGATGTGCTTCCATCAAAGCATGTTTCATTCACTGTGTATTAATAAGTCAGGTGTCTGGGGTATTACAGCAGTATGAATCAAACTAAATGCAATAAAACACCTACCAATTGCAATCCCTCGTGAAACATCTCAGCATTTTATCAAACTGCAAGTGGTAGGACGTAAAGCAAATCAAACCTGGTACAGTACACAAATACTTCTAAACTAATTAAAAAAAGAGTTCACTGATTACAAAGAATACATAAAATAATAGTGTGGCATCAACAACAAAATTTCATTATACTATAAATGTAGAAAATGAAATTAAACTTTTTTTTTTCATTATTGCGACTCAACAGCACGTGTTCTTTTTCGCCAATAAAACTCGATTGGAGATGCAGTGCGTGTGTAGTGGTGGGGAGAGGTGTGTGTTAAATTAGATTCATCTTGAGGCAAAATCCTTCTGAAAAAAGAGAAGAGATTTTGAAATTTAACGCAATAAGCGGACTGGTGATATGTGACAGTGGCTGCTGTACAGGGACGGCAGTGCAGGAATGCAGTAAAATCTCCAAGCGCAAATTTATATTGTCTTTGGGAGGGAAGTGACATTACACTCCGTAGGGCACTGAAACGTGGAAAAAAAAATCTTCATTGGGCACAGTGAGAGAGGACGATGACTGGCTATTGTGGGGCCTTGGCCTCTTGGAGCGCCAGAAAATAATTTTCGTGGAAATGGATGATTTATAAGCTATAATAGCATCGCCCCCCTGCCTCTCGCGCTCTCAGAGGCATGAGGATCAGCAGGAAAACCCTTCATTACCAATGACATCCTCCCAAGCGCGTGCTCCCGACGCTCCCAAAGCAATCTCTTTCTCCGAATGCATTTCCGGGCCTCTTTCCGAAGCCATTTATTGGCAGAAAAACAGCAGAGACAGATGCTCGCTTTGGGTCGATTGATTTTCCTGGGACGCAGGGAAACTGTACAACCTGTTTTCTTTTAGCATGCAGTATTCAAATCTCAAGAAAAGGAGTTTAAAGATGGAGGTTGCTTAATGTGCCTCGCTCAGCTGAAGAAGCACTCCGACATAAACAAATACCTCTGGTCTTTTTAATCCACCTGGTGTTAAAACCACACTCACTACATTGTATTGGGAGGGAAGCACCGACAGAAATTACATTTCACTACTAACCACAGATTTACACATTTGTAATGTAGAAGAATGTTCGCACATGATAAAGGATGTGTGTACACATTTCCCCTCATCTACGTGCACTGTGTGAGAGAGCAGCCCGTGCACCAGGCTTGTGCAGAGGGCAGAGTTATCATACAGCACTACAGTACACAGATGGCACTTCCTGTAGATGTGTCATGTAGGATGTCATGCAGATGCTGGCCCGGGCTGCTGGGGGTGATGCAGTGCCTAGTGGGGGGGAGGGGGGTCTCACCTCCATCTACGTCGTCACTGCCAAAGTGGTTCCTGTAGAAGAGCATGAGCTCGATCCTGTAGCACTTATACAGAGTCACCAGGCAAACCAGGAGCAGCAGGATCACTCCCAACCCACCGGCGAGTTCCACCGTGTACATGAGCTCTGCTGCAGAGAGAGAGGGGGAGAGAGGGAGAGCAATGGAAGGAGAGAAAATGGATGTGCAGAAGGGGAGGATAAAAGAGTAAAAGATAAAGTGAGAAATGGATGAGTGAAGGAGAAAAGGAGACATTTTAGTTACTGCATGTTTCCTTCATTCCTTCCCTTCATTCCATTAATGGCAAAAATATCGCAGAGCAGAGCCCATGAGATGTGCAGAGATGCATATTTTAAAAATATAATTTTTCAGTGCTGTTCAGTTTAATGAGGATGCAGAGACATCAGTAAACAGAGCTGGCTTCTGCTTAAAACAACACTAGAATAGCGCAGCCTGGATGAGGCGTTTAGCAAAGTCTGAGCATCGGTCAGCCTGGACACACAGAATGATTACAGTCTGAGCAAACCACAGCCTGGCTAGGCACATTTAGCATAACAAAACCACAATTCAGCTTTGATAAACAGATATAACGCTGTCTGAGTGGAGTTCAGCCAAGACAAGCATATTTAGCACAGTCTGAGCACAGTTCGCCTGGTTAAAAACATGCAACACAGTCTGGGCGTAGTTCAGCCTGGAGGAGCACATTTAGCACAGCTTGAGCATAGTTCAGTCTGGATTTAGCAGTCTGATCAGTTTCAGCATGAATAATCTCATCTAGCACAGTGTGAGCACAGTTAGCTTGGATAAGCACATCAAACAAATTCTGAGTACAGTTTAGTCAGGATAAGTGCATTTAGTACAGTGATAGCACTGGTCAGGCTGGATAACCACAGTGCGAGCATCGCACTGGCCAGCTTAGGAGAGACAGAGTGGCAGAGGAGAGAGACTGGGCCTGATGGTGATGGATAATCTATCACCACCCACAGGACTAAGTCAGACACGCACTTCAGATCTCATGGGCGAACAGGCAGATCTGTTTCACAAGGTCATGCCAACCCCTGCAGCTAATAAGCCAAGCTATTTCATTTGTTTTGACGTTTGTGAAAAGTCAAGAGCTCTAGCTACGGCCTACACTTCAGCCCTTGTTGAGAGGGTTCCACTGCATACAGTACTTGGCCGTTCCAGGTATGCAGCGCCGTAGCGATGATTCTAAGGGCCCACAGCTTGCAGGGCAAAGCAGCTTGAGGGGGAGCACAACAATTCCGGATTACCTGGGGGATCCGAACAATACACTGGAGGTGCGATTCTCCGTTCCTGCTGAAGACTCACATCAGACATTCCAGAACATATGCAGAAGAGTGACACACTGTTTGGCATAGTTGCCTTGCAGTAAAAAGGCTATGGGTTTGAGCCTCAAAACTCTCTGCTGGGAATATGCATGTTCTCCCCGTCTCTGCGTGGATGTCACTCGTGTATTCTGGTTTCCCCCACCCAGAAGAACATGCACCATACCGCAGGAACACTCCAACCACAGCCCCCTGACCAAGGCTCTGGCTTCAGTACTGTGTTTGGTCCCCAGACGCAACACTGCGACTATATACAACTGCTCGACAACTTCTGTGAGTTTAATTCACAGGGATAATTTATCCACAGGCCTCAAGAAAGTGTGCAGTTTGGTCCAGATGTATTTGGGCAGTGACACATTTTTTCATTATATCCCTGTGTGCACAACCGCAATGGATTTGAAACAAATCAACCAATATATAATTGAAGTTTAGATGTTCAGCTTTAATTCAAAGGGTTTTTATTTATCTTTTGCATCATTGTATGGGAATCAGCCATTTTATGCAGTGTTCCATTTTCAGAGGCTCAAAAGTAATTGAGCGATGAAGTTCTAGACCTGGAATCAGGTGAAAGCAGCACAGTCCAGTATGCAGGTTTACTGACGAAGGTGCAGAGATGATTGGGGACGGGACCCCTGAGGTAACGAAGGTACAGAGATGATTGGGGACGGGACCCCTGAGGTAACGATGGTACAGAGATGATTGGGGACGGGACCCCTGAGGTGAGGATGAAGACAGATGGAGTGCAAACCTCACCAGAGCCAAACGGTCCCACAGGAGGACAGAGTATCTTGAGGGGAACTTGGTTTCGACCCTGATGACCGTAGAAGGATTGGGAGCTTAGTGTAACAAGAACGCGGTCCCAACCCCAGACCCTAGTCAGGCTTGGGAGCTCGGTCCTATTAAACTGGACCTACTAAACTGGAACTCACTTAAGCTGGGTTAACTTGAACGTGGTCCCAATCCTGGACCCGAAATAGGCTTTGAAGCGTGTTCCAGTTAACTGAGTAGAGAGGAAAGCTTCTCAGTACTGCCGTCATTAAAGGTTACGTCACACTTGCCCAAGAAGAAGGGTTTTTACTAGCAACACTGGCTGGTTCTAAACACAAATAGCATATTACAATCCAGAAACTTGAAACTCACCACACAGAGCGATTTGGAAGTAACCATGAGGTGAGACGAAGCTGGGGAGGGGAATACGTGCTAAATGCTAACAAATCACAAGGAGACATACTTCTCATGGACATGCTATTCAGGAAGAGAAATGAGAGAGATTCACACAAGGGTTGTGGCACTAATGTTATTATAAATATAAGGATTATATACCCAGAGGCAATGAAAATGCAACACCAGTTTGGATTCAAATAATTTTGTGCCTCAAATTTATTATCCTATTTTAACAATTCAAATATGCTGGGTGGGTTGACTTTGATGAATTAAATGTGTTAATGGGCTGATTTGGACAATAATAAACAAATGCATTAAACATAAGGAGCACAAGTTGAAAATGAAAAATCAAAACAAGACTGAACAGAACACACATCTAAAAATGAACTCAATAGAACAGTCAGTATTGGGTGTGACCCCATATGAACATCCACACCGGCAGTACAGCATCTCCTGATGGACCCGATGAAGCGTCTTAGGTTGTCTTGGGAAAGTTGTCGCCGCTCTGCCTGTAGTACATTCTGGAGTTGCTGCCTGGTTTGAGGTCTGGGTACTCTTGATGAAAGAGCTCGTCCCAGTTGGACGTACCATGCCCAAAACGTACTGATGCTGGATGTACTACACCCAAAACGGTGAGCCACTTGCCGGGCACTTATTCCCGCCTCTAGCATACCCAGGGCCTTGTTCCGTTGTTCAGTCGATAGTGTTGTAGTACTCAAGACCGGCCTTGGTCTCGAGACATAGTCTTAGTCTTGTCTTGGTCTTGATGCTCTCTGGTCTTGGTCTTGCCTTGGTCTCAGACATAACAGTCTTGAGGGGATTTCAAAATCCAGGCTAGCAGCTGATCCTGGTACAGCTTCATTATTACTATGCAGCCTTCTTTGAAAGCAGCCAATAAGAGGCATCTATTTTAAAAACATTTTACAATGTATATTTTTCCCTGCCTGCGCAGTCTCCCGTTCTGTCTCTCTGTCTCGTCTCACAACATAATGCGCAACGAATTAGTCCAGTGAACCAGTAAAAATGTCAGGTAATTCATCTATTATAAGGCTGTCTGATACAGATTGCAATGAATTAGGTTATTCACTGGTTTCAGAAGATCCCAAAATTCATGCAAGGGAACTTTCCTCATAGGCATCTGATTTCCAGCTTCGTGAAGTTGGCACCCCATATGACGAAAATCTGAATGAAACCCATTACATTTTTTTCCGCTTCGTTTGTGCAACAAAATTCATCGCCTGCCGCTGCTATTAGTTTTGTATGGAAATCTTAAATGTATAATATCTCCGGGACGGTGACAACGGATTTCGGACTGTGTTACCATACCAATCCCTAATAGGAAAACATTTAAATGCCTTAAGAGTCTCAATCCTGTCAAAGGGCAATAATAGCTTTTATGCAGTTGCTACACACAACTACTTTCACCCAAACACTGCTCATATTTACAGTGAAGTAAAACACTTTTTTTGGTCTTGGTCTTGGACTCGGTCTCATCCTGCTCTGGTCTTGATCTCGAAATGGTCTCTCTTGGTCTTTGTCTCGGTCTTGTCTTGGTCTTGCAACCCTTTGGTCTTGGCAGTGTCTTAGTCTCGGCTAAGGCGGTCTTGACTACATCACTATCAGCCGACAGATGTGGCATTATGACTCTTAAAAATGTTTTTGTGTGGCTTTTATCATGTCTTTATATAGGGAAGACAACCCCTCCTTCATCTCAACCCCTGTACTCGCACAACTCCTGATCCCATATGTTGTACACAAAATGGATTGATGAGAGTCCAACTCACACTATTGAGTTACATGATGATCATTCATGTGTAACGCGGTACACATTGTGACCCCAATGGTCACTTAAAAACTCAAATTGGACTACTTAGGTCCTGAGCAATTTGGAGTGTTGCGTTTTCATTGCCTTTGAGTATATTTAATCAGTGAGTGTGACTGCCTGAGGTTAAGAAGCCATGGACGTCACCAGATGCAGTTTACCCCCTTGAGAAGCTTTGCTTTACTGCAAACGCAATCAGTTGCTGCCAGTCCGTTAGTCTTCCTGCCTTCAGTTTTGTCTTCAGTTTGTGATAAGCAGAGAAGTCAGGTGACTGACTCAGCCATTCAAGAATTTTCCATGTCTTTGCCTTGTGTTGCTTCTGCAGTGTGTTTTGGGTCATGATCCGTCTGTACTGTGAAGCACCGCCATTTCAGTACTGCATCATTTGGCAGAATCTGAGCAGACAGTACAATCCTGTGCACTACAGAATTTATCCTGCTACCTCTATCAATAGTCAGATCATCAGTTAACACCAGTGACTCAGTTCAATTGGTAATCATGTGTGTTTATGCCGTAACACTGCCTCCACCATGTCTGACAGATGATGTGTGATGCTTTGGGTCATGAGCCGTTTGTTTGCTTCTCCGTATTCTTCTTTTCCCATCATTCTTGTTTAAGTTGGTCTTGGTTTCATCTGTCCAAAGAATCTTGCTTTGGAGCTGGGAAGGTTTTATGGCAAAGTCTAGTTTTGCAGTGTTACCACTGGTTTGCACCTTGTGATAAACCCTCTGTGTCAACATTCGCACAGGTGTCTCTTACTGTAGACTTTGACTATGAAATGCCCACCTCCTTGAGGGCGTTCTTTACCATCCACATTAGTTGTCTTCTGTGGTCGTCCAGGCTGCCTGATTATTTTTCACAACCAAGTTAGGGAAAAATTCCAGTTACTTACAATCTGATTGTACCGAACTGGAATTGTAAGCCAATCTAATTGGCTGAAGTGTGGCTCAGAGCAGAAGCGGTACCACAGCTTGGTAAGGAAAAATAGGCGCGTGACCGGGACTTGTCGTGTTGTTGCGCTCATTAGTGCATTTCTTCTTTTTAAGAACGTACCGAATTGTTGATCTGACCTCTCAGAAAGTTACAGTCATTTGTCAGATATGTGTTTGTGTTTTTCAGCTTATCAATGGCCTCCTTCACCTGCATGGATGCCTCTTTGGACTACATACAGAGAGTTTGCATTAAAAGCTGCCAAATGCAAATTGAACACTTGGTAAACTTTTACCCACTGTATTTGTCCTGAAATAATGAGGGAACAGACTGGCAATGAAACTGATTATCAGTCAAATTGTCCAATTACTTTTGAACCACACAAAATGGAGAACTGCATTAAAAAGTGGCTGCAATTACTAGCGCTTAACGCAAGATTGCAGTGAAACTCCTTGAATTAAAGCTTACAATCTACAATTCAATCACTTCTTGATTGATTCTTTTCAAATTCATTGTGGTAGTGTACAGAGGAAAAATAATGAAATTTGTGTCACAGTCTGAATACTTCTGAAAAAAACTGCCTTAAGGTGTAAACAACCCGGAGGAATATCTGGCTGCCCTGGCTAAATACACACACGCACGCACGCACGCACGCACGCACGCACGCACACACACACACACACACACACACACACACACACACACACACACACACACACGCACGCAAACACCTTTTTTTCCCAGCCCTTCCTTCCACTGGGGACTGCTGTACCTCTTTCCGTCTCCACCAGTGACCCGCCCAGCCCTAATGGGCCTGCAAACTGTCCTCCAGTCTTATAAGATTAAGCTCAACATCTCCATTCCTCTTCGCCTGACACCTCTCTGTAGCCACGGCTGAGTGATTAAGACAAATTATCTCCTGATGTAGGAGAGCTCCCCTCACTTATGTGCCAATATATGTGACAAAGCTACTCAGCCATTTGCGATTCATCATCACATCCAACCTCCGAAGCCGGCACTGGGTCTAGGCGCACGTTTAGCTGTGCTGCCGCCATCATCATTTGTCAGCAATGACAGAATCATTTTGGGTGCGTCACAGCTCCCAGTAGACAGGTACATGGGAGGAAATGTTGGGCGTTGAATGCCTTGGGAAGTCTGCGGAAGGCTTGCACTGTGAATGACCTGGAATGACCAGATGAGCCACACAGAGCCTGCTGGGGGATCTCACAGTGGGTGACTGAAGTTCTAATTCTTCCATGAAATTAACCTCTTCCACCCTGGACTTGCCATTAGAGGGATTATAGCCTTGCACTCACCTCTTCTCAAAGGGCATTACGTCTCCAAACCCATTATCATTTACGTTTCCTAAATAGCAACTAAGTTTTAATTCGTAGAGTTTTGACGATCAATCGGTAGAATTACTGGCCATTTCCCCTAAGCTTGCATTATTGCACACTGAAATAGTTCTCAAGCATTTTCCTCTCCACATTAATGGTGACATAAAAGGTCAATGTCTTTCGAAGCTTCTGAATTCCTGTAGCTCACAAAGCGGTATTTTTTTCTGTGTCAGTGTCCAATCGGTTTTATATGCCTAAGAAAATGTTTTAAATAATGCGGATTTGTCAACTCAGGTCCGTGTGTTAACTTTGGTAATGTGAAAATGCAACCAATGACATTACCATAATGCACATTAACCCTCAACCTGTTTCTTATTAAGAATCGGGCAATTAATTGAATTAATTTACTAAGCAGATGGGCTACCAGCAAGCCGTGTTGCCATTTTTGATTAACCCATTTGGCGCTGTTTATTATTTCTTTTACAACATTTATGGCGCTGAATATTTATACAATGTGGGCTTGAAACGTCAGCAATTATTCAATCAACGCGTATGTAAGAGACTCGGGGGTTGGAAGCAATGAATGTGTTTCACGGTCATTTAAATTGTTTTGATGAAACAACATCATTTGAAACGTTTTTATGCAATTCCATTGCTTCCAACCACTGAGTAAAGAAACGTGTAAGATGTCCGGAGTCACAGATGGTTTTCATATTACTATTGGTAAAATCCACTGTATCCCACATGCAACCGATAAACCTCCACGCACAAAAACTTCAGCTCCGCAGGAGAATTTCTTACATATGCATTGACTGAATAATTGCTGACAACAGCCGGGTAACGTAAATACGCCACATCTTAAGCCAAACGCGTAAGAGTTGACAGGTATGCGTTATTAATGAAAACTGGCCCGATAATGTTGAGATTTTCTGGAGTTTCTGTAATGATAATTTTAATGAATTATTGGAAACAGGCCAAGAATGAGCCTTTTCGTGTTCATTTTAACTTAACGGGGACTACTGGCGACACCTGATGGTCCTTAGGATTTTTGGAGTCCAAGAAAAGTAAATTTTAATAAGATTGGAATGGAGTTATAAACCAGGATTTGCTGCCATCAGCCTAAAGAAAACAAAAGCTTAAAAATTTCAACTACAGTCGCCAACCGACTGCACCAGGAAGTCAACTACAGTCACCAACTGCGCCAAATGTGTTAAGACATAAGTTTTGGGTCAAAGAGGAAGGTTACAATATGAAATTGCATGGACAGCAATCAACTAAAATTTCCTGAAATTCCATCTTGAAGTGGAATGCTATGTAGTAAATGCTGCTGAAGATGGTATTTAGATAAGTTTAGATTTTGTTTCAAATTAATGAATCAGATAATTGCCCTTTATTCAATCTCATATTGTACCTGGACTATGAAGACCTCATCAATGTTTTACTACCATGAAAGAATGAGGCATCAAATGCATTTTAATTGATTTTAAATGGATGATATGCGTCCACAAAAGCTTTAGTAATTTGATAAATTAATTATTATCCTATCACGGCAACTAGTGTGTGGCTGTGCTCCCTGAAATTGTAGCCTACTCTTTTGAACGCTGAAAACATTTTGATTAGCCGTGTGCAATCCTAAAATAAATTAGGTTGCACTGCTCAAAAAAAATGCTGAAACGGGAGATGGAATTCAGAGAAAGTACTGGAATAAATTAATTTTCCTTCTTTTTCATCCCTAATATATCACTATTACGTACAATTTCAACGCAGCCCATCTGTCATTTCATGATAATTTCTTCATTATTACTGATTTATGTATTCATCTTGATTATTCAGTAAATAATTTGTGTGCAGCTTGAATGCAATTTAAGGGGCAGAAGCTTAAGACACACCACTGAAAATTCCGTAGCGCTGGTGTTACCGCAAGAGTGACATTGGGCTTTAGGATGTTAATATCTGGTATCAGGCAATACCATATTTGTTCAACAAATACAAAAATGCATTTTTTCACAGCTACAAATCAGAAAACGTTGAGACCATGTATGAAATTAAAACTGAGAGGAGTGATTAGTAAATGCTCGTTGAACAGTATTATATTGAGAGTAATGAAAATGTGCATCATTTGATGTTTCACCAGATGAATTGTATTGATTTTTGTAAATAAATACATTTCAATTTTGACTCTTGCAATGCATTTTTAAAAAGTTTGGGATAGCAAAGATTACCTTTTTGTAATGTTGGCTTTGCTTTCACAATGTTTAAAAAAGTTAAATTTTAAAAATGTTTGAGGACTGCAGACAGTTAAATGTGTGTAACAATATAGGGTCTTTTGTTGTATTTTGCATTTCAAAATGCACCACATGCTCTCTACTATGGACAAGTCAGGACTGCAGGCAGGCTAGTCCAGCACCTGCACCCTCCTCTTATGCAGCCACCCCATGATAATGCTGCAGAATGTGGTTTTGCGTTGTCTTGTTAAAATATGCATGGGCTTCCCTGGAAAAAGATGTCATCCTGGAGGAGTATGTTGCTCCAAGATCTCAGTGTACTTTTCAGCATTCATGGTGTCTTCACGAAAGAGCAAGTTACCCTCGACAAGGGTACTGGCACAACACCGGCCCATGACAGAGCACGGCTTTTGGACATGTTGTTGGAAACAGACCAGAGCACATGGTGTTCTTTTTTTTTTCCCAAAAAAGACTTGAAATATTGATTCATCCAACCACAATACAAATTCACTGTGCAACGGTCTGCTGCCGGGGCCTCTGAGCTTAGAAAACTGGACTGAGCTTCTACATACTGTAACGATAATGGCTACCTTTTTGCGAGGTAAAGTTTTTACAGGCATTTTGAAATGTAATATGTAGTACAGTACTTGACAAAGCTTTGTCAAAGTAATCCTGAGCGCATGAGGTTAGATCACGTACAGATAAATGAAGTTTCTTGATGCAGTGCTGACTGAGTGATCGGAGATCATGGGTATTCATGACATCTTTCCATCTTTCTGTGGTGAATATGAGGTTTACACCATTCAATGATTTTCTCATACATTTGTTGGCAATTTGGCAATGCTCAGCCCATCTTTGTTCTTAAAGCACTACATCTTTCTGGAAGCTGCTTTTGTACCAGCTCATGATTACAATCACCAGCTGACATCAGCTGTTTCAAATTGCAACATCATTCAATTTTTATTACCTCATTACTAGTCTTAAATTGCTCCTGTACCAACTTTTTTTGAATGTGTTGGAGGCCTGAATGGATGCATATTTACAATTGAACTGAAGTTAACCAGAAAAAACACTGTTTGCAATGAAATACAAGTCAAAGTAATTTTTTGAATCCCCACTATCTGGCTCTATGTGTGATTTTTTAATGCTGTCTCAATGTTTTCTGAGTTGGGTTTGTATTTACCATGAGAATGAGTCGCAATGCACAAAATCATTTTCAACAATCATTTGATAACGATTGAGAGGAGCAAGCCTCTCTGCAACCTTAAGGATTAATAATGATTCATTTTACAGCATCTCTGCTGTACGTGCTGTATATCATGATACAAAAAACACATGGAGCATTAACATCATGCTTGAGCGGTTTGCTTATCCCACGGGCATGCTCTGACTGCACTGCAATTTCCGATATGGTCATTTCCGACCTACCGCCGCCACAATTTACCATCTCAAAGTAAATTATCGTCACCTTGTGTGACATATTCAATTGAGGGAAAATAGAATCGCCTTATGGATAAATCATAAGAACTTTGGCTCCTCTGGGATAGAATTACAGAGAGTTTATATCATCAATAATGTTTCTGAAAGACTGATTGCTGAGGAAGATAGGCCACAGTCTGTACAGGAACCTGTTAAACACCAAGGCTCACACACTCAGGTGTTCTACATGGTGGCAATATGCTGTCTGGCAGTAGCCCTAGATGTTTCCATGCCAGTAACACAACCCAACGCTCAAGCTAATAGTGTCCGGTCTTCACATGGCAGTAAGGTATCCAAGTGCTTATTGTTTCGGGTGTTTACAGATTCAGATGGTAACACAGTCTGCAGTTTGTATTCCCTAACATTTACAATAGCAGTAATGCAGCATAATGCTCTTAAATGCCGTTTACCTTGTTGCAGGTTTTAACTAGACCTAGTAGTCCAGCAAACCAGAAGTAATTGACTCAGCAAGTGCTACTCAGTAAAAGTCAAGGTAGTTGCTTTATCAGTTCCTTTATCAGGTCACAGTTTATAACACAAGCACGTATGTGCAATTACATAAGCATAAGTACCAGTGGTGGTCATTTCAGAGTTTTAAGCAGAATGATCAGAACCAAGAAAATCTGGGGGGGCAGAAAATTGTTTCCCTGGGGATTTATGTAGCAAAATCACTTCAAACAGTCACTTCTCATTATTTTCCTGGACCATTAAATTGAAAATGTCTGCACTTTAACTATTAACTAAACAGAGACCTGTACCCCAGCACAGATAAGATTATTCTGATTTAACAAATTTTATTCTTTGTAGAATTAGTTTTTAAAAAGTTCTGTTTTTTGTTATTAAATGTGCATCATAAGTGGATTGATACACTGTTCACATTCACAAAACAACTGTCCAATTGCAAGAGTATCAACCCCTTAAAATTTAGTCAGAATTGGTTATGCACTTTTGTAGATTATCATCTCTCCTTTGATGAGCTTTTTTTAATCAGGTCATTATCGGGTTTTAGTATTAGCGTCATGACTGTGGTGTTCATGTACATGGGTATAGTAGAGGTGAGTTTAACTTTGGTTGTTACTCTTTTAAATAATGGTGGAAAGATATGCCAGAAGCATCCATAGAATTCAGCTTAAAGTCCATCTGGTCCAGGTGATTTGTTATTTGGCATTTAATGCGGGTCTTTTCTGAGTTCTTCAGAGGTGGGGAGAGCATCTAAGATGTCTGTTTGTTCTCTAGATAGAGCTGGAAAGTCCAGGGGCCTCATGTATGAAGAGAGCGTACAATCAGAAAAGATGCGTACGCTACTTTTTTTTGCGGATGTCAGATGTATGAAAACAAAAGTGACTTTAGAAAAAATGCAAAAAAGTAATAGAATTTAGCATTTTTGCAAAATTAAAGTTGATTCAGATTTTTCTTTCAAATTTGCAAGCTGAATTGGTAGCCCGCTATATTATATTTAATGCTTTTTACAAAACACTACTTTTCTTTTTATGAATGTAAGCAATATTTAAGTATAAAATCCATGCAATTGTTAGCACATGAGGCCCAAGGTTGTTGAGAAATGTATCTAATTCTGATTGGTTGGGTTTGTGATCTGAGGAGTAGAGGTTGCTGTTGAATTTTTGAAAAATATTTATATCCTGTGGGTCCTGGGTAATAGTACCTGTAGAATTGACCATGGATCGAATAATTGCTGTCTCTTTTTTTGCATTATAACAGATTTGCCAGGTATTTACTTCCTTTGTACATATACTGAACATTTCCATGTTTAACCCCTTGACGCCCACGGTTGCGAATTTCCCGCGGACCATTTCCATTCAAAATGCATCCAATTTAGCATCTTCTTGAAAGCAAAAACACAAATTTTTTTTTTTTAAATAATTGTATATAAATTCAGGCATAAAGGGGTTAAGTTGTTGGAGTCAGCACTGTGTTTTGTGTGTGTGTGTGTGTGTGTGTGTAAGATACTTTCCTGTTGGGTTTTAAGATGGCTTATGTGATTTTGTAATTGTTCACTGGGGTTATTGACGTTTAATTCTTTGCTCCAAGGTTTCCAGTTCTTGTGGCTGTTTTTTCTTTTGTGATGAATATGTGATTTTATACAGGCTGTACGTCTTGGTAAAATCTGTGTTTCACAGAGAGAGAGAGAGAGCTGCGGTATGCAGGCTATTTATCTCAGGAAGGGTGATGTTCTTTTGTGAAAGCTGCGTTCTAAACAGACAAGGGCCCTGTTCTAATAAAAGCTGTGTTCCACAGAGAAAGCTGTGTTCCGAACAGACAGCTGTAATATTCAGGCTGCATTCTTCAGGAAGGGCTGTGTCCTTTAGAAAAAGCTGTGTTCTACAGAGAAAGCTGTGATATTCAGGCCGGGTTCCTCAGGAGGGGCTGTGTTCTTACATTTCAAGCTGTGTTCCACAGGGACAGCAGTAATATTCAAGCTGCGTACTTCAGTGCGGGCTGAGTTTGCGTAGAAAAGTCGTCTTCGACGAAGAGAGATGTGACAATTATGTTGTGCTCCTCAGGAAGAGCCTTGTTCCACATCAAAGCCTATTTTCCCCAGATGGACTGCAATATTCAGGCTGTGCTCCTCAGGAGGGGCTGTGGTTCTTAGGCTGTGGTCATTAGTAAACCCTAATTTCCTCAGACAGACTGTGATATTCAAGCTGTGCTGCTCAGGAAGGGCTGCATTACTTAGAAAACCTTATTTTCCTCAGAGGGACTGTGCTCAGGCTGTGCTCTTTAGTAAAAGCTACATTCCACAGATACACTGTGTTTCTCAGCCTGTGTTCCTCAGGGATGGCTCATTCCTTAGGAAAAGGCCCTGTGGCTCAAGCTGTTCCTCAGAGAAAGCTGTTCTCCCTCGTAAGAGAAGAGTTTCAGATTGTTCTCCTGGACTACTACTGAAGAGAGGCCCCAGCCCCAGAGTGTCTTGCCTTCTCCCCTCCCTCACACAGGCTCCTTCCGCAGGGCTCCCGTCAGGAGCGCCGTCTCTCAGACATACAGCAACCATGTTCCCATGTGCTGACACGCGTGTCATGTACAGATGTGTGTACATGTTTGGACACACATCTGCGCTTTTATCCTGAAAGGCCCTGCCGCTTCGCAGCTGCGCTTATGATCGCATGCACACTGTACAGGGGATGCTCCTTTCACTGCAATATTAATCTGCATATAATATGCAAGACGTGCTCACTTCCTACATTATACATGCGAAAGAGACACAATGAAAATGCGTTCATCAAAACCAAAACCTTCTGCCTTTTCCACTTGGCGAATACAAATTAGTTTAACCAAACAGCTTTTATTTCTTTTTGATCCCATTTTCTTTGTCTTGCAATCAGTGGTGGAGCCAGAACTGGAAATTTGGGGGGGTGCATAACATCCCTTTAAAACAATTATTAGCCCTGGATTTTTCTCAATCATTTTCTAAATTAAAAAAACATTCACTCTGAAAAAACTCCACAGTATCAAGTGTTGCTAGTTCTCCCCGTTTAAGTAAAACAACGGTCATTCATTTAGACTTTAGTGCATTTAAATCAGCCTTATTCAAAATTGCATGAAGGCATTTCGAATGGTTTTTTATTTCATTTCAACAATTGAGATCAGGAAGCGCAGGTTAAATCGCCTGATGTGCAGAATTGGTAAAGTGGAAGTTCCTGAGTAGTTTGTCTTTCACAAAGCATAGACCTATTACTAAATAAATGATTTTTCTGTACTGAATTTATCCCATTATTTTGTCACTGTTAGATTGCATTAAGAGAGAAGTTGTGCCTTTGATTGCCAATGGATTATTAATATTATTGGAAAACATGGCAATAGAGGAAAATGAGTGAGAACTCGCCAGGACTAATTGTTGTTATAAAGGGATTTTCTGTGCTCCCCAGTTTCCAGTTCTGGCGCCGCCACTTCTTCTAACGGACCTCTTCAACCCTCCCTATGTCCCTGCTGTCTTGCAAAAACCACAACTCCCATTGCAAAAACCACCTAAGGAATGGATTATGGTGCCTGTCTGCATAACCGGGTCAGCGGTCGGAGAAATGGGCCTGGTTTGGTTTGACATTCACTCAGTGGTTTCACTGAAGAATTAGAGGAATATTTCAGCTTGAAAAGTTTCAGCAGCTTACAAATGGGGCAGGTAGCCCACTTCTGTTTATGAAAACACCATGTGAACCAGAGATGATATTATCATATTCAATCAATCATATCACAATACTTTAGTTTGTTCTATGCAGAACAGGAATTGAAACTCAAGCAAATTCAGTTAAAGAGATCAAAACGCTCCTGAAAATGCATCATTGAATTAATTCAATTTTGACTACACTGACCAAGTTGACGAAACAGCAAGTGAGTTGACAGCCAAGACTGAATATTGTGAAAACAAACATGGGTAAAATAATGGATCAAGTCACAAAGTGGGCGCATTTGGAGACGGGACCCTTGGCTTTACCTCTCTTCGTGAGCTGGATGGTGGCCTGTCGTCGACCATTTCCGTTCTCACCATAGCACGAGTAATTACCCAGGTCCCCCTCCTCCACCGCATCGATTGTCAAGGAGATTGAAACTTCCTTCTCCCCGAGGTGCTCCCTGATGACCCTGCAAGGGGAAAGCAAACGCTCACTGATGGCTCTTACCCTCACTGCTAATTACTATAATTACTGTGGATTACTGCGTCTCACACAGTAACGTGATCGCCCAGGAGGGACTGAACAGGATCCAAATAAAGGAGCTTATTTGTCATTTAATCTAAGGGATGACAAGACGTGGCAGTGATAAGAGGACGCACTGTGTCCGCCGAAGGCCCGCAGAGGATGGTGAATTGTACAGCTCAGCCCAGCCCTTTAAGCAGAAATGACCCAGGTTGCTTAAGTGACTGCTCATAAATGTGCATGGCAAGAGGGATATCGGAGGATTTCTGGCAAATATCGATAGTGGCGCTGTACATCTTCACAGGGAGTGAAAAGGCAAACAATAGAGAGCGAGAGAGGGAAGAAATGTATCTTTTTATAGCAGCTGCCATGGAAACAATATTGGGCAGATTAATCTCTCCTGCTATGTAGGAGTTGAGAGTCACAGAGCGATATTATTCTCCCACCTTTACGTTCTGCAGCTCTACAGAACGCTGACCGCATCAGCGTAAAGCAAACTGATAATGAGCAACAAATGGGGCGTGAGCACAGCATTGTTATTGCTATCGCTCACATCTGAGAGGTCCAATCACAGTCTGTGAGTTCAGAAGGATTCCTGAATTAACTGACATGACCTACAGCAGCTGTTCAACCCCTACCTCTCACTGTCTGAAAAACACGAGGACCTGATTCTGAAGGAAGATGACAGAGCAATGCAGTGTGTGTGTATTTGTGCATGTGTGTGTGTGTGTGTGTGTGTGCGTGTGCGTGTGCGTGTGCGTGCGCGTAGGCACATAGAGTTAGGGAGTGACAGGGCAGAAAGAGGAATGATCCTGCTGGAATCTTTGAATAAATTAGTTGAGTAAGAAAGCGTGAATTAGTCATAAATCATGAACACTGGGAAACAGGAGAGAAGATGAGAGCTGGGTAATCCAGAGAGTTTTCTGCAGAGGAGCCACTTTCCACAGAGACACAGCAGAGAATCTATCAGTTTGCCTTTGGGAGGTGGTATAGGGACTAAGATGGGGCTGTGGTGGTATAGAAAACAACGTTTCAGGATTAGGTATGAGCATCTCTCCCGCAGTGTAGCTAACCTCAGAGTTCTTAAGCCAGCAGTGATATGCATGATGAAAGCAGCTCAGCATGACAATATAAACATCATCTACATGAGCACGAGTTTGTTTCCCCTGACACACAAACTCACATAGGTCACAGCTCAAAAGGTGGAGACACCAAAGCAAACAGTAAGTCCGCCATGTGCAGTGAGGACTAAGGATACCCAGATCGATCGATCGGTGTGGGCTGATCTTACGTGTAAATATGCTATTTGAGAACGGTAATAATGCTTTCTAGTTGCTGATCAATGAAGGAAAAATCTTACATCAATTCTTCGCAGAATTGGTGTCACTGTTCCATGCCATCTAACCTAAATAAGAGTTTTGCGCCAAAATGATGTCTTCATCAGTTACTCACACTCTGCTGCCTTGAAGATTTTTTCCTCGCATCCCTATGAATACGCCTCCACATGACTGCAGAATGAATCCAAAACATGCAATCCAGACTCCGTGAAGTTGATGCTGCTCCCATTTTAAAACGGCAAAACTGCTTAAAAACTCTCTCACATAACTTGTACAAATTTATTTGCTAAAGTTTGAATCACCCAAAAGTTCTGTTTTTACTCCTCGGCCTGCGGCACGTCGGCCGGCCAAGGGGTATTGTCGTCTCCTGCAGCATCCGTCTGTCCGGCCGCCCGTCTGTCTATCGATGACATTACTGCTCTAGCGCCTTCAGGTTTTCTTCTAGCTTTCTCATTTCTGGGTGGCTGGTACATCGATGGATCTTTCACTTACCTATCGCATTCCGGCTTATTGTGGAAAAAAAAATTGCCATAACTTCCTTATTACTCCAGCTAGGACGCTCAGATTTTTACTGAAGGTACATGCGATCACCCTTTGTCATATATCAGACGCGTTTTTGATTTCACCCATTTTCCTCCGTTTTCTGCGTAAATGCTGCCGATATTTAAATTCAAAAATGTTACCGCTCTAGCGCCTTCAGGTTTTCTTCTAGCTTTCTCATTTCGGGGAGGCTGTGACATCGATGGATCTTTCACTTACCTATCGAATTCTGCCCATTTTCGGCGCTTACTTTGGCCACCAGGGGGCTTATTGTGCAAAATGGAAAAATTGCCTTAACTTCCTTATTCTTTCTTTTTAAATGTTAGCCTCCCTCTCTATCCTTATTTATGTGGTTTGGATACGGTACTAATATTGAGTGATTGATGTCAAGTGAATCAGCACATTCAGGTCTTTTAACTGAAATAAAGTAGATGTAGAAATTTTGTATTTTTCATTACTTCTGTCAATTTAAAAGAACTTTAGCATTTTTTAATAAGGAAAATAAAAAAAAATGAAGGAAAATCTCCTGTCAAGTCATCCAGGGGCAGGGCACCAATTTTAAAAATGTGGGTGTTCTAGGGGTGGGATGTAAGCACTGCAGTCGCCCACCTTTAGCCCCAATTCCAATCTCCATACCATACCAAAATAAAAGGAATATCATGCATTTCTATGTTTTATTCACCACCATACTGTATATATATTGCCAAAAAATATTAAGACTCGACATTATAAACACGTGAGCTTTGAAGCTCAACTGCAGTCCCTCCAAAATTCAAAATCCAGGTGGGAAAAATAACAATTCAGGGCTTGATATTAACTTTCTGAGGCCCTGGGCCCTCAGAACAATAAATTTACCTGTCACTTGTCCAGGCTCAAAAGTCACTTGTCCGGTATAATTGACAGAAATCGACTTTTTATGCCCTCGGAATCAAAGATTCAGGGGCATATTGTTTTTGGCCAGTCCGTCTGTTTGTTTGTTTGTTTCTTTACCTGTGGTAAATGCCTTCACCTGCAGTACTTTAACCCCTTAAACACCGAGCTCAGGCTAGGTTTCTGTGAATAAGGTGGTTTAGAGTTCGTTGGAAACATCAAAACCCATTGAATCGAATGGCTACTCACGAAGTCTTACTGACAGCATCACAAGCCGATCGCAGAGCAGAAAATTCATTGCAAGGAAGCAGAATACTAAGGAACTGAGATCTTTGAAGGAACGCCCTGGGAAAGAACATGCTAGGATCCCGGCAGATCTAGTTTCGTTATTACGCGAACACATTGGGCTAACATTAGCAAGCGCAGATTTACCCTTGAGCAGTTTTTTATTACAAAATATCAAAGGTAAGAATTTTCTTTGCTCATCTCTGCAGATTGTAAAGTGTATGCCTGCTGTTCTTTGAGTGTGGTGTCGGTCTAAAATGACAAGGCTCATATCGTTGGATTCTGTGGACTTTCCTCTTTGATTTGAGGTATCGTCTGTATGCATAGCACAAATTCAGTTGAAATGCTAGCGACTCAGCGCTGAAATAATTTTATCCAATGTTCTGTTCCATGATTATTTACTTGCTTGGTGCTTGAATTGTGTTCGGTTAAGGTAAAAATGATCAACATGAACTTTTTGCCTAGTTTCTTCGTGAAAAGGGGATGAGCGGTTGTGATTTGGAAACATGCTGTACTGATGATGTGTAACTACCATCCCTGGTACCGGGGGTGTTGGGCTTAAGGGGTTAACCTGCCACTGGGGCTTCAGTGTTCCACAAAGCTAGCTTGTTTTCATTTTCTTTACGATTGCAGAATACAGATGAGCAATAGTCAAATGGCAAACGTGCGCATATTTCTTCACAAATTTGGCTGTACATAATGCTTGTTACCGAAGGATTCTGAATTTAATCAGACGGTTTTGCATGTAGTAAACAAACAAGGTGACACTTGAGAAGTTCATGTTATGGAAAATGCTAATAAAATGCCCTTATCATTTAGGAGCATGCTGCACCTAGTGCAGCATCGCGTAAAGTTTTGGGGATGTACACAAGCTACGCGCCATACGAATGCAGGATACGCGTGGCAACCTTCTTGCGTATGCATATTTAGAGCATGTATATTTCCAGCTTCAGTCGATCACACAGATATACTGTATACATACAGCATATATAGAGTATATATGTTGTAAATATACAGAAAAGTTTTTGGTAACCTACACTTTTAAAAATTTACATCTGGTATTAGAAGTTAATTTTTTATTTTCCTCATTAGGGTTGCTGACTATAGAAAGCATATCTGAATTTTAAATTCTAATTAATAACATAGTTTCAGAAATTAATGTTGGTATTTCAATAAAAACAGTTGGTACAGATAATATACTCTTGACAGGGCCTTGATATGAACTTCATCATGGAGTCATCATCTGCAGTTGCTTGGAGGGACGAGTGAGACAGTCAGTCTGCAGAAGAACAGTGTCAAGTTCTGCTTGGAACAACCAAAAAGCCAATCATCTCATAAACCCATACCTCAACAGAACACTGTCCCAAATTTTTTGGTAAAGCATAGTAACACATATATTCAACCTCAATTCCGAAATAGTAGGGACAAAGTGTAAATTGTGAATAAAATAAAATGCAAGGACTTTCAGATCACATGAGCCAATAAGTTATTTACAGTAGAACATAGATAAAATTTCAAATGTTGAAACTGAGACATTTTATATTTTTATCCACAAAATGAGCTTATTTCAAATTTTATGGCTGCAGGTCTCATAAATGTTGGGACACAGACAAGAAAGGGCTCAAAAAGCAATTAATATATAAAAGAATCAGCTGAAAGAACATTTAACAAGTAATTAAGTTAACTGGCTTCAGGTGTGAAACATCATTGGCTGTAAAAGGGATGTGTTAGAGAGGCTGAGTCTCTCAGAAATAAAGATGGCCAGAGGCTCTCCAACCGGTGAACGCTTGCGTAAAAACGTTGTGGAATACTTTAGAAACAATGTTCCTCAATGTGAAATTGCAATTTGAAGGTCTCATCATCGACAGAGCATAACATCATCAAAAGATTCAGAGAAACTGGAAAAATCTCTGTGTGTAAGGGACAAGGCCGAAGACCTTTCTTGGATGCCCATGATCTTCGGGCCCTCAGACACCACTGCATCACTCACCGGCATGACTCTGTCATTGACATTAATAAATGGGCCCAGAAATACTTTAAGAAACCTCTGTCTGAAAACACAGTCCGCCTTGCCATCCACAGATGCCACCTAAAACTCTATCATGCAAAAAGGAAGCCGTTGTTGAGCATGATCCGGAAGTGCCGCTATGTTCTGTGGGCCAAGGCCCATTTAAAATGGACTGTAGCAAATTGGCAAAGTGTCCTGTGGTCAGACGAGTTCAAATTTGACATTCTTGTTGGAAATCATGGGCGTCGTGTCCTCCAGGCCAAACGGGAGAAAGACCACCCCTCCTGTTATCAGTGTTCAGTTCAAAAGCCAGCATCTCTGATGGTATGGGGATGCATTAGTGCAAATGCTGTGGGACACTTCCATGTTTAAAAAAGCACCAAGAATGCTGAAAGGTATATAAAGGTTTTAGAGCACATATGCTCCCCTCTAGATGACATCTATTCCAGGGAAGGCCTTGTTTATTTCAGCAGGACAATGCAAAACTACATACTGCAGCTATTACAACAGCATGGCTTCGTAGTAGAAGAGTCCGTGTGCTGAACTGGCCTGTCTGCAGTCCTGATCTTTCTCTGATTGAGAACATTTGGTGCATAATTAAACTAAATGTTTGTCAAAGGAGACCCAAAACTCTCCAGCAGCTGGAAGCCTGTTTAAAACATGAGTGGGATCAAATTCCAATGGCTGAACTCAAGAAACTTGTCTCCTCCATGTCCAGACGCCTCCACTCTGTGTTAAAAAGAAGAGCGGATGCTACACCATGGTAAAGAGACCCCTGTGTCAATTTTTTTTAAATGAGCTCATTTTGGACAGAGACACACACACACACACACACACACACACACAGACGGTGCTAAACTGTATACCCACACGGCCTCATCGGCCGTGGGTAACAATACTTGGGTATCTTTCCCTTAAAAATCTGAGGTGATTATAATTTTCTATGACATGTCTTTCATCCCGTATTTCATCCATACCACAATCACGCTTTCTTTGGTCTCTGGGAATCCTTGACTAACGGCCAGTTTCAATTATTAACCGATGAGCCCCGAGCCTAAACCGGGGAAATTCCAAATCAATGTTGGCATCTGAAAGTAATTTTCGTTAGGCAACTACTTTCCAACTAATACTATTCCACAGCAGCCTATTATCTTTAGTCCTAATAATTCTTGCCCACCTCTCAACTTTTAGATCAAACTTTCCTACAGGTTCTTCACGGTGTACAAGATAAGCAGTTTCGTACAAAGTATCGGAAGTCGCACTCACCCATACATCTACATCTCGTTCGTATGAGGGCACACAGAATCGAAACATCACAAAACTGCGCAAACTGTGGCTCTGCAATAGCAACTTGTTTACGACTCTGACTCATCTGCTGATTGTAAAGCATACATGCATGTCCAAGCAGGTCATAAGCCCGTTCCAATACACAACCAAGATTCACCCTTTCGCTCATATCAACAGTTACTTTGATTGGGGTGTGATTAAAGAGAGTATTTTTTCCAGTACTGTAGCATCCACATATGACATTACCTTCTCCTGAATAACTGAAAAAGCAACTGGATCATTGAATGGTGAATGATTTGTGGGGGGGGGGTGGGAATATAACAACCTGCCACAATAACAACATTTGCATGAAAATTCAAAGTAATCCATATTTGGTCCACATGTTTCGTATCAATACCGGTAACAAATGGGAAGATCCATGGTTTCAGTAAAACAGCAACACCTCCTCCATTGGAGTTCCATGGATCAACACTAGACACATAGGCGGTAATCCTGGAACCTGTACAAAGTCAGACCCTTTAATTTCATTAAGAAACATAATATCACCGTCAATAATAGCATTCAACCCAGGGGGGCCTTGTAGTTTACTGGATAATCCATATTCCAATTATTCCAATTTACCACTCGAACAGGTTTGCTGCTGCTACTTTTCACCAAAAATCCAAACTCTGCCGTGAGTCTGTCTACAACCAGCTTCTGAACCTCCCTAAAGATCTTATTCTCCGCTAACATTGAATTAACTGCCGCGGCCAGTTCTGTAGTACCCTGGCCAGCTGGCAAATCACACAATACAATATCCACAATTAAGTCCTTGTTCACTTTTGATAGTTTAGGGTCCTTCAATGATAGCTGTCTCAACTCTTCGATTGAATTTGGCGGTGGCATTGTAAATCAATATTTTGCCATCAAAGCAGTTCAATATTTTGCAATCAAAGCAGCTCAATTTAACGTAGCGCATTCAGAGAAAGACTCATGGTCCCCACCATGCTCTATTACAAAGCCATTTCTAAGGCTTTGGGACTCCAGCAAACCGCGGTGACAGGAATTATTCACCAATGAAGAGATCTTGGAGAAGAAAACAAGAAAAGAATGGTGAACCTTCCCAGGAGTGGCCGGCCTGCCAAAATTACTCCAACAGCGCATCACCGACTCATCCAGGAGGTCACCGAAAAACCCAGAACAACATTTAAAGAACTGCAGGCCTCACTTGCCTCAGTTAAAGTCAGTGTTCATTATTCAACAATAAGAAAGAGACTGGGCAAAAATGGCATCCATGGGAGAGTTCCAAGGCAAAAACCACAGCTGACCAAAAAGAACACAAAGGCTTGTCTCACATTTGTCAAAAAACATCCTGATAATCCCCAAGACTTTTGGGGAAAATATTCTGTGGACTGACTGACAAGACAAAAGTTGAACTTTTTGGAAGGTGTGCATCCTGTTACATTTGGCATAAAACTCACACAGCTTTTTATAAAAAGAACATCATGCCAACAGTCACACATGGAGCTTTGCTGCTTCAGGACCTGGACGACTTGCCATAATTGATGGAACCATGAATTCTGCTCTCTACTTGAAAATTCTGAAGGAGAATGTCCGACCATCAGTTTGTGATCTCAAGCTCAGGCGCACATGGGTTATGCAGCAGTACAATGATCCAAAACACACCAGCAAGTCTACCTCTGAAAAACAATGTAGGTTTTAGAGTGGCCTAGTTAAAATCCGGACCTAAATCCAATCGAAATGCTGTGGCATTGGAATGGCTTCAAGCTGTACTTCAGTTAAGTGGTGACAATTTTAGCGAGCACCCGCAGCATAATTATGAAACGTCAACCACGTACCCTTCAGTGGTCGCTGTGTAGTAGTATTAATCTCAGTATTGTGAAAGAATTGTTTTCTGTGCTTGTTGGAAATGGGAAATATTTGGCAATTTTTCGTTGAACAGCCTTTGGCTTTGATTTCAGCATACATTATCTGTAGCATTGATTCAGTAATCTCATGAAATGTCACCCAACATTTATTTCTGTCCAGAAATGCATTAATTTTGTAAATGCATTTAAATGCATTAAAGTTGTACTGCTGTGGAAAGTCCTCTAGAGCACATTCCAAAGATTCTCAATTGGGTTGGATTCTGTGGCCAATCCATGTGTGAAAATGATGTCTCATGCTGCTTGAACTACTCTTTTAAGTCTTTCAGTCTGATGAACCCTGGTATTGTCATCTTGGAATATGATTTCTTGGAATATGATTTCACCCACCGTGTAAGTGATCTCAGATCATGATCACTCGAGATTTTTTTCTTCCTCAAAGATGATGATTCACCACTGTCCTTCCAGGTTTTAATAATGCACTGGGCAGTTTGATGTCTGTTAAAAAGGATGATATAAAATTAGCAGTCTAAATTTTTCCTGTGCTCAAATATTTATCCTCCAGAGGTACCTATATGAATTTTTTGAGAAATGTCTGAGGCGGTGACCCAGGAATTTTCTGATTTTCTGGATACCTTCACTTGGACTGACCCTTATCATTAAACAAAGGGCCTAATTAATAAGTATTTGAATGAGAATAATTTGTAAGATCTGTATATGTGTAAGTATAACATTTAAACAATGTTTAATAAGTGAATTGTTGCTTTAATATTATTTCAATGGCTAAAATCTAATTAATTTCCCATGCATAACTATGAAAGGGAGAATTTTCCGCCAGGTAGGAGGTATTGTCAAAGCCTATGGTGTAGCCAACAGTATGTGCTTTCTGTTGGAAATGGTGAATAAGTAAATAGACTTGATAGCCAAGGTTATGCTTCCACCCGGTGTTTATCCAAATAGTGTATAAAGCAGTCAAACCAACTACTAGCCTAATACTTCTACACCAGCTACAACGTATTATAACAGAACAGAACAGAAAAAAAAAAGATCATTATCAGGCGATATGGCTCATAGATAATCGATAATATCGGGGCATCCCTCGCCGAGGATAGCTTTCCCAGAAGTACAGATGCCAACTTACATAATTGGAACCAGTGACCGTATTTAGCCAAACAATGTCAACTGAAAATCATGTGCACCACGGCACTCTGTATGCTGCAGTAAATTGGCCATCCCTGAATGTCCACAGACTCTCCCATTGGTTGACCCTTGTATATAAACCTCTCCTTCTACTGGTTCTGCCTTATCTGTGTACATACATGCAACAAAAACAAAATTAATATAATCTGCACTCTGAAGATATTCTGCATATGGTGGTCCGTAGGGTTCGAATGGAATTAGGGAAAAAAGTATACTGCTCCATTTTTCCATATTAATGTACGGAAAGACCTGAATTTCTCGGAACTGATTACTAGGGGGGAATTTAAGTCCATTTTAAGGGATCCAGAAAATAGTTCTTTTGGTAATTGTGATTACTCTTCCATTTTACTGAAATCATTTTAGAAATCTGTTCATGTTTATACATCAAAACTGCACTTTGCCCTTGGCTTTGCATTGTAAACTGGATATTGTGTTCATTTGCTCGTAATGACAGTTTTACCTTTCACTGTTTGTACTGCTTGTTAATTCTTGTAACACGGTCTCTGGTGCTTTCTTGGCCAGGTTGCTCTTGAAAAAGAGATTTTAATCTCAATGAGACTCTTACCTGGTTAAATAAAGGAAAATAAATAAATAAGTAAACAAATAAATAAGTTGCTAACGTAGGTAGCCACTGTGCTTTTTGGAAACAAAAGCTAGAACAGCTTCCGCCCACCCAGCGTCCTTTTTTAATCCTGAATCCTGCACGAATGTAAGGTTACGAGAACCAAGAAGGAGACACCTCTGTCTGCAGCTGTGGCTCGCCAGAGCTCCCTGCGGATCTTACCTCAGGAACAGGTCCCAGAGAAACACTAGCAAGATGAGCATCGTTACTGAATCTCCTGCCAAATATGGCCCAGCAATCGCTGCACTTCCAGTCAGCCAGGTTCCATCTTTTAATCATAATTACAGGCAGCGGGTCCTGCCAGAGCTTGCAAACACTGCCCTCGGCCCGCCGCAAGGCGACCCAGCTCAGTTAATTCAGAAGCGGCACCTGTGTGAAAATGTTTGCTGAGAGCCTACTTCATATTCCTCATTTACCCAAGAGTCTCCACCTTTCTGGCCTCCACGTCTGTGGATATGTAGATTTATTTTTGTATATGTGGCAAAAAAGTACATGCATGCTGTCTGAGCCGGGCATTAATAATATTGCAGGTGTTTCCATAGAAAGGAGGATTTATGGCCCTAGCTCTCAACGGCATGGCGCTCTGTAAATCAATACAACTCCGCCATTTCAGTGCTTTGTTCAGTGTGGAATTTATCCTGCCTGCTTTCCTCTTTCAGGTTTAATTAACCTAACAGAGATGGGCTCTGCGGCAATTTTGTACTCTGCTGCTTAAATATGAAGTCATCACCGAGGGACACAGATTAGGACTGATCTAAGGTGGTGATGTTCAAGACCAGTGGGTGAGTTAACACCACTTAGCCAGATAATCAGGCAAGTTCAAGCACACACACGCACAGACACACACAGACACACTCACGCACAGAAACACACAGTTTCTCTCTTGCATGTCCACAGTCATACAACAAAAACAGACACACACGCAGTCTTTCTCTTTTACACACTTATAAACACAGTCACACACTCAACATCCCTCACACTCACATACATAATGCCCCTGTCTCTCTGGGTCTCTGTCTCCCCCCCAACACACACACGCACACACACACACACGCGCGCACACACACACGCGCACGCACACACACGCACACGCGCACACACACACGCACACACACACGCGCGCGCGCCCACACACACACACGCACACGCATGCACACACACACGCACACACACACACACGCACACACACACACACACACACACAGCATTAGGTACATTACTGTTGTTTATGTACAATGCCTTAGAAGAGCAGCACTGATGCATCTCTGAGAGGCCAATAACAGGGCAGCCCTGCCAATTACATACATGCTGAGTCAGAGGCATAATAACACACTGCAGTAATATAATCACTGCTCTGCCACTCGTCACATTGCTGCTGCATGAATGTCGCGACTCTCGGTCCAGCCATGCTGCTGTTTTTTGGCAATATAAAACACTGCCAACTGTAGCCAGAGTGAAAGGCTGAAGAGACTTGCTGTGTGGAGCTGAATACGGACACAGTGTGTCTGTGTGCCGTGTCATGACTGTAACGGACAACAGTGTGTCTGTGTGCCGTGTCATGACTGTAATGGACAACAGTGTGTCTGTGTGCCGTGTCATGACTGTCACGGACAACAGTGTGTCTGTGTGTCGTGTCATGACTGTCACGGACAACAGTGTGTCTGTGTGCCGTGTCATGACTGTCACGGACAACAGTGTGTCTGTGTGCCGTGTCATGACTGTAACGGACAACAGTGTGTCTGTGTGCCGTGTCATGACTGTCACAGACAACAGTGTGTCTGTGTGCTGTGTCATGACTGTAACGGACAACAGTGTGTCTGTGTGCCGTGTCATGACTGTAACGGACAACAGTGTGTCTGTGTGCCGTGTCATGACTGTCACGGACAACAGTGTGTCTGTGTGCCGTGTCATGACTGTAATGGACAACAGTGTGTCTGTGTGTCGTGTCATGACTGTCACGGACAACAGTGTGTCTGTGTGCCGTGTCATGACTGTCACGGACAACAGTGTGTCTGTGTGCCGTGTCATGACTGTCACGGACAACAGTGTGTCTGTGTGCCGTGTCATGACTGTCACGGACAACAGTGTGTCTGTGTGTCGTGTCATGACTGTAACGGGCAACAGTGTGTCTGTGTGCCGTGTCATGACTGTAACGGACAACAGTGTGACTGTGTGCCGTGTCATGACTGTAACGGACAACAGTGTGTCAGTGTGTTAACTAGTTACAGAGATAGGTGGTGTCCATAGAGGTACTGGTGCAAGATAAATTTTAAGCGACATGCATTCTCTGTCGAGCTACCGTTTAAGCCGATCAGATCAAATTTTGTACCATTGGATCTCTCCAACTAGTGGCAAATTCCATCATCATGCAGATCGCCTACGCGCATAACGGAAGTCCCAAGCCGACAATGAGGAAGAGTAAATTCTGACGCAACTTTTAATGCCAGCGAAGAACAGCCCGACCCTGTTGGACTGCGGTCAGAAATCCTACTTTTGTTTTATTGAAACACCTAAAGGATAAGGTCCGTCAAAAATTCTGACTCGGTCGGACAAGTTTCTTGAAACAGCCACCGATGCACCACATGATGTTGGATCAGTATTTCTTAATTAAATTTTTAGACAGTGGTCTGAAGAATTTAGGGTCGGAGGGTCGTTTGAACAGCCAAAAACACAGGATTATTCTGTAAGGTCTGTGTTACGCAGGGTGTTATATTTCGTCTCTACAGTAAGGTGCTACACTGTACTCCCGCAATAGAGTGTGATTAGCCATCTCTTCAGTTAGCAGTGTTTAATGATATCCTGCAAAGGCTCAGCATAGTTATATTTTAGTAGCCATTTCACAGAGGGCGCAAATCATACACTGGCCGGCAAGGATCCAAGACTCGTCCATCTTGATTTTACTCGCATTGCTTTTTCACCCCTCCCCCACCCTTAGCTGCTTCCTGGATCAGACTTTTACTTTAAAGCTCATCCTGGCAAAGCAAAGTAGGGTTTGTGTGCAGGAGCATCTTCAGGATGCTCTGTGTGCGATCACAGCCCACGGCCATAAAGAATTTATGACAGACTGCATTATTTATAATCCGTATGAAACAGGTATTCATTATTAAAGAAATTTCCCTCCTGGTGACCGAAGAGGGGGATTCCCTCAACAGTTTGCAGCACGGTGGAGTATCAGCGAAAAAGTGATATTTTACACTGCCAGTATAATTCTGCAAAGTACTCAGGGAACCTTAAATTCAATATTCGAGAAGCTCTTTCATCTGCCTGAGTAAAACAGGCAGCTTGAACATTGCCTGAAATTGACATTGTGAAAAACATCAACGCCTTCAACAGTTTATGCGCGCGCCTTCCAAACAACACAGCTTGGCCAAAAAACGTCACCACTTAGATTTAGCTACATGTTGCGGGTGGAATTTACATTCGCATGGTAGGGGTTTGAAACTTTTCTCTGAATGACTGGAAGACAACAGGATCTGGGTCCCTGTCGCCCAAGCCAACTCACCTCAAATCTAGTCTGCTGCCACCGAATGAATAAAATAAACTGGCTTGAGGATTTGAGTGTGTCACAGTGATGACCAGAAGAATATGTGAGTGAGGGACTGTTTGGGAACAGGAGACTGTTGGGGCCTCACTACATGTTTAAACAAACAGAGGCCTACATGTAAAGTCCAAAGCCTAACCATGGAATTCCGCCAAAACCCCATCAGGCTTTGCACCTCGCACCTGGGTTGAGCTGAATTCGAACGCTGGTGTCCTATTGGACTAGAGCCGTGGACACCCCAAGGGATCCCTAAGACGCAGCCATGACGTCTTGGGGATTATAAGACTCACAACCCTTCTCCATACCTGCCCTTTCCACAGCATCGCGAGTTGCTATAGGAGGTGACGGTAACACAAAGTTGTGTCGCTTTTATTTTAACCCAGGCCGCGTTCCCCACTCGGTGGACGAGCGATACAGGCTGTTTCCTAGTCTTTTTTTGTTTGGTATCGCGGTCAGATTAAAGGAGCAATATTTTTTTAAAAATTCTAGCCACCTGCAAGAGAAAGAGATACGAAATATCCGTTATTCGTCCGGAACGAGAAGAATAACATCCACGCACGCTCTCTCTCTCCCTAACCGACCTGCTGCGTACTACTCTACCCCACGTGTGGATCACCTCGCCGGGGACGCACCGACCATAAGCCCGTTGCCTCGTTGGAACCCGAAGAAACTTCCCCAACCAGTGCACGGACTGTTCTTACAAGTAAAAGGCTTTTGTCTGGGCAGAGATTAGTATTAGCGCATAATACATTTTGTTCCATTTTGTATTACTGTTTACCGGCGATTCTGCAGACCGCCGAGTCTTCTATGTTTTACTAGTTGTGCCATCTGCTTAGGTTTCTGTTAGCTGTGGTATTATTGTGTGGTCCACCGCCGAGCGGATAAAGCTAGCTAACCGCACTTTATCAGCGAAGGAACCAGGAACACGGCGAACGAACCCCAGTCCGCTCGTCTGGCTCCTGTATGATAAAGCGCAGTTGCTGCGAGAACCCTTTTCGTTGCTTGTGCCTCGTTGTTGCACATATTCTCTTATTTCCTTTCGTCTCTCCCTGACTAACCTACACACTTGCACACCCATACGCATCACACACTTGAAGGTGCGCTACGGAGTGCATGGGAGCGCGGGTTCGCTGGCCTCACGAATCTTTCCATTAAAGTGCGCGGAACCACGGTCCTCATTGCGCTCACTCTCATAAAAGATGCTCAAATTCACCCTTTGATATACAATAATATGCAAACCTATTAGGCTAAATTCTTTTGAGCTCTCAGGACATCCAAATTAACTAAATTCCCTTTAAATAGATAATATAACCAGTTATTTCAATATATGCCACATTGGGGTATACATCCATTCCACATTGCCATTTTTCGAAACAAAAGTATGTGAAAGGCTGCAATAAATGCAATAATGAGCCGTAATGGCTTTCTTTAAGCATGCTTCAAGGCACCTCTCCGTGTAGAAAACATTCTCAATTCCGAGTAGCCGATGTAAAAGGTAAGTCCCAACAGGAGTAGAAAAAAAACAGTAGTTTAGCTCCGCCCACTTTTGCCTACTGTTAACACTATTACATTTTGGCGACAAAGTGGAATAAGTGCGTAACAAACCCTGTCTCACTGTTCATGTCACTAACAAGCAGACCGCAAATCTCATTCCCAGTCCCACAGGCCAATCTATGTTTACAAAAATGTGGCATGCGCCCACTGAGCGGAGGTCGAAAGCTGAAGAGCCGTATTGAATGGTAGACTATGGTGCTGTGGTGCTGAATCGCTGCGAGCCTCTGGCAATCCGTCCGAATTGAAAACTAACTAGCTAAATGAATTCAGTGCAGTCATGTTATTCAAGCTATTTGTCATCTCAAAAAAAAAGCATGTAAATGCAAACTAATGCTTAACGATGGCACTTAATTAAAACATCAATCCTTTCCGTCTGTGCAGTGGGTATTTGACCCAATTTCAATCGGCACAAGTACACTCACCAAACATATGATTTAAGTAAGAAGAAGGAATTTGATCGGTTGATACATGCAATCATGTAACATTTGAGATGTCATGGACCGCAATAAAGGCGATTTCTGTGCTTGGTGAACAATGTAATTGTAGGTCCCAAGATGGCTTGAATGACTCAAGATGAAACATGGGGAGAACAAAACTAGATGGACTGCAAATGGTTCTTGCATGACAGAGTAAGTTGTACTTGAACTTATCACTGTTGCAGTGGACCACTGTGATAACTAGCCAAGCTAGCAGGGTAATTGCCTTGGTCTAGGTATTCAGGCTAGGCAGGTGATGGCCCAGTGAGTCGTATTCACCTTTATAAAGCTTCAGAAAATAGCTTTTGCAGCTCTCAGTGCAGCTAATGTGATAGGTGTTGGTAGTAGGACGCCGAGAGCAGTGGCCAGAAATAAAAGGAAAAACCAGCAGAATGCTGAGAGACTAAAACAAATAGAAATCACGAGACTGGCGCTATCAGCAGACCTGACGCCGTCCGTGGTAGACCAAAAGCGAGCTCGACGAAAGACAAAAGAAAAGGGAAAATAAACCAAAGACCCCCTCACTAACACTAATCCTGTTATGCAGCTAAGATCCTGACAATACTCTCTCTCTAAAGACCTTACCGGCTAAAATGACACTCTAGGACCACGAGCGAGGCAGAACAGGAGCTTAAATAGAGTCCGGGTAACGCCCCCAATTATGCCAGCTGGCCCAGGAATCCGATGGCGAGCAAAACAATATCGTCCCGGTCCCGGACGAGAGTAACAAAAGGAGCTCTCAAAGCTCCCAAACCATGACAGCCAAGTATATCCTCACTATTTAAACCTGGGGTTAATGTTGCAGTCGGGCTGCAGCTCTTGCTAGATTCTACTGGACGTTTTAGTTGAGCTGTGCAGGACAATGACAATACTGGTTCATATAAGCTACAAATATGGTCAAGAAAAAGACTTGGAGTGATGAAGTAAAATTGAAAAGTAGGACATTCCATCTGTAAAATTCATGGCAGCAGTCAGTTAAATTCTGCAGGGTATCCGATGCACATTCTGATTTTCACAACTGATTGTTTTTATTGATTTATGACAGAGTGAAACAACGATAAGCTAAAAAGTTTGTATGTGTTTCAGCATATTTTGGGTATTTTTTGTTTGCTTTTTGTTTATTTGAAGTTAATCCTGAAATTTACATGCAAATCAATTGATATGTAAATTAGTTGATGACGTTATCTAGCTACTTCTAGCTGCTTTTTGGATGGCCAATAGCTACTTAACTTACAGAGGAGTTGACAACACTGGCTCCACTGTAGTTGTCCTGTTTGCAGTATTTAGCGAGATAGCAACAGAAAATGTCCTCCTTGACTCGGTCCTGATAGTGGCTATATCAACAAAACAATTTACAAGAGAAACGAAAAAGTTCACTTGGTACCTTAGGTGCTTACGAGCCAAATTTAGCTTACTCCATCGAAGCTCGTTGCTGAAGCCGCGGAGCAGTCTCTGGATGGCAGGGAACTGTTGCACATAGCACATAGCACGTGCAGATTCTCAATTGGCTCTGAATAGCCAAATAACCTGGGATAACTTATCCCTTCTCTCGGAGAATATGCAGTGCTGCACTCAATCGCACGGAACACTTTAAGAGCTGGAAAGCAGATGAACCGGCACTTTGCATTATTGTCCACACTTTCCGCAGAAACACAAACACCTGGTCTTCTTGGCTAATTCTTCGACCTTACCGTCTTCACTCTTTATAATAATGCAGATAATGTAGATAATGTAAAATCTACTGGCTCGATTTGCATGAACCTTTTTGAAGGGGTGTAGAATCAGCCAAAGAGTCACGAATCACAGGCAAGGATAAACAAATTATTTTTCACTTTTCTAAACAAATGTTAGAGAGGGTATTTGGTCTTAGCGGAGGTCTACGTTCTCTCCAAGTACCCTTCTATTTCTTACTACATCACGGACGATTCACTCACAGCAGAGCAATCTGCCATTTGAAGCACCTATTACTAAAACCCCATAAGTCACACTTGACTTGACTTGTGGGGTTTTAGTAATCAGTGCTTCATTTGTAATGAACAGGGCTTTGTTTCTGGAGTCAGCATTTTTTACAGGTATATTTCTCATGAGTTTTTGCTATCTGCCTTTCACACTGTTAGTGGACATACAGTTAGTGGGGTATTGGAGAGGTTGACCTTGTTCTACCTGGCTGATGGTGAACATGCAGTGTTGAGTGATACAGACTGAAATGACAGGCCTTTAACACTCATCATTCACCGCACTGTTGAGGGGCCTGTCTGAGTGGCAGGTCTGGGCTGTAAACCCTGAGGGTATCAGCCTGGGCTTCTCCACAAACTGAAAAATAAAACCTCACTGATTATGGTGTGGAGTCGCTCTTGTTTGCACCTGCTGCTCAGTTCTCAAAACAGAGATGTATATGAATCACCATCTGTTGAGAACAGGACCTGGTGTGCGGCGAAAGGACTCAGCTCCAGGTGACAGCAGCCGGGTCTTTCCGTCAGCTTTGCCTAAATGCATTGCCACATAAATACCTACAGCTCACCAGATCCGAGGGTCCAGCTCTAGACTTCATGAAATCCAAATCTGCTCTGCTACCTTTCCACATCTGGAGCTTTTTCAGCAATAGCTTTCAGTTCAGTAAAAATTCCTCCAAAGTACGTTGCATCATTCTTGATATTATTAATAGGCAAAGTCTGTCCCGAGCCCATGTAGCTCATCAGGCCGGTGCTTAACTCCAGTTCCTGTAGCGTAAGGCGAATAGGAGTGTTGCTACTTCCCCTGGACAGGATACTAGTCCATTACAGGTTAGCCCCCCCAGCTCTTGGCAAAGTTTCCCTGATAATTTGCTGGTACCCAATGATACACCTGGGTGGGGCACTGTGGGAGAGAAATGATTTTGCCCAAGAACACACCCGAAAGCTATGGTGAGGACTCAAACTCAGAACCTTTTGATACCAAGCTTAGTTTTAGCCGGTGACCCGTTTACCTGTAATTTGGACGGGTGTTATTGGTTTTGGACAGTTAGAATTGAAGACCTGTGAGCAAGAAGTACCTAAGTCACAAAATAATAATTTTGAGATTTTGGGGGTCAAAGTTTTCAAAATATGTTGTCGATCATGACAATGGACAATGGAAACGCACCAGTACACAAGACTTGAGAGCTTCTTTGCAGAAATCTTTTGCATCAAATGATGCTCTGGCCATTGTGGCTTTAAATACTGGTGTCAGGCCTTTTTCATCCCCCCGGCATATAATGCTGGGGGATAAAGTGATCAGTGTGTCCGTCCGTCCGTCTGTAACAAAATCGTTTCCGGACCAGAACTCGAAAACTATACCACTTACAAACACCAAATTTGGTATGGAGCTTCTCCTTATGGTCTAGTTGTGCCTTTTGGGGGTTTCGGTCCGTCCGTCTGTCCACACAACCTGTAGGTCACACAACCTACAGCCGGGGGGATCCGCCATTGCCTGATGGCTCTTGTTTACAAAAAGTAAATCATGAATTTTAAACTACATTGGACATTAAGGCTAAAAACACGATGAAAAGACGTCTTTTGTGAAATTTGAATGCCGAGGCTTACGGACACTTGGATTACGCCGCAGGAGCAGTATGTATGCCTTTTGTGTTTTTTAAATGTTGTTTTATACACTTGACAGGGTGATCACCACTGACTTCATTTGATTTGGATTTGCCTTCAATGCTGTTTTTATATGAAAAAAGTGTTTTGAGGACAAAAAAAATTCACAGACCCTACGATTAGCCTTGGAGTGAGAAGATCAGTTAGTTTTCATTTTTGAGTGAACTATTCCTTTAATGTTTCAGTACTTTCTGTCAAAAACCACCACTCTGGAAATACCATGTCGATATTTCCATTATTTATGAGATGTGCGTTAGACTGTTTCACTGACACTTTTGAAATGGGCTGTTCATCGTTTTCATGAAAGTCAGCACCACCAGCACTAGACTTTCATTCTTCTCGAGCAAAGTGTGCAGGGATTTTGGAACTCTTCCTCACAATGGACATTCTCATCCTCAAAATGGCTGCGCCCAGTAAAAAACAACTTCAAACAAAAGCCATCAGTTGATGGCACATCCCCCCGGCCCCACATATTGAAAGAATGAAAATGCGACCTGCTCCAGAAACAAACCATACCCCTTAAAATTCAAAATGTTTCCATGGAAAGCAGAAAAAATACAAAATTCATCAACTTCGGATCAGCAAAAGGCACCACTTTAGGTCATGATTAATGTGCACACCCAGTTTTGTAAAAAAATATTGAACGGTTTTCAAGTTATGCTCTGGAAACGAAATATGCACGGACAGACAGAGACGGACAACTGCACCCTTGACTATACCTTCCCGCATTATATGCTGGGGTGATAAACAGAGATTATTTTTGAGGCAATTGATGTTCACAGACAGTAAAAGGCACATTTACATACAAGGTTGATAGAGTGCGCAGGGTTTGATGTAAATATGTTAAACAGTTTCTGAGTTACTGCCCGGAATCAGTGGGAACTCTGATGGAAATGTGGACGCGGACGGGAGACTGTACAACAACAGCGTGCATATTAGTAAGTCAAACTTAGGTAATGATCATGTAAATATTAGACTTCAAAGTAAAGTAAACTACAGTGTACTAACTCGTCTAAAACACTACATTTCACTGGGTAACATTATCTGGTGCTAATGAGCGATAATAAGTAAAATATGTCATTTGTCATCTTGTGTGTGGGAATGCTGTGCATAACTATGGACATCATGTCATTAAGTTTCAGAATCAGTTCATCAGTATTAAAACTTTTATACTCAATTTTTCAGATATTGTATCAACTGGTTTATCATATTTCATGGTGTTTTATTGTTCTCTTATTAAGTCATGTCATTGTGATTTTTAAAAAAAATTTGTGTGTGTGTGTATGCGTGCGCGCAAATATTGAGTCATGTTGTCATATTTTGTGTCGTTGCAATCTTTGTAAAAATGAATTGTTGATGCATTTTGCATTATGCATCCTGTGATTCTCAAAGTATGTACTATGCAGTCACTGCTCGCTATTTCTACCAGGAAGATTTCAAGCTCAAACACTCCCTTGAAAGGGACCTCAGAGAGGCTCTGTGAGATCACATAATGAAAAATGCCCATGTCGCCCCCCCAGCCGGGCCAGCTTTGCTCACTTGTACTTTTTCCTGGACAGATAAATTCCAGTGGCCCATTTCGGACTGGTACTTTTCAAAATTCTGGCTAACACTATGATCCCAAGTGCAGCACACTTAACCACGGTGCCGCCGTGTCCCCTGATGTTATTTAATAGGGGAGGGGGGAGTTGGTAAGCGCACCACACATACGCCTGGTCTGATCCCGCCACCGGTCTTACTTTATGTCGCTCTCCTGCACCCGCTCCCCGTCCAGGTCTTCGATAAACTTCTCCCCCTTCATCCAGTACAAATTGGGGTCGAGGCCGTTGTAGCCGAAGAAGGCCCTGCAGGTGAGGTTCACCGGGCCGCCTGCAGGAAAAACAAAAACATTATTTGAATATCTGCAGCGCACACACATGCACACACAAGTCTGCACTCAAACACACACACACACACACACACGCACGCACGCACACACACACACACACACACACACACTCAAACACAAGGTCCATTTTAAACACAGTCACACACGGTAAGCCAGCCTCTGAAACGACCATTCCCACTCACACCTCTGAGAGAATGAACTGAATGATGGAGTCCTGGAAGATGCCGGAGCCCTGGAGCAAATAGGTCTCAGAGGCTGTGCTGTTCAGAGCAGTGTGAGATCACTAAGGCGGAGTAACACATTTCAGTAGCTGAGTCTGCAGTGGGACATAGTGAATGAGCTGCTCTCAGTGCCATGGGGAACGGACTCTACTGAGCTGAGGTTACAGCAGGGCTCCTTCATGGGACAGATGGTCCGATGACCACAGCATGACACAAATCAGCTCTATTCTTTCTGACATAAACCTTAAGTAATTTTTGCCATTCTTACATTTCTAAGAATGCATGACAGATAGCATTTTTCTCAAAATGTGCTGCAATAGACTTATTTGCCGATGCTGCATCTTTAGGAAAGCTGATGTCAAAAAAGTGCACGGCAGCAGCGATTGTGTTACCATCTACTTGGTTTAAATATTAGTTTTTGAAAGTATGATATGATTTGCTGGAATAAAATGAGGCTAAAATAAAAAATAGCACAAGTGCCCAGTTACAAAAGTTAGTTTCAAAGGCTTCTCAATGTAATTGATTGACCTGCCTTCTGATAATTGTCTGCCCTTTAGGTTCAACTGCAGATTACTCATATCCCATAACACATCGTGTACTGTGCAAGCCAACTACTAACTTCAGTGACTCAGAGCAGCTGTGCCTTCTCAGTACTTCTCTTCAGCACCATGGACAGCTCTTCATCAAAGTGCGAGACAAGCGTGTGCCCAGTACTGCAAACTCCTAGTAACACCCTTCTGTCACTGATTAGAAACAATCGTGCAAATTTATCCCCGTCCAGGACCACTATACTATGTGTGGTTCTGGGTCTTTTCAACTTTAAGGGATTATACAATTACTTTGCGGCAGAATTTTGAAAAAATATGAACTCAAAGGATGCAAGGTGAACGTGTCTGCTACATTTCAGGAAACTGTTTAACGCTGTTTAAAGCTACAAACACACAGCTTATTCCCAACAGTTTGTAAGTTATTTACATTCAACTCGATACAACTCATGGACAATCCAAGATGGACACCATTTTCTTATTGTAGTGGAGTGAGATGTGCCACATCGTGCTCAGTACTGCCACAATTACTTGTACTATATTTAGAACTCAATGGCCAATGTCGTTGCCAGGGAAATGACAGTTTTAATATGAATTCTGACTTCTAATGGCAGCATTGAGCACGATGTTGCAAATCAAACTCTACTGGGGAAAAGAAGAAGTAGACGGCATCCATCTTGGATTTTACATTGTATTAAGTTGAATGTAAATGACTGTCATACTGACTGAAATGAGTTTTATTTCTGTAGCCTTAAATGCACCTTAAAACGGTATAAAGTAACTTGAAAAGTAGCAGACCAGTGGCGTAGGCAGAATATTTTTTTTGGTGGGCCAGAACAAATGTGGGCGGGCCATTTTTTTCCCCCAGAAAATGTTGGCTTAGAATACAGGTTGAAATTAAAAATATTTCATGCTTTCATTAGGCTTACAAAAATGGAAAAATGGGGACCAAACAAATAAAAATATTGGCAGGCAAGGCAGTTTTATGTTAATTATGTCCCAGTAGATAAAACCAACAGTCAAACTCCTTTAATAACACAAGTGTACATATAGCCTATACATCCAGCACACGAAGCCTTGGCCATGCAAACAGACAAATAGAAAACTTTGAAAAATGCCTGAGCCCAAATGAACATTTAAAGGCTACAGTGTCCTTCACACCTACACTTACACTGTTACTTCAGAACCATCGTTAGCTCATTCGCCTGACAGCTAATGGAATCGTCACTTCATTCGCATCATATTCTCAGCCGTAAAAAAATAAACCAAGCAAATAGAAAGTCTAGTATCCATTGAGTAAATATACACCCTCATGGCAACACTTACATAGATACAGAGGTAGTATAGTACAGAGGTAACTATATCATCATTAATTTTTTGACTCAAGAAATTCAAAAAAGTTTTGAAGGAAAAATTTTATTTTTACTAGCGAAGTTGAAGAAAGAAAAGCTGGCAAACCCTTTCACGAGCATCGGTCCTAGGGTGGGCCGCCTATTTGTGTTTTTATAGTCTGCTGACAGATAGTGTGCTACAGTGGAGAAACGGCTACATTGTGTTCGAAAGTTTGTTGCCTCAGCAATATAACTTTGCTAGCCACTTTATGATACAAATATGATAGCGAAAATCATAACAACCCTACGCCTGTCAATGGAGTCCCATAAGTTCAGTTGTATAGCGTTATTCAGGTTTGTCAAAATATGTTGAAATTGATGATCTTACCTTAGTAGTCATTCAGAGCTAATAGCCTGTCAACGTTTTCAATCCGTAGAACAAGAAAGCTTGGACAAATGCCACTTAATTCGCTTTGAAATTTAGGTAGCTGCTATGAGTCTTTAAGATTAACCTTTGATTGGCTTTTTTTACTCATGATGCAGAGCTGTAGATCTGTACCATAACCCTTCAAAAACAAAGTAAGAGCACCCTCTGGCTATTATGTGCTGATTACACAGAACAATCCTGGCTTATATCAGCCCTCACTCCAGCTTAACAGTTTACACAGACAGCCAGTGGTCTGTAACTTCTAAAAGACGGGTGTGTATGGTAGGCAAGGATTCTTTTTCTACGAGAAGGAATTATTTTAATGGCTCCTGACAAGGGGGAATTTTTTTAATGAAGCAAAGTAGTTTTGTTTAGGAATTACCCAATCCTCCTCTCGCAGTTTTCTGTGCCTTAGTAACAATTGCTAAGACTGATTAATGGGGGGATGCATTTTCAACAGCAGTGTTCGTTGATCACAACGTTATGACAAGAAGGGCTGTGGGGGTCGACTCAGAAAACCACAGAGCCTACGTTCAACGTATTTTCTAAAAGTCAGTTACCCAAAACAAATATTTCATTACTGTATATGCAAAAATACAGTCCACGTTTACTCAATCCACCAACCACTCAATCATTATTCAATTTAAAAAAAAAAAAAAAAACATTAAGACCGAGTGGGAGTCTGGGCGGGCCACTGCACGAACGAGGCGGGCCAGTGCCTCTCAGGCCCTTTACTGGCTGCGCCTGTAGCAGACAAGTTCTTCCTGCATTCCCTGAGTTCCCTATTTCAGAGTCCTGCCATCAAGTTGTTTTATTTGCCCTTACAGCTGAATATGTTCGCTTCACAGGGCGAGCAATCCAGGGATGCATTTCCGAAAATCACAGACGCTAACTTACATAGTTGTAACCACTGATTGTGAATGGACAAACTATACTCAGGCCATATGAAAACGCACCACTCACAAAATCTGGAATAGCTCCACGGATTGATATGTGAAGTATATACGTATGATGCATTTGAGATAATGAATGATCTAAGAAGACATGAAAACATCATTCAATTTTATTCACGATAATGTTAATGCGCGAGAGAGGTTTAACTGATGTAGGGGTCAAACAGGAAAGTCAATAACGGGTGTGACCGCCATTTGCATTGACACATGCGGTGCATCGTCGTCGCATGGAGTTGAACGGTCTCTGGATAGTGTTCTGAGGGATAGCATTCCACTCCTGAGCAAGGGCAACCTCAAGTTCTCGGATGTTGTCCATCTGGTGTCGACGTGAAAGACGTCGTCCAATTTCATGCCATGAGTGCTCGATAGGGGAGAAGTCGGGTGACAGAGCTGGCCACTGAAGCACGGGGATGTTCCGCTGTACAAGGTACTGCATGGACACCTTTGCAGTGTGTGCCCTAGCGTTGTCCTGTTGGAACGTGTGGACATCATGGTGTTGGTTGAAGAACGGCACAACATGGTTCTGCAGCACCTCGTCCCGGTAGTAGACGCCGTTCACTCTTCCTCTGCAGATATGGAGAGGGGTTCTGTGACGGTAGCTTATTCCACCCCACACCATAACGCTGCCACCACCCCAACGGTCTGTTTGAAAGACACAATTGGCGTTATAACGTTCACCACGTCTCCGCCAAACACATAAACGGCCATCTGCGTTCCTTAAGTGAAATCGTGACTCGTCAGAAAAGATGACACCGTGCTATTGTCGTAGTCGCCAATTCTGGTGCCTGTTTGCCCACTGTAGACGCTGGTTTCGGTGACGATCCGTCAAGATGGGGCCGAAATAAGGACGGCGTGCACGCAGACCTGCAGCTCGCAGACGGTTCTGTACGGTGTTAGGGTGAATGAATCCACGTCGTCCTTGGACTTGAGCAGCCGTTCTTGTCGCTGGTAGTGTTCGGTCTCGGACATGATCCCGTACGATCTGACGGTCCTGACGTGCCGTTGTCACACGTTGTTGACCCGGTCGAGGACGGTCCCGAGTGCTCCATGTTTGCAGAAACCTTTGATGGAGTCTTGCGATCGTTGTGTGTGCGCAGTGTAGTCGTCTGGCAATTTCCCTGGTGCTGGCGCCAATTTGAAGCATGCCTATGGCACGTTCCCGTTCAGGGGCTGTAAGTCGCACCATAGTGTCGACGTTTCACAAGTGTCAGTGAAGAAGTGAAATTTTATTCGAATTCACATGCTTTTAAAGGCAATGTGCGCAAAAATTCAGAGTGAAATTCATTTTTCCCGTGGTGTGCGTGCAAGATGTTGCGTTTTTGCAAAAAATCGCCCAGCGTTACAGTTAACTTGAATTCTCGCATTTCTTGCACCTGGCATGTCGGGTGACGTCACTGTAGTGTTGTTGTTGTATAAAAATTATATTGACGTTCATCTGAACTTAAATATTGACTTTTTTCAAGTGGTGCGTTTTCATTTGTACTCAGTACGTTGCTAACTAAGTTAGCGACTATGCTTTTGGTAAACACTCCCGAGAACCGTGATACATAGTATTGGTCCTGGGTAAGGCTAGTGCAAATTATTCTGTGTCCGAGGTATTCGGTTTACCCAGGTATTTTGGGCCTTTGTTTCAGTATGACAGTTCAGGGGCTCATCACATTACCCCCACAGAGCACTGCCCTGCCCGGATTTCTCTCCTCACACACAACATATTCCCCTTGGCTGTTCCTCCTGAGCCATCCTCTACTCACAGGCTGCCTGTATAACTGGTATTTTCCCAGCAGGAGGTACTGCTGTGCATGAATGATAGGATTAGCAAAGGTTCTCTAAGCGGCTGATCAGTTTACAGTGCAAAAGTCATTTTCTCCAGAAATCTCATTAAGCTCGTGACTGACACACACGGCTTGAGGGTTCAGTTCCCATCCCAGGCATGGCTGTGACATCATGGCCATTGCGCTCAGAAGGACACCACGCTGGCGAGGGGTGGGTATGAGCCGACACTCGTGTGATTAACACGGCGATCGGGATAACGAGCAGCTCTTCTGAGCCACAGTAATCTGACAGCTGTACCTCTTTAGCGCACCACCACCCCCCCCATCCCCATCACCGAGCGTAGGCGGATATAATATGTCTGCCACAACCAGGTCCCGGAGCCTGCTGGGAGACATTTGAGGCCTGGGCTTTGCAAAGTGCCCAGGGGCCCCAAAGCTGGGACCGTCAGGTGGGCAGGATATGATCTCGTTGCTCGATTAGTCATATTGTTCCAGAAACAAACAGCCGTGACACAGGGCAATACTGTGAGCAGATGCTACAGAGACAAAACTGCACCAGGACCCAACATCCAGCAGGAATATCCTGTCACTTCCTGGCGATCATGTGACCCAGATGCCATTAATCATCATACCAAAGCACCCCGGGATGACACAATGACACAACACCCATTCAACACATGAGTGAGAGAGAGAGAGAGAGAGAGAGAGAGAGAGGGGGGGAGATGGAGGGCTGGGATGCCAAGCACAGTTAGCAGTCAAAAAAAAATATAACTGCTATTCAAATCCTTATCCTAAGCTTTGTCTCCAGAGATAGATAAAAATATAAATACATTTCAAAACACAACCTACTCCCTTGAAAAATTGTGTTTCCGTACCCTAAATGCAATCTCCCAAGCAATACAAATAGGACATGATGTATAAAGCAATAAAATAAACCCAAAACAATGCTGTTAAACCAATAAAGTGATGGCACTGATATAACTGAGAATTACCTGGATCGGGTCGACAGACGGCCAGATTGAAGTGCCAAGTAATAAGAAACATTGTAGGGAAATGAATGAGAGAGGAAAAATCAATTTTGCCTGTACTTTGGAATATGGGTGGACCTGGCATGCTGCGATGACATTTATTGTTGCCGCAGGACCTCTCTTTGCCACTTGGGGTCACTCTGGAGCTTCACAGAACAAGCAAAGCCCTTTGTGGAATAGAAATTCAAGTCTTTGAAGAGGTATTGTACTTAGACTTTTACTTTTTAAAGTCTTATTTTGTGCTAAAATGAATTGGCCCCACACCCATTTGGGTCATTTTACATCCTAGTGTTTCGTTCCATCTTATCTGAACACGTACATAGTGCCATTTAATTCCTTACCTCAAAAACAGGTAAGAGATTTATTTTTCATATTTCACTGTTTCCTCTCACTGCAGAATCGCCTCATTCACATGTAAGGACAGACACAGACCGCAATAACTTGGCGACTTAGAATTTTACGCCAAAAACGCATGAAATCTTTCGCGCAGTCAAATCTGTCACAATCACCATCTATACTGCTTTACCCACGGACCCATAGCATATCACTCTCTCCAGAGTCGAGGTGCTGAACTTGTGTTCGTAAGGTTAATTTGAGTCCCAAAGTCATATCTGGCCAGATAAGCTCTGTTGCACTTCCCTGCACAGGAAGGAACAGGTCACATGACTAATTCCTGAGAAAACCTCTCAAACTCACGGTTGTAAAGTCAGCCATTAAATTCAAATGGCAAAATCAGCAAATAGACTTCCCCACTGCAGCGAGCACAGGAGTCCAGATTTAAAAATGATCCTGACCATTGTAAAACACCCACGCCGTGTCAGAACATAAAAATGTTAATACAGATTCATCGTAAAAAATGTCTCTTTGAACATTGTTTCCTGCTCAGTTTATTACAGAAGGCACTAGCCAAGGGTACACTTCAGGCCACAAAGATGTTTAATTATGTAGAAAGGAAGTGTCGAGAAATAAAACAGAAAGCAAAGGAAAAAAGTGAATAACTACTTTCTGCTGAAATGACATTCCCTGAAAAGAAAAATTTCATAGCGAGGTGATCCCGTTTCCACTGCAAAGACGACATCAAAACAAACTGCGCTAGCAAAACAGCGCATTTAAATTTCAACAATTAAAGAGAAAATATACGGACATAAAAACATATTTCATGCCCAGAGTCACAGTGCTTCTCTAATGGAGTGTGTAAAGACCAGAGCCCATCGGGCTGGCTGCTGACTTTTTCATGCTGTGTTAAACATGCTTCATTTTTAATTTTTTTAATCCTCTGAATGCCCAGCCCTGCATGGAGCATGAGCCACACATCCATAAACAAATATAGATCCTCTGACCATTCACGAGCCTCCATCTTAGAACAGCGTGTTTCCTGATTTGGATGAAGTGGCACAGGAACAGCTGCCAGGAGTTAATAGGCTGACCCCAGTCCAGCAGCTGCGAAATGAAAACCTTCTCTACATTAGTATCTCCATCAAAACACAGACGTAGCTTTTTCAAGGAAATTCCAAAAATCCGACCGTGTACACCTGCTGTAGACAGACAATAATGACGAATGCACAAACAGACACACATGTAGCCATTCATGCACACACACACACACACACACACACAGCCACAGATGGTGATTTGAGAGCTGGCAGCTGTTGCAGGAACACAGCAAGGTTCCATTAAGAGTGAGCGGCAGCGTACCGGGGGACAGGATGGCCTCTATAGCTGTTTAACATCGCAGCAGCCCTGCAATCCTAATATACCTTTAGCTCTTTAACTTAACAGCCCTTAAGTACTCGTGCTGTTAGTATACCTTTCCACTTTACAGCCCTCAAACACCAGCTCTCTTAATATACCTTCGCAATTTAGACCATCAATACCTGCATTGTAAATATCTTAACACCACACAGCCCCAAGAAAAATGCACTAGTAACATACCTTTACAAGTTACACCCCCAACACCTGAATGTTTAGTATACTTCAAAGCTCTGTTGCCCTCAAAACACCTGCAATACTAGCATACATACATAATATAGACTTTACTGCCCAGAAAATACATGCACTGTCAATTAACATTTACATGTTAATGAGTGATATCCCAGTAAAAATTACATACCAATCTCCTACTCTTCTTATACACCATTATATTTCACAGGCCTAAAACAGCTGCACTGCTAATATACCTTCCACTGTTCATCCAACAACACCTGTACTGGTGATAAACCAGACATTTAAATTCCCTGTGCAGCTAATATACAGTATTTATGCACTCAGTTACCCTCAAACGCACTGCTAATACACCTTCAAATGCCACAATCTCCAGAACAGGAGTTGGGGCCTCAGGATCGTCAGGCCCGGTCTGCAGACACAGTCCTAATCTGTCATTCATGAGTTAGGCACTGGTGCATGTAAATCACCTCATGCGCAGTACGGAAAGAGATCAGGTTTTATGATCGTGACTTTTAAGACCTTGTAAAGGAGAGAACCCTTCGACAAAAATAAATCCTGTCCAGATGTGACATATATTCTGTTCAACAGTCACGCCAGGTCTGATATTTGCAGGAATACAAGGAAAGTAAGCAGACACCAGGATTAATAGGGTGCAGTCACTTGCTCGTGAGGCACCAATATACTGTATATCCATAAGTATCATAATTAAAATTGGATATGTGCATGTATATTAGCGTATGTTTGTGTATGCCCACATGTATAGTAGATAGCTGCATGTGCGCAGGCATGTGTATGTATGTGTGTGTGTGTGTGTGTGTGTGTATGCACTGGCATATTTGTGCCCTCATGTATGTGAGTGTGTACTACATACGCTTCATCTTCAATCATTTTTACCCACATTCAGCTGACTTCTTAAAATTGAAATCCTTGTTGTTTAATTAAAATAATACACTAAATGACGAGCAGGGTAACCAGGGGAAAAGAATGAGAAGTGAAATGATGAGCCTCTGCTGTGTGTCTTCACAGGGACACGTCACAGCGCTCCCTTCAAGGCATGAGGTGCTGCTCAGTCTCATCTACAATAAACTGTGAACACAGTCCACAGCGCACTTTACTGTCCCCACTCAAGCCTGTGCAAGTGTATCCCTGTGCACACTGTATGCCACTGTACGGCGGTGCTTACTGTTCACCTGTGCTCACTGCATGACTGTGCACACAATTCACCTGTGCTCACTGTACGGCGGTGCTTACTGTTCACCTGTGCTCACTGCATGACTGTGCACACAATTCACCTGTGCTGCATGGCTGTGCTCACTGTTCACCTGTGCTCGCTGCATGACTGTGCACACCATTCACCTGTGCTCACTGCATGGCTGTGCTCACTGTTCACCTGTGCTCACTGCACGACTGTGCACACCATTCACCTGTGCTCACTGCATGGCTGTGCTCACTGTTCACCTGTGCTCACTGCACGACTGTGCACACCATTCACCTGTGCTCACTGCTTGGCTGTGCTCACTGTTCACCTGCCCTCACTACATGGCTTTGCTCGCTGTTCAGCTCTGCTCACTGTTCACCTGTGCTTACTGCAAACAGACGTTCACTGGGTGCCTGTGCTCCATGTTGGCTGAAGCACTGCAGTTCTGCCATGTTGCATCAGGGACCCTGACAGAGGCTCACAGTGCAAACGGACTGCAGTTAGTCTGCTGGTGGGTGAGGCTTTCAGTCAGGAATAAAGAATAAATGAAGGAGCATTTATTTGGATTTCCTGATGATCAATCTCTATCTCTGATGACCAGTGTGGTTTAATTTCAACATGACATGTTCTGATAACAGCCCACTTGGACACAGGAAGGATGTTCAGCCTCTTTTTGCATGTGACAGAGGTAAGAGCTGTATCCCACGCTGTCCCACGCTGATATGAGCTCACAGGCATGCACTGCAGGACATGCAGTGTGCACAGCTCTCCACAATGTGTCCGTCCGTGGTGGCACTGCAGGTATCGTCAGAGACTCAACAGAGAGGAGCGGTGTAAGCGACAGGGGGTAATGACCTGTCCCCCTTCTGCCAGCCTGACCACAGATAATCCCACCTCACACAAGCTTAACCCAACAGCACCTGTGTGGCTGGCACTTTGTGTTCAGGAGAACCAGGCACTGGGCTCACCAGGATCACGGGCCAGCCTCTCAGAACCACTTCCCTTACAGCCAAACAACCTCCAAACTTCTGTCAGTCATTCTGGGTCTTTCATGGGGAGTGGAACAGAGACAAAGAGTGTGTGTGTGTGTATGTGTGTGTATGTGTGTGTGTGTGTGTGTGACAGACAGACGGTAGCAGGTCCAGCTCCTGGAGTTTATGTGCCGGTTCAGTTGGGCTCCATCCCAAAGTGATGATTTTTAATGGCTTTAGAGACGCTGGGCTACCCTACTGCAGCACTGTACCCCACAGCAGCGCATTATTCAAATACGCCGTTTTTGCAGGTGCATGAGAAATTCACTGGGAAAAGGATCAGTGGAGTTTGGAAACTGGTGTAACTTTTCTCCAGTTTAAGAATGAATTTTGTCCTTCCTTCACCTGCTGGCTTCATATAAAACGACATTTCTCCTCCTCTCTGCTCAAAACCTCCTCTCTATAGAAATCCTTTCCTCCTTACTGTAGAGAACTCCTCTCTCCTCCTCTATTGAAATCCTCCTCTCCTCCCTCTTCTCCTCCCTGCTACAGTCCTCATCTCCCACACCCATCCACCCTCCTATTCCTCACATGGGACTCTGGAGTTTGTTTCCCACCACACTCAAAACTAAACTCCAAAATGCATTATTAGCTCCATTACGCCGTTTCCCACTGACCTTGCATTACTTTAAAAAAAAAAAAAAACTTATATTTTAGCCCTGGTCCTTCCGTTAAAAGAACTAACATCCATAGTATCTTCCGCACAAACTTTATTTTGTCCAGGAATTCCTCTAAAGAATCTCTTAAGAAACAGGAATAAGCTATATGGGTGCAGTAAAATTTTATATGCAGCGTATATTATGGTTATTAATGAGATCATCATCTGCTCTGCAGATATCTCTGACTGTATTACAGACACAGCGCAAACGCAGCCTGCCGGAATCTCTGAATACATGTGGCCTTCAGGAGCTGAATTCAGCATCGCCAAGCAACAGCAGTGAGAGACAGAGGGAGGGGGAGAGTTTTCACTGTCATCTTAGTTTAAAGCGAAGGTGAGCCCACTTCAAGTAAGAGATTGATGACGTCCCACTCCGCATGCACAAACTGTGAGAGAATGAGAGGGAATAACACTTGCCTTGTTATATTTTGAGGCATTTAGCATACGCTAGTTCTCCAGGGAGAGATTTATACAACAACATTTAAACATTTATACAGCTGGATGTTTACTCGAGCAGTTCAGGGTAAGTACCTCGCTCAAGGGTACAATAGCAGAGGCTCACCTGGGAGCTGGCAGCAACCTTGGAGCTGCAAGCCCAGTTCCCTGCCCATTATACTACAGTGATGCCTCTTTTTGTCGCGAGTGGTCACAAATTCCCCACTCTCCTAACTGGCCGATGCATTCTTTATTTTAGTACTGGTGAACGAATAGCCCGAGCTGATGGTTGGAGAGATTTCATATTCAGGAGCAGTGCTACGGAAGATGAAGCTATTCAGGTCCCAAATGTCCCGAAGCTAACATACTCACGGCTAGGCTAACAGAGTCACGAAGCATAGCTTCCCCACACAATTCTGCAGTTCTGTTAAGTGAACACTGTGTGGCACCAGGGCCTCACACCCCAAAGCACTCCACAGAAAACAGAGAGAGAGAAGGAGAGAGAGAGAGAATAAGTGTGTGAGAGAGGGAGAGATAGAGAATAAGTGAGGGAACAGAACAGCTAAAGAATGAAAGAGGGAGAGAGAAACAGTGAAAGAGTAATGAAAGAGAGAGAAACAGAGAGCACTAAAAAGCACAGAGGAAAAATCCTTACAAGCAGAAATGTCAATCATTTTAGGACACGGTGCACCTCAATCAAACATTTCCGGGACGGACCGATTTGACTGTTATACAATATGGCACATTGTAAATATTTAGTCTGTCTGTGCACAAAGGAACCCCAAAGCAACAATACAATCTTGTAAAAGGTGATAATAGAAAGGTTGCAGGTTCAGCACAGAGGTTTGGCACAGCCTGAGTCATGCACGGCGTGCAGTGAAAGGAAATGCTGCACCATCCAGCTGACATCTTTGAAATGCAAATCCAGCATCTAAACGCACAAACTTTGGAGGAGAATTAAAATAGCCACAGAAAATGAAAAAGAAAAAGTGGCACTTTCCTGGAGCAGTGGCCGCCACCTTCACAAATCCGTCAGGAGGAAGTTAATCTCCGGCAGGATAATGAAGCGGTATCGGTCCAGCTCACAGGGAATTAGGCAGAATTTGGGGGAAAGCTGCTGGCTGCAGTTCCTGCAGCACAGTCGGCCGTGATGCACAAACGTCTGTCTGTGTGTTGCATATTGGGTGTAGTCGAAGCCCAAAGCTGGAAGAATATCATGCAAACGCAAATGCACACACCGCAAACACACTCAGACTCACTGAAACACTCCCTCACTGGCACAAACATACAGTACCATCAACAAGCCAATCGCAATCTTTACCGAAAAACACTCTCAAATACCTAAAAACACCCTCACCAGCCCAAAAACACCTTCATCGACCCAAATTCACCGTTACACACCCATGTCATGTCTGAGCGACTAGACAGTCATGTTGTAAGATCCATACAAAACAAAATTGACGCAGGCCACAAAAATGCCATAAGTTTTGCAGTGGCGTCTGGTGAACTGGCGACAGGGGAGGCTCAAACCATCCCTTAAAAATAATGATTGGTCATGACCTGCTTTCAATCATTCATTTAAATTAAAATTTAAAATGATATTTAAATTCATTTAAATTTAAGTGTGAGAAGTTCAGAGTCATAATCACCATAATGCAGGTGAAACTGACAAACCTCCCTGCACAAGGACTTCAATTCTGCATTCTGGAGTTTCTGTAATGGTAATTTAAATGAATGATTGAAAAAAGGTTGCGACCAATCATTCATTTTAAGGGGTTGTTTTGAGCCTCTCCTATTGCCAGTTCACCAGCCGCCACTGAGTCTTTGTGTGGAAAGTGATCATCTCTCTTTCTGGGTCAACCTCATACAAGGAACAATGTGCTATTACTATTATTTGTTAAAGGATTTAAGGATGAATAAATATCATAAGTTATGTATCATTTCAAAGTACATGATGTCCACATCTTCAATCATATCATTTTTGACAGAGGAAAAACATTGTTTTTGTAATAAATCACAAATTTTCACAAAAAATGTCATCATGCGTTCGCAGTTGCATTTATAAAAAATGAATTATTTTCATGTAAAACTTCTTTTATTTCCAAAAAAACTCATAAGATATTGTGAAAAAGGAATGCGTTTTACACATTTAAGCATGAAAAAGTATGTCAATCTGTCACAGAAAATACATTGCCAGGCCAAAATAAGAGTCACACACCCTAATATTTGTTGGACCGTCTTTAGCTTTGATCACAGTGCAAATCCCTCTTGGGATTTCTTTGACAATCTTATGCAATTTTATTACATTTATTTTCGAACACACTTGCATTAATTTTTACCAGAGATCTTGTACTGATGATGGCACAGAGTCAAAACTCTCCATTAAGCCTCTCCAGCCAATCCCAAACACTTTCAACTGGCTACGATCAGGACTCTGCGGTGGCCAGTTCATGTGTGAAAATGATTCCCCAAGTTTGCTGAATCACTCTTTCACATTTCAAGCCCAATGAATCTTAGCATTGTCACCCTGGACTATGCCAGTGCTGTAAGGGATTAGAAAATCCATTGATAGGACAACTATGTCATTCAGTACATCATTCTCTGTTCTATTTTTAGAGAATACAAATTACTTTGTTTAATAATTAAAACATTTATAAATGAGAATAACTAAGATTCTACGGAAAGCGCAACAAAAGATTCAAACTGTAGGATATGGAGAAAAGTGTTGAAGGACAGGAGGGTATTATTGCTTCTTGATGTGTTTGTCACTGCGCCTGCGTGCGGTTTGTTCTTATTCATGCATTTCACCATGTGTGCGGCACACAGCCCTGCAGTCCTTTTCTTCATCATTTTGCATGTTTTCGAAAGTTCAACCCCTCGTCCACATGATAGGAGGTGGGGACAGCAGACTGTCCCCTTGCAAGGGACACATTCTGACAATGAAATACGCAATTTTTTATGAGGGTCTGCTGGCCTATAGGGCCCTGGTGAAAAATTGACAAATTGTAGAGCTTTATGGAAACTATTCATGTCCATCCCTGCCAGTAGCATAGCCAGAATCGAAAAGGGGGGGGGAAGAATCCTTTCAAAGCAGTTATTAGTCCTGACTTGTTTTCAAAAGATTTTCCTTTATTAAAACATTTTATAATTATATAATTCCTTGGCAGTTACAAACACAGTTTCTTAACGTGATCTCATGTGAGTAAATACTAGGCTAAACACACTCTAGAAAAAATAATTTACACAGAAGGCGGCCCACGCTTTACATAAGGTATCGCTTTGGGTCAGGTTTCCGACATAATCGAGTTTTCAATCAAATTAAATTAAAACGTGCAAGACATGTGAAAACATGATATGGCCACATCTCCTCCTCCATGGTGCCATCAATTTTCATAACATTTGCTACACACCATCCTCAGGCTAAGGTCCTCCAATAGTTTCTGTATTCCATTCATAAGTTTAGAGTTTAAAGATGTAGCCACAATAAAGCAATGAATTTTGGGGGCGTGGCCTCTACATAATTAGTTTTGACTCCTGAATGCAATGTCCAATCACCACAAAGCTTACATATTTACATCGATAGGATAAGAATCTGATGATTACAAAATTTGGTTGTAATTAGCCAAGATGTGGCTCTGTAGGACACAAATGTAAAATTGCCTATATCTTTTCAAACATTTCACCAGAGTGGTTTTAATTTTGCATACCATATCCCTGTATAAGGTGTGAGGTATCATTCAGGAACCAAACACAAGACCCAAAAGATCCAGCAAAGAGGTTTTTATTGAAGCTGGAGGGTGAACCCGCAGGGCAGAAGGCAACAGTACAGAGTCCACAATCCAGGGACGAAATCCAGATCGTACACAGGGCAGTAAACACAAAACTCGGGGTCAGGCAAAGCAGGTATGGTACACAGGCACAGGAGTATCAAAGGTAAAGCCAAAATCAGAATCCGGGACGTTCCAGTCAGAAGTATAACACGAAGAGTACAAGACATCAACAATCACAGCACAGGGAAAACTTTCTGACAAGAGCTGTGAGTGAAATGACTGCTTAAATACACATATGGGAAGTCACATGCTATGATAGGGAACAGGTGAGCTGGATCAGACTAATTGACAAGGGAATGAACAAGAGGAAGTTCCTAACCACATGAAATTGGCGAAAGCCAAAATGCGGACAGGGATTACACAGACAGCCTATGACAAACATACGGCTCCGGTTAGGGAGTTCTACCGTGCACAGAGTGAGAGGCAGAACAGTGATTGACCAGGTGCAGAAAATCTGCTGAAACACAGAAAAGTAAATTGAGTGAAGACAAGGGCCGGATACTAGAGCAGAGCGAGTGCTGAGAGCTCGTTAGTCAATTAGTAATGTGCAGCTATACAATCCCTAGTGCTTGTTAGTAAGTTAGTACTATAAACAATGTAAGTTTGGGTTAGTATCTTTAACAAAAATAATAAACTGTTAGTCTGGTTTGTAATTACAAAAAAGCAAGGTGAAGGAAGTAAAGAGATTGGAAGGAATGTTTGGAAACCCAGAAACCATGAAATCACCTGAAACTGTGGCACACAAGACTGGGGAATAAAACTGTCTCAGAAGACAAGACAAGACTGGGGAGACAATGTGCAGTGCAGGGTATGAGAATAACATAAACCAGAATGATAACTAAACAGTGAATATGGGCAGGAAACAGACATGGCAAGGCAAGACTGGCAAAATACAAAACATGGCATGGAATTACTCAAAAAAAACATGGCGTGGAGTCAGAGAAATAACAGAAACATGGACAGGCAAAAGCAGAATCATAACATGTGGATAAAAAAAGCAAAAAAAAAAAAACCTCCTGGATTAGCTAATCAAGCAGGAGCAGCTATTTCACAGGCATAGCAATGAGCAATCACATGAAACTTTCAGGGCCAGGTATACCATGGACATTTATGTGCCATATACGTACTAGAAATTATTTAAAAAATTTACACAAGGCGACACTTTACTCCTTCAAAATTGAAAATTGCCTCCTGTGCCTTGGACCCCATAATTACTGCTTGTGGTTACATTACCTTTTTTATTTTTGTACTGAGCAGTGACTCAGGAAGTTCACAGCTCATTTCCTCTCAATGATCTCCTTAGCAACACTAAAATTAAATATCGCTCATTACCGTAACAAAAAATATTCTAAACCATAACCCACTTCTCATCAATGTACTGCATTACAAATGTGTAGAAAATGTTAACTCAGACATGACTTAAAATGTAGAGACTCTGATGAAAATATTACAGCAACTTTTACTCTCGTATAAAGGCATCAAATTAAAAACAAAGGTAACATTTTTACGGTGAAATGAAGACCGCAAACATTGTCTTCTGTTTTTTTTTTTTAATAAAAAAATGTGGCATCTCCAATCCTACCCAAATCTGAAATGCCCAACTGGAGAACTATGTACAAGGCTTTGCTCGTATATTGTCATCTGTAACAGTAATGACAGAATTTGGTGATTTAATAACTTTTGTTTTTTTTGAAACTGTTACTATTTGCTTCATTTTACTCTTTATACGAGGGCAGGGACAAAATATTTAAAATATTTTTGACAGAATACCTCAATATCAATATTGTGCTGATATTGTGGGCATAACTGTAGGCTTTCACAAAATATTTACACAAGGCAATTTTTGATAAATAGCAATTAGAGATGTGGATAAGATGACCGAGTGGGTGCAGCGAACGGTTACATCTGTCTAATAAGTGCAGAAAACTGCATCCCTTCACCGTAATGCAGTCTTTAAAACCAGATAAAACAACAGCTGTGTCAAATCACAATATTATGATGTCCAAAATCTGTGACGATATCTTATATCATGATATCGATATTGATATATTGCCCAGCCCTTCTTCATACTAATGAATAAGTTGTTCATCTTTTGAAAAGTAATAAAGTTATTTATTCAGACTGTTGTAGGAAGGTTTCATTCTTGTTACGAGAATGAGATTTCTTTGTATAGAGTCAGCATCTCAAGAGAATGTTGATTTTTTTTCTGGCTTTTTATCATTTTTATCTTTTTTGACTGGTCTGTGAAACAAACTCCGGGAGACGCCCCGAGCCTGAACCCTACTGGAGCGAGAAAAGAGGAAGGACTGTGGACCTGCTCAACCAAAACAATGATTTTCAACTTGGAGGAAAGACATTTTCTAATTCAAACTGTGTTCTGCACAGAATCAGATAATTTATGTAGTCTATATGTTACCGTCATCCTGCCACTCAGAAACAGCAGGAAAAGTTTACAGGCAAAGCCTGCATGTCTCTCCGCAAACTCTGCAGTGGAACAAACGGCAAAAGAAGGCAAAAGCAGTAAAAGCGTTTCACTCATCAGCAAGACAACGACAGGAAGTGCTGCAGCAGTAGGACTGACCCAAACATCCAGCCACTTGCTAGTTATTTATTGGATTACACGTGCTCTCTCTTTACATGAAATAAAATAATTTAATGAATAGACTGGTCAAACACATCCTCCCCAACACAACCAGCCCTCACTTACTAAAATACCCTCTCCCCGTGCGAAAGCACAACCACCCTACCCAGACACTAACATGCAAAACAGACCTCACCTATGCAAAACAGACCTACACATTCCTAAGCACACTATTTCCTCACCCCACTTAGCTAAAAACAGTCGTGAGTTGCTTTTCAATAGTCGTTCAACACGCCCTCACTGACATTCCCTCTACACTTTTCCTTAAGGGAATCACCGCCACCAAAATGTGTCGCTCCACTTGTTTGAAAAACTGAATGAACAAGCTGAGATCGACCTGCTGAGGGAGTGAGCCAACAACAAGGGTCCCTCCAAAGGTGCATATCGCCCACAATGCATTGCAGATACGCACGCGGTGCAAGAAATTAAATCCACAATCAGGTAGCAGTCATGTATGCAAAAAAGGCTTGGTTTATTAATTCTTAATACCGAAGGGGGAGATGAATAAATTGAGCGAGGTGAATAAATAAAGCAATAAATTAATGACACTAAAACTATCACAGTTTAACTTTGCTTAATAAGCAACCAAACATTGATTTGCTCAGTAACTGAGACTAATTGGTAGAATGACTTGCCAGTTCATTTTAGCATTATTGTGCGTTGCATCAAGAAGTTATGAAGCATTTTATTGTGTACAGAAACGTTGACGTAAAATGTCCCCTCAAAGATTCTGAACTCATGCAGCTCATGAAACCGCACAGATTTCACAGAATTATTGTATGGGGCTTATTGAAATTCAAGCCTTTACTCCAAAATTGTAGTTCACTACACCTAAGATTTTTTCCTTTTAAAATGTGTTTTTCATTACCATCCTTACAATAACACATCTTTTATCTACATTTAGCCAATAGGCAATCAATTTGCCATTATTCTTTAGTTATTATAGGCTTTGTATGTGTATAGATTATTCAGCAAATAAATTGTTGATTGTTAATTAGGCAAGTAATTAAGCATGATACAGATCTCAAACACATATTTCTAAATCAGAAAGTGACGAAGGTAATTATGCTACCAAGTGCATGTACCATGTTGCAATTATCCGCAGAAGAGGCCTTCGCCATATTGAAAGGAGTCCGCAGATGTTTCTGGAAATTTGTAAACAGCAGTACAGCACAACTCATTATCAATAGCTAAAATATAACAATTCAATCTTTAATGTTCAAGAAACACATTTATGAACAGAAAAAATATAAAAATAAAAATTGGTTCATTTTAAGTTATCAAGTGGTAGCTCACACATTATTGAAGGGTGGTTAGCAGAATTCTGCTGGCTAAGTTTGCATTTTAATAAGTTTGATAGTCTGCAACTAAAGCCAAATTCTGCCATCATCCAAACTTTTTTCTATAAAATGATTTTCTTTGGTTATATCAAAATGAGTTGAGCATATATCACTAATCTTAACTGTAAGGCAAATCTTAGGATATAGTTAAAATGTGTGCCAATAAGAAGGATACAATGGAGCCATGGAAGGGGATTTTGCACATGTTTTTTATACATACATAAACTCATTTAGAAAAAATTTTACTTTCATTTGTCTTGCAGAATTATTCACAACATTAGCATTACTTTGAATGCCTGATGTGAGTCTGACACTGCACTGGTCTGGTCGAGAGTGAAGGACTGTCACTGTGATACCTACTGCATCAACAATAGATTATTCAATGGATGTGATTATTTCACACAGCTCAACCAAAAAAATCTTGTTCAACCACCAGCCCATCAACCAAACAATCGACCAGTCAACGAAATAGGAGCAACCCAGAAACACCCACGCTTAGCCAAATATGCCCTCACAAGTCCAAGCAGGCTCTCACCTACCAAAACACACCCGCAAAGGCTCTATTTTCCTGCCATTACAAACGAAAATGCATGTGGTGGTAACATTATGCACAATTTTCGCAAATGGCATATTTATCCCCTTTGGTAGCATGGTGCCCTGACATAAAAGCTTTTGCCACACAGTGGGTTGGCTCGTGCATCGGAGGGTGTGTCACTGCATACAGCTGGTGCCGTTCAATTTTCATGTCCAAGAAATTGCTTGCAATATGACTCACCCAAAACTACCTTTTAACGCAAACGCTGAGGCTCTATGATAGTTTCATGTGACTGAATTGCAGCCAATGGGGCTGTTGGCAAATAAAACAGTATTGTTCCCTTTCCATTGTTATTTTTTAAGCACCCTGTGAATAATGCCTACAAAATGGAGGTGGGGTCAAATTCAACGGGGAAGTGTGTGTGTGTGTGTGTGTGTGTGTGTGTGTGGGGGGGGGGGGGGGGCGGTATTTTTAAAAATGGGAATTTATTCTTCGTATGGGGAAAATACAGAAAAAAAATTGAATTGTCAAAATATGGCCAGATGACTCAGCCAAACTGGTCCTCACTTACCCAAACATCAGGGGTGCAGAGGGCGGGGGAGACAGGGGGACGCTGTCCGCCCACCTCTCCCTCATGAAAAAAATAAAATTAAAACTAAAAATAAAAAAATATGTGGGCGAACAGAAGAAAATAATGCCGAATAAAATGTTCAAAATATGGTTTTATTTGGGGTAAATTGCAAAAACCGAAAGAAACTGAAGCAGAGTAGTTAGTTAAAGGAGCTGTATGTCAGTTTGTGGCCAAAACTGGTAGTGCAGTCACATTTAAAATAGTGCAGAGCGCAGAATCCCCTCCTCCTCTCCCCCAGACGAGAGGCTGCCAGCTAGGTTGCCGGATCCAGCAAGAACGTCTAATACACGGAGCTACCATGGCCATCTTTCAATATCATCAATGACTTGCTCTCACAGAGTTGTGTTCAGTTCAGTTAAGTTCAAAAAAGATCGAGACTAATTACTAACTAACTTAAGAAATGGTCATATTGGTCATCTTGCTCGTCACTCTTCTGTGTGGATAGCCCACTAAAGTCCATACTGTAATATGGGTAAAGAATGAATGAGGACTCATTTTACCGATGTACTGTCTCAATTACATAAAATATTGCTGTAATGGCTGTGCTGATGTTGGAATGGTTTCCACAGCATCTCAGCATAAAGCCTGAGAAACGGACTAATAATGCCTTGCTAATGTTAGCAATAAAGAGCCTCGATTTTAATTTCTCAAACGAAATGTTACCTAGTTAATTCGATGACCCACCTGCATACGCACTAACGTATCATGAACGAACATACATAACGTTATTCAACTGTAGAGAATATTTGAAATGTCCGTGCCGACATTAAATAGAATTAAGTAAGCCAAACTTTCAATTCGGTCTTTCAATTCTTCTCCACTTTCAGCCGACTCCATCTTTCAAAGGCATGTCCAATACAGACCCTATTTTTGTTACTGACTTTGTCACGACGTGTTTCGAAATCATAATGAGGCCTTTTAGGTTTAGCAACGTCAGACATTTGTGCTCCGAAACGCTGGTATCTGCAGCTCAGTGGTAACTGGCCACCTGGATGCCGAAAGGCTACTGACTTTGTGATTGGGAGATACTGTAGGTGGGGGGCGGCGCCACGGGCCAAAACACAAAATGTCGACATAAACATCAGTTGTGGGCTGCAACTTCAGTTTTGGAATGAGGATATTCTGGCTGGATGACTCTTGTCAGTGATATAAGTATTTGAAATTAACATCATTCCTTAATGTCGGGTGATATATCAGGGCCATTTCATCAACAAACATTTCTTACATATTGCTCCTTTAAAGTTAAAGTTTGTCGTGTTGTTATTTATAAAACCTACTGGGCTCTGAGACGCATTCTGATGATGATGCGTGGAGGCTGCAGATGTGGGTGAATTCTCAATGGAAAAGCTGACTTATTACCAGTTTTGTTTTGTACCCAGACTCTATACCCGTAACCCCCCATTTATGTTATCCAGTGGTTATATTTCTCCAAACAATATTTCTATTCCATCTTATTCCTAAAAAAAAAGAGGCTACAACGGGAAAAGCAAGAAAGTTTGAACACAAAATCGAGGCGTTGAACTGGTGTTCGAAACCGTGTAAGGCAAGACAAATCATTAATCCAGTGGTTATACCGGCATCTCAAATCAAGATTATGTACGACACGTCACACGATGTCAACTAGCTCTACCCATTGCACTCGTCAATGTTTGCTTACTAGCTTACCAACCTACTTCATTCTCTACAAATTCCATAAATAAAAAAGCAAGGTCTCCATGAAGCTGGTACAGTTAGCCATCACAGCTGATGACCAGTGCACAAATTAGCTGGCTACGAGACCAATAAGACAATCCTAATGCGCTGAGGGCAGGTAATACTGTATATTCACATTGCGAGCTGGCCACAGTTGATTACCCCTTCCTCACTCTTCGGCCATCAAGCTGGCCATCTTATAATATGTTTCAATAAAATAACCTAGCGATTCCAAATATACTGAGTAACAAAAGAAACGCGAGTTAGCTATAGTTAATGTGCTCTTATGGTTACTCAGTTCGCAAAACAAAGAAAAGTTTGATGAAACGAGCGTGCCTGCGCTAGTAACAAATTTGATTTTCTATAATAATTTTGCGCAAACATATTTTCCGGTCTGTCTTTAATTAACTTGCGTTTCTTGTGTTGCTCAGTATTTATTAGCAAGATAAGAGCTAACCGACTTACGGGTCATGATACCAGATAAGCCAAGTCTATTTCTATTCGTAATATATCAATCAAAACGCATGAATATGTTTGAAGTATTTTAATATGACGTTGAATGAGGTTCTGATTTTGTGGACATTGCCTGACAGATTTTGGTGTCGGTAGACCTTGCGTGCGTGATGGCCTTTGGATATGATTTTGGATGTTTAGTTGGAGAAGGAGCACTGTTTTTGATTAAGCTAGTTTTACAAAACTAACTTTAAATGTAACATTATTCAATTAAAGTGAGAATGTGTTGTGAATTTGCAGACCCGTATGTCTAAGGCCTATGGTGATACTCAATGACCATCACTTGTTGTGGAGAGCAGCGTCGTGTGACTCTTGTTGTTTCTGCGCCTGCAGTGTTGTAATATAGGCTGAATTTTATAATGACAACGCATGAGCACATTTGCTGTCGCTGATAACTGAGCCATAGGTCCAGCAAAGAGGGTTAATGCGAAGCTTTTAAGGATCTTTGGTTCTAGTGTATATCTTGGTTTGGGCGCATTTGCGCGTGCCTTCAGTAATGTTTTTCAATGACATAAACCCGGCGTACCCTGTCAAAGTGCGTCCCCCCACTTAAAAAATCCCCACCACACCCCTGCCAAACATGCAGTCACCAGAGACATCCATTGACCCAAATACACCCTCACTGACCTAAACACCCTTTCACCAACCCCAGCATACCTACACTTACTCAAACACACCCACACTCACCCAAACATGTCCTTACGTACGCACACCAACACTTCCCCGCCATCTTAAGCACCCTCGCATTTACCCAAAAATACTCACCTGCCCGACCACACACTCACCAATCTATGTTCACCCTCCACTTACTCAAACACACTCTCACCCACATGGACAAAACATACTCTCAGCAACCCAAACACACCCTGCTATTTTCCCTGCAATCAGGCGAGACCAGTCATGTATGCGATGCAGCAGTTGTGCTTGTTTATTAACTTCTGTGCGTGACGGAGATCTCCACAGCTTTCCCTTGTAACCACCATTTCCAGAGAACACATCTGCAAAGATCTTCCGTGTGATTAATGCCATAAAAGGCGGCGACTCCTCTCCTGTTTTCCCCAGGTTTGGCCCGTTTCCCTAACCCTGTCCCTGAATGTTAAAATGAGCTCAATTAAACTCAACAATATATATACTGTAGAATTTATGAAACTTTTTCATTATAATTAAGCTCGGTAGCCTGTTCTGAAACCAGTACATAGAGCCCCGCTCTCTTTTATTTTGTTCTTACTCATTTTTAATTTTTGTTTTAATTTTTTTTTTTTTTTTTTTAATTGGAGTTAAGTGGCTCCTGGAAGCAGAGGGCCATGCACTACAGCCCCAACACAAAACATTCTGAGAAAAACTGCCCTCAGACACCCAGACACACAGCAGCGGTGCTCCATCATCACCTGCGCCCTGCCACCATCTCCTCTGGGACACGGATGACTGAAGGGCAAATCACAGTCAAACTCAGGACGTGGAGAACAGGCAGAGGGGGTCCTGCGGCCAACAGAGGTTGTGGGAACCGATAGATAAAATGTGTCTGTGTGTGTGTGTTTGTGTGTATGGGGGGGGTGTACCATAAACTGCAGAGTTTTCTTATCAGCAAGGGCTTCAGAAGGGCTCTCAATTTCTGTACAGCACACTGTTACACAGGAGGATCTGGGCCCTGTTGCCAAGAAAGTGCTGTGAGGCGAGCGATCTGATTGCCGCCTGATAAAAGTGGAAGTGCTATAGTGGTGGGGATGATATCATTTATATCCAGGTATTTAGCCAGCCAGCCAGTGCCGCTTATTCACAGTGACCTACAAACCTGTACAAAGAGGGGGAGCAGCGGATAGCAGGAGTGGCTGTATAAACCTGCAGCATAACTGCAATCAGAGGTAGAAAATATTAAATGTTTCAGCAAAAATGGGTCAAGGCAAAGAGAGGAAACCAGGCTGTGTTTACCGCCCAGAACAAAAGGCTTGATAAAGAGTCGATGTTTGCCAAAGCAACACTATTGTCCTGCCACTCGGCTGCTCTTGCAGTTTGCTGCTAGAACTACTGAGTTCAGATTGCACTGTGATAAACTTATATGAAGAAGATTATTTTATTTATTTTCTATTTAACCTTTATTAAACCAGACACTTAAATAAGTGTCATTGTGGCTGCAATACAAATGATAACCAAGTCCATTGAAACTGGAATGTGGGCAGGATCATTGATGTCACTGGTTTGGGTGTGATCCAGTGTGATCAAGCTTGGTTTTTTCTGCACTGCTTTGATTGGGCAGGAGAAAGAAAAGCTGATTGGACACCAACTGCTGTTGTGTTGAGTGCCCAATGAATAACTTTTTTAGCAACCCAGACATAAACGTTGCTGGTGGTGGCCTGCAGGTCCAAAGTTCTAAAGTCCGATTGAATTCTGCCTCTGGAAAAATGTAAGATACACTCAGTTTATAATTTTGGCACTCAAGTCACTCTTTGTCCCAGGTTAGAGTGAAACAGGCCAGCTGTATAATGCAAAGAAGAAGTCATATGTGAACACGATTCAGAAACGCCGCCGTCTTCTCTGGGCAAAAGCTCATTTAAAATGGACTGAGGCAAAATGGAAAACTGTTCTGCGTTCAGATGAATCAAAATTTGAAATTCTTTTTGGAAACTATGGACGCTGTGTCATACAGACTAAAGAGGAGAGAGACCATCCAGCTTGTAATCAGCACTCAGTTCAAAAGCCTGCATCTCTGATGGTATCGGGTTGCATAAGTGCCTATGCTGTGGGGAGCTGACACATCTGGAAAGGCAGTATCAATGCTGGAAAGTATTTAGAGGTTTGACAACAACATATGCTCCCATCCAGACAATGTCTCTTTCAGGGCAGGCCTTGTATATTGCAGCAAGACAATGCTAAGGCACATGTTACATCCATCAAACTGCATGACTTTGAGAATCCAGGTGCTGAACTGGCCTGCCTGCAGTCCACACCTGTCACCAACAGAAAACATTTGGCGCATCAAGAAACGAAAAATCTGACACAGAAGCGGTTAGAATCTTTCATCAGACAAGAGTGGGACAACATTGCTCTCACTAGGGTCACGGGGCGAGCTGGAGCCTATCCCAGCTGGCGCCATCAAATTTAAAATGAGCTAATATTTTTCATGAATGGTAAAATGTCTTACTTTCAACATCCGATATGTTGTCTATGTTCTATTGTGAATAAAATGTAGGTTCATGAGATATGCAAATCATTGTATTCTGTTTTTATGCATGTTTTAAACAACATCCCAACTTCATTGGAATTGGGGTTTGTATTTACTTCTCCTTGTTAATGAATCTGAATAGGGATTCCTACATTTGGGGAAACTGACATGATAAGTTTTACCCTGTCAGTGCAGCGTTACATTGCCATGTATGAATTAGACAAGTCTAAAACTTTTGTGAAAACAATTCTGGAGCATTCTAACTTCCAGAGGTGCCATTGGGGGTCAGCTGACACAGGGTGATGTATGACTGGCCTCTGGTCATAAGTAGAGCCACTGGGCTGTGGTTTATTGGGCCCTAAAGTCAAGAAACAGAGAAAATTATTTCCCCTTTTCTGGAAATGAAACATTTTACAACACAAGTACAACTGGTTTGAACTAAGTTTAGAGCTTTGTGTGGTGAACTATGAATTTGTTCAGAATATTAAGGATGTACAAAAATTATGAGGTAAAGGTATTACATTTGAATGCATTGGTTCAATATTTAGGGGTACTACACTTGCATGAAAAAAATTGAGTAATTTTATAAAAAATGGTATTAGGCTGCTCATCACTCTCCATCGACAACATTGACTTTCAGGGGGGGAAATTTGCTGTGGGTTTAGATAACAACGAGCTGTCCTGTGGGTGTCATAATGGTCAATTTCCCTCAACTTACTCCTTTGCCATTTCTGATTTTATAGTGCTCCTACTGATCATAGGCAAGCTTCAGGCACCGCTGGAAAAGCCAAAAGTATTTCCACAAACCGTTTATCGTGAAGATCATGCCGTCACGTCAGATAGTGAACAGAACCAATAATAAACACCACATGAAAACCAGATGAAGTGATATGAAGATGAGTCACACACAGGCAGTTTTTGTGCCAGAAATGGCTTCATAATTGGGAAGTGAATTGATGAGTCTTGAATTTCAATATCAAATGGCCAGAACGCACATTGATTTAGTCGAAAAAAATCAATAGTATATCTCACTTTATGTATGGTAAACAAGGATTTTCTTTTTTTAATAACAATGATTAAGGCTTTGCTTGGTCAACGGGAATTGATTTCCAGTCATAGCTTCGGTGGTTTAATATACCGCTGTATATTACTTGTGAGGTAAAAATACTGCGAACTATTACATAATTTTCAGATTTGCAGGTCTGTATTACCTGGCGCCTCTCTGAGACGAGCTTTTCCGGGGGACTAAAGATTGGGAAGAGTGACAAACTGAAGAAGAATAAAATGACTCAACCCCTCCAAACAAACGCCGCTCATCAGAGTGAGGTGCTAAAGAAAGGTCGGCACACCCCATGTCGGGTGTTTTTTTATTTTTTATTTACATGACCATGTCATAGCATGGATAGACCATGCAAAACCTGCAAAAAAAGTGATAACCTGTGAGGTCAACCAATTTTATTCAAATTCCTACCATAGACTAGTCTGGGCATGCTAGCATCATCTTTTTTTGGGGAGTTGCAGGACCTGTTGGGCTCAACAATGCTTTATAAATTTATTCCTACATATTTTGAAATACAGATAAATTTCAAATTTTTTTGTCTTTTTGTTTATTTCTTCCTAATGCTGGCTGCTCTGGTGGTCTGGTAGCTGCTGTCATACAAGGCCAGTCATTCTTGAACTGCTGGGTAATAGAAAGTGGCGCCACTCCTGCTAACATGGTTAAGTCCCAGACTGGCTCATTACTGCACTCTCTAGACCCAAGTGTGATAAACCTACAGTTTGAAACAAGGTGTTCAGGTCTATATTGGGTTGTTGCCAATCTGTTCATTGAGTAAATAAATAGTCAAAGACAGACTGGGCCATATAAAAGATTTACGGGATATTGGGTTATGAAATGAAAAATGCCTGGCACGCCCCTTTCCCAGGAAAACGTCCATATTTATCGTAGAACAGTCTTAGTTTTCATGTGTTGGTGTAGCAGGCCAAAGGAGGGCCCGGGTGGGGACTTGAACCTCCAGACTCCCGGGTAAGAGTCATGCGCGCTGACTACATCGCCAAAGAGCCACGCTTGTTGGCAAGGTAGCCAGGGCACGTACTTATTATGAGACACTTCCAGTGACAGGACCCTTCAACTGTCACATCGGCATTAAAATTTAATGGATAGGGCCAATGAAGATATAATAACATTGGTTGTGTTGCTTGTTTAGTGTACAGGTTTGTAGTTCCGGATACAGAATATGTGTAGCAGCACTGCAGAAACGATGAAATATTCCCCTCATTTCTGGTGCCACTACGAAGTACAGCGGCAAGATTTTTTAATTTCTGTTTATGAAAGAGCAAGTGATTGGCCACCATTTCCACCATGGTTTGTAGTTTTCTACTCCTGTTACCTCACCTTCAAGCAAAGAGGAGGGACTGATCAGTGAATCACCTGCTGGAGTTTTTGGGTGTAATGGAAACCTGCAGCCTCTTGGCTCTCCATGGCACCAGTTTGACACCCGATTTAGAGGACGACTCAAATTTACCCCTTGAAAATCCTTAAAAAATGGTCCAGTATCCATTTTTTTGGTGATTACACCTTAAAAACAAAATGGATGATGCTCATATTGTAGGTTAATTCATAACTTGGTAAGGTGCATGATTATACCAAATATCAGCAAAATCGGCTGAGCCCAGGTTATCACCCTTTGCATGATCTATCCGTGGAATGATCTTTTCATGTAAATATGGCTTCTCCTCTCAGCCAAAAGGCAGGGTTTGCGTGACAGCGCACTGCCCGCAGGATTTCATTTGCTGTAGAACACAGTGTGTTTTATTTCAATTACTGGCATGTGGCTCTTTAGGGAGGCGCAGCGGACCCACCTCCGACTCGCCCATCAGGCCTCTATTATCAGACTCTTCTCATCGACCACAGGCGTGAGGTGAGCTGGTCTCTCTAAAGGGGGGCAGCCCACAGATCAAACCCCGAGCCCCATTTTTCTGGGAAACAGAGGAGCCACATTTTATATGATTAAACTCTGTGTGGGAAAGGCTGGAGGAGGAGGGGCAGAGGTATTGGCATGAACTGAAGGACTCCGCTGTGACGCACACTGACGCCAGAGGCCCACACGGTCAGAAAAGCCTTCTGTGAGCCCGCGCACCGACAAAAGGAAGTATCAAAGGCAATACAGGTGTGCGCAGATACACATGCACTGCAGAAACGCACAGTTAAGAACAAATCCATGCGCAGATACACACGCACTGCAGAAACACACAGTGAAGAACAAATCCATGCGCAGATACACACGCACTGCAGAAACACACAGTGAAGAACAAATCCATGCGCAGATACACACGCACTGCAGAAACACACAGTGAAGAACAAATCCATGCGCAGATACACACGCACTGCAGAAACGCACAGTGAAGAACAAATCCATGCGCAGATACACACGCACTGCAGAAACACACAGTGAAGAACAAATCCATGCGCAGATACACACGCACTGCAGAAACACACAGTGAAGAACAAATCCATGCGCAGATACACACGCACTGCAGAAACGCACAGTGAAGAACAAATCCATGCGCAGATACACACGCACTGCAGAAACACACACAGTGAAGAACAAATCCATGCGCAGATACACACACACTGCAGAAACACACAGTGAAGAACAAATCCATGCGCAGATACACACGCACTGCAGAAACACACACAGTGAAGAACAAATCCATGCGCAGATACACACGCACTGCAGAAACACAGTGAAGGACAAATGCAGCAGAATGTGTGTTTTGCCAGTGGATCCTTGTAGAGCGAAGGGGGCCTGCGTCGTGTGTGAGGAAGTCCAGTGTCAGCGCATTGTATTACGGCAGATTTGCTATCACACAGGTAAATCATAAGTGATCATCTTCTGCGAATTTCCAGCGTTTTTCGCATTGTCATTCCTTACTGCCAGGCGCAATTTTGCCCTCTGGTTCAGGGCCCACTGTGTCCTGTTTATATGTCCCGTGGAGTGGTCACCACATGCTGCGGAGATGACGGTTACCGGCTCCGCTTGGAGGAGGCCATTAGCCAATCCCAGAGGCTCTGCGTGAATGAAACAGTGACCCGCTGCTTGGATGTGAAACACAGCCCCTATAATCTCAGCCTGATGGTGCCGAGCCGAATTTTCACACACACACAAACCCCCCCACCCTCACTATTCAAGCTTCCTCTGCCACAGAGGTTGCCATGGCAACACAATACAGGCTGAATAAAGATTAAAACTCAAGGCCATCGCCTTATAAATTTATACACAAGCAAAGCCCTCCAAAAGTATGTCATTTATTTCATGTATTTGGGTTCAAGAACAAAATATTAGCACAAAACGGACAGTCAGTATTTGCAGGATGGGTGACCGCGCGTGTCACACTATTTTACAAAAACTGCAGTTTTTTGTGTTTTTTTTTGTGTGTGAAAATGACTGAAGTTTAGCGCTAGCCATTTCATGGAATGACTGACATTTTTAGTCATTTCATTAAATAACTGGTTTCACAATCTAACTGTAACATACACACTGCCTGGCCAAAAAAAGTCACATGCTCAAATATTATGCCTGTGCCATCAGGGAAGGAAAAATGCACTGATGGAAAAACCCTGTGATTCATTATATATTGAGGTAGTCAGCTGACCTCAGTTTTTGGGCTCATATCGTGGCCTAACCGAGACCTGACCAACTGAAGTAACCCCAGATCATAACGCTGCCCCCGCAGACTGGTACAGTTGGCACTAGGCATGATGGGTACATCACGGCATCCACCTCTCCTCTTACCCTCATGTGCCCATCACTTATGAACAGGGTCAATCTGGACTCATCAGACCACATGACTTATTTTATTGTCCTAGACATCAATCTTTGGCTCCCCAACAAATTGAAGCCTTTTTTACCGATTAGCCTCAGGAACAAGTGGTTTTCTTATATCGTAGAGCTTTAATGCCGAAAATGATCACTAGGTAAGGCTGTACAGAAAATACCCTTAAATTAAAGCTGACACTTCTGCACTTTAATATTCACTGCTATTTCAATCCAGGGTACTTGTGGACAGAGGCGAAGCATAATTACACCACTGCCCAAGTACTGACAGAAAACAGGATAAACACGGCAGTCAGTAACACTGTGAACAGAGACACTGCATAAAATGGCTCCACTTCCTGCTAACAGCTCACATGATATCACTATAAAACACCAACAAATTAAAGCTGGCAGTTTTCCCTTTTCTTTTCTTTTTCAACTTTGCTTTTTCTCAAATTCCATGCACTAGAACCAGATCTAAAAGTATGTTTGCATCACAACCCAAATGCTAACAGACTGCGCTGCATACAGTATGTGTAGCTGCTGTAGAGGACAAGCCAAATCATTTATTTGAAAGAAATTAATCTTTCAGACACTTGTATGCTCCATGCACATTACTGCTGAATACTAAAAAACATTTTCATCCATGTTCCTGAAAAATTCAGTAATGTGAACATATATCTTGTAGCCAATATGATGCTCTGCACTTTCCCCATTAATTCAATAATTCAGTAATTGACACAGATGGACAAATATTCCCTAAGCTTGGGCAGAGGTCTCTGGGACTGCGTTCAAGATCCGGCACTGATCTTGTTTCCATTTCCAAACAACACTATTAACCTCCCTGGTTTCCCCTGCACTCCACTGCGCCACCTGGAAAGGCACCATTACATCAAACCAATTAACCGAGACTCAAACGCTAGCCAGGACATCGTGGCAAATTCACATGCAAGTGAACACAGTTCAACAGCTGTGAAATATGTTGGTTCAGGAGGACTTCTGCAACTGAATGGGCTTTCAATTCAAATATTACTAATTTTATTGATATAGAACTTTTCAGAACATGGCAAAGAACTGACTTTCCAAAACGATAAAAAGATGATAAAATAAAGTAATAGATGGAGGGTTTTACACCAACTATTCTGAAGACAATATCGCAAAGGAAAGGAGGAGAATATTGCAGAAAACCGTGAAGAACAATTGATGATCTCATAAAATGAAAACATACTCTTTCAATGATGTAAAAAAAATGCATTTTTAAAGGTGATGTTAAGCAATTAACATTTTTTTTTAAATGGATTCCACTGCTTGGGATCCATTTGAGTAAAGGATCTGTCACCTTCAGTTTTTTGCCTTGAGAGGGGATCGGTAAGGAGATCACCCTGTGGGGTCACTGCCTCCGCAACCTCGTTCAAGGAGAGATAGTAGTGTAGTTACATACTATTAAAAATTTCAAACTGATGAGTAGAACAAAAAGGGGAAATAATCAGCTTTCAAGCTTGTGTAAGCATGTCTGCTAAGAAATTAAATATAATCTACGAACACAATAGGCCCCAAAAAGGAGTCATTGAGCAGAAAAGTGGACATTAGCAGTCCTTGGCAGAACAAGGTATTTGATTAGAATACAAAAGAAAATGTAACTACCATTTATTCCCAGACTGAAATGTCAATTTAAATCAGATTCACCAGCTTCGTCTTCTTTATCAAATATTGGCTCGCAAGATGAACACTGTCTTTCCACACTGACATTTAAACTCCATCTACACTTTAAATTTTATGAGTTTTAATAGCTTTTCGGATTGGTGTCAACTCTCTACACAAAGAGCTTCAGAATAATGTGATAAGCTCTGTCACAAATGAAGACATTTAGGAAAGACTTCGGCGAGGACTGTCTGGGTAGAAAAAACTCATCAACTTATGCCAAACAGACTTATTAGTACGGAGTTCATCATCTGATGTACTTTTGTAAGTTTTTGTGCACCATTAAAGCACATGCTTTTTGTCTTTAAGGGAATCATGGCTCCGAGCACGCAGATATTCTCCTAGCCTGTGCCGCTAACACAATTAACACGTGTGCCATACATCAACATGGAACATCACTAAGGCTGCAACCGAATTCACTTAAATAGGCAACCTTTTTTCTTTCCTCTCCTCTATTCCTATACCTCACAAGAAAATTTTATCTTTCCTTTCTTTCAAGGTTGGTCCTGTGTTTCCTTGCAGAAAGGAAGCAACTGAGGAGCTCGTTGCCTCTATTCCTTCAAGAAAGAAAACTAGTCGGCACTCTTTGTCCTGGCTACTGGCTTAAATATTTCTAGTTCATGTCCGTTTGCGAGGAAGGTGTCAAAACCCTCTTCTGAATGCCTTTTGTCTCTCTTCTAATTCAGCAACCTGCGTTTCTATTAGAAATATGTATTTCTTTGATTGGTTTACATCTTGAGCATTTGCCACTCCTCCAGCAGGTTATTGGTTATCTCCTGATGATCATGTGACATGCATTTAAGCCCCCAGCTTTCAAGCTGCTGGAGTGTATTTTGCCTTTTGTGCTAACAGCCAGTCTGTATTCCCAGCAGAAACTCTTTGTTCTTATTAAGTATAATGTTTACAGCAATGACAGCTATTTCAGGGAGCTTTCCTCTTACCTCTTTTAACTCAAACATGCTGCCAAGCCTAGGGTCCAGGACTGGGACTGTGTCTAAATTAACCCAGCTCAAGTCAGTTTGTCAGTCCAGTTTAATAGGAACAAGCTCCCATGCCTAATCAGAACAGTTGGGACCAAGTTCTTGTTAGCCCTGTCCAAGTCTGTTCCTCTGATCAGCTCCTCAGGAACAAGCTCACAATCCTTTTACAGTCATCAGGATTGGAACCCGTGCGACAGTTCGGTGCTTCCGAAGTACGCACTCCACCTGGCTGCCACCCGGAAGGCACTGGCCTGTGACTGATCAGCTTCACCCACAGCATCTGAACTGATCTGTGCTGACGTCTTCTTCAGGGGTTCCGTCCCCAAATTACTGTATAAGCTGTATATAAAACTACCCATTGGATCACACACTCCCTCCGCACCTGATTCCTGGTCTGGAAAATAACAGTAGGATCCTCACTGGTTAGAGAGTTTGGATGCAGCCCAAATATCTGACATTCCTTTCCCACAAAATAAACAATGCAAGGAGTGCAGATAATGACTCAGTATTATACCACATCTCTTAAGACTGGAGTTCATCTTTCAATTCACTGTACTCAGTCGAACTCCATGGGCCATTATTCTGCGCATAATTCAACATGTAAATTTGTGCTGGAAAGAGTTATAGAATATTCAATATATCTTCTAAGTATACTACTGATGTTGGGACCAACAGTCAAACTGCTTTTATGCAAAACGAAGCAGCACTATAAATGTTATGGATGGACATCAATAAACAAATCAGGAAGGCTTTAAAATGCTAGTCCTTCATTAAACACATTTTTACAAATGAAATCCTTTGATGTATCAATCATATGAAAACCAGGAAAAGTATGATCAAAGTGCAGCGCAATGCTTTTTTACAGCACAAATACTAAAATGAAAAGCATTGCGTTTGTGCCCTTGAAAGAACCTGGAAATGAACAGAAAAGATCCTTTGTAATTAAGTCAGAAGAAAGCTGATACTTTTCCTTTATAGCAGCATTTGACTTTTGTGTTTAAAATATCATGAATATTGAATGTATAACCAGTTTGTCCACCAAACCAAAGCACAATACTTAAAAACATAACAAATATGACCAAAATACAACCTCCTGACCTCTAACTTGCCTCTCTATGGTTTCTCAATCACCTCGATGCACTCCAAGGTCTCACTCAAAGGACATCGAGTCCAGCAGGAGGAATATAATCTTTCAAAAAGATTTTTGATAAATGACATTAATTCACTTAAGTGCTTTGTCGCTGCAGCAAAACCACAGTTATGTGATTCCCAAGGGTTTTTACAGGCTCCATCTGGTTCACCCATTTCTCTGGCAGGCTTTATCTGCATAAACTAAACACACATGTTTGGCACATAAGCACACAAAGAAGAATTTGTGACAGATGGGTCTTTCCATGAAAAATCAATCAGTATCTCCCACCTGACCTCCAGAGAATCAGCAGATTTTTTTTGTTGCAACAACTTATGTATTTTTAACTCTTTTGCAAGCATCAGCCTGAAGGTGGGTTGTGTTAATATATCCTGAAATACCGTGCTACGTTGAAGAAATATATATTGCTCAAAAGTTTAAGGACTCAGCATTATAACTGCGTAAGCCGTTTTATGATGTGAACATGATAGCGAAAATAATATTAAAAATTGTGCCATAACAACGTCAGCGCCTGACTATGCAGTCCCATAGGTTCTCTCATAAAGCATTGGCATGATTTGTCAAAATATGTGGAAAATGATGTTCTTTCCTTAGTAGTGGTTCAGAGATGAAAAAATGAAAAAAACCTCTAGCTCAAGTTTTTAAACTGCAAAAATAGCGAGCTTGGACAAACATCTCGATAAATCGATTTAGTTGCCAATCATCATAGTGAAGTTCACTATAATTAGCATTTCTACTCATGTTGCGGTGCTGCAGATTGCATTGCAGCCCGTGAAGAACAAAACAAATGCACCCACTGGCCATCATGTGCTGATCAAACTGAACAGTAAGTGTTTTAGCTTATCAGCCACTCCACTGTAAAAAGAAAGTCTAATTCTTTCAGATTACACAGACAGCCAGTGGTCTGAAATGTCCAAAGGAGGGATGCGAATGGTGGCCAAGGGATTCATTTTTATAAGTAGGAATTGTTTCAATGGTTTTTGACAGGGGGGAGATTTTGTCAATGAAGCGAAGGAGTTTTGAAAGCAACTCAATGACGCGTATACAATCACACACAAGTATAAGGAATTTGAAGGTATATTGGAGTGAAAATTTGGCTCCATATCGGGCAAAAAACCCCTGAAATAAGTAAGTTTTGAAACTACTGAAAAAGCGAAGGCGATCATGGGTAGGAATGCAAACAATTTGGACTCTTAATAATAGTTTGCTGGAATATGCATAAACATAACCAAGAAAAATAATCTTTAAAATAATCATTTTTGGTTACAGGACCATAATATTTGAACCAGCAGTTGTTCAGACATCTGGCTGTGGCTGTTTTATTTTTAAAAGCTGATGAGGCTTGGTCTCAGCACTACAGGGGCAGAAGAAAGCAAAAATAGCCTACTTAACTGTCAGACAAAAACTTACATTTCCAGAGTTGTTACTGCGTTTGAGTAATATTCTCAGCAATTCTGACAATTTGAGAGCAATCTACGGAGTGTTTCATTTTAAACAAGATCATGATTATGACTAGTCAAAGTGGTTCCAGAGTATAAAGCAGTTTAGTTGGGAGGACTGCACTTGGGTAAACGAAGCCTGGCAAAATTTTACTGTCAAACGATGAATATTTACAGACCCTCAAATTACGGGTGGTTGTAGGGGTGGGTTGAAATTGGATCTTCTTAATTTATGTTGCTTTTTTACAGCATTTTTGAACCCTCATAAATTCAGTTATAGGTACATAAGTACATGACAGAGCCATCTGAAATTTTCAAAGATGAAAAACACATTTGAGCAATTTTAAATCTACGTCAGTTATCACAATCTGAAGCCAATATTTCATTTTTGTTCAGAATGATTATTTTTTCACAGCCAAGTTTGAGCATCAATGTACGGAAGCGTATCGCTGCCACGCTAAAAAGGGCTCAGAATCATGTGATTATGTGAAAGTTTCACGTTTTTACAAGATAATTTTCACGTTATTTCGTGATAATAAGGCGCAGTATCACAAAATTACGTGAAAAGTTTCACGTTTTTGCAGGACAATTTTCACAATATCTCGTGATAACGAAACGAACGAGAGGCATAGGCACTATGGCTCCTTTGCACGATTAACTGTACCTTAAGCTTGGTTTGAGACATGGCGAGATCCTAAACTTCTTGAGCGCAGTGGATGATATTAATATCAGTATGCGTACTTTGAGGAGGATTTTGAAATGCATGGGGTTGTACCGAGGGAAGAACGAATCCGACCCTATTGAGGTAGCGTCGTTCCTCATTGATCCACTGGAGGGTCAAGGAACGCTCTATGGGTACAAGCTCCACCATCTCAGCTGCATCCAAGCTGGCAGGGTTGCCAACTCTATTAGACAAATAAGCGACCGCAGCTTCAAAAACAAGCCCAAAACAAGCGCAAATATAAATTAGACGATACTAAGAAGGTGTAGACCTAGGGTGGAATGTCTTTCGGTTTGTTGAGCGGGGGGCGATGACAGATGGCGGGTTCCCTCACATTGCTCGTGAGGCTGCGAGCAGACAGAGTTGAATGTTGAATAAATGAATCAGGGGCAAACAGCAACCATAAATGTATTACAATCAGGCCGCTTGTTATACTTCTCTAACAAGCAACCATATTTTTAAAAACTAGCCCAAAAAAACCAAAACCCGCGACAATGTTTACAAGCGACTTCAGGAAAAAAAGAAGCCCAAAGCCGCGTTTCGGACTTGGCGGCTCTGGCTGGATATGTCGTCACCCAAAGTACGGTGAACATGCCAGTTCAGGTGGAGACGCATGACATGTGACAGACAATAGTCGAGAACATGTTATCACGAAATAACATGATAATTTAATGTAAAAACTTGAAACCTTTTACGTAATTACGCGATACATTTTTTTTTTTTTTTAGCGTGGCAGCAATACGCTTCCATATCAATGTAATAGAATATATCAAGGTTTCATTGACAAAACTGAAGCAGTTTAAAGTCTTTGACACAGAGTAAAAGAGACAAGCACTGGCACCATGAATGCATTTTCTATTTTCTGATAATTCTCAGAATAAAACTTTAAGAAGTGCATTTTGGGTAAAACGTCAGGGGTCATATCACAATATGGGATAGATGGTTGGTCACAGCAAGTTATGGTTCATGAAAGTTGTCACGTTTGTCTACATTTTATAACCTGGCTCATCTTCTATACATGTTTTCTTCTGTTTCAAAACAATTTCCTAATAAAGGCATATTTTAACACTCGAAAAATATACATTTTGAGATTCTATTGTTATGGCCCCAATTTGTTATTACAATCTACAACACAACAGCAACAGCAAGGGATGACAGACAGAATTTTAAAAACTCTTAACACATTTAATTTTTAAACAAAGACAAAGACTAATAATAACTAACTAACTGACCAAGATTGATTAGTAAAAAAAAACAGAAATATTTACAGTCCCTTTGTTTGTTGGGGTGGCTTGGTGATGTCCTGGGTAAGGAAAATGCTCAAACACAGGCAAAAATCCACAAAAGAAACTTCACAGGTCTTGAACAGAAATGACAGGTCTGGTCGCATGTATCCTTCTTCTTGCAATTTCTCCTACTACTTTACTGTCTCAATTCTTTTCCTTATATACTCTTTTGCAGACCCCACCCACATTTAGACCTTTTTTTTTTAATTTCGGGGACTTGCCCCTGACATGTCCAGGACATGTCTAAACATAGCTCCAGTCTGAGCTGAATAAAAAAAAAGGTAAATACTGCCATCCAGTGGCCTATATTCACATTACACCTCCATTCCAAAAGGGAAAAATTTTGACTCATAAAGGCAAAAATTTTTCTTTTCAATACAAAATGGTTAAGTGAACACTTGTCTATATATACATGTCATACAATATTCAAATAAACACATGATATATATATACACATTCAAACACGGGATAAGCAATCAGCAATTACATTGTCTGTACCCTTCACATGCTTAATTTCCAAGTCAAACTCCTGTAAAATCAAACTCCAATTCAACAATCTCCGATTCTTGTTTTTCATCTTACTCAAAAACATGAACAGATTGTGGTCAGTGTACACAATCATTGGCTTTTGTCCTGTACAAACATAAACCTCAAAGTGTTGTAAAGAAAGGACCAGAGCCAACAGTTCCTTCTCTATTGTGGAATAGTTCCTTTGGTGGCGATTGAACTTCCTGAAGAAGTATGCCACGGGATGCTCAATGTCATCAGAGTCACTTCTCTGTAGGAGCACAGATCCACAAGCTTGGTCGCTAGCATCGACCGCAATGGAGAACGGTTTGTTGAAGTCAGGAGATTTGAGCACGGGGAAGTGACACAGCAGAGACTTCAGGTGATCGAAGGCTCTCTGGCATGCATCATCCCAGGTGAACTTTACGCCTTTCTTCAGTTGGTTAGTTAGACTGAGAGCAATCTCAGCAAAGTTCTTGCAGAACTTGCGGTAGTACCCGATCATTCCAAGGAAGCGGCGCAAAGCTTTTTTGTTGTCAGGAACTGGAAAGTCCATGATGGCTTGGACTTTAGCATTTATGGGTGCCACCTTACCCTGGCCTATGACGTAGCCAAGATAGGTGACAGTAGCACAACCAAAGTCACTCTTGTTCAGGTTAACAGTCAGGTTAGCCTGGGTTAGGTGCTGGAACAACGTCTCTACATCTTTTAGATGTTCTTCTCAGGAGTCACTCCATGTGATCAGGTCGTCGATGTACGCACCCGTGTGTGGCAATCCAGCGATTGTAGACTGTATCATCCTTTGGAATGTGGCTGGGGCATTTTTCATGCCAAAGGGTAGGACTTCCTACTGGTACAATCCAGATGGTGTGGCAAAAGCAGAGATGCTCTTGGCCCTCTCAGTTAAAGGCACACACCAATAACCCTTCAATAAATCAATCTTGGTCAGAAACTTTGCTTGCCCTACTCTATCAATACAATCATCAATCCTAGGTATTGGAAACACATCAGTTCTAGTTACAGCATTGACTTTGCGATAATCTGTACAGAATCTAGTACTTCCATCAGGTTTTGGAACTAGCACACAGGGTGAACTCCAATCTGAGTTGGAGGGTCTGATAATATCATGTTCTAACATGTACTCAACCTCTTTCTCAGCAATCTTTCTCTTTTCAGGATTCATCCGGTATGGATGCTGTTTTATTGGTTTGGCATCACCAACATCTACATCATGAGAGGCTATAGAAACTCTCTTTGGAACATCAGGAAAAAGATCCTCATATTTCTTGATCAACCTCTCAAACTGATCTCTCTGTGAGAGTTCTAAGTGCTGGAGTTTTACATCAAGATTTTGCAACACTTCAGAATTCGACAATTTACATGAAAGAACTTCAGCTTTAATTCTAGGTTCATCATCTTGAAACTCCTCCTCATCTTCACACGTTTCGACCATTGGAGAATCTGAAATGACAGCTGCAACCCTAGCATTTCTGTCATGATAAGGCTTGAGCATGTTAATATGACACAATTGTTTTGGTTTTCTCCTATCTGGAGTCTTCACAATGTAATTGAGATCATTGAGTTTTGTCAAAATTTCATAAGGACCATGAAATCTTGCCGGCAATGGATTGGACTGCAAGGGAAACAACACAAGGACCTTATCTCCTGGTTTAAACTCACGGCTTCTAACCTTATGATCATACCAAGTTTTCATTTTTCCCTGACTTGATTTCAAGTTCTCTTTGGCAAGGTCACAAGCTGCACGCAATCTTTCCTTGAACTTGCTAACATAGTCTAACAGACTGATATGCGGCTCTTTCTCTTGCCATTGTTCACTCAATAATAGCAAAGGTCCTCTCACTTCATGACCAAACACTAGCTCAAATGGACTGAATCCAGTAGACTCCTGCACTGCTTCTCTAGCTGCAAACAACAGCAAATGAACCCCTTCATCCCAGTCTTTCTCATGGTCATAACAATAAGTCCTCATCATTGTCTTGAGAGTGGAATGAAACCGATCTAAGGCACCCTGACTTTCTGGATGATAGGCACTAGAAAGAATCTGCTTTGCACCTAGTTCATACACAACCTGCTGAAACAATCCTGAAGAGAAATTGCTACCTTAGTCTGACTGAATTTCCCTGGGAAGATCAAACAACGTGAAGAACTTTATCAAAGCCTTTGAGATTGCAGTTGCCTTGATGTTACGTAGAGGTATGGCTTCGGGGAATCTGGTAGATGCACACATGATTGTCTACAAGTACTGATTTCCAGATCTAGTCTTGGGTAATGGACCAACACAATCAACAATGACCTTAGAGAATGGCTCCCCAAATGCTGGGATAGGCTGCAATGGAGCTACAGGTGGGTCTAACTGGTTTTTTCCAACTACCTGACAAGTGTGACAGGTTTTGCAAAAGTTGGAAACGTCTTTCCGAAGCCCAGGCCAAAAGAAGTGTTTCGTGATCTTATCAAAAGTCTTGTTAACACCAAGATGACCTCCTAAAGGTAAACTATGAGCCATTGTTAAGATCTCATTCCTGTAGACCTTCTGAACAACAATTTGCCTGACCACTGCCCAATCTGCATTGGCAGGGATATCAGGAGGGCGCCACTTCCGCATCAACACACCATCCTTGAGATAATACCCAACTGGAACTGCGTCTATTTCTTTATCAGGAAGGGCTCTCCTCTTTAGTACACAAATTTCAGGATCATTAGTTTGCTCCTCAATCAACCGCTTTCTGGACAGAGACAAGTCTCCAGACACATCAGAATCACCAGACCCATCCAGCTGGCTGAATAGAGAACTGATAAAAGTATCTGATAAGTCCTCAAACGGAGAAACCATAGTAGGCCAATCAGAGTCATGAGGCAAACCACCTGAGTCCTGACTATTCAATGTGCTGGGCGGCACCACAACATCATCTTCTTTAGCCTTCTTGGCCATAGCACGAGTCACTGCGCAAGAAGGATACAGAGATGGGTCCTCATCCCCATCTTCAGTGCTCGGCTGTGAAGTAAGATGTACAGGGGGAACTACTTTGCCCCCAGCTAGGTCATTGCCTAGCAACAGAGAAACACCCTTTATAGGTAGACTTGACATAAGTCCTACCTTTACCTGTCCTGTAACTAAATCTGACTTCAAGAATATAGAGCGCAGGGGTACAGATACAGTCCTCCCTTCAATACCTTGTACAAGTATGAAATCCCCTGAAGCGGTCTCATCACGTAACTCCAAGGAGTCCATCAACAAGAGTGACTGAGAAGCTCCGGTATCCCTTAGGATATATATGGGGACAGGAGTAGTATGCTCATTCAGAGCCACAAATCCCTCTGACACAAATGGAAGAAATTCCTCCCTCACAAAGTCAGCTGTATCAGGCTTTTTAGCCCCACAAGAAGCAGGTAATTTAGCATATCGGTTATCTACTACAGGGGTTTCTAACCTTGTTTTCACAAAGGCATTTGGTTTGGTATCCTTGTCTTTTTCTTTCTTAGCTTTAAGGATCCAACAGTTAGTTGTAACATGACCAGATTTCTTGCAATAACTGCAAACTAGACCACTTTGTCACTGTCAGCTTTCACACTTTGATCAGACCTGTTACTGGATTTCTGAGCACCATCACCAGATTTGTCTTTGTCTTTGGGTGAGGAATCTTGGGTATCACCGTAACCCTTTTTCTGAAATTGGGACCATCTATTGTTACTGCTAGACTGAAATTTGGACTTATGTGTGAGAACATATTCATCTGCAAATTTGGCAGCTGATTGCAAATTCAGTGCTTGCTTCTCATTAAGGTAGGTCTTAACATCATCCTTAACACAGTTCTTGAATTCTTCAACTAACACCATCTCTTTTAGTGAGTTGAAATCATCCTTGACCTCCATAGAAGTACACCAGCGCTCAAAGCAGACCTGCTTCTCATTAGCAAATTCCACATAAGTCTGATTTTCAGATTTCTTCAAACCTCTGAATTTCTGTCGGTAAGCCTCTGGAACCAACTCATAAGCTCTCATAATAACCTTTTTGACAACCTCATAATCAGAGGAATCATCTGCAGACAAAGCCGAAAAGGCTTGTTGAGCTTTACCCTTGAGGACAGTTTGCAACATCAGAGGCCAGTGTTCCTTTGGCCACTGGCAACTCTTTGCTACCTTTTCAAAACACTGGAAATAGTTGTCTACGTCCTTTTCTGAAAATGGAGGCACCAGTTTTACCTCCTGACTGGCACAAAATTTATTTTTAGTTTCAATTTTAATTTTTAGTTTCTCCATTTGGAGTCTTTCTTCTGTATCCAACTTCTCTAATTCAAAATCTCTCTGTCTCTGTCTCTCTCTTTCTGCTCTTTCCTCTTTCTCTCTCTCTCAAATTCTCTTTGTTTTTCTTTTTCCTCCCTTTCTTTCTCTTTTCCCTCCCTTTCTTTTTCTCTTTCCTCCCTTTCAATCTCTAGCATTTTTAATTTAAGTTCCATTTCTATATTTGGATTTTCCATTGGAAACTGTTCCAGATCTCCTGGTGCAAACACATTTTCATCAATGTAATATTCAACTATCTCTCTAGCCAGTCTTGCTTTTCGCATGGCTGGTTTTACCTCTGTCAGCTCCAAATGTCTGCATATTTCCAACAGTTCGGTCTTTTTAAAAGACTTCAAAACCCCTACGGTTGGTGATGCCAAGAAATCATCCATTGCTGTTGTCAATATAATTATATAGGAAAATTCACAAAAACAATTTTACAATCTGAAATGTTAGATTTTTAATAAATGACTCACAAAATGGTCTATCCCGGACCTTGAGCCCCCAATTTGTTATGGCCCCAATTTGTTATTACAATCTACAACACAACAGCAACAGCAAGGGATGACAGACACAATTTTAAAAACTTAAACACATTTAATTTTTAAACAAAGACAAAGACTAATAACAACTAACTAACTGACCAAGATTGATTAGTAAAAAAAAACAGAAATATTAACAGTCCCTTTGTTTGTTGGGGTGGCTTGGTGATGTCCTGGGTAAGGAAAATGCTCAAACACAGGCAAAAATCCACAAAAGAAACTTCACAGGTCTTGAACAGAAATGACAGGTCTGGTCGCATGTATCCTTCTTCTTGCAATTTCTCCTACTACTTTACTGTCTCAATTCTTTTCCTTATATACTCTTTTGCAGACCCCACCCACATTTAGACCTTTTTTTTTTTAATTTCGGGGACTTGCCCCAGACATGTCCAGGACATGTCTAAACATAGCTCCAGTCTGAGCTGAATAAAAAAAAAGGTAAATACTGCCATCCAGTGGCCTATATTCACATTACAATATTGACTCAACAAATTAAAATCATGATAATGTTGGGTGAGAACTAGCCAAGTATTCACAAGGTCCAGTGTCAAACTCTGGGTAAAAATGAGATCGTTCATATTCTATAACTTATTTTGACCAACCAACTATCCAGCATGGTGATTTCACCCTTAAAAGTTGGCACAAAATGTACCCTTGAAAGTTTACTCTGCTGTCATTTATCAGAAAAAATAACACATCTAGGGTACCTATACTTGTTTCTAAAACTATGTGTCATAGTCAAATTACATCATTACAATGTCTATATAAAGCATGAGAAATGCCAAATTTGTTTGTATAAAAAACAAGATTTTGGCTTTAGATTCTGACACCTGAAGCAGATGTAAAATTGCTTTGGTAGCAGTTTTTAACAAATGTGTCTTCTATCATGAAAAATTTTGTGTACCTACTTCTAGTACTTATGAAATACCGAGGGCTCAAAAATTCTGGAAAAGAAAATAAACGCAAATTAAAAACCACAAAATTTCGACCCACCACAATGTCCTTCCAGGGCCTGTAACTCGGAAAATACTTGTTGCATGAAGGCAAAATTTTGCATGCCTTTCATTACACTAAAATCATTGTTAAAAAAAATCAGCTGATTCTGAGGGGAGTCAAATGGCAACTTCCTTAGAATTGGTTAATTTTATATGGAATTTTCCAGATTCTAATTAAACAGCACGACTGGTTTCATCCTGGTGTATAGGCCTAATGGCACCTGCCCACCTCAGCACTGTCCAATTACCATATCCCACACTCAAAGCTGCTCGAACCTGAGTGCCCAATCCCCTGGGAACCAACTCAACCATCTCATACTCCAAACCCCACACACCCTAAACCCTAACCCCCAGCTGAACCATCACGTTTTGCTCCAACCATAACAAACTCATTTTGTCAATGAGGTTTGAATGAGAAACACTTAATTATTCTAAATTACAGACTTTGCATTCTGTTGAAGCAGGATTTATCATCTTAAAGGCCACATTCTGTTAGAAATTATCCCCCAAACAAAAAAGAAGAAAACATCCAACATTGTCATTCAAGGAATTTAAATTGGTCAGAGAAAAGTGCCCTTTCATTCTCAGAGCTGTGTGACAGGTGATTCCCATTAATATATGTTTATTTTTAATCGATTCAGTTACAAGCTGACAAAGTGAGAACAGTTGGGTCCCATTTACAGGGTGTTTTGAAACCTGAAAGCACCTGTATAAAATGAATGGTATTTACTGACAAGAAATGGCAAGAGTCCAAACTTGCAAGGTGTCAAAATAAGTTAAAGCGCACAATTATGGCGGAACATAAACACATTCTGAACAAGCTTCATTCATCAAGAGATCGGCCTTGACAAAAACAGCGTACACAGTAGGTCCTCAGAAATACATCTGAGACCCAACATTATGACCTAAACCCTAACATCTAACCCATAACTGTAATTCCCAATTTCCAACGCCTAAGCCCTCAGCCATAATCATTAAAATCTAACCATAATACCATTAACAAAACAAATACACACTTAATACAAGCCTGCATTACAGAACAGTCTCCCCTCATTAAGCAAAAAGCGGATTTGGTATGCAGGCTAACTATCAACCTTCCCTGGTTATTTTTGACCTGCTTGCTTCGTCGTTCCCATGGATACCAGAGTGAAATCAGACCAATCTGTGAGATAAAGAAGTGAGAATACTGCCCTCCAAGAACACAGAGTTCTGCAGCCCAGAGAGGGAACCTGCATGACGGGTAATGACTGAAAATATATGGAGAGACACATGGAGACCTCACCGAGCCAGCCAGGGAACAGCCTCTCATAACATATGCTATGGGAAGATGAGAGGTGGGTGGGTATGAGGTGACGCTCAGTGGAGTGCTTCTGTACAGAGCCGTCACAACTGCCTCTCTATCTGCCGGTCATTATTAAGAGCATTTACCTTCCTCTGCTCTACGTTAGGATCAGATTCTTTCGAAGAGAGGTGCACCACCAACAGCAGTATGGCATTTCATCACCAGGGGGCGGTGCAGAAACCCCAATAGACGAGTAGCATAAATTGGGGCCATTGGCATTTTTATCATAAAACCAGCCTGGTGAGACTTTTTTTTTTTTAAGTTAGAGAACAGTACATATCATCCAACAACAAATGCTTTTCAGTGGACTTGGATTAATGAAGCCTAGAACCGTTTTGTCGAAACAACATTTATTCATGGGCAGTATCTCTAATCTACAAAGTACAACGTAAAACTGAAATGCAGTTGGATGATGCAGCAAGACAGTGATTCAAAGCACGCAAGCAAGTCCATCTCTTAATGGCTGAAAAGAAACAAAATGAGGCTTTGGAGGGGTCTGGTCATAATCCTGACTTGAATTCAATTGAGATGCTGTGGCATGACCTTAAACGACCGAATTATTCTCAAAAACCCCCAAATGTGCCTCAGTTAAAACAATTCTACAACGAGGAGTGGGCCATAATTCCTCTAGAGTAATACAAAATATTTTTAAAAAAGGTTTGATTGGAGTTATTGCCACCAAGGGTGGCACAACCACTTATTAAGTTTAGGTGATATGGATTTTGATAACTCTTTACCTTCAATAGAAGAAACGATCATTTAAAAGCAGCATCTTATGTTTATTTGTTGAATGAGCTGACTATTGACTAATAAGCTAAAATAAAACCTGGGAAGGGGGCAACTTATAGCACCATTTTCAGAAAATCAAAAAACCATCCGTTATTTTGAAAAAACATACATCTGCAGCAGACGCCTTTATTGCCAATTTCTATCGAACAGTTCGCAGCGACTTGGTGCCAAAACTGCAATCAAACATAATTTTTTGATGGTTCCTTTTCTGCCACCTTTCTGCATATCCAATGAATTAATAAAAAAAAAGAATTCATTAATAAAAAAGATAAATGGCCATAATGTGTCTACTTACCAATATTCTCAAGATGAGCAAAAATATTAGGCAAACAACAAGATCAACTTTATTTTTACAAAAATACTTCCAGGTCAGACTGGCTTCATGATGCAATGTCATTCCTCTGACAACTCTGCAAAATTATTCAGTATTATTAAGTCTGCAAAGCAATATCGTACTTCTGTCGCTGTTTGCTCTGTAGATGCTGAAAAAAGCCTTTGACAAGGTTGAAGAGCCATTTCTATTGAAAATTTTTAGATTTTTTATATGGTTTTGGTTTTAATTTTCAACCGTTATTACACGTTTCATCCAGATCTGAAAGTGATAGAATACTCTGCAAAGGTATATATTTATCTTCAAAGAACTATATCTCTAATATCAGAGAAACCAAACATAACTAAAAAATTTTTTTTTTAAATAAATGCGAAGCTGTCAAACATTGAGAATGCATGGGATCTGTAGCAAACTGTACATCGCTGCCATAGTGAAAGGTTGGAAGCGGGTTCGCCAATCAAAAGCATTTCCCGTGTCACATGTTTTTTCCTTGTGACGTTTGAGTGACCCAGTCCAGTCGAGTTTACGATGGTGGACTGTATGCGTTTCCTCTTCAATCGCCTCACTGTCACTATCCTCAAAATTTGTTCGTTAAGGTTCAAACTGGTATCCCTGCAAACCTCCATCACGTGTAATTTCCTCGTCTGAACTTGTAACCCTGTCATCATCTTCTCTGTTCGACATGCTGGACGAGTTAGAACGCAGTGTGCACGTCCAGCATCGTTTTCTGTTTTCAGACATTGAAGAGCTGCTGGGTCAATCTGACGTCACGTTTCAGATTGAGCCCAGTCAAAATGGCGCAGATCATGAGGGATGGAGCATCAACTTCAAATTGCCTTTTACTCTCTCAGAGAATTTTTTATTTATTGGTTTTTTATTTTGCGATGAATGTACACAGATTGGATAATTCTTTCGATAGATATACACAGCATGGCAGAGTTTACTATCGCTTTAAAGTATCCATAAAAACTAATGACCAAATCTCAAGACTATTTACCCAACACCAATGAACAAAGCAATTATGTCCAGCACGAGCACAATTATTAGATCTTATAATCACACAATGTAACATTACATGAGTAGCGATAACAGGTCATTCAGCCCAACAAGGCTCGCCACTCCTAACAAGTCACACACTCAAGGACTAGATACACTATATTAATCCTGCCTGCCTTTGTGATACAGCCGAGCGAACAATTCCACACTGTGATGCTTTTTCAGGCAAAGTTCATTCCTAATATCATTTGAGTTTCATTCCTATCTTTATTCAAGAGTGTGGTATTTCAACTTGAGAGCGGACATCGATTTCATGCGTAGATTTTGTAAAGTTTTTTCCCCAAAATCCTCCTCTCACACTCAAACATCCCTTGCAAGAGCTTGGATTTGCACTGCTTCAACTCAAACTGTGTACTTACACTTAGATCTGTTCCTGCTTGGACAGATTTCCTGCACATGACCTACTGCTGCTTACACAGATTTTTTTACATGTGAAAGTCAGCCGTTTCTCTTCATGGTAAAACTGCCTCTGTGTGCTCAGCATATTTCTGCTTGTGCTTGGATTTATGTGACACATATCTGTCAAAAATCACAAACTAATGGAATGACAGGTTTCATATTGACCAATGAAATTGTCTCTACTTTGTTGCAGGTCCGTTAGTTTTACAGCTTACTCAGTTATTAAAGGTGAGTTATGATGCTATTTTTCCAAGTTTATATTTTGGTCTTTGACTCCCCAAGAGAACTCCTGATCACGAAAAGTAAAAGAAGGGTACTTATTTCACTCATATTACCATCCTCAAAAAACCCCATTTGTAGTCCATAGTAGTCTCTACCTGGAACGCCTCATTGGGGCGGCTCTTCCGCTATGGCCCCCACTCCCCCGAGTGCCTACTTTCTTCTGAATGGCCAGCTCTGTGAAGGGCGGATCTAGGCAGGACGAGACAGCAGAACGCAGTTTTCCTGGTCCGGCTCCAGAGTGAAACTGACGCGCCTCCCGAAGGAATTGACGGGCATATTCTGCAATCTAACGTAGTACATGTGTATAGATATAACGAAATTAACTTGTTCTAATAAACGCAGCGGTGGAAGTGGAGGACACAGTGCGAAAGTCTGGCAGCTCAAGCACAAATTTGCTATCGGCTACAGTTGACTACGGCAACAGTTGGTGAGTGCAGCGGTTTTACTACTCCTAGCTAGGATACAGGGAAAGCTAGAATCCACCCCATATAGACACATTTGTAGAACAGGTCGACATGCCCAAGTGTAGACCGGAGACCGTAGAAATCCAGTGGGTCTGAGTTTAGAGGGAAACATGGACAGTGAGGAGCAGCTGAAAGTGGACCAACAGCTTATGGACTGCTTCGGTGTGTATTAGGACCTGCTGGTTTGTGTGCAGAACTGTGGTCTGTTGATAGCGTGGAGAAACAGCTTCTGCGCTGGTATATGGCGGAGGGGCGAAAGCTCCAAGCTACATGGCCTTTTCGGAAATCGCCCGATAATGGTAATGGTTTACTTATTGCTTCGGAATGACCAGCTTTTCCTTGCAGAAAATGGGCGCATTATGGATAACATGCGAGAGCGAGATAGAGCTCCGGTTATGTAATGAACATAATACAGGTTTTACAGACCGTAAGCTCCGTTTGCGTGAACCGTTGCTTATGTGGAGCTAGCGAATCGATCACTTTTACAGGAAAGAATTTAATATTCAATCGATGGCAATACAGAGAAATCGTTTGTTATACCCCATGCGTTATGCCTGTGCGCTTCCCTATTGCTTTCACCAGTAGCATCAGAGAGCTAGCCCAGACATTGGAGATGTATCAGGCTGACCCCAGTCATGGATAAGTGAAAGCACCCAAAAACGCACCCCAAGCTCTGCAAAAACCTACGTCTGGTGTAACTGCAGCCCAACTCGGCAGACACATACAGCACCTCTCCGGTTATCTTCCACTGTAGTGGCTACATTCGGGCAACGTTATGATGAAACTGCCACATTGATGCTTACCGAAGTAACACAAGCATACCGATCATAATTGCTGCATATAAGTTAACCTGGAGCATTTTTAATTAGCAGAGCAGGCAAACTAACATGCAGTAGCTGATAAGCGGTCACGACTTTAAATGTAATCTGTCACGCAAAAAATTTGTTTCGCATCCGGTGTGAAAGCTGCTTAACGCACTCATAACACCTGTATTTGCGTCTTTGCATTGACTTTGATTGTAGCTAATCTGTTGCGTGAAAAATTTGTTTTGGGTCCGGTGTGAAAGCGGCTTGAAGTGCCCATAATGCGAATATTCGCATTTTTGCATTGACTTTGAATGTAATCAGTCACGTGAAAAATTAGTTTTGCGTCCGGTGTGAAAGCTGCATAATGTGTTCGGTTTTTAGACTTTTAATGGTTTAATTATGGGAAAAGGTATACAACAATTAAACAATTAAATTACATTACATTAAAATATGCCGCAAACAACAGCATGCCATTCGATAAGGTGAATGTTAATGTCCCTAAATTAGAAAGCTTGTTTTCTGGTTTAAATTCAGGAAAAAAAATCTCAATTACATAATTTGATGCATTGTTCAATAAACGACTGATTAAGTGTTCAGAAATGGAAGACCTGGATGCAAGAAGTACTTTAATTACATTTAGCAAAAAAGAGCTGACACCAGCATAAAAACAAGATGTGTTTGTGAAACACTGATGCCCCAGATATAAGCATAGTTTGGATTTATAATATGGAAAAGGATCAGATGGAATCTCTTGGACTTGCAAAGGGTTAAATAAACTAATAAAATTTTAAAAACTTTTCCAGGAAACTATTTTGAAATCAATTTGATGCAAAGGTGAAGGTCACGAGGTCTTGCGTCAAGGGATACACATGTCAAGTATCAAAGGTCTATCTCTGACCAATGATAAGTTATGGCCAAGGTTAAAGTTTTTAGAAAATGTGTCCTACACCCAGGTCAAGGTGACAAGGTCAAAAATGATGTCCCTTGTGACAAGGGATACGAATGTCAAGTATCGACGGCCAATCAAAAATTACGGCCAAGGTCAAAGTATTTTTGCTGCTACAAAAACAGACACAGACAGGCAGACGGACAGACGGACGGAGAGGTGCAAAACTATAAAGAAAGAAATGCTGGTGTGACTGAGACCCAGCTGTTCTACGACCAGCTATATAACTGCAGTTGTAGTTTTGTGGTGAGAGCTTGAAGCTGTCTGACCAGACACACAAAGTCTCAGTAATCTGTATTTGCCTGTGACTATCTTGTATGGCTTCACTCCACAGCCTTTCACACAGTAAGGTTAGCGTATGTACCGTTACGTCACTAACTGTGCACCACAGTGGGGATTCTCCCATGAATGCTGCCAGGGAGACACAGTTGGTTAAAATGGTGAATAATTCAAATACAATTGCTTTCATCAGAGGGCGACAGGCTGACTAATCATCGTGATACTTCAATTAACAATAGACAGTAGTTAATCGGCCATTTTTTTTAAGTGCACCAATTATGGTTTTTCTAATGTCGTAGTGTTAATCATATCGTTTTTATGTGCATTTAAAAGGTTTGTGTCGGAAAACGACTCAAAGTCACATCCAGAAGAAGTTCTCACTCCCACAAAACACACAGCTCCAGAGCTGAGTGACATGCCCCAATAGCTTTGGGCAATTTTTTTTTCATCAATTGGTGTTGTCACCATTTGAATTTTCAGGCCAAACAGTTAGTGTGGCTCTCGAATCAAGAGGGTTATGCCAACAAGGCTACACTGGTATTTGTTTTGAAAGCTCATTTACATTCTGGAGCCGAAATCTATTTACAGTAAGGGGCGTGAAATTTCCAACACACTTGTGAACAGTGGACCAATTGCAAGTCAGTGATCAAGTTGACCAATCACAGCGCACCGGGGTTTTCAGAAGGGCGGGTGCAGGACCTCAGCAGAGCATTTCACAGATGAGAAAACTCAAATGTGTGTTTTTTTTTTTTAAACGATGCATTTAAACCTTTTTTGTAAGCTTCAAGATAACAAGAATGACCAATGAAAAGTCACATGATAGCGGCACTTTAAAGAGAAGTCTTTGAAATTATAAAGGTGGATTAACCACCCCATGTGAGAGCCAGACCCGATCAATAGTAGTGTTTGGGCATGACGTGCTTCTAACTGCTGTGAGTTACTCCTCACTGCTCCCCTCTCTTCACGTCTCTCTCCCCACCTCCTTCTCTCCAGGCCAAACCACTGGGGAGAACGGGGCAATGCTAGCTTTGCACAACTGAGGCAATCAAACAAATCAAATCTAGACAAACAAATTAATTAGGCTTAATAATCACTGAACTGCTGCCTCCAAGCGCTGTGAAATTAATGTACCATTTACGTGGCAAGAGGACATGATTGCCTCCCTCGATATTCTTTACATGCCAAGATCATGCTGTGGGTAAATCCTACTTCGGTTGAAAGGCTTTAGAGAGCTAGATGCGCTGCAGCACATACATTACATAGTCTTTCTGTGTGTGTGTGTGTGTGTTTATGTGTGCATGTGATTGCATAGTTTCTGTGTGTGTGTGTGTGTGTGTGTTTGCGTACGTTTGTGTGTGGGTATATTCAGAGTGAGGTGCAGAATTTTTGGCACGCTTGATAAAAATGAAGATTTAGCCTGCATAAAATGCACGCAAACAATCTCAGCTTTTATGATAACCACAGGAGTCAAATTTATTTATCCCTGTGGTTTAGTACTTTGTGCAAGCACCCCCCACAGAGATGGCAGCTGTGTATCTTTTCTTATAATTTATAATAAAGTTAGTTCGGAGGGATTTGCGGCTACTACCACATGCAAGGGTTTTCATCATCATTATATCCTGGGGTTTGGACTTAAGGAAAATGCTGTATAAGATAGATCACAGGCTCTATATCAGATTCAAACACACCGACTGAGATCACTGTTGGAGTATATTGATATTCCTGCACGTCACCCCAGTGTGGAGAGCAAATCGTTTTCGTAGTACACGGCTCGAACGTCAGTGACCCACCTCCATATCTGACCAGCCTTCCAAAAATGTTGTTGCTGTAGAGAGGCCATGTTTTTGACTTCAGGACTGAACTAATCTTGAAGAATGGCTGCCAAAATTCCTGAAGAATTATCTTTGGGTTCTTTTGTAACCTTTCAAAGAATCCATTGGGAAAATATGCACTTGTGTCCATTACCCGGCAATTCTGCAAATATTCCATATTTTATTTTTTTTACTACTGACTTCACAGTGTTGAGTGGTATTTCTGGGCATCTAATTTAATTACACCCATCATCTCACTTGTGAATGTCAGTTGCATCCTATCCGTTCTAAATCACTGATTCTTTTTTCTCTTCCACATCGATGGATGACACAGAATTCCGCATGAATGTTACCTCACTTTCATACCCATGTTTTACCAGAAAAGATGAAATTGAAACAAGTTAGTTTCTTCAGCCTGAGAAGAATTTAAGTATAAAATTTTTCAAATGTAATTTTTTCTGTTTTTCATGTTTTGAAACATGAGAACAATTACATTGAAAAAAAAAAGCAAGCATGAAGTTTTGTGTAGTGTGTAGACATGAACATACAAAGATCCCAAACTGTATATGTCTATCTGCCGTGACAGCCATTTATTTCTATGGGGGGTAAAGATAAAGAGTCATAAAACACATATATATATATATATATATATATATATATATATATATATATATATATATATATATATATATATATATATATATATATATATGACATATTACCACAAGAACCTTTGGCAAAATAAAGACAGCAGAAAGAGCCCAATCCAAAACAGGTCATGATTGTACCCTGTATAATACAATTCACTTGCAGCATTGAGAAAACATACCAAAACATTCTTGCGTGCTCTCCGCAAAATCATAAATATTACATATACACTGTCGCACAAAGAGGGATTGTGAACCTCTAGTACAGCTTTTATTGCAAGGTAATTACCCACAACAGCCTTGATCAGATGCAGGGAGAGCACACCTTTACCACGACCGGTGAAGAACACCGCAGAAGAAGCCACATGAAAGGAGAAAGGTCTATCAGGGGAGAGCCTGTGAAGGAGGAAAACACCTGACAGGGGAGAGGACACCGCAGAGGGAAACACCTGACAGGGGAGAGGACACCGCAGAGGGAAACACCTGACAGGGGAGAGGACACCGCAGAGGGAAACACCTGACAGGGGAGAGGACACCGCAGAGGGAAACACCTGACAGGGGAGAGGACACCGCAGAGGAAAACACCTGACAGGGGAGAGGACACCGCAGAGGGAAACACCTGACAGGGGAGAGGACACCGCAGAGGGAAACACTTGACAGGGGAGAGGACACCGCAGAGGGAAACACCTGACAGGGGAGAGGACACCGCAGAGGAAAACACCTGACAGGGGAGAGGACACCGCAGAGGGAAACACCTGACAGGGGAGAGGACACCGCAGAGGGAAACACCTGACAGGGGAGAGGACACCGCAGAGGGAAACACCTGACAGGGGAGAGGACACCGCAGAGGGAAGTGCATAACATGGAAAAGCACATACCAGGGGAGAGCATGTTATATTGGAAAGGAAACCACAGAGGAAAGCAAAAAAAGCGAAGCACAACGTCTCAGCGTGGTAAGGAAGTAAGGGAGCCTCCCTGCACACTCCCCATACCCAGCCCTTTACAAATAATTCACCTGGCTTCATCCCAAAGTGAAAGCCAATCAGGTGAGGAAAAAATATCCTGGAGCCAATCAACACTGTGGTTCTCTTTCCCCCAAAGAGCAGCTGATCTCAGCAGAAAAAGAAGGGGAAAAGAGCTAAAGTCTGTCGAAGTCTGGAGACTTCAGCTAAAGAGCAAATAGAGAGGAGTCACATGGCTGAGAGGAAGGGGCCGTGGCGAGAGCAGGGACCCCGGGAGAGGAGGGAAAAGGATGCACAGAACAGCTCATTTAATGGCGGATCTGCAGCAGCAGGAGAAAGTCAGCCACTGGATTCAGCTGGTGCCGAGTGCAGGCACATTTACATACAACCTCTTCAGCAAATCCAATCGCTGTCACTTCAAAATAACACGGTTCTCTGTAGTTCCTCTGGAAGTTGGGAATAAGATCAGCACTTGTGAGGATGCACAAAAGTCCAGGCTTTCAGATCTGTTAAAATCAAAACCACTCTGGGCAAGATAGCGCATACAGACTCCATGTATACGTTTTAACTGGATTTATTACCCCATTTTCACTATTGACACATTAATATGACACTTCAAGGGAGAAAGTTAATCAAAGGATAAATACGCTTGTGCTACCAGCTCGCAATATACAGGACTCTGCAGAACTGCTTCGAGCTGTTTTTCATTATTTCTGTGAAAGGGCTTCTGGGGACGTAAAAAGAGGCTTCATAATAAAGACTGTACGATGGCATACGTCTGTTTCTGACTGCTGCAGCCCTCTCAATTTAACATCTGTTTTTTCTTTTTTCAATTTTTTTAATTCACACAATTTAATAAATATTCATTATCATTATATCATTCTTGACAGTATGCACCAAGTGTTCTGTATTCTTAAAAGCTCAAATTAATCCCATCATTGTTGTTTGCAGTAGATATTGTGCAAGATTGAAACTAAACAAAACACAACAGTAATTCTCTGAGGAGAGCATCCTCAGCGCTGTCCCTCCTTTTCAGTGTTCCTGGCTGATAACGGGCAGAAACAACATGCTGGACGTTTGTTATCTTTCTTTCGCAAGATAGTGAAGGAGAGAGACATTTGATTCTAGAGACAGGTGGACTCTTACAGAGATGATGGTTTGATTGCAGCAGTTATGACACTCAGTCACCGAGTGCCAGTGTTCTTCCCTGGTTCTCTTTTTCTGGGGAAAAGGAGGCACACGAAACCGATGTCAAGATCGCTTTCCAGTGAGTTCAAGCCTGATGAAAAATCAGATTTGGACCGAAGAGGGCAGTCTGCAAACTATGCAAGCGCAGACAAAAAAGTTTACATGATAGTTTTTGCATCTTCTGTCACAATATCACAAAATGGCTGGAACAAAGATACGCTATAGAAGACAGCGAAAAAAAATAAAAGTGTTGCTGTTCCCTACTTGTGTCTCCCCTGGCAGGACACTTATCAGGAAGGGGTTTACGGCGGTGTTATCTGCCGAGGAGAGAACCACCAATATAACAGTATCTACTTCCCTTATGGGCCCGGACTTTAAAATAAGCTGTGCGAGTGCTGCACCGCCCAAAACCCGAAAGCAGTGAATCTGCGGAGATTAGAGCAGAGGACACACACGGCTTTGTGTCAGGAATCTCTGATGACTTCATCTACATGCTGCACGGAGCAGCTGCGGCAGTCGAGCACCGATTCGACCGGAAAAATGAAAGAGAAAAACTTGCTTTGGCAGTGTAAACGACTGTTTCCCATGCCAATAGAGCCACTTTGAGTTTGAATTTGAATTTGAAAAAGCGCACGTCTGTGCGCTACCAGTGTGCGCAGCCTGCAGCAGTGACCAGAAAGCGTTTCCGCTGCAGGAAGGAATGTGTTAGCGACAGGGTGAAAAATGTACTTTTATAAAATATACATTTTTGCTTCCTTTTACACTATTCTGTACGTGTGCGTGTGCGCGCGCGCGTGTGTGTGTGTGTGTGTGTGCGCGTGCGTGCGTGTGTGTGCGTGCGTGTGTGTGTGTGTGCGCGAGCGTGCGTGCGTGTGTGTGCGCGCGCGTGTGTGGGTGGGTGGGTGTGCGTGGGTGTTTGTGTGTGTGTGTGTGTGTGGGTGGTTGTGTGTGCGTGCATGTGTGTGTGCGCGAACGTGTACGTGCGTGCGTGTGTGTGCGTGTGTGTGTGTGCACGTGTGTGTGCGCGCGCGCGTGTGTGTGTGCGTATGTGTGTGTGTGTGCGTGCATGCACGCATGTGTGTGCGTGTGTGTGTATGTGTGTGTGCGCGCGCGTGTGTGTGTGTGTGGGTGGGTGGAATTAGGGGTAATTAGGTGTCTGAAAATTTCACAATACTAAAGATATGGCAGAAACTATATTTGTGAAAATTCCCACCACAAATCAGCCAAACTGTAAAACTGAATTTTTTGTGGACTCGTGGAAGGGCTGTAGGGATGGCCACAGAGCGAGCCAGAGGATAAAATATCCGACGGTAAAAGTATGCAAATATTTAAAGAGAAATGCCTCACCTTGAAGGCAGCGGCATGACTACTTCCAGAGACGTACACCTGCATAAACACACTTCTTCACACTGGAAAGGCGGCACAACTCTCTCCTTAGCAGGTCTTTATGGGCCCTTTTCATTGCTTGTCTTTGGGAACGGAAGGAGGGCAGCAGAAAGCACGTTACGGTAATTCTTTACGGCCAAAATAAGCCACACAGCGGAATGGGATGACAGTTTTGTATCTCCGAAAATATCATCACAGTGCTAAGAAAAAGCAAAGCACAGAGGTCCATTCAATGCCCTGCATTCGTTTCCCCAAGAGATTAGCATAACTTGTTTTATTTTCAAACTGAAGAAAGGAATATATATCGCAGAGGGATAAGAGACTCAAATGGAATAGGATAACTGGAAAGGCAGTATCAGTCATTCCCTCGGTGTTGCTTGTGGGTTATTTATACCGTTATTGGCCTCTTCAACAGGGCAGGCATCATCTTACCTAAAAGTACAATTTGTGCAAATAAATCATTTAAACTTCAGGAAAAGAGAGGGTAGTATTTTCCTCAAGCAGTTTCAGGAACATCAGAGAAATGTGTGAGATATAATTTTCCAATATGCATTTTACCCCTCCAAAAACAACATCCAGTCTCATCGACGGATAACAATCAAATGTCTAAAGGCAAACACCAGTAAATAAAATGTGGCTGTTTGATTATACACACATCATGTCTTGTTTACATGATGTGCAGATTGATGTAGGCTCTCTGATAAAGGCACAAGTTCCCAGTTGGCAGGTATTTCAGAGGTTCCTCACACACAATGATAAAAACATTAATGACCAAATAAGAGAAAAAAAAAGCTGACGAACTTGGAGACAGGCAACTACTCATTAATTCACACAAAGCAAACACAGCATTCTGAGGGTGTGAGAGTCAGTCACATACATTATAATTATATCTCCTTTTATGTAGATGTGTGTATTCCTCTCATGGTAATTTCAGCAGATTAATTGCGCTTTCACAGAGAATAATTCTGCTCATTTATCATTGTTGAAGATCTTGATGCATAAACAATGGATGGTATCAAAGACACTGCATCAAGATAGATACCAAAGGCCGCCACTTCAAAAACTAAGCACAAAGGACATCCCATCTTTACAAGCAAGCCACAGTCATCAGAGGCCCATAAAATTATTTGCATCGAACAAACGATAAATACGAGGAGATGAGACAGTAAAAAATTGCCTTACATGTCCTTTGCATCCCGAGACATTGGCTGGCCCGCGCTGCGATAGCTGTGATTAGCAAATACTTGCAAGTGCATCATGAAAATTACGGGACCCATTTTTCATCAGCAAAGCAGCAGCTTTGCTAATGCAGTTCAATGAAGTTAGCCTAATTAGGGCCGCTAATTGACCGTTATCATTCAAACTCGCTCAGCAGAGCACAAATTTAATGCAGTTTCTAAGCATACAGTGACATCTGCTAATATTGGCACACTTGGTAAATATTAGCAAGAAAGGCTATGAAAAAAATGTGGTTGCGGTTAACCCCTAAAGTGCTGACTTTTTACTTCCCCCTTCCCTCCAAAAGTCAATCATTCATTATGTAGTCGACAACTGACCTTCAGAAGGACTCGCAGTGAACCCCTCTGAAGTCATTACAAATTGACAAAATTGTTGACCTTTTGAAGGCTGAAATCTGAAAATTTGCTTGGTAAATTTTGCGCCTTGTGTGACTATAGCTGTGATTAGCACTAAAGGCGATGATCCTCACTATCTTTTATTCAAAATATTCACAAAAACGTAATCTTGAATTTAAAAAAGGAGGGAAACAATATTATAATTTTAAAATTAGATTCCTGAAACATATGAGCACCAATCTCTGGCACCTCTAAATATTACTGCAAGAAAAACTGATTGAAAGTGATTTTGCTTCGTATTTTGCTTTGCTAAGCTCACCATAATGGTAGGGAAAACTGAAGTGTCAGTGTGTGACAGACGTGTTGAGCTCATCAAATGAAGAAATGGTTAAACAGCAATAAAGAGGAAAATATCCATTTCAATTATCAGGACAATGATTAGGAGGTTTAAGCATATGGCACCGTTAAAAATCTGCCTCAATGAGTACATGTGGCCATTTTTAAATCATCAATCCTAACGAGGATGGTTCAAGTGCTACAGAAAACTATAATGACCATGAGAAAAACCTATGCGCCTACCGCTTGTGAGACGATGCTGTAATTTCCAATGGGACCAGGTTCTATCATCTGATGAGACCAAAATAGAGCTGTTTGGCCATTCACAGCAGATATGGGTTTGCCATAAAAGCTGAGATATTCTTTTCCTAAAGAATCCCATCCGCAGTGAGAAGTATAAGGGAAGATCTTTGATGTTGAGGGTCTGATTTTCTTTTGAAGGCCCAGGACAACATGGTATAATTATTTATCAAGCCGAGGAGTGGAGACTGATGTGTCTTTAACAGATCAAACAGAAGACATGTCATCCACTCCTCAGTCTCCTCCTGCACTGGTAGTTTTGTGATCATCAGTAAAATCGTTTGTAAAGTGTTGATTTGGGCCTTTGGGGTTAAGAACCCAAAATCCTGCCTTTCGGTCACATGGCTGATACTGAGCCTCCCACTGATTCTTTAAATAAGTGAATGATTGGATGAAAGACTGACACTGGCCTTAAACCCAACACTCAGGGCTGGGTAAAAGAGGAGCTCGTGCCTTGAGCCTACTCTCTGGTGCTACAGGCAGCTACAGACGGTCTCACTGTAAGTTTACTGCTCTGAGTACATATTTTATCCAATTCTTTGACAAGGGTGACAGTACTGCATATGAAAAGCATGGCTTCTGAGGAGTTTTGATTTATGCTACCAGGAATTCTGGGATCTGTGAAAAAATCTGTTTGGCCCCACCATTGCAGGCCACCTGAGCCCCTCACAGTTAGAGAAGGGCTCTCACGAGTCCGGGCCCTTGGATCCATCTTAACTTTTCCCACGTAGCGTTACCACCACAGAAACTCACAAACTGCATTAAGGAAATGTCAGACAAATTGTGAATATATATGCTGTTTCAGTTGTGCAGTGGGCACCCTGTACAGCCACTGAGTGTACATTAACCAACATTAATTTAAAATACTACAGTAAAAAGGTATGATAAATCTTTAGATACGCTGTATTTCCACCAAAAATAAAAATGTTACAGCCTGTCGTGCAGCAAAATCATTTTCACAGGGAATGCCTTTTTATGGGGTGCCATAAAGGCACAGATGATGACGTTACATTTTGCGGAAAACTGCATTATACTGCAAAAGAGCAAAGACCCCTTTAGCGATAATGAAGCAAAATACCTCCACCACATCAATGGCCAACATTCAAATTGAACCAGTTGCCATTAGTAAAGAGATCTGCGCGGCATGATGAAAGTAAATTCATTTGCCAATGTCATGCATTACCGCACGCTTTACAGTCGTGGCCACGCTGAAAAATAAAATAAATAAAGTGACTCTGCTATCTTACCGCGTTGCTGCAAAATTAAAGTTCATAAAGTTCATCTAATATTGTGCCAGGGATTTTTTCCTTAAACATCTGATAAATAACAAAACCTTTTACTGAATGGAGCTCAAAGGCCCTACACTCAATGGAGTGTGCACTTGTAGGCCAGGCTTAATTAGACAAAGATGATTATCTTGTAAGAGAGTTTACGCATCCCTGCTCTCCTCGCACTGCATTCATCTGCACTACAAACTGCCCACTTCAGCATCTTAGGCAGAGTCAACATCTGAGCGCCTTCAGACTAATAATGAACAATAAAATCTACATTTGAGAGTAACAGCTCAGTAAATAAGACCAACACAAGCACAGAGATAGAAAAATACTGTATTTTTTTCTGCCACAAACGGAAAACAATGTGTCCTGAGGATTTTAATAGCCATTTTTATTGACGTATTTTAACCTAATTCAATTAATCAAAGCATCTTTGTGTTCTATTTCCTGCATTTTCACTCCCACAGAAAAGGATTCAAGTCTGCTCCATGTGATAATAAACAGGTTCAAATACACATATTGCATCAGCGGAACAATCCTGACTTCAAAAGGCACCAACATTTTTTTTCCAAGGAGAGCAGACCATGAAATATAAATTGAGTCTTGAAAATTCTTCCAAAATAAGGTCATGGACTGTGAATTTAAGCAGCCTGTAAATAAAAATATATACATCACAAAAAAAGGAACTGAAGGAAAAGACTGAAGGACCATTTGCGTCGCTGGGGGTCCGAGAGGGCAGATCCTGTACATGCAGAGTCGAGCGGACAAGAGAGACGGAGAACAGGTCTGTGACCTGCCCCGGCAAACTGCCCCTGAGACCTGCCCCGACGAACTGCCCCTGTGATCTGCTCGGCAAACTGCCCTAATTACTCACAGCAAACAAGCTGAAACCTTAGGCCCGCTCTGATATTCCACAGCGCAGCAGAAATAGCTCCAGTCGCCACTGAGGGAAGTAAGTGGGGTACTGAGCCAGCGCGGGGCAGGAGGAGGGAGGTGGCGGGGCAGGGTGATGTGGGGGCGCTGTGGTTTCTGTGGAAGCCAGTACTGGGCCTGTCGGTGTTACGGCAGGGCGGTATTGAGTCAGACAATATAGAGGCAGGTATTGGGGAATAAGGCATTTTGTCTACTTCTGTATTGGGACCTGTATAACGGTCAGGCTGCAAAAACCTTCCTCGGCAGCCCATTTGCGAGATGTCAGGCTGGTGCTACACACCGGTGATGGATAGCTCCGCAGAAATCGCGCGATCGGGAGGCGTGTATGGCGAGTGTCACACAGCCGGCACCGCCGTACACACCCCACACGCGGGGAAACAGAAGCTGTGCCAAAACCTGCTGCAACAGCAGACCTGTCGCTCTGCGCCTCTCCCTGGTACAGACGTTATTCACACTGCGCTTGTTTATTAAAAGGCCTTGGGGGGTTGGAGAGGTTCAAATGAGTCCCTCTGCTGTTGTCTAGGAAACAGAACTTTGACAGCATGTGCAGAGAAAAGCCTGCAATGGGGCTTCATTAATCTTTTTTTCAGGAGCTCAAAGATCTGCTGAAAGCTGATGAACATCACAGCGAGTAAAATACAGTACAGTCCTTTAACAGCAAGGAGCAGCTACCATCATTAAATTATACTTCGGCCATTGTTTTCTTTCATTTAATGCAACACTATGAATCTGACTTCAGACCAGTGAAACACAGAGTGCTCTCAGTAGCAGTCAGTTAGGGGGAAAATAACTTTGTTTTGTATTTTGTTTCGCAGCAAGATTTCCCCTGGTCAAAGGCTCCCTGAAGGCTACCTCATGAATTATTAATGTAAACCAAGCCCTTTCTGAAGCTTGGCTCTCCGATTGGCTGTGCCCAGGGGAGGCTGCCCATTAACTGCCAATATCACTGAAGGCTCCAGGCCTATGTGCACAAGTTAGGTGGGTCTCTCATCCATTTTAGCAACTGCTCAAATCCCAACATTAACTCAACAGCAGGCGCATTCAAGGTTCACACACTCTCTGAGGGCGCTTTCACGCCAGGATAGTCCGGGGGACTCTGTTCGATTGGGCGGGGAATACCAAAAAATTTCACCCCTTCATTTGGTTTGGTTCACTTTCTCACTGCACTTTTGAAAGTGGAACAAACCGCCCTGACAGTGTCGTACAGTAAAGGGGCGCCGGATTCACTTCAGAAGTGATGGGAGCCGAAAAGTGCCGTGTTGAGTGTTCAGCTCATTCACAGGGCCTCTATTCCTCATCCCTGCCCCTATATCGCGACACTTACGGGATAAAAATAAAAAGACGTTTGGCTCATTCCCGTTAACCCAGACACACATGCTCCAAATCCATCACCTCTTCTTTAAAACTCTTGCTTTGGACTGTCTGTTTCAATGTACATCGTGAATTAACGCGTAGTGAGGTCCGTGGCTGAGGTCCGTAGTGAGGTCCGTGGCTGAGGTCCGTAGTGAGGTCCGTGGCTGGGTCGGCAGGATCAGCCAGTGCTTAAATCGCATAGCACATGCATGCAAATATATATATATATGTATATTGAGTAGACCTCATGACTAAAACCACTTTAAAATCAATCAAGCTTTTCACATCTGCGGATTGTAGCGCGTAAAACATTACTTATCTTTCCGCACGGTTTAAGAAGTTTACAAGGCAGTAACTTTACATGTTCCAATTTACACGAATAAAGACATTGCACGCTCCTCAAAGTGCTATAGACCTACGTAAAACACACAAAGGGGTACTACACTCTTTAATTCTATAATATAAAGTTTCCTATTTCTTAACATTATCATCTTAAAATTATTATCTTAATAATGCTCATCATCAAGAACATTAAGGCGTAATGAGCAAATGAATTATGCATTAACATAACATTATTGGGATGATCTGAAATTCTGTGAACAGTAAAGAATTGTGGGAACAATAATCAGCGAGCATCCCAGTGCCTTTGCATTCGCCGCCCCCCCTATGGTTACGCCACTGGGCAGAGAAGCGCTGTGCCTGAATGATGCCCATTGAAGACAGCGTGACAATAGACTGTGCATGCACAAACCTCCAAAACTGTTTAAGATTAAAAAGAAAGTGGGAGAAGGGTAAAAGTGGGGGGGCCAATGACCCCCTACCCCCCAGCGCCAGTGATTCAGCAACAACAGCAGCTCGTTTGGGGCAGTATTGTTTGAAACAAGCTTTGACCAGGACGAAATAAAGCATGAGGAAGAAGAAAAACCGGCTCATCGATTGGCCAGGACCTCCCTTTGGTTCACCTACTCTCTTTGGTTCGCTGAATAGTCCACTTGCATTTCCCACTGCAAGTGAACCGCACTAGAATTCCTTTGAAAGCAAGGAGGTGGTCTCGGTGTGCTTGTTTTGGTACGCTGTTGGTGCGATTCCTCGTTCGATTGCTACTTTCACACCGAAGCAAACAAACCGTACCAAGAAGGGAAAACAAACTCTGGTGCGATTCAGTCGAACCAAATGAGGCCGGCGTGAAAGCACCCTGCAAAGACCAGTACCAGAGAACGAAGTCTCAGGGTAAAAGTTTTGACCATGTTGCACCATCTCAGATTTTAGATAAAGTTCATTTATTCAGACTTAACTCAAGTACCATTACAATGCCTCAGCCAGTTTATGTACATTTGTACATTCTACAGCACTGTGGTGATGCTGGAAGACTGGCTTAATGACTCATGTGTGAGGGCAACCTAGAAAAAAACCCAGAATCATGCATGAGAGAGAGGGATGGAGAGATGGAGAAAAGGATGGAGAGAGAACGGTGGAAATCAAATACAATAAGTTTTGAGTTCCCATGTGGCTTCATGCTGTAAAGTGCTGAGGTGATTCTGAATAACCCCATTAACTTCAAGATGACATTTGTTGATTGGTAATAAAAGCGATGATGGAAAACCGATTTCATCAATACTTCAGCACGCTTCTTATAGGGCTAATTTATTCGCCTATAGTGACACCAAAAAACAAAAAACATTGGATTGGATGGAGTGAGGGAGGGAAAGATGAGTGACATAAAAGTGAGAGATAAAGGGACAGAGAGAGAGAGAGAGAGTCTGAATTTTAACAACCAGGTGCCCACAAACATGGCAGCGCCTGACACCATAGCGGTATCTCCATGTTTACTGCGAGTGCGGAAAAGACTGTACCCGAGGGGCAGGAGGGTTGAGCAGCACTTTAATTAATGAGGACATTGAATGGGTGGGCTAATCTCCTCCACATCAGCCCACATTAGCCTGGACAGGAGGGTGATTACTCCTCACTCAGGTCCTCTAATGCTGGAGAACAGCAGCACCGCAAAGGTCACGCTGCTGAGGAACAAAGCCAGCGAGGCCGCGCTGCTCCTACAGCAGGCCGATAATGAAGGAAAGCAGAGAAACAGGAGCAGGATAAGGGAGAGAATGCAGTTTTGCAACAGGGCCATCAGAACTGCAGCAAACCTGTTTCCATGGTAAAGTGCACACTATGAGTGCCTGCTAGCCTTGAGCGGCGAACCGATCATTTTTCAATGGATTAATTTGGATTTTCGGCATGAAACCTCCCGAAGTGCTGGATGAGTGTTTCAGAAACATATTGCCTGGAACCACTACCCCACTTGCATTCCCAAATTTACATTATTGGGACCGAGAGAAGCAAACAAACCCTAGGAAGGTTTCCGGAACATGCTGAGAAACTCATCATGTGACCAACCAAGGGCAGAAAACAGCTCATACAGTGCAATGGAAATTCAGCAACCAGTAATTGCACTTTGATGTACACACACACGGAGACTTCTGTGGACAGGATCGGTCCAGTGACAAATCTAATGGGGCAAAAATAAAGCAGTGATGGGAATCATCATGAGTCCCTGAGGTGGTATATAGTTCAGTAAATGCTGGCCAGGCTTTCCTAACTATGGGACAGGGCCCGTGTGGGCTGTGCAAGGCCGTACCTAAGAGGGGTTTTGCTGAAGAGGAAACAGGACCTAAACCACCTGCCGGAGAGTATGTGTATCGGTGCACTGAGCAGGAGGGCACCCTGTGACTCCAGAAGTGCTTTCTGATCGATTCAGCCTGTAATTCATCAACACGGTGCAAAACTCCGTCTACATGCACCTACTACGACCAACCATCGGTCGAAACAACAGCAAGAAAAAAGAATGAGGGAAAAACAAGGCCACTTTTTAGATATCACTTCCAATCCGTTAACAAGCTATTTATCCAGAGGAACGCCAGCAAACACACTCTGGAAATGTTTCAATCTGAGCTTTATACAAACAACAACCAATAAAGCATCTGGGCCTGCCGTGCGGAGATGCTGAAAATGCAGGGAGAGCGTTGGGCTGCTCCCATGACAGGTAACAGCATCGAGTGACCTTCACAGAGCTAACATTTCCAGCCTAACTTGCTCATCATTTCTCACATCAAATTGATTTGAAGCTTGAATCAATCATACATATCACAAAAAAGGAGATCGACTGTGCATCTCTTGGTAAGCTTTTATTTATTTTAGACTGACAGAGGGAGCGAGAGAGAGAGAGAGAGAGAGGGAGAGAGGGAGAGAGAGAGAGAGAGAGAGAGAGGGAGAGAGAGAGAGAGAGAGCTCAGTGCCTCACCCTCCTGTCACACACATGGTATTGACAGAACCCCAGCGCTCCATCTCTAAATGTTACATCTCATTTGTCATTCTGGGGTCTCGGGTCGAGCAGCTACCCCCCTGTTTTTCTGCACTGCATCTCTGAGGCAGCGTCTCTATAAATGCCACAGATAGCACAGAGTTGTGTACGAGTTCTTGAAGAATCCCGCATCCTAGGCAGTGTGAGATGGAACCTTCCGGAAGCTGAGAGCCTCCAACTGACCACACACACACACACACACACACGCACACGCACACGCACACGCACACGCACACACACACACACACACACACACATGTACACATGCACACATGCACACACACACAGTCACACACACACACTCACACACAACCTAGACTGGTATCCCAATTTATATCATGAACTCCCAGCACGTGACTGACACCCAAATTTACAGCTAACACCCCCCCAAAAAGTCAAGCACATGATTTACAACCAACACAATCAATACAGGAACGGCAGCTCAATTCAGACCAAAAACAAGACTGGCACTCCACTCCACAACCAACCCCACCAACACAGACCCGGTGCCCTGATTTATACCCAACACAGCATTGGCACCCCAAAACCTCAAACTGGCGATGTACCTGTCCTTGACAGGACTAAGAAATACCTGCTGCCCTCTGCTTCAAATTTCATTGAAGTAGCCATTACGATATACTGTGCACTCAAGTGATACCCCCAATACTTAATTTTGTTTTTTTTTTTGGGAAATTTTTCCCTTATTTGACAGTCCTACAGTGTAGAGAGACAGGGAAGCCGGGGAGAAGAATGGGGGAAGACATGCAGGAAATGACCCGAGACGGAGCCGAACCCAGGTCGCAGCGGAAGGACCCAGCCCCCATAGCGCGCGCGCCCAGACCGATGAGCCACCGGGGCGCCCACCCAATACTTAATTTTTGAAGTAAAAAATGGCAAAATTTCCATGAAAATGAGTCAAATCACTTTGAAATAGCAGGTGCGCATGTACGCATTGTGACAATACTGCGCGCCAAGTTTCAAAACAATCCACCATATGGTTTATGATTAAAACTTATGATTAAAAAATCACCCCCAATCCTACATTTTCTAGGCTGAAAAATGGCAGTGTCCATGAAAATACACTGAACAAAAATAGAAAAGCAGCGGTTTAATTCCTTCAACATTCCTCAAAATTATTTTTGTGGTGAATTGGTAGAGTTTAATTATGTGACCAGGGTTGTGTTGCAACTGTCACAAGAGCTCTTAATCTCCATAATTCAATAGTTAGTCTGCCTCATTTTGAAGAATTAGGCACGACAGCAATTTACCTACATGAGCGACAACCACGTGTCAGGATTCTCGTCCAAGACTGCCATATCTGGACTATCCATCTCTGTGGTCATCTGAGACCAGCAACATCCACTGCAGTTGAGACAGTCTCCACAACCACTGTATTTCTGCCCAAACTGTGAGAAACCGTATCCGGGAAGTCCATCTCTACTTTCGTCATCCTCTTTATGGATTGGACCTTACCCCTGCTCAATGAAGAAATTAGCATTGACATGTGTGACGGCAAAACAGAGGGCTGTTCTCTTTACTTAAAAGTCATTTTACCCGCTTCATGGAGTGAACCAACGGCACCATGTCGAGTACTGCACGGGGCACATTATGCCGACGTCAGCATGGTGCACAGGCTGGCATACGGTGGTGGAGGACTGCTGGTTTGGGCGGGAATATCCCAAGGAAAATGCACCCAATTGCTTTTTATTAACAGTAACTTCAATTCAGTTTGATATTGTGATTAAATATTGCAGCCTATTGTCCCACCAATCGTCTGTCAAAACAATGCCATCTTCAGCCATGACAAATCCAGACCCGTTTCACCTTTTTATGCAGTTCCTTGAAGCTGAAAACATTTGTGTGCTTGAATAGCCAGCTTATTTGCCAGATTTGTCCCCCGTTGCGTATCTTTGGGAAGTCCAGTTCGTCACCGGCCCCCACTTCCAGCCAATATGCGCCAACACTGCACAGCTCTTGAAAAGAAGTGGGAACTCATCCATCGAGTCACCATGAACCATTGGTACGGTTCATATGGCGGAGATGTGCAGCAATGCAGCAGGCCAATGGCGGATACTTAATATTGATTTCTGCGATTTGGACAATATAACCCATCCCCTTTGTCGTCTACGCCATCGTGAGGTTCTTGGTTCTCTGTTTCAGTCAGGAAATGTTTTACAATCTGGTCATAAAGTCTTTCAACATTCTATGAAAGAACAGTGAGTCTCTTAACTTGGTTATATTTCTCACAATAAGAAATGCAACGGGGATGTTAGTATGTTTCTCTTTGACTGGTTTGGTGTCCTGCAGTACTCCCCCGCTCGGTGTTATGCGTTTGCATCCCCCATTCCCAGACGTTTCTGTGGCATACATAACACATTGCTTTGAGTGTCTCAAGTTACTGGGTGGTCACTAGCTATGTGCCCTAACAAAACATCCATTCAGTGTTTTCCCGGTCTAGAGTTCATCATCGTCGAAAATCATCATAACCTTTAGTGAAAGTTAAATACGGAAGTCCTATTTTTATACTAATTGATAGGAACAAGCTCCTAGATCGATTTCCCGGCTTCTAGGATTGGGACCGCACTCCTCCTTATCTGCCTCTTCAGTCTCTTTTTCAGCCCAGTTTATTAGGAACACCTCCCAAACCTTTTGCAGTCATCAGGATAGGGTCTGTGCTCCTGCTAAACTCTCCGAACCAGCCATCTGACAGTTTTGCTCCGGTAAGGGTGATCTCCATCTGGCTTCTGCCGTGGGACGCCACTGGCTGAGCGCAGGCACGCCCTGAAGCCAAGCTTTTACCATCTGAACTGAACTGTGCCATTCTACACTAGGCCCTGTCCCTTGATTACTATCAATAAACCAGACTTTGGATTGTACTCCATCTCTGCATCTGGTTCCTTGCCTGGATCATCTCATCTGACATCTCAGAACAGATTTCACCCCAAAACTCAATTTTTTAAGCCGAAAAATTTCAATATCTCCCAACGTTGGATCACTTTCAAAATCAAAATTGCTCAGGTTCTCATGGTGAAAATAATACATGCCGAGGTTGAGAAAAAATGCACTCTGTGGTTTTGGAAAAAAAAAGCTCTGTTCAAAAATGCGTCTATAGTAGACAGACGAACAGATGAATGGACAGACGGACAGACGCCTCAATTCACCTCTGGACATCCGTACAAAGCATGCCATATTAGGAAAAGGAAGCGATGCTCAGTGTTAGCAAAAAATGGAAACTACAGACGAAACGCTGGGTTTCAAAAGGAAGAAATCGATTTGTTCAGGGTATAATATGAAAAAGCATTTAGGAAATAGATGCCTTTGGATCTTTAATAATGCAAAGAAGACCTGAAATCCACTGGAGAAAATCAAAATTATGCAAATGAGGCTTTGGAGATTCCTTAACCCTACCCTGCTTGAAGAACTTGGCAGATAAAAACTGGATCAACAATAATTTCAACTGTGTAATGCCATGAAATTATACTCAACTGGATCATTCGGAGACTAAATTAACCTCAATAATCATTCATCAATGTTAATTTTTTCTGCAGGAAGGATAGGGCTGTTCTTGTGAACAGAAGTACCAACATCTGTATTTTATGGTGCAATACTTCACAAATCATCGCTTGCAGCAGTTTGTCCTTGATTGAGGTGGGCAGTGGTCCACATGACCTCATAATCAACTTCCAGACCACTGGTTTAACCAAATGCACTTCGTTTTGAGATGTGATCCAGAGGATTTTTCTAACGCGGCACAGGCTCCTGATGTAGTGTTAAAATAGCAAATGCTGCAAAGAACTCTGCCGGCGGCATTTTTTAAATACTGTAGTCTATCAAGAAAAGCACATCCAAATCAGCATTAAACCAACCACATTTCCAACAGGTAGTTGAATATCTCTCACATCTCTCAAAAATACCTCATTTAACAGGTGCTCAAATCCGGTTATGAATTCCACTGAGAATGTGGAAGAAGCATAAATGTGGACCTTCATCTTCATTCTGACAAAATAAGCTCCTTTTCTTTTGTATTTATAAATTGGCATTTGAATGAACAAATGAAACAGGAGTAAAATTATAAAAGCCACGAATATTCAGTGCTTTAATTTCTTATCTCTCATATTTCTAACTGATGGATCACTTTTTAGTTATCCTCTTCTTGAACAGCTTGGCAGGGCTGAATCCGTCCCTAAAAATGGTGAACTCTCTCAGAGGTTCATTGATTCCTCTCTTAACTGCTCCTTCATTACACAGTTTAGTTACACTTCACAGTTATGCAATTTGTATAAACTAAGAAAAGACACAGACAAACCCACTACGTGTGTCAGAAGAGAATAAATCTATGACATGACTGGAGTCACACAAACATAGTCCCTTAAAAGAAAATACATTTTCAAATCCTATGTCGTACTAATGCCGACTATGGTCAGCAACCTTGTGAGAGCTACGGCTTTGGATTCTGGACTTCTTCGAACCGAAAAATACAATAGAAACTTGATGTAGACAGTTCAAATAACACTTATGGCTAGTGTTTTAAGATTTTCACCACTCTCAATTACTGCAAATGAGGTTCAAACTCAGTTTCTCCTGTAAGTGACACAGGTACTATGTTTTTTCAGATCATAGGAGACTATACAGTAGGATAAGCCTAAACTGTGAACAAAGCTGTTAGTTGCTTTAGAAAGTGAACGAAAGATCAAGAACTCATGCAGCTAATAAATGAAGATGGACTAGCTCTAAACAGAGACGTGTTGTCCGGGTAAACAGCAACCACACCTTTTATTGCATATTATTCTAGACCAGTTCCCAGTGGAAAAATCTTAGAATTCTAATTTACTGCATAATAAAATGTAATATCTTGCCAGTGTGTAAAACCTGAGAAGTACGGAGGTGAGGAGGCTACAGTATGAGACGGTATGGACCAAAATCATCTGAATAATTATACAGTATGAGATGGTACGGATCAAAATCATCTGAATAATTATACAGTATGAGACGGTATGGACCAAAATCATCTGAATAATTATACAGTATGAGATGGTACGGATCAAAATCATCTGAATAATTATACAGTATGAGATGGTACGGATCAAAATCATCTGAATAATTATACAGTATGAGATGGTACGGATCAAAATCATCTGAATAATTATACAGCATGAGATGGTACGGATCAAAATCATCTGAATAATTATACAGTACGAGATGGTACGGATCAAAATCATCTGAATAATTATACAGTATGAGATGGTACGGATCAAAATCATCTGAATAATTATACAGTATGAGATGGTACGGATCAAAATCATCTGAATAATTATACAGTATGAGATGGTACGGATCAAAATCATCTGAATAATTATACAGTATGAGATGGTACGGATCAAAATCATCTGAATAATTATACAGTATGAGATGGTACGGATCAAAATCATCTGAATAATTATACAGTATGAGATGGTACGGATCAAAATCGTCTGAATAATTATACAGTATGAGATGGTACGGATCAAAATCATCTGAATAATTATACAGTATGAGATGGTATGGATCAAAATCATCTGAATAATTATACAGTATGAGATGGTACGGATCAAAATCGTCTGAATAATTATACAGTATGAGATGGTACGGATCAAAATCGTCTGAATAATTATACAGTATGAGATGGTACGGATCAAAATCATCTGAATAATTATACAGTATGAGATGGTACGGATCAAAATCGTCTGAATAATTACTTAGGTTCCAAATGGAATTCTCAGTTCCATCTACCATAGTAGTGTTTTTTTTTCCTCTCAGATCAAAGTTAAAGGTCACAACCTCCATATACTGTATTTAGAACAGTCACCCTGTGCCATTTCATCTGCATTTCTGAACGCATTGATGCTGACTAAACATAAAATCTCCAGTCATCCGACTGATTACTCTTGCGTTTTGAGAATTGTGCCAAACCTTGCCTTCCAACGGCATGTCTCTGGTGGCCTAATAAAACAGTCTCAGATAAAAAACTGGTGTTCTTTAAAAAACAAATGATAGGCCACACTTTAGGCTAAATTAAAGCTATAATAATAATAATAATAATTATAATTATAATTATAATTCAGTCAGGAAAACTCACTTTTGAATAAAATAGAACAATTTATTCATTGGTATAAGCCTTACATTGTATAACCTATTTAGGTGGAGGCTGGGGTGGAGGTGGCAAGCAAAAAAAAACCAAACAGCATGTTGCATAGCATGAAGCGTCATTGCAAACAGCAGCAGAAGTAAGTGAGCTTGACGTCTTTCAAATAGACGGCTGTATGACCTTGTGATGTGTCTCCTCCAATCGTGTGCCTGCTGATGCTGACGTGCTGGTAGCTTACAGGCTGCTGTCAGCTGATGTAGCTCTTCTCGAGTTTCCTGCCTGAACTAGTTATACTCATTAATAATAATGTTGGGACCCCTGCTGTTCCTCGTCTAAATTAATAACCTTGATAGGAATATTGAGAGCAAATTAGTTAAATTTGCCGATGATACTAAATTGGGCGGTTTGGCAAATAGTTTAGAGTCCACTAAAGTGATTCAGGATGATTTGGACAGAATCCAGAAATAGGCAGAAATGTGGCAAATGAAATTTAATGTAGCAAAATATAAAGTTGTACATGTCGAGAATAAAAACATTAGACTGGATTACTTCATGGGAGGTTTAAAACTGGAATGTGCTCCACATGAAAAAGATCTGGGAATGATTGTTGACCAAACCCTCACAGGTTCAAACCATTGTGCCGCAGCAGTTAATCAGATGCTGGGATACATTGCCAAAAGTATTGAGTACAAATCCAAGGAGGTGACACTTCTCTTGTACAACACATTCATCAGACCACACCTGGAGTATTGTGTACAAATCTGGGGACCATACTTTAAGAAAGATATAGAGGCTCTAGTAAAAGTTCAGGGAAGAGCCACTAAGCTAATTCCGGGTATAAAAGATGAAAGCTATGAGAAGAGGTTGAAGATCCTTAATCTCTTTAGTCTTAGGAAAAGGAGACTTAGGGGTGATCTGATTCAGGTCTTTAAATATGTTAAAGCGATTCACAAAGTGAATTATGAAAGATTCCCTCGGCCAAATAATTTGATGTGGATTAGCTTAAATAATAATCAGACAGATACAAAAGAAAGCAATATATGTTTAAAGAAATGTTCTGCCCTTAGGCAAAGCTGGGGTAATGACCATCTCAAAAGTTTTTTTCTTCCTCCAGAAGAATATTCATCATATTTGATATCAACATACGCACTGAGGAAAAACAAAACATGCCAGGTAGGACAAAACAGGAAATGCTATGGTGGATAAAACTGCAATTCTATTCACTGTAAGGCATATTTGATATTCATCAACTGCACTATTTTAACTCCTGACTTAATCTGATCAGCATCTGTGCTCTGCATTGGCACTGCGCGGACACAAATTACCCAACGGCACAACAACCACGGTGCAGTTTCATAATGACAGGACTCTGCCTGTAATTACAGTGACAGCAGCGAGTTACTGTTCGTTGAGGTCGGTAATAATAGTGGTCAGGCAAAGTGGCCTTGGCAGTATTCCGACTTCTAAATTGCGAGGAACTATCGGAAATAAACTATTTACAGCTTATTGGGTTTCCCAGTGGACTGAATCAATCAGGCAGCAGTTTACCTGTTTATACAAATATAGTACTCGATGGCAAAGAAAAAAACTGTATATATATATATATATATATATATATATATATATATTTATATACACCTGCCAACAACAACAACAATAAAACTCGACTAAAACATGCAAGGTGATCAAACAGAACAAGTTTAACGAAAGACAAGGGGCCACAAAACTCCTGAAACAAGCTATGCTCTTGGCACAAATAAGACATCATAGTATAGAGCTGCATCAAAGCAACTTTGATCAAATCTACACTTTCAAATCATGACCTGAGGCCCAGAGTGAATAGAGAGGCTGCGACCTCGCAAAGGATGGAGAAAGTTTTTCTAAAAATATTACGGCAAAACACATCAGTATCTCCACATTCTGACTATCAGGTCAATGCAGGCCTCAGGGTTATAATTTACAGAAGTTTGAATCATAAAGAGTCGTAATGCAGGAGAACTCATGTCCCTCTCTCATGGGACATCATCTGTAAGTAACATTGAACCAATATTTTCTCTAATCTTAAAACAGAAAAGGCCTTTGAAACAGCAGTTGCAAGTCAACACACAGCAAAATGATCTGAGTAAATTTGACTCTTATGGAGTGGAATTTACTCTTACAATCTATTTGAGTCCAGTCTTGCCAAAGTGGGAACAAATAGACTCTTTAAGAGTTAAGTCTCTTTAAGTCTCCCAAGCCAGCACAAACACGCATTGCATTTTATAAACTGCTAACTAAACAGTCAGAACATTCACCCTGTAGTGGAAGTTACCAGTTCCCAAACTCACGACCTCATTTCAACCCTTATAAAGGAACAAGTACAACTCACTAACTCAGTAATATCTGAATTCTGAAATATACCTTATTTTAACAGAACAGACATTCCACTTTCAGGGAACATCACGAAATATAAATTCCTCCCTAGATTCAACAGAACGGTGCAATTACCGTACCAGGGGGTCCACCTAAATGCATGGGCAGTTCACTTTTAAACAGGAAAAAACGTCGGCATTCGACTTTGTTGAGTACGGTATACATTCCAAAACAGAAAGCAAAACTAGCAGCCTACCGTTTTTCCTCGAATCCCTCCTCCAGAGACGAAATGTATCCAGTAAAAGGAACCCTCCGGTCCTGTTTCATTCGAAATAATTCCCATTGACCATGTCCTTATCTTATTTAAATCCTCTAAATATAACTGAACTCTTCAAGGCCAGTTTTGCGCGTCTTTTTTCTATATATATATAGATATATCGCGTCTGTTTCAGCCGCGTAATGCGCGCAACGTAAACAGGATACAACTGAGCCTGCTGATACGCATAGGCTTGTATGCTCTGTGTTTGTCCAATCAATGTGTTTCACTTACTGTAGAACGTTTAAACACTCGGGAATTGGATAAGAAACGAGCCAATCAATACATTGTTACCTCGGAAGTTTCACAAGGCTGTGAAGTCTAACTGTGCAGTTAGGCAGCAGAGCTTGAATGTATGTCTGAGTGATTGGCTATCAACGCCAGTACTCGGGTGGATATAAGGAAGCGCTGGATTTGTCAATAAAGGAATGTACACGAAAATACACGGTTGGGACCTACGCATTTTTTGCATTTGATGACTGTAATTGACAGTAGAATGTGAGAGAATCAATACCATGTCGAATTTTTTGCTTCAGAAAACAGATTTTTCTGAACCACTAATTGGAATGTCGTTGGCTCACTGTTGCTAAAGTGGTTGCTACATAGGAAAGGATTTTTTATTTCGCAAAAGATCATTTTTTAAAACTGCTGGATCGATTCTATGGGCAAGGATATTGACCAGTTTGCACACCAGGCTTAGCTGAGGAGTTTAATTCATGCAACTCTCGAAAAACAGGGAGTGGAGTGAACTTCCCCATATTCAAAACCACGTTCGAGGTCTGCTTGCTTGTGAATATTCAATAACTGATCCGGGGGTGCCATCTAGTGATCGAGTACAGTAACAGCGTGCTTAAATTTGCAGGTCTATCGACGCAGGCGTCTACATCTGCAGAAAGGGGTTAAAGCGCATTACATCTCCAAACCTGTTCCAATTAAGGTTTCCAAATTAGCAACTAAGTGTTTATTTGTTCAGTTGCAAGGATAAATCCATATCCATTTCCCCCTCAGCTTGCATTATTATTCATTCATTCCATATAATGGTAGCCCTAACGTAAAACGTCAATTTCTTACGAGGCTTCTGAATTCTTGCAGCTCACAAAACGTCTGATCAGCTTGATACTACACATGATAAGAAAACATTAAAATGCCATTTTGCCGACCAGGGCCTGTATGTTAAGGCTGCTCATGTAAAAGTAAGGCTGTCTGCAACCTGTGATATTACCATGATGCCGGTAAACACTCAACCTACTTCTGAGTAAGAATTGGGAAATAGATTTAATTAATTTACTGAGCAAAAAGTTTCTTGATAAGCTGCGTTGCCATTAATGACTAAGGCATACAGCTTTGTGTCAGTGAGGATGGCTATAAAAATTTCTGGAAATTCCATCTTGAAGTAGAATATAATGTGGTAAATGCTGCTGGGGGTGGTATTTAGATATGGTTCACATTTTGCTAAATTAGATCATTGTCATCCCAGAAGCTGGACTGTAAACACCTCATGGATGTCTTTGCTACCTTGAAAGTTTGACGCATGGCATGCCTATTAAATGATTTTAAATGCACGTCATGCATCTAACTCTCATGATGCACTGATACCAAATTCACTAATTATTCAATTACCAATGATTTGACGTAAGAAGCAGGTAGATGAGATGACTTGATTGTCATGTGGCTGTGTAGTACAAGACAAAAGTTATTGTCATCTGCAGGGGAATACACTGTATAGCTACCAATATACATACAGTGCATCATGAAATATCCAGTGTACGCAGGCGCAGCATGTGAACAAGTGCAAATGATTTTGACCGCGGCTGTTGTTGCCTTAGCAAGCATCCTGCATGCACTAGATTTTTTTTTAAATGACTTAAATGCCCCAAATAAGTTTCTTTAATATAAACAGAATGCAATAAATATAATACTAAATGTACAAAAAATAAAAAGTACGTGCATTTTAATGAAAGTAAGAAATGTCAAGTAGGTTACGAGTGGACCTTCCTCTTGTGTATGTACTAGAGCTCTAACATAAGGCTGCAGTAGCGATATTGATCTGAGCTGACTGCGAGGGATCGCGACTCTTCCCATCACGCCTACACACGGCTTTCGCATAACCTGCTCAAATCTATAAATATACACAGAAAAACCACTCTTTTAGATGGGTGAGATTGTGATCGCCCTTTCTGTATATCGCATATGATTGGAAAAATCAGGCTTCAAATGGAAATAAATATCATCTGCATATCAATATCGAACTTCATGCAGTGAAGCTGGGCTTGATGAAAAATGACAGCTCACAATTTAAAAGGTCCAGTTAACCCTGGATTCTGGATGTTAAACAGCCCTTGTGTGCAGGGGGAGTTGGTTCGTATGTAGGGATAGCAGGGCCATCAGTCATGAGGGTGAAGTGTCCATTTCATTATTTTACATTATGTTACAGAGTTACACCCTTGCTGGACTTTTCAAATCAGTCACTAATGATGAAAGATGAAGTGGAAGGTAAGACCAGACTGCGCATTCTCAAACTCCTCTCCCTCACTCACTGTTTCCTCTCAGTCTCTCCATCTTTCCCTGTCTCACTGCTCCACCTCTCTCTGAAACGGTCACCAGCAACACTTCCCTGTCACAACCGCTGCCTGAACCGCTGCGTGGGGATCAGAGGTTCGATGTTGTGAAAATGACAGACGGACAAAATCCTGAGTTGGGGAAATTTTTCTCCAAGCTGAGGTATAATTATCCAATCGACCCAGATCACTCATGAAATCTGACGTTTCTAGCAAGATTTGGTGATGACCTCAGCAGGTGAAGTCTTGTGTGTACGTGAAACGCTCTCAGGGCAGCTCCGGAGCTGAGAACACAGAGACATGGGCTGCCTGGGGTGCTGACGAGCTGCAGAGCAGACAGGATGCAGCTCTGTTAATGGAAAACTTTGTTCTTTGTTCAAAGATCACATTTTAGCTAGGATTACAAGCACTTGCCCCCACTGAACATGCAAAGTATTTATTGCCGTCATTCATTTCTTTTGGGCCTCTTGGTGATGACTCCCAAAAAAAAGACAAAGAAATAAACAAATGGAATTGAACCGTTACTGTAAGTAGTCAAACACCCAGGCGTTGGGAAGCCCCCTTCCAGAGCAATCTGAAAATATGAGCCCCTTTCAAAAGTTTAGGACACAATATAAGGCCATTCGCAGGGTCCTGCTGTCACAAATCAACTGCTTTAAATGTGCATGTTAGTTCTGTGCATGTATATGTGTGTGTGTGTGTATGTGCGTGTGCGTGCGTGTGTGTGTGTGCGTGTGCGTGCGTGTGCGCGTGTGTGTGTGTGTATGAGCTGGCTGGATTAGAGTGTACAATGGGTGTTTGTAGCATGCGCACGTCGGGTCTGTGTCCTGTGCATGTAAGGATGCCTGCATGTCAGGTATGTGGTCACACTGTATGTGTGAAACACACTGGGCTTCGGTCTCCAGCCCCCCAGCCCTCCACACAGAAAACTCACCTTCTGTCAAAGTGGATAAGATTACAAAAGGGCCACAGTTCCAGCTACCTGTGATAAGCAACGGAAATCTATCAAATCCACTGCCCACTTTAATGGTCATTCTAATCACGTCCTGAGAGTTTCCCGAATTACTTTTATCCGAAATCCAGCAGTCATTGTCTTTTGGTCGCTCCATTTAATGATTCTCATTATTTAATTATAATCTCACTCTACCAGTGGCGGTTCTAGACCCGGGAATTAGGGGGGGCGCAGACATGTCCCTTTATGACAATTAGTCCTGGCTAGTTCTCAATCATTTTCCTTTACTGACGCGTTTTCCAATTATCATAATTTGCAACTGAAGACGCGGTTTCTCTCCATATGCGATGGAACAGCAATGAGATCATGGGCTAAATTCAGTACAGAAAAATTATTTACTTATTAATAGGCCAGTGCTTCGCGTTGATTGATCAGGTCCGTGTTCCAGGGAAATATCGCCTTTCACTCTCGGTATTGTGTGAGTTGATAAAAAAGTGGCACTTGGCAGTTAAATAGGCAGCGTGCTGCTCAAGCTGTTTGCGTGAGAGGCGACAGGTATGCAAGTTTGACTAACGTTGATTTAAATACAGCAAATAAGCGTCCAGATGAATGATTGTCTTCTTACGTAATCGGGGAGAACAAGCAGCAGCTGTTAACTGTGGAGCGCTCTCGGAGCGAACCTTCGGTTACTCATGAAAATGACTGAGAACAGGTGAGGACTAACGACTGTTTTAAACGGATGTTTTGTCACAATTCTCAGTTCAGGTTCCGCCACTGAGCTGAATTAAGCCCATGATTTCATCGCTGTTCTATCGCATATGGAGAGACCGTGTCTTAAGTTGCCAATTACGATAGTTGGAAAACGCATCAGTAAAGGAAACTGATTGAGAACTACCCAGGACTTATTGTCATAAAGGGATGTGTGTGCGCCCCCCCGGGTCGAGAACCTCTGCTGCACTCTACCCCCCTCCCTCCATGCTCCAGTCCCTGTGCTCACACAAGCATTACACTTCAACACTGGTTGTCTTGTAAAGTTCTTATTCTTCTTCTTCTATTTGCTGGATCGTTGTCTTTTGTCTTCTGTCTACAATGAAATAGCTGAGAAAATCAGGAATTTATATTTCGGGAAACTCCTCCCAGACTCTGCGCTCCTGGCGAGTGGCTCCTCCCAGTTCCTCCCCCACCCCAGGTGGAAGGGGTGCACCTGCCCTGCGTTCCCTGGTTCCTTTAGCTTTACTGACCTCGGATCAGCCCTTTCACCTCCGCCTTGCCTGACTCTGTATGTTACCGATTCCTCCCTCCTGACCACAAACCGTCTGTGAAAACTCTTCAGCTCTACAAGCCTTTTTGAGTTTATCCTCTACTTTGCTAATAAAGCCCAAATTCAGCATTCGCTGGTGATCTGCACCTGGTTTCGGTTCCGACTCGTGACTGGATCTGTAGTGTGGTTACAGGAATGTCCCGTGTCTGGATAACCCAGCTGAAGCTAGATTGCTTAGCAACCAGTATTTTTTCGTTTTGTAATTACCGGCTGCTAGGACCATCATTAACAGCTCAGACTCCGTTTCTTTTTTAAGCCTGGGTCTCTTTGTTCAGGGCTAATTGCATGCTCTTCTGAGGGAAGCACAAAAAAGTGAGGTTAATACATCTTTCCACGTAAAGTCTTTCATTGGCGAATGTGGGGGTACGGTACACTCCTACACAGGTACCGCAGGGGAGGGGGCTGCGGGCTCAAGCTCTTCAAACAGAAGTGCTTAAAGTGCCAGTGCATGACACATGCTAATTAACACCTCCACAATTAAAATATGCTTTTAACTATCTACTTTAACACTGTCTTAAATGGTGGTTTCAAACAGTGCAATAATAATAAAAATCAATATGATTGAATATAAAAGGGTTGATTGTGTAGGTCTGAGACTAGCCTGTCATGTTCGGCATCCGTCATTAGCATTCAGCTGACAACAACAACGACAATAATAATAAAAATGATAACAATAACAAGACATTGTTATCATTATACGCCTGTACTCCTCCACCATGGAATCCTGTTTTCAAAACCAATCAAGGTCATGACTCCTAAATACACACACAAAATTAAGTTGTTTCTGAAAAAAACTTGTCGCCACTCGGATGGACAGATGAGAAAATGAGCAGATTCGCTCTACAGCGATATCCCCCGCTCCACTTTCAGAATAACAATAACACAATGTTAACGATATCCCCTGCTACCACGGAGCCCTGTTTTCGAACCCAATCAAGGCCATGTCTGGTAACACACATACAAAACTATATTGATCGAAATAAATTAGTTTCTGGAAAAAAATCTGTCCCTACTTATCAGTACAGACAGACAGACAGAAACACCAAACTATAATGGAGAGCTTTACTCTGAAAGCAGTCGAGATGGTGACAGAAACATCAGAGCCTGTAGGTATTTGTGTTAAGGAAAGAAACCTCTCCTAGTCTGGGGCTGTAAATGGTTCACAGCCTCAAACACAGACCTGTGCACAGGCTCAATCCAAGGCCATGCTGCAGAGATACCAATGTGTGAGCAGTTGTGTACATGAAAGCCTGTCTGACAGAGTGAGAGTCTTGTTTCTGTAAACTTCAGTGCCAGTTTTTTCATAAAAATGCTTTGAAAGCAAGGGGCCAAAATGTTTTTTGTTTCAGAGAGGAAGGGGATCAATTAACTCTCAGAATAAGCATATTTCCGTTAGATTTTGAGAGTTAAATTTTAGTAAAATGTAAGCGTTTATGCGTCCGTCTCCACACTGGGGCTCCGATTAAACAGATGGATACTCAGAGGCTAAGTGGTACTTAACAATATAGGTTTGCATGTTTCATTATTACTTGTTAAACAAACATTCAATCATTCTTATTACCTGCTTTCCTGAACAAACTGTGAGCTGTAAAAATGATTACAGGCCTGTGACATGAATAGTAATAAACGTACAAAATTCCACCACTGAATCTCTTCCGAAATGCAGAAGATTGCACCTCCGCTGCTGCATTGGCACTTCCTCTTTTGGAAGTGCGAAGCTTAGAGTGGACAGATCTTTATTTTCACAATCTTTGTGACACAACCTTAATTAAAAATTACTATGGTCCAAGCTATAGTTATCCTATAGTTAATGGGTGGTATTTTTGCCACCGTTGTGCCGAATAACTATAGTGATACTACAGTTATTCAAACTACAGCCATACAGTTGTGTGGACTATAGAAATATGATACTTTTGAGTGTGGTAATACTATAGTTATAATTTGATTGCCATAGTACTAATTAAGTTATACTATGCAGATTATACTAATACTATAGTCATGATATAAATACTTTAGTATTACTAAGAAATAACTATTGAATATTTTCATGAGGCAAGGCACCTGAAAGGTGACTGAAGTGAAAATTGTACTTCTGAAAGTCTTTGTTCTCAGGTTATACGGACTGAAGTGGCACGCAGTGCATTGCAGGCATAGCAGGAAGTGATGCGGTCCTCAGTATTGGGAGTCGAGGAGCAGTGTGATGAAGTCATAATGGGGCCTCGGGGCTGGGGGCTGGGGGGGAGGGGCGGGGTTGTAATTACTTCCTGAACATAAAAAGGACTGCAGTTAGCACAGTCCGTTTAAAAATAACGCATGTAATGTGCTGGAAGGAAGTCCATTAACAGACAAGTAAATGTGCTTTAGTGACAGATGAGACCCCCGACTGATCTGGAGGAATTAAAGACAAAGAAAAGGATGCATTTGGCATCAAAGCAATGGCACGGTTTCAACTCGTATATTGCCTGGAACAGCAGGAGAGAGTATCAGGCAATTTATGTATGCGTAATGTACACCTGTGTGGGCGTGAGCGCATGTGATTGTCTGCTTTGGAATGGGTGTGTTTGCCTCTTGTAATGACTCCTAAACACACAAAGCAGTACAACTCTGAGCAAGAGAAAGAAGTTCAGCTAAAGATCACTTTAATGATGGCAACGGGTCAAGTCCAAAACAATGAACAATCCATCCGGATTCAAAAATAAATATTCTAATTTCAGCAGTGCAGATGAATCCATGACGCATAGTGACCAGTCCCTTCAGGAGATGTATCCATGGAAACCAACATGACTACTCAGGAGGTTGATTGCTGAAGGCAATGATTTCAGTGACATCACACAGCAATTGCAAGCAGAAAAGTTTTGAATTGAGAGGGTCAAAATCTCCAGGTCCCGGGCTTAATTTTCAATCCTAAATCTGCCGCCCCTCTTGGCGTGAAATATATTCACTGCAAGCAGCTGCCAACACTGCATGAAATGGGCAGTAACATAGGGGAGCTTCCGCGCTGGTACTGACTCAAAAATCATTTACAAACCAGAACACTGCTGGAGCTATGAATGTGGTCGAGGCTCATTAGGATGACACATTCATCCCGATCATTTTATTAGGAAAACCAGCAGATCTTTATTCTGCCACAACGCTGAACAGGAGGAAATATCTGCAGGAGATGCAGGTGATCTGTTCCACAGAGGAGAGCTCAGCCAAGGGAAATGAGAGACAGAGCTGTTTGTGTCAGAGAAACAGATATTTCCATAGAGGCCGCTGCACCACAAGTACAGAACTTCAGTCAGAAAACATTGTTTCTATTTTCGTTTGCAGCAATTAGATCAGACAGAAGATTTTTTCTGCAGAAGGATTTGTGTTGGGATATGCTGCAGCCGCTCCACAAATTCCTCTCTGGGTGAAGGAAGTGTTACCACCACGATTTTTCCAGGCAGAAGTACTGCCGGATGTTCCAGAGAGTTCTGTGAGAAGATCTGACAGAAGCACATGCACCTGGGATCAAAATGACTCATTCATTGCTGTAGAAAAGTTGATAATCGATGAAAATATGTTGGATAATAGATGTAAGACAGCATGTATGAAATCCAAAATCTGTCTTCGCAAGAGACCGACAAGCCTCAGGGTTCTTCTTCACGCCTCGGTGTGGCATTGTTGGTCGCTACGGCAATAATAGCCACAGCTGGCAGCGTATAAGGATGAAGATGACATCAGCATGACATTCTGCCTCTGAGGCTGAGTGGCGCTCGTCACCTGCTGCACCCAGGATACTTTTCAAAAATGTTACATTTCAACTGGAATAAAAACATACATTGACATCATATTCCCCCAGAAACAAATTAGGCATTTTGTTGTCACAGTGACAAAACAATAAACACATATGGGAAATGTGAGTTACTGAAACATGACGAAATCAAGAAAAGTTGAAATTTTCAACATAAGAAGTCTTGTTTTTTTTTTCATTCTCATGACATTTAAAAAACCCCTCAATTTGTTTTCGTGGCCCATTCTCTGCAAAACAAAAATGACATTTACATACCGAGGCCAGGCTTTCGCCAAGCAAATCGCTAATATGAACAGGCAGTCTTTTCTGTGGGCTCATTTCGCTGGTTTTCCATCTGTTCCTTGATTAAATTTCTTCACATTAAGAAGTGTTAAACTGCAGAATAAAGTGCGCACATCATCGCACTGCCATACTGGTGTCTCTTCCCTCTGTTAGTTCTCTGTGGACCACACAGAGAAATTACTTCTCCTTCCAATAATTCATTTTGCCTCAGTGGCAGTGTGGTTTTCACTAAAACCCGTCTTACTGTGAAGATTCACTTTCACTGCAACAGATGAAAAAGCCCACTTACTGCCTGCAATTGTTGGATTGTGGTTGTGACTGAGCCAATAGGTGGTGGGCTGGAAGTCTCAGTGCAGGGCCTAAATCCACATAATTACTCCCAAGCTATGCTGCTGCTAATTATTAGAGGAAAAAATTAAAGTAACAGACACGTCAGTGGAACGGCTTCTTCTGCAAATTAATAAAAGTGGGAGAGTGTTGATTTGCAGAGAGGTGTAATAATCCTAATAAAGGGTGGGCGCTGATTGGAGGAGAGGTGCATGAGGGGTTAATGAGAATGGGCACTGATTGGATGAGAGGTACATCAATGCTAAATGAAGGTGAGCACTGATTGGATGAGAGGAACATCAATGCTAAATTAGGATGAGTGCTGACTGGAGTGGAGGTGGGTCAATCCTAAATGAGGGCGAGTGCTGATTGGTGAAGAGGTGGGTCAATCCTAAATGAGGATGATTACTGAAGAGCAGTGTTTCAGCGCTTTGCGCACGCAGAATTAAACATATCTATCGGTACCTAAGGTTGGACATCATTTATCATTTCATATATTTCAAAAACAAAAGCAACAATTCAATACAACACCCCCATGCTACTTTTGCAATACTACTTTGTATAAATGAAACTTTTATGGTCTGTCGGCCAACTGCTGAGAGCATTCTTATTTAGAAGACAGGAAGCCGTTGTAAAGGGAGAAAATAAGCCGAGCAGGAGAATAAAGTATTATTTCAATCATGTCATTTTGTGAAATGACAGAATAGGAACAATCGCACAGAACAAGCAATTTCCAAATTGTCTATTATGAACTGTCAGGAGAGGCTGGCAACATGGTCAGGGCTGCCAACTTTGCTCTCGAAAACAAAATGATGCACATTATTTGTGAGTAGTGCGGCTGCCTTGTCTTGTGACCAGCTCTACACAAACCCCTCTCATCTCACTGATAATGCAATACTGTCTAGAACTTGATCATTTTAATGGAACGCAGTTAATGTTTTTCACACTGGTCTGCTTACTTTCCAAGCAAAGTTGTTGCACAAAAGACAGATATCCCAGTACAGTGCGGTCTGGTGTCATGCATTTCTCTCTCCGTTCCTCAGCTTTGCTAACCCTCCTGCCACGGTAGAGGCGGGCATGGAGGAGGCTGAGTAAGCTGTTCTGCTGAGGTAAGTGAAGGGGTGTGGGGGTCATTAATACTGTCGCAGCTCTCATGTGATCGCCTTCTGTTCTCCTCGCATTCAGCAACTTGCATATCTGTTGAAAGAAATGGCTCCTTTGATTGGTTTGCGTATTGCATTCTGCCTCACACCAATGTGTCTTCTTCCATAGGTCGGCTACGTCTTGTATGTGTATCGTACTTATACCCCCTCCTTTCAGTTGCTGGATTGTAATTCGCCATCTGTGCTTGAATCCAGTGACTATTTCCAAGTTAAACTCTTCGTTTTTTGAATGTAAAACATAACCGTAAATGATAGTAATTTACGGAAGCTACGGAATGAATGACAAAAAGCTCCGATGCCTCTTTCAAGGGTCCTGGACTCGGGACAGTGTTCTTGTTAATTCCTGTCTAAGTATGTTTCTCTGTCTGGTTTATTAGGAGCCAGACCCCAATCCTTCTACAGTTTTCTGGACTGGAACCATGTTCCTCTGAAGTTACACCCTCCTGCCCTTTGCCGGTTCAGCTTTGGCGAAGTGCTCACTCAGTCTGTCAGCCTGGAAAGCTGCTAGGCAGTGATTGGCTGGGCCTTCTCAACTTCAACCACAACATCTGAACTGAACTCCTCTTCCCTCTTTGGGGTTCTGTCCCATTGTTACCGTATTATTATCAATACGCCTCACTATTGGTTTATGCTCTGCCTGTGCACTTGAATCAAGGTCTGAATCATAACAAAGACAAAATGAAATAAAGAATAGAGTAAGAGCTGTCTACAGCAAAAGTCTGTTTATAATTTATTTGTAGCAAAGTTACATGGCATACTGCTAACGGCAACATCCTGGTAATTGGAAGCATCCATTTTTTTCAGCCTGCAGGTAATAGGACCGCTTTACTGATAACCATCTGTACTACACAAGCGCTGAGCGCTGATTGGAAGAGAGAAGCGACATGGCCTCACAAAAGCAAGTGCGGATTGGAGAAGATTTCACACCTACACAAAGGAGGTGATTGGAGGAGAAGCATATGAGGATTGCATAATGCTTCGAGTTGATTGGAGGAGAAACATATTTGTGCCATATAAAAGTGACAGGTGATTGGACGAGAGCAACAGCAATACAAAGCAAAGGTGAGCGCTCATTTGAGGAGAGTATCAGGACTGTATAAAGGTTAGTTTTGATTGGAGGAAAGACTTATCAGTACGACATAAAAGTGAGTGCTGATTGGATGAGAGGCACATCAGTGCAATAAAAAGGTAAGTGCACATTGGAGGAGATGTATATCAGTACTACAGAGAGGTGAGTGCTGATTGGAGGAGAGGTGTTTCAGCTCAAAATGAGATTGGGTGCTGATTGGAGAAGAGGTACATCAGTACGATGTTGGCGCGAATGCTGATTGACATGATGCATCACACTTGAGTATGATCCAGTGACCTTTACACTCCACAGGACGTGTAATATTTCGGAATTTCTCAGTCAGAGCAGGAAGAAAGCACTTTAAGCACCACCCTGTGATGATTTTAATTGGTCCTCCAAACACTGGGGTAAATATAATGGGTTCTTAAAAAATGTAGCAGCCCGAGGGAGAGTGGAGTGAGAGCGGTGGGCACAGAGGATGTGAGAGCGCACAGAGAGAGCGACGGGCAGTTTGAGGGAGCGGATGGAGGCCAGAGGTAAAGAGCTCCCTGTGAATAATGCAGCCGCACCTCTGTGCCGAAGCAGCCAGGGGCGGAGCCTAATATACAGGGCAGAAGCTGGGAGGGGGTGCTCTATACCACCGAGAGAGGGGGAAACACACACACGCACACACACACGCCTACACGCACACACACACTCACAGATACACACACTCACACACAAACGCACTCCCACACTCACGCACACACACACACACGCATTCACGAACACACACACACACACGCATTCACACACACACACACACACTCACACACACACGCACACACCAACATGCACACACACACTCACAGATACACACACTGACACACAAACGCACTCCCACACTCACGCACACACACACACGCACACACACACATTCACACACGCATTCACACACACTCACACGCACACTCACATTTACACACAGACACATACTCACAGACTCACGCGCACACACACTCACACACACACGCACACACCCACATGCACACACACACACACACACTCACAGATACACACACACGCATTCACACACACTCACACGCACACTCACATTTATACACAGGCACATACTCACACACTCACACGCACACACAAAGCAAACCTTTGCAGACACGCACACCTGGGCACACCATGCTGAAGATGTCTGTGAAAATGCCAGATTAGTTGGACGCAGCCTCCGTGTGCAGCTTTACTCATGACATATTCCTTTTTATAATGCCTGTAATCAGCACTTAATCAGCAGCAGTGAAACTCTCTGTGCTGGAGAGCCTGCAGTTCAGTAATGAGAACAGTGATATCTGCGAGCCTGTGAGGAGAAGCCAGATTATTAATTATGAGAGGGAATTACAGAACAGATGTTTTCCACTCAAGGTGAGACTTTTTAATGTTTTACCATTAGGTACCCTGCCCAGCCAAAATAAAAAGTGACACATATATCTTATCGGTCAGCCTTTCGTTTAGATCACAGCGTGCATTCGTCATGGCATTGTTTAGACAGTCTTATGCAGTGTTACTGTGACGCCTAACACAGAGGCCAGAATAAAAGGACATGCAGAAGGGAAAGAGAGAAACAAAGAAAACCAGAGAGCAAGAATCGCGCTGCCAACGAATGTTGTCCGAGACGAGGAAGCAAGGCGAGCTCAACAGGATGAACAGAGAGAGGAACACACAGAAAGATTCCCTTACTAACTAGAACTCTTCCTCAAATATGCAGCTAAACCCTAACAGCTCTCTTACTAGAGACCTTACCGGTTAAATTGTAAAACACAGCACTGACACTCTAGCAAGGGAATTGAGGCGGAACTAGGGCTTATATGGAATCCGAGCAACGCCCCCAATTAATGCCAGCTGGCCCAAGAATTCGATTGAGAGCAAAACGATGTTGTCCCGGGTGAGAGCAGCAAAGAAAGCTCTCAAATCCACCGAACCATGAAAGGACCCCCCCCCCCCCTTAGGGACAGCTCCAGAAGTCCCAAGGGAACCCGGTGCACGAAACTCAGAGTTGAGTGTGCGATCCACAATATCCCGAGAATAGACCCAGCAGCGCTCCTCGGGGCCGTATCCCTCCTAGTCGACAAGAAACTGGGCCCCACAATCAACACGCCTCTCGGCCAGAATGCGGCGTAAGGTGTAAACCGACCCCCCCTCAACTATTCGTGGCGGCGGCAGGGGTGTGTCGACAGGTGCTAGGACACTAGTGCTAACCGGCTTAATCCCAGAGACCTGGAATGACGGATGGATGTGTAAAGATCTCAGGAGCTTCAACTGGACCACACTACGCTTCCACACTATCTTGAACGGGCCAATATAGGCAGCCCCGTAACGAAGTCTAACGCGATATGCGTCCAAGGGCGCCTGGGAACGGGCAAAGGTCGCAGCAGACCAGAGGGAGGGAGGTGGGAAGTCTTATCCCAGGAGCATGTGCCACAAGCCGCAACAAATTCCCTAATGTCTCTCATCAGACCAGGCCACCAAAAATGTTGGGCCAGGAACTGCTTGGTCCGATGGACCCCGGGGTGCCCAACCAAATGGGAAGAATGTCCCCATTGGTGGATCTGTGGCCTAACTGTAGGCGGAACAATGCCAGGAGGCTCCCCCCCAGGACCAGGGTCAGTCTTTAAAGCCTCCTGAACCACTGGGTGCAACAACCTGAGTAGCCGGGGTAACTGGCTCCGGGATAGGATTGCGGTCAGAGCGGTCGTAAATCTGTGACAGGGCATCAGGCTTAATGTTTTTAGAGCCCGAGCGATAGGTCAGTGGTTGAAGAATAATGACCACTGCGCCTTTCGGGAATTACGTCGCTTGGTTTCCTGAATATACTGGAGGTTTTTATGGTCGGTCCACACCACAAAAGGGTGTTCAGCTGCCTCCAACCAGTGGCGCCACTCCTCAGGGTAGAGATTGATCTCGCAGTCGTACGGATGATGGGGAGGTAAAGTCAATGCTTGTTGCTTACTAAATACTTTGGCGAGATCAGCACAGTCTTTAGGAACATTAGAAGGACTGTCACCAAACCATAACAGTTACAGCATTTAATGCAGTATCCATTTCAGACTGAGATGTTGTATTGATGATGGGCGAGTTAAACCACTCTGCGGAGCCTTTTCCAGCACATCCAATTGGTTGAGGTGCGTATTCTGTGGAGGCCAAATCATGTGTAAAAATAATTCCTCATGCTCGATGAACTGCTCTTTCACAATTTGAGCCTGAATAATCTTGGCACTGTCATTATGGAATATGGCTGTGCCATCAGGGATTAAAAGTTGATTGATGGGTTACTGCTCATTTAGTACATTCAGGTGGTCTGCTGAAATCATTTTTTCTTATTGCAGAACAGTGCTGAGCCCAGACCTGACTAACTGAAGTAACCCCAGACCATAACACTGCCTCCATAGGCTTGTACAGGGAGCACAATGCATGATGGGTGCATCACTCCATGGGCCTCCTTTCTTACCCTGATGTGCCCATTACTCTGGAACAGGATAAATCTGGACTCATAAGACCACATGACCTTTTTCCATTGACCAAGTCCTCCAAGTTCTTGTTGCATTGTACTCTTGGAAATGCTCTTAGCTTCATAATTAAACTTAGCAAGGAGTGCTACTGTTGATTTTTGTTATGATTCTGCCTTGTTCTGTTCATGTTTTGTCATGTCTTGATCCATGCCATGTTTTGTTTCTGTGTATTCCTGCATATTCTCCCATAGTCCATTCCCTCAGTTATATTCTGGTCCATGTTTTGTCTCATACCATGCATTACAATTTCTTTCCCCCTGTCTGGTCTTTTGTCATGTGATCGCTCACCGCCCCAGTATTGTGTGCCACTCTTTCGGGTGATTTCATGGTTTCTGGGATTTCAACCATTCCTTCCAATCTCGTTTACTTCCTTCTCCTTGCTTTTCTATTTTACTAACAATACTAACAGTTTGTTGTTTTAGTTAAACTTACTAACCAAGACTAACATTGTTTATAGTACTAACTTACTCACAAGCACTAGGGATTGTATAGCTGCACATTACTAATTGACTAACGAGCTCTCAGCACTCGCTCTGCTCTAGTCTCCGCCCCTTGCCTTCACTCAATTTACTTTGCTGTGTTTCAGCAGATTTTCTGCATCTTGTTAATCACTGTTCTGCCTCTCACTCTGTGCTCGGTAGAACTCCCTGACCGGAGCCGTATGTTTGTCAGTAGGCTGTCTCTGTGATCCCTGTCCGCGTTTTGGCTTTTGACTATTTCTTGTAATCAGGAACTTCTTCATGTTCATTCCTTTGTAATTAGTCTGATCCAACTCACTTGTTCCCTATCATAGCATGCGACTTCCCCTATGTGTATTTAAGCAGTCATTTCATTCACAGCTCTTGTCAGAATGTTTTCCCTGTGCTGCGATTGTTGATGCCTTGTACTCTTAGTGTTATACTTCTGACTGGAATGTCCCGGAGTCTGATTTTGGCTTTGTCTTTGATATTCCTGTGCCCGTGTACCGTACCTGTTTTGCTCGACTGAGTTTAGTGTTTGCTGCAGTGCAAAAGGTTTGGATTACGCCCACTGGATTTTGGCTTTGGACTCTCTGATAAACCCGTGCTTGTGTACCGAACCTGTTTTGCCCGACTGAGTTTTGCGTTTGCTGCCCTGTGTACAGTTTGGATTACGTCCCTGGGATTTTGTTTTTGGATTATGGACTCTGTAGTTGCCTTCTGCCCTGTGGGGGTTAACCCCTCAATCTCAAAACTCATTTTGCTGAAACTTCCTGGTCTCGCATTTGATTCCTGAAAGATACCTCAACCAGTCAAGATTTAAAATAATTTTTTGCTGCTAAAATATATTAATCATTGCATTGATGATTCAATTTTAGGCTAATTTTTTCTAAATAAAATCCAATTCTTGCGTCTACCAATTTTGGGGTGCTGATTCAAAAATGTCTGTTTTGCTCTACGATTGTAGCACATCACATTTTCTTACAATATATGATGCGCATTTCATAGCATTGTCACTTGTGACACCCACTTTAGGTTAATACGTCTTGTATCATTCCCTATTCACTAAAAAACTTCCAGAAAGACATGATTTCCATCTTCTGAATCAATTGAGAAATATTTGTTCAATTCTCAGCTGATTTTCACATGTATGAACGATTCTAAAGATGTTATTTTATGCCTGATCCCGATCTCAGGCGTAGTAATATGGCCTCTGACAGAGGGAAATGCAGACATGATACAGATGTTTTCTGATACATCTGGTGTTTCACGACACCCAAATAGCAACACAAAATTACAGACTTTGCGAAAAAGCGATATGATTTAATGAGGAAAATGTCCATTCTTATTTTATGAAAAAAGTGTATGTGATAGAATCGTTGCACATGCATTTTTTAAACTCAGCATCCTCAAACTAGATAATATGACACCTTTTTGGGAAATCAGCAGAAAAGTTTTTTCACCGTGCAGTGTGGTGTGATCTTACCTGATTCTCAAGTGGTATATAGTTGGTGTTAGGAATCTAATTTATTGTCACCAGATCGGCAAAGAAGCCTGTCAGGACCGCACCAATTCTGAGTCGGAAATATTGAAAATATAATATTTCCTTGCCAATATCGGATGGTATGGGGTCTGAAATGTTGAGTCAGGGTGCTTACATACCATAGGACAGGAAAAAAAAAAAAGAAAAACAATGATATTTGTGATTTTATGTCATCATATGTGGCATCTCTTACATCTAAACATTGGTGGTTAAGATTTCGAAATGTACTGAATGACCAAGCTGTTGCATCAATGGATTTTTAAATCCGTAGCGGGACAAGCTTGCTCCAGAATTGCAATGCCAAGACTCATAGGGCTCAATTTGTGAAAGGAGTGCTTCGGCAAGCATGAGGAATCATTTTCACAGATGAAATGGCCGCCTCAGAGTCCTGACCTTCACCGACTGCAGGTCTTAGGGATGTGCTGGAGACGGTTGGATGGAGTGGTTTGACTTTGTCAGTACAAGATCTCAGCCAAAATTAATGCAACTCAGGAAATAAATATTGCAATACTGCATAAGATTTTTGAAACAACGCCATGAAGAATTTGCGCCATGATCTAAGATAAAGGCAGTCCAACAAAATATTAACTAGGACTTTTTTCTGCTCAGGCAGTGAATCAATCATCCACACCAGGGTGCTGTAATCCTGGCACGACAATGCTAATGCGCAGTAATATAAGAATTAAGCTTTGAATACAATACTAATAGCACTTCTACAGCTAATACTTTTCAAGCAGAGACACTAGTGTAGTGTTTGTATGAGAATTTGATGAATCAGGACAATAGCAAAGTTCATTTTTTCCTATGTTAAAGGCAATGAATAAAAAAAGTAATAATAATGATGAAATGTTCTCTATTTCAAAGGCAGTGCTGCTCAGTTTTGTAGCAAATTTTGAAGCAGCATATCGATCACCCCTCATAATTGGATTCCCCCAGGAGCACTTACCTAAGTGGCAGACAGAGAATTGATTTTGTATGTAAAAATACAACTATGATTAAATCAAGGGTGTAAGATTCGCAGGAACAAGGTAGCACTGCAGATATGAGCAAATGACAAGATGTCTGAGAGAAGATGAGCCCTTAAACAAGATTGGGGGGAGGTAAAGCACAGATGCATTTATTCTCCACTCACAGTGTTCGGGGATTAATGACCCGTGTGATCCAGGTGTTCTGCTGGACTGGGGCCAGGTGGAGCGACATGAAATCGAGGCTCGCAATGATACCAGCCCGACAATTTCTGGCTTATATTTTATAATTGGTGAGGTCGCATTGCCGCTGCTTCATTCATCAAATTTTGTGCAGCCTGAAAAATAATTCATTAAAGTCGCAGCTGGAATAGAGGAGTGCCTCCTTAGACTGTTACGGGGCAGGCAAAAGATGAGCCTGCACTTCAGCGCAGTGTCAACGATGTCATGAGTGCGCTCTGGGGTGGGACTATAATTACAAATGAGACCCTTCAGTTTGGGCTAACTATTCTCCATTCATGGCTTTCATCCTTGAAACTTCCCAGCAACATTTTCTGAAGTGTAAACGAAAATAAATAATCATGAGAAACCTTTGTCATTCTGAATTTTTTGTGGTGGATTTTCTACATACTGTCATGACCCCATGACCCTGCTGTCTGTAATATAGACCTGATACAGTGAGTGAGACTCAGGCATAAGCATGTAGAGCTGAGGGGTAACAATTTATAATAAGGGGTCATATGGAGTGCTAAAATAATGCTGAACTAATGCATGACTCTCGATTATTAATGCAGGACATATCATGAATTCCTTATGCTCATCATTAATAAATGATGAAGTCACTTTGACTTTTTGTGATTAGTTAACACTCAGAAGAACATCAGTTAAAGGATGTTAACTGACTGTTGCTTCATGCATTAATTATTTTTATGATCAAACTAGCTGGATTCCTCTCACATAAAAGTTTATTGCAGGATCATGCCTTAGCTCAATCTCCATAATACCAAAAAAATAAATAAATAAAACTAAGCTTCATATTTCTATGAGAGCAAACTTGACAAATGGTATTTTTGACACACAACGTAATGGGTAGAGCATGAATAGTTATTATTATGATTATTATTATTATCATCATCATCGTATTTGTATTGTTGAAAACTCTTCTGTTTTGTTGTGGTATGGATCATTCTAGTAATGCAGAAGCCCGTTCAAGGTACAACTGCATCATTCATTTATAATTGTATTTGTGTTGCTGAAAACACAAGCTTGGGAGGCAAAAAGAATTTAAATAGATTCAGAAAGTTATGTTGTCATTTACGGGTAGAACATAAGGTCTCATAACTTATTCAAGGGAGAAAAGTACAATCGGAAATTCCATTTTGATGATCATTCTACTCATTAGTCTTAGCAACCGTTGCTAACCAGGTAATGTAACCTGTAACAAGATTAGACCATTAAACATTCAACAGTGGGGTCACTGATGGCCTGATACCGCCAACGAACAGCTGCTTATGTAAAAACACTTTTCTGTTGTTCTGGACACTCAATCACTGACTGGATCCAGAGTGTTTTTCCTAACAAACAGATGCCATGTGTGCTGATAGTTTGATCGGCAGACTGATGAGTCCAGTTCCTCAGAATTTACACTGAAGCTGGCGACTGTATAGTCTCGTCATTAAATCAGAGACGTGGTATTTGACGAACACATACATATTACCCAGCAATCATCATCGCATAGCAATATATGACAAAAAGACCAAATGTCTTAATTTTACAAAGTAGTTTTCCTGTACTTTATTTTATAGTAAACATAACATTTTGTATTAGGCTGTTAAAAATGTTTTAGAAAAAAAACCCACGAAAAGGATTAACTTGTGTGCTTGAGGGTATATATATCAACTACAATCATAAGTGGTAAGGTGGTTATGCCTGCATGCTTTTGAGGTGTCAGTCTAAAGAAATCACTGAGGCCCAGTCTCTGCTCAAAGCTGAGGACTCAGTGTAACATCACGAGTGAATATTACAGATCGTGCGTTAAGTAATCATGAACAAATGAGTTTCATGACATGACTTGAAGGCGCACAAACCTGGTAAGTAATGTGTGAAGTCGAGATTGAGTAATGGTGAACACTTCATGTGTCTTTCACTCTCTGTTGTCAATTTATATATCACTTCCTGTCGAACTCAAACACGGCTGATCATTCGTTTTTAATTTATCAAATGATATTGACTAAATGATTTTGGTTTTAGTCCATCATTGTCTACCGTGCTGCAATCTACAGGCATGGATTTGGGTAGGAATGGTCGGGACACGTCCCGACCAACTTTCAGACGCAGCAAAAATATCCCGAGCAACTTTGGATCAGTGGGGAAAATGAAAGAAACGCTGATTCCTAAATTTAACATGATCCAGTCCAATGTAATGTTTGGTTTGTGGCTTTGTCCAATCTACAGATAGCCAATCGTCCAATTTATGGACATTTGGGGCAGCCGTCACTTAGAATTATGTAGGATTGTGGCTGATTGGTTACAGTTGCGATTACAGTTCAAGTTAGGGTTAGGGTAGGGTTAGGGTTATGGTTAGGCATTAATTAGCGATGGTTAGGGATTAGGAGAGGCTGGCCAGAATTAATGCAAGTCAATACAATGTCCTCACAAGTACAGTCATGCAAACATGTGTGTGGATGTGTATGGGCATGCGTGTGGCGATGAGTGCATGTGTGTGCATGCGTATGTGAGTGTTCATGTGTGTGTGTGTGTGTGTGTGTGTGTGTGTGTGTTTGTGTGTGTTAGTATAGAACAGGCACATCTGTGTTGGTGTATTGAGCTCTGGTCTCAGTTCTGCCAGGCAGCCATCGGACAGGCATCCAGCAGCAGGGAGTCGGAGAGGATATGGAGTCCAGGGAATTACAGGCATATTTTTCATTCCAAATGCTGACAGCTCCAACACACAAAACAGCCAGAGAGAATCAAATGTTGACAGACACTGCTGGCAAACATCCACCCAGCACTCTATTCATTACTCCCCCCGAGGAAAAATCCCGAATATAGAGTACGGCTGGACATACAGATTAATTCTCCCAGTTTTTACAGGCAGGAATTACCGAGTGAAACGTGAACACATGCATCAAGAAGAGCCCAGCTCTGCATTGCATATTTTGGCCAGTGAAGCAGAAAATCTTGTAGTTCCAGGACTAGCCACAGGGTGGCACATTGGCAAGCTGAATTTTAAATGAAAGGCATCGAAGTAAACAACCGGATGCAATACAAATTCAACAAATAAAAAGAACTCACATAAATTGCGGCCTCGTCATCAGCAGTTGCACTTTGTATTGAGCAAAATTCTCGAGATGTTTTTCTGTGTGGGATATGAGAGAACAATTGGCGCAAATTTTTCAAAAAAAGGTTGCAAATATCTGACACCAGCTGTGGAGCAAAAGCTGACTCACTGAGATGTGCAACACATAAAACAGAACACATTCCTACACAGCAACTGGTCATCAGTAGCATTAGCACTATGCCCTCACTCAGGGAGGCAGCAATGCATTAAGTCAGTTCTCACTTCAGCACAGCTGAGGTTAGTGTTCAGTACAGCAGAAAGAGGGAAACTTTCAATACCCACAATGCAAAGAGAATAGAGCTGAGAGAACAGCAGCAAGTGCACACTCCAGCACATAAAGACAGCAGCTACTGCTCACTACAGCACAAAGAGAATAGTTGTTATTGCTCGCTACAGCACAAAGGGAAGAGCAGCGAGTGCCCACTACAGCACAAAGAGAACAGCAGCTAGTGTCCACTACAGCACAAAGAGAACAGCAGCTAGTGTCCACTACAGCACAAAAAGAACAGCAGCTAGTGTCCACTACAGCACAAAAAGAACAGCAGCTAGGGCTCTATGCAGCACAAACAGATCAGCAGCTAGTGTTCACTACAGCACAAAGATTACAGGAGCAAGTGCTCACTACAGCACAAAGATTACAGGAGCAAGTGCTCACTACAGCACAAAGAGATGAGCAGCTAGTGCTCACTACAGCACAGAAAGAACAGCGGCTAGTGCTCACTACAGCACAAAGAGAACAGCAGCTAGGGCTCATTACAGCACAAAGGGAAGAGCAACATGTGCTCACTACAGCTCGAAGAGATCAGCAGCTAGTGCTCACTACCACACAAAGAAATCAGCAGCTACTGCTCACTACTGCACAAAGAGAACAGCAGCTAGTGCCCACTACAGCACAAAGAGAGCAGCATATACTGGTCACTACAGCACAGAGAGAACAGCAGCTAGTGCACTACAGCACTGAGAATAGTAGCTCCCCTCATTACAGCACAAAAAGAGCAGCAGTTATTGTTCACTTCAGCACAGACAGAGCAGCAGTCAGTACTCACTTCAGCACAGAGCAGCAGCCTGTGCTCACTTCAGCGTAGACAGAGCAGCAGGCAGTGCTCACTTCAGCACAGACAGAGCAGCAGTCAGTGCCCACTTCAGCACAGACAGAGCAGCAGTCAGTGCTCACTTCAGCATAGACAGAGCAGCAGTCAGTACTCACTTCAGCACAGAGCAGCAGCCTGTGCTCACTTCAGCGTAGACACAGCAGCAGGCAGTGCTCACTTCAGCACAGACAGAGCAGCAGTCAGTGCCCACTTCAGCACAGACAGAGCAGCAGTCAGTGCTCACTTTAGCACAGACAGAGCAGCAGTCAATGCTCACTTCAGCACAGACAGAACAGCAGTCAGTGCTCAATTCAGCACAGACAGAGCAGCAGTCATCGCTCACTTCAGTACAGACAGAGCAGCAGTCATCGCTCACTTCAGCACAGACAGAGCAGCAGTCAGTGCTCAATTCAGCACAGACAGTGCAGCAGTCATCGCTCACTTCAGCACAGACAGAGCAGCAGTCAGTGCTCACTTCAGCACAGACAGAGCAGCAGTCAGTGCTCACTTCAGCACAGACAGAGCAGCAGTCAGTGCTCACTTCAGCACAGACAGAGCAGCAGTCAGTGCTCACTTCAGCACAGAGAGATTAGTGGTCAGTGGCGAGCAGCACAGGGTTGTCCTCTGCTGGTCATGGCTGTGAGCCAGTTAAAGTTCGGCTGATGTAAGCCAACAGTGAGATGAGAACAGGCACTTCAGCTGGAGAAAGCAGAGATAAACATACACATACACTCCCGATACTCAGCATTCGGCTCATGTGCCATTATGCAGTAACAGTGGGCTGACACACTGCACTGGATAACAGACCTCCAACCACAAGCCAAGGGGGACAGATTCCACTGGTTATCTGAGTATTTCTGCATTGAGTAAATTCAGCTCATTGATTGGCGAAAAGCCAGTTTCCAGGGCATAAATTGACAAGCGATTATCCACGAACCCCAAAAACCATCAGACAGCATAGCCCTCTGGGACTGGAGCTGGATATCTCTGGCTTAAGTGATTAATGGATCACGTTTTAGAGACGATCGGACTAATTAATCGACTCATTTGATTCAACGAGGAGATCACTGTCGAGTTGGTACAGTGTTTGTGTGTTTGGTAATGGCTGGCTCCAAGAGGTCACCAGCTGCAATGAATCCCATTACTGTCCACAGCCTTAGATGAGTCTGTAAATACTGTGATATTCTCCCACATGAAGCCAGCGCACACAAACACAGCACATACCTGCTCACATGCGGACGCAGATGGGAAAATTTCTTAAATGAATGAACAAACAAATGAATGAATGAATACATACACATCACTCAGCTGCACTGAGGGGGAGTAGAGACGGGGCGATGACTTAACCCTGCCGTACAGGGGACCGTATTGAGTATGAAATGGATACAGCTCAGCCATGGGAAACATGAGAAAATGAATATAATAATGTAAGTCCAAAAATCTGTTTCAAATACAAAGGCTAAAATCCACAGCATGATTTAATAAATTAATGTCAGCCATTTGACAGAAATGCTTAAAAGTCATGCCAAGATCAAACTTTATTAACTCTAGTGCCTCAACAGTTACAGACCATACTGGTAAGTGGAATCTTGACATGGTCCATTAACTAGATTTAGGGAACAACTGCAGGACGTTCTGACTCTCCAGTAAAGATAACAGACAAGCAGTACTGAGGTCTGATGTCCCCAGAGGTTTGAGGACGACATGCGGCTGTTTGGATTTCCTGTCTTGTGGTGCGGAGCAGCAGGTGCTCCAATTTCCAGCGTCTTTCTAAACGGGAAGCTGGTGGTGCTGGTCGTTGAGTAATTGCTCTGAATAAAAGAGCTTGGATTTGAAGAATGGAAAATGTTTACTTTAGCGTATAAATCAATTTCGCCCGGCTTTTCAACGGCGCAGCTCTAAAAGTGCCTCTGGGGCATCATGATGCCATTACATCATAGCCTGAGATGTTCCAATTACCAGGACAACCTGCTGCTCGGAGAATAATGATGTGATTGACAGGGTCTGCCGTCAGTTCTGGACTGAGGCCTTTCTCTGAAAGAGCTTCATCCCCAGGCAAGATCTGCGTGTTGTTTGTGCCGGAATGGTCCAGAACAAAGAAAATCCTGCTCTCCTCTCCAACTGTGTCCCCTCCTGGTCCTTTTAGGGCCGCAGTCCTGCCCCATTTATCACCGGGCCGTATCTCCGTGGCAACTGCATGATTAATGGGGAAACTTCATGCTCTTAAGTATTTCGCTTTAGCTGACTGTGACCCCCCTGCTGGTGCAGCAGAATTGCCAGGGGGACCATCCAAAAACAGTGGCGTGGCCAGTGCTGGAACCTGTATGTGACCAATCACAAGCCAGAACACAACTTCCCTTCTACTGAGCGACCAATCAAAACTCAGCAGAGAGAGAGGAAAAAATATCCATTCTGACAGAATGACATTTTCGCCTGTTTATTGTGGATTCCTGACTCATGCTTGTCATTATTATTGATCTTTCAGTTATCCAAGTGAATGCCAGGGAGATGAAAATTTCAGATAAAAATATCACAGGAAATTTGATGGTAATGTTCTCTCTCGGTACAGACAATTCATACTAGCAAATGCAAAATGAGTTCAAATAACCTGTTCAATTATGTACCAACTATTAGCTTTCTGTAAGAAATGATAAACTAAATATCAATTATCAATGACAAACGCAGATACAATGACTGCATTGCCGGATATGACTGAATGAAGGCAGTCCAGAATGGTGTATATGATGAATGAAATTTTCCTCAGTAAGATGGTACCGCAGTGCATGCTAGAAGTACAATTCACTGCTGAACAATCAACACCATTGTAAATCTAAAAGCTTCAATGCCATCAGCTGAATCACATCCCTTACAAACAAACCGAGAGGTGCAGTGAAGTCTTGGAGGCGATCGATCTCAGGAAGCGTCTCAGACAGGCTGTCAGCGTAAGTACGGCTTTGAGATGCTTTTAGAGTAAAAGTGAAACACTGCTGCTCACATTCAGAATAGGCCTAAACAGGCTTTAGTCCCTCATCTTCATTGTCCTGGGGTGCGTTTTACGGCATCGGTGTGACTGCTTTTCATCTTCTGATGCGGCAGTTTCAGAAAGATAAAATCTCAGTGTCAGGTCACAGGGTCAGTGGTTCTCCAACTCAACACAGCAGCTCCACTGTTTACGCTGGTTTTTGTTCCCACTGAGATTGCGATGTAAGGATTTTAACAAGCCGATGATTTATCTTTAAATCATCAGTTTAATAAATCTATCTTTATTAAACTGTCCTTGATTACTCAAATTTAGAGGGGCTGCTTGACCTTTTAAAACAAATTATGTCAGAAATGACCATGCAGGCCTAGCAGAATGAAAATACCATTTCCACACTGTGATATATTGGAAAGAGAGAAAATTTAAGGAATAAATTGGTCCTGATTGGTGAGACCGCGGACACACGTTTATTAAAACTAAACATTTATTAGGCAAGCAAACAAATCTGACTGGTGTCATGTTAATATAAGTCAGTTCAAGCAAAGTATTATGGAAAAAAAACAACAGCAAACTTTTATTCAGCGACTGAATTTGAAGCCTATTAATTTTTTCGGTGTCTAATTTGATGTTATTACCTGAGTTTACTCTCAATATAGAAAAATAAACACAATTTGTTTTACATAGAATGCATGGATATTTCTGTCAAATTATGGCTTCAGAGGGTGTATAACTGATCTAAACCTGAAATGTACCAAATTAAGACAAATGAACAGCCTTTTAAGATCCTTAAATTTCATTTCTGGTTTGAACAAAAACCAGCGTACAAAGGGAGGCCCAGGACCAACGCTGAGGACCACCGCACTCGGCGATCACCAATTAACCACCAGCAAAACATTCAAAACTCGTTTAATCCACCTAACGATCCAATAATAATTGACTCCTCAGTGCGCTTCAGACCAATAACTATAACAGCGAGCGAAGGAAACGACTGTGAAAGCAGATTAATATGGATGTGTGTAATTCTCAGAGGCGTGAAACACCTGCCTTTTTTCCATTTGCCAGTGACTTCCATGGTTTGATCATATAGGTTGTTGAACATGATTCACTGTGGATTTTTGAAACTGAAGCTGCACAGAGCCTGATGAAAATGAATGTGTGAAGAATGAGTTTTATTTTTTGCATGTCACTGAAAATATACTCACACATCCTGTTACTTGTTGGTGATGAGCTGTCATGTTTGACCTGAGAGTAATTTCCTTATTGCATTTTCTTGGTATAGCACTGTGATTGTGTGTGAGTGTGTGTGGGTGTATCGGAGGGACTGAGGAAGTGGCATGCACAGCCAGGTCATGTGACACCACCGCACCGTATATAATTTCAGCGTTGTTGAGCTCAGCATAAAAGAGTCATGCCTTTTCTTACTGGCAATTTCCATACAGCTTAAATGTAAGAGTAGCCTGAGGTGTCGGCAGCGGAGCTGTTCATGTGGTATAACGCCGTGAATCTCTGCCATTAACACGCATCTCCCTGCCACATTTCCGACATGCGTACAAGAACAAAAAAAATGCAGGTGAAGCTGCAGACAGGACCGCACATTCTGACATCACACACTGGACTGCAGGCCATCCAATCTATCCGACCAATCAGAGCTGATGAAGCTGTAAGGGTGAGGGTTCATGAGGGGGTGAAGCCTCACGTGTCAGCGATCTGATGTAAGAGCAGAGAAGTGAGGGACGTGGATATCAACCACAATTCACAGATCAACTGCCACCATGAGGCCGACACTGCATTAATCGCCAGGTAGATTAGCAATATTTCACCTTTTCATGTATCAATTAAATACAACATCATAATTTAAGTGATTTTATTGAGCGATTGAGATAAATACACTGGTCTCCTCCTTGTTCAGAAGCTCGGGGGAGTGATGGGTCCAGGCTGAGACATTTTAGGGTTGAGTGGAGAGAGCTCAGAAATGTTATTTTACCGAACAATGGGGCACGATATCCTCTCAGAAAAGATCAGAGAGCCTCTTCAGGACATAGAAAGACTGATGCTGCAGTCGCTGGTCCATCATGGCAGCGCTGAGCAGCGCACAGGTATGAACAGCCTCTTCAAGAGGGTCATTACCATGGGAACCAGCCACAGTGCTGATGGGGCCAAAGTCTTTTTTTAACCGGAGCCCTTAAATCAGCATGTACAAGAGAAACTGATTCACCAGAATCCACCAGCTACAGCCAATCACCAACCTAGGACTGCTCTCCCAGTCACAGTCAGCAACACCTTGTGCATGAAGTGAACTGCAAGCAGAAGAACTGTCCCTTTCATCTCACAAAATATGTTTTTGGTCATTTTAAGACAAAGCATAACTGAATAATAAATGCTTAACCAAACTGAAACACTCACGGAATCTGCCATTTCCCCATTAAATGATTCAGCCAATGAGAGGCCAAGGAACACATTGGCAGTCACTGGACAGTAATGTTGAAGAACCATAGCATAACCAAATTCTGTATAGGCTTAACTCATTTTGGACTAAATTCCTACATGTTTCGAGCCTAAGTAAGTTATTGTATAAGTTAGTGCCTCTCCTCAATTTCTGTGTTGGTTGTCTTAGCAACAAGAGATGCGTTTATAAACATTTTTTCCCCTTATTGTTAGTGCCTTTTCTGCAAATTATACGCAGTGCAACTTGAGTTGTCTTTGGTATTCATTATATTCAGGAAATATTTAAATTAGTGCATATCGCTCCTTTAATAGTTCTGGAATCTGGGAAATTCACTGCATATTTCATTACACACGGCTCACATGTTCAGCAAACAAATGTATATGTTTTTGCGCATGTGGTCTGCATAATTGGCATAATTATTTGATTACTATGCAATTGCAAAGGGTGATATATTTGGTTATATATCCCTACTAGCATTGTATAGGTGGATACAGTTATTCAATGATTATTAAATTATAGGTGTGTTTGGCAGTTGGGTGTCACATGGGAAACCTGCCACTTCAGGTTAGCGAGAGCTTTTATGCAGCTACTTCTAACTGTTAAAGAGCTGAGGACAGTGATATCACTGTTAATGGGAAAATAGCGAATACCGTGAATGTTTCAATTTGGAGGTTTAAGTATTTATTTTTCAGTTCAGCTTTGTTTTAAAATTATCGCAAACATATTTTGTAATACCTATGGGGCAAACCTTTCATTTGCAGTCCACTTCATACAAAGGTTTACCAGTTCCATCCAGAATCCACACAAGTGATGCTCCACCAGTTACATTCAAACTCCAAGCTACACACATGATAGCAAGCGCTGTTATGGATATTCAAACAAACAATAAATGTATGTGTTCTGGGGCACCTTGCAGCCATGTGAAAATGGAGAGAAGTTTTTTTTTCCCTTCAGCAAGTCCCAAGAAGACTGAATCTTTTTTCATGTGCTGTGATGGATCTCCTAAATACATGAGGATATTTTAAAAATGAAGTAGCTGTTCAAGGCATCCATACATTTTTCTCAGCTTTTTGTTCAAAACGAGGACCAATATTGAAGTGTTTCTTGAAAAAGAATGAATGAAGCCAGAATGAAATGGTTTCTTGGGTCAAAAACTAAAGCTTGTTTTTTTTCTGTCTACAAATTAATAGAACAGAATATTCTTGGGGTGCTGAAAGATCAGTGAATGTTACCATAAATGCTGATGGTGGCTGGCAAAAAGAGAAAAAAGAGAAAGCGTTAATATTCAGCAGCTCCTGATGAGTGAAGCTGAGCTTCTGGTGAAGGGGACAGTGCTGGCGGGGGGGGCAATAATTTGGGGGATGAGGCAGACGCCCCAGTAGCCCCATTTCAGGGTGTCATTAGAGCGGATCTGGTGCCGGTGACAGGGCAGATCTGGGTGAAGTATGAGGAGAATCCGCCAGCGCTGGGAAGTCGTTTCTTATTCTTTTCTCCATCTTTGAAATTAATTGTCAGACACCTTTCGTTGCATATAATTTGGGATTCTGAATGTCAAACAGGCGGCGATGATGATTCCATGTCATCGACTCAAAGAATCAAATGGCAAACTTTCAAGGTGGTAAATCTAACATATCAGGCAATAGGATATAACTCAGGTGTTTCAGGAAATGAATGAGTTCATTAATTTATCATTATAAATAAAAAAAAGCTCAAAATTCATCTGGTTTACCATACTGATAAAATCGAAAATCTTGAAAAAGATTAATAAGTACTTTTTGAGTTATTTCGTTTACATGAAGGATCTATAGCGGGCACAGAAAACACGGCCATAGTGGCCACGATGATTCCAGAGCATCACATCAAATGATGGAAAGAATTAAATGGAAAATTTTGAACTCTTATTGCTTACATATTATCAAGTGATATGATGGAACTCACAGCATTCGAGGAAATGAAAGAGTTAACACGAAGAATCTGCAGCAGACGCAGCAGTGATGATTCCATAGTATCGATGAAACATAGTTTCGCCAATATAATAAATATTGTAATCTTAAATTTTTTTTTTTCATAAGTTAATATCCACAATCATTGGCACCCCTAGAAAACCTTGATATATAATCTTGGTCACATTTTTTATGATAACTCAGATGTTCAACCATGACTTCCTGTTTCCCCTGGGTATAAATATGAGGTGAGCACCAGCGAATTTCCCACAGTCATCACCATCATTCAGACGAAAGGTTACGGCAATGACCTGCGACAGAAAGTTGTGGAGCTTTTGGATATAGTAAGAAAAACATGGCTATTAAAAATGAAAACACTCTTTTTGTCTATCAGCAGAGTCATGAAGAAGTTTAAGAAATATGGCCATTTAAAACATCTACCTGGTAGAGGACATGTTGCCATTTTTGACTGCGTGTACTTTAAGAGGGATGGTTAAAGTGGTAAGAATTTTCATTTCAGATGTAACATAAACAGAGTCAGTAAGTCCCATGAAGCAAACTTCTAATTACTATTGTCTGTAGAACTTACTTCTGAAATGAAAAGGCCTCCTAATTTTTATGCAAGCAGCAAAAAATTACTGAATTAGCATTACAGTAGAATGGAGTCTGAATTGAACGCATTACAGTAACATAACATACTAAAATACAATCAGATAAACTTAGGCTGCCAAATCTGTCATCACTGAAAAAAAAAAAAAAAAAAAAATTCTCCAAGCCTTTCCATTTAGCCGCACAACCAAAATGTTCAATGTCTTTGTTTCACGAACCTTTGATTGCAATGAAAAGCTTTTCAAAAAAGCCAAGTCACCATCCAATCACATGGAGGGCCCATGACAGCGACTGCACAACCTCACCTCCAACGGCTAATATAGCAAAATAAAGCGCTGTGCCAGCACGCACTCTATGGCACAGAAGAGATACACACTAGAAGGAGGCTGTTACATAATCAGCGGTGACCAATCGTGTGCATCAAACACATGACTGAGCAGCCAATCCACTGTTTTCCCAACAGGCAGGCCAGCAGCTATTGGCCCATCAGAGAGTATCACAGGCCTTGTGCAAGCTGTCGGCAAAACACCGACAATATGCTTCAAATACTCATGGCGTCCAAACTGACCGCCATCCACTCACAAAGGCTAGAGGGGAAACCATAACAGATTTTGCCCAATCTCGCAAAACAAATGGCGTGGCGCTTCAACACCATGTGGCCAATCTTTTTGCAAGGGATAAATCTCGAAATAATGAAGCATTTTCCTATTCAGAATTTAGATTCTAACTGATCAAGAGGGACCATAAGTGCTGCTACATAAAATTTGTCATGATTATCACAAGCAATGCTATACAGTTTCTGAACCACATTCCCTTTCCCCGTATCTCAGAGCTGCATGTCTAACTCCGCAGCAGTAAGATTAGCGCAGGGCTGGCAGTTAACACAGAAACCCATCGCCTTACCGATTTGTATCTCCATGGTGGTCATTTTGTTCTCTGTTGGGAAGAGAATTTTCGGTGGCTTGTCCGTCAGTGGGGCTGTGGAAACATGAGAGGGGAATACAAACAGAAACAATTTATAAAAATGTGTCTTTTTAAAGTCATCAGACCCACAATATGAGGACAGCTGAGACTGCAGCACAAACACCTGTTAGAGCCACGCTGCTGGGGAAATTGTTGACATTACGGCTCATTTAAATCTCTTATTTTAATGCCCTTCCTTCTTCTCTTTCTTGTGCCTCATCCAGGTGCATCGCAATTCTCTTAAATTTCATCCACGTTTCCCTCAAGTGTGTCTTTCCCTTGCGATCTAGTCCCTCCTACAGGGGATGCACGGAGAGACACAAGGGAACAAGGAGATATGTTTCTAGACAAATGACGCAGTCTTTCCTCTGGACCGTCATGTGAAGTGACGTCCGTTTCTGATGATGTTACACAGCTGTATCTGCAGCCAGCATCTGCTCTCACCAATAGGAGGGCTGCTCTTATGTGACCTTGCTCATTGCTCCTCAGAGCTCCCTCCTCGCTCCTTAAGGCAGAAATAAGTGCTTTGGGACGGTTTGCAAGACGGAATTCAGACGTACAGACTGACTGCAGTCCCCTTGCCTTCACAAATGGGCAGAGCCACATAAAGACAAAAAAATAAGGAAGGAAGGAAGGGGAAAATTAGAAAGTGCAGCGAGTTTTTTTAATATTTCACGTCATCTCATCAGAGCAAGTGCACCAGAGCACATAGGTCAAAGTTCACCGCTCAGCGGTTTTGAGTTTGCAGACGCAGTGGATGTCCTTTATTTGGAGTGGGTGGGAGTTTAAGATTCTGCACTTGAAATATTGCACTGCACACACAAAGCCCTCATTATACTGCAATTATTGGGTTGGAGGATTTTCAGTTGCACAAGTAGGCCTTTGTTCTGCTGTGTGTGGTCATTTCTAAATAATCCCAGTGCCTGTGAGAAGGAACACGGAGTGACATGGAACGCGGCACCCCTGTGAGGTTGTGATACTTTTCAACACAATAACAACATTTGCCTGAAATGTAAAGAGAAACAGCACAGAACCACGTTATGATGTAGCTGCTCTCTCTTCATCTTATTTTCTAGAAATTACATTGAGGCTGCAGAAATTCTTTGAACTGAAGAAGCTCTACACAACTGGCTGTTGATGACAGCCAACCAGAGGCATGGATGTGCAGAATGCATCAAAAGACTGCAGGAAAGCGAGATGGTCGAGCTGCTCATTGGCTGTCAAATCAACAGCTAATATAAGCTTGATTAGTTTATTCCAGGAAGTGTGTACCAGCAATTAACATCTCATTACATTCAGAGGCTGTAATTACAGCTGAAATAAATGGCAGCAAAGAGACAGGCTCTCCAACACTGAGTCGGAGTGAAGCAGGAAGCCCTGTGAGCGATTCCCTTTGCTACTAAAGGCTTTGCACGGAAATATTGAGAGATAATTCACCAAGACTATCCTAAAGCTGAGACTTTAAAGTGCTTCCAGAACTTGGCATGACAACACTTCAGCACAGCTAATGGAGCCAATACTCTGGGATCTGGGCGCACCGCTGATTAAATGAGACCAAGCGAGGCGCTGGGATTAAGGTCAGCTGGCACTTAGAGCAGCAACTGAACACAACCGTCTCTTCATGACACAGGTGCATGGGTCATGCGCGCTCATATATGCAGCAAGACTCCATGCCTGAGAAACTGACATAATCCATTTAAAGACCTCTCACTCTGTGTGTGTGTGTGTGTGTGTGTGTGTGTGTGTGTGTGTAGCAGCAAATGTCCAGGAGCTCTCTTTTTGAAGATTATTTTCTGGTCTTGCCAAGAGATATAGTAATACAAGCCACTTTCTTTCTACTTCCATTCAAGTCAACAGTAACTATGATGCAAAATTACTTCAATAATTTTTTTCACCCTGTAAGAACATATCAACTCAACGGTATGTTTCCTTCAGTTAATTTCTCTCCATATGCCAAGTTGTCACGCTAATGTGAAAAAAGATACTGTATCTTATGGATGAATTGGAATGGAGTTATTCCACCACATCAACTGGCCAAATGGACAACTCCACCTCTTAATTACGCAACATGGCAGTACACTAAGACTGAATTTCGGTGAGCTGAAATTCTTCTCACCATGCCCAGGAAAATGAAAGGATAACCTCACAATGACTCAGTTCATCCCTTTTGACAGACCATGGGACACACATTTTATGCCTTTATGGTCATGTGGAGTAAATTTACTTGAGCTTATGCATTTGCATTCTCGTGATTGTCATTTTGTTTGGGCAGTTGACCTTGCACATTGAAGACTAATTTACCTTCTGTCATCTCTAAGTTGCGGGGTGTGTGTGTCTGTGTGTCTGTAAGTGAGAGAGAGTGTGTGCTTGTGTATACACGTGTTTAAGAGCGTGCGTATGCATTTAGGTGTGTGCATGCGCAAGTATGTGTTCGGGTTTGTCTGTGAGTGTTTGCTTGAAAATGTAAAATTCATTAAAAACAGGATGTGCTGGCAGCCCTTTAGGGTTCTCGAGGCCCCCCAACAATCACACCTGTCCACTCCCAGCCTCCTCTGAACACTCATTAGTGAATTTCAACAACAAAAGCACATGGCAGACAGGCACACAGTGGGTCACCTGACCTCACGCTGAAACAGCACACAAGGAAAAGTGCAGGCATGTCTGTGTGCGCTGATTAGGCTCATTACGCCCAACATATGCACGCTTCAATGGAAGTGCTTTTTTTTTCTGAAAGTATCTGTGCATAAGAAATCCATGCTGCATATAGAGATGTCAAAGTTTACAGAGGAGTTCAAATATGAGAAGGTGGAGGTGGTAGGAAATCTGCTTGATTTTGGCACAGCCTGCATGATGATGCTTGGCTAAATGGTAACTGTTGACCTCCATCTGTAATTCTTACCAAATCTGGTTCGAACAAAATCAAAAACTTGTGAAGTTATTCATAAGAATTCATCAGGCCCATATTTCATGTTTGCAGGACTGTCAGTCAACCAAAAATCTTCAGTTACTCATCATTCCAGCCTAAAATAATCACAAAATTAATCATTTTAATTAATCAGGAGATGTTCCTATTATTCTCATAAGAAGAAAAATGTTGTTAGCACTATTTTCAACGCTGTTTTCATTTGGAAACATTCCCTGATACTTAAAGGTTGTGATTGCTCACGCTGTGAAGAATGCAGCTGTTGCTATGAAAAGCTTTACAGGTGTCAAACTGTTGAAACAGCCTCCATTCTCTCCTCGACTAAACACCAGCACCTCATCCCAATTATGCTCCATTAGGATAAACTCAATTCACACTGTGCAGCTCAATGTCATTAATCACAAATTAGTGTGATTTGAAAAGCATTTTTATCTCCATTATGCCATGTATACTTATATTACATTCAGAATTTGAAACCCACTAGAGACCCCAACCTACAACTGAGCACTTCGAAAAAAGAATTGCGCATTCAGAGTGCAATTAGTGTCTAATTCAGAAACTCGTGCAAACAGTGGCGTGAAAATGTGTTCGTTCCCCTCCTGTTTCTTCTATTTTTGCTTATTTGTCATTTCTAAATGTTTCAGACCATCCAGCTAATTTCTTGAGTAAACACATAATGCACCTTTCAAATAATCATTTCATTTATCGAAGGAAAAAGAGTTGTTTAAAACCTACATCACCCATTGGAAAATTAATTGCCCTCCTTGGCTAAATAACTGGTTTTGCCACCTGTAGTGGCAACAACTGCAATCAACCATTAGTAGTGACAGACAATGAGTTTTTTTACATTGCTGTGGAGGAATTTTGGCCCATTCTTCTTTGGAGGATTGTTTTTATTCAGCCTCATTGAAGGGTTTTGTTGCCAGAACTGCCTGATCAATCAGATCCAAATCAAGACTTTAACTAGGCCACTCCAAAACCATCATTTTGTTTCTTTTGAGCTATTCAGACATAAACTTGCTGGTGAGCTTTACATCATTCTCCTGCTGCGCAGCCCAACACTGCTTTAGCTTTAAGTCGCAAACTGGTGGCAGGACATTCCTCTGCAGTATTTTGTGGTAGAGAGTAGAATTCAATCAATTATGGCAAGTTGCCAGTGTCCGTAAGCAGCAAAGCGGCATCAGACTCTCACACAACCACCACTGTGCTTGACTGTGTTGCTATGTTAGCTTGAGGCTACACCAAATGTAACAGGACCCTTGTCTCCCAAAAAGTTCCACTTTTGACTCATGAGTCCACAGATCATTCTCACAAGAGTCTTATGGGTCATCAAGATTTTTTTTGGCTTCGGTGGGATGAGCCTTTGCGCCGTGTTTGGCCATGTAATGTGAATAGAGGCCACTAGATAGCAGCATTTACCTTTTTTTTGTTAAGCTCAGACTGGAGCTATGTTTGGACATGTTTCAGACATGTCAGGGGCAAGTCCCCGAAAATAAAAAAAAAAGGTCTAAATGTGGGTGGGGTCTGCTAAAGAGTATATAAGGAGTAGAATTGAGACAGTAAAGTAGTAGGAGAAATTGCAAGGAGAAGGATACATGTGACCAGACCTGTCATTTCTGTTCAAGACCTGTGAAGTTTCTTTTGTGGATTTTTGCCTGTGTTTGAGCATTTTCCTTACCCAGGACATCACCAAGCCACCCCAACGAACAAAGGGACTGTAAATATTTCGGTTTTTCTCGTAAATCAATCTTGGTCTTAGTTGTAGATAGTAGATTAGTTACTTGTTATTGTCTGTTTAATTAAATGTGTTTAAGTTTTAAATTGTGTCTGTCATCCTTTGCTGTTGCTGTTGTGTTGTAAATTTTAATAACAAATTGGGGCCATAACAGCCAGCAGTGGTTTTTGCCTTGCAGCTCTCCGATGTATACCATCTTTGCCCTGTCTCTTTCTCATTGTGGAATCATGAATATTGACCTTAGCTGAGGCACGTGAGGCCTTCAGTTCTTTAGATGTTCCTGTGTGACCACCTGGATGAGTCCTCAATGGACTCTGGAAGGAATTTCTGTTGGTGGCCACTCCTTGGGAGTTTCAGTTTTCTCCATTTGGTGTCCTGGAATCTCAGACGCGTAGAAAAGGCTTTGTAACCCTTTCCAGATTGATGTCAAATGTCAACAGCTTTGGTTCTCATCCATTCTTGAATTTCTTTTCAGCACGGTATCCTGTGTTGTGACTCGCCTCGGTCACATTGCCAGAGGTTCCATTTAACCTCTTTCATCTGGGATTCATCTGGTGGGATTATACGTAGCCTTGCTGTCACTTCGCCTTAAAGGGATATTTCGATCAAATATGAAAATTCACTAATCATCAACCTGATGTGATATACAACTGACAATGTCACTCAGCTAGTGGCTAAATGCGATAAAGGGTGACATTGTCAGCTAGGTGAAATTGTCATTGTCACATCTGGCATCACATGCTGAATAAGGATGTGTTATTTCACCCTTTGCAAAGTATGACATTTGCTTATGTGTGATTTATGAAGACTTTGGGCTCTAATTTCTTGGAGCAGTGCAGGTGGCGAAGCGTGGCGCAGCCCATGCAGTGGAAATTTCGTCCGGTGCAGCCAGCGCAGTGGTAAATTCGTGAGGTACAACACCGTGCGCAGACGAACATGCGCCGAGATGGGTGTGGCGGCGTAGTAGGGGGAGGTGTCACTTATTCATCAAGACGCGGTGACAATTTCGTAGAAAAAGTCTTCCCTGCAGCCCCCCATTTGCCGCGCCTGGTCTACGAAATTAGAGCCCTTAATGTCTAATTTATGAAGTTATTATACATGCTGTATAAAGCCTTTATAAGCAACACTTCATCTAAAGGCTGACCAAAATCAAAAAGGGGCAAATACTTTTTTCACAGCACTACAAAACAGATCAAAAAATAATAATCCTCCGAATTTTGATGGAAGATTCAGTTCAGTTCAGAGGGTCAGTTCTCACTATGCAGCGATTCGATGTAGCAGATCGTAATGCAGCACAAAGACCGCTGGACCACCTGTGGCACCAACACAGCTAAAGCACCGAGGGGTGGGTGCAGTGGTACTGTAATCAGCAGAATCAGACCATACCCCTCTACATTTAAATATAGTCCATTCCAGCATCTAAAGGGTTAAAGTTTTTAAAGCTCTCTCTTTGCTCTGGCGAGGCATCTCCTGCTTGAGTTGACTCCCTGGTTGAGACCCAATCCTCGCTGTGAACCCACATTCCCTCTCTGCAGAGAGTCCCTAAATTATTCATCTGTTGACCAGCTGTGAGCTTTGAGGTTAACAGCAGAAATACACAGACACATCTACACTGAACTGAACAAACTGCAATCTGCCTGCTGTGGTGCGTGTGTCGATACTGCCTCAGCGGAGACGGGGTCCCTCCTGTACACGCGCCTGTACTGCACACTTTTGCTGTGATGAGGTCTCTGCGATACCTAAGGTACTAATAATACCTAGTCTTAGCGACACCTATGTTTGAATTTATTAGTTGATCATTAAAAAATGGTTTAGCGAGGCAATGATGCTTCATAAAGGAAACAAATGGGAAATCATATCCGGTAACGTTACCCACCTGATGCTACCTTTCCTTCATCACCAAAAGGTGATCCTAAAAATTTATTTTCGAATTTCAGGAACATTTGAGGCTTAATACCCATTTTCATTTTTTTCTGAAAATTTCTCTTCTTCTGCATGTCACTAATTCAAAACAGAGATCAAGGGAAAAGCAGAGTATCAGACAGCTGTGATTATCAATAAGATACGAGAGCATCTGCTTATCGACACACTCCACACTGTGGATCTGACTTTTCGTACTTTAAATCCACTTAAAACTTCATAATACAAGGGGTGAAAAATCCAGATCTAAAAAGTAAAAGCCTTCCCAAAATGTTGTTCCAATCACTTGGTTTAGATAATTAGCACATTTCTTTTCATCAGAGGGCAAGATGAATTAGTGAAACACATGGCAGGACTTTTACTCTCTGACCTCTTGACTTTCAACCTGAATGAGATTTTTTTAAGGATCATTCCACAAGATAATCCTGTCGCAGTTAAATTATTTATGCTGCGAGTCCTTTCCACAACAAATGGCAGAATATCTGATCCATTTTCAGGATCTGAATGATGAATCTTTAGTTACTTAATTTAATGAATTATTGTGATCCTTTTCTAGTTTCTTTCTTTTAGAAGACAAAGATGGATCATGGTATTGAGGGTTGAGAAAGAGTCTTTTCAGCATTACTGTATGAAAACTGCTTTTGGCTGCTTTTCAAATATGTCAAATGTTGCTAAATTATAGTGATACTTCATGAGGGTGAACTTAAAATACATATTTTTGTCATATTTGATCTACATTCCGGTGCGACTGGTCACATGCAGAAAGCATCAGAAGGGTCCAATCGCTATGATTACATCATTACTTAGAAGCGTAATGCATACCTATAGACTGAAGCATCCTTTTAGCTGATATGTGGCGCTGCTTTCAGTAATGTTAAAGCAATTGTTACCTTTCTCTAATGTCGCACAGCACTAAGTAAAAATTTGAACATGAACAACTCTGCCTCCCTCCAAAGTCCCCTCTTCCCCCCGATTCCCAGACTTCTATGGAAAAAAAAAATATAGCTAATATATGGTAGTTAGTCAGACTACAAAGGTAACTAAACGTTACGAAGGCATTTTATTTCATACCACATATAGAATTGAATATTATGTCATAACTAACCGGTGCCTCTGAATCTGACTCCATTGACCCGTTTCACTCGCGCTGCTCACTTCCTTGCGCCGCACGCTATATATTTTTTTCGCAGGAGAGTAAAACGGGTCAATGGAGTCACATTCAGAGGCACCGGTAAGTGAAAACCAACCAACAGTAATATTCAATTCTATATGTGATATAAAATAAAATGCCCTCATAACGTTAGTTACCTTTGTAGTCTGATGAACTACCATTAACGTTATTATTGTAATTATAGCATTTCAGCGCCCGTTTGTTTACAGTCAAATGTGTTGTTTTTTTTTCTGCCAGAGAGGCGCGTGACTCGTAAGTGGTGACAGCGGTAGACAACTGGAAGGGGCACAGCGACGGATGACAGACAGGAAGCTCGGCAAATCATTTTATCTGGACCGAAGAAAATGATTGGTCAGACTTTTGTCAGAAATATATGAGAATTTAATATTAAAGAGTTTCAACACCTGGTGGATTTCTCTTACATTTTAGTGTGCCATAAGCTTAGTAGGAGCATTTTAAGATTACAAAAGGAAAGTGTAAAAATGCCAGAAAGGTAAGAATTGCTTTCATTCTCACACTGTTATTTAAAGAAGACCATTAACTCATTCCCTACAGTAAGCTGGTGCCAACGGCGTGGGTGACGTCATTTGGAGTTCCGTTGAAAACATGTATAATATATGAGTATCGTGTCAATCTGACCAATCGGACAGCAGTAATAGTGACCTCAACCATTCGCAGTCTGATGAAAACAAGAAATCAGTTGACGATCGCGATAATGGGCCTCCTGTACTTCAACCACAGGAGAGGAGGGGCCGTGGCCAAGCCAGGACAGGTCGTGGTTGAGGAGCCCAGAGTCGATCACCTCATCGAGGAGCTGCTTAGCGTCACGTAGCAGGCAACCAAAATAACAATCGGAATGAAGTTACGAATACCTAAAATTACACTGCTAGTTTAACATTTGCATATGAACCGGCTAAAAATCTTTATTTTGAAAATACAGACATTTATCTAAATGTGCGTTTATATAGTGTCATTTTTGGGAAAAGTATTTCGTATAAATGCAACAATTTTATAAAAAAGTATTCCATAGGGTTAAACACTTTCCTTCACAAAACAGAATATAATGATTCCCTTGAACTTAAATAGTGGTTAACTACAAACTACAAAACTAACTTTTTCAGTTCTTGTGCACAGAGGCCATTTTGGTATCTGGATCTCTTTCCAACCCACTAACTGCGAGGAAGAACAACCCAGTCATTTTCTGTGGGCTGCCCTTTTCATAAAATATCAGATTCCGCATGGCATTCAGATTTGGCTCCGTCTCCTCAGTCACATGCTGAGAGTTGTTCCGACACTCCTTTCCACCCACGGTTTATTTTTTATGGCAACATCCCAGCTTCAATCAGCAAAAGCCCATAACTAGCGATATGCGTGCTACCCACTTTTCATCTGCCAGCTTTATACTGCTAACCTGGACCAGTACAAGGCAGGACTGGCAACAAAATTCATATTGAAGGGGACCTACTATACTTTTTGGAAGACACAAAGAAGCAGTGGTATTGATTTATCTCCAAGGAGAATCCATAGCTAGCCTGCTAGGTGTTTCCGTTTTCTGTTAATATTCAAACTGAATCCCAAATATAATCTTAGTTGGCTTGGCTGCTGATGTAACTAACCAGCTAGCTAGGTAGCTAAGTCCTACTCTCAAAACTACCATACTTAGCTGCCATTACCTACCTTTAAACATTTTGAGGTTTATTAGCAAGCTAGCTATCTAGCTAGCTATTAAATTGATTTTGAATTTAGACACCATAGCCTGTTCAGTCAGAAGCAATGCAGCCAATAAGAGACATTGATTGGACCATTTTTTAAATAAAATGCAGTCCATTTTTAATGGAGTAGCTGGGATAATAAATTGAATGTTAGCTAACCGTTGCTATTGCACAGATGTCAGCTACAGATCATTTTTAACACTAAATACTGAATTTCTAGTTTAGTAAAACTGTTATAGTGACCGTACATTGCACATCAGTAAATGTAATATCCATGCTTGCTTAGCCTATAGACGTTAGGTTTCCGTACTCATTGTATAGTTTAATAGCGAGCTAGCTTGCTACTTATTCAGTCCTCTATATTAAAAGACATGTCAGTAGCCAGGGGATAATGACACTGTTGCTCTTCTGTACGTGGTGGCTCTGCTTTCTGACCAATTACAGGAACTGCGTTGCAATTACTGCAAATGTTCAGAATTTCCCTCCTGATAAAGAGAACCTGCTTGACTGGAAGTCATGATCTACTTCCGCCCCAGCCAATTTATCTTCATTTTGCATTGTATTTAAATAATTTAGTCCCCGAGGATATTCTTTTTACATCAAGATGTTTTCTATGGATATTTGGGGATTCAATGCGGTATTTTAGCACTTTAACCAAAGGAAAAGAAGAATGTAAGCTGGCTTCAAAAATACTTCCTTCTCCTTCTATGATTATTGGCAGTAGGTTTCCAGTTTACATTATTTATATCCCTGAGCTAGAGAGCTAAAATAGCGTTTGGATTCCTCAAATTTCGACCAACGGATGGACAGGGGCGATTGCAATATACACCCACCTAGTGGAGTGAGCGCATAGAAATAAAGTTGACCAGACAAAACATGAAATATCTAGTCATCAAACTGTCTGCAATGAAATACAAGTCAAAGTAAATTAACAGGTATCTGTTCTTAGTTTTCCAAACTGTTCAACTTCTTCTGAATTGGGGAAGTAAACTCTTGGTGTTCACATTCGACTAGAGGGTTTTGTCACAAATATTTCCAGAGGAAAATACCATTCCACTGCTGTACCAGTATGTTGTGTAAGTCCTGCAATCCAGAGGAGGATGTAATTGCATATTAATGTAAGTAGTCTGAGGATCAAAGGCTTCCCACCACCCAAGCGTAAAAAGTCAGATTTACACCAAAAAATGCCACCAGCTTAACTTCATGTGAATGTTTAAAAACATATTTTTATATGCCTACTCTACCGGATGGGCGTATATTGCATTGCCCTGTCCGTTCGTCAGTCCGTCCATAATTCTTCAATATTTGTTGGATTCTTTTCATTTTTGTTTGTGGGTCACTAGTGATACGAAGAGGATTTTTCACTGAGCTGTAGCACCAAGTTCAGCACATCCTTACACGTGACTGATATAAAGGTTGTACTCACTCCACAGGGTACATGTTTTGTTGAATCGTGTTCATTTTTGTTTTGTAGTGCAGTAGTGGAATGAAGAGGATCCCTATAAATGTTGATAATGATGAGAAAAATTTTCACCAAACTCAGCACATCCTTATACGCAGGTCATATGTAGCACGCTTCCCGTCTGTATGGAACACTTTTTGCTGTCTCCTTCTCATAATACACCCACTCAACCGGACGGGCGTATATTCTGATTGCCCCTGTCAGTCCGTCCATTTTTCAGTCCGCCTGCAATAGTTATGCTCACTCCATCCCCGAAGAGATGGTATGGTGCAATGGTATTGGAATCAAAATGGTTTCTTTGTTTCTTAGTTCTTTTATTTGTTTGTTATGAAACCACTGCCTCAATTTATAGGAAAATTGCCTACAAGTTGAGCAATGACCCAAAATAAATCCCTTTAGATTTTGGAATGAATTGAGGCAAGGTCAAGATCATACCGGTTTTTGGCCATAACTGTCAAAAATAGTCCAATTTATGTCAAACAAACACCAAAAGTTTCCTTTTCATTTTAGAAAATATAGTTTCATCAATTTCCATCCATCATTTGTGAAAAGTGCATAGTCTTAATGATCGGCAACGGTCAGAGTTCAGGAGGGTCAAGGTCGTTGATCTGAATAGCCAAATTTGCAGTTTATCTCAAAAACCACTGTAGATAACCATTTGGTTATTATTAAACACATATCAGAATTCATACATGAAGACTAAAATGACACATGACCTTCAACCTTGAGGGACCCTGAAAGGTCAAACTAAAGGTAATGAGATTTCATAAGGCAATGGGCCCTACTTTGACAATCTAAGCAAACGCTCTGAAGCGCATGGCATCAGTGCATTTAGGGTGTGTCCAAATCAATTTTTGCTAGTTTAACAGTGGGTTATCAAGGTGCAGAGTTTCGCGCAAGGTTCGAAGAGGTTGTACTTAATTTCTTAATTAATCTTAGACGTGTTTTGAAATTAACATGAAATAAACCAATCATAGCGTCAACTCCCAAAGCCATTAAAAGCACGATATCCTTGCATCTTGGCGAATGGCAATTGTGAGGATGGATTTTCCTAATAGGAGGAAAGACACTTCTCTGCAGCGACGGGTTAACGGCACAGGGGCGAACCACTGCTGAAACCTGTGATGTCCAAAAAAGTTAGCTTATAGGAAATGTATTTTCAAATATTGTTCAAAATTGCTTTGATCATATTTCGATGTAAAAAAGCCTTCATACATCGTGACCCCTGGTAATGTATTGGAACGTGAATAAAACAGGATCACTAAATAAAAGAACTTTTACTCTGGAGTCACAGGTAAAAACACAGTAATGCGAGGACAGGATTATGACTGAGTGAAATCAAGTGAGCCTGGAAAATAACAGAGAAAGAAATGAAATAATAATCAAAGCTTAATCAAAAAATTAAGTTTTGTCAAATCACATAACACAATTAATGTCTAAGTCCAACATAAGCATAAAACAAAAGACGTTTTGCTAGGAATACTTCCATGTATTCTCGTTATTGTGACATTTAATAAATGCAGTTCATATAAACGTAATTGAACAGACTCCAGGGAGAGCAGTTAGCAACGCTTCCTCTTTACATGGTATTTCCAGAAGATGGATCAGTCCGAAAACCTGTTTCCATGAGTTTCAGGTGCTCCTGAAGGAAAGACACTTAACCTCTTTGTTTTGCCTGCCCCGTGGGTGTAACTGGCACGTAACAGGGACAGGCCTTTCCCTCCATAATGCCCAGTTTCTCTTTTCTCAGGTAAGTTCTTCTGGATGTTAATTTTGAGCACTGTGACAGCAGGCCGAGGGCCGCCGTAAATTAGGATGCTTCTGGCTTCCAAATCAGAGCAAATAATCACCAGGAACGAGCTCACTTCACCACCGACTTTCCGCTTTCCAATATGAACCCCGCTGACACTGCATTTCCAGAAAAATAACTTTTGTGTGAATGTTGTCGGGGGAAATGCTGAGCGCACTCATTACTGTGAGAATGGGCAGTATTTATAACTAGCGGAGGCTCAAATGCAGGCGCCTCCAATTCTATCACCAGACTTGTAAAATATGAATAAGCAGCATTTTACCTCATAAAGCAACAATACTCTAATTACCTCTGCAAAGATTCAAAATGCATTGTAACATATTATACAAATAATACATGTTGGAAAGCATCGTTGGGCAATATTCATGAAATTACGCTTCCATACTATAAATAAATAAACTCAGTGCCACATCACATCGCTCACACATCCCTGCACATACCACCAAAACACTAATTAATTAACACCACTTAAGTTAAAACTGACTGTTCAGGGTCATTGTAGTGTCTTGTTCCGTGAAAAAAGTAAGACTCAATGGTCCCTTCAATGTTCTGCAAATAATATGTCAGGTTTGAGATGGTTCTGCTCACAGTGGGTAGTTTATTGGCTCTGCCTCTTCAGTTCCATTCGGATATGCTTTGCAATTGCATAGTTATTTGCTGATAACAAGCAAATTTGCAGACTCTTGTTGCCACTACGAGAAAGCACTCATTTACCACACCTATACTCATATACAGCATGTGCTCATTCATCCTAAATTCTCGTTTGAGGGATGAGACAGGTAGGATTTTCCGGGTAAATTATTCCAAGTGAGGCTGGGATAAAATTATGAATAGTCAAGTTCAAATGCCAGGTTTTATGGAATTTTTACTGAAAACTACCCTCTCCTCTTGGCTGACAGCCAAATCTTTTCTGTACTGAAAAGATTCCTAATGCAACAGAGCTCATTTTGATTCTGCGCCAACAAATTAGCTGGAAGTGCATCTCAGTCAGACGGAGTGTCAGTGATGATAAAGAAGATCTCAGTCAGACGGAGTGTCAGTGATGATACAGAAGATCTCAGTCAGACGGAGTGTCAGTGGTGATACAGAGGATCTCAGTCAGACGGAGTGTCAGTGGTGATACAGAGGATCTCGGTCAGACGGAGTGTCAGTGGTGATACAGAGGATCTCGGTCAGAAGGAGTGTCAGTGGTGATACAGAGGATCTCAGTCAGACGGAGTGTCAGTGGTGATACAGAGGATCTCAGTCAGACGGAGTGTCAGTGATGATACAGAGGATCTCGGTCAGACGGAGTGTCAGTGATGATACGGAGGATCTCGGTCAGACGGAGTGTCAGTGATGATACGGGGGATCTCAGTCAGACGGAGTGTCAGTGATGATACGGAGGATCTCAGTCAGACGGAGTGTCAGTGATGATACAGAGGATCTCAGTCAGACGGAATGTCAGTGGTGATACAGAGGATCTCAATCAGATGGAGTGTCAGTGATGATACAGAGGATCTCAGTCAGACGGAGTGTCAGTGATGATACAGAGGATCTCGGTCAGACGGAGTGTCAGTGGTGATACAGAGGATCTCGGTCAGACGGAGTGTCAGTGATGATACAGAGGATCTCGGTCAGACGGAGTGTCAGTGATGATACAGAGGATCTCGGTCGGACGGAGTGTCAGTGGTGATACAGAGGATCTCGGTCAGACAGAGTGTCAGTGATGATACAGAGGATCTCGGTCAGACGGAGTGTCAGTGATGATACAGAGGATCTCGGTTAGACGGAGTGTCAGTGATGATACAGAGGATCTCAGTCAGACGGAGTGTCAGTGATGATACAGAGGATCTCGGTCAGACGGAGTGTCAGTGATGATACAAAGGATCTCAGTCAGACAGAGTGTCAGTGATGATACAGAGGATCTCGGTCAGACGGAGTGTCAGTGATGATACAGAGGATCTCGGTCAGATGGAGTGTCAGTGATGATACAGAGGATCTCGGTCAGATGGAGTGTCAGTGATGATACAGAGGATCTCAGTCAGACGGAGTGTCAGTGATAGTACAGAGGATCTCGGTCAGACGGAGTGTCAGTGAGGATACAGAGGATCTCGGTCAGACGGAGTGTCAGTGATGATACCGAGGATCTTGGTCATACGGAGTGTCAGTGATAGTACAGAGGATCTCGGTCAGACGGAGTGTCAGTGATGATACAGAGGATCTCGGTCAGACAGAAAAAAAAAACCCTTGCGTAGCTTAGTCAGGTGAGGCCTCAAAGCTGATACAGAGAGAAGCCCGCGAATAGCTTGTCAGACAGGGCATCAGTGGTAAAACAGTGGAAAAACTCAAGAGTAGCTCAGTTAGACAGGGCCTCAGTGATGATACAACGAGGGGCACCAGAGTATGTCAGTCAGACAGTGCCTCAGTGATGAGATAGAGAAGAGCTCCTGAGTATCTCAGTCAGACAGGGCCTCAGTGATGAGATAAAAAAGAGCTCCTGAGTATCTCAGTCAGACAAGGCCGCAGTGATGATAAAGAAAAGAGCTCCTGAGTATCTCAGTCAGACAGGGCCTCAGTGATGATATAGAGAAGAGCTCCTGAGTATCTCAGTCAGACAGGGCCTCAGTGATGATATAGAGAAGAGCTCCTGAGTATCTCAGTCAGACAGGGCCTCAGTGATGATATAGAGAAGAGCTCCTGAGTATCTCAGTCAGACAGGGCCTCAGTAATGAGATAGAGAAGCGCTCCTGAGTATCTCAGTCAGACAGGGCCTCAGTAATGAGATAGAGAAGAGCTCCTGAGTATCTCAGTCAGACAGGGCCTCAGTGATGATAAAGAGAAGAGGTCCTATGTATCTCAGTCAGACAGGGCCTCAGTGATGATATAGAGAAGAGCTCCTGAGTATCTCAGTCAGACAGGGCCTCAGTAATGAGATAGAGAAGCGCTCCTGAGTATCTCAGTCAGACAGGGCCTCAGTAATGAGATAGAGAAGAGCTCCTTAGTATCTCAGTCAGACAGGGCCTCAGTGATGATAAAGAGAAGAGGTCCTAAGTATCTCAGTCAGACAGGGCCTCAGTGATGATATAGAGAAGAGCTCCTGAGTATCTCAGTCAGACAGGCCCTCAGTAATGAGATAGAGAAGAGCTCCTGAGTATCTCAGTCAGACAGGGCCTCAGTGATGATATAGAGAAGAGCTCCTGAGTATCTCAGTCAGACAGGGCCTCAGTGATGATATAGAGAAGAGCTCCTGAGTATCTCAGTCAGACAGGGCCTCAGTGATGATAAAGAGAAGAGGTCCTAAGTATCTCAGTCAGACAGGGCCTCAGTGATGATATAGAGAAGCACTCCTGAGTATCTCAGTCAGACAGGGCCTCAGTGATGAGATAGAGAAGCGCTCCTGAGTATCTCAGTCAGACAGGGCCTCAGTGATGATATAGAGAAGAGCTCCTGAGTATCTCAGTCAGACAGGGCCTCAGTGATGAGATAAAAAAGAGCTCCTGAGTATCTCAGTCAGACAAGGCCGCAGTGATGATATAGAGAAGCACTCCTGAGTATCTCAGTCAGACAGGGCCTCAGTGATGATAAAGAGAAGAGGTCCTAAGTATCTCAGTCAGACAGGGCCTCAGTGATGATATAGAGAAGCACTCCTGAGTATCTCAGTCAGACAGGGCCTCAGTGATGATATAGAGAAGCACTCCTGAGTATCTCAGTCAGACAGGGCCTCAGTGATGATAAAGAGAAGAGGTCCTGAGTATCTCAGTCAGACAGGGCCTCAGTGATGATATAGAGAAGCACTCCTGAGTATCTCAGTCAGACAGGGCCTCAGTGATGATATAGAGAAGCACTCCTGAGTATCTCAGTCAGACAGGGCCTCAGTGATGATATAGAGAAGCACTCCTGAGTATCTCAGTCAGACAGGGCCTCAGTGATGATATAGAGAAGCACTCCTGAGTATCTCAGTCAGACAGGGCCTCAGTGATGATATAGAGAAGAGCTCCTGAGTATCTCAGTCAGACAGGGCCTCAGTGATGATATAGAGAAGAGCTCCTGAGTATCTCAGTCAGACAGGGCCTCAGTGATGATATAGAGAAGAGCTCCTGAGTATCTCAGTCAGACAGGGCCTCAGTGATGATAAAGAGAAGAGGTCCTAAGTATCTCAGTCAGACAGGGCCTCAGTGATGATATAGAGAAGCACTCCTGAGTATCTCAGTCAGACAGGGCCTCAGTGATGATATAGAGAAGCACTCCTGAGTATCTCAGTCAGACAGGGCCTCAGTGATGAGATAGAGAAGAGCTCCTGAGTATCTCAGTCAGACAGGGTTGTACCATGGCAGAAAACTCCAGCCTGGATAACATCAGTAGTAGCCACTACAAGCTTGGGAAGGCAGCAGAAAACGGATTTATTGACTGTAATTGGTATATTTATTTGATCAGAGGCACCATTGGGCTGCTGCTGTTTCTCTCATTTTATCTCAGCTTTTATCTTCTTTTAATTTTTTTTCCATTTTGTAAGTGCAGCACATCTGTGTAGCGCTTTTGAAAACAAGCAACCGTATAAAATGTGCTAAATTAATAAAGAGCTGAGGAGATGCGGCAGAAGGCCGAAGTTGCGAGGGCCCTGTAGCGCTCCCTGGGGCCCGGGGTCCACATCTCTGCATCCAGCACAGTCCTTTAGTGCCGCACAGCCAACGGCAACAGGACAGAAGTGAAGATTTGACCACCATGTACATTCCACTGAAAAAAGAAGCACATTTACTGCATTACAGTTCAGTGCCATCATTTCTGGCTTCCTCTCGCGCTGTGCGAAATAGCAAACATCACCATGATGTGACTGCAGACTCAGTAATGGCGATACCTCATTATGGGGGGGCCAACATATATGGTTTTTACATACTCCTGGTAAAAACAGAACACCGTTTGAAAGTGAGAATTTTTATTTATTTAAGGCTGCTGCCCTTGAAATGACCACCTGTTCGGGGTCGCAGGAGGACACGCCTGATCCCCTCCCCTACATCCTGCTGTCCTTCGCCCCAGGCTCTCAGGCTCTGTGGGGGAGACTGCAGCCCGGCACGGTCAGTCAGATTTGAGGATTAGGCAGAGGAAGGGCAGGTATGGGGGAGGCGGGTGGGGGAGAGGAGGGGAAAGGTTGTGTCCACGCTGCAGACGAGCTCATACTCTGGCACCAACGACCTAACGCCAGCTGTGTCAGGCTACCATCAGTTCGGGGGCTGAGAGAAGGAAAGTGGGACTGAGGAGGTAGGAAGCAGGAGTCAGGAAGATCGAAAACAGCCGGGACGGACCCTGACAGACTAGGAGGCCCACAGGACCCGCCAAACCACAGCAAACATAAACACGAATGCGCCCTCAGCGGACGAGTCAAAACTGAGGATATATGCTGATCAAATGTATTCCTCTGTGTCAGCCATAATCTTCACTAGAAACAGGTTCTGCAGTCATGAATGCAATGTCCATAATTCTCCTGTGACATTAGTCTCACTGAGCAATTGTGGAGCGATGGATGTGTTTCACTCATTCTACACTCCTCCAGATACACCGAGAGTCTTGTCAGACACTTACGATACAGATCTGAAGAGGAAATGGTCAACAACAAGTGCAAAACTATTTTATTAATGAGAAGCAAACACCTCTGAGTATTTTGGTATGACCCCTTATAAAAGAGGCGGAGGTAATGAAGGAAGCTCTTCAGCAAGGATCAGTTGTGAAGCCAAACTGCAGTAAAACAGCGACTGTGGTATTTTTACTGAACATCAGCCATTCTATTCTATTCTAGACTATTCATTCATTTTCATCTGACCAATCTACTATCTTTCCATCCTATTCTATCTCTCCCAATTAAAAACTTTGAGTTCTGAGTTGTCAGAAGACAACACAGCTCGCCGGAAATCTCGAAACTTGCTGTCCACAGACGCGGACGCCGAAGCCGACGTAGAGGGTATGGCAATAGCTCTTAGAGGACGTTTGTCTCGGCAAGCTAAAAATAAAGCACATTATAATCAATCAAAACAACCATCAAAAGAAATGCCATATCTCAGATACGTCTTTTTTAAATTGGCCACATTTAATTTGTTCAATAAAAAAGAAGAATTTGAGTGCACGAATGGCTCAGAATATTAATGCGTTTTTGCAATTCACCCAATTAGAAGGCAGCCATTCAGAGGAGTAACGTGATATTATCTAGAGAGATACATCAGGCCATATCCTTCCGCGGCCCTCTCCGCGAGGCGTCCAATGTAAAGCAAGACATTTTAATTAACTCTGTACCGTGGGCGTGATTCACTCCCAGAAGATGATCATTATAATATCCTTATTCATTCTCACTTACTCACTGATGTTAGCATGAAAGCCCTCTAATGGGACTCACTGCCTCATCTGGAGCTGCTTGGGTAAGGTCTGGCAATAAACGCTTCAGATAATAATTAAAGAGTATGCAAAGCTGATCCTTTATTTCACCCTGAATGTTTGGACACTTTCTCTGACAATCTCTGAGGCCAGACCTGCATTTGATGGCAGCTTCAGGCCAAATACCTATCAGGGGACATAATGGTTTTAAGTGGAGAATATGTTCTGTGTGCACGGAGGGGTGTGATAGCTCTGATGCTAGCTGTTGTTGTGACAAGACTGAACAGGCGAAACCCTGAACTCCTGAGTTAAGACTAGACAAAGGTAGTCGCTGAACCCATAACTCATGACAACAGTAATTCAATTCCGTATTTTGACACAGACTATGCAATTTTTACTTCGATAAATTCAAAAATGAATAAATGATTCCTATGAAAATATCAATTATGGCTGTACTGATGTTATAAGCTGGGGTTATGATGTTTGCCCGTCCTGGATTGGCTGTGTCCCGGTGTGTTGAGGCGGTGGTGGGGTCACCCCAGAACGGAGAGAGAATGAGCACCATTGATTTCCTAAGTACCCCCGACACTCCCACTTCTGCCCTCTCAGCAGCTACAGATGTCTGACCGAGCCTTAAATCTGGAGTCCTGACAGGCAATACCTATAATTTCTGCCATAATTAAGACGCATTTTAATCTTTGCAATGGGCTTTATTAAATTCAATACTGTTTTGCCACCAAACCGCTTTCTTCAGTGTTCCAGTAATCAATAATGGCACCTCTACATAGCTCACGACAGTATGACTGCAACTGCAGCAATTCCTGTTTCCACGGAGACGGAGGCAGCCTGTGCCCATACTCTCATACAACTGGTATCTGCTTCTATTTGTGCAACACAACTTGAACAGGACCAGTGACAGCTGCTACTGGGAAACAGCTGGACTGAAATAGCTAACAGCAGCTGAATCTGCACTGTCACAGCGGCTGATACTGGACCGAGCTGCAGACAGTCCTGGCCACTCAACTCGACATTTCTCATTCCACGGCGCACATTTATAACAGACATAAAGGCAGACATGTACAAGGGGGCAGGGCAGCTGACACAGCTATTACCGTAGTACCTGTAATAGTATGGACATTTTTTAGACAGCTACCACTTCATCAGTTTATGTATTTTATAATTGGCTCAAATTAGCATGCCTTACTTTCACAACAACTTGAAAATGCATAAAAACACTATGCTAAAGCTATTTTTGATGTTTAAACAAAGATACATATTTACAAAGTTCCCATTAAACAGATGTGCAAATCCAGTACAGCTAGAATTAATCATGGATATCTTAATTAAGTGTTGCTTTGGCAATGAGGCCAGTAATAAGCTGGGTAAAGCTGGCAGGATGGGAATCAGTGGCCGCAGCTGTTTGTGGGCAGGCAAACTCAGCCCCTCTGTAATCTGCACCGCTGACGCAGCAGCCGTTACGAGCGCCAATCAACCGCGGCTTCCATAAACGACAACTGTCGCCCCGACAAAAACAAAAAAACTAAAACGTTCGGCCTGAATTTCGTCACATCCCGACGTCGCTACATCAAACCTAAAAGGAAATTAGGCATTTTAGAGAATCTCAATATGGAGATATTATGCATTGTACAAAGCGTCTTCACAGAGCATGTATGGACACTACAAATATTGTCACAAGTATTGTAGCCTGGGCTACACTCCAGAATCTATAATTAGCACTTGTGCTGATCAATATGAGATGTGTTCAGGCTCTGGGCAGTTGGCTCCCCACCGGGTAACTGAAGGCTTCATTACATTGCATAAGATTGCAGACCCTCGTCAAGCAAGGTGTGTTATTAAGCAATTGCGGACCTCACTGCACGGAGAGATCGCAGTCTTGGCAAACAGCCACCTAATATTACAGATGATCAATGTACCAGACAACAGAAACACACAAATCTGTTGTTTGAGTCAGCATTGCATTGACATTCTGAATTTACCAGTGGGTTTGGTACTTTGCCACTCACTTAGCCCTCGTCCTGCCGGTCGCCCATGTATAAAAGGAGCTACTCTCGCTTCCTTGTGTGCTGGTCATTGATATATCATTCCCAGGTAGCTATGTCCCTATATGCCGGTCCTCAATAAGCATTAGCACAGCCGCAGGACTAGACTTAACCGGCAGGGGATTCTTTACATATGCAGTGACTTGAGGGCTTTGGCAATAGACTCGCTGGTCAGCAGGTCCTCTCCACACAGCAGGAAATGCATGGCAGCTGGACATGTCCTCTCCCCGGTGCCGGCTGCCATTTCTCAGGGGCCAGTGCAGGTCACTGGAGAGTTTGGGAAGCACATCTGTTCTCTTTTTTCACATTGACCCAGCGGCTTTGAGGGCTGCGCCGTGTTGGGTTGTTGGTGCTCATAGGTCTACACTCAGAGAGCAGATTCATGCCGAGAAAGGCACCCCACCGGAGGTCTCGCCGACCGCTCAAACAGACCTCCTGTCCTTGAGCTCGCAGCAGACCCTGGCGCACTGCACCATACACAGGCACACCGCCGCTCCCCCGATACCTGGAGGCGGTTCTGAATCTCTTGCAAGTCAGCAATGCGCGCGCAGGTGCACATGAGCTTTAGAAGTGTGCGAAACTCTGTTGCCAGGAGATTGTCAGACAAACGGCTGCAAATTCACGAAGGACAGTAGCCCCCCAGCGTTATTTTTGCAGTGGCAAGATGTTGGTAAATTAGAGCTTAAAAAAGACAGTTTTTCCATCCTGGGATTCATCCTAAAATCCTCTGGTGCGTAGCCTGGCACACGGCTCATGGAAGAAGAGAAAATGCCGGAGGAGCCGGCGATGGGTGGAGCCGAGCCTGAATATACAGCAGTGTGGAACCACCTCTGCTCACTGTCCCACATAAAGGAGAACAACACTGAGAGGCACAGAGCATGTACCTGCGTGTGAAACACTCAACTTCCTGAGTGCGTTTACTCGTGAATGACGGGCAAAGCACCCGCAGTGTATTCACCTGTGTGTGTGTGTGTGTGTGTGTGTGTGTGTGTGCGCGCGCGTGTGTGTGTGTGCGTGTGTGTGTGTATGTGTGCGTGTGTGTGGAGTGTCCTGGCAGACACACATCAGGTGGTTCATCAGTATGGGACAGGGGCTGCGGGAGGAAGGCAGGCGGGGACAGTTTTTGGAGAGGAAGTGAGAGGACAGATCAGGGCTTCCTGTCCTGCGCTCACACTGCTGTCCTGAGGGACACTGAGTCTGTAACCGGCTGCATCTCCTCTGTTTCCCCTTCAGAACATTATTCTTCAAATTTCACTCAGCTTTATTGCCATGGAAACATTTACATTCCTAAAACCAAAGGAAAGAAGGAAGAAAAAATATGACAGAGACACTGAAAACAACATAATCAAATCTGCCAGTTTACCGAAGATGCAGTTGCCACATTGAATGAAACGCAAAATTTGGGAATAAAATGTAGAATGAGAGCATCCCTCCCAGTATAGCGGCTGTTATCATCATCCTTCTCTCAGTTCTCTGACGGATTCTCTCTGCTCCACTCATGGAGCCTCTAGCACACATGCAGATCGACAGAATATGTAGCGTTGCTGCTGTCAGTGTTGGTGAATTCCATTGAGAAACAATATGAAACATCTCTGCAAAACACAGACAGACAGACAGAGACACACACACACACGTACACATGCACACACACGCACACACACACGCGCACACACACACCCATATACAATGTCAAAGACAGCTGACCACAGGAATAAAGGACACAGATTTTGTGCAGTCACTAGGTGCTCTGCTTTGGACTCAAAGATTCTCTACACACCGAATACTCTTCTTCAAATTCAAAGATCCATTTCACTCACCAGATACAGTTTCACACTCATAAAGATTGTCTACACTCACCATATACGCCGCTTCATGCCCTTAAAGACTGTCTTCATGCATTACATACTCAGTTTTCACATTTTAAAGATTCTGTCCTCTCATCAGATGCTCTACTTCCACATTCAGAAACTGTTTGCTTCCTGTTTTTAAACACATTTCCCCAGAGAGCAGGATCCGCATGCAGAAAATGTGAAGTAATATTCTGCTTGCATACTGTACTCTGCCCCAACATGAACTCTGAGAAACCCCAACACCTGATCAGTAAATCAGCAGGTGCCTGAACAAAAAGTTCCCATGATTCAATCTTACAAAAAGCAGATACACAAAAACAGAGTATTTATTGAATGTACATAAATACTGAATGAGACAAAAAGTTTTAGAAGCACAAAGTGCACTGGTCACACTGCATCATGGCGAGTAGGCCATACTTCATCAGTTACTGAGCAACAACAGCAACAAAGGACACATAACTGAAAGAAGTATGAACTTATGAAGTATGAGGTATGTGTCTGGTGTTTTTGCCTGAGTTAATTTAATATCAATCATTCATCGTTTTGAATGAATAAGGGACCACCTCCCCCAGCAGCTCGCTGTAGATCAGTTGGGGTGACAGACATCAGACACATATACAGACAGGTTCAGGAAGTAAAGTCGTCCCCAGTATTTCCCTCCGCTCCTGTGCGCTCGCCAATCTCCACAAATATTCAGCCAGGAGCTAAACCTGCCCACTGAGATCTGGAGGCAGATGACAGGACATTTATTTTCTGAAACCAGGACTCACCACAGCAAGTAAAAACAACTACTCATTTTCCCAACTCCAAAAATCTCCCCAAAAGTCCATACACTCTAAATTTTCACTGTTCCATTCTTTAATATACTTTTCCATAACTTTGTGACCTGGCAGCTTCACAGGGACCAAATTTTACAGCACTAATCTCAGACATACAGTTTAACTCCCCAAACACAACTACTGCTTAATCACCTGGGTAATTATTACTGCTTTATATTTTACAATTGTAATATTTTACTGAATATGACAAAGAGTAACTAACTTGATGGACCGATCGATAAAATAGCACTGGCTTGCTGGAACAAAAAAAAAAAAAAGAAAGAAAATGGCAAAGACGTGCGCATGCACGCGTAAACACTCATGCATAGGATTCCAGTGAAAGTATGTTTTCTGACTCTTTAAGCGTATAATTAATTCACTTGGGGAATACTGCAGAGGTCCCCGGTGGAGGAAGTGTTCTGTGCATTAGTGCACTTCTGATCATCTGAGCACACAGTTGCTACAGTCCCCTCCAACTACCTTAAAGAGCTAATTAAGATATTTAACCCCAGGAAATTAAGGCGGCCCCCAAAATAATTACCCAGCAGTACCTTCTACCTTTTTTAGCGTCTTCTCCAAGTGACGAAAAAACCTGGATAGAATCATTTTCCTTAATTGTTTAAGGTTGAAAATGTGGTACGAGTCCAGAGTTTGTTGTAAAATACGTATGTACGTAAATAAGTATTATTTTCTGTGAGTTTTGTTGTCTTTGTTTCTCCTCAAGTACCTCACAGCGCTACGAACCTCCCGAATAAAAGACAACTTGTGGAGAGAGCCACTTCCTGCACGAGCAACACAGTCTCTCCCACACATCTGACCCCTGAAAATATATGTGACCTCATTCTGTGGATAATTACTCAGAGGCCCTCATCTTCTCATTTGATTCAAGGCTCAATTTAGCCGTCAAGTTATTACAATTATTATTCTTGGAGGTTCATGAATAAGATTCTGTGCTTTATGACTCATCTCTGGAGAACAGGAGGTCCAAATATTAATAAGCGAAAGCGCTGAAAATAGTCCATAGTCATGTGGAGGAGAAGGTCCATCTCACCTCCATGATGCATCCTCCAGTGGATCACATGACATTATCAACCTCCCAAACACATTCAATGAATGTTGCAGCTGTCAAAAATTTTTTGATCGGCTGAATTGCGCAAAAGCTCATTTGGCTGGAGCGGTCAGGAGTGGGCTACGGAAAAAAAGTTCAGTGGTTTTACTCCTTTGAATAATTCCGTCACAAGTTTCTCGGGATACCACCTTACCAACTGAATGACCGCTGAACAATGTTCTGCCAAATGTGCCAGCGTGAAGTTATTGCTCTTACTTGAAGACAAAGCACACCATTGTGCGAAGAATGACAGTAAAGTGCGCTAAGCTCCGCCGCGGAAAGATCTAGACAGACGGCAGCAGCCTATGGACTCTCAGTGGAAGTGGAACCCTTCTGAGGGCCTTAACTGACAACGCCAACAGCCGGAGTCTTTTGTCTGACGCACAGCGGTGACTGGAGTCGGAGTGCAGCGCACATTATTCCTCACTCTCGAGGCTCGTGTTCCTTTTCAACTCCACACTGCTTCCATGGAACAAATGTTTCTCAGTTGTTAGCTTTAATTAATACCATAAGGGATTTAATTTCCTATAATTTTTTCACACAATTCACAGCACACTGCATTTTGATAAGTCATTGGTGCAAGTGGAGGAGGGTGAAGGATTCTGAACAGTTAACAGAAAATAGTGTTAAAAAGATATGAATATGCAATGTTTTAAAAGTTATATAGACCAAGACTAATGGTTTAAACAGACTCTGGAAAAAGTCAGCAACTGCCAGGGGAAGAAGTGAATTGTGCACGTCTCACATACTGACATCAGACACTGATAGATTGAGATTTGATATCAATCAACACTTGCATTACTCTAACCGCTAAATGCAAGCATTCATATTTGGAGATCTGTGTGCAAGAAGTATTTAAGTCACAGAATGTCAGTTTTGAGATATTGATGGTCAAAGTTTTCAAAACATGATGCAGATACTTTTTTTTTTCCAATGTAGCTTATTATGGACTTGTGCGCTAGTTCTAGGGGCTAAACATGGCTTGTCACCTTTTTTTTATGGAATGATTCTCCTATATCACCGAGAAATCGAGAAAAGTAGTTTTGGACTTGGGTACTTTTTGTTGAAAAATTACGGACTTGAGTACTTTTAACGCCAAAAACCTTTATTGCATGCTCCTTAGGGAAAATTTAAGGTTAAAAGTCAGGACAACCCATGGTTTTCAGACAAACTGTCTGATACAATTCATAAGCGTAATATGGAATGGGCAACAGCAAGTAAGGCCAAATGCCAGTCTGACTGGATATATTTTAGGCCTTCAAATGAAGGTATTCATTTGATTCACAAAGCTAAATCAGATTATTATGTTAAAGAAATGGCAGATAGCCTAAATGATCCTTCTAAATTCTGGTTATAAAGGAGTTGTCATCAGGCTCTGGTAATAGCAGTGACCTACCACTATCACTAAATTTGGGAACTGAAATTATAACAGATAAAATGAGTATGTTCAATGCTCTAAATCAGCACTTATCTCTGCTGGCCCATTTTTTGAAAACGAAACACATTTTCAACAAATTTCTTCTTATAATGAAGAATTTTAAACCCAGAATTAAGGCTTAGTTAACCAGTGCATGCAAATGTTTTACTGCTAAGTAAATGTATTATTCCTGTAGTTTTTGCTTGGCGTTGTCCATTGCTGTTTTCTGTGTGAAACTTTCACGCTGCCTCCTCGCCAGGACTCCCTTGGAAAAGAGATTTTGTATCTCAATGGGATTTATTCCTGGTATAAAAAAGGTTAAATAAATAAATGAAAATAAAAATGGCTTAGTTTTCAATACAAAAATGTTATTTTAGCTAAGCATCCTTGCTTTAGTGCCTTTATGGGAGGCAGAAATACTTGTTTAACAAAAATTTAACTTTAAAATCCAAAGTCGCCTAGACGAATCAGACACAAACATTCCAAATGCAGAAACCATTCTGGATTGTCTCCATGGTTGCCGTTTTCTGTGCTTGTCATGTGACTAATTCCAGCATTTTGATTGGTCAGTCATGGACTTGGTTGCTTATTGCAGAAATTTTATGGACTTGAGCACTTCTTGCAGAAAATTATAGTGGATTCCGAAAACATCATGTAACAATAAACAGAGGTGAAGTACGTCTTTTTCCCAAACTTTGGTATCAAATGATTCTTTAATCAGTACAGATTCCAGAACTGTTGCCAGCTCAATTTTTTCAGAAATGTGACTTAGGTTCTTCTTGCACACAGGTGTTCATTTGGTGTCCAGCGCTCACTCGGTTTTCTGATAGTGACTCTATACTGTATTTGCAGTGTTCATGCATTCCCAACTGCAGCAAAACCAACCAAAAACAAGTTTAAATGTCTGCAATCTTACATAGATTGAAAGCATCATAATTCTTGGAGAGAATAAAAAAAAATTTGCAAATGCAACGCTGGTCAAAGGAAGTGACATCTCTGAAATGCCATCTCTGAAGTGTCGCGAGCGCCTTGGCGCATTATCTGCCGTTGTGTGTGGAGGACTGGTGCTTTGAGAGAGGCTAAAATGAAAAAGGCCTTAAAGTGCAGCTTCTGGGGAGGAGTGTAGAAAAAAAAAAACACTTTGAAAAACCAGGGCCCAGGATTCAGAGCCATTTTGATGTCCTTGGGCCTATTATGGCACAGAACTCTGCGTGGAGAAGCACTGGCTGTTGCATATTATATATTTGCTAAACCCTCAAAGGCAGTGAGGGAAATGTGAAAGTTTAATGGAGTCCAGCTCATAATGGAATCCTTGAAATGGATACACTTCAGCGCAAAGGCATTATCCTGCAGGGAAACCAAGCCTGCTGTGCGCTAACAGAGCTGGATCCTCACTAGGACACAATAATGTGCACTAACTACACTCCCGCACCCTTACAGTGATCTACATTAACCTCCAGGATCGTCCCAGAGTCTCTCTCACAGCCCCAGAAAACAGTTTTCTGAACCCTTCAACAGCAGCTGATATCATCACCGCACTGCTGCAGATAAAACTGTTACCGTGAGGGAGTAAACTGCAGTACAGTGCAGCTCAGAGCGTGACTTACCCACGTATTCGCCAAACTCTTAGGCCTAATATCATCTGACAGCTGAGCCGACTAAAGACAAAAACACTCCAAATGTTGGAATCGTGCAGGTTTGGTGTTTAGGGGCCGTCTCACTGCCTGAAGAAATGGGAGCAGGGCAGGGGGATCGTACGAGGTCAACAGGTTCCAGACCTCCCCCCCCGCTTCAAGAAACGGTGAGGAAAAACAAAACCGATTTCTGGTTATATCTGGTCACAAATAAAGTGAAAGTTGCTACCAATATCCTCTAATTAAGCTACGGGCTTGGAGATATGCAAGACACCACTGCCGTGGCTAATGCTAATGGCGTTCCTCGGTTAGCCTGGGGGCGATAGCGGTCACATTGCTGTTAATCACAGGGCTCCACGGTCATTCCTGACCTTGTGGGAACATTAATATCAGTACATGTTCTGGATAGAGGGCTGGGGGGGCGCAGGGCCCTCATCAGTGTGTGTTGGTGTTTCACCAGGGCCTCCGCCAGCTGACTTCACTGGCTTCCATCCCAATATGAATAATTCATCCGTCCTTTTAATTTCACACGGCTCCTAATCACACACACTGGGATCCAGCTTGGGGCCTGTCCAGTGGTCATTTCAGGCTGCAGCTGTCATTAAGGCAGTTCACTGCGCTCCGACATGCTCAGGATAGGCCGGCGACTCCTGCACGCCGCAGTAACGACGGGTGACTGACTGGGGGTGGGGGGGGTTCCAGCCTCCTAGGGGTGAAACGATGAGAATTTACATTCACCCTCTGGCTACCCTCAGGTGCAGATGAGACTGCACGCTGCTCTATGATTGGCTGGAACGTAAAGGACTCCAGTTATCCAACTGGCTAGCGCTAATGCTTCAGTTACTCTTCATACTCAGCATTTGAGTATGACGATTAAAGGATTCAAGTGTGAACTTCCATCGTTGCCAGGTTAGAGTCGAAAACATGAACATTCTGGACTGTGCAACTACACCAGGATCTCGTGGATTCAACGTGCAGCAAAAAACTCAGGGCGGATACTGGTGCCGTCACTGCAACAAGAGGCGATTCGCATTACTAGCTGGGACCGTCAGAACAGAGGCCTTAAGACAGTAAGATCATTCACATGCCTTTATACTGTATGTGTGTCCCATTCCATGCAGGACAAACACAACGCACAGTTTGTGACCTAATGAGTCAACGCAGTAGCTGAAAAGCAGTGAGTTCCTTGTTAAAATTCCTCCCTCTCAGTCACTCGCCCCAGGAAAATCCTCCACCTTACAGGCTCTTGGCTTTTATCATCAGGTTTTCAATCAAGGCAATTTTCCCAAAATACTTTTTTCTTTCCTGAGGAGATACAGAATGAACTCACAGCTTACAGCTGGAGTCTGGTGTTTTAGGTGTTTTGGGTGACCAGCCGTTTCATTTTGAAGCATTTGCTGAACAGAGGGGAAAAAAATAACATGGGCTGTTGAAAATATCAATTTAGTAGAACAAGGCTTAATGCTTTTTTTACTCTGGTTCCCTTTGGCTGGGATAATGTCCAGCCTGGCACTTTTCTTCAAGCTGAGCACGTCCACGTGTGTAACGCTGGAAAAGAATTGATTTACACCCCTCAGAAGGTGCCGTTCCCTCCGGCCCTAACTCCTGCTGATGACGATGAAGTGGGAAATGTTTGTAGATTGTTCTCTTTATTAGGACTGTAAGAAGCAGCCATGTTAGAGCCACGATGCGAATAAAACTCCCACAAATAAACCTGCAATCATAACCTTGGAGTCGCTGAGTCATCAGACACAGTCCTGACGACAGACCAGGTCAGATGTTCCGATGTAGCCCCGGAAACAGCTGGACAGTGCGAAAGAGAAGCGGTTTACCGCGATCTCCCCTCCTCGCTCTTAATCTACTCGTTTTGGTTTTTCTCATCGTGCCAGACGGACTGAAAATCAATCACCGTTTTATTTTGCTGAGGAATTTCCAAAAGCCCATATCACACCAATAAAAATAAATCTGTCACAACGGCAGAGCCGCCGAGCCAAACATGTGGTTTACATTAAAACGAGGGGTTGGTGTCCAAACAGAAAAGCTGCCCCGTTACTGGCGATGCTGAAGCTGATGGGCCAGGTCTCCGAGACCAGAGCAGTCGCTGCCGGTCACCTGCTCATTCCAGGGTCTTTCATTTGCCTGCGGTGAGGTTTTATCATCAGCTCAAGCATGAATACTCTAGTACTCATGCTAGTATTCTAGTATTCTAGGGTACATATCAGTGCCCTGCAATGGGACAGGAAAGTGATCCCATCCCATCCTGTTCCAAATCTCAAAATTCTATCCCATCCCTATCCTATCCCAGCACTTTCTTTACCTAGGTCATTGTGTTATGCCTGACAGCATGGTACCCAATGAGCAGAGGCAAACGCAGTTAACTTAGCTTCCTGGCCTGTTATTGAGTGGAAGTATCGCCGGCGATATGAACAGTCTATAGTCAGCAAATAAGCAGCTTTCCACAAGGACTATAATAGCACAAACACTAGCTTGGTCCCATTTAGCATGGAGCTAATCTGCACAGCGCACACAAGCACAGGAGAGAGTCTGCAGCTCACACCTCCCACAGCAGCCTGTAGGGGCCGAAGTGGCCACCCTTTCAAACTGATGCTTTCGCTCCCTTAGCGTGAGGTTAATTCACTGCGTGCACTTCAGTTCCACTGCTGCCGTAACGTCAGTTCCCCAGCTCCCCACTAGAGGACAATAAATAGATGAGAATAGGATAGCATGAGGTTGCTTATTTATACTGCGGAAATAACACAAATATTTTGGCGATGTATAATTCATGACTTGAATGCTAAATACATGTAAATCACAAAAAAATATTCTTAAAGAATTTAAGCATTCATTAGGAAAACAAAATCCCTTCCAGCTCATCATATCTCAATGTGTTGGCTTCAATAGGCATTCTTCACGTTAGCTGCCAGCATTTCAGCATTGGAGAGCAAGTTCATCCCAGTTGCTTGTGGGAAACACAGCTACTGGTCCCAGAAAGCCTTTATAGACCTCTTTACAGGAAAAAAACACTGCATTGAGTAACAGGGGCATAGAAACACTGAACCAGAAAAAGAGGGGAATGTGAAAGTGTCCCAGGAGGGTCACGGGGTCATGGTTACAGCGGTGCAGCGCAGGGAAAGGACAGACAGCTGGGCACCGAGCGCTGGATTCACGCTGGCCGAGAGAGCAGGGCACGGAGAGGGGAAATTGGTTGCGCCAGTTAGCGTGCACGGATGAGTGCTCCGGCAACAGAGAGAGGCCTAATGAGTTTGTGCACGACTCACTGTTAATGCAATAATGAAGAGAACGGCGGGGCGTTAGCACGGCTCTCTTCAGAAAACAGAGGGATGAGGAAAAACAGCCCTGCGCTTCATTTGAGCTGAAAACCCGGAATTGACTTTCAGAAGGGGGAAAAAAAACGTTTTAATGAACGCAGCCAACAAATTAATTACACATCGTTCAGAAATTGCATTGTCCTTTGGCGGCTCGTCCTCTGGGGCTTTGGGGAGGATTATCTGAACGGAAACAAAAAAAAATGCCTCTGATGAGATGATGTGTGAGCTGCGAAGCTCCACCTGAGCGCAAGGCTGCCTCGTCTAAAATAAATCAGACTGACAGGAGCGTCGACTTTCACATCTGTCCCTGCACTCGCACAAAGCCAACTCGAGTGCTCACTTCACTCTGCTTATTGCTAATAATGAAAATGTGAGAAATGATCTTGATGTGTTTTTGCAGTACATTTTTGCAAAACAGTTAGTTTACTTTTCTTCTTACTTTGCTCTCTGAGCCACACCTTCTGTATGTGGGCCATCCTTCTGAATGTGGGCCATTGTAGCCATCGTAGCTCCATTGCAACACACTTGCCATCAGTCACGCTGCGAGACGAAGCCAGAGATTTTCTCTCGTGTTTTCACCATTTGAAATGTCACCATCTTCTGCCTCGGTGTAGACAGAAGTTTGAGATCTACAGTCTGTTAACACAAGTTTAACACCACGTTCAACGCATGCAACACGTGGTGATAATGAGGCGCTAATGTAGGGGCGCACGGGCCTTAATTACGTTACACATCTCAATTAGCAATCCCAGCTGGACGAGCACAGGAACACATGTCCCCGTAAGCAGGATTAATTAGGGTGCATCCTGGGAAGAGGAACAGGCCCCACCCCTGCACCCTGGAGCATGACAATGGGGGTGCCCACCTTTCATTTCCCACTTCTGACAAAATGAGTGAGTCACAGGCCTTAAAATGTAGTAATTAAAGAAAAAGACTAAAAGCGAAAACTGGTGTGAAGTAATACAGGCTCAGCGGGAAAGTCTAGAGGCCAAATTATAACTGACACCCCTTGAAGCTGAGGCATTGATGGGAAAAGGGGCAGGAATCCTGTGGGCTTCTGCACTTTCCTGTCAAGCGGCGGCGAACTGGTGCCTCTGAAACTGAATGCACGGAGTCAATAGCCAATTAGTGACTCAAAGAGGCGGGAACAGGGTTGCACTGGAAACCAGGGGAGCTGCGGTCCCTCGGACCTCACAGCAGCTCTGCAGCACCCCTGTTCCATCACTCAGTGGGATTTTCCAGTCTTTATAAAGAGATAAATACTGAAGGCACCAAGGCCTGGACACCCACCCCCTGTTCTAATCTGGCCTGACAAACAGAGCAGCTCCACAACAAAGACTTTGAACAGAGTGAGCCGTCAGACCGTGACCATGGGGCCAGAGCGCCAAATCCCTAGTTTGACTCTGACAAAATGAAATATTTTGACAAAAGAGCCTTTTAGCAACAGCACTTGTGTGTGACATATGGACATTGGACTGAAACATGCGAGATAAATTGCCTTGTGAAGAGTTTTTTTTTTTTGCCATTGCAAATTAATGATGAAATTACAATATGAAATTACCTTTACTGTCCATGGCACGACACATATAACCAAAAATAAATCACGTATAAGCATCATTTATTATAGCCAACCAGAGGGGTAACTGACTCTCTAACTCTCTAACTACAGAATACATGTGTAAGTAAAATAATTACAAAGTATAGAATGTATAAAATTTTTAATCATTGAAATACTCTCATACTTAATCCAGTCTTCCATTTTGACCTTCAGATTAAATACGATGGAAACTAAAAAAAACTATTTTTAATTTCAACTGCTTATCCGTGTTTTTCGTACAGCCTAAGAAGCTTTAGAAAATTATATTTAAACTACAGGTTACAAAAACATATTCCTTGAACAATGGATTTCCCCGCAGAGGATTACCTCAGGGTGCCCCACAAGTACACAAAAAAACATTGAACGTTAATTCGTGCAATCCTCGAAAACAACCCCAAGTGTATCTACAGAATATAAGCATTATTGAGTTTTTGCTGATCTGGGGTCCAGGACCATTTGTCATTTTTCACAAAAATGGAAAATGAAGTATTGTGCTTGAAAACTGTACAAAATTACATGCAGCCGAATATACAAAGCAGCTGCTAAGTTAATGGTCCTTACAATGCAATACATATAAATATGAAGTGCAGCCAACCAAATGCATTTGCTGTGTTTGTATTATGGAGAGGCGCTCCTGGGCATTAAGAAGGCAGAGTGAAACTCAGCCCCCCCGGCGTGCACATGCAGGCACGCGCAGGACAAGTGCATCAGCAGCACTTCGCCCCATAAGATGTTCTGTAGAGATCCACCATGGCCACACATAAAACGGAAGGTCTTTAACCCAGAGCCCAGGATGCACTGTGGGGAACGCTTAAGCCAAGAGGTAACCAATAGAGATCACAACTCTTGACACCTGGATCATCGAGACATCATTAATAAATTCCGGACCACACCTAAAATAGTAGCTAACAATATTTATTGAATTGAATAAGCATGGGAATTTGGAGTGATGGGGGACAGAACAGAGTGGAGAAGGTGGAGACCAGGATGGGGGGGGCTGGGGTTGCGTCTCTTCTTGGAGTCATAAAGGTTCTTTCAAGTCCCATGGGGTTCCTGTAGAGTGATAGGGTGGGAAATGAATAGAAGGGAATGGGAGTCAGGGACACTGTACGAAATCGACGAGAACAGTGGCTGACGAGGGGAAAACGCGCCGCAACGGCCCAAAACTTCAAATTGGAGAAACGCGCCGCAAAAACAGAATTGATGCAAATTCAAAAACATACGAACTTCAAAAACCAATGCAGGAGAAAAACGCTGCATATCCACATCAACACAAATGCGCTGCACGCACTGCAAAAACAGAAACAATGCAAATTCAAAAGGACACGAACCTCAAAAATAAATGCAGGACGAAAACGCTGCATATCCACATCAATACAAGGGAAGTGCTCCAAGCCGCTATGGGCGCCAAATAGAACAGCATTTATTTTTTACTTGAGCAAGACCAACTGGAGGATTTTGTTCTTACACCACAGAAGAGGGTTCACTCAGGATTTTCAACCTTGTGAGCAAGCACCAAATATAAATGTTAGCTAGCTAGGCACGCGAAATAGCAAACTAAGCAAGAAAACTAATGTTAGCTAGCTAACTGGCTAGAAACCCTATTTGCTGACTTAGCTAGTTATATTAGGGGCATGTATATATTAGTTGGCTAGCTAAATGACAAAGTTATAACTATTCACTGCTATCCATTTCTATGTGTCATGTGCAAGGCCATAATCGCGAGGGAACCTTTGGCGCGAGCTCGCAAAGTCGTAATTATGAGCGAACCCTTTGCTGTAGTCTAAAAACAAATCAAGCAAGTAGCTTAGAGCACTTCCGTTGTATTGATGTGAATATGCAGTATTTATCTCTTGCATTTGTTTTTGAGGTACATGAGTTTTTGACTTTGTATCGTTTCTGTTTTTGCAGCACGTGTCTCAAACTGGAGGTGTTTTGGGCCGTTGCAGCATATTTGCCCTCGTCTGCAATGGTAGACGAGGATTGTAGAATGAAGGCTGGTTGGTTTGGAAAGTGGATGAATGAAATGACATTTTTAGGCGCGGTCTGGCTCTCTAAACCACGCTTAGAACTCCTCTAAAAGCAGAAAAGAGCCTGTGTCTGGTCAGGTGCACTGCTGCACGCAGGCACACACCCCCCCCCCACACACACACACACACACGCACACACGCACACACGCACACACACCACACACACACACACACCCACCCACACACACACACACACACACACACACACACACACACACACCCACCCACACACGCACACACACCCACACACACCCACACACACACACACACACACACACACACACACACACACACACACCAAACCACCTGAAAAACAATCCAGTTCCACAGTGTAGAAAATCGAATTCCCCACAGGGGTGGGAAGGGAACATGAATCCAACTCACTCAAGTGGCACAAAGTGTTGTTCATGCAAACAAACGGCCCTTTAAAATACATCCCTCCTTATGTCCAGCTTTCCAATCTGTTCCATGTGTGAATCAAATGATTCCATGTTAGATTACGGGCCAAATTGACAGGCTTTTTGTGAATCATCCAAATCTGTCACAGAGGAAGCAGCTGTTGAGTGATTCATGAGATTTGGAAACCAAGTCCAAATACATTTATCTCAAATAAGTTGGCCATTTTACTAGCAGAATTATGCAGGAAAACTAACACCCAGATGGAAACCGACATGGAGAAGCAAACGTTCCATTTTGTACTGGCCAGCAGAGAATGCAGGGTGGAAATTTTGATTTTAAACCTTGTATCTAACCGTCAATGTTGCAGCATTACGGCGCTGAGGAGAAAGTTATATAAAAATCCTCCCAGGACGGATGAAGAGATGGTGCAGCGCCCCTCCGGCTCAGAGCCGCCCCGCTGACAGAATTTGCACGGAGCCAAACCCCAGCACTACTGCCCTCTTCCTTACAAATGCTCACTAATGGATTTTCCCACACATGTCTAATTAAGCCAGGGATTTTCCAATGACTTAGTTGCAACCCCAACCACGGGTGACTGCCGGGGTCAATGATAATCTGTCAGTGGAAATGAGGAGAATGGGATTCTGGGGCATTCTGCGTTCGTGCCCAAAAGGCGCAGCATCCTCGCTCGCTGGCCGAATTCTGCGGTTCTCCGAGTTCTTGTCAAAGACCGCTGAAGGATGGAGAGGAAGTAACACTCCCAAGACAATCAATGAGTTCTGCAGCAGAAGACACGGCGCCCTCGCAGGGCAGAGGTGCGGCACTTTTAGTGTCGAGATTCGAAACATAAGCAGGAGACACAATGGTTTCTGAGAGGAGTACGACACAAAGTACGCTCATAAAGCATCATCTCCACTTCAGGCGCATTGTGAAGAAACAAAAAGATTGAACCTTATCAGAGGTCCCAGTTCTCTAAACGGAGTCTGGGTCATACATCATCTGATAATTAAAGCCCCTGGTTTTACGGCTGGATCTCTGGGTTTTACATCTCTTCAGCTCTCTGCCGGCCAGATGCCACTTCAACTTCCCTTCCGTCCTGTGGGACTGCAAAGCCCAAATCACCCTAATTATTAATGAGCATCAATTTACCATAACTTACAACTATATGCTGAATCAGAGGTACTCATTCCTGCTGACACATATTAATGATTCTGTACAAATAATACAACTGTGTTCATCAACGGGAGATGAAAATATACAGACTCCAGGACTATGCTGTCAAAACAGGCCAGGCCCCCAAGATTTTATCTGTCCACTTACTAACTGCTGGGGGTAGTGCCCCCTACTGGAGCCGAGAACCATCCGGACTCGTCATAAAGTGACACTACCAGACCAAGCGTTGATATACAATGCAAAAGGAGACTTTTTGCGTTCTTATTTGACGTCAGTTTAAAACGAGCACTACCCCCTAACCGCTCAACCCTTAACCCGAACCCTAACCCTCAGCATCAAATAAAGACGCCAAAAGCCTAATTATTTTGTCATACATTTATGCTTGCTCAGGTAGCCTCACTATATGACCAGTCGGAATGAGAATATGTTGCCGTCTAATTAAATAATTAAAGTCCGCAAACTGAAGGTCAATGCTCCCTAAGAAATTTATTCAAGTTATGCGGACTTTAATTGTTTAATTTGCAGGTTTTTGGATTGTCCTGCACCTGTATTTGAGTGGATGTGATGCCTTCTTAACTTTAAGCAAATATGTAGCCCTCAACCTCACTGCCATTGGCCAAGACGTGGCTGGAGCCAGTTATATTCAGATAAACAGAAAATATAACTCTGAGAAATAAATAATCCTTGGATGGTCTTTGAAATTGAAACAGTCAAGGCCAGTTCCATACGCCCACTCCACCGGATGGGTGCATATTGTGATTGCCCTTGTCTGTCCATCAGTCCGTCTGTTGGTCCATACAAAATTTATTTTTCTCACTCTACAGGCTGTAATTTTTGTTAGATTTTTTTTTTCAATGTTTATATTGGGGGTCAGTGGTGATATAAAGAGGATCCCTGTTCATTTTGGTGATGATCGGAAAATCTTTGGTCAAATAACATGTAATCGACAAGGCTGTCATGTGGGGGTGCTACCAAACTTTTTTTTGGAAATATCCATATACTAGCAATTAGAATGGGAAAAGGTAAACTGAGCAGCACTACATCTACAATTTAATGCACGTGCACATCCAGACATGCGCAAAGACAAACGCACGCACGCACACACACACACACACACACACACACACACACACACACACACACACACACACACACACACACACACACACACACACACTTCAGTTATAATCTCTCCACTACAGGACTGACAGGTGCAGCTCCGAATGAGTGATTGAACACATTACAGCTTTGCTGGTTTCCTGGGAAACAGTGGAGTCCTGCCTAATTTGGGAACAGGTGTGGAGGTGAGGGAAGCCTTTCTGTGCAGATGGAGGGGTGTGTTACATGAGGGGTCAGTGCTGAGGGGTAACAGCTGAGTTCCAATGATTATGTACAGGCCCCTGCGTCCCACCCTATACTGTACATACATATCTGTGTCTCACGGGGGTCTGCCTCACATATGAGTATTTGCTGAATAGGTAACTATCCATCTATAGATGATTTTACCTGGACATGGATTTGAATAAAAGGAGCCCAATTAAGAGGCATAACTGCACATAAAGTCAGGTGTGATACGTATTTGGACAGGGACAACATTTTTGTTACATTGGATTTGTACGCCATCACAGTGCACTTGAAATCAATTAATTAATATGCTCTTGAAGGGTATATTACTGCAAGTCCTTTACATTTCATGGAGACCTGATGATTTGAACCAACAGAAATGACCAGACACTTGTGCTGCCAGACCTTCACTACAGATGTCTAATGGTGAGTTCCTGCCAGGTCTTGGGGTATTTCCCCCTCAGTTTTGCCTTCAGCAAATAAAATGTTTGCTTAATTACACTCAGGTCATGAGACTGACATGACCATCAGTCATCAGCCACAGCTGATATCCTAAGTATTCTGGACCTTTTGGGTTCTTGAGCTCAGCAGTGCATTAATCCTTTTTAAGACTGTATGAAACGGTGCGTTCTGTTATCTTTTGTTCCATTTTGCTTTTTTAGCCTAATGATGGTGAGCTTCATGAGCAGCGTTTGTTCTTCAGAGTAAACAGCAACAGATACCAAATTCAAATGCCTCACTTCAATTCAACTCTAGTCCTTCAATCTGGTCATTTGTAAATACAATAATGAAGGAAGAATCCACTGGCCATGGGGTGGCTGTGAAGTCTTTTGATTAAGGGGAAGACAACATATGAAAGTGCTGTAATTTCAACATTGTATACCTTATTTTCATGAAAATACCCAGAAATTAAAGCCATATTCATTGATTATTTCCTAAATTACGCATCAATTTCTTCGTAAAACAGGCACGGGTCAACAACTGTTACAAGAAATAACGAGTTGGTCTCAATTTTAGGTTAGAGCAATCTAACCAACGAATGCAAACAAATGCAATGTAATGAGCCTTTTTTAGCAGTAGCCGCGGATCTGTCTGACTGGATAACCGTTTGAGAAGAATGATGCAGAGACAAATTTGACACGGATATTTTAGCACTGCAACCCATTCTTCAGTCTTTCTCTCTTACGAATATGAGCCGCGGCTGTGGTTTATAGACTAAATTAAACTCCAACCCCCCCCCCTCCGAACGTGTCTGTCCGCACTTCCCTTCCAACCATTCCGAACCATTGAGAGAGCAGGCTGCCAGCGGCTGCTCATGCAGATTTTGAAAGGAGATTAAAAATAACTTGCATACTAAACACGGCCCTCTGAGCAGCCATAAAACCCTCATCTCTCTGCACAAAAAGCCTCTTCGCCCTGCTGATTTTTTTCCCTGTTACGAAGTGTGAAATCACGAAGTGCTATCGCTCTAATATCTCAGGCAGTTCTTCAGAAGCCTTGTTGTGTTCAATAATGCCCCAAAGGGCAGAGAAACCACAGAGATGCGTTATCACACCCCAGGTAAATATCTTCACTGATCAAAGCTGATGTTCTGTGGCAGAAACATTATATAAAAAAAATGTTGCAGTCAGCAAGGCGGGGTTGCGGGGAAAAGGTGTGGAATATCTGTGCTCTTTCTCCATTCTACTGCAGTTACAGTCCAGTACCCCAGCTGAAGGTCGCTACAACGGTCTCTCAAAAGGTAAATCAATACAGACAGCCTCAATACAAACTACGGCCCACGGATTCCTGCAGTGAAACTGTCAACAACAAGGGGAGATTTTATTACTGCATTAAATAGAATTTTCTAGCCTCCGACCATTCCACGGAAGAGCATTAAAGCATACAAAAATAATTAAAAAAGGGAGAGTTGTATAATGTTTTTTGACCACATGAGATCAGTTAAATAGCTCCAAATGAGCTCCAGATTTGTGCTAGATTTCAAGAGAAAACGCATGCTTGAGCAATTAATGGAGTGACCTTACAGCAGGAGCCATTTTACCTCGCTCTGCTAATGATATCTATATATAACTGCCTTACAGTGGTGTTAGCACTGACAGTACATGAAGTATCTGCAATAGTTCTGGCAGAGTACCTTAAATCTAATGGCATTTGCCCCAAAGATAACATTCATTTTTTTTCAAACTGCACTGGATGCACAAAGTGCTTCTCAGTCAGTGTACAGGTGCACAGCCTTTCTCTTGTATAACACTTGAAAACAGGGCTCCATGACTCATTTTCTGTTTTATATTAGGCTCTCCGACCACAGCACCAACCAAACCTGTAATCAGCACACCCCGTTTCTCCTTATATTGCAGCCAATATCCTTTATTTAAGTCACAGCCTGATCCTTCATGTCAGTGATTTTATCCCTTGGATTGATTTTAATATGTGACAGTCTGCATCCAAACCCTGCTAAGAAACTGCAGAGGGCCGCATACACTGAAGGGTCTTGGCAGAGGTCCCTCGTTGCTCTGTCTTTGAGTGAGCTGGCTATCAGCTCAGCATCAGGTCAGAATCTGGATGAGTAGACATGAAAACGCCGGTCAACATTTACCCAACGTACATGGAATGATGTCACGATCTCTGGGAAGCTCACTGTCCGTCTGGAGTCTGACGGGACACAATCATTGAATTGATTTAGTGGCTTAAATCTAAGCAATGACCCTCTCTTTCCCTCAATTTAATGATAATACACAGTGACTATGAGCTACATTGTGCATTGTTGCTTAAATTGATTTAATTGCTGAAATCTAAGCTATGCCATCTTTCTATGCTCAACTGTGTGACAATACAGTGATTATGATCAATGTTTACTGTGAGGCACTGAGACCAGCCTGTCTCCAGGATGTGTGATGAAGTTCACAGCTGGCTTTTGAGGGTCAAGGGTTTTCTTCCCCCGTCCTCAGACACGGCTGAGGGTCTTGGGAAAACTGCGTTTACGGCTCAACAGTCTTAATTGTGGGTGCAAACAATAATGCTGCATTCAGAGAATATATGGAGTGCTGTAGCTTCATTAGTGCCTCTTTCTGATAGTCGCATCTACCCAGAAACCAGTGCCTAATTACAACGCCAGGATAAGACTGAAGTGTGAAATCACTCTGGCGTGTTTGAAAAAAAGCAGCGCCCCAAACAAAACTACCAGCTTTCAAGTCAGAGAGAAACACCCCCTAGACCACACCGTGCGCCCGCTGGTCACAAAAAGCTCTAAACCGTGCAACTGTAAACATGAGGCCTTGTAGAGCCTTTTTGTTTAATTTTTAAAACAGCTAAGTTGTCAAGTTCAAATCCTATACCAGTGCGGCTGTCACTCGCTCGAGGCGAGATACAGATCTTAATCTGCACCAGTGAATTTAATCAGTTAGAAGCCCTCATTGTTGCAGCATTTAAAATGAAGACTGGATTCTGCAAAGAAAATGGAGGCATGTTAGCGTAAACACTAAAATAAATGGTAAATTCAGGAATTAATACACAGCAAAGTCATTAAATGACAAATGACAAAAAAAAAACACATTTATCCTTCCTCTCTTGCATTCTGTATCTGCAAATTCAGCCAGTTTCCAAATACTATGTTTATGTATGAGAAGGGACACACTTAGGACTGATCACAGCCCTTAATACTGCAGAATAACCTGTTACAGATGGTCATAAACACTCAAACTCTCATCGTGGCAACAGAATGCATCTCCACAATAGGGCCATTGACACACGGCGCACAATAATGCCAAGGAAAATTGGACATTATGAGAGCGAAAATAACTCTCAAAAGGAGAGATTATTGCTTCTCATGAGACAGCGAACGTAATGTCCAATCATGTGCTAGCCTTTGATTCTTCCCTGATGGAAAACAGCTCTTTTTGCTTTGAATTGCAGGCATTCTCAAACCAACTGAAGAGTAATTCACCCTGAACAAATTCTCACACACTCCTTAGTGTTAAAAACCATAGTAACAGAAACAAAATGCCCAAAGAATACCCGCTGTAGAACTGCCTCACGTTGAAAACATTCCCAGCGCAACACAGGAGATGATGTCATGAGACCTCACAGTTAAGCACAGGGTTTGTACGCATTAAGAGTAAAAGAGGTGGTCTGGGAATAGGGTTCTTAGTTCACATTTGGACCTTTCCCATCACGAGCAAAAAGATAAAACTAATCCCAGATCAGGGCAGCACTGTCTCGTCGTGGGTAACACTGTTCTCTCACAGCAAAAAAGGTTGGGGGCTAAAATTCCATCCCGGGGCTTTTCCGTGTGGAGTTCACATGTTCTCCATGTGTTCATGTGGGTTTCTTTAAGGTTCTCCGGTTTCCCCCCACAGTCCAGAGACATGCCGGGCAGGTCAATTGGAGATTCTGAAATAGCCTATAGGTGTGAGTGAGTGAATGGATGGTATGTGGACCCGGCAATGAATTAGCCGACTGTACAGGGCGTGCTGCGGCCTTTCTGCCAATAGAGAGCTGGGATTGACTCCAGCTACGGCCCAACACTGATGAGAAAGAAACAGTTAAAATACTGGATGGATGGATGATCCAAGATCAGCTCTCCTTCTCTGATGCCATTTTAACTACAGAGAGGCGAATCTCCATGTGAACGGAGCCACAGGACTAAATAAACAAAGCCTTGAGTGCAACTAAAGGGAAAGAAAGCTCTGCTTTGAAAGTGTTGGCTCCAAAAATTCTCTGTAGCTTAATACAAATTAATACCCTATGGGCACATGAAGTACAGACTTGCAGACTCTATCGCTAATTGCCTGGGATATTCAGATCCAAGAAAGTGAGGCCCTGTCCGTATGTACATGAGTATTTGTGGAAACATAACATTTTGCCCCCTTTTGTTGACACACAAACTGTTTTCGGTCACTGAAAATGAAACTTCTTAGGCTTCCGGGGTGAAGACTTATAGAACCTCAGTTTTTACTGTTTATTTGTGGACGGGGAAAACTGAGTGTTTAGCTTGTGACATCAGAGAATGTGCATCTTATAGCTGTTTTTAAAGCAGGCGATTGGCCTACATGGTGAAATTATATAAGTTAGTTTGGCTGCTCATGACACAGCGGTTTAATTGTGCTTTTGCATCAATGTGTGGACTGGCTCTATTGAGTCATCCTCTACCGAAAGCAGGTTCTTAAAAACTGGGTGAAGCTATGTGACTTGAAATAAATGAGTGAGCCCCCATTTTTGTGTTTGTGGTCAACTTCTACAGAACAGTTGTGAAATAATGACATCTGAAAAAAAAAAACCCCAAAATGACACAGGAGGGGGTGCATTAGGAGAAAGGAAATATATTGCTTGTTTAATCATGGGTCCATGACGTGTGCTGTAAATTTATACCAGTTAGTGAGGAAAAATATTGGTTGAGATCACAGAGCTGTCAGTGAAAATCATGGAAAAATGTGTTAAAAAAAATACTGATTTATTAACTTGGCCAATAGATCTCCACAAACTGCAGCATTGGAAAATTATTAAAATAACATCCGTAACTGTATAAGCAATATCAACTGCATAATGTAGAAGGCAAACCAGGTTTATTCGGACTGTTTTGTGGCCACAGGGAGCAACTACTGAAATCCAAACTGGCAAACAACAAAACTATCTACATTGTTTTCCAATTGACAAACAGCCTAAATAATGTTAGCTAATGTTAATAAATTATAACAAATAATATCAACTCAAATAATAGATGGCTGATATGTTTAAATTATCGATTAATCACAACATGAAAATGAGAGGGGGCGATAAAAAGAGAAAGCGTTGGATTCATGCTGTGTGCTGTAAATAATTTAATACATTTTAAATATTTCAGCATTCATCAAGGGAGATTTTTGACCAAGGTCATAGAGTGGTCACAATGCAGTTGTTAAAAATCATGGGAAAGCTGTCTATCAGGAAATAATGGTTTGTTAACTTCAATAACAGACCTCAACAAACTGTACCAGAGAGAAAAAATGAAAATAACCTACCAGAAAAATGCCTGCCTCCTATTTGAAATAAGATTTTTGTTTTTGCTTGAATTGCAGTTTTCTTTCAGATTTCAGTGGGAAACAAATTTACAGGCTAATGATGGGCATAAAACCACCACAAAAGCATCTCATAAAAGCACCTGAAGCATTTATAGAATTGACAGTTTGCCAATTCAAACTTACCTCCCCCAGAGTTTGGGATAAAATGTGAAAAATGCAAGCAGTTTTACCAATTATTTGCATGTCTCTGGAAATGAGCTGCAAAATCTGTCAGACTGAAACAACCTAGCAAGCAGTTTTCAGAGCCATTTCGGCAACATAACCTGAATGACTAAACTAATTTTTTGATTGACCGTGTGATAGTTCTGATTACTATTAAACCTTGTATGCCAATTTAAACGATTACAAATATACTCTATATATGCATTCTCAATCAAATTGGGGCACTATCCTCAACTCCAGCCAGACAGCCAGCCTATAGGATTAATGTTCATGCCTCTAACTGAGAGGTAAACCAGGAAGTCTTTGCCCTGGTAATAACAAGTGCTCAGTAAAAACTTATTTCTAATACAAAACAATAACATGCCAGGTCATGTGACTGGTTGTCTTATACGTATAATGGGGGAAGCCTGCTGAGATGCGAAGAAATTACTGGGATGTGTCGGTAAAAGACCAGGTTGACTGGAAGTCTCTCACGCTCTTGTTCTGTTCATCACCGAATAAAAGTTCTATTTGGAGGGTTTGGATCTGTGTTTGAACCAGACATTGCTCTGCCTAGCTTGGAGTGAAAAAGTGTTTTCCCAATATCTTTCTGTTTTCACATGGTCAGCTTCATTTCTGCAAAGTAATGTTAACGTCAGCTAAAGGTTGGAACATGAGTTAGCTGGACCTAGCTAGCAAATGGAAAATTTTGCCATGAAATTTGCAACAGATCATCGCATTGACGCAGGAAAACAGCACGCCACCAGACTAGCTTTCTCACCAGTGACTCCGTCGGTCAGCCTCTTTTCTCCTGTGAGGGTTTCAAAGGCAAAACTGTCTTGATTGACGTTTACTGCACGGGTCAGAAATAGACAGTGAATTGTTCAGAATTTGATCTGGAGGACAACCCAATTCTTTCAGTTGGAGAACCCCTTGTAGTCCTCATGAAGAAAATGCTCACTGCAACTTCCATGCATTTGTTAGAATATCTATGTTATATCTTGTGTTTGCAATGGCCTGTCGGTATTCAATCACCGTACTTGTACTAGCGGGTAAAGAGTAAAAAATTACATCACTTGCTTTGGCCTTCTTTTAGCTTTTGCACAGAACAAACAGTGAGCATTATCATCACAACCAATCAGTCCTCTTTGCAGTAAAGTGAACGATGCAATCTAATGACTGCAGATCACTGATCCGCAGATGGCTGAAGGCGTGTCTGGAGTACTGAGCTAGCGCAATGCGTTGTGGTAGTTGTTGTCCTCAAAGCAAATGTAAAGCGAAAACATGTAAGTGATAATTCCGCAAATATCACAAGCTGCCGTGGTAAGATCTATATGGCCTGTGCGCGACTTTGAAACTAAAAATGGTTTCACTGTTGGCAAATCACCCCATTAATGTTGACTGGTGGATGGACAGTCAATCTGTCTGTGGCTCTGCCTTTAAGTTACTGCATGATCTTCCATTCTGAGTGAGTCATTCATGTGGTTTCATTATCTGCATGTCCTGCAGTTGTTGATATAACTTTTTATCATACATGGATAATAATAATTATGATTATAGTAATAATGCATCTATATAGCGCCTTTCACTCAAGGATGCTGTACAACAAAATTAAAAGCAAAATTCATATCACAATCAAATAACCACACAATAAAACAGTTAAACGGAATACGAAACAGATCAAGATCTCCAAATCATATAAGTAGTAGTCTAACCAATATATATAGAAGCACAATATCAAATTTTACATTGGTAAATTTTCTTTTTTATCTCCAGAATTTCTGAATGCACCTTTAATTTTCTTGCCAGCTACAAGGAGGTTATATGACTTTTGTTGAGCAAACTGTGTTGTCCAGAGCAATTTGCATTTTTTTAAAATCACAGGCTAAACAATTATTTCATCAATGATGTTGGACTAAGACTTAAACTCTAAAATTCCTTATTTCACCGTGTAAAGATGTGAAATTGAGTAATGATGTTTAAATGGATCACAAACTAAGTTGTTTCATATTACATGTCATTAATTGTATTCAGTTCCGTGCTACACATCTGTCTCTGAGATGCAAACCACAGAATTCAGCTGTTTGTCAAACAAGCTTCTCCATTAGAGACAGAGAGCCGGACAAACACAGTTTTTGTGACCACTCCTTAAAGCTGACCAGATAAGACCTAGCTGAGCGCTTACCACTCGTTTAACCATTTAACCATCCTGCTCATCATCATCTACAACTTCGGTCCCTTTGGCTGCATGTTAGCAAACCGGCCAGTTTTTTAAATTTTTTTTCGCTAAGGCAACAAGATGAAAAATTGAGGGTGAGTGAGAGCGTAATTAGCCATGTTTTGTTGTACTTTTTGGTCAACAAATATTTCATTTATCTTGTTTTTTTTTTTTACACAGTCACTGATTATGTATTGACAATATTATATTAATTTCAAAGATTAGGCTGTGCATTTTTATACTTAATTATATATTTAACCAGGATATGTTTAGAAATGAAGAGTTTCATCACAAAACACAAGACATGCCAAATCCAAATCCAAAATTTTCTAGTAGTGATATTAGAAACATAGCCAAGGGATAGCCGAACATGTCCAAGTATTCGTTTTGGGTCAAACAGCGATTTATCCCCTTATTTCACTAGGCTGAAATTTGCAATTTTTTGCAAAGTGAGACATATCCATTTCACTTTTTTTGGAAAAACGAGACATATCCATGGATATATCTCATTTTGTTAAAAAAAAGTTCAAACTTTTAATGCATACCAGAACCAAATAATCAAAGTGATGCACAATTTTCATTTTCTGGCCAAATATGTTTAGTAATTCAGGAGCAAGACTGAGAAATAAAGAATAACTGGTTTTCCTAAAAACATTTTGTCTGAAAGAAAAACAGTATTTTTCTCAAAACAGGAAAAATTGGATAGGTCTGGTTTTGTTATGAAACTCTTCAAATGTATCCTGGTTATATCCTGGTACTTTGGTTTGCTTTCTTAGTTTACTTAATGGAATGCCTGTGTGTGTTAGCTAATATATTTACATTTATGGGTAATAGACATCAGTGTACAGTACTTTTTTGTTTGTCTGTCTTCAGGAAATATGAAATTCAATAAAAATTGTTAATTGGATTAAAAACCTTAATCCTGCAGATACTTCAAACTATGTCAAATACCAGGTTGCAATGTCCATTCAACCTCCTTCCCAGCTTCAAGTATTCCGATGATTCCCCTCAGCTGGAAAGCCTCCTTCTGTACTCACTGCGCTCATTGTAATTCTATGGCAGACACTAAATGTAATGGCTTCCTGTCCGATGGGCTTTGGCAGCCTGTATGTTCACTACTCTGTAAACCTTCTTGTGCTCAAGCATTTCAAAAAGGTGTCATTAACTCAGTCAGTAAGTCAGTAAGGGAAAAACCCTTACCTTTTCCAGCCATGTTCCGGGGTCGAAAAATGATAAGAGGGCAAAGTGACAAATAGGAGTAGAATGAGTTGACAAGCAGATGCAATGCATGATGCATCCCGCTGGTCCATGATGGACACGGAGAGCAGAAACAGACTCTGGAACTCCACAGTTCCCTCAACTGTGATGCCAACTAACCGAGTGGGCAGAAAGAACACTTGGAAAAAATTCTGTCTTCAAGCGTGAAGAGCTAAGCCCTCAATGATATAACGTAAAACATTTAACTGCTTCTCATTTCGCAGCACTAGCGTGACCACATAAATGACAGAAGCTGGTGTTGACAGTTAGCGCTTCATTTCCTTACTGCTTTGCCGTTTGGTCGCCTAGACTAGCGAGCTACAATGACACGTAAGCAAAGGTCTTCATATCACACTTGGCTGAGCCTCACTGAATTACCGCTGCTTTAATTTCTTCTTTCTGATATCGGTTCGAGGACTTTACTTTGGTGTCCATGTATTTGTCCCCATCTGCAATACGCAAGCTAGTGGGCTAAATATTTGGGTTAATTGAACTGTAGCGTACACTGATATGTTGAAGATAGAAGTTGCTGGTGCTTTTGTCTCTATCTGAACAATCAATGTAAACTCACCTCACCCACAGTTCCTCTCGTGCAAGGAACCCACTCAGTAGCAGGAGCTAAAAAAGCCTCTCAAAATGGCTTATCACAACTACACCTGTTCCCAATTACTGAAGTTGAGACACAACAGAAATGGAGTACTTCAATCAACTATTCATAGACCAGAAAAAAGTTCTGGCAGTCCAAAAGGGTCCATTGTGCTGATGCAAACATGCCTGTGATTTAAAAAATCCAGAGAATGGTGTTCAATAAGTGAAATTCAAGTACAACAATAGATCACAAATCACTTCAAGACAGCAATGGACAATAGCTGAGCAACAATCTCTAGTCGAGAATTTTCTTGAAACAACAAACTAATATTTCACGGCTGGCTGAACTTTCTGCTTGAATTACAATTCTTCTTATTTAGGAGCTCAAACGCAGGCACTGAGGACAGCAGTAGGGGGTTTACAATTGTGGAAAATTATATCAATTGTTCATGAAGACATTTTCAACAGCTAGATGAAGAAGCGGCATAATTTCTCTGCTGAATTAATCTCACATGAATCTCAGATTTGTTTGCCACGGCTGAATTAAAATAATAGCAAGTATCTTTGAAAAATAAACTATTTTTCTTTACTCTGGCTAATTCACCTTTCTGTTGACCCCTTACCAGCAGTAAAACTCATTTGTTAATCGAGGCGTCACACTGTCACGCAGTTTCCACAACACCGATGCGCTGCTGCATCTCGCACAACATTACAGGAAGACAAAGCTGAAATGCACGTGTGAAACGTGACTGCGGACGGCATCGGCCCACGCACGCACACTCGCACTCCGTAGGATTAATCTGTCTCACGCTCGCGCGCAGATTTACAGCTAAGTGTGCGCGCGTCAGTGTCCCACGCCAATATTAATGTGAAGGGGTGATTGTAAATTCAGGGGACATCCTCCTTCCATCGGCAGGCGCCAAAGCCGTATGAGCTTCAAACAGCCCAGACTGACCCTGCAGACCCACGGCGAGGGTCCACTCCCCTCACAGGCCACTGGGAAGTGATGAGCAGCAGTGACTACATGCTGTTAAACTGAAGCATGCTGGGAAGGCCACAGAAAACGGAGACCTGAGAGCTCCAGCAGGCACGCGGTTAGCGAAAGAGCAGAGGGGAACTCAAACGTATATGGAAGGTCGTACTACAGATATGTTGTTGAACAATACATGCATGTTCAACTGCGTTTCCTCTTTCCTTTTTTGGACGGGGTGAGTTTCCTTCACCAGACATATTAAACAGGCCCTGAATGTATAGTTCTGTCCTCAGAAGTGCGAAGAAATATAATAACTCATAATAACCGCATTAGAGTTTATTTTCAGAACACGAACAGGAGATTTAAATATATCTTGCACAAAAACATTTCAGAAAGAAATTATTCAAAGGGAGCAAAAAGTCCCATTAAAAAAGAGAGAGATGCTTGAAGGGTTTTTGGGTTCCTTGTCTATTTTTGGCATGATTTCATTTAATTCAAAGAAATCCAATGTGAATAGTATGTGAATAGTTGGCTCATTCCCAGCGCTTTATCAGGCAGAAAGTGCTGGCCTGTCCTAGAGGCAGTGAGTGTGAGATATCGCAGGAGAAATGAATTGCAGTTTCAATTCTCCATCCCATGGGGCAGTCAGATTTTACATGTTTATGGAAATAAGCATTCCTGCCTGTGATTGGTTGGCTCAATCTGCATTCAAGGGCTCTTCCACTGAGAGGTGGCAGTGAGCTCAAGCTAGCTCAGACCCTCCCGCCCTTTCTATCACCAAACTCCCCCCCCAACCGAATTTAACAAATGCCTTTTTCTTCCTCTGTTTGGCCCAATCCACAGTATTTTACATAACGCCCATTAAGACTGCACAATATATCACATTTTGATTGATCCTGCATGTTAGCCTATTGCAGTAAGCATATTGCCTGGGTTGCATCATTGAAGTGGTTTTCAAAAATGGAGACACAAAGCAGAGAAACGTGGCCAAGTGATTCTCTTTCACAGCAAGATTGTGCTCGCAGCTGACATCTGAGGGCCAATTTATGCCTCAATGTAAAGTTCATCTCAGCACAACTTGTGAAATATACATGTATGCATCATTAAATAGTTAGGTCCATTTCATTGCTGAGTATGAAGTTGCCAAACAAACGAACAGTCCTCCAGCCATACGCCCAAATAGATTGTTTACCCTGACTTACGACCCAGAGGTGCTTTTCCTTAATTAGCTCCTCTACTGGCAGCAGGAAGTAAGAGTTAAAGTACGAGTTAGGGTTAGGGTTAGAGTTAAAATTACTTTACTCCGTAAAGATCGGTCAGCCAGCACCTCTGTGGATGTCACACACCACATTTGCACTACATGTGGCCGCTACTTTCGTGCCCATATTGGCCTTATCGGCCATCTACGGACACACCGAACCCAAAACAATTAAGCAACAACTTAACAGTAGTAATGGTCCTCATCGATCAACGATGGACGAACAACATAGTCGGCAGAATGCGAGATTGTGTCATCTCTATACACGGCTCGGGTTAGTAGGGAGAATGCGAGATTGTGTCATCTCTATACACGGCTCGGGTTAGTAGGGAGAATGCGAGATTGTGTCATCTCTATACACGGCTCGGGTTAGTAGGGAGAATGCGATATCGTGTTTTTTACCTCATCAAAACTGGGGGGATGGATTGCTTTCTCCTCCAAACAGTGTGGGATCGATTTATCCCCCACATTCCCCCATCCCCCATAACTCCTGTGCCCCTGAGAGCATTCAAACAAAACCAGCCAATTAATATTTCTCTCTCTCTCTCTCTCTCTCTTTCTCTCTTCAAACTATCTGTTCTGAATACATTGGTTTGCATGGTGATTTAACTCTTCAATACACTCATTTGATCTGATCTGATGTTTCTCTTACAAGTTTGAGAACAGCAGCCCCACAGAGCCCCCAAAATAAACAAGAAAGTATCTCCAGAATAAGCAGAGGGATATGAGCAGTTCATATGCTCCCACCACTGATGCATACTCAGCTTTTTAAGTATGAAGCCATGACCCCTGGAAATACAGTTGTATACTATGTGCTCAGGGGGAATTTGAGGGGGAGTTGGTTCGATGTGCCTCATCCATTTCTACACCCGCTCTCTCTCGGTGCCGCCTACTTGTGCTCTCAGCTATATTCAGGGTCTGTCAGCAATCACATCTGCGGAGTGCGGTTACCCCTGCGATAAAATGGAAATGCACACGAGCCGAGACCCCTTTTACTGCTATTAAACCAGCCTCTCGTGGAAAACTGTTGATGTAAACATGAACAAAATGCAGATCCGGAGACAACACACATGTGCAAGAAACACAACAGTATTTATCGACACACATTCACACATACTGCTAAAGACGGCAGAAATTCACATGCATACCTGTAATGCTCTATCAGCCCCTGTCTGCGACACAAACAAATGCACGCACACACACACACACACACACACACACACACCCGCACGCACGCCCCCACGCACACACGCGCACACACAAGCACACGCATCGCCCCACGCTTGCAAGCATGTGCGCGCGCACACACACACACACACACACACACACACACACACACACACACACACACACACACACACACACACAAGCACACTCGTGGTCCCACGCGTGCAAGCATGTGCGCGCACACACACACACACGCACGCACACATGCACACACTCTCACACACACACACACACACACACACACACACACACAAGCACACTCATGGTCCCACGCTGGCACGCATGTGCGCGCGCACACACACACACACACACACACACACACACACTCACACACACACACACACACGCACGCACACATGCACACACACACACACACACAAGCACACACAAGCACACTCATGGTCCCACGCGTGCAAGCATGTGCGCGCGCACACACACACACACGCACACATGCACGCACGCACACACACACACACACACACACTGTACTGTCTCTACTGCAACCCCACCACACTGAGCAGAAACACTCCCACTCTTCGGCATGAGTGTGTTCAGGGGAAATCATTTGTTTTTGTTGCGCACATCATTTTTTTCCTCTCTCTCTCCTGCAAAACCCCAGAGAAATACAGAAATGAATAATCCAAGAATAATATTCACACAGGCAACTGCAGTGGAGAGATCAGTTGAAAGGAAACCTGAATACATTAAATATCGATCTTTACGGGCGCCCAGATTTGCGAAAGGGGGCAGCTCGTGGGGGGCAATATCCCGATCCCGTTTCTCACCCTACGTAACCTTCGCCCACTCCAGCGTCAGCGATCACCAAACACGGCTTTACTTTGCCAAACAAGCTTCCAGAGGAAAGGGGTCATGGTGCCGGATGAAAAAACCTCACAGAGATCCCAAATGTGGCCTCACAAAGGACATCATTCCACCAGACAACATAGGACCTCTCTCTCTCTCTCTCTCTCTCTCTCTCCCTCTCTCTCTCTCTCTCTCTCCCTCTCTCTCTCTCTCCCTCTTCTAATTATACAGTAGCTATGAAAAGTACAATTAGCCCTTACCATCCCTCAGCACCCTTCATATGCTAATGAGAGTGCTTCAGAGAGACCGCAGAAAAGACTTCCCAAATGGCCAGAGAGATGCAGCAATAGCCCTCCTCCCGCGGGAGGGTTTCATACAGATCAATGCACTTATATAAGAGAAAAGGCCGCCGTGGAACTACTGCCACCAGAGGCCCTCAACAGGGCAGGGCCCTTGGGGTGCGAGAGCGCGGAGCCACCAGATTGGTGGGTGACTGGTGAGCTGGTGCTCAGGTTGAGGGCAAGAGATGGTGCTAATGTTCCTTCCCCCAGTGAGCAGGAGCAGAGAGGAGGACCCGGCTCTCTGATGTAAGCGCCTCTCTGTCCTTGGAACACCTCAGGACCGATGTCCTCCATTTAACAAATTCTGAATTATGCCGCATGCTGCATACAATAACAAATATCCCCTTATTCATCGGTTGCCACCAAATGGCCTTCTGGGAACAGGAGTTTCATGGGAAATTTTTTGTTCTTCTTTTCATTTATCAACAGTTCTATAGTTGTTGTTGAGAATCGTGGCCCGGGGGAGGGGGGGTTAGAGTGGGTGGGGTGCGGGGGTCTGGTTCTCAGTGATCTCTTGCAAAAACAGGCGGCTCTGCAGGGCCTGAATGATGAGTCACAGCCTCTTCAGTGGGTCAAAAACAAACAAAGAAAAACCTCTAAATGCTAAGCAATCTTAGTTAAGGAGTCGTATCGGTCGCTGTACAATTAAAAAATGTATTACGTTTGTGAACCTATGAGTTTTCAAGTATTGGACAACATCTGCCAGATTTGTTTCTCATATTCCAGGCTTAATTACTTAGCAATCACTATCAACAAATCGTTCTTTTCAAGAAATTTAAAATATCCGCAGATTAGTTTTAAAGAAATGCATTGAATTTGGGGCATGAAGAGTATTAATAATAATAATAATAAGTAAGTATAAGTATTAGTAATAACAATAATAACAACAACAATGTGTTCAGTGGGGAGAGCATGCGGCAATGGGTGTGGTTGCAAGACTGAATCTCAGGTCCCCCAGTGCACGCATCCACTAAATATGCACTTGATCAATTTCTGTTAGTTGATGAACCCATTGACAGCAATATACTGGCAAAATAAAAGAGGTTTTAACATCATTTTGTGGATTAGGACAGACATGATGCTCATGAAACCTTACATTGTCTATCCCTGTCTTGAGTAAAACATACTCAAGACCTTCAGTTCTGCATGATCCAGTCGTAGTTTAAGAACAAAATAAATTGATTTAATGAAAAGTTTGCTCCTTTGCGCTTACAGTATAAACTCTTAGCTAAACAAGATCAATTATTCCCTCATTATTGAAGTGCCAAAGCGCACTATCGTTGGGTCAGAAATCACAAATAATAAATGCAGAACCATTATATGTAAATAATATAGAACTGAAGTCCTTCAGCATAAATGGCCCAATATAACTTCAATACCTTTCTTAGATCTTCCACATAAAATTAGCTCACCTGGCATCTGATAAAAATGAATGCAAATTAATATCAGTTCCTCTAAAATCCAATCTAAAATTCCAAGCACTGTAACAAGGTAGAATTGTGCGGGTAATTTATTTCCCACGACTGCAACTGACCAACCTTTTCTCTGTTTGGATTTACTGTGCATGATATGTAGCAGAATGGCAGCATAAACAATTTAAAAAGTAAACCGTACAATATTTTTGGGAGAACATTTTATTTCTCTTTGTTCTAACAAATCTATGTTCGAAATCAGATTACTGTTATTACTGATACAAATCTGTTAAATGAATTGGCACTTTTTTCCGGTACTTGTGCTCTTGGGTTTGAGAGCCTCTAAGGTTCATTTTACTCGTCATATGTGAGTTCCTGCATGTGATTAATAGACACCAACTGGCTTGCTACAGTAGTTCCTCAGGTATATTCATCAGAAATCTTGTCATGTGTATTTTGCTCTTTCAAGGTCACTCAAGGTCAAAGACCATTTTTGACAGAGTTATGGGCAAGAAACAGTTTTGACCTTTTCAGACCTTTCGGCGAAATGTGGTATAAATTGAGGCAGTGCTTTTCTCGTAATCCAGCTAACAAACAAATAAATCAGTAAATAAAAGAAATTCCTGCACAAGCCCAGGCAATTACAATAATCTCACGCTACCCCTGCAGAGGGCAGGATGATAATAATAGACCCCTGGGCTTAAATGATTTTGAATAGCCTTGCCAATGTTAGATTTCTGAAAAGTACTGTATCTACACAACAATCTAACATGATAAAATCATACCAAACAAACAGTTAGAAATGTATTATTATAAGTCTGAAAGGCTGACTTTCTCACTTTATGTCAAGATAATAATGCTATAGCTAGCAATTTTGCCTCCTGTACCACTAGCAAACTTGAATTCTTTGTTAGTGTTGGCTAAGCATTTGTCGTAATGCAATGAATTGTAGCCACATGTGAAAACATGTGGTTCTGTGTGCGAGTGTCTGAGAGTGTATGTGTGTTTTATTAATTTAAAAATATAGAAAATAATCCATTATTGACATAATTTTAATGAATTGCTCACATGTGCACGATTTTTTATATATCAGTATTTTTATGCCTGGAATTTAATTATCGATTATAAGATATTACAAATTTCTCCAATTGTGATTTGTCCGAGGCCCATCAAAGTCGAGAGCATTGAATTTCAAAAATGTATGTATGTAAAATGCAAAAATAAATAAATAAATAAAATAAGAATGGCTATTTGCAATCAGGTTTTATAATTTTTCCCAATGTCGTATGGCAATTATGGACAAAATTAAACTTCTTTGGGGTTCTTGAATACGCTGACTACTTGTATAAAAAAAGTATCAAAATATGTGAATTAGGGGATGGAGTACAACGCTGCTTTTGATCTGGCAAAGGTCTAAAGGTCTTTACAGTGAATGATGAAGCTTGTTTTCAAAATTGTTGACTGGAACAAAGACCTGGTTATTGAGAATGAATGTCTTGAAAGGATTCTGTATTATAATGTTGACGTGTTTTGCTAATTATGTATTAGTCAATTATGAAATTAATTGATTTATGCAAATTCTGATCCACCAGCGCTACCTCTAGAGGGCATTAGGGTTTAACAGGTTATTATAAATGATTACTTTATGATTTTTTTTTTAAAGATAATTTTTTGGGGATTTTCTCCTTTATTATATAGTGATAGAGTAGAAGGTGACAGGGAAGTTGGGGAGAAGAATGGAAGATGACATGCGGCAAATTACCCGAGCCGGAATCGAGCCCGGGACGCTCCGGGAAGGACACAGTCTTTATGGTGCACGCACTTAGACCGATGTGCCACCGGGGCGCCCCTATTTTATGATTTGACTGTGTACAATTTTCAGAGCTTGGCGAGTTTGGAGAGCCACTTGGAGCAATCTTTCTTGGCTCATGTGCAGTTGGTCATTTTGAATATCACAACTGGATGAAAAACATTTGCGGTCAAAGAGTTTATGATCCTAGAAATGTGTTGTTGTATTTCTGAGGCCTTTTTAAATTCTCAGTATTTGTGATCGTAGTGCTCATAATGCTACACGTCTTGTTTCATTTGACTCATTTTTCCACTCTCTATAATGCTCGAATCTTGAATAATGAAGCTGTAAACAGGGAACACTGGAGCCAGATTTGGCTTCTGCACAAAGGAGTTAATATTATGCATAAATACAAATTTCCTGTCAATCAACATGACTCGTGAGGCAAGATACAGTCTGTGGGATCCTCCCTCAGTAGGACGGGCCCCGAGTCCAGGGGGAAGATGTCCCTTTACAAGATTTTACCTTTTGTTTTATGATGACAGACTTTTAATCTGATGATTTAATTACCCCCCTTTAATTACTCCCTTAATTCACCCAAGCATACTTCTTGAATATATAGTACATTGACATTCATATTCGACACATTTTAAAAGAAAATAGACAGCATTCGTAAGGGGTAATCTTGCCCTGGTCCACCCTATTCGAGGAGAGACTGCCCTGAAACAGGGAGCAATCAGGGACAGAAACATGCTTTTCCAGAATTAAAATTAAAATCGTCCCAAAATCACACTAGTTTGCCAATTCCTCGTGACACGTCATGATCTGTGATGGTATTGTCACTCGGCACAACCCTGCATTGAGTGTCTCGTGTTATATATATATTTTTATCTTTGGCGATGCAGAGTTTGTTCGCGCGTCAGTGACGCAGCACAAAATGAAGCCTTGTACATTACATGCTGAAGATGCAGCAGGTCCACGCTGGTCTGTGGTCAGGGCTTTCCTGCTTTCAACAGACCACGCTCAAACTGCTGCACACAATATGCTGTTTTGAACCTTTTAATTCAATAGACCAGTGTTGTTTCTGGTTGCCTCATGGAAACCTTTTCAGTGTTTGGGACATTTACTTCGGGACATTCTCCTCGCTTGTTTGGTACTTGGAGAATCCGAGATGAAGTTATCTCATGAAACCTCAGGAGGTAAAGGGTTAAGGTGCGATACGAATATGATTTTTTCTCTCAACCATTCAGCAATGCCTATTATCCCTCAAATCAATAACTGAGCCACAAAGTCACTCAACAGACCAGAGGAAGGTCCTGGCATGTTTGCGTGGGCAGGCGGTGGCTCTGACGGCGTTCATGCGGAGACTTACGTCTCCTGTTTCAAATGGAAAGAAGTTTAATGTGGGTCAGTCCCAAAATAATGCTCCTTATTTTGGGTTCCATGGCTTTAAAGGTCTAATTTATACACATTGTCAAAACGGCCACAATTTTATATCAGCAGCAAATTTATCAATAACCTTAAAGTGTAATAGTTCTAATTTTGAAGGTTTAGCTTAACTGTTGATATTGTTATGCCCTTACACTTACAGGAAGATGACATCATGCTGACGACACTGAAAAGACTGAACCGAAGCAGAAACCGGTCCATACTGACTTCCCAGGTGAGCAATGCGACCTTTGGCTGCATCAGTGTGTGCTGAAACTGCCCGTTTGACCAGCCCGTATGTTCTGCTAGTAGAAAAGCACAGTAAAACACAGTAAGACTCTGGGAAGAAAGGGCCCACACACTGCGGAGCATTTTCTCCATGGCGCCTGACAGTGGTGGGAGGACTTTTACAAATGTCTCCGGTCAAAGCTGTGAAAATAAATTGGATTAGATTACATCTTATTGATACTCTGGCCCGGAGAAATCCATTTAACACTGAAAGTGACAATGCAGAGAGGTCTGAGATAGAGGAAGGAGAGCGGAACAGAGAGAGGAGTAGCATGCATGTGGGGCACAAGAGCCTGGATTTCTATCCCGCTCAAGAGGACCTGCTCCTGCAGTGTAGTGAATTTATCTGACATTTTCTCTTCTTAGCATCAGTTTCCATTTACTGGGTGAGGAAAAAGCTGAAATATGGGGATTTCTGCTCAAAGGTAAATAACACATCTCACAGTAGAGCACAAATCAAGGCTGGCTTTATCATAGTTATTTCTCTGCCCAATAGTGAAGATGTAAAGCCAAGATTGCATCCAGTCTGAAAAAGACTCTGGTATCTCCTGGTAGAAAGAAGCCATTTCAGGAAGTTTAACAAAAGGAAGCACAGTATAATGCAGTTTTTCAAATAATTTGCCAACAAGGCTGGGCTAGGGAAAAAAAAAAAGAAAAGATTTGGCCGGTATCAGACCTCCACAACTGGCCGAACCTCACCCACCAGCTGAGCTGCTACAAGTAGGTATTTATGTCATGGGATGACAGTTAAACATGCAAATAATGATTAAAAAAACATTCTCTGAATTCCACCTGCAGTTTAAGCATTGTTTTACACTCACAATGGAAAACTACATCCTATTTCCAACCCTGTGAAACAGTGGCGCAGAATGGCGTCGCTTATAAGCCTAGCAAAGACACAGTATTGACTCGGGTTCTTCCCTTCCATACTTTGAACACATTATAAACTGCATTGTAAAAAGAAATCCCAAGAAGCTGTGCATCAGGGCAAGTCCACATAATCGTAGCCTCACTCTACTGTATCCCAGCCTACAATACATCGAGTAACAGCAGTTATTCGATGAATAGCCCTCAACGGAAGCTGAATTTCAACTCAAAGATCAGGGACACATTCTCAATCCACATCAGAACAGTTTTTACCACTAGAGCAGTTCACAGTTTCAAAGTAGTCTGTCCATGACCTTGTTAAAATACATTTGGTTCTTACCCATTGCTGGACCATAGTGTGGCAGTGCTCTCCACTTTTAAAGAAAAATCATGAAAGGACTGCCAATCATTTAGGGTTTTTGAGTAACAAAAAGGCTTAGCCGCAAGCAATTAAAGGGACACCACACAGAGAACTGTCAGAAGTCAGACACCAGGGGGCGCTTCATCCTCAAAGCCATGACAACTTAGACCAGCAAGTTTCATCACCAACCCCTGATCACTGTGGGGGTTTTTTGTGTAACGCTGCAAATTGTCCCTGCAGAGTGCGCGTAAAACATGTAGGCTAGACCAGATCTACTTCCACAGCGAATTCTCAATACTGAGAACCAGCTTGCTAAATTTATCAAGTCCTATTACACAGCCAAACTGAGAGGGACCATTTTTCTTTTTTGTTTTAAATTTCCTTCACCAGAAAGATGATCAGTAAGAAAGCTATGAGTAAAAACTGAGCAGGGAACGGGGGAAATAAAATGAATAAACAGTTTGTGACATAATTAAGTGTTTCATCACCTCAGGAGTCAATAGAAAAGAGTAGCCCTCATTATAAATATAATATATTTTAGCTTGTCACATACACTGATTCATATTTCACACCATAGATATGGCTTCCATCATATCTACAGGAATCACCCATGTATTCTCACAAATATGTTATACAGCTTTATGCTGAGAACAGTTACAATATTCCTCATCCTATAAACAGTTAACCTTTGACCCCTCCAGGGCTGAAAGCCTTCATGTGGTGTCCTCAGCAGCATTGAAATCCTGCTGTCAGAGAGTTGAGCTCGTGCCCTGTGTTCCTTACACACAGGTCTGCCTGCTGATTATGGCCGTACGCTTTTAGTCTCTGAATCTGCATTTCCTGCCATGTTGTGAGGGCAACCGTGAGCCATCATGGCCATAGAAGGTGAGGTGGCTCCCCCAAGCCAGGACTGAAGAGAGGCCTGCATGTAGTATTGCCTTATTACAGCCTATCCCTTTAATTGATTAATGTTTAAAGGTAAGCTGTCAGATAATCTGTGAGAGCGGATGTATCTAATGCTTGGTATCTGCATGTGAAGCCGGTGGAATGATAATTGAATATGAATGCATGTTTAATAACAGCACAGCCCGGGATTATATCCTGCCTCCAGAGGGCTTTACAAGGGAATGAAGGCCACAGAGATTCTTGGTTTCTATCTTGTTTTCTCTTAACGCATTTTACTTTTACTGCATATTGCTCAGGGAAACATATACATATCTTAAGTGCATACATTTACCTCACATAATCTATGGCTGATTTACCGTCCACAAAAGCAGACATTTAATAGCAATGAAGCAGGGAACAGCTCTGCCAGTTAAATAAACTAATGCCTCAATGATGGAATTTTTATGTGCCTGAACGTGTGTGTGTGTGTGTGTGTGTGTGGCATTTAGTTTGGGAGTATGTTTGCATGTGCAACAGAAAAACACACAGTATTTCCATGTGAATAATCTCACAGCACTGACACCTGGGACTGCCTTACTCTTAACATTACCACAGCACTGCAGCCCATGGAAACACTCTCACAACAATTATCTCATTGATTTACCTTTCCTTAGTTCTGCATGAATCAAATATCGTCTGAGAACAGGACTGTAGCCTCACTTCCTGGCAGAGCATAGCATTCTGGGAGATCCCAGCCTCCAGGCTGTACAGCTCGCCCTGAACAGAAGCCCACACTGACGCCACAGACACACAAACTGTAATATTATCCTCAGCGACTGGCAGCCGCTACGGTTTGTCTTCCCCTCAGTAGAAGGAAATCAGCAGCTATAATGTTGCGGTACCAAAATAATTGACAGGGTTTGTCTTATCAGTATGAATGAGTTTGTGTGTGTGTGTGTGCGCGCGCGTGTGCGTGGGGGTCTGTATGAATGCATGATATTGATGTTTACAGTTTTGCATAATCACCAAGATGGTAATTGCCCATCTTTTTTCCAAAAAAAGAAAAAGAGAAGGCAAATTAATTGTGAGGAGAGAAAGTGAAATAGACAGGATGTGGTGGGGGGGCCAAGAATGTGACTGATTGGTGAAATTGGCCTTTAACAGAATCCGGCTCTGATGTTTGCAGACGGGACAATAACTGATCATCAGATAGCAGTAAATTACAAACAGAGCGATTGACCCCTGACCCCATCTGCTGTGACTGCTGCATTAAAAATTTAGCTCCCTTTAAACAAGCACTGCTTTCCGAGCTCTTCTCCGCACGCAGAATACATGCCTGATTGCTTTTCTGTCACAGCCAATATTCCTTAATGCTGCTTATAGTCCTTAGAACAAAATGAAGACCTGTTTAATATTAAATCAGTGGCTGAAAAATTGAACACAATAAAAAAAAAATGATCGCAATATTTTGAAGAAACGCTCCTTGGGTCCAAAAGCTGGAAGTCGTGACGAAATTACTGCGCCGCGTCTGAGCCCATAAAACACATTTAATTCTGTAAGAACTACATATGAGAATATCAGGTTTCCAGCAAATAAACTTTGAGAAGCATTTCCAGAATTACATTTCAGCTGCAATCTGTCTGATTGATTAAGGAGAGGACAACGATAAAAAAATATAAATAAATAAAAACACAAAACTCCTTGACCCAAGATATGAATTGCGCAAATGTCGGCTGAAAAGTCTCAGTAATGCCAAGGTTCCCATAACGTTCAAACTTAGACTGTTAATTTCGGCCATGTTTTAATGGGAAAACGCTGCACTAACCTGAGTATAATTCAGCCCTGACAGGGGCTTTGTGCTTTTAAACAGTAATTAAAACCATGGGCGCAGGTCGGCTCGTTACCAGCACAGAAACACACCTCTGCTTTATCTCAGCGTGCTGTTCAGCGTGGGCCTCAAATCCAGACGGTTTTTCAGCAGTGCACTGAGTCCTAACCGTTACTCTTAAAATAAAAGTTGGCCACTTAAAGCCACTCCAACTTGACCACGTAATTACCTCACTGAAGATCAATTGCATGAATTTGAATTAAAATGAGCTCTGAAATGTGCAGCGCGCATCGGTCGGTCTCCTGTGTGTAATCCACGTATGAGAGTAATTGTGTACTTGTTTACTCAGGGATTAAGAGCTTTGATGTCGCTATATGAGACGCCATGGCATAGACACGCTGGAATCTGATGGAAAAAATAACCAAACGCGTTCACAAGAGCATCAGCTTCTTCTGAAGAAAGTGATTTAAAATGCATTATAAAGCCGTCAACGCCTATTTCAACAAACAGACTGTAATCAACACGCGCCAGCGGACAGCTGCCAGTCTGTTTGTCTCAGTCGACGAGCCTCTTTCTTTTCTCTGCGTCCTTTTCCATTATTGTGACAGCTGTCTCAAACTCCCCATTATTAATCCGAGATCACAATCACGCCATTTCCAGGAAGACAAGGTCACAACCACACTCCCTAACAAAGAAAGTATCAAGCAGTAAAAACAAAGCATCAATCATAGTTCAGTGTAAATAAATAAATAATTTTATAATAAGCGTACAGAAATATCAACCATTTTCCCCCAAAGAGAGAGAAGAAAAGCTGAAAGGAAGCGCGACTCCCTCTCGGTTAAGTCTGTGCACTGCTCACCTGTCACGTTCAGCTGGGTGGTCCTCCTCACGACGAAGTTCCCAAACTGTAATTCGCACGTGTAATTTCCAATGTCGTCCTCCTGCACCTCGCTGATGGAGAGGGTGTCCTTCTTCAGCGCAATACTTTCTCTCCATTGTTTGGACTTGCATTCCTACAGGAAACGCGCAGGAGACAGAGCTGCTCAGCTAATGAGCCAACACTAGTAACATCTCATAAAACCACATGGTGCTGCAAAGTGTTGCTTTAGACCAGCCACAAGTCACAGCAGTTTAACATCGTCAACACAACTGCAGAGCAGTCACAACTCTGAATCCAGTGTGTTAATTGTGTGAAGTTGTATACATTATGAGTGTGTTCTGTCTCGGTTTTGTATGTAGTTATGAACAGTTATGACCATCATTATGTAATGTCAATGAACATGTTATGAAGGCTTTGTCCTCCATCCATGACTTTAATCCACTGTATGTAATAAATACAGCGTTCTTCCTACGTTTTGACACTGTAAAACAAATGGGTGACGACAACTGTGTCCAACTGGTCCGTGAGTAGATTCCCATTTGAAATTAATTTAAATTAAGCTTAACGGAGCCCGACCTCTCTACTGCTGCGGTCCACTTCCTGCCAGAATTCTTGTCCCAGTTTCAAAGTGATCCACAACAAATGCTTTAGTTCAGTAAAGTAAAACAGTTTTGTACGTTAGGGACATCCTCTCACCTGTGGTAACTCAGTGAGTAAATGTACTCACTATGCAACTGGCTCATCCCTGACCTTCGTCATTAACTCATAATTAGGTGAACTTAATGCGCGAAGCTTCCGGAACTAGCTGAACTATGGCGTCTGAAACATGCCACAGACAGGTGCATGCATCTCTCAAACTGACAGGTCTGGCGCAGCAGGACAGTCCAAGTTTTCTGGCATAAAAATCAATGCACTGAAATCCTATAAAACAGGAATGGAAGGGGGGGGTGGAAAACCCTTACAAGTCAGTGACCTCTGCTTATCAGACGATGCAGTCATAGGTGCCCAACACCTGGGTTTCCAGATAAGAAGCCACCTACTGCAGCTTCAGAGAGGCAAAGAGAGCGTAAGATACCAGGAGTTCAGCATTCTCATTCCGACCACTGAGACTCCAGAATGGAATCAAAGTGTGGGCGTGAGCACAGAGACTTTAGAATAGGTCCAGACACCATAGAGCTCTATTTTAACGATCTAAGCACACGGACTGACACGTGTGGCGCAAGTGCATTTAGGGTGTGTCCAAATGCATTTTTGCTAGTTTGACAGCGGGCCATCTGGGCACATAGTAAGGTGCATGGTACAGAGGGGTTGGATTTAATCTCTTAACTAATTATGGGGGCTGTTTGGGTGAAACACTCCCATTCCCACTAAATGCCAGGTGGGTTTGTATCTTGGCGAACTGTTATTAGAAAGCGAGGGGCGACTCCTCTCAGCAGAAGAAGTAGGCCTGCTCATGCGCAAAGTAAACGCTCCCAAGCAAACCATTGCTTAAAGAGTGGAAACCTGATCACAGTGATCTCCAAAAATGTAATGAAAAATAATCCCCAGGGCCGCATTTCAGCTTTACATTACATTATAACTTGTGCATAAAACAAGCAGACGAATAAAGGTTTTAATTCAGGTTAATAGTTACGTGCTGGTGAAGGACATCCTCTGGAAGACAGCATAAATGACAGAGTTTGCCAGTAAGAGAGAGTCGTGGCTTTATTTGCAAGAATTAGCAAATACCTATGTGCATAACCTCACATGTCGAATTGCAAATTACCAGATAGTATAGATTCCTTAACAGTTTAAATAGCCTGCATCACAGCATGCTCTGATGTGGGTAGGTAGATTAAACTCTCTATTCTGACAAGTAAGTGCGTTGTGTACCCGCTGACAAAAGTGCATAATACTATGATGGCTACCTAGAAGTGTATAGTTTTTAGTGAGAGCCTACTGGTTCTTATGAGAAAATCCCAGTGGGAAAATGAATGGGCTTTCACAAAAATCAGCCAAATTAAGGAATGAGCAAAACAACGGCAGTAGAAAATGTAGGCAAACAATTGGATGAGTTAAAAAAATGGTCATCTGTCAATCTTTGGTCACTATCTTTCACTTTATCATGTAATATTTCAGGTGTTGTTGTCGATATGCTAGAGCAGAAATCAGTGGGACTGCATCATGTCACTTCCATCAAGCAATATGCAGGACTCTAAATTGGTATCTATAGTTGCAGGAAACTGTCTTCACGCACCATGCAGTTTCTTATGAAACGTAACGTTTCATCTCAAGCGTCGATATATCTGATTTATTCTTGTGAGCAGCTATGAAAATCTCAGGCAATTCCTGTATTTACTTAAGCGCATAGTCGTTGTGAGAACACGCGTCTCCGGTCAATAAACTATGATCAGCCTACAGCTACCTTGTGAAATGGGTGATGCATAAGCTAAGTGACTGGCTTTGTATTCTGTTAGTTTTTACGCTGTAAGCAAGGGGATAATAACAGACGGATTGTAGAAATATTCTGGGTCTTGAGTTTAGAGACGAATTACACATGCATTTAATTTACATGAGTGAATGTGCGGCTGCTCAAGCAGTTATTTTACTGTGGGCATCCAGCTGCAAACCACTGTAATTTTTTTGAACAACGTAATTTTTTGGGTTCTTTATTGTTTCCTCGTGACAGTTAAAGTGGTAATCCGTAAGATTTGAATTGGTTTGTTTATACTGACATCTTTGGCAGTAAGCTGTAATTGCAGGTGCGCTTCTGGACCTCATTTCCCATAACTCTTGTCGAGACCCAACAGTGTCGCCTGTATGACATCAGTAAATTGACGGCTCTTACCAGTTCCACGCCTCCTCAACTCTCATGCAGACGGGAAAGATGCTCTTTGACACGGCAATTGAACTCAGTAAAAGTAAAAATTATGTGACTTAGTCATCCATTAGCGTCATCTCATTCCAGTAACATGTTAGGCTCTTATGATGAATCGCTTAACTTAAAGGGCGGCCGACTCTCACGCATTCGCCATGAGAATTTGTGCTTCATTCACGTTCTCATGCAGTAGTCAGTAATAATTCAATCAACGAAATGCGTGTGTTTCACAGTCGTTCAAATTGTTTAAATGAAATAAGACCATTTGAAACATTTTCATGCAATTCCACTGCTTCCAAACCCTGAGTGAAGAAAAGCATGAGAATTCCAGAATCATAATTGTTCTCATATTACTAGAGGCGAAATCCACCGTAACACGTGTGAAACTGATAAACCTCAATGCACAAGGACTTCAAATCAATTCTCTCGCAGAATCCCAACAAACTGATAGAATAATTTCTGACAACAGCAAGGGAACGTGAATATGTTATTTAGACTCAAGCCTAATATGTGAAAGTTGAGTGCCCTGTGTAAATAATAAAAATGGTAGTTGGCAAACAGTTAACATGATAACTTTCTTTTATAAAAATGATTTGTCGAGGTGGTTAACGTAGCTTTTTTCCCCCCCATTTTCTCCCTGAAATCACGTTATAATTTTAGTTTCAGTAGTAGCCTCAACTGAGACTCAGCTAACGTTAGTTTCTCCTGTGCACAGTATAGCTACACAGTATGGTATTTGCCACTGCCATTGGGTCGACGTCAGAAGGGATCCAGTAGCGGTACTTTCCGCCTCATGGACAGCTGCATTTTTAATATTCCTCCCTTAATTCCTTCCGTAAAAAAGACATATAGTGTAAGGGACAAGTTAGATTTAGGGTCAGGGGATAGAGCCAAGGTTCAGGTTAGGGAAAGTACCGCCACTGGATCCCTTCTGACGTCTACCTTGCCACTGCTCCTCCCGGGGTTCCTCACTTCCTTCAAGCCAGAGCCGTTGCAGCTCCTCCTACCTTCTGGACAGACCAAACACTGTTTACTGACGTAAAAAGTGTCACTAGATGTGCCCCAGTATTTGAATACAGCGCAGGAATGTCACCACAGACACATTGACCGCTTTACCTGGCAAAGAATGGAATATAAGTGCTTTCATCAGTGGGTCATGGGCCTTATCACCGTCGTTTTATCCCCCCTCTCTGATAGACACCGACTTAACAGACACTAACGAGACGGAAATCTTATGGGTTACCACTTTAATATAAAGCAATAATCAATGTGGCTCACATAATATCTAACATTACTGTATGATCAATAAATGTTTACTTGAATAATATTGTGCAGAATACACGTTGTTTTGTTCGTTTGTTTGGCAGCTTCATACAGGACATTGAAGTACACAGAACCTTTTGATCAAATATTTCCAAGTGTACATACTGATCCACGGTTTTGCCAATTTTGATTTTAAAATCAGCTTTTAAAGGGATACTTTGCCCATTTTTACCCAGCTTAGTATAACCACATTCTGTTGAGTATATGCAAATGAACAGTGTTTAATTTTCGTCAATGTTGTCTGGACCAAGTATTTTCAGTTTATCTATCAGATATTATGGGCTGGATAATGCGGTTTGTGTCGTCCTCCATAAAGGTTCTGGCTCTTGGGAGGTTGATCAAACTACAGATTGCATTTTTGGAAACTTTAGGATCTCAAACAGAAACTTGAATAAACCACCAAAGCTAGCAGGGCGAAACTGATGTCTCAGGTAGAGTAAGTGCAGTTGCGCCAGTGTTCTCATACTAACACGTCAGTATTACGTTAACTGATGAAATCATGCAAGACATACATTTATTTATGAGACCTAAACTATCTTAGTGCTTTGCAACACTGGTGTAGCAAGACATGAAGAGCGTTTAGGCGCAGAACATTTGAACCAATCATTGGTCCTGACTTGTTCTCAATAATTTTTTCGAATTAACAATATGTTCACTCTGAGAACGCTTCACACTTACAAGTTCTCCTCTTTGCGGTAAGACGATAATCATTCATTTGGGTGCAAAATTTGGCGCATTTCAATTAGCCTTACTCAAAATTGTGCAAAGGAGTTCCAAATCTTTGTCGTTGATTAAATTTTAAGAATCACAAGGCACAGGTTAAGACCACCTGATCTGCTCGTAAGGTAGGGCGAAGGTTCCATAGCAGTTTACCTTCCACAAAGCGTAGGCCTTTTTATGCATAAATATTCTTTCTGAACATAATTTAGTCTGTTATTTAAAAGCTCTTCAATGGCATTTAGAAAGCTGTCTTTTAACGCCAATGGATTATTCCAATAATTGTAAAATGTGTCAACAAAGGAAATGACTGAACAAGTCAGTACTAGTAATTGTTGTGAAAGAATGTTCTGTGCCAACTCAATTTTTAGTTCTGAGAAAGCAATGCACTCCATGCATTCTGGGCAATGTAGTTTTCCTTCATTTCATTCAAAACTAAATGCCACACCTCTTTCACAGGTCATGAAGCACCGACTTAAATTTTCTTTGCCTTTCTACCGTGCATACAGCGAAGTTGGATGAAAAGACCATTGTTTCAAGTAATAGAAAACTAATTTAAATCATTCTTTTATACTATATGTATGGTGATACGACAATGGGCCAGAACAGATAGTCCTATATCTGGAAATCTGATCCTGCCATCTACGCTTCTGCTCACAATTTATTCCCCACCCCCACTTCGAAAATACCTCCAGCACCCTTTGAATTTAAGCAAAGACCATACAGTGCTTCAGAGCACTTAGACTTTACTTTAAACGTAGACTAGATGCTGCCTAAGAGAACTCAGGGCTCTATTTTCGTGCCTTTGCAAATGGAAATGCACTTGGCAGTAATATTATTCTCAATTTCATCTCTGTCGCAAACGGCATATTTATCATCTTAGCCCACATTGTTATTTTCGTGCTCAGTCATAAATGCGCTGGCGACACACAAACACTAGGGGCTCTATCTTTCACAGTGCACTACCCATTGCCACTACCCACTAACCGTGAATTACACATTTAGCAGATTCCACTATCTCTAAACGGTATCTTGCGGCCACACTACCCGCTATGCATTATGTCGAATCCTTTATTTGCGCTGGGAGGTGTGCCAGTGGGGGTGTTTGTGCGCTTTCCTAACAATTGCTATCGTGACCACACAGGTTAGGGAAAGCGTATAGCGGGTCCTCAAACCACCCGCTACCCATTTGGCAATTAAAGATACGGCTTCTCTCCCCCTATGCGATTTTACAGCGACAAATGGGGCTACATTCAGCACAGAAAAAAAATGTCTTTATAAATAGGTCTGTGCACTGGCACTCAGCAATGGAATTTTTTTTTCCAGAGAGCGGCATTTCAGAACTTTTTTGCATATGAAAGAAATTTCAGCGACAAGTACGCACACCTGTTTTTGCAGCACAGTCACGCAACTTCCTGTTAATAATAGACAGCTGTCTGATTGGAAAATGTAAATGGACGAAACCTCGTACTTGTCACCAGAATTACCTTCATTCGCTGAAGAGTTCAGAAATGCTGCTCTCGCTGGAAAAAAGTTACATCGCTGAGTGCCAGTGCATAGACCTAATTTTATTTTTCTGAAATGGGATTTTGTTCGATGTTTTATTTCAGACGGGAGAGGGAGTTGGAAGTGCACGGCAAAACGCATTTTTTTCTTTTTCTTTTTTTTTTGAAGTTTCCATCACAAAAGGCGTTGGCTTGATGTTTTATTACATACCAAAAATTAAACAATATGCCAAAGTCAAATAATAATAATAATAAAAAAAATACAATTCATGATTAACTTAACAAAACCAGATCCTCCCCTGACTGGATTTGACCTCATACACGAGCAATTTAACTTCGTCAACAGAGAAACGTGGCGACCTTCCTCCCTCCATCACGGGTTTTGGTTTGAGGATTTGGGATAGCGCCGCCTGCTCCGAAAGGCAATGGCACCTAGCACACTGATTGGTCTCATTGCCGTAATGCCCAAACCACGCCTATGCATAATATAACGGGTAGCGCTGGTGTTTAAGGGATATAGGCAGGTGTGCAAGATGGCAACCTTCTCGGGGGAACGCCCCTTACACAATGCTATATCCCCAAATAACAGGTTTAGGGACTCTGGCGTAATGGCGGCATGTTTTGTTGTCATCAGAGGACGAAAAATCCTGGGATGAAAGGTCCTTGGGCATGAGGAGTCCAGGGATGAAAACGCCACAGGGAAAAAATTTCGAGGAAGAGTCCTGTAACCTCGAAACAGTCAGTTGAACTGCGCATTATGGGGAATAGCAGCGGCTGATCGTATCAGCCTTAATGGAACCAAACCCCTACTACACCTAAATTATTAGTCTTAGACCAACACTTTTGACAATAGCGCCACGGATCTGCTATCTCTTCAGGTTACAAAATGACCAGAATGGTGTTAGACACACCAGTTTTGATTTGTGATAGCATTAGCACTAGCATTTGCTGACTGCATTTAGTGGGTCATCTTTTAAGACCCTGAGACTTTAAGCAAAGAACAGACAGTGCATATGAGCGCTGAAACTTAAAGCATCGACCAGACAGCGCATACGAGCAACGAGTCTTTAAACAAAAACCAGACAGTGCTTATGAGCACTGAGACTCTGAGCAAAGACCAGACAGTTCTTATGTGCACTGACATTTTAAGCAACGACCAGCCAATGTTTGAGAGCAGTGAGACTTTTGAGTGCAAGTAAAATAGGACTTCCATCATCCCATAAAAGATGAATATTATCCTGCCATGGCTGCAGTCCCAATACTGCTCTGACCCCAGGCTAGCTCACGGCGGGGCAGTGCAATTAGAAGGCAACGTGAAGTACAATGTTTATTTTTTCAGTAAAATACTGATTTAAATAAACCTACAAGCTCAGGGGTATTTTACTGAACATGGTGATAAAAAAACCGGAGAAAAGCAGGACATTTATTAAAAACACATTAAAAATATGGCACATAATTAAAGTTTGTGGGCACGTGTGAATAATACACTGGTTACCATGTCATGCATGTACAGTGTACTTGTCCTAATTCTGACACTATAATAAAAAAAATACTGCACACTATATTTATAAACATGAGTGATTCTTTTTAACGATGATAAAGCAAATCTAACAAACAGTGAAACCAGACCAGGGGGTAGGAATCCACAGGACGATAACAAACGTGTGGAACGGGGAGGATGCGGTCAGGGTATTAACAGCACTCCAGTATCAGAATGGTCTGCGTTTAGTGAAGTATGGCCAGGGTCTGGTGGAGCATGGTCAGGGTATGGTGGAGCACGGTCAGGGTATGGTTGAGTACGGTCAGGGTATGGTAGAGTACGGTCAGGGTCTGGTGGAGTACAGTCAGGGTCTAGTGGAGCACGGTCAGGGTATGGTAGAGCACGGTCAGAGTCGGGTGGAGCACGGTCGGGGTATGGTGGAGCACGGTCAGGGTATGGTAGAGTACGGTCAGGGTCTGGTGGAGCACGGTCAGGGTATGGTAGAGTACGGTCAGGGTCTGGTGGAGCACGGTCAGGGTATGGTGGAGTACGGTCAGGGTCTGGTGGAGCACGGTCAGGGTATGGTGGAGCACGGTCAGGGTATGGTAGAGGACGGTCAGGGGAGGGTAGAGGACGGACAGGGGCTGGTGGAGTACAGTCAGGGCCTAGTGGAGCACGGTCAGGGTATGGTAGAGCACGGTCAGAGTCGGGTGGAGCACGGTCGGGGTATGGTGGAGCACGGTCAGGGTATGGTAGAGTACGGTCAGGGTCTGGTGGAGCACGGTCAGGGTATGGTAGAGTACGGTCAGGGTCTGGTGGAGCACGGTCAGGGTATGGTGGAGTACGGTCAGGGTCTGGTGGAGCACGGTCAGGGTATGGTAGAGCACGGTCAGGGTCGGGTGGAGCATGGTTGGGGTATGGTAGAGCACGGTCAGGGTCGGGTGGAGCACGGTTGGGGTATGGTGGAGCACGGTCAGGGTCTGGTTGAGCCAGCTCAGGTCATGATGGGGCCACAGAGTTGCAGCTCTCACCTTATACCACACGATCTCTGTCTCCTTTGCAGCTAGCATGTAGTCCTCAATGTCCCGGCAGACGATGTCCTTACTTTTGCTCAGCTCTGCTTTCTCAAAATAGCGCATTTTTGAGTTGTAGCAGACGTCTGTGTCATTCTCCGCCACCGTCAGCGACATGGACACTTTCATGCAATACGTGGAATTCCTGCAAAACAGAAATAAAATAATCATTATAATCTTAACCAAACCCCCTAAAATCACACATAAAACATTTTAAAACAGAACGCATAGAAGCCGTCTCTCATTTCAGTGTCTCCAATCTCTGTGAGGACATACTGTACCTCACATATGAGAACCTTTGGAACGCCATGGAAGATATTCCAGTCAGTAATTTAGCAAAAAAAAAAAGTAGCAAAAAATTAATTACATGTGACTTTTCTTTTTTCTTTTTCTTTTGTGAGATTTTTACACGTGACGTTACTGAGATTTTCACTCAGCAGATGTGATATATACTGTAAATACTGTATATATTTTGCATTCTGTGGTGTAGCAATGATACTCAGGGGCAGGTTTATCAACACAACTGGGCCAAATCACTTCCATTAACAGCAGTTTTCAGCAGTGTCGCTGTGAGGACGCAGTGTCTGACAGCACGTGTGTCACTGCATAAATCCAGTCATGGATCATTTGACAAGCCACTCCCAGGGAGTAGAGAGTTGATCGCCAGATTGAGTCCCGGCTGCATCACATTATATAAAAGGTATCACTGCTCTCTTCTTTCCTGTTGGGTGGGGATAGATTGCTGCACAGTGTGCCTCAGGCCTCTGCTTTTGAAGGGTATTCATCAAGGGGGTCACTCCTCTGCTATCATTAAAACCTGTGACTTGCACTGGCGCAACTTTGCCCTTCAGAATCTACAACTCTGCTTTAGCTCCACCTCAATCAATTCACTTCATGCTCCAACACTTCTGTGGCAGGTCAGCCGGCTCTCATTAGCAGAATAATAATCTCCATACACAGAGGTCAAATCAGGCCGGTCAGAGCAGCAGCTCATTTGCAGGCCGAGCCGCTGTCAGTCAGGCTGAAAACAGTGACGCTTGTAATTTTGCAATTAAAGAGAATCACACGCGACGCCAAAGACCCTCTTCAAAGCCCCCTCACACACCTTATTAAAATGGTATGAAACAAACGCCACTCCAAATGCGAGGAAAAAAATAATATGTTCCAGGCTGGGAGGAGGGAGCCAACCCATAAACGATCCACTCAGCTGATGAGATGCAGGGCCCAGGCTCACGGGACTGAGGGTCATTGTCCAGGCTGTGAAGGAAGCAGACAAGGCCTGCATTGTCTGTGTTCACCCATTCACAGATGAGTGGGAATAATGTGGAAGAGATGAGCTTGGCTATTGCAAATTATCTCCCACAAAAAGAGGAGAAAATAGAAAGGGGGAGAAAATATGAAGCAGGCGGTAACGAGAAACGACGGCAGTTGGAGTCGACACCAGCGGAGATTGATTAAGCTCTTTGTTTTCCTCACGCTATGCAGATACTGTGCAGGGCCGCAGAAAATTACTTTCCAGAATTGATGTTCTGCAACGTGCCAGAGCTGAGCAACATAAATAAATAAACAATGACTCAGGCATGGAGTCACCAGTATTGACGAGGTCACTGATGACAAGAGGCAACTTATGAGGGACACAGTTGGGCCGCTTCAACAGCAGAGCGAAGAAAAACAGAAGCAAAATGTTTCCGCTTCGTGAAGTTTGACCTCCACAAAAGAGCTTCCGGTACTGACAACCATCATGCACATCTCCACAGGCGTAGAGCTCATGCTGTTAATCTCCAGTTCGTAACTCTCAGTATCCATGATAAAAAGCTGGTTCTCTTTACCTTTAGCTTATTTAAAATAAAATAGCTTTGATACAAACGATGAAATTCAAAATTTACAAGGACGGCTTCTCCTTGTTTACTTTGAGACGCTGCACAAACGCAATCGAGTAAGAGCCCCATCTGTCCTTGGGGAGCCCAAACCTCGACTTTAAATGTAGAGACAGTGGCCAACAGGAAGAATTCTACAAGTGATTGCACCCTATCAGTCAGGACAGGCCATACCATCCCGCTCAGGGGTGCATTTCCAGAAATCACAGATGTCAACTTACACGGTTGTACCCATTGACTGTGAATGAACGGACTATGCAAGTTGCAAACCTAATTAGCGACTACGCTTTTGGGAAATGCACCCCAGGGTGTTACCACACAATGCTGGTAGGGGTACCGCTCTTCCATAATGGCAGAATTGTGAACAGAACGGAATTGGCATTCGTAAACAGAATGTCAGATTTTCCAGGGAAATTCCGCTGATGGAGAAATGATGTTCCAATCAATGAAGAACTTCCTCTGAAGAACATGCCAAACCTACTTAAAAACTAATAGAAATGTGTCAGAGACAGGATTCCAAACACCCTGTGGCAGTTTCCCCTGCCACTGGTAAAACGCCACACACTAACACTCATACCACATGCCACATGTTAGCCAGGTAGCATGGACTGATAGTTTGGTGGGTACACACACTGAGCTACATTCAAAAACAAAGCTGTATCCTGTGCCATCTGCCCCATAAAATTTACTAGAAACACACACAAAAACCCCACAAAAAAGGTTTTGAGTTAACTCTTTATTTTAAGATTGCAGATCATATTTTGTGAAGTTTTTTGTTGGCAACTATGTTTCCCTTTCTTACCACAGTGCTTCCTGGTTCTGAGCAGTGACAAAGGACCCAAGCCTAGTTTTAGGCAGTCTTTTATAGTGCCTGAGTGATGAGTAGGGAGCATGCTCTGTCCACTCATGCTGCACCATACCAGCTAATGGAAGTAAGAGTGGTTGTAACTTCTACGGTATCATGTTCATGTGGTGACTGCTTTCATGTGGTAAGAACATGTCTGTATAGTCTTGGAAATGTTTCCAAGCTTGAAATTAACCTGTGTGTCTGAATTGATAACTTTCATTGATTCAATTAAAGATGGTATGGTCCAGTGGGAGGGGCCTAGCCTTTAACTGATGGGAATTTACACTGACTAGTCAGTGAGTGAAAGGCTGTGGTGCGGCGCAGACCTAAGGCTGCGTCTGGCCAGTATAATTGTAAATATTTTTTCTGCTGAATTTTGCTTTGTTATTTGCTCACATCTCCCGGGACAGTAATAAAACACTTCATTTTTTTTTTTTTTGCATCAAATGGATTTTGTCTTTTTTTTTTTTTTTTCAATTTGAGGTCAAACTACATCTTTTTCAGTCAGCCTTTCGGCATACTACCCTCACTCAAGGTCAGAGTGTGACACACCCGTTAGCTGTTTTAACATTTAAATGGCCTTAATTTAAGATCTAAGTCTGCCGCCCGTCAGCACAGCTGGACGGCAGGGCCCGAGGGCGGGCCGTGTCACTTCCTGCCGTCCACATTCACTCCCGGCACACAAAAATCTTGTAAATACTGTGCAGTATCAGGTGAAATCAAGTCTCGATAACATTTTTATTGAACAATGAAATGCTAACTTCTATGGAAAGCCACTTTGTCACTGATGTTCATGACTGTAAGTGGTAAGTGAAACATGCCCACTCCAAAAACACGACTCAACCGTAGCAGCCATCCTGACAGAATCACAATAGATACAGAATATACATATGTTGAGAACAGTAGATTGCTGACAGGGCTCTACAGCGCTCTTCTAAAGCAACAGCTCCAAGCTGGACATCCATCTGGAAGTAAAATTTGTGCATAAACGCTTAGGCTTTGCCATAGAGAAGAACATCTTTTCTCCCTGAATATGTGTTTTCTTTCCTTTGGGGGAAACGGCAGACTCAGGATAGTGAAGACTGAGCATCTGACCCCACAACAGGGGAGTTAACCTGATTAATGACAAGGATGTATAATGGTACTCAGGTGAGATCATTTAATGAGTTTGATTTCCTTGCTAGCTTGCCAGCTGGTAAGTTTCTATCGTTAAAAGAAACGTTGATCAATGTTTTGCACACTATCAAATGACCTGCTGGTTTCTTCTCCTCATTGGAGTCTCGTGGAGAACAGTGACGTTTCACCGTATCATTGTGAATTTCGTCATGCTTACTTGTTAGCTAATTTTAAAGTTATTGACCACTGGCGTAAGGTAATCTTAGCTCAGGGACAAGCACTAGCATTAAAAACCCAGCTTCCGCTTACCAGTATTTTTCATTACGTTATGTTAATTTCTTTACAGTAGGGGAGACTGCGGTCCGATGAGCCATGGGGACCAATGAGCCACATCACTATGTTGAGATCAATTGATGCCAAAGGTGTTTAAAATAGGCAAAATATTGTTGATTCCTCAGTCAATGGTCAAATATTTTGCCTATTTTAAGCAGCTCTGTCATTGATTGATCGCAAAACAATGATATGACCCTTTGGTTCCCATGGCTTATCGGACCCCAGTCTCCCCTATGGACATGGCTTCAGTGCACTCCTTCGGTAAGTGATGAAGATTTTAGCTCAAACCAGTGTTGTAATTATGCAGGCAGTGCCTTATTTTTACGCCTGTGGTAATCACACTCCAATTAGCTATTCTTACGAACTTTCGCATCAGCAAGTTCAGTGAATATAAAATAAATGCCGTAAAAATAGCCAATTCAAATTATGTAACATCAACCTTATAAAATGAAAAAAGATTTTTCCCCAACCCTCCTGTACAGTCATATTGGTAATATTGAAACACTGAATCAGTCCATTTAGGACCTTTCTAAAACAGATGAAGTGCTGAAAGTTGTTGCAGGTGATGCGAGATCGGTAATACATTAAAAGCAAGATGCAGGGGAACTGGGAGTTTATTAAAACAAAAGAAAACAGGCACGAGGACCAACAAAAAAACTTGGCCCAGAGGGTTGCAAAAATCCAACGAAGGTGAGCTTCACAGAGCTAAAACTAAGAAGTCCAAACGACAAGAAACAAAAACCACTGGAACCTCCAGGGAGAAAAACCATGAACAAAAAAGATTAATCAGGCTAGAATACAAAAAAGAACTTGGCTTGGCTATAACGAAGGCGTAAATACTGCACAAAACACAAGGACATGAAACACAGTGAAACTTGAGACTCTGTTTGCCAGCCAACTTCCACTGACTCCAGATAAAGGGAGGAAATCAGGACACATGAGGGGCAACACCTGGAGAAGAGACAATGGGCAAAGCAAGATCATGAGACAAGGACAATGAGAGGCTGACATGACTGGCTCATTGAGAAAATAGGCGTGCAATGAACGGAATACCCCTCAGCCCGATGTCGAAGTTTTTGGAGACGCCCGCCCGCCTGCCCAACTGTATGAAGGATAACAATACCCCGTCAGCCTTGAGGGCTGAGGGGTAAAACTGAGCGGCTCAACTTAAGTACCAATGAAGCAGGCAGATTGGAAGGAAGCATGAATGTTAGAACAGAAAAGCTCAGCAAGACTTGAAATAGCAAAGCAGGAATCATGACAATAAACTCCCTACCAAAATTAGTTGTATTAGTAATGTGCCTGTCTAAGAATCACACCTCCCTGTGAATGTTAGTAAATGTTAGTAACTTAAAAACAGTTAATTGCCAATTAAGCTTCGGCAGTCCTGAATCCAGCACAGCACAGAAGGAAGAGGGAAATACCAAAGCCAACCAGAGCTCTGAGGTGTGTGAAAACGAAGACATGGGGCGGAACGCAGACAAGCGGTGGAGTGGCTGGGCAGACCTGGCATAACAAAAGACACGGAAAAGTAAAAACATGAACAGCAAACATGAACTATGAAATGTTAAATCCTGATACAAAGACTATTAAATTCATGACATGAGTAATGACTATGAACTATGAAACCTAGCACAAGAAACTGTTAAAAACCCAAAAATACTGTCCTGGCCAAAGGCCCAGGACCCCCGAACACAACAGCAGGATACTGCAATGGACGGTGACGGGACGCCAGGAGCAGCGACCAGTGAGAGAAAACAAAGAGCAGCTCAGATAAGAGACGAACACACAAGAGAGGGACACATCTCCAGTAAAAGCTTGCGCTTCCAAGGACGAATAAATGTCCGCAACACGGAAGCAGCGCGAGAGAAAAAACGACGAGAGAGAAGAGACAAAATTTCTGAAGGAAGCAATTTCTAACAATAAATAGAATATAACAAATCACTAGGAAATCAAACTAGAGATTTTCTCCTGCCAAAGTGCTAGAAACAAACACATACTTAATCGATAGGCGTGGCGAACCCCCGGCCATATATAAAGAGTCCGGAAAACTCAGCCCCCGCTCAATCAGCCAGCTAGGCCAGGAATTCGATGAAAAAGAAACTCTATATTGTCCCGGACGATAGAACAAAGAAAGGTCAAACCAACGGACACCTAAACCATGACAAGATACAAAATGCCTCAACTAATCAATGATGGGTTTCGCCATTCCTGTTAATTTGCCGTTTTGTGACTTTTCATATTCCTTCACCCATAGGCACATTCAGTATTTGGATGACCTATAACCTAATGCGGTCGCAAATATTGATCAAATTTCATTAAAGCATAAAGTGGGCACGGCAGGGTTGTCATATTGGACACAAATTGAACACATCCATTTAAGACTTTTGACTATAGAAAATGAGCTGAAAATTTGTAGCAAAGTGTTTTATAACACGTCTCAATATATGAATGACAGTTTTCTCAATTTTTGAAAAATAGCCGTTTTGTGGCCATGAACATTCATTTACCCATAGACACCCATGTGGAGGACCTGTAACCTCTGGCAAATATTGATCAAATTTCCTGAAAGTTTGCATACAGCATCTTTAAAACATAAAGGACTTAGGTGTATCATTTTAGCGTTGTAACCTTTAGTTTATCTACACAAATATAAAGCCACTTCTCCAGTGCACAGATAGATGTTAATGATTTATGAGGTCATATCATGTGGAGCTTTTGTGTAACCAGTTCTCAATTGTGTTACCTCTGAGTTACGAGGCCGTCATATGATCACTGATGCCATCAGATTGCTTTTGATCTTGGCACACATTTTTGACTGTGATTATTTAACAAGAGCAGATCAGAATATTCAGAGCTGTGAATAATGTTTATTATATCATATATTATATATATTATATTTTATTATATCATTAATATTTATTTATAATATATACAGAATAATATTCTGTATTTCCTAATCAGCAGTTAGGTAAGCGACCCTCAGATAGGCGTAGCCCCGAGTTCTCAAGTGTCGTTGATCAATGTGTCCTGCAATTCACATTAATTCTCACAGCTAGCTACTTTCTTCATCGACGCACGAGCCGAGTGATCCAACGCTAAGAGTCGTACCCAACTGCTGATTATATATACAGAAAGAAAACCTAACTATACTGACTAGCCAAAAACATAAATACAGCGGGTGGCAAACACTCCTAACCTAGTGTGTTTAACACATTTCTTCTGCCTACGTGCAGGTAGTGATGTTACCGCTGATACCAAGGCTCCGAAGCACGCTTCAAACTCGATGGCATATTTTTCTGAAGCACTGTGCCGGAGCTTGCTTCATATCGTGAAAAACCACGTGACTGATGACGTTCGAACCACTTCACTGCTTCATTCAGACTGAATCAGCTGACTGGTTTGGTTCGATAGGCGGAGCTTTGAAACATTTCCGCAAATCAAATGTATTTAACATGGATGAAACAGCGCTCTGTTTGACACTTTTATTCATAAATAATAATGGCAAAGTCGCTCAAGCACACCCAGTATACACCAAGAACAATAAAAAACAATAAAATATGTTTTTTGGACAGACTAAATATTTACAGGATTCAATGAGCCTATGGATGTAATTATTGTTATTTTAATATAATATGAATAATTAAGGTAAGGAAGAAAAACAACAGACACGTGTAAGACGAAGTTCGATTTCAGCTTTATTTAAGTATTTTTCACAATATAACATACTCGAAGTGCACACTCAAGGTGCGTCCGCGTCACCTTTGCAAGGCTGTACAACAATCTCTCTGCCAGCAGATGTCACCCACGTGCTCAATGAATGGAGCTTCGAGTAGTGAACCAATTTTCAATACAAAGGTCCGAAAGGGTCCGAAGCTTCATAAAGCCTCGTTAGGCCATCACTACGTGCAGGTGTACAGAGGCCTCTTTCTTACCCTTCCCCGGCCTCAATGTGGTCAGAAAGAAACAGAAAAGAAACCAGCACAAAGACGGAATTACAAACCAAAAAAAAAGGCAAAAGACTGAAGTACAACAAACATAGGATGAACAGAACTTCCTCTCAGGTCACAAGATCCGGATTTAAACAGGTAAGGTGAAAGATGATTGGTAGGACCAGTGTCAGGAGACTCCCTCTGATTGGCGGGGCGGGACATGGCATGACTGGGGTAATGATGATTGATAGGAGCCAGGACCAATAGAGAGAGACAGCCAGAACAACCAAGGAAATACAGAAAAAAAATGTGGCACGTAACACTGATCAAAGTCAACAATTGTTTTTCATTTGTTCTTAAACTTAGATTGTAGCATCATGTGCTGCTTTTTCACACTGCCAGACAGATTCTATTTAAATAATGTTCAGATTTTAACAGAGCTGGCAGTAATCTTTGTCTAAAACTAAAGCTAGTTTAATCATCTGAAATATTTAACATAACATAACATAACATTACATTACATTACATGAATTGCGAGAACAGGCTGTTCAGCCAAACTAGGTTCGCCAGTTTCTTTATACTATTGTGAATGTATCACTTCAGATACTCAATGACTTATCTAGCTTTAAGTCAAGCCTGCTCTTGAAAACTCTCAAGGTCTTTGCCTGTACAATATGGTCAGGCAAGCTGTTCCACCTCAAAATTACTCTTTGGGTGAAGAAATATTTCCGAATATCAGTGCTAAATTTACCTTTGGTCAGCTTCCATTTGTGACCCCAAGTTCTACTAACAACACTTGGTTGAAGGAATCCTACATGATTCACTTTGTTAATCCCTTTAACATATTTAAAGACCTCAATCAGATCACCCCTAAGCCTCCTTTTCCTAAGACTAAGGAGATGAAGGATCTTCAGCCTTTTCTCATAGCTTTATACTTTTTCTTTTATACCCGGAATTAGCTTTGTGGCTCTGCTCTGAACTTTCGAGCCTCTATGTCTTTCTTAAAGTATGGTCCTCAGAACTGTGCACAATACTCCAGATGTTGTCTGATGTTGACGAATGTGTACAAAAGAAGCATTTAAGTGAAACAATTGCAAAATGAAAAAAATAATAATAATCAGAAATTGGGAAGGGCAAAATAATTTTTTTCACAGCACTGTGAACATGCAAATCTCAGGACCAGCATCAATCTTGTACATGTATGGGAGGCTCTATATTTCTATATCAATATTGACTAACTTCGAAAGTTGGCATTTACTGTAATCAGACATAAGAAAATATTTGGTTCTTGTAACTAATATCTGTGTTATGATTCTGCCTCGTGTGCTTGTTTGTGTTTGTGCGTTTTTCCCCGTGTCTTTGATTTGTGTTTCAGCTCCATACCCGCGGTCTGACCACTGATTCCCTCCTGCCCTGACTCCTGTGGTGTCGTGTGACAGCCTGCATGCCTGAGTCTCGCTGTCCAATCACGTTTCCTCTTTCGGTTTTGGCTTTAGTATTTCATTCATTGCTTCCACCTGTGTTCAATTCTGGGTCTCGCAAAACTCTGAGTGAATGTGTTCTCTGATAGGGTTATTACTGACCGTACTAACCAGCACTTATTTAAGGGTGTGTATATATTTTGTCACATAGTATTAACCTGATTAACTCATTAGCGAGGGTAAGAATCTCTAGCTTTTGTAAATTCCTGCCTAAGCTTTCCCTGGAAAACTGCATTTAAAGCTGTGCTTTCCTTTGCTTCTCTCGAGGTGCTTTCTTGTCATGTTTAGATTACCTGTCTAGTTTGATTGATTGTCTCAGCGTTTAGCCTCGTGAATTTGTTCATTAATCCCATGTGTTCCTGTTTCCTCCTGAGATAGCCTTCCGTATCCCGACCTCCTCCCATGTGTATTTGAACAGGGAAGATTGAAGAGACGTCAGGCGGGACTTTGTTTTGTTTCCTGAGTTTTCCTCGAGCCTTGTGTTTGCTGCACGTCTTGTCTGACAGTGTTCCTGTCAGTTCAGTTAGTTTTCAGTTTTAGCCGAGCCACTGGAGGAGTGTGTACCTCTGTTTCCCTCTGCCTTGGGCAGTGTACCTTAGTCCTCCCAGCTGTTCAGGGCATGTGCCGGTGTTTTGTTTCTGGCCTGTCTGCCATCTTTTCCCATGTGTTGTTTTTAAATAATCACTTTGGATCCTGCATCTGGTCTCCCCCTGTCTACTTCCTAACAATCTGGACAAATGCTAAGTGAAGAAATGTTTTTTCACTTAAAAAAAAAGTTCAATAGCAAAGCAAAAGGGGTTTCAAGTTTGCTTTGATAAAAGGGTAAGAAAAATGATTTAAATAATGGCTTTACCATTAAATTCTAACAACCCTAATTATGCATACATTTACAAGAGAAAAAAAAGAAAACAACCAGAGTACATTCAGGTCCCTGAGGGCAGAGTTTCCAAACTTCAGTTCTACAATGTTTTGCGCATCTGTTGCAGGGACTTTTTCAAATAGCAGAATCGTTTAAATCAGGCCGTTTATCCAAACAGCCTTCAATGCGTCAGCGCAAGAGATGATTTTTTTTTTTCTTTTTTTGTCGAAATTTCAAATGATTTCTTCAGGTTTCGACAGCATAACTCTTCTTCTCAAAAAGGCTGTAAATGATCATGTATTTCATGTTGGCGCAACTAGAAAACTCTAAAATTCAAGTTAATGTTGATGTTTAGCTCTCTGATGACAAAGGTAATGAACATGATATGCGAATAAATCTTTTTTGATTTCTAGACAATGAACACAAAAGAGTGTATTTTTGATTGCATTTGAATGAAAAATGTACTCAGTGCTAAATTTTAAATCATTACATATTATGCCTCTCATTATATGTATAAAACTGAATATTCTCATACAAAGGAGGCCATTCCATAATGCTGACTACCACTAAATTGATTCTGCTGTGTGAATGCTGTCCTTGAAGTGCTGTTGAGTTCTACCTGCAGAAGCTTCTTAATTCTCTTTCTTGCTCCATTAGAATATGCCCTAGACTTGATGAGAAGATGACATTCCAACAGTCCAACTGCTCTGCAATTTTATCATCCATCGAACAACTGTAAAATGCAAAACTCATTATGTGATTATAGATATTATAGATAGAATGCAAATAAATACATGAAATAATGAAATCAAATATCAAATCAAAAATAAATCAGATTCACATGCTTTATGGTGATTATGTCTCCAAACTTCTTAGCACAAGCAGTGCATGTCTTTCATTTAAATTGTTTCAAAGAAATAACATCATTTCAAACATCTTTATGCAATTCCATTGCTTCTAACCCCTGAATAAAGCAAAGCGTGAGGAATCCGGAGTCATAATCACTGTAAGGCAGGTGAAACTGATAAACCTCTGTGCACGAGGACTTCAATTCCGCACAAGAATCTCTCACTCATGTGTTAATTGAATAATTGCTGGGAATGTAAATATGCCACTAAAACTCTCACGCATTCGGTGTGAGTTGACAGCTGTGTGTTATTAATGAAAACTGGCCACGCCTGATCATGTTGAGAGTTTTCAGAGGTTCTGTAATGGTAATTTAAAAATGATTATAAAGAGGTCATGACCAATCGTTATTTTCAAGGGATGGGTTTGAGCCTCTCCTATCGTCACTTCACCAGCTGCTACTGCTGAGTCTACAGTAGACAAATTTTGCTGAGTGGTTAAACACCCTCCTCGGGTCGTTCACTGAGAGCAGTTAGCTCCCCTCGAACAGTGTAGAAGAGTGACCAATTGTGCTCCTGCAAATTTAAAAAAGCAAGGCCTATAATTCATCGGTGGAATGGTAAATACATGAGATGGGCCAAGACTTTCACTGAGTGGAGCGAATCTGAGGATCCTTACCACGCCCGTGAGTAACATCGGCACAAGCGTGGCAATTTTCACTGTCCTGGATGAGGCTTTTAGATTTTCAAATTACAAACTTGAATTCAAAGATTTTTTTTATGTTGTTCACAGCAGTGTGGTGCGCATTTAAGCACAAATGTTCCATGTAATATACGAGTTTTTCTTTCATGGTTTGGAACATACTCCATTTCACGCTTTTTTTCACAATAGTTGGATGTACCTTATTACACGTGAGAAAAAGACACCAGTTTCTGACGTGACTTACATATGGAAGCTACATTTAGTGTTTGCTGTGATGAATTTCAAATTCTTTGAAGACTAGTAAGGATTCAAACTGAGAAACGACTGTATTTCTTGCGAGGAAACAGTGCTAACCAGAGTGCCACCAAGTCAAAGAAACAAAGGTGATTATTAAAGGAAAATCATCAGACTGGTTGAGAAAGAACTGTTTTCTGTTGCCAGGCTTTCCAGTGATCAGACACAACATTAGTACATACATGCAGCTCATAAGGTGAGATCACTGCTTCGCCCATTTCTGGGCAACAAAAGTACATTATCTTACAATTTTTTTTTTTTAATTTGAACTGTGAGCCATATTATTTTAATTCGCAGTTCGGGCCAATTTTTACAGCATGGTGGGAAAAAGTAATAACATGTACTTTTGTTATGCATAAGTCTTGCAAAAACTATCTCTGCATTGCTTAAATTAAATTTAGGATATTTCACATTTTAACAAAATGGAAACTCATCTTCTTAGCTTTTGATTACTGCCGCACACATCTGGTATCACATGCAGAATAAGGATGTGTTATTTCACCCTTTACAGCACATAACATTTGCTTATTTATGAAGACATGTCTTATTTATAAAGGCATTATACATGCTGTATAAAGCCTTTATCAGCAACACTTTATCTAAGCTTGCAATGTGAATAAAGCCCTGACTATGACAGGAGACGCCACAGTCTATGCTGTGACATTTAGGCACAGAACATTATCAACTGTCTTTAACCAGGCAATCGGACAACAGATAAACAGAAAGTCATAGCAGGCCTGCGCTGAGTGGGAATTATGAAGCAATACACTGCAGCATCTGTTGTCTCTCAGACATGAACCTACAGACAGAAACTGACTAAAGAACCAAGAAGAGGATGGTTTAATTCAGCTATTTTTTTTTTCAGAGCAGGAAATCAATTAATTTGATTGGGTTTATGCGCAAGTGTGTCGAAACAAATCTTGTTCATCTTCACTTACAAGTCGACTCAAAACCTTTGAGGAAAGCCTCATGTTTGATGGCCAACTAAAATTGAAGTTGCTACGAAGATCTTCCTTCGTTTCTGTTTGCATTATTAATAAACCCCAGTTTCTTGAACAGAAATAAATAATACAGCCATGAGAAGAGAGCTGTACCATCTCCGCTGTGGCAGCTCCGAGGAGGGACTCACAGGTGCCTTAGCACCCGCAAAAATTACAGTTGCACAATCATAGAACCATCAAAAAAATTAACTGAGGTTTGATAAACAAATTACAAGCGCTCTCTCTGTACACTTTTCAATACAACGTTTCCCTTGTTCATACATTCAAACTGTGCCCCCAATTACCAGAGAACCCAAACAAAATGACACTATTTACTATTGTCTGAGGTAGCAGTTCCCACAGAACTACCACTGAGTAATTCAGCACCACAGTAGCCCCAGGAGGAATCTCATTTGATTGCTGTGGAACATTTTTTCAACCATGGTGAAGGTTCACAGTAACTATTTAATAGTAACAAATATGAATATTGTAAATGAAAACAAGCCGTTCTGTAGAGGGAGACTCATTTTGATCCGTCTTCATCACACACAAACATTACTGATACAGATCTTGTAGCCGTATTCAAGTGTAATTATTATTTGTGAAAGTAACTACACTAGTCAAGGTTTTTCAGTTCATAGATCAATACATAGTGTAATCAATATTTTAATGATAAAGTTAGTTAATGAAGACATGTATTGAAAAATCAAAAAATGGGGAAATTATACCTCAACTGAAAACTAATGTCATTGGGATGATGAATAAAACGCTTTCTGGACTGTCACTCAAACAAGAAGAGAATAAAATAGCCATTTTGAACACCTTTTCATTTCGAACACATCTGCAAAAAAAAACCGAGTGAAAATAGTCCCTTTATGATGGTTTAGTTCTTGGGAAACAGGGACACGCGGTCAGGAAGTCAAGCGGATCAACTATCGTCTGCCTGTCGTAATCTGTTCATTTCTTGGTCTCCGTTCATTTTATATTTCTGGTGAATTAGATCGTCAAGTACGATCGTCAAGAAGTATGTTATTGTTTGGCTTCTGGGTCAGCTCATTCGGTTAAGGCACTGCATTGCAGGGTGGTAGTGAGCGCCGTGGCCTGGGTTGCGCCAGTGCCTGCCAGCCCTTTCAGAGCAGCGCACAATTAGCTTCACGTTGCAGGGCAATAAATTGGGAGGCACTTCCAGTTTGGGATTTTTCCTCCCATGAATTATTAATGAGTATTTTTTCTGGGAGTTTTTCACCTTGATACCCAAATGTTTATGCATTTTACACCATCCGCTTCCTCTTACAAGACTAAGTTCGGTCGTGGTTTGGAGGCTTTGAGAACTCTCTTTGTTACTCTCGTCCACGATGATATCATTTTGCTCTCAATCGGATTCCTGGGCCAGCTGGCATTAATTGGGGGCCTCGCCCGGAACCTATATAAGCCCTAGTTCTGCCTCACTTCCCTTGCTAGAGTGTCAGTGTTATGTTTGCACTTTAGCCAGTAAGGTCTCTAGTAAGACAGTTGCTTAGGGTTTAGCTGGATAGCAAGGGAATCTTTCTGTTTTTTCCCTTTCTTTTCGTCCTATCAAGCTCACCTTGCTTCCTTGCCTTGGACGACATCTAGGTCCGTTGGAAGCGTGAGTCTCGCCCTCTAATTTTATTTGTGCGTCTCTCTCTCATCTGCGGTTCCTCTTTCATTCTGGTTGCTACGTTTGGCGTCTCAACTCACCAGCCATCACAGTTCAGATCGTTGATTCACTGGCAGTATGTCCTTCAGGCATCACTCTTCAAAACGCACATTTTTGTTTCAATGTCATTGGAAACATTTTTGTTTGGATGTCATTAGGAGAAACACTTACCAACGTGACCTTTCATTTCTCTGTTCATCCTGTCCCGTAAGTCACATTTAATGTGTCCCATCAGTCGCACTGAGTAATTAGTGACTAATTTAAAGCAAGAGAGAATTTTGTCGCACCAATAGTTTGTTTACACAGCAGTTAGGGCAAAGAATGCAAGTCCAAATCATATTCCAAAGTATTTTTTTTTGGTATTGCAGTAGTACTGGGGCAAAGGGAAGCAAAATGCTGGCATCCTGTGCGTCGTGGAAAAGTCTGCAAAGATTAGTGATGTCAGTGAATACAATCCATTGCGAATGAAAAATGTTGACAGTTATTTGTTGAAGTGCAAAAGCCCCATAAACTGTTCAGTTCCCCACCTCGCCTGAATAATGAAGGTCTGAAAAAGAATAGGCCTGAATCATGCTGTAGCATATTCCGCAACTGATAATGAATGATGCGGCTTTTTCCATTAATTTTGATAATAGAACATCTATTAGTTCTTTTTTTCCATGAAAACTATGCCAATACAAAATATACCAACATGCTTGCAAATGCTGACATGCCAAAAATAATGTAACACCAGCAAATAAGAGCAAAGTTGTCCACCCTTGAGAGTTTGGCTAATTTCAGCTTTAATGTAAGGTCAGTGACAATATTGTACAGATGATTGTTCAACGTGTTACTGAGGACAGTTTTGGAACTGCCCCCTAGAGTCTGCAGGTGGAACGCTTGTAGAAGAAGCTTCAGTCACGGTCACAACAGAAGCCGCAAACGCAACACTGTTCATGCAGCTGCAATTCGCCAGATAAAATATTCCTCTAATTGTCCTTGTTGACACTTTGAGAAGTAAACCATCATATTAATCAGTCTGTAAAGGTGTGCATTAAGATACGGAACTGACTTCCATCTTGATTGAGTAGTCAACTCCAAGTTTGCTTTATTGCTTTACTAGCCAATCACAGATGCAGTTTCATGGCGGTAGTTCATTCTGACAAATCGCTAGGGGAGCCTGATTATTTATTCACTCTAATAGGCCTCATAATTGACTGACCCTTGGTTATAAAGCCTATGTAACACTTTAACCCTCCTATTATCCTGAAATATTACTACACATTTTACCCTTGGGGTCAATTTGACCCCAGGGATATTTGCCTCCAGAAAATGATTTACATAAAATTGTTGACCAAGTTTTTGTGTCAGGTACTTTGTTTACTTGTTGAATACATAAATATCCCCTTGATAATGAAATTTTCCTCCAGCGCCACCATCAGGCCAAACCTTAACTGACAACATTATTGACCACAAGAGGATGAAGCCTATTGGTTTTGGTGATGATATGACCTTTCCTGTAGCGCCACCATCAGGTCAAACTTTCAGTTTTAGAGTTAATGTATCTTAATAATAATAATCATAATAATAATAATGCATCAGTTTTATATAGCGCTTTTCTGGGCACTCAAAGACGCTTCACAATGGAGACATTATTCATTCACTCACACATTCACGCTCTGATGGTGATAAACTACATTTTGTAGCCACAGCTGCCCTGGGGCAGACTGACGGAAGCGTGGCTGCCAGTATGTGCCTACGGCCCCTCCGACCACCACCAATGAGAATATTGTTTCCCCCTCCCCCGTGTCACGTTAGCATCAAAAATAGACATGCTGCTAAGAGTGTCCCACCAGACATACAGTCAGCCATGTTGAAGACATAAAGTCATTATTCGAGCTCTTCATATAACCATTATTTGAAAATATTGTACTTGAGATGATAATTTTACTGGGGAGACGTGTAGTTATAAAGACTTTAATGTGAGCACCTCGCAGGCCTACATTGGCTTCCTCACTTTGGCAGGGGTTCACAGGTCAGGTTGTTTCAGGCTGTCTCGTGGAAACAGTTGTTGTCCCCTCCCCCCTGTCTCAAAAGTATCAGCTCTGCTCCTGCAGGTGCGGGGATGTGAGGTCACACTCACAGACAGACAAGTTTTATACAACTAAAACAGCTTGGGCTCAAATTGACCCCAGAGGAACACCAGTGCGTGTGTTCACGCATTGGTATGTGTTCAGCACATCGAAAAAATATCATCACGATAATTTTATGCTTAATCAGTTGTCCTCATCAAATTAGGAAAAGTTTTGAAATATGAAGCCAAATAAAAAAAAGTCAACTGTTATTTTTTGAAAGATAAATATTAAATGGATAAACAAGGATAATAGGAGGGCTATATATATTTCTTCAAACTTTACAGTTGATAAGTTATTCTAAGGCTCCTGCCCAGTATAAAAAAGCTGTACCTAAGAAAGTGGCTCCTGATTGTTCATAACACTTTTATTGTATATAAGCTGTGAATTCTGGGCTTGTTCCTCTGTTTTTACTCGCTAAATGCTAGATTCACAGCAGCAAACAGATCAACTTCGTTGTTCACGCTGAACAAAATTTCCTGGAAGTGTTTGAAAATAATCTTGTCAGCTAATTACTGTTTGACCTTTAGTGGAACTAGTATTACCAGTCCTCGAAGGTCAGAGATCATTAGGAGGAGCTGTTAGAACATCTGAGCTTTCTAACCTTTTATACCGCAGTGAGATATATTGATCATAGTTCATTGGGACTAATGAGCTGCTTGTATAGTGAAAGTAAATCATGAGGACCCTGCTTTTCCGGAATTCAGATACAATGCATCTCGACATCAATTTTCCTCAGCGAGTGTCAGAATGAGGCATAAGGGTATATTTGGGTTTAAAGCCATTACACTTGTATTCAGACTGCCTGCAGTCAATAGACCGTCAAGAGATATTGACTAAAACAGTGAATCATATTTTAGGCTTAACAATATAGGGGATTCAGTCAATAAATAACAAACACAACAAAAAAACAAAAAGGAAGTAGGATTGAATAGTACAGTTTACTTCCAATACAGGAGCTTCAAACTGACTACATTTACAGCATATGATTATTTATTTGACCCATCCCTGAAGAAGGGAAGTGCCTTGATTTTTTTTAATGTCTGACCAGGTTGATAACACTTTTAGCAGCATCTAGGCCCACTTTCCCATGCAGAATTTTTAAAGACTCGTGAGCATCCTAGGTTTGCACTTGTGGACTACGTTGTACTTTTTTGTGGACTACGACAGGTTTTCAATTAAATTAAAGTCTGGTGACTAGATGATTTTTTGGTAGGGGAGGTCATTGTTTTGCTGAAAGATCCATCTTAGGCTTAGTATTAACCCTCAGGCCGAGAATGAATACTTTTTAATTTTTTTTTAATTTGGCATCTCCAATCCCACGCGAATCTGGAATGTCCAATTGGTGAACTATGTACAAGACTTGCTCGCATGCGACCCCTTGCTGCCGATTCAGGAGAGTGTAGACAGTTCGCGGCTCTCCTCCGAAGCACGTGTCTGTCAGCCACTGCTTCTTACACCCTCATTGGTTGAATCTTCGCAAGTTCAGAGGATACCCGAACATGATCAGGCTTAGAATCTCCCTGACGAGCGCCCGTCTGGCCAACAGGAGGCGCTTGAGCAACGAACAAGGCAACTATTATATTCCCTTCCCGGCAGTCCCTTCCCAATTTGCTACCCTGTAGCGCAGTGGCCGATTGTGCGCTACTCTGAGAAAGCTGCCGACCACTGCCAGCTGGTACGAAGCAGGGCTCAAACCCGCAACGTGATAGTCACTTCTGCTTTGCAACGCGATGATTTACCGAGTGAGCTATCTGGCAACAATGAATACATTTTTTAATGAATAAATTTTGTTTGTTATGGTCATATTTGCAACTGCAGACAGGACATACTGCAATGCGATCATTGTTCAACAGTCAGCACACTGACTAATTGAGCTCAGAGCTTTCCATTTCCTGTTGTGAACTACAGCAATCTGTTAACTGCTGAGGCAACCTGGTAAAATAACCTGGTATTAAGCACACTTAATGGCAACAATCTTTACAAGATCCCAAAATCATGAACAGCAAAACAGCTCTGAAGCATCGATGTTCTGCCACCATATTAAATCTGGGTACCAGGTGCTTTTACTGTTTGCTCAACCTGTAAATGCAGAAGGTGTTTCTGGCTAAAAAGTTCAATTCTGAACTCAGTTGTGCTCTGAAATGTCTATGAATTCCTGCACATCCTTGACCTGATTTTTGTTGGTCAACACAGGAAATGGCGATGGGCAAAGAAATCAAACTTAATCGTGAATACCTTTGTATTTGTTTATGTTGGAAATATCCCAGTAGGGGTGCCAATTTTATGTCACTGTTTTTGAGAAAAAAATAATCAGTCAAAAAACATTTTTTTAAATGTATTGAGTTTATGTTGTTTATTGTTTATGTTGCACAGTCTGCCCAGACTTGTCCAGCAGTAAATGGTTTTATTCCCAGAAATGATGCCTGTTTATATTGGCCCTCCATATCAGAATGAACCATTTCTTGTGTTATTTCTATTTTCTTGTCTCATTTTACATTTTGAATTCACAAGCATTTTCCTCTTTTCGGTTCATTGTCAGGAGGTTGACCTATATTTGTGCTTCAGTGATTTTTCATCAGTATTCACTGGTCTGGAAATATGGTTAAACAAGTGCTGCTATTTCTCACATAACTTGTTCTACCTTATAACCAAAAGAAGAATAATTAACTGACCCCAAACTATTTTGACATCGCCATCTTTATTTATATACTTCAACGTCATTGAAATAGTTTGGTTTGCTTTCAAGAGGGTTGTTCATGAATACAGATCTTAGATACATGGATGAGAGTTTCTGCATGGAGGAATATTCGACAAATCACCACTCAAATAATCCACTATGCTCTGAAAATCATGCTCAGGCCTCTCAGTTGTGTTATCTTTGCAATGACAGGGAGCAAACAGTGATGATATACACTACCAGTCAAAAGTTTTTGCACACCCCAATATTTTCTGTAATTGTGACAATTTTTTATATTTTGTTCTTTTGTAAAAGTCTCACTTTGGTTGTATATTAGAAAAGTAGGTCAACTGAAGCCCAACGTAAACCATGGATGTAACAAAACAAATCAAGAAAACCAGAATCAGTCATTATATCGATATTTAAGCAGATCAGTAATGATCAGTGACGTGCAGCGGAGGTTAGTTTGGTGAGGCAGAATCCTCCCCTTTGCATGATTAGCAATCAGATGATTAACTAGTTTAATAAGACTATTCGGCAGAATGACGGGCAGTTTATGTTTCTGCGGCGATATTTCTCAGTAGGCTACATCGAACCCGAAATGCTCGCGAAACTGCAGATTTGCGAGTATTTGCTTACAGGAAGCCAGAGACGTGCGGTGAGTTGAGGCAGTGACCCAAACTTTTATCACAGGATTTTGTGAACCTGTTTACTATTCCTGATTGACAATCAAAACAATTAAGACCAAGCCTGTAGGAAGCCTGATACTTATAGAGGAGATGATGACAAAAAGATTCATTCACTTATACGCTGCAATTCGAGACTGCAAGGATGGAAATCTGAATAATCAATTAGGATAAATTCTTCGCTCTCGGTAATTCTGTATATCGTTTAAACTTTTTGTAAATCAGATTATGAAAGAAGACTGAAAATTAATAACCGCTTTTTTCTTTTTGGGGTAAAAGCGCGTATTTAAAGGAGAATACATTGTATATTGATTAAGCATTGAACTCTGCATAAGTTGAACTGTTTTAATATTTGTTGATGACATTGTTGGGCTTCCTGTTAGCAAGTACATGCAAATCTGCTGTATAGTGAACATTTCAGGTTCAATATACTGAGCAATAACGCTGCGAAAACTTAAACTGGCCCGTCATTCTGCCGAATAGTCTTACGAAACTAGTTAATCGTCTGATTGCTAATCAAGCAAAGGGAAGGATTCTGCCTCACCAAACTAACCTCCGACTGCACGTCACTGGTAACGATGGTCTAATCCAGTGCTCCTCAAACCTCCCGTGGAGTCACACCTGTCCTGCAGGTGTGTCACATGATCTACTCATTATCAAGTAGCTTCAGGGTGTTGATAGCGAGCATATCATTTCAATCACCTGCGCTGGATTCCTTGTGGATTTTTCTTGTAAATGTATTACTTGTAATAAGCAAGTATTGGGTTCCAGTGATTTCTTTGCTGTTAACATAAATGTAAGACAAAGCCTTGACCATGTGCAAAAACTTTTGAGTGGTATCATAGGTGTGTGGATAATGGTGAAAATGATCTTTATTTATGGAAGGAGGGGAGGACCCTCATCACAGGTATTTGGGGAAGAATGTAGCGAACAGGGTGGGGTTTGAAATTGCCCAGCGCTTCAGAGCGACGTGCCTGTCATGTGTTTCGTTGGTTACAGGACCGAACATGGCGCAGTGCGGAAAAGGATTAACACGTACAGTGAGCAGCTCGGCTGAGCTGATATTTTCTGCCGAGCGCACAGCTCACCTAAATCTCAGAGGAGGAGATCATTTGATCCACAAATAGCATGCTGAGGAGTGGATCATATGGAGCGGGTTGAAAATAGTCGACCCGTCCAAACACTGCACACATCTGAGAGAGAAGAGCTCATCGTCTCCTCTCTCCATTTCCTCATTATGCAGAACAACTCCCATCTCTCCAGAAGTATCAAACATATTTTGATTCAGATGAATTGACCCAAAAATCAATTTGAGAATTATCCAGGCTGGTCCTTTATCTAATATTCTTTTACAGTCCTACCATGGCCTTTGGATGCTCAGTAAAGTGTCATTTAAAAAAGCTATTTGAATTTAGAACAAATCGTCTGATGAGTTTCGCCATCTTGTGTTGAGAGGAGTGAACTTGAATTTTATGTTGGCGTGAAGGCAGGACAGAATTTCATGTTTTCTGGTAATGAGCAAGTATGAAGGAAATGCTGACCCGGTGCACTTACAAAAGCGCACAGAACCGCAAAAACCTTTCTGTCATTCTTTTGTCACTTTCTGATTCTGTTTGAAACCTCAGTGATGGTTTATGTATTGGTGTGTATGTGGTGTACTGGGCCAATTTAGAATGTAGATCTGTGAACAGGGCTTTAAAAACACATTCAAGGGCCATTTTCTTTCACTCTCTGGCTGTGCATGGAATGAATTATGTGGAGACTTCCTTGGTTAGTTTGTACTAATTTATAATTCATCTTTCACTTGTCCTCGTTTTAGATTTAATAAGCTCTCCCAGCTCTCTTATCTTTTATACTGGCACCAAACCAATTATACAGAGATGCAAATGTAATTTCACTCTGTATGTACAACTTCTAAGTTATTTCATGTATTCAATCTTTCTTTTCTCTCTTTTTGCCGTTCTCTCCAGCTCACATGGATGCAAGGACACAAAATAACTCCAGCAAACCAGTGCTGTTTATGCGCACAAGTCCCCCAGTTTTGCACCGTTGTGCAAAATTAATTCCAGAGATCTGTCCTTTTTCTGCTTTTACCTGCTGTCAAATGTCCTCAGCCCCCCTCACTTTTGCCCATTTTCTGTGACCACTGACATACCGGACGATGTGACGCAAGAAAAATAGGCCTGTGAGACATAAAATCGATCTAAATAAGAAATTTGAGCGAACTGGCACGATCGCACTCACAACGCTTGCTAGCTTGTTTGCTTCCTATGAATCAACATCGTACTACAGTCTTATATTCTGACTGAATATAACAGTTAAATTAATCCATTGTTTCCTCGTTATTTTAACGGTAAGTGGAGTCCTGCGCGCAATTAACTGCGGGTTTCACTTAAAATACACAGAAACTCTGTTGTGAACTTTCTGTAAAAATAATAGTTAAAATAACAGGCAAAAAAGGTGCAAGTTTATAACAGTGTAGTGGGTTAAACAGCTAATATAAGCTAGCGTAATGTAACAGTGAAATCACGAAGCCACATCCCTGTATTATAATTGCCTTTATTTTCTTGGAACCGAATTCTTAAGCAGTTACATCGTACTGCAATGCCTTTAATATTGACGATATTGTTCAATACTTCCATTGCGCTCATAATTTGAAATGAAAATCACTTTCGAAATTGTCCTTGTAGTATTTTTCCAAAGTTTTCCAAAGGTGGTTACAGGAAAGACAGCATCACAGTCTTTTTTTTTTGGAAATTTGGGTGTCTTCATACTGAATTATGGGCGATTTTCTTTGCTTCAAGGCTGCAGTGTTGAAGACTTGTTTAGCTCGTAGCCAAATGGAAGGCAGAGGAGCTGATCATCGCATTCTTTGATTGCATAATTAATGGATTGGTGCATCTTACAAATTGCCGGTGTATTATGTCTGGTTTCTAAAGGGAGTCCCCTTGTGTGAAAATAGTGAGAGGAAGTGGAGGAGGGAGGGAGGGGGTGGAGGAGGTGGGGGCCAGGGAGAGCTGGGCCAGTCAGAGACCAAAATGAGATCACATGACTGAACGTAATCCTCAAGTAGCTGTGGGCCTAAAGCCTAAGTTGTCGTCGTCCAACTCCGTCAATACGCAGACACGCAGAGCACCTCTCCGACTTCGTGAACCGTCTCCGACATGCTCTCGGACGCATGACAGAGACCTTGCAAATTTTCTAACTATCCGTCAAAACGATGGAGACCCCACGGATGGCACAAGCCTGTGATTGGTCAGCTAAGAACATCATTCCCGGAATGCCGCTCAGATGTCATGAAATAGTAGGTGGGTCAAAAAAATGCTGTGCCCCCTATTGCCCAAGCGGTGAATTGCTTTGCAACACCCATTAACCAACGGAGAAGTCTGAAAGGTCCACATCTTCGTCGATACAACTGTTGGACGACCATAAATTAGGCTTAAGTACGCACTGGCAGGCCATTTGAACACATGCATTCTGGTCATAATGCTGTGGCTATGCATCAATTAATTTTATCTAAATGCAGTTGCATCAAATTTTGTGGATTGCACACCAATATACAGGTAGCTATTAGAATAGAGTAAAATAATTGTTTGTGGCAGCTAACAGCTCAAGAGAGTGACAGACAACCAGCAGTAAAAAAATTTTGGTCAGAATGTAAAGTTCTCCACCAGGCTTGCCAACATTCCTCAAGCACATCTGTAAGCTGCTACTGTTTGTGTAACCTGATGTCAGTAACCCTTTCCATGCTGATAGAGAGCGACAGTGTTGTTTCTCATCAGTTCTTGAATTTCTTCAGAGTTGCATCATGCGCTCCTTTTTTCCCCCTTCATATAACAGTCAGTTCTGTTTAAGTAATGTTTACAGTCATCATGCCAGCGTGTGTCTTGTGAAATTGTTGATGGGGAAAAAAATATTGATACTGTGCACAGCAATGACGATAGTCTTGTGCAACTGATAGCGTAGCCGTAAAACGGTTGATCACAGCCCCACTCCAGTCAGTAGAGGGGTCGTTACTTTTCTGTTAAGTGCGTGAACGGACATTTGTGCCAAGTGTGAAAACTTCAGTTTGTCTGGCATTGAAGTGAATGGAACCATCATCTCCTAGGGCGGTGTTTCCCAAACCTCTCCTGGCGTACCCCTTGTGCTGCATGCTTTAGATCTCTCCCTGCTCCAGCACAGCTGATTTATATAAATCGCTTATAATCAAGCAGCTTCTGGGGTTAATTATGACCTAATCATTTGAATCACCTTTGCTGGAGCAGGGAGATATCTAAAGCATGCAGGACAATGGGTACACCAGGAGAGGTTTGGGAAATACTGCCCTAGTTAATACCCTATCATTTTAACAGGTTATTACCCTGAATGGCTGCATCATTGGTAATTTGCTGCGCTACTTACTTGCTAACATTTAGTTCCTTTGATAGTTATCTTGCATATTTTGAATTTATTTGAATGTGGCAACCCTGTAACCCATGATGAGAGTTGGCAATTTTCCCCAACAAAGTTGAGAAACGGAAATTGTGTTGATAATATTAACTGTAAGTTTTCTGATAAGTTACTTAAGGTTAATCGCTGTTGTGCCGCAAATTAATTAATGCCACTTGTTATATTGAAAATTAAATGTTATTGTAGGACAGGGCAAACACAATAAAGAAAAATGTTAATACTAGCAAACATATTGACTCATTAGTAGACACCCTATGAACACAAATTGCAATTATTTACAAATGTATTTACTGATTTGAAATTCGCTAGGTGATCATGAAATTGGATAATATCAATAAAAACTTGCGACTGATGTAGCTTGTAGATTGTGTGGGCTGTGTTTGATAAATGGTAGTTAAAGATTTCAAAGTCCCTTACGGCTATTTCTTGCTGCCTTGTTCAAACCATTTATGGTTTAGTTTTTAGACCAAAATGCCAGATTTCTCTTCAGTCTCTTCAGTGCATACGATTTTGGGAAGTTCTGAGTCACACTCTGGCGACCACTGCAAGCGAATGAAACTGTTTACTTCTCTTCAGTTACTTCTTAATTACTTGTATTAAGAATGTTTATCTGACAACTTGCAAGCATACATGCAAGCTTACATGCAAGCTCAAAGGGGCAGTCAGGCTGGTAAATAATGGCAGATGCAACAGCCCTTTTGCAACAGCTTTACAGTTAGAAGTAGAAATTTAAAATCACTGAGGAAAACTGCAGGGCATAGTGGCATACTTACAAAACCTAGTTTGGTTTAAAGATATTTACTACGGTGCTCAACTGGGGCAAGTGTGCTGCAACATGCGAAACATGTCCAATAAACGAAATGCTCCGCATAAACAGAAAGGATGCCAACTCAAAAACACGCAGACCACAAAAGCAACTGTAAAAGAAAAACGCTGCATATCCACATCAACACAAACACACTGCAATGGCCCAAATGATCTCCAATCGGAGGAATGTGGCGCCAAAACAGAAATGATTCGAACTCAAAAACTCGCAAACCACAAAAGCAAATGCAAGAGTAAAATGCTACATATCCACATCAATGCAACAGAAGTGCTCCCAGCCGCCATGGAAAGCGGCTGGAAGCTAGCGTTAGTCCGCTTGCTTAGCTAACTAGTTCACTAACCTAGCCAGCTCTACAGTTCTCAACAGTTCTGTTTGGTGCAAGGAATTCAATAGAAATTAAGTGAATAAAAGTTAACCATTATTTCGCTATCTCACTTTGCTACAGTTGAATCGCGAGGATTTATATTTAGACGGCAAAAAAGATTTCTAGCTAGGTAGCTAGCTAATGTTAATTCACTTGCTTAGCTAGCTAGTTCGCTGGCCAGACTAGCTAACAGTTGTATTTGGTATAATATTAATCTTCGCAGTTCAACTATAGCTAAGCAAGATAGCGAAATAATGGATAATTTATATTCACTTATTTTCTATTGACTTACATGCACCAAATATAACTGTTAGCTAGCTAGGCTAGCAAACTGGCAAGCTAAGCAAGTGTAGGTGCAGCAGCTTAAAAAAGGCATTTAAATGGCTATCACACTTAATTAATAACTAATAAAATTAGTTAATAATTATTTATTAAAACTTTAATAAAAATATTAAAGTTCCTCCCAAGAGGTTCCAAAATGCATCTGGGAATCTGCCTTTACGATACGTAAAATAGCAAGGATGGATTATTCAGACGTTTCGTCCTAATAATCCTTCCCGCAAGATAACCATTTGATTCAGCAGAAACCTGCAAATTTAGTGACCAGTCTCATGAAATTACTAAAATAACCAAAAACATGGCATTTTAATTGATAATTAAAATAACCAATATTAATGATTGAAGAAAACTATTTAATTAATAATCTGAAGGAATTTTGGGGTTTTACATAGGCTATTTTGACTCAGACTCCCACGTGTTACAGCACCAAACAGACACCAGGTTTAATAAATGAATTTATTAAACAAATGAACACAAAATAAACATGGGCTAATCTACGGAAGGACTATATACGAACTAGAGAAAGTAACAGTGGTGTGTGTGTACGTGCAAGTGTGCATGTGTGTTCTGCGCGCAATTTTGGGAGCGGGCAGGCGCGTGTCCACGTGCGTGGCAGATGCGCGTGTGTGCTCGTGGGCAGGAGTTCCTTTGTCTTGGGACAAATTCTTTCAGCACGGGGGCTGCTTAGAATTTCTAAATGTAGTTATAGGTGGACGATGCGCGGCTGGATAAATCTATTTAGATTCAACGAATAGTGAGAAGAGTTTGCTTCAGCTCATACGTAATTTGTATTACGAATTGAGTTATCATCCATACTACGGCATGCGTGTTAGTTAATTGCAGCATTAGAAAGTTAGTCAGGAAAAAGATTATGCATGTAAGGACAAACAATCAATGGCTATTCAACTTCATAAAATATAAAAACGGACACAATGCGATAATACAATTACAATAGTAATGTACAACTTAAATGCGGTACAGTTTAACCGCTAAATCGCTAAACTGCATTACTGCCTTGAATGTTCAGTTAGTCTTACTGAAGTTCCTAGCTTGAGATTCCTCTCTGGGTCCATTGAGCACTGCAGTTTTGGCAAGGATGTCCCACGGGGTGCGCAGATCCAAAATCCTGTGTCCACTTGAGGAATGCGTGCAGCTCCGCTGTGTCAGAATGTCCTTGCCGATTTGGAAAAGTTCTTTTTGGAGTTGTTCCGTGTCCAACTAGCAGAAGCACCGGGCATAAGCTAGTTTAATGAGATTTGTATTGCGCGAATTCCAATGCAAGTGCCGTTTTTTTGCTTGAAAAGAGTCTGGCCTTCCCTCGAGTGTATCTTCACTTGAGAGAAGACGCGCTAAGAGAGAGCATGACCTCCTCCGTTGGAAGTGTGCAAAGAAAAGAGAGTGAACTGGGTGTGGTCCCTAGTTCTAAAATTCTGTTTCCCGTTTTATTGCTTTTAGCCTCATCCTATTGGAAAATGTAAAGGAAGTGGGTGGTGCTGTATAGGATGTTTCTGTTTCCTGTTGACTGCATGGGAAATGTAGTTCTGTGGTCCTGACATACCTACACAAGCTAGCTACTAAGAGTTTTTGTCGACTTCGCCAACTTAGCTGGGTTCGCTCAGGTCAAAAGTAAAAACTGTATTAGTTGGCTCTCTACATAGGGGCTGGGTCACTTCTGTTGTGTTGATGCTGGTATGCAGTGTTTTTCTCTGGCATTTGCTTTTGTGGCTATGCGTGCTTTTGAGTCTGCATCATTTCTGTTTTTGCAGTGCGTTTCACCTGCTGTTGCAGCGTTTTTGCCCCTGTCGCCCACCGTAATTTATTGAACTTCAAAAGACCATTATCAGAGCCCAACAACTTCTTATCAGAGCCAATCATAAATCTAGAAATAATTGGAATCTGATTGGGGATAGTTGGTCAGACCTCACTGTTAAAAATAGACTGAATCTAACAGTTAAATTAACGCATTGTCTCCTGTTATTTTAACAGTAAATAGAGTCCTGCGTGCATTTATTGTGGTTTACAGTTAACATACACGGAACCTCTGTTAATTACAGTTAAAATAACTGGCAAAACAGGTGCAAGTTTATAGCAGTGCTGCCCTGTTCGTTATGAATCTTCATGTCACATTGGCTATCTTGGACCGAAGAGAGGCTTGAGTTGAGCAATGAGCAGCTGCTGAAAAGAGCCACGGTCTGTTTGGAGACACGGAAGACGCACAGATACATTCAGATAAAAAACATTATTCCATCACCTGTTGTTTTTTTTATTTTGAGGAAGGAATTTTCAGTCAAAGGAGAAATAACACCGATATGATAGAGGTTATAGAGGGACTTGGCTTGTCTGCCCCATTAACTTCAATGGAAGTGGCACCAGTTTTCACAATAATGTAATGAGCCTTCCTTCTTCTAGTTTCATTATTATTGTGAGATGTCACATGCCTCTCATGATTCTCTGTGTCTCAGCAGCGTGCTGATAAACGCTGCCGTGAGCCTGCCGGCCATCTTATCTGGCATTTCTCACACTTGTGGCATTCTAGCCTTCGTTCTCTCTGTGTAGGTGTGTCTGTTTGTTAATCTGTCTGTCTGTCTGCCTGTCCTATATATTGAGGTCAACATCATAAGCATTGATTTTAAGGTGAATATTGAAATAAATTGGCTAAAACGGAAGGGATTTGACTAAAATACGTCTGCATTTGGGAAAAAAATGGTAAAATGTTTTTTTTTTTTTTTTGGTGAGTTGAGCAGCCCCTGTATATCTATCAATGTTTTAATCAAAATAACTATTTAGCTAACTAAATATATCTCTCAAATTGAATCACCAGTTACAATCTGTCTCTTTAATGCCATAAACTCTCTACCAACATTTAAACCTTCCCGAGGTGCGCAAAGACTGTTTTTTTTTTTCCTGGGACGAATGGTATCTAAATGGCTGAAACTCGGCTGTCAAAATTACTGTCACTTCTGTTACCATAACATTGTCTCTACTACACTTGAGAAAGACAAGCACAGTGTGAGCTTAGAATACAAGATGATTCAAGAAGCACAAAACAACTCCCATGTGGCCACAAATGGTATGTAAACAGTCTGCCAGTCTGTCAAAAAGTTTGAGGTTGAGGATTCACTGTTACAAGATACCCAATATTTCTGTTCATATTTTCCTTGACTTATTATTTGTCCCATCAAGCTGATTTTTTCTAAAAATGCGTTCTTTTTGTTGGTACATTACGACAGGTTCACTGAACAAAGATATAAATGCAACAGTTTACCCCTTTCAATATACTGCAAAATTATTTCTGTGGTTGACTTGATAGGATTTAATTAAGTGACTAAGGTTATGTGCTAATGGTTTGTGTGCATTTCAGTCAGCTTTGCCATATCATTGTCAAATTCATGTCCTTTGTCTAAATTGACCTGTCAGACAGGTGGGGCCTCAGCTATTCAAATAGGGCCTAGACACTCTCTGTCCTCTGTTCAATAACAGACCGCCCTAAAAGTCTCAGTTCAGCCATTTTTCAAAGTGCTACAGATGACTCAAAACCTCAGGGAGCCTGCCATTGTCTCTCAGGGCAGTTGCAGGGCCTTATAATGTCCCTGTTTCAACAATAAGTCACCTAAGACACCGTATTGAAGAATTAGGCTTGACAGCAAACCACCCACATGCACGATGACCCCCGGCCGAGACTGTGTGGTGCACAGGTTGGCATGCGGAGGTGGATTGGGAGGAAAGTCTCATGGGTAATGCTCCCAACTGTTTCATTAGCAGTAGCTTTAATGCAGTGCGATATCGTCATGAGATATTGCGGCCTATCATCTAACCATTCATCCAGCAAAACAATGCCAGATTCCAGCCAGACAACGACAGACGTCCGTTTTTGAAGTCTCAATATCTCAAAGACTAATGAAGATATGAGCCCAAAATTTTGGACATAATCAACTGAATATCCCATGCCTTCAAGACGAAGAGTCAGAAGGTTACATAGACACACAAGCCCAGCGCTGCACAGCCACTTTGAATAAAACTTAATGGCATAAAGATGTCTGTGCTGTTGTGTTCTCTCTCTCTCTCTCTCTCTCTCTCTCTCGGTTCGTGATGTTGAAGGCCGCTGACACTGGTATTGTTAAAGTTAATACACAGTGACACATTTACGCAACTTTCACTGTAAAAAAAAAAGCAGTTATCTCAACTGAAAAAAGTTAGTGTCCAGGCTGCCTTAAAATTTTAAGCTTATTGAACTTGAGATTATAAGTTGAATAATACCTAAATTTATCATCTTAATTTCAGATAACTTAAAATTGTAAGCCTGGACACTAACTTTTTTCAGTTGAGACCACTTCTCTTTTTTTTTACAGTGTATCACAGTCATAATAATAGACAAGATTTATAGTCTTCACAATGAAATGAGCATTTATGAGTGAGCTTGTCGCAAGGAATTGTCTGTTACCCTGTTTTCTCTGCCACCCTGGATGACATTCAGTCTAAACCTAAAACATCCATCCAGTTTTCAGGCGATTGGACCAAAAGTGGCGAAGTTGTTTAACTGTAGGGTAGTTGAAAAGTTACTTCAAACTTTTCATGCAAACGATGAATAGATTCTTGATGGTGGGAATGTTTAATAACCTTTCTGTGGTATATGGGATTGTGGGGTCAAATGAACCATTGAACTAATGCTATGAGAAGATTGATGATCAAATACTGCCACACTATTGAAGTATCTCAGTGGGAGCCAGATATTATATAAAAGTGGAGGCTGGTGCTTCTTGGTGGCGATAGCAGCCTTGCTTGCAGTGGCAGGCCTGATCGCTGTCACCTGTAAGGGGTTTTTATTTAAGGGAGCTTTACAAATAGCGCAGGTTTGATTTGTAAGTATCTTCGAAAGTACTTGGTCTTTTTTTCTGGTTGTATTTTATTTTCCGGTTTTTCGACATTGGCCAGTTTTTTTCAGCACTGAACATGCGCAGCATGGGACCGCAAACCTAAATGAAGCACCGAGTCTGATGAATAGAATCCTGTTTTTTGAGGCCCTGACCTGTGGCTTACACTGCACTTGGCATAATGTTCTTGTGTTTAGATACAGTCATGCAGCTTTAATATCTGCTCCTCAGGTTCTCCGTTTTGTCAACAAGGTGTACAAAACAATTTTGATTTAAAAGCATATTTGAAATTTACTGAAGCTGGTTTATGGTGTTAAGTTTCTGCATAGGCTTCCGCTCCTCAGTCGGTGTTGAAGAAATCTCTTTCATTACACTTGCATGGTGATTTTTCTGCTCTCAGTGGTTCATACTGATGTGCTGGCTAAAGAGTCAGTTTGAAGTTTTCTTCCTGGACATAAATGAAATAGAATGATTGAAAGATGCTTGTTTGGGAAAAGTTTATTTGCAGGTTGTCATCGTGGACTATGATTCATAGTAGTGTGGCATAAACTCTCAAGTTTATTTGGAGCAAGAGATTGAGGTCAGTTGAAAGAACGGGAAAATATTACTTTCCTCAGGCTGAAGAGTGTAAGTCACACCTTTTTCTCTCGGATCCTGAAGATGAAAACAGGAAAGACAGCGAATGTAAAACAGGCTGATGAATGTGGAAAACAAATGACACTAGAGTGACGATAAATGCATTGCCGCAGTCTGAAAAGGCCATGTTTATCACAATACAGCTTTATAGCGAAGGGTTAAGTGACGTGGCAGGTGACAATAAAAGGATTACTATCAAGAAAAATTATCACGGTACAATACAAAACAAGATCGTGTGTTCAAGCTTGTCAAGAAACCGTTCTTTTCATTCAGATGTAATTAATATTTTACATTGTATTTATGTACCATAGTACAGCATAATGTTTTTTCTCCAAGTTACTCTAGGAATATTGTTAGGCTTGTTACTCGTTAAAGAGAAGGCTTCTGTCATTGCGGTTAAAGATGTAAAATGCCCTCCACCACAATCACCAACATGGAAAGCCAAAATAGCTCCTCAGCACAAATATCAGCTCAAACCTACAGCTGCTTTGTTCTTATGGAGGCCAGCCATTTTGCCATTTAGTATTTTTTGTTGCATTTTATGAAGAATATGTGTATTACATATTACATAATATACTGAAAGGCATTAAAAACGCATAATAAAATATACTGTTTTAAGTGGTAGTTAATGGTTTCTTTCATCGTTGCAATACACGGTCCCAGGAAACTGCTTTTGGTAGTGAGACTTTCCCTCACTGTTATCGTTACGTAGGCGGTCAGTTCAGCAGTTCTTATGCATTATCTGACATGGCAGAAGACGTTTTATGGGATGTGTTTTTGTGGCGTCACAGATGACGCACTAGACGACAGCTGACACATCTGGTCATTCTGTGTCACCCCTGCAGTCTGGCTGCAATCATTTAAGGGACATTAATGCGTCCAGGACCTTTCTTTGAGACCGGCCATCATTCAACAATCAAAATGTTTGATTCTTCTGAGATTCATTTGTTTGTGGCATTTGAGTGGGAATGATGTGACTTTGTTTGTGTGTGTTTTTATTGGCCCTGATCTTCAACTTTTCACGTGCAAAATGATTCACGACCATGATCCAGGGAACTGTGCTGCATTTAGAAAATCATAATGAGGTGTTAAACCAAGGAAGGATTCGAACCCAGACACTTGACATTTTGTTATGCTGACAACACCTGATGGTCATCATGTCAATCAGCAAAAGGAAAAACTATCAGTTTTCAAATTAGGTGAAACAAACCACTTTGCATTTTAATGCCTCTCAGTATATTATGTATAATAGCTAATGACTATGGACCCTGCAATCAGAGAGCTGCTCATTGAAGAGTCTCATGGATTTCTGCTCTCACTATAAACAGTTTGACCTCCCAGGTGATCCTCCGACTCTTAAAATTCAAATGAGCCCCAACATTACTCCCAAGAACAATGGGGAGGATTTTCCCCGCCACTCAAGTTCATTTAGTCCTCCTGCCTCTCAGATGCAGTTGCATCCTGGGACAGCTCTTCTATTTGTAGATTCAGTGAGGATTAGGGCTACGTGATTCATTGAATCACTCTTAATTTTTTTGTAATAAATATAAATGCCACCATCGAGTGCACAGCCATGCTGGTGGTTTTTCTTTTTTCTAAAATCATACCTGAGGACTTTAACAAATAGTGCACAAATGTCAGAGGCCATTTGAAATGCTTTAAGAAAAAAAATGTGGTTAAAAGTCAGCTAATTATCAGCAAGGTTAGACAGCTTCCATCACTTTATAAGGCATAATTAGCCTACCCTAAACCTGCTCCTGTGTACACCGCCTGAATCAAATCAAACTAATTATTTACCAACCAATAAAAACCAGCATGCCACCTATAATATTTAAGAAATTACAACGCAAAGCAGATAAACCCAATCAGATTGTAAGCAAGCCAATAATACAAACAATTACCGGTATAACTAAAAATTCCTCTAATTTCAATTATTGCGGAATCCCAGTTTAAGAGATAATGAAAAATTAAAATAATCAATTAAAAGAGTTAAAATGCAGTGACGGTGGAAAATATTTTGTTCTGCATATTGAATGTGGAATAAATTGAAGCACCTATTACTAAAACCTATTACTAAAAACTTGCTTGACTTGACTTGTGGGGTTTTAGTAATCAGTGCTTCAATTACTTTTGCATTTGCACATAATGCCCAAATGTGCTAAAAACAGAGCGAAAACATTCACGCAAATCTGTGCCATTTCACGACTATTTAAAATTCACATTGCATTGAACACGGATGCTCTCTGTAATCCGGCCAGTCTACTGTGGGGGATTTCCCCTTCTGCGTTGTGTATTTTAAGTATTGTAAGCAATAAGTAATAACACACTCAGTCAAAGGCAGTTGATATTAGTTTATACGTGCACGGGAAGCCACACTAGTACAGACAAAAGTCCTAGGTGGAGACCTCCTAGAAACAGGGGTGACCCCAGATCTTATTCACAACAGGAGGGGAGGAGTTACAGTAAACAAAGAGTAAGGGTCAGCAGGTTACAGTAAGTAAATCCTTATATAAACAGCGACACCTACAGTTCAGGAGGTACACACTATGAAATAAGAATTTCCACCACACTACCTATTCAAATTAGTGATTGAGCAAATCAGCTGTTTAGTGACAACAAATGTTGGTTAAAAGGTGATGATTATACATCAAAAAAATGACAAGTTGATTCAACTTAAAAGAGTAAGGCAACCAGCTGCCAAGCAATTTTGCTTAATTTTAAGGTCTGATTTCTGTCTTGAAGTTCTCAGCTGAAGCAAACTGAAAAACCCTGGTTCAGCATACTGAAAAATGTTGTGCGGCGGGTTAGCTTACTTTTATAAGTTTTTTTTTTTTTTAACGATTTAGAGACCTCAATGTAGCTCCATTCAGCACGTCATTGGTTAATACTGATATCACAAATTTTCTTTCCCGATGCGTTTCACATCTGCCGATGAGGACCACATCAGGTCTTAAAGGGAGCGAGCACGAGCGTTTGCCTCATGGCAGCACTTATTCTTAATACACTTAACATAATCGCAATTCAATTAATCATGGAGCTCTAGTGAGAGTGGAAGTGATGGCACTGAATACATCGTTGATGCGCTCTTCGATAAAAACAATGGGGAAAGATGATGGCACATGCAAAGATAGGCGAAGAATCAGATGTATGAAAAAATTACAATTTTCCATTAAACTGATGTTTCAACACAGAATTTTTTCCCATATTTGATCAAATTTATGAATTAATTTCCATTTCATCACAGTACATTCAAAATTATCTGACAGACTAAAGCATGATCCAAATCTATCACTTTAAAGCATCAGTTCCTTTTATAAACTGGCTGATTTTCTCAGAACTGCAATGTGCCAAAGTATAATAATCTATGTAACGCTGCTGCCAAAGTATTTGGTCTATCTTGGTAAGTGACACCTCATTTTGCAAATCTGAATCTGCATATAAGTACAGAGTGATAAAATTATTATTTTGTTAGTGTGCAAATGCTTTTGGTCTCAATATCCTTTTCCACTCAGCTTGGGGCAGTTATGCCGTCCTCCCCTGACCTCTCTCACGAATGAGGCGTTTTCACACGTGTACCTGCTGCTGACCGGAGGCGTTTAGTTTTTCACACCTGGTGTCTAAACTCGAGACACGTCTGCATGAAAAACCTTGAAAATACACTACCAGTCAAAAGTTTTTGCACACCCCAAGATCTTGTCAAAACTTTATCTGACCTGTATTTTTACAACAAAGAAATCAATGGAACCCAATATTTGTTTATTATATATAATAAATTTACAAGAAAAATCCAGCACAGGTGATTGAAATGATCAGCTCGTTATCAACCCCTGAAGCTGCTTGATAATAAGTAGATCATGTGACTCACCTGCGCTGGAGCAGGGAGATCTAACACCTGCAGGACAGGTGTGACTCCAGGAGAGGTTTGGGAAACATTGGATTAGACCATCATTACTGATCTGCTTAAATATTGACAAAATGACTGATCCTGGTTTTTCTGAATTTGTTTTTTCATCTACATGGTTGATGCACTTGGTTACAGTTTTTCTACCTTTGTGTGATAAAACCAATATAAGACTATTACACAAGAACAAAATGTAAAAAATTGTAACAATAACAAAAAATATTGGGGCATGCAAAAACCTTTGACTGGTGGTATATGCAGTTTCTAAGATGCTCAAACCACCCACAGGACCCCTAACCCCAATAATCATTCAGTGATCTAAGACACTCACACCACACGTTGTTCTTCATTCTGATATTTGGTCTAAAAAAACAACTGCACCTGGTGACCATGTCTGAATGCTTGTGTGCAATGAGTTACTGCCACATGACCAGCAGATATTTGCATTAATATGAAGTCTTTCCTAATAAAGTGACTACTGAATGTATGAACTCAGGACTCACTCTCTCAGAAATCAATTCATGGCCAACCATTTAAAAAAAACTTAACTCAGTGTAATCATAGAAACAAACTTGTATATTATTGAAAACAAACTCGGGCCTAACTGTCAGAAACAAATTGTTACAATAAAATCTCAGTTTATTGTTACCTCAGTATCAATATGGACAGTACACACACCGTCTTCATTATGTTACATTCTAATATTATTTTTGCTGAAAACATGTTATTCTGATCTCATAATGAACTTGCTTTCAGTAACAATTGGTCGAATTAAGACAGCACAAGATAGGATCAGGCATTCAGATGCTAACTGCCAATAGCGTCGCATATAATGAAGGCTCAGTCACCACTGATTCTGGGGAGGCGTAATCTTTACCATTACAAAGAATTCTCCCAAACAAAAGAACAATAACAGTGTAATTGGAGGGAAGGAATCGACTGAATGGAATTTAAATAGTGCCTCATTGGAACATTCTACAAAAAACAGATTTGTGGCTTGAATTTTATCAATATGTGGGCCTCAATTTTGACAGGGTTCGGATTGAGAATGAAGACGGCTATTGGCTGAGCTCATAGTGACAGGTTTGGATTGTTGAAGGTGGCAAATTTTGCTTGAATAATTATGACTAATGAATCACTTTGACGAATTTCTGAAAAATCACAGCTATTGACCACCAAAGTTCACAATAAGACTACTGTGGCAGAAAAAGGGTGGATTGTCCTCTCTGAGTTGGGGTTGAGTTGTTGCCTTTCGTGGAAGAGTTTTGGTATCTCTGGGTCTTGTTCACGAGGGTAGGATAAGGCAGGAGATTGATTGAGAGATCAGTGCAGCCTCTGCAGTGAAGCAGCACTGATCCAGTTTGTTGTGGTGAAGGTGCTGTGCTAAAAAGCAAAGCTCCTGATTTACCTGTCAATCTACGCTCCAACCTGCACCTACAGTCATGAGCTTTGGGTCGTGACTGAAAGGAAAAGATTGTGAATGCAAGCAACAGGAATTAGTTTTCGCTGCCCCGTAGAGGCAGGGTGATGAGCACGGACGTCTGGGAGAGGCTCAGAGTCTGCTGAGGTGGTTCAAGCACCTGGTCTAGATGCCTCCTGGACAGCAAGAAGGTTGTGGATTCGAACCTGATCTGGGGCCTTTCTGTGTGGAGTTTGCATGTTCTCCCCGTGTTCGTGTGGGCTTCCTCCGAGTACTCCAATTTCCCTCACCCTCAAAACATGCATCCTAGGAACACTCCTACCAGAACCCCAGACCACGGAACTGGCTTTAGAGCTGGAGTTAGTCCCCAGGCGCTGCTCTTTGGATGCCCACTGCTCCTAACTGTAGGATAGGTTAAATGCCAAGGAAAAGTTACCCTAAGTATATTTTAATTTATCTTATCTTACTTAGGACAAGCTGGAGGGATTTTACCTCCTAGCTGGTCTCGGAATAGCTTGGGATCTTTCAGGAAGAGTTGGAGGAAGTAACTGTGGAGAGGGGTGCCTACTTAGCTTAGTCTGTTACCTCTGTGACCCTGCCATAGATAAGTGGTTGAAAATGGATGGATGGATGACCAGTGTACCCCCAACAGGTTTGGATTTGTCCTCTCTGCTCACTCACTTATTGGGTTGAACTTCTGAAGGTCCTGCTTGACAAATTTTACTTGCTGTCAATGCTTTAACTCATGTATTGAGAGCACACACTGTCGCAATTAAAGAAAAAGAATGTCAAGTGCCACTGAAAGCTGCTGATAATATTGTCAGCCTCACAAAAGCCCTGCAGCCATTTTTACTGTAGGCCCTCAGTGTCAAGTTGTCCACATCTTAAGCAGAGCACTCTTGTAAATGTCAGTACTTTAATCTCATTTTATTTATGGCGATCTTGAGTTCTCCAGTTTTGTACAATGGTCCTGGGCTTCTCTGGATATTTATGATGGATAACAGACAGCCCTGTGTCCGATTTCTCCAGATGTCTGGAAGTGCTTTGTCTTAACTTTCTGATAGAGTACTCTCTGCCTAGTGTGTACTCATGGGCAGGCATGGCTCTTACTGTGAGAGATCAGTGCTTATTTACCTGCTGTAACCTGTCTCGCTCTGTGTTTTCTGTGGCAGCCTCTTAGCCTGACCTGGACTGAACAGCACCTGAAGCTGGGAGATATAATCCCTCTAGCACATCCTGGGTCTGCCTCGAGACCTCATCCCAGTCAGACATGCCAGAGACACCTCTATGGGAAGGAATCCCGGGGGTATCCGGATCAGATGCCTGTACCACCTTAACTGACTCCTCTCAACGAGAAGGAGCAGTGACTCTACTCTGAGCCCCTCCCAAATGCCCAGACTTCTTACCCTCTCCCTAAGGGTCAGTCGAGTCATGCCGCAGTGACAGCTCATTTTGGCCTCTTGTGTTCGTAATCTTGTCACTCGCCAAAGCTTGTGACCACAGGAGAGGGTTGTAATGTCCACTGACTGGTCGTTTGACAGCTTTAAGCTCAGCTCCCTCTTCACCACATGACCAGTACAACGCCTGCTTCACTGCAGATGCTGCACCACTCCGCCTGACCGTCTCACACTCCATCCTGCCCTCAGTCATGAATAAGACCCTGAGATCCTTGAACTCCTCCAACTGGGGTACAAACTCATCGCCCACAGAGAGGGGATAGTCCACCTTTTTCCAGCAGAGGACCAAGATCTCTAATTTGTAGGTGTTGATCCTCATTACTACTGCTTTACACTCGGCTGTGAACCACTCCTGTGCATGCTGTAGATCCCAGCCCAATGAAGCCAACACGACCACATCATCTGAAAAAAAAAGCTGAGATGCTACCCTGTGACTGGTCACCCTCCAAACCTTGGCTGCACCTTACTATCCAGTCCATGAAAATTATGTGCTAATCAGGTGTCAAGGCACTCCCTGTGTGGACACCAACATCAACTGGAAACAGCTCCGGCTTCATGCTGAGAGTGTGGACACAACTCCGGCTGTGGTTGTAAAGGAATTGGATGGCTCACAACATTTTCCACTAGGTTCCTCATGGGACATAGTCATAAGCCTTCTCCAAATCCACAAAACACATGAGGAACAGATGAGCAAATTCCTATGACCCCTCTAGTGTCCATTTAAAGGTAAAAAGCTGATCCACTGTTCCATAGCCAAAATGGAACCTGCATCGCTCCTCCTGGATCCAAGAATCTGTAATCAGGCAAAATCTCATTTCCAGCACCCTGGTGTAGGCAGTCCCTGGCTTGCTGAGCAGTGTGATGGTTGGAGAATGCCGTCCAACCTGGAACTCCCTAGTCTACCAGCCCAAGGGAATTGTACTTGACATCCATGGGATATGAAACAGGCGTAAAAGCCACGACAGCCAAACAATATCCGGGCCTTCAGTGCCTTGGGGCGAATCTCGGCCTTCCCTGGCGATTTGCCACTTCAGAGCTTTTTGACCACCTCAGTGGCTTACATTTGGAAGAACGGTAAAGATTCACCTGGTTCTGCCGTCCCTGCCTCTTAGATGGAGGGCATGTCTGCCAGATTCAGGAGTTCCTCAAAGTGCTTCATCCATTTTCAAACTATATCCCCAGTCAAGGCCAACCGTTCCCAACCCAGGGAAAAACAGCCAGAGCGAAGCCCTGCCTCCCGCTCCCAAGTTATTTAATGGTTTGCCAGAACCTCCTTGAGGTCACCTGAATGTCCTTCTGCAGACAATCTTGTTATCATCTTGTTCACAATAATACCAGCATGAATTTGAGCACAATGCAAAGTACCATATCACAGTATCGGTGGTATTGCAGTGTGATGATTCGTTGATGCACTTGCATACCATAGTGCAGGGAGCCCAGTCGGCCATCTGGATGTGGTTTGGTCATAAGCAGTACCGTTGTTGTGCTTACACACCAATACATGCCAAGTAGCCACCCAATTATTTCAGTACCAGAGTAGAGAGTTGCCCATGCAATTTTATTTTGATTATGTTTTATGTAGGTCATGATGGATCAACAGGAATTTTCATGATTAATTGCTGAATAAAAGGAGTCAAAGTGCAGTTCTTTTAATCTCCTCACAAGTATGATTCCATGAAAACGGCAAAACAGTCTCACTGTAAATAATCAGCCCCATGAGTGGATGCCGCCAGTTAGCTCTAGAGTTGTGTCCAGTGAACTTACTGCATTTATATAGGTCAAGGAAAACTACCATTAAAATGAACATGTCAGCTCTTTTTTAGACCATTTAATCCTATGCACTTAAGCTGTATTAGTCTTTAGTCGGAATCATGCATAGAGCAAAGAAATCCATACTGTCTCCTCAGCAGGGGACAGTAACCATACACAGGTCTAGTTGTGTGTCGAGAGTAAAGAGGCGGAACGGAAGGCTGGTGACGTACCCAGTACGGGGTTATCATAGACCTGCATGTCTTAATTTTTGGCAATAAATAAATGATCAATCTAAACTAGCATTAAAAACATGAATAATGTAGATCTATTATTGCTCATTCCGAGCCAGAATGGAATGTCAAACTGTAGAATATAAATGCTGTCTGTGTGATTTAAATTACATTGCTTATGTTTTAAAAAATATATATTTTGGTTTTTTTTCTGGATATTCTAATTTTTCAACTCCTGCAAATACATTCATAAGGATAATTGGTGAGTTTTTTAATCAGATATTTAATGGTGTCTGTTTGGGTTTTAAATGCAGAGTATAGTGAATGTAATAGTTTACAGATGGAAGGTATCTCGTTTTGTTTTACCGATAGTCCCTTCAGTTAACTTGTGTATGAATAATTAAAATAATCAAATCATTGTTTTCAGTTTGTATGCAAAAAGCTACTATTATTAAAGTTGCGGTACACATCATGCTATTTATTAATGTCAACCGAACAGTCTTTGCAATTAAACAGGAATGTTTAAATGACAATGCGCATATTCCAGACCTACACGAATATGTTTGTTTCTTTCTCTCATTTGGCCTACAACGAAAGTATGGTGATAGATTTATAGTGCTATGCTAACGTGATTGGTCAATCATTTGGACAATGCTTTTAGGCATATCAGAAGAGCTGAAATTGATGACTAATAAAAATTCTTGGGTTAATTCTACAGGATCATGCTGAGTATGATATATTACATACAAGAAATCTATCCTCACAAGAACTGAATATGAGACTCCTTTAGGTTAAAAAAACCCTGAACATTATACCGAGTATTAATTCATTACAGCTTAACTGTATAAAAGTGTCTTTATGCAAGCGCAGATGAATTAATATTCAGGTTGAAAATATTCCAAATATTCCAAAATGCTTCTCCCAGCCTTCTAAATTTTCTGGCTTTGCTGCCACAGTGTATTAACTCATTACTTAGGCGCTACAGTACTGGCTACAAGCGGTCAGACCTCCATTAAACCATAATTCTGCTAAATTCTGCAGAATATACAAATTCAGCAAAATATGCAAGAAAGCTGTCACAGGTGGAAACACACTCATTTGATTCACAACCTGAAGCAAAAAAAAAAAAAACAAAAAAAAAACGCACGCACACACACACGCGCTCACACACACGCACACACACACACACGCGCGCGCGCGCACACACACACACACACACGCACACACACACACCAGTGTGAGGAAACTCATAGGTCGCTTGAGTATGAGAATTGAGCAGCTGCAGCTGTTGATGTGCAGCCCAACAGCGAGCAAATAATGCAGCCTGCAAAAAAAAAAAAAAAACATTGAATATCACACTTGAATCAAATTCATTCATCGTCTTGAATACCATTACTTTGAATATCACCTGAAATATTGTGGTTTTATTTTTCGGCTGTATCGCCCACCTCCAGTCCTTCTGACCGCAGCGGCTGCAGGTCCTTCAAGCCTGTCGACACCAGTTTGGTGAGTCAGGAATCTTCAGGGCCAACTGAGCCCGGGAGGCCACATCCTCCATCATCACAACCTCACACACCACTCTGGTCCGCTCCAGGAAAAAAAGAGTCCAACCCCTATCAAACAGCGTGGTTCTAGAGCTAGGAGTCAAACAGCGTGGTTCTAGAGCTAGGGATGCAAATGGAAGGGAGTCGAACAATGTCTAGCCCGTGCTGTTCAACCTTCTGCACACGCCTTGGATCCTTCCCCGCCAACTAAGTGACATTTCATGTCCCAAGAGCCAGTTTCCATAACTGGGGCTCAGAACAGCAGGGACTCTGCCTTCGTCAGTCCCCGGTGTATATTTACCCCCAACCCTGTGTCATGGTTTTGGTTTTTGGTCATGTTTTTTGTGCTGGTTTTGTGTTCATGATTACTGTCTTATATTTATTCTTTTTGGTTTTTGTAACATTCTGGTTTTTGGTTCATTCCATGTTTCAGTTCCATTGCACTTGTCCCCCCGTCTTGAGATCTAGTTGGTTCAGTCTGTCTTCCCTGTCTGCGTGCTCACTGACTTCGGGTGATTTAAATGAAGATCGGTGTTAAAAATATTCCCTCATATCTCGTTTTCTTTCTTCGCCCATCTGTTCTGATTACTAACAAGACCAACACTTGTATTTTGTATTATAGTCTACTAACACAACTAATCCATGTATATAAGATTACTAACTTAGTAACGAGCTCTCTAGTTTTATATGTAAAGTTCCACTGCTACTAATTGACTAATTCCCTCTCTGCAATCGCCCTGTTCTATTCTCCGCCCCTTGTCTGTCACTGTCCTCTCCTGTGCTTCAGCGAGAATCTCTCACACGTGCTTAATCGCTCTCCTGCGCTTGTTATCTGTGCACGTAGAAGTCCTGGACCGGAGCTGTTTAAATGTCATAGGCTGATTGTGTGATTCCCGTTCGTGTTTTGTCTTTCACCAGTTTCCGTGGTTAGGGTTTCCCTCATGAGATTCTCCCGATGTAATTAGTCTCATTCCCCCCAGCTGATCTCTGTATAGCATGTGACCATTCCTGTGTGTATATTAGGAGTCTTTTCACTCACAGCTCTTGTCAGAACGTTGATCAAAATTTCATTGTGCCGAGCTCCTCGTATGCCATAGATTATTTTTTTTACTTCTACTGGACTGTCCGACTTTGATTCTTGCCATTGCCCCTTTTTTACTGTTTTTCTCTTTCTGGATTTTGACCCATTTTTGTATGACCACGAGTTCTGTGTTTGGATGCCCTGTGTATGACCATTGGCTTTGCCCCCTCGACTACGACTTTTTGACTATCGTTTTTGTACCTCTGCCCATCTGTCTTACTGGTTCTGACCGGCCTGTCTAGTCAATACTGTTTTTGGATTTCTTATTGTGGCTTGGCAATTCCTGTTTTTTGGCTTTGACTCAGACCCCATTAAAGGCATACGTTTTTTGGATTCTTGTCTCTCGTGAGTGGTTCCTGAACTGTTCCTCACACCCTGATTCTTCTCCTGGTGGGTGGTGGGCCCATGAGAAGGTGACTCCACATCACCTCCTCAGGCGAAGAATGGCTGGGTCCCAGAATAACCCAGCGGTTTGGTGCTCACCTCCCTGGCCAGGCTGCAGAAGGGAGGTCCTGGTGTCCCTGTGTTAGATGAGGTTCGATATCCTCCCTCAGACCACTTAATGGGGGTTTTCTTAACACTGAGAAACTCATGGGCTGAGAAACCAATGTGGCTGCAGCGACCTCCAATCAACATTATGATCTCCTCCCATGGTTATAAGACCCATAACCTAGATGCTTTGTCAGGATAAAGTAAGTCTGCTCAGTTAGCTTTACAATATCAGGCCAGTGATTGTTTCGGGAGGTAGGTCAGCTGATGTCATTTTTAAGAAATGGTAGCCAACTGGAAACCTGAGGGAGGGATGGAGGGCGGGGTCACCAAGCATCTTGCACGCTTTTTATATTATCTGTTGGTGTCCAGTGCAGATTACTGCTTTTGAAATGTGTCTAATTTTCACTTTCTGAATGTCATTTACCTTTTTTCTCTGATGTTATTTTGATATACAGTACATACAATGTGCTCTGATTTATGAAAAAAAAACCTCTATTAAATAAATTAAGAGCCACAAACAATCACCTTGCCACAGGAGTCGTGCCCTTTACATAACTGTTCATCGTAATTCAAGCAATACCGTGGAATATCGTTTCAACTGCCAAGCGTACCATCTTCCATAATTACCAGAAAAGTGATAGTTTCAACTCATGGAAAAACAACTGGTCATGATTTCTTCTCCATACCATGGATAACATCACAATGACCATTGCACACTCTTTTCAGTAAAATCAAAAGATCAAAACCAGCTTCAACTCCATACAAGCAGTACCAGCCATGTGCGTGAGCGTAACTCTCAAATGTCAGCGCTATGTAAAGGATTAGAATAAGCACACATTTGTATGTATGAAATAATGCATGCAATTTAATGTGCTGTGGGCTGTTTTGCTAAATGTTAAATATCACTGCAGGAGTATTGTTTAAAAGATGTAACGCCATTTGAGCCATGCATAATCCACACAGCTATTATTTCCATAATTTCATGGTCGGTGAAAAGAGTAACGGTTTTTCATTGAACGGAGCTTAGATCTGAAAGCTGTGGGTTGTCAGAAGAGGGAGGAGTCAGGGGGATGATCACATGATTACGCCTCATCTGAGACCTGAGAAGAGACTGTAAGAGCAGCTGATTGGACTCGGAAGCTGTCCAGTGGGACCTCGGCACTTCCCCACAAGACTAAAGGCTGCACCAGCCCATCAAAACAGGAAGCGTGAAATTTAAAACCAATCTAAAAAATGTTGTAATAATTTTATACACAGGTGGTGGTCTCTCTGGTAATTTCAGTCCTGACATCTAAAATACATCAGTATACAAATATAAGTAAAGGAATAATGAGCCTAGTTTACTGCAGACTTACTTCCTGGAGAGCCATTGAAATACGGCACTGCTCTGTGTGGATAAGCATGCCTGATGTATGGAATCAAATCTGGGGATCAACGGTCAAAGAGAGGTCACAGACTGAGGTACTAAGCGGAGAACTGACCCCACGGCGTGACAGTTAACAGCATCAGTTTGATGAAGGGGCAGTTGGAGAGAGGTGGGCATAATATTCTGAATGAACAACCTCAATTTCAAAAGAGTTGGACAATTTATAAAATGTACACAAAAACAGCAAGCAGTAATTTGCAAACACCTTTTAACCCATATTACATTGAAAAACATTACACAGGAAAAAAGGTCGTCTTAACGTCTTAACTCACCATTTTAATATATTTTAAATTGTATTTTTTTTAATAATTTCAAAAAACATCTATAAAATGTAATTCTAGCAACCTGTTCAAATGAAGTTGGGATAAGGTGAATGGTCACCAATCCTTTTAATAACGCGGAATATTTTCTTTTGGAAATTTAAGGTCTAATTGTTGAGGTTTGAAAATGGAATTAGTTCCTGTTCTTGTCTGATATTGGACTGTAGTTGGTCAACAGTCGGGGGTCTCTGTGCTGTATCCCCTTAATCCTGTCTGCCTGCAGTACCTGTACTCAGTGATTACAAAACCAACAGTGTTTTAATATGTACAGACTGTGGTTTGGTATCATCTTACTGGAATGAACAGGGGCGTCCCTGAAAAAAGCAACATCTGGAGGGCACATATGTCCTTCCATCATGCGCCTGTGAACTCCAGGGTCAACGTGGCCTCTATACGCACGTTTTCCATGCAAAGAGCACGAATTCAGTTTCAAACCATGACAGGCTTCCTTTTGAATCCTCACTGCCAACAGTTGGGATGATTCCTCTCCTCTCTGGCCCTGAAACACGACAGCCAGTATTTCGAAAAGATTCTGAAGATGAACTCATGAGACGACAGCACTCCTTTCAACATTCCCATTATTCTTCTGAGCATTCCACAACTTTTCCAGTCTTTCCATTATCACATCCCACTTGTTTTGGAACATGTTTAAGACAGTAAATTTTGTAATTTGTAAATATTTACAAAAATAAATTTAGCTGATGAATGAAACTTTTTTTTCTTTGTGTTATTTCCAACTATATGTAGGTGAAAGGGAATTTACAAATCACTTAATTGCATTTTTTTTGCATTTTACATACTGTCCCAATTCTTGTGGAACTGAGGTTATATTTGTGTCCTACCCAGACCTGGAGAGACGAGTAGAGCCCGCTGTCTCGTACATCATGACTCAAACGCCAAGGCAGCCAGCTTCTTCAGGTTAAGATGAATTGCTCTCATTCCTCTAACAAAGCACTTCATCATTTTCCTTTATAAGAGTAACGATCTGTAATGAGTTTAAGTAGCAGGCTGATTTCATCATTCAGAATGAGAGCGTTCAACGGTGCACGCTCCCAACCCACTGCTACTAATGCATGTAGGAAAGTCCAACTATGTGAATGTGTGTGCGTGAGCAAGTGTGAGTGCCAGTGCATGTGCTTTGTAATTTTGCGTCTGTACGTGACTGCTTGTCTCTCAGTGTGCATGTGAACTGCAGTTCTGACTGTGGATCCAACAAAAAAGCAGGAAAGAATGAAAAATGTTTTATCAGTGTGAAATAGTGGATCAATATCTTGGAATAGTTTCTGCAGTCCAGACAGAATGTGAAAAAATATAGACACAACAAAGACTGACCCAAAAAACACTAAGTCTGATACTAGCAGACAACTAATTTACGGTGAGATTAAATGAACATCCTAAAGCCCATCGTCACTTTAGCAGTGACAGCGGTATTACAGGATTTTCCAAGGCATGTCGTGAGCCTCTTACCCTTAAATGCATAATTGTTCTCAAGCTGTTCCTGTTTAAGATCACTTGATTAATAATCTCACAATTTATTTACTGAATAATTAACATCAATATACAGTATAACTCTGTAAAAATTCAGAAATGACAGAGATCACTGATGGGCACTAATGAGGACGTATTTACTAGAGATATTGGATGTATAGGGGGAAAAAAATTTAATTAATCCAATAATTTCTCTGAATTCCATCACCTGTAATAGCACGGGTTTTGTCATCAGTACAATCTAATTTAAGATTGCACTTAATCAAAATGTTTTCAGTGTTCAATAGAATAGGCCATGTTTGCGGGGAAGCAGAGTTGCACCCTTGTTGCCGAGATGCAGTGACAATTAATTTATTAAATTACCAACACTTTATACATGGTAGCATAAACAAATTAATAATTTAGGCCTAGTAAATTGGTTATTAGTGCATTGTGAATATTTGACACGTGGCTTGTAATTAAAATAATTTAAAATACATGCCATGCGGCGAACTTTCATTGGAGTAAAATCATTGTTGAGGTCTTTATAGTCCTTTATAGTTCTGGAAAGTTATAAGAGGGCTTCAATATGAGATTGTATGAACAGCAATGATCTAATCAATTCGTAAGGAAATCTAAATCTAATCTAAGCACGATCTTTAGAAACATTTACAACCTAACATTCTACTTCAAGATAGAATTTCGAGAAATTTCTGTTACAGTAATTGCCATCCACACAATCTCATATTGTAGCTTTCCTCTTTGATGCAAAGCAATATGTCTTCATCATTAATGCAGCATACCAGTAGCTATTTGCGCAATAAATTAATTCAATAATGGTAATGTCACTGGTTGTGAATAGTTTTATTTTTATATAAGCGAGCTTAAAATGCAGACCTGAGTCGACAAAGCCATATTTTTAAGGTTTTGATCAACATATGAAGCCCATCGGGCACTGACGCAGAAAAAAACTGGAAGGGCACTCAGTAAAGCATATACCTCCTCCATGCCCATATGTCAATATTTTTGGTTCTGGATCCACAAGAATATTTTCCAGACCACCAACAACTAAAATCAATGGTAAATTATTGCGGATTCTATTTAACGCTGAAATTTCATGAAAATCTGTCCATTATATAAAGGACAATCATTCTACTGAGGTATATTTTAAATTCTTCCAGATCACTTCCAAAACTGAAGCAACTCATCCTTGGATTACCACCTTGCATCCTACCAAATTCTGTTCATACCTTGAGTTATCCTGACAGACAAACCGGTAAATACAGGTGAAACCGTAACCTCCTTGGTGGAGGTAAATACACCATTTTATAATCTACTGAAATTCAAAAGCTTTCAAAGACATAGATCTTTTATATCACCATTAGTTTGGATGGGAAAATGCTTGATAACTACTGCAATGAACAATAATACAAGCCAATGGGGAAATGGACAGTAATTCTACCTATTGATCCTAGCAACTGAGGGAATTAACACTCAGGGCTCTAATTTCGTAGACCAGGCGCAGGCGCGGCGAATGGAGGGTGCGCCGCGCCAATGGGGTGTCTCCAGGCGTATGTTGCAATTTCGTGCCTGGCGTAGCCAGGTGCAAGTACTCCTCTGCCCCGCCTCTGCCCCTCCTTCCAGCGCAAGTTGGCAAAGAAGGTGTGTTTGGGTATTACACAGCCGAGTCAAATATTGCTCATTGGCAAGAGAAACGATGGAAAGCATGTTCCTATTATTACAGCCTGTTGCTGCTTGAAATTTTGGGATTAACATGCATGGACATCAATGCAAGATACGTTACACATTCAATATGTGATCTTAACTCAGTGCAAGATCATAGCAATCAGGCTGTATTCCTTTCCCCCACTAAAAATGATAAAACCTAAGTGACAATAATTGTAGCCTAGTATTAAGCCGCTTGCACACTGGACGCGAAACAAATTTTTTGCTCGACAGATTGCGTTGAAAGCAGTGTCTTGTGTCCGAAAGTCTGACAGGGTTTTAATATTTTTCCGTGTCCAACAGTCTATTATTGTTTTTAATTTCTTTAAATCTACTGACTCTTTTAGATATTAAAGGTGAATGTTTTGATAAGAGGGCTCAGTTCTTCAAGATGAGTACTGAGAATTTTAATCATTGTTTCTGTGTAAGCTCTGCTCAATAAAGTGAGTCGACACTGGCGCGAGACAATGTACAATGCCTCTGTGTCTGACAGCCAAAAAAAAAAAGAGGACGATTAGAACAGATTGATAATGAAATAAAGAATAAAAAGAAACATTTTGACAACAGAACATCCAACGAACACTGCGATTAATTTATTTGCGGGTCATCTTTTTGGATGTTCTCTTGGTTGGTGATGTTTATGTATTTTTATTCTTTATTCCGTTATAAATCTGTTCTCATATCAATACTTTTATTTTTTGCTGGGTAGCTGACATGGAGTATTTTGCCTTTTGCGTCGAACAGTCTTGATCGCGCATGCGATAATTTATTCACACTGTCAATGGTCATGGATTTGATTTGCTCTCTGATTGCAAGCACTATTTTATCTCTGCTGTGGAAATAAAGCCTGAATCTGTTCGATCCATCTGACCAATTTTCCAAAGAAAAACCGAATAAAGATTTTCTATCTTCAAAGGAAGAAAACAGACAGGAAAGAAAAAGACCAAGAAAAGTCGATAGCTCTTTGCATTGACTTTGACTGTAATCAGTTGTGCGAAAAATTTGTTTTGCTTCCAGTGTGCAAGCGGCTTTACCAAGCATAGAACGCAAGCATTATATACGCACTGCCTGATGCCAAGGCAGTTTGTGGTTGGCTGAGAAAGATGTGAAGTCGTTAATTTGCATCATTGATTCAGTTGCGTTGATTAAGTCAGGTCGAGTTTCCATCACGCGTACCAATCGCCTCTGATCTGACATCAGGACAATCGATATAGATACTACAATTTACGTGCTGATTCAGATAGTTACATTATACAGTGGTTGCTGTAATTATTTACTGTATTGAAATGTGCCTGACATTCTGGAAACCTGGCTGTGAGGTTTCGGTAACGTGTGCGCACTGTGTGCCGGTCAGCCAAATTACCACTGCACAGAAAGTGAACCAGGTTGGAGCTGGCGAGCTTTCTGCGCAACTGCAGCGAAGACTTCTCTACGAAATTGTCACTGTGTCTTGATGAGTAAGTGACACCTCCCCCTACTACGCCGCCACACCCATCTTGTTACACGTGTTACACCTCACAAAATTAACACTGCGCGGGCTGCGCCGGACGAAATTACCACTGCGTGGGCTGTGCCACGCTACGCCACCTGCGCTGCACCAGGAAATTAGAGCCCATAGTTGCAAATTGGGAGACGTAAATAACGGAACGGGTTGGGAGAAAAAATGCACTTCAAGGCAGGGTGAGACCAGGGCTATAATCCCTCCGATGGCAAGTCCAGGGTGAAAGAGGTTTAAAACTGATATTCTCAAAGAGTAGGTGCAGATTAAAAATCAGAGTTTGTGCTTTTTTGAAAAGAGTAAAGCATAAATCTTGTTGACTTTGACATGATATGCATTATATCTAACAGGAAATCTACTCTAATTCATAACCTGCACTGTCTGCTGTGCCGACATTTAATATGCTCTGTACATTTATTAAATATTCAAGGAGAAATGGAAGCCTTTCCTAAAAGAAGTCAAGGGATGCTGATGCTAACTGATGATCTCACTGAGATTTTCATGGGAAAAGTCAACACTGTATCTGCACTGCAAGGACAAGTGAGGTTTAAGACCTGTTAGCGCACACAACAAAGTGTTCAGCTGTGCCCAGCTTTTTGCATCTCTCAACACTGGTAGCTAAATTATTCTCAAGCACCGATATCACATCAAGTAACAATCATGCATTTAAGCTGATGGGCGGCATCATTTCTCACAGATGAAAGCGCTACTGACTTTTTGCTGCTCGCTCTAGTGATGATGCTACCATCAGGTCACGATCATTTTGAAGTAATTTGATGCTTCTCAGGCTCTGATTTGATTGGTTGTGCCAGGCAGTAAACAAACAGAGTCTCTTAAGAGGAAAAATCAGGCCACGGAGACGACATCGATGTCTGACCTAAAAATTGGAATTTAAATCTATAAATTATACACCAGTCAGGAGTTTCTAATACAATATCCAAAGTGTTATATCCAAAAAGCATGATTATCAAAGGGAATATCTTGAGGCAATCCTCTCTCACAATCCGTCACTCTTAAAAGGGGCATGATCACAGCATGTGCAAATCTTTGCTCCAGTGATGAAATTGTTACCCTTACATTTTCAATAGATGCAAAAAATTTTAGTATCTACTGTTATCATTGCTATCCTTGCACTCTGGAATATTTCAGCTTTTTTGTCATTTAGACTGATTATTGTTTCATATTTTTGAGCTGCTTTTTCTTTTGGAATCCGGTGTGTTCATGAACTCTAATTGTTTATAATTCTGTGCTTTTGTAAGTTCATTTATTGGATGGAGAGCTATTGCATACAAGACTCAGCTGGTATGAGTTTTTTTTTTTCTCACAACTTTAATGTGGTACCACAACAGCAAAAAATTTTTTCCTTTACAAGGGCATCCGGATTGGTTTGTCTTATTCTCTTGTTCTCTTTGGGGTCTATTCTCCCATTTGCGCTTAAGTCCTTTTTTACACGATTCAAGCTTTTGAGTTACACATATTCCTCCTCAGGCACTTCGATCACGCCCACAGCGCTTAACTTCAGAATATAGGCGGCCTTATGAAAGAGGTGTGACTGATCCAAAAGAGAGGCAGACTCTGTACAAAGCTCATTGATTATGGCTGTCAGGAAAACATGGAACAAGGATTTTCTGATTAACCGTGAAAATGCAGTTGTGGTCCATGGAAAATGCAAACCAGACTTTAAATTTGAATATCGTCAGCCTGCAGATAAAACCTCGTATCTCCAAACTGATAAGAAACAAAAACTTGTATGTCCACTATCCTTACATGCAAAATGAAAATTTTTTATTACCCACGCCCGACGAGGCGGGGTGGGTATACAGTTTAGCACCGTCTGTCTGGGTGTGTGTGTGTGTGTGTGTGTGTGTGTGTGTGCGTGTGCGTGTGCGTGTGTGTGTCTGTCCACGTGACAGCTCGGCCACCACTGAAGCTAGGGTGACCGAACTTTGTGTCCTCGGGTACCGTGTCCAAATTTGCATTTTGAGGTTGAAAGGTCAAAGCTCAAGGTCAACAGGAGGCGTGGGTTAGCATCTCTATAGAGTGCGCATCATCTAGTTGTAAACTATTTTTATCAATTTATATTATTTTATTTATTTTGTTTTATTTTATATTTATTTTTCATTTTTTACAATGACTTTTATGTGAAGTTCATCATTTTGAAGATACAAGGTTTTATTAGCAGATCAATAATATGTTGCTGTAATAGTAGCCTTTGCATGTCCGTGCCAATTAGAAGAAGTAATGCAGACATCTCTTTTTTATTTCTTACTCTAGCCACCATGGCATGAAAGCTATGCAAACAAACAAATTGCCGCGATAATGAAATAATAAATAAAGAATTTAGCGCTTCTCAACCAGCGTGTTTGTTCCGTGGAGGACAGGGAAGAAGACAAAGGGAACATTCTAGTCACACAAAAAAAGACAATCAAAGACAGTTTATGTGATCTCATTTAGAAATTGCACACTTGAAATCTCAAACTACTCCGATGTCAGGTTTACAACTAAAGGACATGGAAACGCTTTAACAAAGGATTCTTACCCCACATGCGGTCGCCAAAGATATATGATTGCCTCACGGTTCAGATGAAAGCGCTGGATGCACTCGGTGTTTGTTAGTCCCAGGATGGCCAAACGAGGCTGGTATATGCGTGATCTTCGAGCTCGGCGCGCTCCTCTTACTCTTTCCCATGCAAGAGTGCAAGCAAATGCAGAACTGGCATTTTGGCTTTAGGCTTTTAGGGCATGGTAGAATGATGGTGAACAGGCTGTTGCGTAATATCATGTGATGATTTTGTTTGATCATTTATTATGGTTATGAGAAACATATTTAAGAAATAAGGATGAACAACCGATTATTGAATGTCTCAACCTTTACCATATTAAATAAAATAAAATAAATGTTAAAATTAAGCCTATAACCGACATCAAACACAATACTCTATTTCACCTTATATCAGCGCTTGACCTTAATACAGCCCTCAAAAGTGCTTAACAGAAAAAGCGCGTAAGTCAGAAGGAGAATACGCGTAAGTGTTATATTCCAGAGAAATGCCCAGATTTTGGCTGCTCTGCCTAAAGTGCGTAACTGCCTTCAGGCGCGTAATGCACAGACTTAAGTCGAGGAGAGAATACACGTATGCTGTAAAGCACGTAGCTACGCGCTTTTTTCAACTTACGCACATGGGAGAATAGACCCCTTTGTGAACATGAGCTTCCTACGACAATAATATCCTTATTAGTTTTAGCTTTGCAAGGAGGTGATCTCAAACAACACATTTCAGGATAAAAATTATTTTACCTGAGTTGTCTGCTCTGGAATTGCACTCTCATTTGTCACCATGAATTTGAAATAAGTCTGTTTGATTGTCTTATTTTGATTATAGTTAAGGGAAGTGGAACCGAAAAACACTTTGAATAACCTTTCAAACACAGTCTTTAAAATATCCTCAAGATTCTTTGGCTAGATCTTTGAGTTTGTATCATTAAAGTTCACCCATGTGCGTGCGATGACTGCCCCCTTAATTCAAAAGATTTATGTATCCTTATGTATTATGTAATGCTTTCTGAACGAATACACAGGCCCATAAACAATCTATTGATTAAAACAGCTGATAAGACACGTCACAATACCATCATGTGACACTTCTGAGGAAGATGGGAGTTCCCGTCGAAACATGTCAAGGTATGACTGCAGAACTACGCTTTCTTGTCTAATATAAAAAAAGTCAAATTTTAATTCTAAAATTAGAGACATGATGAATCTCATCCAACAATCTAGATTAACTTGAGAAAATGTGAGTCTGTAAACTAAAGGAATGAAGGAGGCCTCAGACAGGAGGCCACACAAGCAGATCATAAAGACCGACGGGCAAAGATAGAGGCAAAATCAGCAGAACTTTGACCCTGAGCAAAAGCCGGTGGCAACTCACCCAGCTGCACCACGGGCAGAAAGGGCTCCCTGTAACCGCCGACCTTAAACATGGTGATCACAAAACACAGAGTTTATCGGGCACAGCTCATTGGGATAAAAGTAGGTTTGCGAATAGGGAGTGGGGGATGCTGATAGTAATGGAATTGAGCAATTCTTAATTATCCACCCTTAGGCTGGCCGAAATCCTCCAGCTCCCAAAACGAGAATGGCCCACCTTCTTTGTCTGCTCTACTGCAAAGCCAGCACAATTTGAAGTTAACGTTAACCAACGGAGCTCTCTCGTACATCCGCAGCCGAGTCTTCGACCGCAGGCGGTGTCGCCTCGAGATAAAACGGGCTGTTCATTGTGCCGTCAGGTCTTGTAATGTTATTGCAATGGCAGGGCAGGACCAGACTATTAGGAAATATTAAATCAATCCAGTCTCTCTGCTGACATTTTACATTAATTTTACCAGCGTGCTAATGAATATATTGGTCTGGTAGAAGACCCAGGTAACATCCAGCTGCTTTAATATCTCCAGCATCACTCATTTTACGCTGATGAAGGCTGGCTGGTTAAATATGAAGAGTTTGGTTACAAAACGCAATATATCCATTTTACACATTTTGAGTAAATGAGCTTTTTCTATGTTGGAATCCATTGCATTTAATAGAAAATAACAAACTTTGGCTATGAAGAAATACACCTTATGGTATGAATTCCTAAAAACAGATGACTGCACCATGTATAAGAGCCACAGGACTACCAGTCAATGGCATTATCTCAATTTTTGTCATTTTGGCACTTATTGCGTTTTGGAACCAAACTCTTCATATATCCCACTCAGTTTTCAGGCAGCTCCACCATAACCACTTTAATGCAGAATACTTGATTTCACCTGATGCGTCGGATTTGCTTTCCAGGAGCTCAATAAGCTCTAATTATCATTATGAGAGGTGCTCTCTCAATTGGGCAATGAACTGTAATGAAGGTGTCTAGTCAGGAGGAAGTAAGTCTGTCTAGTTAGTTTTACAGTACCAGACCTATGATTGTTTTGGAAGGCAGGTCAACTGATTTCTTTCTTTCATCAAATGGTGAAAAACTGCAATAGAGCCTTCACTGACTACCAGGAGAGGTGAACCTATTCCGACTAATGCTAAACAACAGGTCATGTTCGCTCACCTGGTTAACTGTTCATCCCTGCAGGTTCTCACTGTGGTCAGGAGGGCCAATACCAGTGAGGTCACAGTAAGGGCCCATCTTTAATGGCAGATCCCAGCTGGGTCACAGCGTGCGTGTGTGTGAGGATCTACAGGCAGAGCAAGTGTCCAGGCCTCTAACCCCATGATGTAAACGGTTTGATAACGTCTCACATCAGAGCAAATCCACTCAGCAACTGAATACTAAAGGAAAGCTACATTTAAAAATTAAATCGGCCCCTTATTGAAATTCAATTTCTCTTCGGACGGTTAGTGAATAATTTAAAACCAAGATGCTCTTTTGTTCAGTATTTAAAGCTGCAGTTTGCAATAAAGCAGGCTAATGAAGTGTTTTCGGAAGGAGGTACCCAGCACAAAAGGTTAATAAGTTATTAGCATATGATTATGTGCAAATATATTTGAAAAACCAGGCTCAGTTCAGTTTGTTTAATTGCAAAGTAAGGCGCCAATAGATCAGAGTGACAAGCTGATTCAGATTCACTGGAATGATATCAGCACACACAATGCTCTCCGAGAGAAGCAGACGGAACAACAGTATTTGTACTGTTATGGCCCCAATTTGTTATTACATTTAAAACAACAGCAACAGCAAGGGATGACACACAGTTTTTAAAAACTTAAACACATTTAATTAACAAAGACAATAACTAACAATAACCTACAACTAAATGACCAAGATTGATAAATAAGAAAAACAGAAATAATTACAGTCCCCTTTTGGTGGGGTGGCTTGGTGATGTCCTGGATGAAGAAAATGCTGTAACAAAGGCAAAAATCCACAAAAGAAACTTCACAGGTCTTGAACAGAAATGACAGGTCTGGTCACATGTATCCTTCTTCTTGCAATTTCTCCTCCTACTTTACTGTCTCAATTCTTTTCCTTATATACTCTTTTGCAGACCCCACCCACATTTAGACCTCTTTTTTTTTTAATTTTCGGGGACTTGCCCCAGACATGTCCAGGACATGTCTAAACATAGCTCCAGTCTGAGCTGAATAAAAAAAAGGTAAATACTGCCATCCAGTGGCCTATATTCACATTACACCTCCATTCCAAAAGGGAAAAATTTTGACTCATAAAGGCAAAATTTTTCTTTTCAATGCAAAATGGTTAAGTGAACACTTGTCTATATATACATATCATACAATATTCAAATAAACACGTGATATATATATATATATATATATACATTTTCAAACACGGGATAAGCAATCAGCAATCACATTGTCAGCACCCTTTACATGCTTAATTTCCAAGTCAAACTCCTGTAAAATCAAACTCCAATTCAACAATCTCCGATTCTTGTTTTTCATCTTACTCAAAAAAATTAACGGATTGTGGTCAGTGTACACAATCATTGGCTTTTGTCCTGTACAAACATAAACCTCAAAGTGTTGTAAAGAAAGGACCAGAGCCAACAGTTCCTTCTCTATTGTGGAATAGTTCCTTTGGTGGCGATTGAACTTCCTGGAGAAGTATGCCACGGGATGCTCAATGTCATCAGAGTCACTTCTCTGTAGGAGCACAGATCCACAAGCTTGGTCGCTAGCATCGACCGCGATGGAGAACGGTTTGTTGAAGTCAGGAGATTTGAGCACGGGGAAGTGACACAGCAGAGACTTCAGGCGATCGAAGGCTCTCTGGCATGCATCATCCCAGGTGAACTTTACGCCTTTCTTCGGTTGGTTAGTTAGACTGAGAGCAATCTCAGCAAAGTTCTTGCAGAACTTGCGGTAGTACCCGATCATTCCAAGAAAGCGGCGCAAAGCTTTTTTGTTGTCAGGAACTGGAAAGTCCATAATGGCTTGGACTTTAGCATTTATGGGTGCCACCTTACCCTGGCCAATGACGTAGCCAAGATAGGTGACAGTAGCACAACCAAAGTCACTCTTGCTCAGGTTAACAGTCAGGTTAGCCTGGGTCAGGCGCTGGAACAACGTCTCTACATCTTTTAGATGTTCTTCCCAAGAGTCACTCCATGTGATCAGGTCATCGATGTACACACCCGTGTGTGGCAATCCGGCGATTGTAGACTGTATCATCCTTTGGAACGTGGCTGGGGCATTTTTCATGCCAAAGGGTAGGACTTCATACTGGTACAATCCAGATGGTGTGGCAAAAGCAGAGATGCTCTTAGCCCTCTCAGTTAAAGGCACACACCAATAACCTTTCAATAAATCAATCTTGGTCAGAAACTTTGCTTGCCCTACTCTATCAATACAATCATCAATCCTAGGTATTGGAAACACATCAGTTCTAGTTACAGCATTTACTTTGCGATAATCTGTACAGAATCTAGTACTTCCATCAGGTTTTGGAACTAGCACACAGGGTGAACTCCAATCTGAGTTGGAGGGTCTGATAATATCATGTTCTAACATGTACTCAACCTCTTTCTCAGCAATCTTTCTCTTTTCAGGATTCATCCGGTACGGATGCTGTTTTATTGGTTTGGCATCACCAACATTTACATCATGAGAGGCTATAGTAACTCTCTTTGGAACATCAGGAAACAAATCCTCATATTTCTTGATCAACCTCTCAAACTGATCTCTCTGTGAGGGTTCTAAGTGCTGGAGTTTTACATCAAGATTTTGCAACACTTCAGAATTTGACAATTTACATGAAAGAACTTCAGCTTTAATTCTAGGTTCATCATCTTGAAACTCCCCCTCATCTTCACCTGTTTTGACCATAGGAGAATCTGAAGTGACAGCTGCAACCCTAGCATTTCTGTCATGATAAGGCTTCAGCATGTTAATGTGACACAATTGTTTTGGTTTTCTCCTATCTGGAGTCTTCACAATGTAATTGAGATCATTGAGTTTTGTCAGAATTTCATAAGGACCATGAAATCTAGCCTGCAATGGATTGGACTGCAAGGGAAACAACACAAGAACCTTGTTTCCTGGTTTAAACTCACGGCTTCTAGCCCTATGATCATACCAAGTTTTCATTTTTCCCTGACTTGATTTCAAGTTCTCTTTGGCTAGGTCACAAGCTGCACGCAATCTTTCCTTGAACTTGCTAACATAGTCTAACAGACTGATGTGCGGCTCTTCCTCTTGTCACTGTTCACTCAATAATAGCAAAGGTCCTCTCACTTCATGGCCAAACACTAGCTCAAATGGACTGAATCCAGTAGACTCCTGCACTGCTTCTCTAGCTGCAAACAACAGCAAATGAACACCTTCATCCCAGTCTTTCTCATGGTCATAACAATAAGTCCTCATCATTGTCTTGAGAGTGGAATGAAACCGCTCTAAGGCACCCTGACTTTCTGGATGATAGGCACTAGAAAGAATCTGCTTTGCACCTAGTTCGTACACAACCTGCTGAAACAATCCGGAAGTGAAATTGCTACCTTGGTCTGACTGAATTTCCCTGGGAAGGTCAAACAACGTGAAGAATTTTATCAAAGCCTTTGAGATTGCAGTTGCCTTGATGTTACGTAGAGGTATGGCTTCAGGAAATCTGGTAGATGCACACATGATTGTCAACAAGTACTGATTTCCAGATCTAGTCTTGGGTAATGGACCAACACAGTCAACAATGACCTTAGAGAACGGCTCCCCAAATGCTGGGATAGGCTGCAATGGTGCTACAGGTGGGTCTAACTGGTGTTTTCCAACTACCTGACAAGTGTGACAGGTTTTGCAAAAGTTGGAAACATCTTTCCGAAGCCCAGGCCAAAAGAAGTGTTTCATGATCTTATCAACAGTCTTGTTAACACCAAGATGACCTCCTAAAGGTAAACTATGAGCCATTGTTAAGATCTCATTCCTATAGACCTTCGGAACAACAATTTGCCTGACCACTGCCCAATCTGCATTGGCAGGGATATCAGGAGGGCGCCACTTCCGCATCAACACACCATCCTTGAGATAATACCCAACTGGAACTGCGTCTATTTCTTTATCAGGAAGGGCTCTCCTCTTTAGTACACAAATTTCAGGATCATTAGTTTGCTCCTCAATCAACTGCTTTCTGGACAGAGACAAGTCTCCAGACACATCAGAATCACCAGACCCATCCGGCTGGCTGAATAGAGAACTGATAAAAGTATCTGGGGGGTCCTCAAACGGAGAAACCATAGTAGGCTAATCAGAGTCATGAGGCGAACCACCTGAGTCCTGACTATGCAATGTACTGGACGGCACCACATCATCTTCTTCTTTAGCCTTCTTGGCCATAGCACGAGTCACTGCGCAAGAAGGATACAGAGATGGGTCCTCATCCCCATCTTCAGTGCTCGGCTGTGAAGTAAGATGTACAGGGGGAACTACTTTGCCCCCAGCCAGGTCATTGCCTAGCTACAGAGAAACACCCTTTATAGGTAGACTTGACATAAGTCCCACCTTTACCTGTCCTGTAACTAAATCTGACTTCAAGAATATAGAGCGCAGGGGTACAGATACAGTCCTCCCTTCAATACCTTGTACAAGTATGAAATCCCCTGAAGCGGTCTCATCACGTAACTCCAAGGAGTCCATCAACAAAAGTGACTGAGAAGCTCCGGTATCCTTTAGGATATATATGGGGACAGGAGTAGTATGCTCATTCAGAGCCACAAATCCCTCTGACACAAATGGAAGAAATTCCTCCCTCACAAAGTCAGCTGTATTAGGCTTTTTAGCCCCACAAGAAGCAGGCAATTTAGCAGATTGGTTATCTACTACAGGGGTTTCTAACCTTGTTTTCACAAAGGCATTTGGTTTGGTATCCTTTTCTTTTTCTTTCTTAGCTTTAAGGAACCAACAGTTAGTTGTAACATGACCAGATTTCTTGCAATAACTGCAAACGAGACTACTTTTGTCACTGTCAGCTTTCACACTTTGATCAGACCTGTTACTGGATTTCTGAGTACCATCACCAGATTTGTCTTAGTCTTTGGGTGAGCAATCTTGGGTATCACCGTAACCCTTTTTCTGAAATTGGGACCATCTATTGTCACTGCTAGACTGAAATTTGGACTTATGTGTGAGAACATATTCATCTGCAAATTTGGCAGCTTATTGCAAATTCAGTGCTTGCTTCTCATTAAGGTAGGTCTTAACATCATCCTTAACACAGTTCTTGAATTCTTCAACTAACACCATCTCTTTTAGTGAGTTGAAATCATCCTTGACCTCCATAGAAGTACACCAGCGCTCAAAGCAAACCTTCTTCTCATTAGCAAATTCCACATAAGTCTGATTTTCTTCAGACCTCTGAATTTCTGTCGGTAAGCCTCTGGAACCAACTCATAAGCTCTCAAAATAACCTTTTTGACAACCTCATAATCAGAGGAATCATCTGCAGACAAAGCCGAATAGGCTTGTTGAGCTTTACCCTTGAGGACAGTTTGCAACATCAGAGGCCAGTGTTCCTTTGGCCACTGGCAACTCTTTGCTACCTTTTCAAAACACTGGAAATAGTTGTCAACATCCTTTTCCGAAAATGGAGGCACCAGTTTTACCTCCTGACTGGCACAAAATTTATTTTTAGTTTCAATTTTAATTTTTAGTTGCTCCATTTGGAGTCTTTCTTCTCTATCAAATTTCTCTAATTCAAAATCTCTCTGTCTTGCTAATTTTTCTAACTCAAACTGCCTTTGTTTTTCTTTTTCTTCCCTTTCTTTCTCTCTTTCTTCCCTCTCAAATTCTCTTTGTTTTTCTTTTTCCTCCCTTTCAATCTCTAGCATTTTTAATTTAAGTTCCATTTCTATATTTGGATTTTCCACTGGAAACTGTTCCAGATCTCCTGGTGCAAACACATTTTCATCAATGTAATATTCAACTATCTCTCTAGCCAGTCTTGCTTTTCGCATGGCTGGTTTTACCTCTGTCAGCTCCAACTGTCTGCAAATTTCTAGCAGTTCTGTCTTTTTAAAAGACTTCAAAACCCCTACGGTTGGTGATGCCAAGAAATCATCCATTGCTGTTGTCAATATATATCTAGGAAAATTCACAAAAACAATTTCACAATTTGAAATGTTAGATTTTCAATAAATTACTCACACAATGGTCTATCCCGGACCTTGAGCCCCCAATTTGTTATGGCCCCAATTTGTTATTACATTTAAAACAACAGCAACAGCAAGGGATGACACACAGTTTTTAAAAACTTAAACACATTTAATTAACAAAGACAATAACTAACAATAACCTACAACTAAATGACCAAGATTGATAAATAAGAAAAACAGAAATAATTACAGTCCCTTTTTGGTGGGGTGGCTTGGTGATGTCCTGGATGAAGAAAATGCTGTAACAAAGGCAAAAATCCACAAAAGAAACTTCACAGGTCTTGAACAGAAATGACAGGTCTGGTCACATGTATCCTTCTTCTTGCAATTTCTCCTACTACTTTACTGTCTCAATTCTACTCCTTATATACTCTTTAGCAGACCCCACCCACATTTAGACCTCTTTTTTTTTTTAATTTTCGGGGACTTGCCCCAGACATGTCCAGGACATGTCTAAACATAGCTCCAGTCTGAGCTGAATAAAAAAAAGGTAAATACTGCCATCCAGTGGCCTATATTCACATTACAGTACCCAGGATTAGGTTTCCCTTTCGACAAAATCTCCATTATCTACTGAAGATCCTTCTGAGTAATCAGGGTTATAACGCACACAACTGCAAGAGTACACAGAATATGTGTTATACAGTAATTATTTTAAAACAACTTTTGCTGAACTTTGCATATCTACAGCCATTTCAGAGATGCAACCATTTCCTTTATTATCTGAGCTGAAAATAAAGGAATAAACAAATGTGAGACACACTCAAATATAAAAATAAAATAACCTCTGATAAAAATCCTTATGTTTCTGAAACTTCCACAGCAAATGTGCATTACAGTCTTCTTGTTTCTTTTAGCACAGAATTGAGTCTGCAGGGGGCGCTGTTGAAAAATAAGCGAGGCTCCTTGTAACCCACTGATGACTTTAGCTCTCCCAAGCATTTTTAGTGCTACACTGAATATGTTCGCAAATTTATACCAACATTAAACACTGATATTTAACACTAATGTGTTACATGAATGCAGCATAATACATTCAGATAAGTCACAACATTACGACCACCTGTCCAATACGCCTTTGGTCCTCCAAGAGCTGGAAAAACAGCTACGTCAAACGTCATACGAGTGTTTTCTAGCACTGGCGTATAAACACTCGTGTGCGTGAGTAAAAACCCAGCAAAGAGTAAACGTGACTACTTTATAAATAGAGAATGACAGTTTATATGAACAGAACTGGAGTTAGGTCTCTCGGTCAAAACAGTAATAAAGCTAACGTTACATACATAATAGATTTTTCAATTAAAAACTGAACAATCTCCTGGATCAGTGTTGCACATTTTGATGGGTTAATGTGCATATGGCTGCTCAACAGTAGATGTGAGTTTGATGACTCTAAAAGCCCATTGAACTGTACTCTGGGAGATGAGGTCATAAAGAGATTATTGTGCAACTGGCATAGAGCATTTTGAGTCAGCGCTCATCTTAATGCAGGCCAAAGTAAAACAGTCCAAGCGCTGTAAATGTGAAGACTGAAGATGGAGAATAAAGGGGCCACCATTTCACAGTTTCAAATGACCACTGTTCCCATGCAGGTTTGGCGGGCCAAGTCCGCAGCTTGGCTTAGCCCTTTAAAACCACATAAATCACAGATAAGGCACAGCATCAGTGTTTCTCTGGAACATAATAAAAATTAATTCAAAGTTCAATTAGAGACCAGAAACAATAATGTGCATGAACTCAGAGGCTTGGCATCACTCACAAGCATTACCCACTCATACACCACGCGGCAGCCCGGTTTCCCTGGTTGCAATGAGGATTAGTGCACATCTGTCTGCGAGGCAGCTTTGAGAGATACCTTATGTTTCCCTGCTCATCTGTGCTGTTTATTTTTGATGCAATCATTTCCAGTCAATAATTGTGACAGAACAGCCTTTGGTTTCCAAAAAAAGTGCTTATATGAGCGAGGAAGAACAGAGCGGGGTGGTTTGGTGGTGCCGAGGGGACGGGATGATGTATCAGGAGGCCGCAGTAGAGTAAGCGCTGGTCATAATGAGGCTAAACAGCCATGACAAATAAAAGCCACACGCTGATGCAAATAGAATCAGACCTTATTATACAGCTGTGAAAGGGCTGAGTGACTGTAGCCCTGCGGGTCATATGACCAGGCCAGGAAAGAGCACGGCCAGTGTGATCATTTCCCACTTTTATAGGGCCCTATGACGTACATTTCTTTTTTCCCCAGGATCCATTCTATTTTTTCCTAAATTCAGTTTTTTCAGTCTTTAAGTTTTCTGAATTGCGTGTTTTATGCTTTCAGCATATTTTCCTCGTCAGAAAGAGTGTCCCATCATGTGCTGGACGAATAAAATTTCAACAGTTCAATAAAAAAACATTCAAAATACAATAAATTCTATGTAAAAAAAACCATTGCTCTATTGTTTTATCATAGTACTTCAGTCAGTAAATGTAACATTCCATCGTTTTGTAAAATGAAGTGCTTCACTACTCAAGCTGCCCTGCGCTAATAACTAGCTCAGCGTAATGACAACTAATGACGTTATATGCAGACTGCAATGGACAGTGAAGAGACTAATATGTGCGGTGATGGGTTACACGTGTCTATAATTACTGTATTTATTCTGTGTGATTTCAGTTTGTGTTTTTAATCAAAAGCTGTGCAAGCAAAATGCGTTGGGGCAGCATCGCTGCAACAAGCCCAGTCCCATCTCGACACGTCATATATTGACGGTACCTGACCAAGCCTCGATATACGATGCAAGCCAGTTAAAAACAAACCCTGCCTCAAAACCCGACCATTTAACCCAAACCCTAACTCAAAGTGTCAAATAATGACGGGAAAAGCTTCCATTCGCATTGTATATCGACACTTGGTCAGCCGGCGTCGCTATACGAGGAGTCGCGATGAGAATATGTCGCTGCTACAAGTTAGCTATCTAAGAATAATAGTCTCTATCATAAACAGCTACATTGTCACATTTCTAAATGGTTAATGTTTAGGTTTTGACCACAAATAATTGGTAGATGATGTGTTAGTTTGTGTAAACTTGTAGCAATGGCTGACAATTGATTAAAAATATTCGGTGGCATTCTTCTGTACAAAGTATAACCTTTGACTAATACTCTAGCCAATATCTTTGAACCTCAATCCTCAGATGAAAAAATTGTACTTAAAAAAACAAAAACCACCATCTGTTCAAATTTCTGACATTTGGTCTTTCATCCTTTCACCTCTTGAGGAAAAAGCACAGAACAAAACTAAATCTGGCAAAATTCTTCCATTGCCCGCGGAACCAAGTCTTTAGAACGTCGCAGGGGAATTTCATCTCTGGACTGTGACCTGGCCTTCTGGTGTTGTAGGAAAAACAATGATTTCTACAAAACCCAAAACCAGTGAAGTTGGCACGTTGTGTAAATTGTAAATAAAAACAGAATACAATGATTTGCAAATCCTTTTCAACCAATATTCAATTGAATACACTGCAAGGACAAGTTACTTAATGTTCGAACAGGTAAACTTTGTAATTTTTTGCAAATATTAGCTCATTTGGAATTTGATGCCTGCAACATGTTTCAAAAAAGCTGGCACAAGTGGCAAAAAAGACTGAGAGAGTTGAGGAATGCTCATCAAACACTTATCTGGAACATCCCACAGGTGAACGGGCTAATTGGGAAGAGGTGGGTGCCATGATTGGGTATAAAAGCAGCTTCCCTGAAATGCTCAGTCATTCACAAACAAGGATGGGGCGAGGGTCACCACTTAGTCAACAAATGCTTGAGCTGATTATCGAACAGTTTAAAAACAACGTTCCTCAACGAGCTATTGCAAGAAATGTAGGGATTTCATCATCTACGGTCCGTAATATCGTCATAAGGTTTAGAGAATCTGGAGAAATCACTGCACATAAGCGACAAGGCTGAAAACCAACATTGAATGCCCGTGACCTTCGATCCCTCAGGCGGTACTGCATCAAAAAACGACATCAGTGTGTAAAAGACATCACCACATGGGCTCAGGAACATTTCAGAAAACCACCGTCAGTAACTACAGTTTGTCGCTACATCTGCAAGTGCAAGTTAAAACTCTACAATGCAAAGCGAAAGCCATTTATCAACAACACCCAGAAACGCCGCCAGCTTCGCTGAGCCCGAGCTCATCTAAGATGGACAGATGCAAAGTGGAAAAGTGTTCTGTGGTCAGACGAGTCCACATTCCAAATTGTTTTTGGAAACTGTGGACGTTGTGTCCTCCGGACCAAAGAGGAAAAGAACCATCCGGACTGTTATAGGCGCAAAGTTCAAAAGCCAGCATCTGTGATGGTATGGGGTTGTATTAATGCCCAAGGCATGGGCAACTTACACATATTTGAAGGCACCATTAATGCTGAAAGGTACATACAGGTTTTGGAGCAACATATGTTGCCATCCAAGCAACATCTTTTTCATGGACGCCCCTGCTTATTTCAGCAAGACAATGCCAAGCCACATTCTGCACATGTTACAACAGCATGGCTCCGTAGTAAAAGAGTGCCTGCCTGTAGTCCAGACCTGTCTCCCATTGAAAATGTGTGGCGCATTCTGAAGCGTAAAATACGACAACGGAGACCCCGGACTGTTGAACCACTTCAGCTGTAAATCCGGCAAGAACGGAAAAGAGTTCCACCTGAAAAGCTTCAAAAATTGGTCTCCTCAGTTCCCAAACATTTACTGAGTGTCGTTAAAAGGAAAGGCGATGTAACACAGTGGTAAAAAGGCCCCTGTGCCAACTTTTGCAATGTGTTGCTGCCTTTAAACTCTACGTTAATGATAATTTGCAAAAAAAATTAAGTTTCTCAGTTTGAACATTAAACATCTTGTCTTTGCAGTGTATTCAATTGAATATAAGTTGAAAAGGATTCTGTTTTTATCTATGATTTACATAACGTGCCAACTTCACTGGTTTTGGGTTTTGTACAAATTCCTTCCAGATTCCGACAAATTCCATGATATTCCGTGCTTGATTCAATTTTTGTTTTCATTTTTACAATCAAATTCCGTAATTCCTTCCATGTTTTCCACATTTTGGAGGTTATAAGTACTTTCTTTACCTTAGCTAAGTTTACCTTCTTGTGAAGCACAGTTACAGCAGTCACAATATAGTCATAGTTTACCAGTCACAGCACAGCAGCAGCTGTGCAGTCAGCTACAGAGCAGTATTCATTGTTTAACCACAGGGTTGCAGTGACATCGCAGTCAGGATGTAGCAGTCTTAGTACAGCAGTTTTTGTATAGTCAGTCACAGTATGGACGTCATAGTACAGCCACAGAGCTGCTGTCACAGAGCAATACAGCCACAGTATAGTTGAGGTAAAGGACTTACAACTGATGCCCACATTTCCACCAGGAGAGACCAGTAAATTATGTAAAGAGTATCATTTATCATTGATTACAGAGTGAGTAGATTAACAGATGTGATGATAGGCTTAATAAAATCTTCGGTGCTTGGATTCAACAGGGATATTTTGTAATTGAGGAGCATCTGCCGTGAGCTGCAGCAGGATAAATCCCCCCTGGAGTCCAGATACTGGTGATGGAGGCTGATGACTCTGCTGACTGATAGTCTGATGATGATAATGATGATGAAGATGAGGCTGATGAATCTGTAAGGACTGGCGGTGATGGGGAGGTGCAGGGTGAGCATTACAGCAGCATGAACATACTGAAGGCAGAGAGAGAGAGAGAGAGAGAGAGAGAGAGAGTGATATTTTAAATGACAGCAGCAAGATGATGGCTAATGACGTAGGAGTGTCACAGTGGTATTGGATGAATATGATCAGCTGATACAACAGTTGATGTCTCAATTACGAGCTCCGCACAATGACAGCTGGAATAATGAGTGTGCAAACGTGAGTGGGGTAAAAGCAGGTTGAATGAAAAATAAACTACAGGCTGAAGCATGCGAGAGGAGGGTCTTCTCGACGGAGCTCTGCTAGAGCTTCATTGAAATGAGGTACAGCCCACATCTACTGCTTAGCTGGCAGCCAATAGACAGGAATATAATCAACCTAAACACGTCCCAGAGCACTTTACACACAGAATCAAGCCTGATTTATGCCAAGTTTGAATGTTAAGCACTTTTTCTTGAGAGTATTTTTTTTTGAGGGAGTGGTTTGCAGACAACATCTCCCAATGAGCTGAATAGGAGAAGCTAGTGGCTGCTGGTCTGAATGACTTGAGCATGCAATAAACAAGGAGTGCGGATGCAATATGCATGCAATAAACATGCAGTAAACACAGCATGACATGCATGATCGTAATGAGGATGGCTGCACTAAGCACTTGACAGGCTGTAGCCAGTAATGCCTGAAATATGAGGCCACACTGAGGAGCATTTCCTCCATCAAACATAAAATATCTGATTGCAATAGACTGTACTCATGGTTCACATTCTGTCTGATCAACCTGGGTCAGATCATTCTGTCAAGCCAGTCAGACAGATAACAAATTCTAGGCTGGAAACACAAACCTGCTCACATTGAGAATGAAGCCCAGAGTCCAGGTGAGAGCACATTTCAGCCATATGCCAGCTGGCCAATCAGGCCCAGTCTGAATCCCCCAGTTAAATGTTCACTCTCCTCTCCTCTCACTCTCCAAAATACTGGGAAACAGGCTTGACCAACTTGCACTGGTTTGCACAGAACTGGGGGAATATATAATGAAGGAAAGGGCCTAATTACATGGGGTTCAGGTGTGAGGAGCTACGGAGTGTGAAGGGATGTGCGGCTACAAATAGGCGAGAAATCACATGATGAACAAGAGGATGTGCAGGAATGAAAACAATACAAACATGGCAAATGACAGATGTGGGTAAAAAACTAAACTAATACAAAGAGACTTGGGAAATAATTAAAGTACTGTACATACAAAATACATATAAAAATTTCTAAACAATATCAGATCCTGACTGCAAGCAAGAGAAATACATCTCAAATATTATGAAATATTACGCTGGCAAGCTAAATACAGAAACTGATTTCTTGATCCAAGATTTCAGTTATCTGGAAATGGCAAATTTTTTGACTGGGAAACTCCATCGAAGTCCAACATATTCAAATCTCTCTGGTCGTAAGGTCTGATGACACCCCTCCACGCACAATCTGAACTGGATTTAAATATGCATAAATTACATTTCTACATATCTATCTATTTAAAAAAGTCTTACATTTTTTCTGTGAATGTGCAGGATATACTAAACTGGACTAAACTACAGTTATATTTGTTTCATGTTGCTTCACTCGGATAAAGCGAGTGCACAGATTGAATACTGAAAAAGCGAACTCTCCAGTTTAATGCCACAGCCCCCCCACATCACCATAAAGGTGTTGGTAAAAGACTTATTCAGCCTGCCAGATCTGCTCAGGTCAGGCGTTGATGTGACCATTGGGCTGTTCTTGCAGGAGTTCCGTGAATGCAGCACATCTGTACGCAGAAAATTTTGTAGTGAAAGACATTGAATTACAATTGTGGATGAAAACTCCATGATTTTAAAGATGAAATAAATGAAGCACTTTGCGGCCTTTGAGTTGGGGGACAGTGCCTCAGATTGTGTATCATGTCATGCGTTCTTTACCAGAAACATCCCAGCTGTTTCAGACACTCCACAGGCGAGAACTGAACTAACAATTTAGCTAACATACCAGGAATTCATAACGCAAACACTCTGTATAATTTAATTATAATAACATATCTTAAAATCAGATAAATAATTAATCCCACTTAGGCTAACACAATGTAAAAATTAAATATTGTGGCCAGCTCATGCACTTCTTAATTTAACAATAGCTTAAGACTGATTTGTTGAACAATGCCATTTATCTGCAATAGCAAACATGTAGGCTATGAATTACCCTCTGCTTTAATTCATTAAAAAAAAAAAAAAACATAGCATTAGCCCTTGATTGAAAATTGTCTGCTGAATACTTCACTGCTGAAGCATGTTATAACCCGTATGAACTATAACAATATGAGGGAGCATGTTTTTTTGTTGCTTGTTTTCAAATAGGTTTTATTCTATTTTATTGAAGAACAGGCCAATATAGCAAATGGAAATAAATTGATTTAAAGTCGACAGCAGCACACAATAATTAAAATGTTAGAAGCCAGATAGGATCATATGTATTATTTATTTATTTATATATTTTTTTTGCAATGTAGCAAATAGTTATTTATATGTAGACCTGATGCTGTGGGAAATTTTGTGCTTACAAGTTGCTAAACTGCAACAATTTTTTGATTCATTATTCAACTTATTTTATCTGGAATATATGACCAAACATAGCCTATACTTTTCAATGGAGCATATTATAAAGCTACATGTCTTGATGATGTCAAACTTTATAGCCAGCCTATCAATTGTTTTTGAGCTCAGTTATCACTGATAATGTTTGACCGGAATTTCACTCATTTGTCCGGGGTATCGATATCATCCAGGACTTGTGGACTGGCACAAAATTTTTATGACAAAAACTTTGGCTCGATCAATTGATTAACTGATTGATTAATTGATTAATGAATGAATAAATAAATAAATGAAAACCCATGGTAATAAACAAAAACTTGTCGACAGGGCGGGAGGGTGTAGCGGCGGTGGTCCATCGAGCCTGACTGTCTTTCATGCACTGCTAAAGGAAGGGGTGGCGTGAGAATTATGAGGCTGCCAAAGTGTCCCAATACTGCATGGCTCCCAGGAGAGGGACTCCAGAATATTCTATTGCATGTCAAGACTTCTCTGCACCCCCACGCCCCCATTTTATAGGAGGTCTGAGGATTCATTAAGAGGGAGTAGAGGACCTGATCTAGCATGATTTATGCGTTCCTGGTTCCAGTAAAGTAACCGTCTCTCCACTCCCCATCCCACTGTCACTCTGCCGGGAAACCGTTACCAGCTTGGGGGGGAGGTGTCACTTCTCTTATCAGCTGAACAGACCCATTTGTGGGTATTTTAGCCAAGTGCCAATTTATAAAAGTGCACCAACCCGCCGCAAGGCCAGCAATGTGTTAGCGATTTTGCAACCATACACGCAACAGCATTTAGTGGTGAGTGCAAGATCAACCTCACCTACCACTCCTGAGGCAACATGCACACGGATTGGCTACAGTGCTCGACAGAGACCAGTTTCAAGTCACAATGCAGCGGCGAAAACTTCAGCGAAGCGATCGGGGCTCCTTAACGAGACTCTTAACCCCACAATCCCCCCAGGGGGCATGAGCCCCAGCTCAGTATAATCAAATATAAGACGCTTTGGGTAAGTGTGTCAGCTAATTAACAGAAATTACATTAATTAATCACAAAAGCACAGACAGTAGCCATACCTCAGTACGCAGGAGTACAGGCCGATGTCCTGCAGCTCGGCAGGCCGGAACCAGATGGCGTCTTCCTCTTTGCTCATCCGCACGCCATCGAAGGAGATGGGCTCCTCGAAGTCGCCGTGTCCGGAGCTCCGGTACCACATTAGACTGAGTCCCGCGCTCTGGGCGTGGCTGTAGTTCGCCCGGATGTATCCATAAAACAGCGCACACTTAATCCGCACCGGCTCGCCCACGAGCACTTTGTACTTGAAGTAGTCCACCGACCAATCCGTGCAGCCGTCCACTGGAGCGGAGAAAGCGACAACAAAGAAAAATCAGGCAACTGGAGAGACGACGTGACGACAAGTCAAGATGCAAAAATATAAAATTTTAGGCTGGAGTTTTTGTGGTCCACTGTCAAGGTCACTGAATTGCTAAAATGGGAAACTTGCATATGCCAAATGATTGGTCCTGCAAGGTACTCGTGTTGCCGTGGAAACAGCGCTTACAGCTGACGGCAGTTTGCTAATTGAGCTTGACAGGCTATATGCCATAATTAACATCAGCCAATAGTCCATGCCAATTGTTCTTACGTGATTTATTTGTTTATCTATTTTATAAGAACTCATTAGGAGGATAAGGAAACAGGAATGAGTCATTAAGAAGTACATGACTCATTTTATGTGGCTGAGGTGCTTGAATGCAGAGCCGCTGCTGAAGCAGATTGGAAAGTGACAGATTCACCCCCCCTCCACTCTTCAGCCGCAGATATAGAGTACCCTCATCTCCGCTTGTGACTGAGACCCTGTTATTTTACACAACTGAAGGATTGAGCTCCTCCCTCCAAATTCGAAAAGGAAACATCGCTGAATGAGTTCCATGACCTTGATTTAAATTCTTAGGATTATTCACAATACATTTTGGCCCATTAAATACAAGAAGCTTTGGCCAGATAATTCAGCAGCCCCATTCCCTCAACAGCTATGGAGGCTGTACACAGTTTTGCTCATGGAGATATCTTCAATTCATTGTGCTCAAAGAACTTGAGGGCAAATGTGAAAAACAATGTAGCGTGAAACACTTATTTACAATATCAAAACCCAATAACGACTCCTTCTCTGGGTCTAAAAATCATCTGACACTGTATAGTATGTATTAAGTTATGCAGCGTCCTCGCTGTATCAGAGTACTGCCTTTGAGAAATGGTGATTTCTGTGTATTTAATGCAAACTTCAGCGCTTATCCTGGAGGACCCAAATGGGCATCAGGGATTAAGCACTAATGAAACTGCATTATTGCACAGCACTGAACTTCCCAGGACTCATCGAGTCTTTAATGCTCGGATTCATCCATCTAAACCCCTTCAGCTCCATCGATGAGATAGTAAAGACTATGCCAGCCAGTCAGACAAGACCGTATGACCCGTTCACAAAGAACTGTGTAACCCAATTACAGAAGAACATGCCACTCAAGTGGGTCAAGGCTCTGGAGATAAGGCCAAGCTGAGCTTTATAACCACCGTCTCGGGAGAAAACTGCTCTAACGACCTCACATATGCGCAGGCACATGTACGCACATACAGAATGCAGCTGAGCACAGTGACCGCTCAGATCAGTCGTAATTGTAGTGCACATGAGGAGTGTACGAAGAGGCCAGTGAGTAGCGTGATAATATCTTTCATAATATCATATTCATCTTCAAAAGTGTATATTGCAATACCCTGGAAACAGAATTTGTTGATAAAATTGTTTGAATCTCCCATAAATAAGTTACACAAAATGTACGTGGTCAACAGGTCCAGTCCTAAGTGGATCTTCAGCAAGTAGTTAATGCTCATTAGTTTAGAGAGATTAGCAAATATTCAAGCCAAATATGTCAATTTATACAACTACTATGTATGTGAATCAGCTAATGTCGTGTGTTGAAGCTCAAGATATGCATTATATTCTGCTTCTAGAAAGAAGTGCATTCCTGCTAACATCCACAGGTATGCACACAAAAGGTTTAGGAATTAGTTTAAAATAAAAAAGACATTGATTTATGGTCCACTTATTCAAGGTTTTAACATTCAATCTGTAATAAGAATTCAAATATCAAGAACAAAGGAATGGGATACATATTTCGTAAATTAGTTTTCTCCAACATCAATGTTCTTTTTATTTGAAGAAGATTTTCACTGGTAGAATCCACTGATAAATTCAAATGCCGATTCCAAATAACTAATTGGTGCTGTGATCATAATTTTATATTTTTGTTTAGCTTGCTTGAAGGTGAACACTTGACCATGACAGACTCTAAAATACTCAACAGTTAACCTTTGTTGTCCTTTTTATAATAAGACCATCCTTTACAAACAAACAAATCTTGCATTTTTTTCAGAGTATGAAACAAACTAATGGTGTAATACTGCTGGTGTTACTGGGATTCTCCAGTTGGTGCTTTCATTATATGGAACTGCCATACATAGTGTGAATAGTTTTGGTGGATTAAACATTTACTGTTCTTCTCTAACTTGGCAAAATTCACAAATATAATACTTTAATTTTATGCCTATTAAGAAACATTCTATGAGACAATTTCAGAAAATCTGACAAAATACCTTGTGTTTTTAGAATCGAAACACATATCTAGTGAAATATTATATTTGTCGTGATCCAAGCAAGAAATCAAGTGTAGAGGCAGAGCTCCGTCCAATATTATTTATTGATTTATTGATAGTAATACGGTAACATTGGGACGGGACCCAAAGGAGTGAAGCACTGTACAGTTCAGATGGTTTTGTCAAAGCAAAGCAGACGTTGCCAATATCCCACCAGAGGCTTCCAGGATGACTGCAAGATGGAGTGAACACTTCGCCAGAGCAGGAGGCAGTGCCTCAGGAGGAACACGGTGCCAATCCTGATGACCGTAGAAGGATTATGAGCTTGTTCTTAATAAACTGCACAAAGGGACATATTTGACATATTTTGTTCACAAAAATGCAGACCTGAAGAAAGGCTTGGGATCTTGTTCTCATCAACTAATTAAGGAAGGTAACCTCAGTACATTTTGGTCATTAAAGGTTACATTCACTTTCAAATGACCGAGGGCTTAACTAGAAAATACTCCCTGGTTCTAAGCACATACAGCGAATTACAATCCAGCACCTTGAAACTCCAAACAGACACAAATTGCTGAATGGGAGGCGACACAGGAGGTATTCACACGAGGGCTGTGACAGTGTTGTGATATACAGTGTGGCGCAGCACCACTCAAAAGTTTGGAATCACCATAAATCCAAACTCTGAGGAGACTCTCTGGAAAGGAAATCACTAAATAAGGAGCGGCCAATGCAATGACCTGATGTGAACCCCATAGAGCTGCTCAGGGATCGCCTGAATCGTAACGTTTCTGAAGTGGGCCCATTTTTAAAGACACTACCTGAGGAATTATTGCCATGGAAGTCCACAGACAGTGATACCTTAATAAAATTCATATTCCGAATGCTTATAATTTTCAAAGCAGTGATTCATCTCACAATGGACACTTAGATGTGAATTCACTAAAATAGATAACGCCGTTATTTGTTCTTTAAAAACTTGTTCGGCCCCCAAACACTTCAAATGCCAAATAAAACAGCTTTAATTATATTTTTGTTTTGTTTAAAAACTTGTTCGGCCCTCAAACACTTCAAATGCCAAATAAAACAGCTTTAATTACATTTTTGTTTTTGTTTAACCCACTGATCTATATATAAGAACTGGATAGCTGATGACGTCATAATTTTGAAGTTACCGTGCCGCCATATTGGTATGCCTGACTATAATCTCTCAGAACATAACTCACATTGAACACGTTGCAACCAACGATATATTTAATTGAGAAGATATCTTTTCACAGACACGGAAGAGGCAGTATTTTATGTTTCCTCCTCAGATCAACCTGACTGTACGAAAAATGCCTCTAGGACCGCAGGTTTAACTACAGTAGGCAGCAGTTGTACGGGCCTTTAACATTTACAATGGATAATAGCAACATTTGACAGCGCGACCAATGAGTGCGTCCATAGGAAATCTATACGGATTTTTCTACATCTCGCCTGAGTGGGGCAGCGGTACAATGAAATTATGTCCAAGTCTTTGAGACTGAAGAAGAAAAGACGTCAATCCTGCACGTATTATTATTATTCTGCGTGGGGGGATTTAAAACCTTCATGAAAAAATAAAGTAGCTGTAAGATCGCACTTTGTCAACCACTGTCTTTATTTTAGAAACACTGGGTGTGAGATTCAGTCGCGCATAACGCAAATGTAACTCCCGACGGATGTCTTGTATTGAGTTTTCTCTTGCGCGGTCTACACTCAGTAGCTGCCGTGAAGCTGTAGGTTAATTGTCCTACGATCCGAAAGTGGGTTCGCTGAAGAGACCGCGATGTAAACTAATCAAGTCGCTAAATCAGCGCTCACATGAGGAGTGAAGTGAGTTGTGCGTTATGGAGATGTATGTAAAACTGCCTGCCTTTCATTGTCGAGTGTGAATCACATTATCTGTTTTAGTAACTCTAACGTTACATCATCAGTGATAACCTGGCAAATAAAATTTGTCCGTCTGGTAATTGAGTGTGAGCGGAACATTAGCCTTTTTAGTGCTGGTATAAATTTGCCAAAATGATTAGACCAGTCAACACCTGATTCAGTTGTCTAGTTAGTCTGGTCTTATATTATTCACAGCGATACACAGCAGCTTTACTGGATTCTCTAATTTATGCCGTGGGACATTGATTGATCTGGCTAACTTCAGTTTGGCAATCTAGATAGCTTTAGGCTAACCTGATGGATCACGTTAGCGAACATTAATTTGAATTGTTCCAATAATAACCGTCAGCTGGGCTAACATTGACACATTATCTGCCGTTAAGGTAGATCGCTAGTGGCTAATAATAAGCAATATATTAGTTGAAATTAATTTATGTATATCCGTCTTCACTACAGCCAGTGCATTTTCTCGCCATATCCCCCCAAAAATGTCGCTCCGCATTGCAAGGCGGCACATCAGCGCTTCTCTGCCATAGAATACTATATTACGGTTGCTTACTACCGGGCATAGTAAAATGGCCGCCTGACCACTTCTGCCTGCTTCAACCTCTCAACGTAGTTCTGCATCACGTCAGTAATACAGTTATTCTATATAGATCAGTGGTTTAACCCCTTAACTGTCTCACATTTTCTCACATTTGGCCCGGCCCTAATTAGTGCCCAGTGACATTTAAGGGGATAATATAAATTACTTAAATGAATGTGAATAAAAGTGTTGTATAAATGGAATTTGTCAGCTCACCATTGAAAAAGAGAGTTTGGTCTCAATTGGTTTTATCTGGTTAAATGAAGTATTGATTGATTGATTGATTGATTGAATAGGCCAGCAAGAACAACTTAAATGACTATTGATTCCAAACTTTTCAGTAATAGATATTACTCTACTTTATAGAGATATTTACAATATTCCCATATTGTTGCCAGAACACAGTCCTAAAAAATATAAAGAAAAAACTAAAGTCACGTACTGTGTGTAAAATCACAAAAGCCCCCACTAGACAAAAACATTCTTTGCACATAACAGATTGTTATAAATTATACTGCATTATTAGTCCTCCTGTTTATTAAGGCCCTAAAACAAATCTAACAGTAATAATAGCCTGAAGAGCATCCCTTGGTCCAGTTGTGGAGAGCGCGGAACACTGTGTCCGGAGCGAGCCCACACACACAGCTTTTTAAATGCCGGCTCGAATGATCCATAACGCTGAGGAGAGGAGCTATGCCAGAACACAGAGAGAGTCAGAGGGCCAACAAACCCAGTTCTAAAATTCTTTCAGGTGCAAAAACATGTGCAAATACCAGAACAAAAAAAAAAATGCGTCTGATTAATAAAGTTATTGATTTGAAATCAGTTTGAGCCATCCTGTCTTCTTGATTTTAGCAGGGAGCTGTGGCTGCTTTGATCTGCTGGCTGGAGGCTATAATCCTTGCCGTTGGCTCCCTTCAAAATGAAAGCTTTTACGCCGTCTTTCCATCATTTCACACCAACATCAAAAATGCATCAACATCTACAGCGGCTGGAAGAATTATTGGCACTGTCAGGTAATATGAGCAAAAAATGTTTGAAGACGCTCATTTAATTGCAAATTAAATGGTTAGTATGTCTCTTCAATACAAGCAGATGATATACCCCTGCTGTGGTGCCATTGTTCGGATAGAACACAACATTGTCAATACAACATCATTCTGACCCATGAAGAGACGTGGGCCACGAGTATTGGCAACCCAGAATTTTGTACTTCAGTGCTCTCTCATTGGACAAAGGAGTTGGGTGATTCCGCCAGACTGACCAGAACTGAGGCGTTTGGACAGAAAAGGAAACACGCTGGCAGTGTACAATTAGCAAACGTACTGTTGATGAACTATATTCCACATCCTTATTTGATTGGTTTACGTCCCACATGCGTTCTTTAGCAGCAGCCTGCTATTCATGTTTCTCTTCGCTCATGTTGACGTATTTTCACCCCCTTGAGTTCTCTAGTTGCTGGATTGTTGCACTTGCTCTATGCTACATACCACCGCAGTCAGCGCTCGCTAGTTAAACCTTTTGTCTTTTCAAAATTAAACATGATCTGTAATGGTAGTTATATACGGAAGTTCGCCACCATATTCAGTTAATAGGAATAAGCTCCCAAGCCAAGGATTGGTACCGCGTCCTGTTAATCCCTCCCCGTTCTGTTCCTCCGCCCAGTTTATTAAGAACAAGCTCCAAAGCGGTCTAAGGTCATCGGAACTGGGAGCGCGTTCCTGCTTAGCTTCTACATTCAGCCATGCGAGTTCTGCTCTGGTGAAGTGCGCCCCCTATCTGGCAGCTGTCCCAAACCTGCACCGTCTGAGCCGACCTGTGGCCTCCTGCACTGGGCTCTGGTTCACTGACCCACTCACAGTATGGAGGTAGTGCACTGATCTGCAGTCAGGCTTCTCCTCCTCATTCTGCTGTAATATTCACCCAGTGCTGCACGTCCAGAGAATTAACCCCACGTGTCTGTGTCCCTACAGTCCCCCCCCACTCAACGCCACACCCCAGGCGCACTGATGGGGGCCCCGCCCACGCCGTGTCGGGGATTCCTGACGTCCAGCGCAAAGGACATGGAGGCCAATTTTTGTTGGACTGAGAGGGATAGCACTCAAGGCGAAAGGTTTTCTCGGTTCCCTGAAAAGAACCTTAAACATGTTTGCTGAATTTGTTACAAATATGATTTTTCTTTTGATAGTCTTATTAAAGGTCAATATTTTTCTGCTGACAAAACATTTTATCATTGTATCGTTTCATTCTTATTTACCCAGGGTGGCCATAATTCAGAAAGATGCTTTATTTTTTGTAAAATTATTGTTAATTTATATGGCAGATTTTCACTAATGCATGAACTAAATTAAATATATTTCCTTTATAACGTCTGATCAAATCTAAACATACAGAATTGAGCTCTGATGGATGTAAATTGAAGAAATGTATTCTTCCAGAAGGATGATTAACGGTGGAGTGCCGTGTATCCTTCACTGCGCTTCGGCGATGCGCAACCTGGATCACAAGGCTACTTGAGCACTTCCTATCAAACACAATTCCTCTCTAATCACCAGACATCCATTTCCTTTTTAAAGCCAATGCAGTCAGTATCTCCATCCACATTTAGAGTGATCACTGCATAAAAGCAAATGAAAGTGTATATTAGCACTCATTTATATCAGCCTGAGGAATTTTCTCTCCTCCGCAGAAACGGCAGCCATCAGCACTGAAGTAAATGAGAACTGAAAGCCCTGCCACCTGCAGTACGCTGCGCACGGAGTAGCCATTTCTCTCACGAAGGCAGAACGGTGCCAGATTCCTGATTCACACATTTACGTTAACGATATTCATTAAACCTGCTCAGAGCTGAAACATATTTACAATGATATTACTCCTTAAACCTGCTAAAGCGATGAAGCAGATTTATTGTAGATGTACTCCTGAAATATGCGGGGAAGTGAGCCGTTATTCCATAATGCTACTCAGTAAGCCTGAACAGAAATGAAACATCTACCATCACACAACTGCTCAGAGCTGAGACATACTTTGGACGGATCAGGGATATCTGTGGGGCAATTAGGAGTCGAGTCCTTTGTCATTTGAAATTTACCAATTCTTACACAAACCCAATTATCAAAATGGTTCTGATTCCAAAACTATTTCAAAACTACTCTGAAACAGATCATTTATACACGCAAAATGCAGCCAAAGAAATAGCGTAGTATTACACTATCCACATAACATCAATAAAAAAAAAAGACATCATAACATTTCAGATGCGAGAAGAAAAATGCAGAGAAAATTGTTTAAAAAGGATTAAAAAATTAACAGAATTATGCAAAGGAATATTTCTAATATACTGCATGACTAAAATTGAACATCTCAATTAAGATACAATTTTCTTGGCAGTATTCAGAATTTTTGCTTCTGTTCAGCTCCGTGCAAAGGCTGTGCATTTACAGAGTATGGAGCTTTTGAAACGGCACTGGATTTTCGGAGAGTGTCAAGGATTCGGTGATACTACTGAAAACCAAAAATGAGAAACCTTGAGCTTTGGAAGAGAAGCATTTTTCCAGCAACAAAAAAGAAAAGGCATCATGGGATGAGCAAATCCGTGCCAATCAAAAATGAGAGCACTTTTTACAAACACTGCTTCCAGCCATCTTGTACAGTCTAGCTGATGAAGAGTCAGCGATTTAGCTAATTATTCATTTGGCCATTGAAAGGCTTGTTGAATTAAGGTTGTCATGATGGCATGATAACATAAAGCTGTAAGTAAGGTGGTAAAAAACAAAGTTAATCCCTGTTATAAGACAGCCAGCTACCTTGCTGGTAACAATGGATATTTAAGAAAATACAGTGTAATTTTAGCCAGGTTGCTGGCTAACTAAACTGTTGGCCTTCATCAGGCCGCGACCGCTCCAAGAACCATCAATGCTTGGCAAATGTAATGTCGACAAACAACACAGTCTTACACCTGAAGACATAACACTGTTTTCTTTTCTCAGCAGGAGATTTAGCTGCTGTAAGTGGAATTCACAGCCGCATGCAAGGATGCAGTAGCTTGCAGATTGCAGTGAGCAAATACGCTGCAGTTTTCAGACCTTTAATTAGTTATTGCCATGAACCAGTTGGTGTTCATGGCCGTTCTCCTCAGTAAGTGATGTTAATCTACCGCTCCAGTCATATGCATTTCCTCTCTGAGTGCAACGTCTGGAGGGCCTCAGTTTAGACATAATTTCAGCCACAGTATGGCAGGACAGACACTGATTGGTGTGCATATAGTAGGCAATAGTAAGCACATGCACAGTAACTTATCAAAATCATTCAGTTCTAATAAAGCCAACTGGTTTAATAAGATTCCAAATCCGAATCCAAGTTATTTGAGTAGACAGGGTGGGCATAGCAATTCTGCAGAAGAGGATGTAGCTGAAGTTTAGGGAAGGAGGATTGAGATGGAGGTGAAAAATATTGAGCCTCCGTCACTCGGCTCTCCCCTGCCATCAGGCAAACAGAAAAAATCGAGTGGTTCACAAACAGAAATAATCGAGCAGTACACTGACAGAAATAACTGAGTGGTACACTAACAGAAATAATCAAGTGGTACACTAACAGAAATAATTGAGTGGTACATTAACAGGAATAACTGAGTGGTACACAAACAGGAATAACCGAGAGGTACACAAACAGGAATAATCGAGTGGTACACTATCAGGAATAATCGAGTGGTGCACTAACAGGAATAATCGAGTGGTACACTAACAGGAATAACTGAGTGGTACACTAACAGGAATAATCGAGTGGTACACTAATAGGAATAACTGAGCGGTACACTAACCGGAATAACTGAGTGGTACACTAACAGGAATAATCGAGTGGTACACAAACAGGAATAACTGAGTGGTACACTAACAGGAATAATTGAGTGGTACACTAACAGGAATAACTGAGTGGTACACTAACAGGAATAATCGAGTGGTACAGTAACAGGAATAACTGAGTGGTACACTAACAGGAATAACTGAGTGGTACACAAACAGGTATAACCGAGACGTACACAAACAGGAATAATCGAGTGGTACACTATCAGGAATAATCGAGTGGTACACTAACAGGAATAACTGAGTGGTACACTAACAGGAATAATCGAGTGGTACACTAACAGGAATAACTGAGTGGTACACTAACAGGAATAACTGAGTGGTACACAAACAGGTATAACCGAGAGGTACACTAACAGGAATAATCGAGTGGTACTCTATCAGGAATAATCGAGTGGTACACTAACAGGAATAATCGAGTGGTACACTAACAGGAATAATCGAGTGGTACACTAACAGGAATAACTGAGTGGTACACTAACAGGAATAACTGAGTGGTACACTAACAGGAATAATCGAGTGGTACACTAACAGGAATAATCGAGTGGTACACTAACAGGAATAATCGAGTGGTACACTAACAGGAATAATCGAGTGGTACACTAACAGGAATAACTGAGTGGTACACTAACAGGAATAATCGAGTGGTACACTAACAGGAATAATCGAGTGGTACATTAACAGGAATAACTGAGTGGTACACTAACCGGAATAACTGAGTGGTACACTAACAGGAATAATCGAGTGGTACACTAACAGGAATAACTGAGTGGTACACTAACAGGAATAATCGAGTGGTACACTAACAGGAATAACTGAGTGGTACACAAACAGGTATAACCTAGAGGTACACTAACAGGAATAATCGAGTGGTACACTAACAGGAATAATCGAGTGGTACACTAACAGGAATAATCGAGTGGTACACTAACAGGAATAACTGAGTGGTACACTAACAGGAATAACTGAGTGGTACACTAACAGGAATAACTGAGTGGTACACTAACAGGAATAATCGAGTGGTACACTAACAGGAATAACTGAGTGGTACACTACAGGAATAACTGAGTGGTACACTAACAGGAATAATCGAGTGGTACACTAACAGGAATAACTGAGTGGTACACTAACAGGAATAATCGAGTGGTACACTAACAGGAATAATCGAGTGGTACATTAACCGGAATAATCGAGTGGTACACTAACAGGAATAATTGAGTGGTACACTAACAGGAATAATCGAGCGGTACCTTAATACTGTTTTCCATTAGTGCTCAGCAAAGTGAACTACCAACAGCAGTGAGGTTTATGGGCAGAGACTGTACGGGTTTCCTAAAATCAGAGACTAACTGGGGAGGGGAGGCTGGGGCAGGAGAGGAGACTCCGACAGCTGCATGGAGCATTTCCCTCTAATCCCTAAATGAGACAGCCTGTCAGCAGCTGATCAATTGCTCTCTGATCAGTGGTCTCCTGGCTGATCCTCAAGTTGCCCTGCAGGGGCTGAGCAAAAGCAAATAAGGGGCAAAGAGTAGGGGGGGCTTAATTAAGATGAAGTGCTGTGGGTTCAAGAACAGCCCCTGAGCAAAGCGCTGGTTAATTCATGCAGCGGGTTTGGCAAACAGCCATATAGCTACAGAGGCCTAAGAGGCAACAATGTCACAGGTCCCGGACAGTGTTAGTCAGGGGTACATTTTTGGTAATTTAATAAAGCCAAGCCTTTTTAAAGCTTGAATCATATTAGAGTTGGCAATGAGAGTTAGCAAGTGAGCACCGTGTGCACACATCTTTCTGGCGAGCTGTTAAGCCAGTAAGCGCTCCAAAAACAGTGTGGCATATTGCTGAGCACACAGCTACACAAACCTCAGTAATCACACCCCAAACATGGATGCTAAAATCTACTCCATTCCCATGCTGGTCTGACGTACCCCATACTTCAGTTTCAAAACATCCAACATGAATTGCAATCTGTTATAAAATCCTTCCAGTGCAGGTATGCCCATCATTGAACAAGACCAAGGTCACCGGCTGTTAATGAAGTGTGACGTTTTTTGTTCCACCAGGGTTCCATTTCCATATCTCTCACTTTCGCAGCTGAATTTCACTGCATAGCAAAAATTTGCAATGAAAATCCACAAAAGCCCATTTTCATCTCTGTGGCAATGGTATTAGAGAAGTTAACTCTGCTAATCAAGCCATTGATTAATTATGCAGTGCTCAGTGTATAGTGATAACTTCATTGCTGTGAAGATATCTGTGACTACAGCTAGTACGTAATGGGAAAACGCTGTACAATTATCATCCCTGGAAGAGTGTTTTTCAAAAAAAAGTCACTGCTATATCAGCAACATGAGATCTGCATTTGTTAAATCCAGAAGAGAAAAGCACAGGTTCAGAAACTGCAGATCCTGTTGACCAGTTCTGCTTCAGGCTAATTAAAATCTTTCAGGCAAGAGATCGAACCACTTGGTGAAATCAGCTCGCGCTGAGTTCATGATTGGACAAAAAAATGTGGCAGGACTTCAGCTTTCTAAAACCAGGAATTTTTACCTTGGGTTAAAGTAAAGTATTGCAGAAAATATTAGACACTTAGCTGTAAAATTATCCGTTCACTTTCTTCAAGCTCGGGGGAAAAAATGCTCAAGACCTGTACAGAACAGAACAGTTGTCACGTTCCGCCATAAACAGTTGCGCGGCAGTGCACTGTTATGACTCGTCCACTAAGTCCGTACCATTGCATGACCTGCGCTGGACTGGTTCATAAAATTTCTCCACCATCCTGATAGCACACACTTCACAGAGAAACAAAAATTAATGCTGAGAGTATGTGGGGAGAAATAAACCCCTTTTATTTCCTTGCAAAGTGACAGAATAACTTTTTTTTTTAAATCAGGATTGATTATAAAAATGTAAAAATGAGACATTAAAGTGTGTGTGTAATACTGTCACATTTCTGCGCAGTATCGTGGCCAGGACTGAGAATTGAGCGGCACAGATGATGTTGATTTAAGTACAGGTGTGGTCGGCTGATGTACAAGAAATTTATGCTGAGGTTCCAGAGCGGTTTTGCAAAGCATTAGTCTACTAATGAGTAAATAATTTTTCTGACCTAGCATATTATATAGTTGCCATTAAATTAAGAAAGAGGCTGTCTTTAATTGTCAATGGATTATTCCTGTAATTGGAAGACGTGTTAATAAAGGAAAATGATTGAGAACAAGTCAGGACTCAGGGTTGCTGTAAAGGGATGTTTTGTTCCGACCCAGTTTTCACTCCTGGTTACGCCACTGTTTGTGCCTCATGAAAAATAGACCTGGTGGCAGATATTCACTTGAGTCATTGCAGGCAGAAACTGAAATGTCCCATCAGGCAATTGGTAATTGGTGGATAATGATCGACTGCTGGTAACAACAATGGCCACAGTTCTGGCTCATGTGTGTCAGAGCTCTTCCTTGTAATTACTCATATTAACTGTATTGAAAATCGTTTTCAAACATTGTGTGAGGAGTTATTGAAGAATGGCATTATTCAGCACTGTTTGCACCAATACATAGGGGTTTGACTGAGAGAGAGAGAGAGAGAGAGAGAGGGGAAGAGAGGGAGAGGGAGGGAGAGGTGAAGAGAGAGTGTGAGAGAAGCTGACAATTTCTCCTTCCTCATTTCATCCTGATGCAAGGATAACCCCACCCCTTTTCTTCATTTCATCCTCATAATGAGATAACCCCGCCTCCTTTATCTCAACATTTCGTAAGGACACACCCACCTCCTCTCTTCATTTCACTCTCCTGAAAAAAAGTCCCGCCTCCTTGATTTCATCATCCCTAAAGGGTGACCCCGCCTCCTTTCTTTATTACACCCCTGGGCAAAGATAACCCCATCGCCTTTATTACACCCCTGGGCAAAGATAACCCCATCGCCTTTATTACACCCCTGGGCAAAGATAACCCCATCGCCTTTATTACACCCCTGGGCAAAGATAACCCCATCGCCTTTATTACACCCCTGGGCAAAGATGACCCAAAAGACACTTTTTTCTCTTTGGTTCCAGTGAAGTTGTCTGAACGTTTCCATGCAGATTAAACTGCTCACGATTCCACAATCATCCATGACATTTCTGATAATCATCACAACCATTTACTCAGTCTCTGCCATCCTCCATTAAGACATTCATATGCTTTGAAATTGAACTTATGTAGAATAATAGCATACCTTTAGAGGACATTAACATTATTCAAAGCCACACTGCCGCATTGATGCATAGTTATGTTGGACATGTAAACCACACAGGCAAGACATGGTGAGTGAAAATACACCAATTTAACTAGAAAAGCACTCAGAGAGCACAGACCTCCGCCAGGGGGCAGCAAAACTCAAAAGTGCGGCGATTGGAACTCCGGCCCATTGGAAAGACTTGAAATTTTGAACTTTGGCGTATATCTCAGCAGTACTTTGGCCTAGATATGCCAAAATTTAATCACCTGTTCCTTGACTTAATACCCACCTTCTCTGAAAATTTCATCAAAATCTGTCTGTAACCTTTTGAGTTATTTTGGAAACCAACAGACAAACAAACAAACAAACCCGGGCAAAAACATAACCTCCTTGGCGGAGGTAATAAAAAAGGAAAATTACAGAGAGACTGAATTTCCAAACATAGGCAATACAAAGAAAATATTAAAGTGAACAAATGATTTAACCTTCAGCAAGATGGTGGCTCTCATTTGTACCTCATTAGGCGAAACGGCCGCGGCCTGCATGTACCTTCCCTCCTGCGGCAGCTGCCTTCTTTGTGGCATATTCTGATTCCACATCAAATTTACTCGCAAATAAAAATTGACAGGGACAAATAAATGAGCTCACCTGCTCCTTTGGGCCTGTCAAATCATTCCGATCCCCCCACCCCCACCGCAGACGGACACGTGCACAAACAATCAAATCCAATCAGACGCCTGATGACAGCACAGCGTGCCGCGCTACAGCCTGATGGGAACACATCTTATTTATATTGTTTTCCACTCCAATGAGAGGTGAAGATTATTCACAAAAATGGATATTAAGTGATCCTTGCCCCACACACAAAAAAACACCTTTAAAATGATTTTCAAGATCAATCTTGATTATTTAAAAAAAATGCCTCATATGCAAATTGCAGACTGCATACAGTCAGCAAACCCTCACAAGCCGCTGCCAAAACAACAAACGTCAACACTACTTTCAGGCCAGAAATTATATCAATAGAATAATATGATAAGGCATCCTATTTCATCACCAGGTTGGGGGAAATTGTTACAAATTCACTCTTCTACTTAAACATAAATAAACTGTTCTCAGAGAGAGAAGGAGGCTATAATCTAAGAGGGGAACTGAACTTAAAAATAAATCGTGTCAGAACTACCTTGAAAAGCATGTCTCAGTCTCTGGGGTCAAATTATGGAACAGTTTAACAGATGAATTAAGGAAATGTAACACATTGGCAAGTTTATAAAAACATATAAAATACAAATTTTAAATAAATATAAGGATGAGGAACAGCAGTTTGACCCAGGACGGTAATGGCAGGGTTTAGAAAAATGTGGATACATTGTCTTGTTATGTCTTCTTCTGTGTGTGCGCAGGGGGTTCTAGAAGTATAGAAATTCAGTACTATATACAGGTGCAATATTCTGTGTATATTTGTATATAATTAGCTTATTGAATATTATAGTCAATAAATTGTAAGTACCATTGGTTTTTGAATAGACGGTGAATGTTGTAAAAATAATAATAGAGAATTTAATAACTTGACTGTAGAATGCGGTAATACAAGGGGTAGGATTAAATAAGTTCTTACTTCTTCCTACTCTTTTTCGAGCATGCAATCTTGCTGCTCATGCAAGACAGTTATCAACAGTTTGCTTTTTGTTTTTGTTTTGGTATTGGCATGGTGGCCATTTGTTTTGGTGATTATCTCTGTTTTATCTTTTAACGTGTTCGAAATAAAGAATTTCTATGTTTATAAATGCAACTGAACACTTGAGACGAGCAAATAAAAAATCTTCAGCTCACACTAATGCACTCATCTCTGTTACTCAATCTTGTGTTTAAAATTAAAGCAGGGTGCGTATTGAGCTTTGGCTGGAAGTCATGGAACAGTATTTAGAATGGATATGGAACTAAAAGCTGAACTAATGCACTGAAGGGGGAAGCGGGTTATTGATTTTTCATTCGCGATCAAGGATGCTGAAAATGGCAGCTATTTAAATGAGTACTTAATACAACGGAAATAAAGACTCTTCCACCAACCTGCACAACGATCGTTTCAGCTGGGCTACTTTAAACAGGCGTCCCTGAGTTACTCTCTGTGATAAATCTAACATTTCAAAGGAAGTATTTTGATACTTCCAAGCAAATTTGGTTTACGTTTGGCTTTAATTGTTGCACTGGACAAAAAGAGAAATGTCATCCATTCTTGGTCAATCATACTACAAAAATTCTGCTTGGCAGAAATATGAATATGCTGCAGTGAATTTAACCGGGTATCTTTTTAAACAGACACCAACTTTACTGTTACCCAGAAAGAGAAAAATAAGGTAGATTATATTTCCAGTTGCTAGGGGACAACATGCAATTGGAATATCAGGAGAGGAGAATGTGTGTGTTTGTGCAAGTGAGTCTGTGCACGGGTGTGTGCGCGCATGTGTGCGTGGGAGAGCATGTGTGCGAGGCGAACACGTTACAGGAGCTCTTTGCAGGGAAAAATGAAGGCTCGCTGCCACAGTTTGCTGTTGTGCGCGCCTCTGAGTTGAGCTGCAGCCAGACAGGATTTGAGCGGTGAAAAGGGCTTGAGTCAGCTTTTACGCGCTGGGGCAGACCCCTGAGGCTGGGCTGAGCCAGTCACTCGCTCATGTGGACAGTCCCTTTATCCGAACTCCCACAGGAGGCCCCATGTTTACAGGGGGAGAACACCGCCTCTCTCCCCGGGTGAGTGCAGCCCAAGCACGGGTGGGATTTAAACCCATGCCCCTCTGCTGGTGGACTCAGAGCCAATCATGTTCTGGTTCTGGTATTGTACTCATGTTTGTGTTCATGTTCTATGTTCATGATTTTGTCTTTTATTTATTCTTTTTTGTTATTGTAATTCTCAGGTTTTAGTTCAGTCCATTTTCAGTTCCATTGCACTTGTCTCCCCTGTCTCATATTCTAGTTGGTTCAGTCCGTCTCCCCGGTCTGTGTGCTCACCTGCTTCAGTTGATTTCAATGGTTTCTGGTGTTTACTATTATTCCTTCAATCCTTGTTTACTTCCTTCGCCTTACTGTTCTGATTACTAACAAGACTAACATTTGCATTTTGTATTATAGTCCACTAACCCAACTAATCCATGTATATAGATTACTAACTCACTAATGAGCACTCTAGTTTTATCTGTAAACACCGCTAGTTGCACCGCTACTAATTAATACTAATTCCCTCTCAGCAATCGCCCTGTTCTAGTCTCCGCCTCTTGCTCAGCTGTACCTGTTCCCCTCTGCGTTTCTGCGAGAATCTCTCACACGTGCCTAATTACTTTCCGGCACTCATTATCTGTGCACTTAGAACTCCTTGATCGGAGCTGTTTAAATGTCATAGGCTGTCTGTGTGATTCCCGTCTGTGTCTTGGCTATCGCCAATTTTCGTGGTCAGGGTTTCCCCTCATGTGTTCCTCCCTTTGTAATTAGTCTGATCCAGCTCAGCTGTTCACATGCGTAGCATGTGACTTCCATCCTGTCTATTTAAAAGTCCTCAAATATTTCTTTGTGCAGAGCCTTTCGTATGCCATCGAGTATTGTTTTTCTTCTACTGGTTTGTCCGATTTCGATTCTTGCCACAGTGCTTTTTGAATTGTTTTTGTCTTTCTGGATTTTGACCTATTTTTGTATGACCCCAATTTCGGTGTTTGGATGGCTTGTGTATGACCCACTGCTTTGTTTATCGACTACGACTTTTTGCCTACCGTTTATGTACCTCTGCTCATCTGTTTTACTGGTTCTGACCCCAGCCTGTCAAGTTGACTCTGTTTGGATTTAGTTTTGTGGCTTGGCAATTCTTGTTTTTTGGTACTGACTCAGAACTCAAAGGCGTACGTTTTTTGCATTTCCCTCTCTTGCGTGTGGTTCTGAACGCACCGTCACAAATTTTTGTATCACCATTTGTCACCCCGGTGTGGTCCTCTTTTGCCAGGGTATACCTGAACCGCTAGCCCAGTAAGTGATAATGCACCAATGAAAAGCCTCCCGGTTGGACAGTGTGATTAGGCTGTACTGCAAAGAAAATACGTCCTGAGTTTTGTTTTGTGCAAACAGCACAGGACATAAACCACCAAAGGGCATCATAATGTTCTGATGCGATTACCTGAGGCTTGGGAGATAAACAGATCAGTGTTCATGATTATTCATGCCCATTTTCTTTCTTGGTCATTGCCTTCTCTCCAGGCATTTCCATACGTCTTGTGGGTTAATATTAAAATCATATACATGCCCGTATCAACACATTTAGTTCGCTGTGATATGCGACAGAGGAACAGATGACTTTCCTTTGCTCCCAGGCAGCTCTGCACAAACGTTTCTCACAATAGACAGAGCTGTGCCCCAGGATACCTGTCGTAATACCAGCCCTCTTCATATTGTGATTTAACAATGCAATATATACGTCCCTTCAAGCCAGAATAATGTCTTATCGAGTTAAAAGCAGTCTCGTTCGCTAATTCACTAACTTTCTGGCACACCCACACACTCACTCCGCACTGACACCAGCCGTTCACACACTCAGTACTAAACCCCCAGATGTTCATGCACTCCATTTTCTACCCAAACAATGGACACCAGGACTTGACTCGTTCAGGAGCACCGTGTGTTTTGACAAAAGACAAACAGGCAGGAAGCTCAGCCCAAACATTTCGGAAAGACATGCAAGAGGCTACGGTGGGCTCCAAAATTACTGGCACTCCTGACTGCCAATGCACAAACAATACTTTATTTTCTATCTTCAAATTAAACAAGGGGTACAATACTATAAGGCGATAGTTAAAAGGCAATCAATTGTGATCGGGCTGCATAGTCCAACAAAAGCAGAAAATTAATGCATTTAATCTCGACATTTTTCGCTCTCAGAGAAAAATAGATTTCAATATCCCTGCCGCTCTCGCCAGTGAAAAAAATCACTTATCTACTGCATCTCTTCAAAGCACAGCGTGTCCACCATCAAACTAAGACTTATTGTGCGTATGCGTTTTAACTCACGAAGACACCATGAGTGCTTCCATTTAATTCCAGGGAAATTCACCCAGCCATTTTATAGACAAAACCTGTGGGTAACAGAAAGGATATGATTTGTAAAAAAATACCAAAGGGGGGTATTTTCTCCCATAAAATCTAATGTAGCCAAATGACAATCGTACCACACGCGCGATTCCCATACTGTGGGCTAAAACTATGGTAAATAAGCAGTAATGTTATGAATATAATCGATTCAACAATAAATGGCCACAGGAGGCACGACAGTCAGACATTTCTCTACAGGACTAATGTAAAGCTACTCAGGTGATGAAACATCTATTCCAAAAAACCTGCATTATTAAGCATAGACACCATATGGTATTATAACAGGAGAGCATTTGCACAGCAGTTTGCTTTGTGAAGCAAAATTTTATGAAGTGTTTTGTAATCCTCATTTCATCAGAGATCGCAGGGTGGGCAGGGAATTCACCTTTTAAACAATTCATTTCCCTCAACCCGTTCTTAAGTACTTCACTTTATGAAAAACCAAACAATGTATTTACTGAATAATAAATGCTAATGCATAGTGAACAATGATTAAGAAATGATAATGGCAATGAAATATCTCATTAACACACTGTCGTTTGAAAAAAGAGAAACTTTTTCTGAATCCAATCTACTTTCGCAAAATTTAATTCATCAGAGATAATGAAAGATTAACAAAACATTATGAAATATGTCTTCTAAAATGACACTTTAAGCTTTAAAAAGAATAAAGCATACTTTGTTGCGCATATTGAATCAGCGGTGAAGGAATGAATGAATAGTTTCCACAAATTTGAACAAATTTAGACAATTCTGCACCATTTCATGAGCATTTAAAGTCTGGAATAGAAAATACCACCCGCGTGGTCGGCCAGTCATTCTAGCCTAAGTAAAGATGAGTGATTTTCTGAGTGCAAATGAGCAACCTGGGGGGGGGGGGGGTTGCAGGGTCTGGGAGGACCACACACACCCACACAAACACGCCGGGCCCCACCCAAAACCCCACTGATCTCCGCTCGTAACACCTGTGAGCTGTGACACGGAAGACCATCACTGCCGACTATCGGTTTTTCAGATTTTTTTTTTTTTTGCTTGATTTTCTTTTGTTGCCTTGTTGATATTTAGAGCACGTTGGCGGAACAGCGGCAGTCTGTCAGCTCTCCGATTGACGGCGAGAAAGATTTTGGCATGAATGGATGGATTAATTAAGCATGGATTCTCTTTTTTATTTTGAAAAAAAAAAAAGTCCCCGGTCTCCATCTCGGCGATAGGGGCATCATTAGCGCTGCGCTAATTGAGCAGAGTTTTGTTATGCGTTCATCTCCTTTTGTGTTCGCTTGAGATGCTGTTGGGGAAAAAGTTTGTTTTGACGACACAGTTTGTCTCTTTTATACCTGCCCCGTCGCTCCTGTTGATCTGGGATGTTTTTGTCAGAATGTGATGGCCGATCAGCAGCTCTTTCAGCAGAGTGGGCTGTGGGGGGAAATAACGCATCTCTTACAGACAAAACATCTTGCGTCCATTTTGCCACTTGCGTCAGATTGCATTTTATGAGAGAAACGATTGCTCGACATGCATCCACTAAGACTGAAATTGAAATCTGTCTGTCTGTCCATCTGTCTCTCCGACTCTCGTATGGGCTTCATCAACTCTGAACTAATTAAATGGCATTTGATAGTGATGACTTGTCTATCTCTTGCCCCAGATTAGCGCTGACGGCCCCAGACACTCTCCAACGCCCAGCTGCCTGCCTCCAAATTGAACTTATTACTGAAAGTGGAGGACGCTTCATTTTTATTAACACTCGCGGAAGGCTGTGCGGCTTTATTTACATACGCATATTCACACCAATGCATACGGAGACGCACACAAACACGCGCGCCCGCACCACTAATATACACATTCACTCTTGCGAACGCTCACTATATAGCTGTGGAGGTGATATACACGGGGAAAAAGTCATTCACAATTTGAGTCCTTTGACAAATTGATTGCTTATTTTGTGTGTAACTCCTCCTGCTGGTTGGTGGATGCATTATGCAGTGTGTCTGCAGAACAGCTGCCATCTGACAGCTGTCACACTGATGACAGTAAAAACTCCACTATGAATGGATTCATTAAGGCGACACAGGTGTATGGAACCACAAACAGACAGTTTTCCCAAAGTTTCAGGAACATTTCTCTATATCACCTGAAAAAAAATCAACAGCTCAGGTCTCAGTTAAGGGACAGTTACCTTCTCTAAGGCTGGAGGGTTGTCCGCTGTGACTACATCCTGGTTGTGGCAAATTGTTAAAAAATAAATGAATTTAAAAAAAATTCATACCCACCTTACCAGTGGAATGCAGTGAGACAATGCCATACCTTGGCGTGAAACTAAATTTCATCTAAAAGCAGCAAGGACCAGAAAATGTAAACGGTTTAATTCGCCAAAACGTGCGGCTGTATTCGCAAAGAATGATAAGCCTAAAAGTAGCTCCTAACTGGCAGATTTCTGAGAAACTCATTAAAAAATAGGTGTGTCACTCTAAATGTTGGGAATCCTAAATTTTTTCTCATTAAAAGTAATTCACACAGACTTTTAAAGTGAAAAGTAATGAATCTGAGAGTTGCAAAGAGACTCCAAAGTTGCTGAGAGAAATTAAAAAAACTCCTAATGGCTGCTGCCAAGGACCAGTTTTGAGGTGGAATGAATAACAGTACGATGCTGAGTGCTGGATGCTGTATCGCCTCAGTCATATGGGCAGCCCATAACAATAGCGGTGATGACAAATTTCCACATGCTAATAAATGTAGAGGCTAATGATTGTTTGTGCTTGAGTTTATTTTGTAACTGTTAATTACAGAATTGATAAAATATTAAGGTATAATCACTTGCTTAAGAAGTTCAGTGGCAATTAGCCACGCAGGGTCGATGCTCCAGCCCCATCATGCTGGTGCCACAACACCTCAGCCAGAGTCCGTCGCACAGGCAATTGGTAAAAGAGGGTTTGTTACGTAGCAGAAAAATTAATTTGTAAAAAAAAATGAACAATACAAGACAGGTACTTACATACAGTATATGATTACATTTACATGCAATATTTATCTCTAAACAATTTACACAATGTAAAATACAATAGGGACTGGATGAAAAGTTTGACACCAATGCGTGAACAATATTTGGCTCCAATATTGTTGAATCTCTGCCCTCATTGCTGGATTGTATGAGCAGAGAGAGGGAGGCATTAATGCAGACACATACAGTACATCCATCTTTCTGCCCGCAGTGATGCCTGATCCACATGTCCCTTTTTAATTCTTTTGCTCTCACCGAAGAGGTGTGTAATCCTCTGCCCTGTTCGCTTTCCATCATCATGTGTGATGCCCCATCAGAATCAGCCACGGTTTCCACACATAAGCTCCTATATTATGGATTGATGGAGGCTACAGCTTGGCCTTCTTGATGATTATTTCTAATTAGCATAAGTGCATAAAATATGACTTTTAATCGTTTTACATGTCAACAATCGTGTGTTTTTTTTTTAGAGGATGTCAAAAAAAAAAAAACTATTTCTTTCAAAGGGAAACATGCTCATGCAACCTGCAATTGCGGACATTTTTTTGCGATGAATACATGAGTTTGACGGGCGGCTGTCGGCATCGGACTCAGATGCACACAGAAACAGGACGCAATCCTTTGTCACAAGGTCATCCGCACCCCGTAAACTTTACAGCAGAGTTCTCTTACGTCCTAAGCAAGAGATAATCTTAGCAGCTTTGAGAATTCCTTTCAAGATGCATCTCCTGAGTTCTGCAGTAAGGCACCAGTAAGGAGAAACTCCCATCTCCAGGATAATATTCTCAGTGATTACGATTTTCACCATGCAACTCTTCTCCCAGGAAGTGACACAGCAGGCTGGCGCCTGGGTTCAAAGTGAAGCGTACTAAATGCTGAACTAAAAGCCAGAGCTGATTAAATACATGAGATTTAATGAGGGTAAATATCACCCAAGCCTCCTCAGATACTCTTTATTATGCTTGCTCCCATTACATTTTTCCTGTTATGCAAAACAAAAGTCAATCTAAAAATTAACTTTACTATAATTACATTTTAGTTTGATGTATTCTAATGTCAGTTTCATGCTGTATTGCCATCTTTTTTAATAATGCATAGTGCACTGTAGCCAACTCTCATTTTTATGCCTGCTCCTCTAAGCCGGTTCTCAGTGGAGCTTTTCTCCTGTGCAGTCATAGTATGCAATAAAAAAAAAAATCAATCATTCTTTAAAAAAAAGGATTAGGCACATAACTGTGACATTAAAGAAAATGCCAATGAGAGAATTGACTGAACAGACTCCGCTCACGGAATGGCCACGGGTCTCCGACGTCCGCTATGACACTTATACGGTTGGGCAGTTTCTGAAGGTAAATTTCTCTATAAGCTACAGCGCTGCAGTAATGACCTGCAATAATGCACTGTAATAATGCACTTTAAAAATGTACTGTCATAATGGTCTGTAGCATTGAGCTGTAATGGTGTATACTAATTTCCAGCAACCATGTACTGTACGGTGCTACACCGCGGTATGTACTGAACGCTCTGTAGCAGTGTTTGCACTGGAGCATGAACATCACCATAATAGCATTGGGAGAATTCTCCTCCACTGATATTCATTAACACCCTCAGAACCTCTTCTGTCTACATTATCATCTGATCAATCCTGAACCTAAAGCAAATTCATGGAATCATGACAGAGAATTCTATGGTTCCTCAATAAAGAAGTTTCCCAAGACTGCAGAAAATTGAATCATGCAGAATACTTGTCCTATAACTAATGCTGCCAACTCCAGAATATATCAAATAAATTGATAAATTTTTTGCGGTTTCAAAGCACTCTGTGGTGGAATGCACAGGGCAGGGTTTGGGGTGGGTTAAGAGCCATAATTTGGGAATTATGGTCAGACACCAAAATCGAGCTGCAGTCTTCAGATGCAAATTGAACTACAGTCCAGAAGAATTAGCATATAGAATATTAGCATTAGCATATTGCTCATGAATATAATCAGAAAGCCAGCTAACGGAGCACAAAAGGAGATACTGAAATAATGCCGGGCTGGAGGGTGGGGGATGCAGGACTTACGTAACAAACTTTGCCTCCTGTCTGATATTACGAGTTGACATCACAGGTCAGAATGATATTATCACGGGTCAAGAATGAAAACATCAGGGGTCAGGAATGACAAAATCACGGATTAGGAATGACATTATCACGGGTCAGGAATGACAATATTACGGGTCAGGAATGACAACATTACGGGTCAGGAATGACAACATTACGGGTCAGGAATGACATCATCACAGGTGAGGAATGACGACATCATGGGTGAGGAATGACAACATCACAGGTTAGGAATGACAAAATCACGGGTCAGGAATGACATCATCATGGGTCAGGAATGTTATCATCAGGGGTCAGGAATGACATTATCACAGGTGAGGAACGACAACATCACGGGTCAGGAATAACGACATCACGGGTGAGGAACGACAACATCACGGGTCAGGAATGACGACATCATGGGTGAGGAACGACAACATCACGGGTCAGGAATGACATCATCACGGGTCAGGAATGATATCATCACGGGTCAGGAATGAAAACATCAGGGGTCAGAAATGACAACATCACGGGTCAGGAATGACATTATCACGGGTGAGGAACGACAACATCACGGGTCAGGAATGACGACATCACGGGTCAGAAATGATGACATCATGGGGTAGGAATGACATCATCACGGGTCAGGAATGACATCTTTATGTTTTTCTCTCTGATCTGAATCACTCATTGGCTTTCAGCCTGTCACGCATAGTTCTGCTTCAAAATTCCCATGTTCCTCACAACCTGTAGTCATATCTGCTGCATACTACATTCATGCTCACATCTGCAACAGCCTCAATTTCTACACTCACACCTGCTCCAGCCTCATTAACCCTTTTACAATATCCCATAATTCTTAGCGTGGACGTTCAATTTCCGGTTTATACTCGCCAAGATAAGCGATCCAGACGAAACACTACACTGGATATTTGTGCACAGCCCCTGGCTGTGTGAATTCCTCAGATCAGGATTAAGTCAGAAGAGGGGAGAGATTTTATTATCCATATCCATTAAAATTTGGCTTTTTGACGATTTTCAAAAAAACATTTTAACAATCACCAATAAAAGCATTAAAATCCTCATATCCACTGAAGGACAAAAAGCATCTCAAACTCTGGCTGTCTGCGACCCCAAGACATCAGTGGACACCATCCAAGTCTCGGAAAAGCTGCTCTGATCATCACATAGGGGGCAAGATAAGCTTTTATTTATTGGTCAATGAGTGATTTTCTCATCTTAAATTATCCAAGTAATGAATTTCTTTCCAAACAACAAAATCTTCCTTGTTTTATTGTCCTAGTCAACTAGGTGGTGACCGAGTTAGCTAGCCAGCCAGTTTTGGTGAAAAGTTCTCTGTGCCCACTCAGTCTGCAACTGAGTTAACCAGCTAGCTAGCTAACAAGCTTGGCCACAGTAAGATTTCCAGAGCTGGCTTTGCGCCCATCCAGCATGTGGGATTATCATTCAAATTAAGTGAGTTAACATTGCTGAGTGGCAAGAAAACATAACAGGCCATCTCAGATCTAACTTGAGGCAGTTCATTTACTTGGAGCCTATAAGTTGCACTATTTTAATAAGTATGGCTGAAAATGGCAAATTCCACCAGATTAGTTCCTTGTAGTTGGCTAGCTAGCTATTTTAAAGGAAGAAGCCCCGAGAAGCAGTGGGTTACAGTAATTTTATAACGGCGGAGGAGCGTTATAAGGCACGCGTAGCCGTTATAAAATCACTGTAACCTACTGCTTCAAGGGGCTTACTGGTTTTATAAAACGATTACCCGACATATAGCCCATTTAATAAACACACAAGAAAAATTATCAACAATTCATTGGTAATAATGCAACAATAAAATTGAGAACTACTTGTTCATCCAACAAGCAAGATAGAGTGGACAGAATGGTTGGCAAGCAACACAGAGGCTAAGATTGCTTTTTCATCTAGCACCATTATGTCACATCAGGCTATTTGGGCTCACTAATGTAGATGTACTATGAAAGCAGGCTATTTGGAATGTCTTCTTTGGTCTCCCGAAGACCCTGTTAAATAATTTTACGTTTGTTCGGTTTTCGAGTTTCCTTGTTCTCAACTCGCGCCGATCGGCCATATCATTACAACCAGCAGCGAGAGTAGGGAATTGACTTTTGTCCTCCACACTTGCCAGTGTCCAGGAAAATATGTTGAATTGTGCATTATGTTTGCTAGCTTGTCAACTGGCTAGCGTTCACGACAATGGATGTGGTCACCCTACACATAGCCCATAAAATAAACCCACAACAAAAAAAATCAACAATTTATCGCTAATAGCAAGCTAGTTAACAACGTAGCTAGCAAACTAAAATGATATCAACCTCTGTAATGCAATAGCTAGCTAGGTATTATAGGGATATTTTGTGCTGCCATCTGCCTCAGAATGCAGTGGGTTACAGTCATTTTATACCGGCAAGGAACGCGGCTCAGCCAATCACATTTAAGGATAGGAAGCACCCGTTTTATAAATGATGTTAGCCAACCGTTGGAAGCTAATGATACAGCTGTCATTCTGTATTCTGTATCCCCATGTTAGTTGCCCGTTAACAACCTTTACATTTCAGTCATTATCCAGATTTATTTAGGTGGCTAAATTAGCTTATTGCTGCCCAAAATGAGACTGTTTACAATTGTGTAGATGGACTCTCACTCACCGGAACCAGAATGTGATAGTGCGAGTAAGCGCGAGACTTCGGATAGTAATAAGGCTAATATTCTACACTCACATCTGTGGCAGCCTCAAATTCTTCACTTGTCTGTGGCAGCCTTAAATCCTTCACTCGTATCTGAGGCAGCCTTAAGTCCTTCACTCGTATCTGAGGCAGCCTTAAATCCTTCACTCGTATCTGAGGCAGCCTTGCTTTCTGTACTCATATCTGCAGCAGCTTCAAATTCAAAACTCTCACCAGCGCTGCTCCAAACTTCATTTGGCTGATTTAAAGCCGCTTTCAAACATGAGCAGAAATGGATTCTGCCCGGTGATGACGTTACAACTCAGCAGCAGTGTTCAGCCCGTGTCTCTGTTCAGTGCAAATGCTCCACTACCGCAATGAAGATTAACACAAAAAAAGAGCTGTTCTGTGTCAGCAAATCAGAGGTTCAATGCCAATGGGGAGCACAATAAATTCACATGAAGGAGGGAAAAGTAAGAAAATTAAAATGGCGATCTTGGCAAGAGCAGGGCATTTACCTCACGCTGAGAGACAGAGGGAGCAAGAGAGAGAAGGTAAAAATGTGTGTGAAGAAATGCCTCTCACACTATAAATAGCTGAGGGGAGATGTCACATTGACAAAGGGGGCTAAATGACTTGGCAATGGCATACTGGCTGCAGTTCTGAGTGAGGTATGTTTTGGTGGCCCACAAAGGCCCTTATGACTTGACATTTATATCAAACCTTTAGAGTAGCACTCACTGATGTTAGACAAACTGGCCATTTACATGGGGTCAATTCCCAGTTTAACAGTACAGAACTTTTGTAGCCACTCTCCAGCAGTGAGAATGAATTTACAAACTGTCAATGTGCACTTATGAGGTTTGCCTGCAGCTAAGCTTGGCCCAATGTCCACTGCACCCAGGGCCGCTCTGCTTTCTTCAAATCTTCCGGTGCTAATCAGTGCATATGGGATAAAGAAATGGAGCTTGATGAGGTAATTATCTTTGCCAAAATGTTGCATGTTTTCTGCCTCATTCAGAGTTGCCCTTTTTGATGCTATAAAATTGTAGCTACATAGCCCCCTCCAAATATTTTACAAATACCAATTTGTCCAAGAACAATAAAAATGATATCCTGGTCAGCTCTCAGTCCTGCATTTCAGCGCTCACCACTCTGGGATAACCACACAAATGGTTATCTCTAATGGTCCTTGCCTTCAATCAATTTCTTTTCAACTGTAATTATTCTTCTGATGTCAAATTTCTTTTTTACCTGAAGCATCAGAGATTTTTTGTGGACACTTCTTGGGCTTTTCTTTCGCTATAATCCGAGTTGCTGTGGCCTACTTTGTCACTGCAGTTGCTTCTTCAGATCTGGCTAACTGCTCATCGCTGGTTACGTAAAACGCTGCACAACTGGTGCCCCAGCGAGGGACTGCTGCCATAAAGAGTGTATATAATAAGGCAGTTATATTACATTGTGGTGATAGGCTGTATCAGCATTGTGTGAACTCACTTGGCAACAGGCTGAATGTTGCTGAGGTTCTTTTTATGTAACAAGGCAAAAGTCAATGAAAGGCCTTGCCTGCCTCCGTCCTCCATAGATTCCTATGTCCTTAAAGCTGATCTTCGATCCCCGCATACAGCTAAACTTATGTGACCTTGAACTTTGACCTCATGACCTCCAAAACGTGATCAGTTCACCTACCCTCTGTGGGGAGTTACCCTGTGTGATTTGATCAAAATCTGTCCACTTCTTTAATAGATATTCCCCACACAAGATACAGCACTTGTGTCCAAAAGAGAACCCCGCTGTGGGGGGTGGAGGCATGAAATTCTGCATTCAAGCTTCAAAATACCCTTTAAGAAGGTATATGTTTGTCTCAAGCAGCTCTTTCATGTGAGTCAATTTCAGAAACCACTGATCTATATTCACTTTCAGGGGTTTGATCAAACTGCTCCATTGGTGTGTATTGAAAAAACCCAGTTCCTTAGATTTTTCCAAAGGAAGAGGGAAAGAGGATGTGAGGATATAATGGCAAAACATCATCTTTTCCTTTCCATAATCAAAAAGAAGGCCTGTGCCCATTCAGATGGCAGAGCTAGACTGTTATACTCTGACTGAAGTTAATGGTTAAATTAAGGCATTGCTTCCTGGTTATTTTATCTGTGAGTAGAGTCTTGCATGCGTTTAACCGTGGTTTACACTTAACATACACAGAACTCTGTTGTGAAGTTATTATAAAATTACAGTTAAAATACAGTTTGTAACTGGCTAAAGAGGTGCAAGTTTCTAACAGTGAGAGAGTGAATATGTTGCCGCTAAATTCTGCCTAATATACACACTGACACAGCCCTTTAGAACAAAAACAGAAAATGCAGTTGGTATTTTGAATCAGTATGAAGTTCTCTTGTCATAATACATTTTCTACACTTGATTATTTCAAGTAAATGTAAATATAAGAATGTCGAATAAAAGTAAAAGTAATACTGAACAGCTTTCTCACATCCAAAGAGATAAACATCTGGTTGAACTTGTAACCTAATAATACAACAATATATATTACAGGAATAATGGAAGACACAATCAATTTGTTTGCTGGAAAGATCACAAAGGACAGTACTGCTGATAACGCAGTCATGGACAAAAATCAATATTTTATCAGATGTACGTGCCCCCACCTCCCCCTTATTAATGTAACTAATGGACGACCATATAACCATCTCACATCCCAGACACGATTACATCCACAGAAACTGATTCAATGATTAGCGATACCCTGATCTGGCACATGCAGGTTATTTAAGGACCTATTTGATTTCTCACTGTTTCGCTCGCTGATTCAAGGGAAGGTCACACTGTCCTTGACCAATTTCAAAAATGTAAAAATGGATCCTTTTAATAGCCTTGAATCGGCTTCAAATTATAATGCAACCAGTTATAGAAACTAAATTTCCCCCGTTGTGAGAAAAAGGATGTTAATGAGATGTTAGCGTTAGCCTTTTTCCCTCTCCAGAAAGAAAAAAAGGTGGGCATCATAGCAAGAAGCGATTGTGCCATGGTACGGCAGGGCTAGAGGAAGATGTAGGGGTCTGAAAGTGGTTTCTGAAAGGATGAGGGCATTCGGCAGAAAGATCGATGGGAATCATGCTCAACTTTCCCCTTAAGACTCAGGATGATGTGAAAGATTGTGGTCTTTACTGGAATGAAAACGGACAATGCAGATCATGTGGGAATCTGGCATAACACCCTGAGCAGAGCAGACTGGTGACTGCACGAGGGTTAAGGGTCGTAGCTTCTCTCACAGCCACAGAATAATGCAATGGAGCACTGCTAAAAACCTCTCTGTCCTGCGAGCTGTGCCACATGCACATGTGCCATTCTGAACATATAATTCTGAGGGAGTGTTCGTGCTCGTGCGAACATGGGAATGTGTGTATAGGAGCTTGATTGTGTTGACGACAAGAACCCATTTTTCCTCACTTGGTTTTGCACTCCACTATTTAACACTTGTACTCAAACACTTCAGATGTGCTTGAAGTGCTTAAAGCTGCGGTATGCAGCTCTCTGGAAAAGGCAAAAAAAAAAAAACATCAGAATTTGAAAACATAGCCCTCCTCCTACAGCAACCCCCCCCCGAGATGACATTCTGTGAGTCAAGGCCTCAGCTATAGCTGGTTGTCACTCGGTTAGCGGGCCATTTTTGTTCTGGCTACATTTTCAAGCTTTTGGAAATTTAAGTGCATAGAGGAAAGCAATTATCTTGGTAGGACCTGAGTCACTGGCTATCATTTTATATTTATTTTAGCACGTTAAGTAGAGATGGGCAAAGAGTTGCTATTAAAATATTTCCTTTCTGATACATTCACAGGCTTTTGGAAATGTCTTTTAATATTATGTAAATGAATCTGAGTTGATTGGTGTGTCCATCTCAGAAAGACCCATCCCAGTTAAATGAATAAGTATTTTAGGCCGAGTTTTCTTTTTAGACGTATCACAGTTTAACGTGTCCCAATTAGACAAGTGGGTATTTTTGGTTGTAAGCCGATGTTTTTTTTATTTTTATTAATTTTTGTGTAATTTTTTTCACTGTAGGCTGTGTACCTGACAGTTGATACAACATTGAATGAGGCCTGTGTTAGATTTTATAATGTAGGACATGAGGCCTGTGGGTCACATGTAACTGACATGCTTCTATCTGAGATGAAGTCGGTCCACCAGTCATGTTTGGTACTTTAAACCGCATGAGGCATATTAGACTGTCCCAATTTAAATGTATTAAACATATATTTAATTACAAACTGATATGTCAATAATCACTCCAAAATGAGTGATTCATGGCGTAACAGAATGTTATTGTGTTTGAGGCTGGTCACGCCCCCTCTTTTGTGAAAGGGCTCATCGTGCGCCCCTTCCACGGGCAGTCCGCAGTACTTAAGCCATCTTCTCTTTTGTTCAGCACTTGGACAGTCGATGACACTGGTAAATTGTGGCGCTCGTTCGTTGTCCATGGGTTAGGATGGTTAATCGGATCGCTAATTGCTCATAAACAGAGATTGCAGTTAAACTGCCTCTAATGTCTGAGTACTTGGTTGATAGGAGAATCGTGATGCACGCCTGATGTCATCGTCCCGGAGCAGAGAGGTTATCATGCACTGTTTGCTCATTCGCATCACAAAAAAAATTGCAAACCCCAGCTTCAAAGGGTATTTTTTACATTTTAGCTTTGCCACATAAAAATGAAAGCACTTTTTAATGCACAGTTCCATTTTTGATGTAATTATAATTGGGAGGAATAGCTTGGCAGGTGCTTCAGATTAATAAAGTGCACTCAATTGGGTCAATAGCACAGGGGTAAGAGCTTTCAGTGCATGGGTCTGATTTGAGTTCTGACAATGAAAGTCTACAAACCCATCTACAGACTTTTTATCATACAAACGCCCGCCCTATTCCTCTAAAACGCTTCAACATATTAAGTGTGGATGCATCAGCAATGACTCTGCAGACAACATGCCATTAAAGGAAATACAATGGCTAAACTGTGAGATGCAAATTACTAATAAACTGCAAAACATGATTGTCTCGTATAACTGGGTAATTTATGCTTAAAAGACCCTGTAGATCTCCAGAAAGGTCCTGTGGACAGATCTGTGTGTTTTAGTTAAGTCAACGTTTCTCATGTGAATATGCTGTTGAGCCCAGAATTATTGGCATCTCTGACTGGAAACACATTAAAAATACAACATAAAATAAATGACAACATTAATAAACTCAAAATACCAACATGTAAGAAACACTGTGCTAAGTTACCATTTCAATGGAACCAGTCAAAATGATTTTTTCATTGAATTCAAAATAAAAAATTTTCCCACATCAATGTTTCATAATTAGGTGGACATTCCAGCAATACAGTGACCAGAAGCACATTTCACAAAACACAGTAACTCCACACTGATCCTGTTGCTAGAGCTGGTTTCACTGAGTATTATACCAGGGGTGCCACTGCTTGTGAAAACTTGATTTGCTAGCGATTGATTTCTAATTAAATGAATCAGTCATTTTTGTTGGTTCCATTGATTGCAGTATTTCTCACCTGATCGCAACATTTTATGTTTATGTCTATAATGTTGTTATTCATTTGTAAATAGTATATTTATTGCATTTCTAATCAGGGGTGCTAATAAGTCTGAAGCCCTCTGTATTTATTGATACAACATAATGTATCAGAATTTGAGCAGAATTTTTGTAGCGGAGTTTTCAAATACTTTCTAGCTAGCGGAGATCAGGCCATTAGGTTATTCCAGCTTTTAATTCATTATGGAATGAATTATCTGTCACCAACTGGAGAGGTTTTCCTGGCCTACAACCCTTATGATTACTGAGCTCTCCAGTTTTCTTAATCACTTTCCAAACTATTGATTTAAGCGAGTTCATATTTTGGCAAACGAATTAGAGTTTTTTCCCCCCTTGTGTCTATTTTCTAAACTGGCATCTCCTGACTCTGTCAGTCTGGTCCACAGTGTGATGAGGGTCAGTGACAGACTCCGAAGGCTAACAAAGACGGAGAATGAAAAAATTTAACTGATTTTTCCCACGGTGCTCAGCAGCTGCTGACATGGTCTGTGCCTCACAAACTGGGGTCAGCCACTCATTGGTTCTCATGTGCGTTACATACCGTAGGCCTTAACAGTGTCGTTGTTGTTCGAAATCTAATACTCTCATACTTGTACCTCACACAACCGATGCAGTTGAATTTATTTAGGATATCCAAATATCATCTGTGGATCAAATTTCAGTCGCAATTCCACCATTTTCTATAGATCAGGAATAGGCTGGAACAAGTCAGATCCAAATCCAGTCCTCTCTGATACTGCAAAACCTCATGTCCACAAAGTGTAGTCCTGGACAGCTTTCTGTTGTCTACACTGACAGCCATGTTGAAACCCCGTGTCTAAATTTACCTCCACTCCTACAAGCCAGCAGTATTCCTTTGGCAATGATGCTACTGCTTATGAGATTGTTGAAGTTTCTGCCTTTGGCCATGTGTGACATTAACATTTCCAACGTACGGCACAACATCAGCACAAACCTCCCTCTATATCATTCATCATCAAGCCTGACGCTGCTGTCACCCCACAGGGCCTGGACGGCATCGCCAATAATTTGCTTTTACTTACAGGGCAGCATGAGCCCACCCCGCAGTATGTGGTTTTGCAGGACCTTTGATATCATACTTCACTGCTTTTCATCCTCTAGACATGAGACGTTGCAACAAAACACTAAAGCCTTAACGTGAGCGTCTGAATTTCATGAAAAACTGAAGGTGCATATTCCACTATGAATGAGACCATTTCTGTCAAAGAAAAACACATGACATTATTTCGCTGAAAACATAATCAGCACAAAGTAATAATTAAAGAAAAGCAAAACAAAGACAATAATCTGTTAATGGCAATGATTTTTGAAAAACCCTCGAATAATTGATAACATGAAATATCACTGATTCTGATTTATTTTCTGTATTTTTTGTTTAAGCTGAGCAACATCTTGTCTGTTCTGGAGTTTTTTCATTGACTCTAAGCCAAGCTGGTGCTCATATGTGGGCGAGCCGTTGCATAATTTCACTTAGAAAAATAATAAAATTATTGGATTCAGCCTTTACTGAATGTTACTGTCCTTGGATTGGATCTGGTGACAAAAAAAGAAAAAAAAATCATTGGAACATTTCTAGAATGCACTCGATTAATCACAAAAACCTATGAAACCCCCAGGGTTACTAACAGAGAAGTTCTATGCTTTGAAAAGTGCTGCGTTAAAAGTGGGGTCTCTGTTGTTGTCTGTGCCACAAACAGTCTTACAGAATGCAGTGGTTAGCTCTGTCGCCTCACAGCAAGAAGGTTGTGGGTTCAAACCCGGCCTGAGGCCTTTCTGTGTGGAGTTTGCATGTTCTCCCCGTGTTCGTGTGGGTTTCCTCCGGGTACTCCGGTTTCTCCACAAAACCACAAAAACATGCTTCATAGGAACACTGACCAAGGAACTGGCCACACACCCAGGCGTTGCTCTGTGGCTGCCCACTGCTCCTAACTACAGGATGGGTTAAATGCAGAGGACAAATTACCCCACGGGGTTCAATAAAGTGTATCTTAAATCTTAAAAGTGAGCGCAGGGTGAGCAGTGTAGGGAGTTCAAGGCAACAAGAGATGAAGCTCAGCTACATGAATTGAGCCTCCAACCACCACGCAAGCTGAACAAACACAGACTGACAATTAAGTTCTTTCTGAGTTCCTGTCATCAGGTGCAATTGAGCTGACGTGAACGGTGGCCTAAATTAAATCAGACTGCAACACGACTCCCCTCCGCGTTTTTAAAAGGTAAGTCAAAGGTCTTTAACTTCATCATGACCAGCACAGGAATGACGAACCCTTTCGTACTCACGGGATCCACGCTGTTTTAAACGGGCACCTTTTTTGGCCAGCTATTTTAACAGTAATTTTATAATCAGTTTATAACGAAGGTCCCATGTATGTTAACAGTTAACCACAGTTAAATACACTGTGTCTATGTACTTACAGTTAAAATAACAACGACACAATGTTTTAATTTAACTGTTAAATTCAGTAAGTTTATAACAGAACAGGGAATTACAGGCATCTAAACGGCTGAGGACCTCCCCCTAAAGACCCTGCAGAGCGCTCTGTATGCGGTCTTCAGGCGCACAGGAAGTGGCGGCAGTGTTCCTGTGGTGGACTGATGTCCAGTATTTCATGGCCAAGAAAACCGAAAGGGCCTCAGACATCTGAGGCATCAACTTTTGCTCTCAACACTGATCTCTCACTTACGCGGGACATTACGGTCTCTTTTAACAGCCAACCAGGTATGGACACATCGTCGAACTCACACGGTCACTCTCTACCACACACGCAAACATGCATGTGCATACAGCTACTCCCTCACTCACCAGGTCCAGGCTCTCAAACGGCCTCATACACACGCATGCACTCACGCAAGCGCACACAGACACCTGCACTTCAAAAAATAAACGCACACACACACACACCAGCACGCGCACACACAGCTGTGATGGTTTCAAGGCAGCACATCTCTGCAGTATTAGAGCCATGTGCTCCTGTGCGAAGAAAGTCTTTGCTTTTTTTGCGTTTGATGTTTTAGCCAAGCTGTCAAGCCCTTCATCTCCCTGGCTGGAAATATAGCGACTGAAATGCCAACTTAGTGTATCTGAGCATGTTTACACACTTACAGGGATCACTATCCTCTAATTTGACAAGTCATTATCACTTCTGCTCCTCAAAGGAGCAGGGTAATTAATCCAGAGGAAATTATAGCGAAAAGGAAAAAAAGTTTATGGCAGCATTCACACCATATTAATTTACCTTATAATTACCAAACATTTATCTTTTTCCTTCTGCTCTGAGCTGATCCTGAAGCTTTCATAGCTGCACTGAGATCAGTGGTATTCAGTTGTTCCACATACAGTATTCGCTGGAGAACCTGAGTCGAGACCATGGCTTTGAGTACATGGGAACATTAAAGGAACAGTAATCGCGACACAGCCCCTTAAATCTCAAGTCACACTGACACCTTAATGAGGGATGTGAACAATGTGATGATTTTCAGTTGTCAAATAGTGTGGCAGTTGATAAAACAGTTGATAAAATTTTTTTAAATATTTTGTAATCTTTGTTCAACATAAAAGATTACGATCCATGGCCAAATTTACCAGGACCACTCTAAACAGGTGGGAGGGGGTGAGACTTGCATCCAAGGATAACAGAGGTATGCAAATAGGCTCTAAGCTTTGAGGTGAGACTCCATGATGATGACAGCGATCCTTTGGAAACCACAACAGACTAAATTGGTGAAATAGTTTAAAAAAACATGAGCTCCATAAACTGGGAGGGAAAACCATTTCAGGAACTCCTGACATTTCAGAGCCTCTTTACCCCTCTGCGTTACGGCCGGCTTCTCCTGTCCATAAAACTGTTATAGCATGTTAATAAACCTTAGAAAAAATAATATTCTTTTGTTCTGCACCAATTCTTGTGTGAGTTTTCAAGGGTGCTTCTGGCTCCATATAAAAATGAAGAGTTGAGACTTCTGAGGATAAACTCGCTCCGCTGTAGTCACATCTGTATGAAAAATTAAAAAAAAACTGTGTAGATAATGGTACATAGCCTGTATAAATAGATAAATTAGCCTCATGAATGAAAACTATAGAAACATTATGGAATAAGGATGATTAAAGGTGATAGCTACAAGTTAATTCCTCTCGGCCAGTAGGTGTCGCACTCACACTCGTCCGCTCTCACTCAAACCTTCAATTGTATTGGTTGCCAGGTACGCCAAATACCAGAGGTGGATGGAGAGCAAGAGATATGTCAAGCGAGGAGTCTTTCGTGGTATATTAATTATTAAATCATAAATCCTTTCTGTGTGCCTGTATAACGCCATTACTCACGGTAACAATCTCCCTGTAAAACACGTTTAGATCTCTAACTATACAGCTAACTGACGAATGCCATCGTATAATGATCTGGCAGCCCCTGAGCTCCGCCTCATGTGACATCAGGGCTCTAATGCTGTTGGCACAGAGATCATTTCATGTCAACGTTGCCAACATAACCAGATGTAAATATTTAAATATTTTGGATCCTTAAAATTTTATAAAATAATAATTTCTATACTATATTTTTTTCAGTAAAATTAATACTTTTTTCTTGCAGCCCTCTTGATGTTCTGTGGATTTATTAGTTTTGAAAAATTATTCGTTTTGATGAAAAAGCTGTTGCTATGACCTTTAACAATTAAAGCACAATCATCATTTTCCAACATCAGCTCATACACTGTCAAAAATGCCTGTCATTCTCACCCCTGACCTTCATCACATGTTACATCCACGTGTTACATCCATCTCGGCACGTCGGAAAACTCTTGGACTGACCACTTATGTCAAGACTGGACAATGTCAAACATTTCCGCGCGTCTCCCTCACTTAAGTTGACCCCTTAGTGAATTTCCAGATGAAGACATTACGACATGGCTATGCCTGCAGCCCTGGATTTGTAGCGTAGGTTTAGGTAAATACAGATACGTGGGAGCAGACATCCACGCACACACACACACACACACACAAACGCGCACACACATCCACACACACACACAGACATACATGCACGCGCGCACACACACACACACACACACACACAAACGCACACACACACACAAACGCGCACACACACACACACCCGCGCACGGGCGCACACACACACACCCACGCGCACGCACACACACACACACACACCCACACATATCATAAGCAGAGCGAGAACACTTAGCGAGTAGGACTGAATTAAACATCTATTATCCACGCAATATTAGCATGGTTCCATGGATGGAGGCAGGGAGGGTTAAATCATATTATTGGGATGCTGTTGTCAACGGTTCAGCACACTGTGCAGTTCAGATTAAATTGAATATCCTTACGCGCTGCTTATATTGGCATGTGGACACCACAGTGCCATTCATGTTGCATGTTGAGTGGATCCTAATATAATAGTGCTAAATATATACACACATCAAATATTGCAGTTAGCATTTATAAAACTGTCATAGCTCCCAAAATATTTGTCTATTCACCATTTTGGCCCTCCTGACTAAGAAATTGGAATCCTCAATGCGGTTGGTTTCTGCAAGCAGTAAAAATAAACAACTTTGGATATTTATCAGGAGCAGATCAGCTGATGAATTAAGTCACACTTATTCCATTGCCAGGCTCCTTGTTACCATGGAAGCAGGACAGTGTGATCAAGACCTTAAATGGACAGGAAATAAAATTCTAAACAAGTGTGAAATGAAAAAAAAAAATCTGAAAGGCCAATTATATTTAAAGTTTGGAGACTACAGCCAGTATTTTTTTTAACAGCCACTATATGCACCAGAACTGAAACTAGTTTTTTAGATGATAACACCGCCCTGCAATTTTGAAACTTTCTCTCTTCTGATTTGATAAACTATGTTGATTTTAAATAATTAGAAGGCGCTGATTTCAAATTCGCCCTAATAATTAGTGTATCACGCCAGGTTTTTTGACAAATCGTGAATTCTTTTTTTCACATTGATATATCTAAGAATACACAATGATAGATGAAAGCAAAATGACACAGTTAGATTTTAAGCATCTGCAAGATGTAATGAAACAAAATGCAGCTTACCTAAGGATTAAATGTTCTTTTCTTTGATTTACGGGAATAATTTCCTTCGGGGCCGTCTCTCTGTAGGCACCAACAGTAACACCTCCCTGAAAATATTTCCTGCTGATTTCTCAAAAAGGCCTCATAGTACCTAATTTGAGGATGCCGAATTAAAAAATGTGAGTAAAACTTTCCATCACAGTTTTTTTTTACAAAATAAAAATGAAGATATTCCTTATTATATCATATAAATTGACTTTTATGAACCGATCAAAACAGCAGCAAATGCTATTTGGGTGCAGTGAAACACCACAGATGTAGCAGAAAACATCTGTATCATGTCTGCATTTCCCTCTGTCAGAGGCCATGTTACTACACCTGACATCAGGATCAGGCATAAAATAACATCTTTAGAATCATTCTACTAGTGAAAATCAGCTGAAAATTGAACTAATATTTCTCACCTGACTCAGAGGAAAATAGAAATAATTCATTGTGGCAGTTTTTCCAGTGGTTAAGCACTTCTTAATTTTACAAGTGGTTCTTGAAAGTGGCAATACTATAAAATGCTCATCATATACTGTGAGAAAATGTGACGTGCTAGAGCAAAACGGACACTATTTTTGGAATCAGCACCCTAAAGTTAGTAAGAAACAAGAACTGGATTTAATTCAGCAAAAATGATGCAGGGTGGCGTAATCAAGTGATATTTAATCATGATTCAATCATGTCATGCATGAAAGCCTGAATGAAACATTTGATGCCAGCCTACAGTGTTCAGAGGACTGGTGTTGGGTGGGACACTACACTGTCTTACAGAGGTGCTGAACACACAGGAGTCTACAGCAGCGCTGAGACTAAGAGCACCACTGACCCAACTGCAGCACTGACGCAGTACCGCCTCCACAGCAGCACTGACTAACAGCAGCACTCACCCCAGGGCTGAACTTCCTAACCACAGCACTGAGTCCTTCAGCAACACGAATCCTATGGAAGTACTGACTCTAACTGCAGCTCTGACTCTACTACGCAGGGGTAGCCATTACACCCCCCACCCCCACCTCCACCCCCCCTCATAGGAAGTGACTCACGCTGCTTTATAAATGATCCATTTAAAGCAGCCACGAAATTGCCAAGCAGGCACTGTCGCCTTTCTCCCAAGCTATCCGAGCGGAATAACTCCCCGCCACCCCTCGTTCGTCAGCTCTCTCCCGCCTACAGGAAGCAGGGGCCATCCACTTCCCCAGACGCCTCACACCCCATCCTTTTTTCATCATTAGGCTCCTGGACTCTTCAGACACCTTTTCTCCAGCAGCCACCAGTCCTGCGGCAATTAAAGGCGACTCCATCTCACTCTGGGGCACCTGAGACAAACGAGAGGACCGGCGTGCCGAAATGTGCCGACTGAAGCATTATCGCACCCGTTCCATCCCTCACGTAATGCAAAATAAATGCATAAAATAACAGCCAGTGTGTGGCAGCGCCAGGCTCTTTCCTGAGGACGATAAAGCTGAGAACATTCTGGATACTGCAGATTCTTCCCTGTGCTGACGCTTATATCGCAGAGCTCGCTGTTCCAGCCTTTCTCAGGGAGCAGAGAACAGCTAAAGTCTGACATTTCGCATTAATTCCACTGTAATAGCATAATATTAATAAACGTGACTAGTGACTTGGAGTAACAACATTAAAGGCATTTTGTAAAAAAAAATATTCTATCTGTGCGGCAAACTGCAAAGATAATTTCAATGAAAAATGATTTTTTTAAACTGATTTTTTAAACTGATTTTTTTCTCTTACAAATATTTTGACACTTGTGTGTCTATGTAGCTGTGCTTTGAAAAGTGCAATATAAATAAATGCTTAATTTTTCGTCAGTTGATTCCAAAGATTTACACCACTAATGGCCCATAACATTAGCAAGTATATTACGGGACAATTTTAATTTACTGTAAGCCGGTGATATGTTAAAGATGCTCTGCATTGAGGGGTTAGACTGTTGCTGAAGCATATACATGAGTCGCATATATTTTGTTTAAGAGACTCTCTTTGCACATAAATCTCATAAACAGCTCCTGTAAATGTGCAAATGACTTACAGCATTTCAGAGCTAGCTCTCTAAGCCTCGTAATTAGCTGACACCATTTTATTCCATTTAATATGGAGCACTCATTAACCTCAGAAAATATTTCCTCCTTTTATTTTCATATATGACTTATGGTAGATAAGATTCCAATAAAAGTTAATGGTATGAACACATCTGATGGAGAGCTGCTTAATTTTCCACTGTCTGGATCAGTGGGGCATTAAAATCTCACTCTACCCTGTAATACGCCTTACAGACACTGCAGGACAGACTTACAGGCTTCAGTAAAAAGTGAGTGAAGGGATTCAGGCCTCTCCAGTCAGGATGAACACAGGCAGATTTACAACACAAATTACATCAGAGAAATAGCAATTATTATCAGTTTAGCCATATCAGGTGCTCAACACAAGCAAATGCTATGCTGTTGCCATTTAATACGTTCATGCCCCTGTTTGTGCGGCTTTCACAAGAACTTTTTTTTGCACAAAATGACGGTTTCACGCAGTTTTCAAGCCCAATGCAAGAGTACCAGGGCCCTCCCTGAATGGAGGGTAACCAGCGCTGTGAGTGACTGTTGCTCGTGTACCAATAACAGTACTGTGAAAATTGCACAGCGACGCATCGCCGGTTGCTGGAGAGTGCAATTACAGTAGAACACACCCCAACCAGCTTTCCTCAGTCACAGAAACTGAGACACATTTATTGTTTTTCAGAGGAGTGACTGCACAGTGAGTTATAGGCGGATTGGGTCATCCCTACACCTCAAGCGTGAGAAAACGTGGGCGGCACTTGGAGACGCACGATCTTATTATTAGCCCCATCAACGAAGTTGGGTAAGAGCTTATGCAATTGCCCGATTCTGTTTGTCGTTTGCTGTCTTTTAGTTTGTTAGTCAGTCTTTACAGAGAGGAAGGCAATATTATCTTCTGGGAGTGATTTACTTTAGAGGACGTTATTACATACTGTACTGTCGTGACATAACATCATAAAAATGTTAAACCGTTTTTCAACAATATCTCATAAAATGAAACCTCGTATTGGCTTGCTGTTAATGCTAAAAACAATTCAATGCAATACCTAAGATTTTCTAATTTAATGTTATCACATATTGATAGCTCTTGATATGACCAACCATCAAAGATTTGCCCATTGACACCAGGCGTTAGGTCGCAGGTTTTTCTAAGTTTATATCTGAAGGTTGCCAAAAACATTCCCTCAACTCAAGAGCTATAATTATAAATCTTTAAAAAACCCTTGGCATGGTTCTGGTGGGACTGCGCACCCCACTGAGTGCCCTTTCAGTCACGACTGTGCCAGAGGCGAAAAGAATCAGAGAGAGGGAAACGTCAGGAGAGGCAGGGACCCGGGACGTCAGGGCCAGGGAAGAGGCTGACGGTGGCTTAACCTGCGGCAGAGGGGGGTCAGTGTTAAATTCGACTCTGAGTGGTGGCTGAATTGGTGCTCAAATGCCAGGCGCCCGGGCCAGAGAGGAGCAGCTGCCTCCCTCTCCACGGACCATATGTAATTACACAGAGCACTGACAGGGCACGGAGGTGGAGCCTGTTACCCCTAGCGATGGGCTCATCTTGTGGGAGAAATAACTTCTGTCCCTCTCAGCAGTACTACCCTCGGTCTGCAGCTCCTGTCACTATCCCTGGCCCCGCCGCCTGTCTGCAAGCTCAGCTCAGAGTGTGGGTGTGACCCCACACGACCGGCCGAGCTTCTCTTAGCAGAGCCAGGAACCATACTGTCCTGTCAGACCTCCCATGACAACCTGCAGGACCCATCCATGGCTTGTCCAGGAGGGAACCGTACCCACTGTGAGAATCCCTGCTCTGGGGTACCCCTAAGGTACAGTACACACCGTGGGAATCTCTGGGGTACCACTAAGGTACAGTACACACCGTGGGAATCTCTGGGGTACTACTAAGGTACAGCATATGCTGTGGAAATCTGTGGGGTACTGTTAAGGTGGAGTACACACTGTGGAAATCTCTAGGATACTGCAAATGTATAAAGTGGGTATATCTGTGGCCCTGTTAAGGTACAACACGCGCTGTGGGAATCTTTAGGGTTTTGTTAAGGTACTGGAAAGCTCTTGGGCACTGCTAAGGTACAGTAAGTGTTTATGGAAAATCTGTGGTACTGTTAAAGTACAGTATGTGCTGTGAGAAACTCTGGGATACTGCTAAGGTGAAGTACTTGCAGGGAAGCTTTTGAGGGTGCTGTTAAAGTACAATACATGCTGAGGTAAGCCCTGGAGTACTGTTAGATTTCAGTATATGCAGTGCGAATCTCTGAAGTTCTGTTTAGATACAGTGCATGTTTTACAGTACCAAACCATTACTCAATCTGCTTCAGCTCTGTGGTTGAAGCGAAGCAGGTGTGGGCTTGGTCAGTACTTGGATGGGAGACCAGCTTGGAAAACCAAATTGCTGCTGGAAGGGGTGCTGGTGGCCAGTAGGAGGTGATTTTCCCTCTGGCAGAATAATCCTCAGTGCAGTGATGGGGACACTGTGCTGAGGGAAATGTATTTTAGATGAGATGTTAAACAGAGGTCCTGACTCACTGTGGTCATTAAAGATCCCATGACAGTCTTCGGCATGTGTAGGAGGTTCTCTGGTGTCAGGACTAAATTTCCAACCTGGCTCTTTCAACCTGCTACCGACTCATCCCCAATTTCATTGGTGATGCAATTCCTCCTCTCCCTCTCCAAAGTGGTGAGCGTTCTGGCTCAAAACAGCTGTCACTGCATCACCCAGATGGGTGCAACACATTAGTGATCCGGAGACACTCCCACCACCACTCGTCACAAGGCTCCAGTGGCTGCCTGTTACATCTCGCATTAAATTTAAGACATTCCCAGACAGCAAATAGATCCGGGCTGGATCTGCGCTGGTTGTAGTCCAACATCCTGAAAATCATCCGCTCCAGATAATTTTGCTCCCAGGCCCAGATCTGGCACAGATCCACTTTACAGTTCTGGAACAGATCTGGACCAGATCTGAACCGAATCCACAAAAGACCAACTGTTCACAGCCCATATCTGGCACGGATCTGTCAGGCGACTGTCAATCTGCCAGATCCGTTGCAGGTGCGTTCAGCCGGCCTGTCTGGTAAACGGATGTAGGGCGGAAGTGTCCTGATCCTATACGGACCTTTTTGCTGTCTGGGCTGGTGCTGGCTTACCAGGGAGTCAGCGGAACAGCTCCAGAATACATCCAGAGACTGTTCAGACCTTACACCCCTGCCAAAGCACTCCGCTCTGCTACTTCTGGTCGCCTGGCCCCTCCCCCTCTCCGCTCCGCCCCTTCCCGCTCAAGGCTGCTGTCAGTCCTGGTGCCTCGTTGGTGGAATGATCTACCTATTGAGGTCCGAACATCAGAATCCTCGAGCTCCTTCGAGCGCTGCCTGAAAACCCACCTCTTCAGGCTCCACCTCTCCCCTGCTCCACCACCCTGAATCCTCTGACATCATATCCCACGCTGCTTTGCTGCCCTTTTACCTGATTTTGTTGCCCTTTATTTTTGTTTCACTTGATTCTGTTGCCCTTTACTCAATTTTGTTGCCGCTTTACCTGAGTTTTTGCCGTTTACTTAATTTTGTTGCCCTTGATTTTATTACCCTTATACTTGATTTTGCTGCCGTTGACTTAGTCTTAGTGTATTTGGTTTGCTTATTGGTTTATATCCGTAACAACCGAATGTGTTCTGTCACTGACTGTTAGCACTTGTACTTGTCTCCTAGGAACTCTGCTCTTTTGTACTGATCTTTTGCACGTTTTACGTCGCTCTGGATAAGAGCATCTGCTAAGAACCTGTAATGTAATGTAGTGATGGTGAGATGAGATTAACCCATATGACTGTTAAGTGCTTTGAGTATCTCTGCGAAGGTGCAAATTTAATGTAATGTCTAGCATGCTGTTATGGTACAGTACACACTGTGGGAATCTCTAGGATGCTGCTGTGGTACAGTACAGGCTATGGAAATCCCTGAAACACTGCTAATTTCTGAGGTACTGATGAGCTTTACACACTGGTACTGAGCCCAGTCTCATCCCAACTCGTCATATAGTGATGTAACTCACCAAGCGTCAATATACATCAGGAAAGGAGGCTTTTGCTGTTTTTAATTGACGCCAATTTAAAAGGAACCCAACTCCTTGAATCCTTACCCTAAGTGTCAAATTAGGACACCAAAAGCCTCTTTTTGCATGGTGTATTGACACTTGGTCAGCTAGCGTCTCTATAAGACGAGTCGGGATAATGTGTTGGTCTACTGACCAGAGCCGTAGGCCCCATGCAGCTGTGACACTGTTCACTGCCCGATGCTCAGCCTGCCAGACCTCACACATGCTAATGCTAGACCTCCGATTCACTGACTGCCCTCCAGAAAACTGCTCCTGACGGTTTCTATTCAATTAGCAAAAGAAAGCTGTCTCTCCCTTTAATGTGCAGTCCTTGAGGTGCGCGCTATGAAGGTGGCATTTATGTAACTTTGGCTGAAAGCATCTGTTAAATGAGTAATCTGCAGTGTATAACGTTAGATGGTAAATTGGACTCTCCTGCTTTTTGATCAGACAACAAGGAGACGGGAAGATGAGAAGAGAAAAGTAGAAGAAAGAGGGAGAGGAGATGGGGGAGAGGGGAGAGAGGGAGAAGAGAGGGGGGAGAGAGGGAGGGAGAGAGGGAGGGGGAGAGATGGAGGAGAGAGGGAGAGGAGAGAGGGAGGGGGAGAGATGAGGAGAGAGTAAAACAGGAGGAGGGAGAGAGAGATGAGAGGAGGGAGGATATGAGGAATAGAGAGCACAGGAGCGGGAGCAGAAGATGGAGAGAGAGGGGGAGGGAGGGAGGGAGAATGAAAGACAGGAATGGAGAGATGAGGGGCAGGAGAGGAGGACGGCGCGGGGTGAGTGATGACGCTCGGCTGCAGAAGACCTGCCGCAGACAGGTCAGGGTAAAGCCCACCGCACTTCACATTCCAAGGAAACCACAATGGTAAATTAACATAAAATATTGCCGGAGCAAGATTAACAGGCAGAGCAGTTCCAGTGAAACGCCGCGTAGTAAATAACGGAAAATCAAATCGGCTCAATCTCATACGCCACGAGATGAATTATCTTTAGCTTCGACATGTCCAAAAGCCAATATCGGCTAATGCAGTCCTGCTGTCAAAGATGCTTAATCTTTCTGCCAGAAAAGCCGGTATCTTTTAAAGAGGATTTACATATTTCCTCTGTCGTCCTGCAGAAAAGCTCCTCTCTCATTCGCAGCATCGCCTCTCGCTGCAGTGCCATCGCAGCTCTCTTTAGGAAAACAGCATAAACCAACACGCCGCTCATTTCCTCGTGCATCACAATGAAATCATTTCGCAGGTATTGCTAATGTTCCGAAGAGCTGACTGGCCAGAATACCCAACACAGCAAATACATACTAATGCTGGCCGTTGCAGTTTACTGCAGAATCAAAAGTGAACTACAGCAGCCAGTGCTATTATTCAAACCATTCCAACATATTTTTTCAGAGATACTGCACAATTCCTGCAATAGGCCAACCAACTGCAACTGTGTCCACAATGCATGCAATCAATATTACAGCTACTAATACGGTTACAGCTACTATCACTACAACTACTACTAATAATAATAAAAGCAGTAAAAAAATTATAATAGCAGTAATATCGAATATACTAATAGATTATATTTATTCAGCCTTATATTTATTTGTAGAATTGTTTGGGAATATGTCTCCTCAGTAATCCCGTTGATACAGATGATGCAAGACGCAACTCCAAACAAGAAACCGAGATCTGAGCATCTGCACGTCTGCCTGAAATTTAGATCTTTCACGACGGATACAGCTTCCGCTAGGGCAACTACTACTAAATGCAATGTATATAACACCTCAGTAGACAGCATATATAATATTAGTGCAATTCTGGCACCAACAGTCTCACAGCATCGCAGTACTGCTGACAGCCTGTCAGACATGTAAAGGTGTGCATGAACCAGCCAGAGGAGGGATGGCTACCCATGAGCCACTGCTGCAACACTGTGCTGCCCCTCCAGTTAGCACAGGCTAAATCTGACCTGAGCCAAAATTCTTGGGCTTATGACTGATAAGTTTGATTTAGACTAAAATAGAGTTAGGAGCAGAGGAATTATGTTGCTGTTCACGATGATGCAACAACAATGAAGAGACTGATATTTAACAAGATTAACTCCTCAAATATGCATTGCCTGAGATAAAGCGCACACACACACAACCCTATTTCCAAAAAGGTTGGGACACCGTAAAATGTAAATATAAACAGAATGTAATCATTTGATTTGTTTAAACTATAATGAAACACTAAGACAACAAATCAAATTTTGAAATTGAGATTTTTTCTGACAAATATATGCACATTTTGAATCTGTATGTTTACCCCTGTGTTGAATCACCTCTTTTAGCGATTTTCTGTAAGCCGTTGGGATCTGAGGAGGCCAACTGCTGTAGTTTTGAAACCAAAATGTTCTCATGCTTGCTTGATGATTGATTTCAGCTGCTCGATACTGTGGCCTTTTGTCATTTTTCATTCCAACATTCGCCAAATATTTTTGGTGACCGATCTGGATTGAAGGCAGGCCAGTTTAGAACACAGACTTTTTGTAAAATACGGAGCTATGTTTTGGTAATAATTGCAGAATGTGGCGTTTTGCATGGTCTTGCTGAAATAAGGGCTTCCCTGCAAAAAGTGCCTGGATGGCAGTACTAGTTGCTCCAAAACCTGTATATATTGTTCAGCATTAATGGTGTCTTCACAGATGTGCAAGTTACCCATGCCATGTGCACCGCTGTACAATCATGGATGCTGGCTACTGAATTGTTTGCAGATTTAAAAAAAAAAAAAAAAGTCTTTTTCCTCTTTAGCTCAGAGAACGTGGCGTCCAAAACAAAGGTTCGCCTTTTAATTATTCAGACCACTAGATAGATTTCCTCTTTGCCACAGTTTGAAATGAGCTCAGACCCAGTGAGTGGCAGCGTTTCTGCATCTTGTTTATATACGGTTTTGGCTTTACATGGTCGAGTTTTAACTCATTTGTGGATGCAGCAACAAACTGTGCTGAGTGACAGTGGTTTTCAGCAGTGCTCCTGAGCCCTTGCAGTGACTCCACTGCTGACTCCAGTCTGCCCTCACTGCAACGCTGCCTGGGGGCCTGAAAATCACAGCCATTATTTATGGCTTTTCGGCCTTGTTTTTTGTGTCATTTCTCCAAATTCTCAGAATCTTTTACTGGTACTACATACTGCAGATGGAATTGAAATGAATGGGCTTTGACTCCAAATGCAGTTCAGCATCGGCAGGGCGTTTATTAGGGTTAACACAGCTCATGGTCAATACAGAAACAGATCGATAGCCAGGCAAACAGGGTAATGCAGAATAGTCAGAATCGGAATCAGGGGACAAGCAGAAATATTCGGTAACCAGAAAATCAATCCGCACAAAAGACAGCAACAAACGGGCTGAGCTAAGGGAACGGAAGGGGAAGGAAAAGGGAGTTGGATGGGATAAGGGAGAAACACAGGAGAAGCTAAACAGATGGGGACAAAATGGGAATAAGGGAGAACAGAGTACTAATCAATCAGCAGCAAACAACGTAATACAATCAATCAATAACGAGACTTACGGGAGAAGTAAGAAGAAACGAGGAATCAACAATCGAAACCAAGAAAGCGCAGAAACGAGACTTAACCAATGCGAGCTGTGAGAAGAAACGAGTCGACAGGGAGCTGCGGTAAAAACACAAACTAATCAGTATTATCCCAGCTAGAATGCAGGACAGCTGTAGAGGGAGGCGGAACTAGAAAAGTAAGGACGGTGATAGGAAAGCGAGGGGAAACAGGTGGAGTTCTAACTCTGATCTAACTAATCACCCGTGCCTCGCTAACTATTCTTCGGTGCGGATAGCCAATGAGAACAGCCAGAGAGAAGGAAGTGGAATTACCTCACCGAAGTATAGGGAAGAGAGTGTGAAAACTGACAAGACGCGACAAGACGGAAACGAAAGGAAAACGTTCAAGACTAAAGACAGCGCAATCGTAACAGAAACATACATACACTAAACGAATAAATATGATAAATAAATAGCAATAAAAAACTACTAAAACATACTAAAAACAAACATACAAATCAGCAATTTCTAACAGAAATACCCTAATTATTTGCAATTTTATATTAGGAAACATTAATTATTCTTAACTTCTTGAACCAATTGCCCACAGAGTCTTCACAGAGTGGTGAAGGCATCACCATCTTTACTTCTGAAAGTAAACCCAATCATTTTACAGAAAAACTAACTGTGGGATGTTCCACCAGGCGTGTGTGTGTGTGTGTGTGTGTGTGTGTGTGTTTGTGTGTGTTTTAGCATCATACAACTTCTCTGTTCTATTGTTGCCCTCATCCCAACTATTTTTGCATTGTGTTGCCGGCATCAAATTCAAAATGAGCGTGTTATATATATATGGGGTCATAGATACAGTCCAAGCTATTCTTCTGGAAGGGTTTACACTCTCCACGACCAAATTCAAACATGAAAAACCACAAATGTATTTTGGGTGGAGTATAGTTCCACTTACATATGCAAAGGGCATCTTTTGCCCATGGTGTGGTCTAAATCTCTGTCAGCACATCACTGCCAATCATCCCCCCTCTTCTATATCCTCCTCTAATCCTCCCTCCTTCTCTCCAACCCTCACTTCCTCTATAATTCCATTCCCCCCCTCTCCTCTCCCTCTCTCCCTGCACAAACCCTCCCTCCATCTTTCACTTCCCTTCAAGTCCCCCCCCCCCCCCCCCCCGCTGTCTCTTCTATTAGCATATCGCTTGCTGATTGGCTGTTTTTGGGGTGTTTGTTGCCCTCGAACGCTCGTCAGAAGCATGGCACGGGGCACAGATGAGAGGGTGCCGGTGCCTAATGGGCAGATTTGGCCCCTGGGGGCCTGCATCGCTCTTCATCTGTTCCTATCCTGTTATTCCTCTCAGAGTGCGGGAATAAAAGCAGGGCGCAGGTCTCTGGGGTGACAGCGCTTATGTAACATTATTAAAAATTCATGCATCACGTGTCCTTATTACGGAGCGAAAAGAAACCTGCAAAAATAAATTGTGAGTTTGAAAAAAGAGAGAGAAAATCAGCGCTCGGGAGAGGAGGTAAAGAAAACCCAACGCACAATCTCTCTGCCGCAACTATGGATTCCAGCTTTGCACAAAAGGCTCCCCTGAAAATGAATTGCCTCCGGAATGGCTGTGAAGTCGCATCACCCCCCTCCCCCCACCAGCTCCCCCCCATTGTGCAGAATGCTTCTCAACTGCCCGTAGTCATTTCTCTCCTTTGTGTTTGCACAGGGCTGGAATGTATTGCTCTTTTCTACAAACGGCGAGAGATAAGAGGTAAAATCGTGCCGGACAGGAGGTCCTGTGATTCCACTGCCTTGGCCAATATTTATCGCTCTGGGAGAGGGGTCAGATAAATTGAGCCGTGACTCTGGCGGCCTATGATATGATTACGCACTATCACACCCTCACTGAGACTAAATGTGCGTCAGAATTGAAATACCGCTGTGAATGTGCAATGTAACCAAACACACGCACACACACACGCACGCACGCACGTACAGTACACACACGCACACACACACACGCACAAACTGTACACCGGTATTCTAAAGGTTGTACGCAAACAGTAACAAGGATTCATACGCACATACACTAACACGCGTACACATACTAACAAGAACTCTCGCATGCAAAGGCACACGCCTGCACACGCTCAGATTCACTCCATATATGTATGAAGGCACACACAGATAAACATGCACTGAAACATGCACACAAACACACACAGATGCAATAATACATTCGAGCATACACACACTAAAACAAACACACACAAATACACACACGCGAACACGCGCACACACACACACATCCTTGTACTTATATCTTTGTGAGGACATTAGATTGACTTCCATTCATTCTCCCTGTGTCTCTGCAGCCTTTCCCTGATCTCAACAGCAAGCAATGTATGCCTAACCCAAACCCTCACCCTAACCTTAACCTATCCCTAATTCTAAGCTTAACCCAAACCCTCACCCTAACCTTAGCCTATCCCTAATTCTAACCTTACCCCAAACCCTTACCCTAACCTATCCCTAATTCTAACCTTACCCCAAGCCCTTACTCTAACCTTTACCTATCCCTAATTCTAACCTTAACCCAAACCCTTACCCTAACCTTAACTCATAGGCTACAAATTGCCTCTGTGGTTTTGAGGACACAAGACAATCTCCTCACTTCCCAATAATGTCACCACTCTGTAGGAAAGATAGCTTTCTTGGTTCTTACTTTGTAGCAAGTACAAGAACATAAACACACACACGCACGCACACACGCACACACACGCACACACGCACACACACACACACACACGCACACATTAGCACACACGCACACACACACACACTCAGATGCAGATGAATGTTCAGCCTTAATAGAACCAGACACCGCACGACTCTCCAGGTGCTGCGAGGCCAAGCGGGCCGAGCCACAGTGTTTGCTGTGATGTCACACTCGCCTCCTCCACATGCACCTTTACTGGGGAAATAAGCCATCGTTCATCTCCCGCCTGTCAGCCGCTTTGTCCAAAAAACCCCATGACTTACCGCTACTTAAAATTCAGCCGCAAATTCCAGCGATCAACCTGCTTGGGGGAGAAATAAAATGTTCACATTTATTTATCTTTTGAAACGATTAAATCTTTTATTTGCCCACCCACATAAATAATGTCACGCGGGGGGGGAGTCATTGGCATTGGTGCTAAATGGCGGCAGTAGCGGGACGGCCCTTTCTCTCTCAGGTCCCCGGTGACTCTGAGGCAGTGCCAGGGGGGTCAGATTAATTACTCAAAATAATTAATCATGGGCTACATTTGCTTTGGCACTCACTCAGAAATGGGTGGAGCAACTTAGCTCTGCCAGTAATTCACTTGCATCAGCCAATCAAAAGGTTCAGCCTTCTATGGCAAAAATGATCGGAATCATTCATAGGAGGCAGACAGCTGGTCGATGGCCTAGAGTACGGGAGGATACGAACCAATCAGGCAGCGGGGGAGATGCGTTTAACCTTATTTCGAGAGCAGGGCTGATTTGGTGTTGAGAAGAAACAGGCCTCAATACAGGGCATAAATTAGAGGAGATTTACAGGCCTGACGCTTGGAAGGAGGAGTCTGCAGCACAGCAAACTGTTTAGCCGCAACTCCATATCGGTATTTCAGCTCAAACCAGCAGGGTCTACAGAAAAAGCGACAGGTTTAAGGGCTTAGCACAGTCGAGCGAGGCCCACAGTTAGTGAGGACATTTTAGGAGCAGCTCAGCACAGCTTCAGCTGCTGAGACCAGCAGGCCCGCAGAAAGACAAGAGGAGGCTTTGCAGAGTACTGCAGGGCCCACGGCTAAAAATCTACCAATGACAGCTCAAAACAGACCAGGAGGGCCCTTTGTAAAAGAGTAAGTGACAGCAGCTCAGCACAGACCAACTGGGTCTACAGTAAAATGATTAGCAATAGCACCAGACCAGCAGAGTTAACAGTAAAAGAGTTAGCGATAGCAGCTAAGCACAGACCAGCAGGGCCTACAGTTAAAGAGTTAGCAAAATCAGCTCAGCACGGACCAGCAGGGCCGACAGTAAAAGAGTTAGCGATAGCAGCTCAGCACAGACCAGCAGGGCCGACAGTAAAAGAGTTAGCGATAGCAGCTCAGCACAGACCAGCAGGGCCGACAGTAAAAGAGTTAGCGATAGCAGCTCAGCACAGACCAGCAGGGCCTACAGTAAAAGAGTTAGCAAAATCAGCTCAGCACAGACCAGCAGGGCCTACAGTAAAAGAGTTAGCAAAATCAGCTCAGCACAGACCAGCAGGGCCTACCATAAAAGAGTAAGCGAAAGCAGCTCAGCACAGACCAGCTGGGCCGACAGTAAAAGAGTTAGCGATAGCAGCTCAGCACAGACCAGCAGGGCCTTCCGTAAAAGAGTTAGCGATAGCAGCTCAGCACACACCGGCAGGGCCTACAGTAAAAGAGTTAGTGATAGCAGCTCTGCACAGACCAGCAGGGCCTACCGTGAAAGAGTTAGCGATAGCAGCTCAGCACAGACCAAAAAGGCTGACAGTAAAAGAGTTAGCAATAGCAGCTCAGCACAGATGGGCAGGCCCTACAGTAAAAGAGTTAGCAATAGCAGCTCAGCACAGACCAGCAGGGCCTACAGAAAAAGAATTAACGATCGTAGCTCAGCACAGACCAGAAGGGCCGACAGTAAAAGAGTTAGCGATAGCAGCTCAGCACTGACCAGCAGGGCCGACAGTAAAAGAGTTAGCGATAGCAGCTCAGCACAGACCAGCAGGGCCTACCGTAAAAGACTTAGCGATAGCAGCTCAGCACAGACCAGAAAGGCTGACAGTAAAAAAGTTTGCAATAGCAGCTCAGCACAGAGCAGCAGGGCCTACTGAAAAAGAATTAACGATCGTAACTCAGCACAGACCAGAAGGGCCGACAGTAAAAGAGTTAGCGATAGCAGCTCAGCACAGACCAGCAGGGCCGACAGTAAAAGAGTTAGCGATAGCAGCTCAGCATAGACCGGCAAGGCCTACAGTAAGAGAATAAGCGATAGCAGCTCAGCGCAGACCAGCAGGGCCTACATGTAAAAGACTTGGCGATAGCAGCTCAGCACAGACCGGCAGGGCCTACAGTAAACGAGTAAGCGATAGCAGCTCAGCACAGCCTGGCAGGCGCAACCGTAAAAGAGTTAGCGATAGCAGCTCAGCACAGACCAGCAGGGCCTACATGTAAAAGACTTGGCGATAGCAGCTCAGCACAGACCGGCAGGGCCTACAGTAAACGAGTAAGCGATAGCAGCTCAGCACAGCCTGGCAGGCGCAACAGTAAAAGAGTTAGCGATAGCAGCTCAGCACAGACCAGAAAGGCTAACAGTAAAAAAGTTAGCAATAGCAGCTCAGCACAGACCAGCAGGGCCTACAGAAAAAGAATTAACGATCGTAGCTCAGCACAGACCAGAAGGGCCGACATTAAAAAAGTTAGCGATAGCAGCTCAGCACAGACCAGCAGGGTCGACAGTAAAAGAGTTAGCAATAGCAGCTCAGCACAGATGGGCAGGCCCTACAGTAAAAGAGTTAGCAATAGCAGCTCAGCACAGACCAGCAGGGCCTACAGAAAAAGAATTAACGATCGTAGCTCAGCACAGACCAGAAGGGCCGACAGTAAAAGAGTTAGCGATAGCAGCTCAGCACTGACCAGCAGGGCCGACAGTAAAAGAGTTAGCGATAGCAGCTCAGCACAGACCAGCAGGGCCTACCGTAAAAGACTTAGCGATAGCAGCTCAGCACAGCCTGGCAGGCGCAACAGTAAAAGAGTTAGCGATAGCAGCTCAGCACAGACCAGAAAGGCTGACAGTAAAAAAGTTAGCAATAGCAGCTCAGCACAGACCAGCAGGGCCTACAGAAAAATAATTAACGATCGTAGCTCAGCACAGACCAGAAGGGCTGACAGTAAAAGAGTTAGCGATAGCAGCTCAGCACAGACCAGCAGGGCCGACAGTAAAAGAGTTAGCGATAGCAGCTCAGCACAGACCGGCAGGGCCTACAGTAAGAAAGTAAGTGATAGCAGCTCAGCACAGACCAGCAGGGCCTACCGTAAAAGAGTTAGCGATAGCAGCTCAGCACAGACCGGCAGGGCCTACAGTAAAAGACTTAGCGATAGCAGCTCAGCACAGACCAGCAGGATCTACAGTAAAAGACTTAGCGATAGCAGCTCAGCACAGACTGCCAGGGCCTACAGTAAAAGAGTTAGCAAAAGCAGCTGAGCACAGAGCAGCAGGGCCTACCGTAAAAGAGTTAGCGATAGCAGCTCAGCATAGACCAACAGGGCTTACAGTAAAAGAGTAAGCGATAGCAGCTCAGCACAGACCGGCAGGGCCTACAGAAAAAGAGTTAGCAAAAGCAGCTCAGCACAGACCAGTTGGGCCTACCGTAAAAGAGTTAGCGATAGCCGCTCAGCACAGCCTGGCAGGCACAGCAGTAAAAGAGTTAGCGATAGCAGCTCAGCACAGACCAGAAAGGCTAACAGTAAAAAAGTTAGCAATAGCAGCTCAGCACAGACCAGCAGGGCCTACAGAAAAAGAATTAACGATCGTAGCTCAGCACAGACCAGAAGGGCCGACATTAAAAAAGTTAGCGATAGCAGCTCAGCACAGACCAGCAGGGTCGACAGTAAAAGAGTTAGCAATAGCAGCTCAGCACAGATGGGCAGGCCCTACAGTAAAAGAGTTAGCAATAGCAGCTCAGCACAGACCAGCAGGGCCTACAGAAAAAGAATTAACGATCGTAGCTCAGCACAGACCAGAAGGGCCGACAGTAAAAGAGTTAGCGATAGCAGCTCAGCACTGACCAGCAGGGCCGACAGTAAAAGAGTTAGCGATAGCAGCTCAGCACAGACCAGCAGGGCCTACCGTAAAAGACTTAGCGATAGCAGCTCAGCACAGCCTGGCAGGCGCAACAGTAAAAGAGTTAGCGATAGCAGCTCAGCACAGACCAGAAAGGCTGACAGTAAAAAAGTTAGCAATAGCAGCTCAGCACAGACCAGCAGGGCCTACAGAAAAATAATTAACGATCGTAGCTCAGCACAGACCAGAAGGGCTGACAGTAAAAGAGTTAGCGATAGCAGCTCAGCACAGACCAGCAGGGCCGACAGTAAAAGAGTTAGCGATAGCAGCTCAGCACAGACCGGCAGGGCCTACAGTAAGAAAGTAAGTGATAGCAGCTCAGCACAGACCAGCAGGGCCTACCGTAAAAGAGTTAGCGATAGCAGCTCAGCACAGACCGGCAGGGCCTACAGTAAAAGACTTAGCGATAGCAGCTCAGCACAGACCAGCAGGATCTACAGTAAAAGACTTAGCGATAGCAGCTCAGCACAGACTGCCAGGGCCTACAGTAAAAGAGTTAGCAAAAGCAGCTGAGCACAGAGCAGCAGGGCCTACCGTAAAAGAGTTAGCGATAGCAGCTCAGCATAGACCAACAGGGCTTACAGTAAAAGAGTAAGCGATAGCAGCTCAGCACAGACCGGCAGGGCCTACAGAAAAAGAGTTAGCAAAAGCAGCTCAGCACAGACCAGTTGGGCCTACCGTAAAAGAGTTAGCGATAGCCGCTCAGCACAGCCTGGCAGGCACAGCAGTAAAAGAGTTAGCGATAGCAGCTCAGCACAGACCAAAAAGGCAGACAGTAAAAAAGTTAGCAATAGCAGTTCAGCACAGACCGGCAGGCCCTACAGTAAAAGAGTTAGCAATAGCAGCTCAGCACAGACCAGCAGGGCCTACAGTACAAGAGTTAACAATAGCAGCTCAGCACAGACCTGCAGGGCCTACAGAAAAAGAGTTAGCGATAGCAGCTCAGCACAGACTGGCAGGGCCAACAGTGAAAGAGTTTACGATAGCAGCTCAGCACAGACCAGCGGCGCCTACAGTAAAAGAGTTAACAATAGCAGCTCTGCAGAGACCTGCAGGGCCTACAGTAAAAGAGTTAGCAATAGTAGCTCAGCACAGACCGGCAGGGCCTACAGTAATAGAGTTAAAAATGGCAGCTCAGCACAGACCAGCAGGCCCTACAGTAAAAGAGTTAGCGATAGCAGCTCAGCACAGACCGGCTGGGCCTACAGTAAAAGAGTTAGTGATAGTAACTTTCCAGCAGGTTATCCATGGAGCACTTTCTGGTGTCTTATACAAAACCCAAAGCCAGTGAAGTAGGCACATTGTGTAAATCGTAAATAAAAGCAGAATACAATGATTTGTAAATCTTTTTCAACCTATATTCAATTGAATACACTGCAAAGACAAGTTACTAAATGTTCGTACAGGTAAACTTTGTATTTTTTTGCAAATATTAGCTCATTTGGAATTTGATGCCTGCAACATGTTTCAAAAAAGCTGGCACAAGTGGCAAAAAAGACTGAGAGAGTGAAGGAATGCTCATCAAACACTTATTTGGAACATCCCATAGGTGAACGGGCTAATTGGGAACAGGTGGGTGCCATGATTGGGTATAAAAGCAGCTTCCCTGAAATGCTCAGGCATTCACAAACAAGGATGGGGCGAGGGTCACCACTTAGTGAACAAATGCGTGAGCTGATTGTCGAACAGTTTAAAAACAACATTCCTGAACAAGCTATTGCAGAAATTTAGGGATTTCATCATCTACGGTCCGTAATATCGTCAAAAGGTTCAGAGAATCTGGAGAAATCACTGCACGTAAGCGACAAGGCCGAAAACCAACATTGAATGCCCGTGACCTTCGATCCCTCAGGCGGTACAGCATCAAAAACCGACATCAGTGTGTAAAGGACATCACCACATGGGCTCAGGAACACTTCAAAAAAACACTGTCAGTAACTACAGTTCGTCGCTACATCTGCAAGTGCAAGTTAAAACCCTACAATGCAAAGCAAAAGCCATTTATCAACAGCACCCAGAAAGGCAACCGGCTTCGCTGGGCCCAAGCTCATCTAAGATGGACTGATGCAAAGTGGAAAAGTGTTCTGTGGTCTGACGAGTCCACATTTCAAATTGTTTTTGGAAACTGTGGACGTCCTCCAGACCAAAGAGGAAAAGAACCATCCGGACTGTTATAGGCGCAAAGTTCAAAAGCCAGCATCTGTGATGGTATGGGGGTGTATTAGTGCCTAAGGCATGGGCAACTTACACATATGTGAAGGCACCATTAATGCTGGAAGGTACATAAAGGTTTTGGAGCAACATATGTTGCCATCCAAGCAACGTCTTTTTCATGGACGCCACGCTTATTTCAGCAAGACGATGCCAAGCCACATTCTGCATGTGTTACAACAGCATGGCTCCGTAGTAAAAGAGTGCGGGTACCAGACTGGCCTGCCTGTACTCCAGACCTGTCTCCCATTGAAAATGTGTGGCGCATTATGAAGTGTAAAATATGACAACGGAGACCCCGGACTGTTCAACAACTTAAGTTGTACATCAAGCAAGAATGGGAAAGAGTTCCACCTGAAAAGCTTCAAAAATGGGTCTCCTCAGTTCCCAAACGTTTACTGAGGGTCGTTAAAAGGGAAGGCGATGTAACACAGTGGTAAAAAGGCCCCTGTACCAACTTTTTTGCAATGTGTTGCTGCCTTTAAATTCTAAGTTAATGATTATTTGCAAAAGAAAAAAAGTTTCTCAGTTTGGACATTAAACATCTTGTCTTTGCAGTGTATTCAATTGAATATAAGTTGAAAAGGATTTGCAAATCATTGTATTCTGTTTTTATCTACGATTTACATAACATGCCAACTTCACTGGTTTTGGGTTTTTTAGTATCGAGGGCAGTACTGGCTTGGAACAAACTCTGTCTGTGTCGCTCTGTCTAAACTTTGTGTGCAAAGAGACATGTCTGATATAAAGAATTAAACAATTGTGTGTCAGATTTTCTTTACTGAAACATAATTTTGGAAGCTGAGCTCACTGTCAACAGCAGGTGAAATGGCCGACATCCTCCTGCCTCAGTTGCATGGCACTATCAGTTTATGTGGGACACAGCTAGGGCGATGGAGTGAGAGAATTGGAGGAAGGTGTGAGTTGGGGGGTGGGGGTAGGGGGGTAGACACTCTTGAGGTCCCTCACGCAGCCAAAATCATATACAGTCCCCCCAGTGCCATTTTCTATTCTCGAATCCATGAGTCACGGAAAGTAGGTCACACTCGAATGTGGCAAGAGTTCTGTTGCTTTTAAACTTCAAAAAGAAAAAAAGAGCTAAAGCACTGCCTCCATTTTCCCATTAATGGAAAACAGATTTTCAGCCTCAAAATAAGGAAGTAAATAAAAACAAACAAAATGTGCAGAATGGTGGACCTGCAAAAGACTGCCGTTCATACGTTTACATAATCCAAGTAGCTATATAATCATTTTGAATGCAGGGTTGTACTGCTAACGAGTGGATGTGTTCAGTTTGTTCGGAAAAATGGCCAAAACACACAAATGATGTGATGCATCAGATAGTTAAGTCTTCCAGGCACAGCAGTCACAACATACATGTCAGCCCCTTTGGCAGTCCACATGTATTTCCCTCAGAAAATATTTGTAAAAGCCTTAAAAAACCAGCATGATTTTTTTCAAGTTTTTTTTTTTGGCACATATCTATTTTTTTCATTGATGAAATAATGAATGGAGTGCAAAGATTTCATTAAAATATTTTTAAAGGCTTAAAGAAGCCTTCTGTTCAAGTATGAAAATAAAAACCACAAAGTCTCATCCAGGACACTGACGACTGCCGCACTCTTGCCCATGTTGCACAAAGGTCATGTCAGAGATCCTCGATTATGCTTCACTGTGTGAAAATCCTCACCATATTCTTATCATTTCACTCGTCAATCACGAGGGAGAAGGGTGACGTCCAGTAACAGCCAATGCTGTGCACCACAGGGAAACCCAGCTCTTTTTGTGCATTTACAACTGATACTTATGGCAATGGTTTAGCCCATAATACCTTCTTTTATACAGTCTATGGTTCGTGTGTTGAACGGAAGCTCAAACTGCGTTGTGCCATCTGGTTGCTGTTTATTTACCCTGGTGTGTGTTTATGTGCTTTTTCATTGTTGTCAAAATGAATAGCTTCCAATAATTAATATTTTGAATTAGGTTTTTTCCTAATAAATAAATTTGCATAACTTTACTCTTACATCCGTAAGCTGAGTAAATGTGGTAAAATCCATATGACTTACGGGCATTCCGCATCAGTCGACATATTGTATATACACCAATATTCACCAGACAAATCTGTCAGTCACATCATACAGGCTCTCAGTTATGTCCGCCAATCACGTCTGCTTGTCACGCCCACCAATCTTACAATCACACCTAACAATGACAGCAGGGCAGGGTCAAAAGAGAGCAGGTTTAGCTCCGCCCTCTCTATTGGTTTGTTGTGTTCTGCGCAGTTTGAATCCAGTCATCGCATTTATTTAGTTTGCCTTTGAAGAGTCTTCTGATCTGTGGCTCATAGTAACATCAATGACTTCTGATTATTGGGTTGGAAATTATAAAACTTTAGTGACTTCAACATTACAGTCATTGTAACCTGTCATATAGAGAGATTTGCCAATTGCAAAAATCTTAATTTATACATTTATTTTGATGTAAAATTGATAATGTAATCAGTAAATCTATGTGAATCATGTATTATTAGTTTGCTGATATCATTTTTTGGTGTCGTGCTGAAATAGGAGCTCTCCTGGTTGTGGATTTAGTTCAGCTGAGCTGTATGACGTAATGCTTTCACTAAACTTGTGTGATCATCATGTGCTAATTTTTGGTTTCTGAACATAAGCCAAGATGGCCACTGCTGTCACAGCTACTGTTTGGGCAACTTTGGAGGTTCCTTCATTGGCTCATTTGTATCAATTGTCCGGCCCACACCAACACCTGGCAGCGCAGCTTCTGCATCAAACTAGTGATTTAAATAACTGTGCTTAATCCAAAACAATTTAAAATAATCTCCTAAGTAAGTATTTAGCCGAAAGGCTAGCTTGTTCGTTCCCAGCTGGTATTCAGTACGGCTGAAGTTGAAATACTCCACTGGCATTAGTGATTGAATAAGCTTAATGCAGTCAGTGACTGCTTCCTCAGCGAAGCTCTTTCCTCACGCTGTCATGTGTCCAGACCCCTGTCCCTCCGATCATGTCAAAGACAAGAAATGTAATCATTTAAGTAAATGGAAAATCAATAATCAAGGTTATAGATATGGATAAGTTTGTTTGGGTTCTGCTGAATGAAAACCAGACTCAGTACAGCAGGAATCGTTTTGCTCATCTTATATCACCAGTTTTAAAAACTTCCAACTCATCATTTAATGGGAAAATATTAAACATGTTTGGTTGTCCCCCCCAGTACCGCAAAGCATGGAGCGGGGGTCATGACTCTGTCTGCCCGTCTCCTTGGTGTTTTTTGCGATATCTCAAGAACCAGAGGACAGTTTGCTCACGTTTACCTGGGGGGTTGGGGCCCCACAACCCCAGTCGATTTTGATGACCTTCAGGTCACTTTGAAGGTCACACTGCCATTACATAGATTTTGTCTTTGTAAACTTTGATAATACAAGTATCTCAAGAAACAGTGAACCGCTTTTGCTTATATTTAGCACCAACATGTTCATGCGGCGGGGGACACAGTCACAATTACTAATTAATATTTCGTTTTAGTGTCTCAAACGTATCTGTTTAAATGATGAGCAATATTATACACAAAGTAATCTTTCACATCTGAAAAGGTCAGCTGCATGTATTTCTGCAAAGCGCCGTGCGCTCAGGACAGTGGCAGAGGTCAGTGATGTGTATAGATACAGGATGCTTTCGTCTTTTGTCCAAAGGGATCTTTCAGAGATGGCAGCTTCAATCCGGAACAATCTTCCTAATGTGCTGAAATGATGACTCGCAGAACTGAAGGTCACTCACTCAGGTGGTACAGCTTCTTCAGAAGCGGTTCCCAAAGCACATTTGACTGACTTCTTCCTCTGTTACCTGACAAACTGTGAATTAACTGTCCACTTGTTTTCCTCCATTTTTGTGGCAAAGATCATTCTTGAAGCTGCCGAGAAGAGCTCTCACTCTGCTTTATGTCATAAATCACAGGATTTGGGGAAAGTGTCTGATTTATTTTGACATCTTTAAGGCGCATATTTAAAATTTAAACTCGTTGATGTAAACCAGCTTGAGTTGCCACTAAATGTGTTTTTTTGAAAAACATAGATTTGGTTTGCTTTTAGATAATGGAAGACCAAAAAGACAGAGTAAGAGAGAGAGAGAGAGAGAGAGAGAGAGAGAGTCCTGTGTGTTTGTGACCCTATTGGAGGGAAGGACCTGGGCGCCCATCAATGCTGCACCCTGCCTCTTTGCCAAGTCCTGACAATTCAGCGCTCCCTTCGGTTATGTTAATGAGGAATTATATGAAATTAATTTGAATCCAGATTAAAAATATGGTCCCAAAAGTGAAGGACTATTATTTGGTCTTGTAAATCTTCAGTAATCCATCCAAAAAAAAAAAAAAAAACCAGCCGGAAGACCATCATGTCTAACACGCCTCCATCATACGACACATTACTCATTACTGTGGTCCGTTACTGTCTGTCCTTCAGAACACATGACCATGTGTGTCTTACTCTGGGAACCACACCCTGCTGCATGGGGAGCCATTTTGTCATGGGGAATCCTTTACTAGTCCACTGGGGGGGCTTGAGGACGACCCCTGTCTCACGAGGCCGTCAGGACGGGCAGGATAAGACAGCAGTTCGCTCCCCCCCGACGAGGAGGAAAGAGGTACATATAAATCAGCAAAGACACCGTGACGCAGAGCCATACGACATGATAAATAAAGAATGAGCTAGTGACTGCGGTGTGGAGGGCAACCAGCGTGCCAAAGTGCCATTGTAAGGTGATCCTCTAGGGCGCGCTGTGGAAGTGCGCTCTTCCGTCCTCCTTCTCTTTTCCTTTATTTCTTTCAACAGGGCGCTCATCTATTATTAATCCAGACAAGCTGCAGTAATGCATCCAGTGGAATGAAGAGGCCCAGAGCTTATTCAGACACTGATAAGCACTCAGGGCATTTGTAATCGTGTTTGACTTACAGAACAAGGTGTATGAGTGCACAGTCTCGCACACAATCATATATAAAAATCTTATATAATATTATACCCAAGAAAAAAATCTCTCAAGCAATCACACATTCCCAAGCAAAACGCACAGTCTTTCACATTTCATACAAAATACAAAATCTGTCCAAAAAATTTACAAAATCTGTCAATCTCGCACCAACCTGGACAAAGTATTATACATCTGTTATCATGACAATATGAGCTAGCACACTTCACACATTAAAGATCAAAACGAAATCCTGTGACATGTGACTGTGTAAAGCTTTTTGGGGCTTTTTCCAGCTTTGCTGAAGAGAAGAGTGCGGAGAGGAATGGGGAGTGAGGGCGGGTTGAGGTGCCAAAAGGGTTGGGGGACTGATTTGAACCACCGACTTAGCGGCTCTTAAAGTGCACGAGGACAGCCCTCAGACTGACATGTGACTTTACCTGCGCATATATCATTTTGCACCATGCTATGCGAATATATTACGCGGCATCTGATTGGTTCAAATCTGTTTGTATATAGTCAGCCTCACAGCATAACTGCACCATTTTTAAGGTGTTTTTTTTGTTCTTTTTTTTTTAATTAATTTTTTAATATGTAAGAGAATGGAATTTGTCCTTTATTCAAGGTTTTTAGAAAAAAAGGGAAAAAGTGATGTCATCGCGACCCATTACTGCTAGGACCGCATTGACTTGACTAACAGAATGGCATTAGTTTGAAGTCTCTTGCTTGAATATAAGCAAAGTTATCGACCAAAGTATGTTTTTGACCTTTTTAATGACCTCGACCTTAGCCTTGACGGTAGGATCACGCAAAAGTAAAGGCTTCTAGCCGAGACACTTTTGGACTCGATGACATAAAAATGAAGACAATCACTGCAAGATGAAGAGCAGTTAAGGATGTGACCAGGGGCGGAGCTAGAACTGAGAATTGGGGGGGGCACAGACACGACCCTTTATGACAACAATTAGTCCTGGCTAGATCTCAATCATTTTCCCTCATTGACGCATTTTCCAATTATCGTAATTGGCAGCTGTAGGCACGGTTTCTCTCCATATGCGATCGAACAGCGATGAAATCATGGGCTAAATTCAGCACAGTGGCGGAGCCTGAACCGAGATTTGAGGTGCGCAAAACATCCATTTAAAACAATTGTTAGTTCTGACCTGTTATAAGTCATTTTCATAATTAACGGAAGGTTCATTCCGAGTGCACTCCACACTTAACAGGTGCTGCTTTTTCTCCCCAATTAGGTAAGACGACAATCACTCCTCTGGACGCATATTTGCTGTATTTAAATCAACGTTATTCAAAATTGCATGCCTGTCGACTCTCACGCAAATAGCTTGAGCCGCACGCTTTTTATAGCCTATTTAACTGCTGAGGGCCACTTTTTTTTCATCAACCCATGCAATACCAAGAGTGAAAGGCTATATTTCATCGGAACGCAGACCAGTTCAATCAATGCGAAGCACTGGCCTATTAATAAGTAAATTATTTTTCTGTACTGAATTTAGCCCATGGTTTCAAATCTGTTAGATCGCACATGGAAAGAAACCGTGTTTTCAGTTGCCAATTATGATAATTGGAAAACGCCTCAATAAAGGAAAATGATTGAGAACTAGCCAGGACTAATTGTTGTCATAAAAAGACTTGTCTGTGCCATCCCAAATCCCAGTTCTAGCTCCGCCACTGGATGTGACTAACAGGCTAACAAACAAACAAATCTACTGAACTAACTAACTGAAATTACCATTCCAGTGTCTTTATATTAAAGCCCATTTAACTATGTAGCAAATTTTATTTAGGCAAGCATAACAATATTCAGAATACATCTCCTTTTTACGATTGATGAATGTTTTTCCAACCTCTCTATGCATCAATAGTGTAATTATTTGCAACAGTGCTTAATTTTGGCAGGGAATTTATAAGCTGCGCTGTCTGTTCGGTGGACGTCTGCAGTGGTAGGAGTGGCTAGAGCTTCTTTCTGCCAAAGTGCCTTAAAATAGCTCTACCATAGACATTTGCATTTTAAATCACGTGCTAATCTGTTGTATAATACTTAATTACTATCGTAGCTGAAAATAAGCATGCCCACAAAATATGACATTTGTATTTAATAAGAATAGTGAATCTGAATACCTTATGTAGCTATGTGTAGCTATCGCAATATTCTCACATACTGCATACAGTGTTCCTGTCATGCGGCCTGAATACTAAATACATAATCTTTCAAAAAACTCTCACACTATTAAATAATTTTAAAGACAGTCTTTCACATCCTCTTAACATAGTATCTCTCATAAAATATTATATCTATATCTTTACGCAATCTTTTATAGCATTATAATCTGCCACAATCTTCCATAATCTCAAATGGAATATTCCACATTTGTCAGCGTGAGCTCTGTTCTTTGTCGAGTAATCATTGACTCCAATACACTTGCATTCATGTGTATCTCACAAACAATATGACAAAATGCATTATTTGTGTGAAAGAATTAGTAGTAAATGGAGTCTCAGTGAAAATAATTCTGGTCAAATTAATGTGATGACAATGATCCAACCTAATAGCGACCAAATGGGTGAACTGGCTGTTGCAAATGGACTCTATCTTTTGTTAGACAATGATTTTCTTGAGTAAAAACAAATTGTCTGTGGCTGAAAGGGTCACTGAAAGCCACCATGCCCTTTATACAGAAACAATCAATGATAATTCTCTTCAATTGGCTCCACAAATTTTACAAATACTTTGTGGGTATACAGTAGGCAGCGGGTTTGCATTAGTTCCCTTTCGAAGCACACGAGACACACATCTGTACAAAGCCGCTCATACGTGAGAGAGAGAATTTAGTGCGCATGACTAGCGCTGCACGAAGAGCTGCTCACTACACCTCCAGGATAAGAGGCTTTCTCCGCGCCTGACTGCACACGCAGCTCAGGCTGCAGCACAGCAGGAGGCCCCAGCAGCTGGAGCAGTGCTGACAGGCGACCAGAGCTCAAGGTACAGCAGCGAACCGGCAAGCACCGGCCAGATTTTGGCCGGCGTCCCACATTTAAGAGCTCAGAAATCAGGGGAGGTCCCAGGGCACCCTGTAACAATCATTTTCAGCAGCGGAGAGGCCAGTTTTCTCAGTGTTAGGGTGCGAGCCGGGACCCCAGAGTCATGACGGAAAGGCAGCGGCTCGGTGCCGAGGTTTGTTCCACTCTGTTAACCATTAGTAACCATTAGAGTGACAGGAGTGACGATCTCCAGGGATGACACTGGGTGGCAAACGTGAGTAGTGGGTCACGTGATGCTTTCACATGGCTGCATATTGGGCAAGCGCTGCTTTGCAAACAGCAATCATTTTGTATTCATTTCATTAGTTTGGCTACTCATTACAGAACGGGAGGAGTATCAGTTCCAACAAGCTAAGACAGTGGAAACTCATCATATTTTAGCTGAAGTCTTTTACACCATACTGCTGGTCCTGTTGGCTACTCCAGGTGTGTCCGGGGGAAGCATGTTAGAATCGAATCATTCCCAGCTCCCTGCCGCAGGCTGAAAAATACCAACAACATTTAAGCACAAGGTAGCAGTGCTTTGCCAAAAAGCCTGGCTGGGACAGGCAAATAAAGCTTCCCAACGAGGATGCGTTGTGGTCTTGGTGAGTAAACAAAGCATAAAACAGAGAAAAACCTTGTCTGAAATATATTATATATATTAAAAATGCAGTTCTTACTGTTCATTTTCATTTTAACTCAAGGTGAAAGTACATCATGGGAATTTCAGATTGTGTTGCACTTCTATTTTCTGCTCGCTCCTCATGCTATTTGTATGAAAATGCTAACACAGCATCAAAATTGAATAGAAAGAGTAGTCGACAGTAAGAGAGACAGAGAGACAGAGAGAGTGTCTGAGGGAGAAACAGTGACTGAGACAGAGACAGTGTGGGAAAGCTGTAATTCCCACAGGGGAGCGGGTCAACAGCCCAATCACAGCACAATACGCTTCAGCCTATTACAGCTGCTAGAGCAGCCCGTTACCAGCCCCAGAGAACAATGAGGGCCTCCGGGTTTCTAAAACCAGCAACATCGGTAAATCTGCATTTCACCTGCTTTTTGATTCAAGATGCACGTATTTGCAATAATGGCACAATAAACGTATGTTTTTTTAAAATCTAATTAGGAAGTAAAAGAATTGGAATGAAATAAACAAATGTTTTGGGGGTGTCAATTTGTTTTAGCCTATTTACCACAGAAACTATAATGATCATAAATGTTTTTTTGCGTGAGTGGATGGAGTACTACACCGCCATATTGTAGCTAATGCTATAAAACTAGCACATTCTTCCCAAAAAGCGCTTTATCATTAATATTACAGCAAGACGAAGTGTGCATCAGAGCGCACAGGCTGAACTAAACCAGGAATGCAACACCACTCCCTGAAAACCTGACGCTGGAAGTACAGACACCTTATTCACCCAAATTAAGAGGAAACAACTGAATTAAAATTCTGCAGATGAGGTTTTGCCAATACAGCAATGTCAAGGCTAAATAATACAAACTTCAACATCAATTCTGCGCAGAGGCAGAAAATAATCAGCATTATTACTGAGAGAAACCCGACAATTTTTGTGAATAAACTTGATATCAGATATCAGCAACATGTAAACATGCAAGATAATATCTTCAGTGAACAAACTGTAGTGACACCTGGAGATAAAATATAGTCATGTACTGGTCTGTGTAGAAAGTATGTACCTTATAATAATTCAGAATGCATGTAATACATACCTCATACCTATGCAAGTTTTTTCATACTTTTCCCTACCAGAGTTTTAATGTAAGAATGACACTAAAAAAAAGCAAATCAACTAATTATTTAAACAACATGATATGTTGTTCCTGACCTCACTTCTTATTAAGTGCTTTCTTTGAATCGCGCAGTGTGCCTGTCCATCAGACACTGACTGACTCATTAAAACAAGAACCATTTTATCTCAGTTCTGAGCCCGGTCATCGTATGTTTTAATCTTTTCAACAAAATCTCAGATTTACTGAATTTTCTGCCTGAAGAGTATTTTTTCCCCTCTGTTTTGATTGTCTTCATCTGCTGAAAAAGCCAGCATCCAGCATTAACACAATATCTGAAAGTGTGCTTTCAATTTTCCTTCCTGTTTGATACTAGTTTTAAATTTTTTGGCAATATTTGCTAGCAGTAGTTATTTCAGCGAAGCATCTGCCATCATAATTGTAAAGAAACGAGTAAGGAGAGAAAGAGGCGAGTGAGAAACAGGGAGAGCTTGTGTGTGGGTGTGAGCGTGTGTATTTGTGAGAGGTAGTGTGTATGGGTGTGAGCGTGTGTATTTGTGAGAGGTAGTGTGTATGGGTGTGAGCGTGTGTATTTGTGAGAGGTAGTGTGTATGGGTGTGAGCGTGTGTATTTGTGAGAGGTAGTGTGTATGGGTGTGAGCGTGTGTATTTGTGAGAGGTAGTGTGTATGGGTGTGAGCGTGTGTATGGGTGTGAGCGTGTGTATTTGTGAGAGGTAGTGTGTATGGGTGTGAGCGTGTGTATTTGTGAGAGGTAGTGTGTATGGGTGTGAGCGTGTGTATTTGTGAGAGGTAGTGTGTATGGGTGTGAGCGTGTGTATTTGTGAGAGGTAGTGTGTATGGGTGTGAGCGTGTGTATTTGTGAGAGGTAGTGTGTATGGGTGTGAGCGTGTGTATTTGTGAGAGGTAGTGTGTATGGGTGTGAGCGTGTGTATTTGTGAGAGGTAGTGTGTATGGGTGTGAGCGTGTGTATTTGTGAGAGGTAGTGTGTATGGGTGTGAGCGTGTGTATTTGTGAGAGGTAGTGTGTATGGGTGTGAGCGTGTGTATTTGTGAGAGGTAGTGTGTATGGGTGTGAGCGTGTGTATTTGTGAGAGGTAGTGTGTATGGGTGTGAGCGTGTGTATTTGTGAGAGGTAGTGTGTACGGGTGTGAGCATGTGTATTTGTGAGAGGTAGTGTGTATGGGTGTGAGCGTGTGTATTTGTGAGAGGTAGTGTGTATGGGTGTGAGCGTGTGTATTTGTGAGAGGTAGTGTGTATGGGTGTGAGCGTGTGTTTTTGTGAGAGGTAGTGTGTATGGGTGTGAGCGTGTGTATTTGTGAGAGGTAGTGTGTATGGGTGTGAGCGTGTGTATTTGTGAGAGGTAGTGTGTATCTGTGAGAGCGTGTGTATTTGTGAGAGGTAGTGTGTATCGGTGAGAGCGTGTGTATTTGTGAGAGGTAGTGTGTATCGGTGAGAGCATGTGTATCGGTGAGAGTGTGTGTATTGGTGAGAGATAGTGGGTATCGGTGAGAGCTTGTGTGTGGGTGTGAGCGTGTGTATTTGTGAGAGGTAGTGTGTATGGGTGTGAGCGTGTGTATTTGTGAGAGGTAGTGTGTATGGGTGTGAGCGTGTGTATTTGTGAGAGGTAGTGTGTATGGGTGTGAGCGTGTGTTTTTGTGAGAGGTAGTGTGTATGGGTGTGAGCGTGTGTATTTGTGAGAGGTAGTGTGTATGGGTGTGAGCGTGTGTATTTGTGAGAGGTAGTGTGTATCGGTGAGAGCGTGTGTATTTGTGAGAGGTAGTGTGTATCGGTGAGAGCGTGTGTATTTGTGAGAGGTAGTGTGTATCGGTGAGAGCATGTGTATCGGTGAGAGTGTGTGTATTGGTGAGAGATAGTGGGTATCGGTGAGAGCTTGTGTGTGGGTGTGAGCGTGTGTATTTGTGAGAGGTAGTGTGTATGGGTGTGAGCGTGTGTATTTGTGAGAGGTAGTGTGTATGGGTGTGAGCGTGTGTATTTGTGAGAGGTAGTGTGTATCGGTGAGAGCGTGTGTATTTGTGAGAGGTAGTGTGTATCGGTGAGAGCGTGTGTATTTGTGAGAGGTAGTGTGTATCGGTGAGAGCATGTGTATCGGTGAGAGTGTGTGTATTGGTGAGAGATAGTGGGTATCGGTGAGAGCTTGTGTATGGGTGTGAGCGTGTGTATTTGTGAGAGGTACTGTGTATCGGTGAGAGCATGCGTATTGGTGAGAGTGTGTGTATTGGTGAGAGATAGTGTGTATCGGTGAGAGCTTGTCTATGGGTGAGAGGTAGTGTGTATTGGTGAGAGTGTGTGTATCATGAGATCATGTGTATTGGTGAGAGGTAGTGTGTATGGGTGAGAACGTGTGCATTATTGAGAGGTAGTGTGTATCGGTGAGAGCGTGTGTATTGGTGAGAGGTAGGGCATATCGGTAAGAGCGTGTGTATCAGTGAGAGGTAGTGTGTATCGGTGAGAGTGTGTGTATTGGTGAGAGGTAGAATGTATCGGTGAGAGGTAGTGTGTATAGGTGAGAGCGTGTGTATCGGTGAGTGGTAGTGTGTATTGGTGAGAGTGTGAGTATTGGTGAGATGTTGTGTGTATCAATGACAGCGTGTGTATCAGTGAGAGGTAGTGAGTATCGGTGAGAGCGTGTGTATTGGTGAGATTCAGTTCAATTCAAACAACTTTATTGATCCCTAAAAGGGAAATTCATCTGCAATTCACCAGCACAGTCACACAACCATGCACAGCGTGTTTCAGAAACAGCACTTCAGATTAAGACAACAAACAGAGGTCATAGTAAGAGGTCATAAGTAATTAAAAAAAGTAATTAAAAAATAAATAAACAATAATGGGAACAGTCACAACAATTGTGACATGATATCCTGTACAATGCCTGATAAAGGAAATGTAATTTAAATGACTGCTGTCTGCGTTCAGCAGCTTGATAGCAGAAGGAATAAAAGATTTCGAGTATCTGTTAGTTCTCTCCAGAGGTACATGATAACGGCGGCCTGAAGGCATCAGCGGGAACTGACTGGGCAGCACATGATCAGGTTGGCTGAGAATACACTTAGCTTTCTTTCTCACCTGATTCTCCCAAAACCAACACAAGTCTCTTTGCTTTACCCCAATTATTTTAGAGCAAACATTGACAATGCTATTCAGGCAGTTTTTTTGTCCTTGATAGACAATCTGTTGAACCAGCAAATGCAAGAAAATGTTAACTGACTTTCAATAAATGAGCAGTAAAAGTTTCTTAAAATCCTCACAATGACATTGAAAGAGCTCAGCTTCCTCATCAGATGGAGAGTGTGTGTATCGGAGAGATTGTGTGTATTGGTGAGAGTGTGTGTATCGGGGAGATTGTGTGTATTGGTGAGAGTGTGTGTATCGGTGAGAGGTAGTGTGTATTGGTGAGAGCGTGTGTATTGGTGAGAGGTAGTGTGTATCGGTGAGAGCGTGTGTATTGGTGAGAAGTAGTGTGTATCGGTGAGAGCTAGTGCGTATCTGTGAAAGCGTGTGTATTGGTGAGAGGTAGTGTGTATTGGTGAGAGCGTGTGTATTGGTGAGAAGTAGTGTGTATCGGTGAGAGCGTGTGTATAAGTGAGAGGTAGTGTGTATCGGTGAGAGCGTGTGTATTGGTAAGAAGTAGTGTGTATCGGTGAGAGCGTGTGTATAAGTGAGAGGTAGTGTGTATCGGTGAGAGCGTGTGTATTGGTGAGAGGTAGTGTGTATCGGTGAGAGCGTGTGTATTGGTGAGAGGTAGTGTGTATCGGTGAGAGCGTGTGTATTGGTAAGAAGTAGTGTGTATCGATGAGAGCGTGTGTATAAGTGAGAGGTAGTGTGTATCGGTGAGAGCGTGTGTATCGGTGAAAGCGTGTGTATTGGTGAGAGTGTGTGTATTGGTGAGAGGTAGTGTGTGTATTGGTGAGAGTGTGTGTATCGGTGAGAGCGTGTGTATAAGTGAGAGGTAGTGTGTACCCGTGAGAGCGTGTGTATCGGTGAGAGGTAGTGTGTATCGGTGAGAGCGTGTGTATAAGTGAGAGGTAGTGTGTACCGGTGAGAGCATGTGTATCGGTGAGAGGTAGTGTGTATCGGTGAGAGCGTGTGTATTGGTGAGAGGTAGTGTGTATCGATGAGAGCGTGTGTATTGGTGAGAGGTAGCGTGTATCGGTGAGAGCGTGTGTATCGGTGAGAGGCAGTGTGTATCAGTGAGAGCGTGTGTATTGGTGAGAGGTAGTGTGTATCGGTGAGAGCGTGTGTATTGGTGAGAGGTAGTGTGTATCAGTGAGAGCGTGTGTATTGGTGAGAGGTAGTGTGTATCAGTGAGAGCGTGTGTATTGGTGAGAGGTAGTGTGTATCGGTGAGAGCGTGTGTATCGGTGAGAGGCAGTGTGTATCAGTGAGAGCGTGTGTATTGGTGAGAAGTAGTGTGTATCGGTGAGAGCGTGTGTATCAGTGAGAGGCAGTGTGTATCAGTGAGAGCGTGTGTATTGGTGAGAGGTAGTGTGTATTGGTGAGAGGTAGTGTGTATCGGTGAGAGGTAGTGTGTATCGGTGAGAGCGTGTGTATTGGTGAGAGGTAGTGTGTATCGGTGAGAGCGTGTGTATCGGTGAGAGCGTGTGTATCGGTGAGAGGTAGTGTGTATCGGTGAGAGCGTGTGTATCGGTGAGAGGTAGTGTGTATCGGTGAGAGCGTGTGTATTGGTGAGAGGTAGTGTGTATCGGTGAGAGGTAGTGTGTACCGGTGAGAGCGTGTGTATCGGTGAGAGGTAGTGTGTAGCGGTGAGAGCGTGTGTATCGGTGAGAGGTAGTGTATAAGTGAGAGGTAGTGTGTATTGGTGAGAGGTAGTGTGTATCGGTGAGAGGGTGTGTATCAGTGAGAGGTAGTGTGTATCGGTGAAAGCGTGTGTATAAGTGAGAGGTAGTGTGTATTGGTGAGAGGTAGTGTGTACCGGTGAGAGCGTGTGTATTGGTGAGAGGTAGTGTGTATCGGTGAGAGTGTGTGTATCGGTGAGAGGTAGTGTGTATCGGTGAGAGCGTGTGTATCGGTGAGAGGTAGTGTGTATCGGTGAGAGCGTGTGTATCGGTGTGAGGTAGTGTGTATCGGTGAGGGTGTGTGTAGCGGTGAGAGCGTGTGTATCGGTGAGAGCGTGTGTATCGGTGAGAGCGTGTGTATCGGTGAGAGCGTGTGTATTGGTGAGAGTGTGTGTATCAGTGAGAGCGTGTGTATCGGTGAGAGCGTGTGTATCGGTGAGAGGTAGTGTGAGAATGACAGACTGCACGTGAGAGAGAACCCTTGAGTTGGTATCAAAGCTATTTAGGCTTACCATCTGAAAAGAGCCACGGAAGCAGATTCTGCTTCTTAACCATAAAAAATGAAATATGGACCATGAAAGGTTCATATATTTGACTTGAGCCAAGCTTTCTCAACGTATTGGTGGATATCCACATTTACATAAAGTTAAAATCACAGGGAAAAGCAAAATCGATGATAGTCGCTTATATATTTTTTCATAGAGAGTGATCAGGAAGGAGAAATTCTATCTGTATTTAATGGATGCTGAGGGCCAAAAAAAACTCCTAAAAGGTATTCCAGCATCTACCTCCACAAACCAGCAACCAGAGTTCAGAGTTCACAAATTCCGATAAATATTATTGCTGACCTCCAAATTTTGTGAGAAATGAAGTGTCCTTGGGTTAAATACGAATATCAGGTCAGTTTGTACTGGGCTGCCACATTCATAGTGAATACTTCAGAGTGTCTTTTCACCAGGAATTTTACATGAATATTATAGAACAGAAAACAAAGGTGTGCTTTGAGCTTTTGATCAAAAGGAACTAGCACAACATGGTGCATGACTGTGAGCAAATGAAAGACCCGCCATGAAAACCGGAAATTTCTGCAGCGAAATGTGGTGTTAGGAGAGAGTTCCCTCACGGATCACAGCGCTGCAAACACAGTCAACATGCTACTAATTACGGGTGAAGTGCTTTGAAGACCTGTGAACTCAAAATATCTCGGCTTCTAATAGTCAATGTTTGAACCTTTGGGTCAATCAAAAATATGTGGGCTTTATGGCACGGCAAAATATATGGTGATAAAACGGTGCTAAGGTGTGTTCAGGGGAAGACATTTTCTTTATCTTTTCCTAAATTTTTCTTTGAGAGTTAAGTTAGCTTAACAATGTGGTGCCCTATATTACCCAAAAAAAGTTAGAGCAGCAGCATGAACACAATTATTCATGATATTCCAAAAATACTTGGCATGGAGAAAACACCTCATTAAGACTTCATTAAACCCCTTTTATATAAGACATGAAGAGAACAGAGTTTTTGAGAGAATACTGAGATCAGAAGTGTTTCACATCTTTCAGACATGATTTAATATTTAAATGCACTAAGGAGATGAACTTTAAAGCTTTAGAAACTCAGTTTTTAAAGACAAAAAATTCATCAAGCACTGGCGCAGTAAACCAACACAGGCTGTGAAACGGTAACACTGTGCAGTAAACCTACATTTACGCTCCAACATCTTTCACTTTCGAGCAGTCCGGCTCACTTCCTTGGCACTTTCCTGTCTTTTGAAAACATCTCTCCAAAACATTGACCTCTCAAAAGTTGATATAATTGGAATATTGTATGCTAAAGCCAGCCTCCATTTTGAGTTAGTTGGCAAACAGCGCACCCTGGCCACCAAAATATCAGTGTGCGTGTGAAATTTCATCACTCCGTCAGGCAGTCGTACGACTCCTACTGCATCTTAATGACCTGGCGAACAGAGCACCCATGACATTGCCGTAACACTGAAATAAATTGTTTTCAATGGTTATATCCAGGTATTCCAGACCAATTCCACAGAGGAAAGACAAAAGCTATTAAGGCTATTAAAGGCCTGTAATATCAATTTGTTTCGAGAAACAACAAGTGGTGTCTGTCCCTGTTCTCAAACCAATACAGGAAGTGTAAACAGTGCTCGATTAAGAGTGCTTGGGCTCCTCGCTGTGCATAATATACACGCTCTAAAGTATGTGCTAATAGATACATTTACCAAACAACATCATCATGTCGTAATTGGAAGTTCTGCATGTATATTTACCTTGAACAAATCAAATGAAAGTCATTGTGCTCTTAACATCTGAAATGTCGGTGGTGTCATTTCCTCTGCATAAGCAATCTGCTACGCAAAAGCAGCGGAAGAGTCTGCAAGTCTGGAATCTTTCAAGCCTGATCTCTCTCCGTCCTGCACAGGCTGGATTGACATGGTTCAGGCAGTGCCGAGGGAGTACACTAAATTAACAGGAGCAGATATCTGACACATCAGGCTCAAAGCTCTCGGTATCTGCGATACTTACGCTCTTCAGGCGCTCAAGAGATTTCAACCCAAGTGATGCCGGTTTCGATGTCTTACATCAGGCTGAAATTATATTTTGAATATTTCTCATATTCTCATAATGCATTCTGTTTTTGCTTGCAAACAGCCAAAATTTTGACTAATGTTGCTCAATTGTGCCATATCAGTGACTCTGCATTATAAGCAAGTCATTAACTGCTGGGCCACCTCTGCCTCAAGCTCCAAGTTCAGTTTTTCTGTTCTGATGCCAATGATCAGTAATCTGCTGTCGCAATGTGTCCAAAGCGGTTACAGGAGTTGGCTACAGTCCTATTTAATATCATTTTTTTACCAAGGCAGGAATAAAAAGGTCTCATACGCAAAGCCCACATCCCTCGTCCATTATTTTCAATCACAGAGGCTCAGCCAATGGCGACGCTCAGTCAATGAAGAGTCCCACCCCTTTGCAGGAAAACTCAATTTACAGACAGTATGAACATACAGTGAAAATACAGGCCTTTTCAACTGTGCTAAATCTACTGAAAATCCATCACATGTCCCCTAAATTTGGATTAATTAATTTGTACTGTCTGCGCTATTTGATACATATTTCCCACTGATATGGAATGAGGACAAACTTTACGAAACTAATGAAGAGCGATAATTTCATCATTCACAGTGATTCCCGTTTTGTTGTGACTCAGTCAGATGAGAAATACATTTCACATTTGATTGTTAAAGCGTGAGGAAGACGTCTCTCTCCGTGGGCCTCAGCCTCTCCCGTGTTTGTGCAAAACCCACAGCGGCGCTGCAATGATCCCCACAGTCTCGCCCACGGTGGAGCCACGGAGGAACGGGCGCGGAAGAGAAATCATTTAAGGTTTCCTCTCGTTTCCTTAAGAGGTGATATCCTGCTGTTCCCACGCGTGGGTGGAGCAGATGAGCGATTCTCTTTCCCCGCGCATGCAGCAGAGCGCGCCCCCAGTGACGAGCAAATAGCTCCCGTTCCCTGCAGAATGATGCATTGTGGGATATGCCTCGGTGACTGCCCGTGGGCCAGGGAGAGTATGAGCAGGAAGAAGACAATGGCTTCATTATCTACCGTTGAGCAGCACTGGAGTTCAGCCACGTCCTTGTGCTGTACGGAGTGCCACAGAACGGAGCCGCACTGGAGCACAACTAAAGCATTAATGTACTGTGCGCCAATGCAGTGGAGTGGATTTTGCAAGAGGTCATTGGCAGCAACAAGCAAGCACTCAGAAATTTTCTGAAAAATGTACTACCCTGACCTGACCCCCCCTACAATGCACTCATTTCAGTGTTGCCAAAACAAGTGAGAGTACTGGCAGCTTTAGTAACATATATTTCAAGAACTAGTATTCTCAGATGGTAGCCTCCATCTTTCTGTTTGTCCAGAGAGGTTGATGTCTATCTGTCTGTTTGTCCTGAGAACTTAATGTCTATTTGTCCTGAAAATTCAGGGAGGTCGATGTTTTACAGTCCTTTCATCCATCCTTATCGTGCTGCAATTACAAAAAAATGCAGCTCCCCAAGTGCACCCTTCTCCAAGCCAAAAACCCGGCGGTATGGTCCTGCTCAGGACGTCCTGCAGGAGACGCCCCGCTGGGCAGGTGCTGATCTTTAACGAGCGCACAGCAGAGGGCTGCCGGTGCGATGATTGCAGCATCCTGCGGTTTCCACGGAAATCAGCGGAGAACGGTGGGCGGCTGAGGCAGGAGCGAGTTGTGGGGTATTAGAGAGCCTGTGGCACTTTTGGAAAATGCAGTTTCACTCATGCATGAAGCTTCATTACCATTCTTATTGCACTAGCGAAGAGACAGCCAATGCGAGGCCTGTTTTGGCGGAGGTATGTGTTACGCTCTGTCCTGAACAATCAGCAGCTGCGGTACAGCGCCCGTCATTAGGGAGATTCTACCTCCTTCCCTTTTTTCCTTCCTGGATTAGAGGAGCCGCAGATCCAGCGAATCTCCAGTCTCTCAGCTCAATACTAAATTGAATGTTGAGCTGTAGCGCCATATTAATCGCCTCCCTGGGGAAAACGAGATGCCTGTATTTATGTCTACTTTTAGGCACAGGAAACAAACAGCACTTCCCAGTACTGGCACTGCAGTATTTTCAAAAAAAGAATAGAACTTTGTAACACCGAGCTTCATATCACCTCAGCTGTCATATTATTCAGAACGATGACCCTAATCGGCCTCCAGTTTGCTGCTGTCCTTTATTCTGCACGCAAATGATGTAAACAGGTCATGTGCTCGATATCAACAGGCAATACACAAGATATAAACATGTAATACACAAGATTTTAAAATGCAGAGCAGAGGATATGAATAGGTAATACAGGGGATAATAAGAGCCCCACAGGGCCTGCATTCCTCACCTGATTTGACATCGTAACAATTCTTTTCGGTTATGCGGTACTATGAAGTCAACTTCAGTCCTCTGTTTGACATGCCAAAGAGTCATTTAATTATCCACAGCACATACTGCGGTGCGGTAAAACCTGAACAATCAGTTGCACAACTAAATGCCTTGTAAACTTAGTATGCAGTCCCTGAAATACGGGTGAGTGGGTCAGTCTCGATGGTACCATACTCAATGGATTGTTAATCCACGCAGTCAAAACATAAGAACCTTTCAACTTCATGTGGACCAAGATTTTAAACACTTTTCGCAAGTTTGATCCTAATCTACCCACGGCTACTTGAGAAAAAGTCAAAAATATGTCAGCCAATCAGATACTTCACTGGATTCAAAATCGTCCCAATATATAACGACACTTGGTCAAGGCTTAGAGGTGACAATGTGAACCACGTTTGAATCCAAATGTGCCTAGTGGCGAAAGCTCAAAAATGCATCAGAAAATCAGAGGCTTAGGTGACACTATTAGATCCCACATTGACTTGAAAATAACAAGACTTGGTCAGGGCCATTAGACAGACGTTTTCACCATGTCTGATCAAAATCTGACCATTGGATCTGCAGAAGAAGTAGAACATGCGTCACAGAATCAAGCCCAAATAGCAACACCTGGTCCAGGCCGTGGGATAAACTCATTCACCGGGTCCGATTCAAATCTGTCTCGTAGAACTGGATAGGAGGCCAAAAATGAATCAGCCAATCAGAAGCCAGGGCAGCTAAAAATTGAGACAAGCATGTGGACTAACTGCCATCCAAATCTGACCTGTGGAACTGCAGAGAAACAAAAAAAAATGCATCACTACCTCAGAGACCAGGGCGGCCATCTTGGCTTTTGAATCGCGCCGGAAAATAACGATACTTGCTCAGGGCCATGAGAAGAATAATTTTACCAAGTGAGAATGAAATCTGCTGGGTGGAATTTGAGAAGTCGTCATTTACAGAAAACGTCGACGGAAAGACAACGGACAGATGATGGAAGCCGCACCATGGAAATGGCTCACCTTTGTCCTTCCAACTAGGTGAGAGAAAAAATGAGAAAAATAGAGAATATAGATTGGCAATAGAAAGTATATGAATTGGTACTATAATCATAAATTCCATAAAAATACAATGGATGGGCACAAATATGTTTCTGCGTTTGACTTAGCCCAGCAGGGCCTTTAAATCTTGAGAGGTGCACAAAAACATTTCACACAGAAGCACGTCTCTCGATCACACGCACACACTCGCTCACATGCACACGCATCTCATTCCGTCCCTCCCTCCCACACACAAACACGCACCGCACCTCACACCGTAACCTCTCACCCGCAGTAATGACAGGACAGCATGCAGCAGCAGACTGGATCAGGAGTTAACCCCTTCTGACAGGAGCGGGTTGTTGTTGTCACTCCTTGTAAGAGTGAGCACAGACACAGCTGCACTGCCCTCCTGTCAGGCTGAAACAGGCTCCGTATGCCAGGGAGCTCCGACACCGAAACAGCCCGAGGACATGGAGCACGCAGTGGCCCTGTGGTCACATCTGCGCCTGCTTCACACACGCAGCAACCTTATCCGGCCACACTACTAAAAATAAAATAATTATAATAATTGGGATTATTATACTTGTCTTTTTTATTAATGCGGTGTTTCTCAAGTAGCTGTCAAAATGGAGATCGATTCAGGAATGTAGGAGGTATGAGCACATATGAACACACTGTTTGTTTGTTTCAAATCCTACCCCAGTAAGGTCTATTTTAATGTTTGGGGCGAAGCTAGCACACATTCCAGAAATTTCCCGGCAACACCAATCCACGCAGTCCCACTCAAAGCACTACCCTGAAACACAAACACGCTCCCACTTCAAACAGCACCTCGGCGCATTAAAGATAAAGGAGACTCAGAAATCAATGAAATCCCTGCCATTGCGATGAGCGTTCACATAGGTGAACGCAGGCAAAAATTCACATCTGACTGCACATGGAATCTGAGAGGGGGATTTCTTCTCAAATGGCTACATAACAGCCCCCCTGACACCACGTCTCACATTTTTATATGCATGTAATGCGTGTGTGCGCAAATGCAGGTATAAATCAGCGTGTATGCCTGTATCATATGGCTCGACAGGGTACTTTCCGCGCTGTAATGAACCCCAGGGGTCAGGCTGCATTCAGACATACATTGATTACCACAGCGCACCAGTCAATCCTATTAGTGCAACCAATTCCCTTAAAAAAGCCATTTTGTCTACAGCTGAGTGACTGTCCGCCAACCAGAGGATAAACATTTAGCAGTTTAAACGTTTGTTCAGCAAAAGGACATGGAACTGACAGGTGAGAAATGCTAATAGCATGAAATTTGAGTACAGCTAGCAGCAGATAGCATGCTTCCACAGACCCGTAAATATAGCAGCAGATAGCATGCTTTCACAGACCAGTAATGCTAGCGGCAGATAGCATGCTTTCACAGACCAGCAAAGCTAGCGGCAGATAGCATGCTTTCACAGACCAGTAAAGCTAGCGGCAGATAGCATGCTTTCACAGACCAGTAAAGCTAGCGGCAGATAGCATGCTTTCACAGACCAGTAAAGCTAGCAGCAGATAGCATGCTTTCACAGACCAGTAAAGCTAGCGGCAGATAGCATACTTTCACAGACCAGTAAAGCTAGCGGCAGATAGCATACTTTCACAGACCAGTAAAGCTAGCGGCAGATAGCATGCTTTCACAGACCAGTAAAGCTAGCGGCAGATAGCATGCTTTCACAGACCATTAATGCTAGCGGCAGATAGCATGCTTTCACAGAACAGTCCACCAAGCAGCATGAATGTGGGTAAACCTGGCCGCAGTTAGCACGCTTTCAGAGACTATTGAGCCAGCAGCACTTCATACTCAAAGATGAAGCTAGCAGCATTTAGCATGCATTCACTGGTGAGTAAAGCTAACCATGGGAAGAATTATGAATGTTTCATATGAGCTTTTGTATTCCCTTGGCGTGTCCCAACCAGAATTTAAGTTTCCTCCACAAAGCAGTGGAAAACTTTAACATTAGCGCATGGTTACAAATGATCTGCAGAAGCCTGCCAGTGGCTTCTGGTGAAATACTGAAATATGATCCGACGTTTCAATTGTTGAAATTTTGTCTTTGTTAGTGACAGGCAGCTTTAACAGCGTGGTTGTGAGAAAATTGACAAAGTAATTTTATATGGATTGGAAAGCCTATTAAAAATTAATACATTCAAGTGGGCCTGTAGCCATTTTTGATACGTAGAATTTGATCATCTTTATTATTATCTTTGTTATAATCTTAACACTTGGAGACATGGGAACATGGGTTACTTACCACAGACCTAAACCTTTTTAAGTTTCTATGACAAAGGTCACGGTCAACGTCACACAAAAGATCAAAAACACATTTTGATCCAAAACATCATTTCTATTCAACCTTGAGACTTGAAACTAACACCATTCTTTTTTCGTCAACGCAATGTGGTTCAAGCGGTTAGGGTCTCTCTAACATAAGTACGTCACGTTTTAAAATTTCGATTTCAGCAAGTCTTCGTTCTAAGAACGACCTTTAATTATTATTTCGCCACGCAAAATCATAGGGGCCACAGGGCTTGACGTTTTTTAATTTGGTATCATGGCAGCGATCAGTCAGCTTGCACTCTGATATTGTGGTATTTTACCCCTGTCACCACCTGGAGTGGGCATAACCTTAATTCTGCAGTTGTGCTGAAAATAAGCGAACAATTTTTAAGGCACCATCAGTTCAAATACACTGCATCAGAATAAAATGTTCTCCATCAGAGTTAAACCAGCAGAATTTATCTGCATTTATTCTGGCCCTTCATTGCGTGGGCGTGCCTGGCATCCACCACCAAACTAAATTTACCCAGCGACACTGCAGCCCTTCCAGCAGGGAGAGCCGACAGCCGAAAATTCCCCCCAAGCGATATTTTCATCAGCAAACTGCCTGCCTGACCTTCTGCAGCTTTTCAAACTATTTCACTGGCACAAACAGGGCTAATGCTGCTCCTCCAATCTCTCAGGCTATCAGAAACACAAGCGGAGAGCGATTTCGCCGGGAGAGCCCATGCTGCCATCTCCGTACGGGGCCCCGGGAGAGACCACTGGGCGTGTTCCTGTCACGGGGCAGCACGTCCCAGCGAGTCCCGATCCCAAAGTGACGGACGGCTCTGCCGCTGACAGGCGGCCTGGGAAACGATTTTTTTGGGGGGTGGGGGGGGGGGGGGTGTTGATGATGCGTGGGCGAGAGAAACAGCTGCGGAGAGCATATGGAGCCGCTATGGAAGAGAGCTGCGGGGTTCACACGCCGGGACCCCAATCACCGTGATTGATGCTGCGCAGGCCTGCGAAACACCCCGGCGTGGGGGGGAACGGGATCTCCACTACACACACCCCCCCTCCGCCCCTCCGCTCCTCGCCCCGCCGTCTCCCGGATACAGCCGCGCGCTCCTGTCCGCGCGCTAACACACATTATAAATGGACTGGATTCATCTACTGCTTATGCTCCAGGGGAAATTGACCATTTCCAGCAGTGAGCTCGCATCCACCTCCCGAAACCCACCGAGGCTGGGGTGGGGGTGTACTTCATCGCTCATCCTGAACACACCGCGCAGGCCCAAGACTTCCTGCCTGTCCTATCCGTGCTTTTCAAAATCGGCCTTGAGGACCCCCGAGTCTACAGATTTCAGTTCCCACAATAATTACAACCCCTGAATGGTAGCCGTTAATTGTTCTTAATTAGACTCTATTGTCGACTGAAGGATGATTCCCCACTTAGGGCCACATTGTGTCAGAAATAGCAGCACATGCCATGAAGGATAAGAGCCCGTTATTCACACCCCAGGGCGATTAATCAGCCACATCAACTAATGCTCTCATTTTCAGTAATGTGTCACATGGAAAATGATTCCGTTAGAAAGACGTTGCTTTTTTAATTGATTTAATTATAGACTGACAGGTGGAGTAAGTAGGATGCTAATTGCTGAATGTGTCGCCACCTGGTCACTGAAACAAAATTATTTATGAAGAGCACAGTGACAGAACAAATGGGCCAAATCCGCACTGTATGGGAATAGATTTAAGTACGAAATAATAGAAGATTCAAGACTTTTTTAAAGACCTTGAACCACTCAAGAATTTGGCAGTAACAAACCATTGAGCACTTCCCTCAGAATAAATTATGTAACATTGAGATGAAACCATAACAACTTATTTACAGGTTCGACCTGCGCCCCAGGGATATGTTTTAGTCGTTCATCTTATTTTATCTCTCCCCAATAATCAACCAAGATTTACAGACCTTTTCTCTCAGTTAAATTAATCACGACTGAAAACAAAGATCCCATCAATGATATTAAAATAAACTCTGACATAAGCTATTTAAATTCACAGGTGGTCAGACAAAACAATTATGACAAATGCACTATTAAATAATTCATCACAGTTATTAATTCATGATGCCACCAGTATTTTCTTTGAGTGTGATTTATGATTACATTCGATTTGATATTGTATCTAATTGCAAGCGGGTCATAAAATTTAAGGCCATGCACTTTTCAGAAAACAATCTGGGCCGGCCCCGGGGCTCTGCTCATATCCCACTTCTGAATGCTCATTTCTAAATAACAGGTGTACCACTGTGCCATCAAATCTTCATTACTTAATTTTTATAGCAGATGAACTTGCCTTTACTTATAGTCTGTGTATTGCCCCTGCTGGCGATCCCTCTCCTTCAATAAACAATAAAGGTAATACTGCAGATGGTAGAATGGAATCCCGGTTTGAAAAGTTGAAGATAATATTTCTAGGTTATATTAATTTCCCTCAACAGACCATCCAACAATGCTTCACTAAATTTTGAAGGGTCAAATGCTATTCCCTGGGGAACAATCAATTATTTTCCCACTCAAATCCAGTTCAGGATTGTATAAATATTTTATACATATTTAGGTATCTTGAAAGTGCAGTTTATGATCGCAGTTCCATGTCTCAGACAGACTGGCTCACTCCAGCTTGCATCTAATCACAGGAACTTTGATCAGTCCCAAGAACCAATTATCACCCCCAGGACAAACAGAGGGCGAGAAACGGCTGCACATATCTGGATTTTAGTGCACATAGCTGCTTTACTGCTATAGGAAATTTATTCTCTCTCAGTGCAAAAAGAAATTGTCCACTGCTTGCTTTTTGTGGGCAAAGATGAGAGTCAAAACACCCAAAAACTTTAGAAGCAAATAAAAATGTTTTACTTCTTGCTCATGAACATTCCTACTCACTGTAATCCACACTCCGCATTCTGATGCTTAATAAATACAGACTGATGATGTCCTGATAATTGCTCCAAAAAAATGAATAAGCAGTATTACTGTACGTCATATCTGCATTTCTCTCTCCATCTGATGAAATTAAGAAAGAATTTTGTTTAAATAATAATTTTTCTAGCCCAAGTAGCCCCCAGCATGTATGCATATTTCACCGCTACTGGTGTTTGGGAGGGCCGAACGTTGTCGTCAAAATTAATGCTTTTACTGGGCTGGGGGAGGTCTGTGTTTTACAGCCAAAGCAGTGGGTATAAACTGGTCATAAAAACATACACATAACTTCATAAACAAAGGAAAAAAATTAACAAGGGGCAAAGATGCAAAAACAACATCGTTAAAGACCTAACAGCGCTTACGCTGCACAAGCACCCCACTCAGTATTTAAAGAACATCCCCAGCACTCCTATAGCAGCACACACGCATGTAAACTCGTATAACACATTTTCAGTGGCCTTTTACCACGTGTGTGTGTGTGTGTGTGTGTGTGAACATGCAGCCTTGCATAAAAGCGTATTTGCGATTCCTTCGATGTAAACAGGGTTCCAGCGGGAGTGTCATAGTCTGTGAACATTCCCACTCCAAGGACCCTTCAGTATATTGTAGTTGCTATTAAATTTCAAGGTTATCTTTTTGTAAAAAAAGAAAAAAGAAAGAAATATACAAAGACTCTTGTGAGAAGAAGGCAATGGGCTCTTCAACATCTTATGAAAAATAAGTCTAATGTCTCTGTGGTAGAAGACTGGGTCCTAAATACACAGAAATGTCACCAACCCAACACCCAAGACAGTGTGGAAGTCAGGTTAGGACTCGCTGGTCTGTCGTAACAACACTAATCAATGGCAAAAGAGGACATCTTGAAGTCCATGCAAGTTTACCCTGACAGCGCTAAATGCAGCTGTTGTTGCTCAGGGATGTTAGATCTCAAAATCAAATGTTGAAAACCCGTCATGTGGCGACTCTGCACAGGAGCTCTTATAAACATGTTGGCACGTGATAGGTTTTCAACAGCTCAAGATAATTTATATTATATTATATATATTTAACATTAACTTCAGCGCTCTAAGGGTTAAAATGCCTGCATTAGGTCTATAAGTAATACTTTTATTGATATACCACCAAACATAATGCTGAAATATCCATTTACTACATGTCGCCAACACCACAGATAGTGAATCCTAGGGCAGGTATAATAATTCAGATGATCATAAACATTTAACCAGCATCCCATTTTATTTTCACTCCAACTGACACAAAGTTTTCAGAAGCAACGGTCTTTAAAAGCAGTCTTATTTACTCAACAGGTAAATGAAGAGTGGGACTGAGACAAAAGTCCATTTTGTAAAGTCCTCCGTCTCCATATTTGTACTTGTGAAAACTGCACATACGCACACCACAGGAGGGGAAGACGAACCCGAAGCTTCCTGCGGAATGAAAGAACGTGTCTGAGGGCTGGGATACGCGCTCAGATGACATACGCTGTGCATCTCCCACCGCTGTGACACGTACTTTGAGCATCTATCGCTGTGACATGTACTGTGTGCATTTGCCATTGCTCTGACATGCCTGTACTTTGACATTTAAAGGAAATGACAATACAGAGGGGCAGAAAACCTCCCGAACAGTTCCTATGGAAACTCATTCTGTAGGTTTATAGTTCCTATGGAAACTCATTCTGTAGGTTTATAGTTCCTATGGAAACTCATTCTGTAGGTTTTATCATTCCTATGAAAACTAATTATGAGGTTTTGCAGTTCCCATGGAAACTCATTCTGTAGGTTTATCGCTTCCTTGGAAACTCATTCTGTGGGTTTAAAAATCCTATGGAAACTCTTTCTATGGGCGAAGAGTTCTTGTGGAAATTCTTTCTGTCGGATTATCATTCCTATGGAAAAAAATTACGTGGTTTCACAGTTCTGATAGACACTCATTCTGTAGGTCTCCAGTTTCTGTGGAACTAAGTCTGTAGGTTCATGTCACTAATCATGTGGTTTTATAGTTCCTGTGCAAAATCATGTGCAGCTTCACAGTTCCTATAGAAACCCATTCTACAGGTCAACAATCCCTGTGGAAACTCATTCTATGGGATTACAGTTCCCTTGGAAACCTATTTTGCGGGTTTGAAATTAGCCTGATGTCAAATTAGCTGGCTATTTTGTAGTGAAGACACAAATAGTCCGCTTATTTGATTGGGAAATTTTCCTGATAAATTTTGGTCTATTTCGCGAAATAGCCAGCTAATTCACAAATTACTGCTATTTGTCATGCGTCTTCATTTCTCGAGCTGAGGGCTTTCGGGCTAATAGAGACGCAAATTCGTACTATCAGGCTAATTTCCCTTACTGCAAATTTTACTTTGTTCTCTTGAAAACACACCTTTTGATTACAGTTCTTATGGAAAATCATTCTGGAAACTTATTCTACAGGACTACAGTTCCTATGGAAACTCATTCAATGTGACTACAGTTCCCATGGAAACTCATTCTACGGGACGACAGTTCCTATGGAAACTTATTCAATGTGATTACAGTTCCCATGGAAACTTATTCTACAGGAACAGTTCCCATGGAAACTTATTCTACAGGAACAGTTCCTATGGAAACTCATTCTACAGGATTACAGTTCTCATGGAAACTCATTCTGTCAGTTCATATATAATTATAATATAATAATAATTATAATTCCTTTGAAAAATAATTAAATAACAGTTTCTATAAAAACTAATTATGTGAGTTTACATTTTGGAAGGAAACTTCCTGTATGGGTTTATAGTTCTGAAAGAAACTTATTCTGTGTGTTTATAGTTCATATGGTGACTTATTCTGAGGGTTTGAAGTTCCTATGGAAAATCACTTAATGGTAAGTTGGATTTCTGTTGATCCAAAAACCCAATTCATCAAGATAACTTATAATACAAGTAATTATCTTCAAGCATCATTTTCTTTTTTAAATTTGGCATCTTCAATCCCATCCAACTGTGGAATGTCCAATCGACGAAGTATGTACCAGCTTGCCCGAATAAGACTCATGCTGTCATCTCGGGGGAGAACTGAGATTTTAAGGTTCTCCTCTGAAACACAAACCTGTCAGCCACAGCTTCCTTAAAATCATAGCTTGAAACTTTGTAAGCTCCGAACCAGGGCCGAGGAAACGTGCTAGCTTAGACTTTTACTGACGAGCGCACGGCTGGCCACCAGGAGGTGCTTGAGCAACAGTACTAATCCAGATTAGCTGTATCCCGCCCTAATCCTGGCAGTGCGAGGCCCATTGTGCACTACCCTGAAACAGCGAACGGCCACAACCAGCTCTGGCACGGCTCTGATTCAAACCCGGGCAAAGATGGCCACTATTGCTTCACAATGCGGGGCCTTACCCGGGTGAGCCACCCGGCAGCCATGTTCAGGCATCACTTTAATATTTTGCTCAGTTTCAATGGTTTGCCTTTCAGTTCTATAATAAAATGATAAATAATTAGAGTCTGTGTGAGTGCGTGCGTGTGTGTGTGTGTGTGTGTATGTTCGGCCCAGGTGCATGTGATTGCGTGAGTGATGTTAGCTGAGCTGGATTCCTGAACGTCAATCAGCAATCTCACAGATGACAGTCAGGAAGAGATACAAGCCCATCCACTGGAGTACTGTACCCACCGAGCACTCTGGAGGGACGTCATCTATGAGTCCCAAAAATACAGGAGCAGTTTGAAAGCATAGAACCAGCAGGCAGCATGTTCTAGTCTCCTTTCCCATTAATTTCCCTGCTCGCAATCTTAATGAGGCTTGGACAAATATTCCTTCTGCTACGCACTTTCTAATCAAGTATAAAATATGATAATCTAATGATGAAAGGCCTTGAATTATCTCCGCTCTTCTATAAATTGTAGGTCATTTGTCCCCGAGAGCATATGTAACCTTCCTTTGAGATGTGAACAAAATGGGTCTTCTTAAATTTTATTTTTCCCTGTCATTATTAGATGGTCCTGCAATTATTTCTGACTACCGCTGCGGAAATCGGTGTTAGAGTTCCAGTGAGTCGACAGGCTGGTCTCGGATCATTCATTCTGTGATGTAGATTAAAAGTAGTGCCTTTGAACAAGGATCAATATTCATAGTTTTCAGAGATCAAAATAAAACAACATGCCCACAGTTCTATGAAATAAGCTATTGGCATTAATCGATTATCGTACAACTTCAAGCTTTAATAAAATTTATTAGAATCAGCAAAGGATTAATGTATGTTGTTCAGCTGCTATAAAGTGCCAAGGCCAAATTTATAGGAAATGGCCATCATTTCAGGCAAATATTTTTCTTGAGTTGTCCATTAAAACTCCTTGGGAGCGGCTAAGGATCATTTATAATAGGGCAACTTCAGCTTCCGGTTTTTTGGTTCCTTTCATGCTCAAAATGGCCCCATTTTCCACTGCTGATCACAAGCATCTATAAATCTAAATGCCAGGCACACATCAGTTAATTAAGCTCAGTAATTGAGTAATTAAGAATCTTTATTCCCCGCTCACTAAAGGCTATATTCAAATAGTGTGGATTCCTACAGGGGGATGGGTAGGGTGGGAGTGTAGGGGGTCTCGAGGGAGAGGGGCTTCCTGTAAGGTTGGGTGAGAGGAGAGGCAGAGGGATATCAGAGGGGTATCGTTTGGGGACCGCAGGAGAAAACCTCACACTGAAGGCACGCTGACGTACACTACAGGCCTGACAGGTCTTTGCTCCAGGAACAGATGTGGAAGCAAGACGGCCTATCAAGAGGCAGGGCCAGTCCCCTCAACGAGACAGGGACTCCCAAGTGATGACATCACTGTCACATGGAGACAAGGTCTCTCAGACTGATGTGTGCGTGCATATAAAAGCTCACTCAAACTGTCCTTCACTCTCTCTCTCACACACACACTGACACAGACACGCACCTGCCCAAACACCCCTTTTCCCATTACTAAATTCTGTCCATGGGCAAACCATTGTTTGCGCATTTCTCATCCAAACAGTTTAAATAAACATTGAATGTATATTCAACGCAGAGAACTCAGAGGCCATGATTACAGTGCCATCATTTGAGAGCCAGGAGTACTGTCTGCAGCTCTCTTCAGTTTCAGTCATGACAGTTAATTGTGGTAAGTGACTCGCCGTTTCTGGCTGTACAGGTGGATTTTACACAACAACACACAGACATAAAAACACAGAGCCTACAGACACTAACTCAGTCAAACACAGACCTACATACACATGCAGACACAACAACTCTAGTACATACAGAAGTACCAAGCCCAGGTCTTGCCAGACCTAATCCTTATCGTTTACATGCTCGTTCAGCCAACGTCACATCACTCAAATACTCGCTGCACACAAGGCCTCTCAGTCAGATGCAGGTCAGGACTAAGCCAAATTGCCATATGGCACAAACTTATTGCGCCTGAGCCATACCACCAGGCTTGTGCTAAAACACACTGGCGTTTGCTTGGCCAAAGCAGCGCTGCACAGACTGACCAAACCAACAGCGTTCAGGTGGGCTGTGAGTGAACATGTCTTCATACTTGCAGATATCACTAATTAACACAACTTTAGCAACAGAGAGAGATAAAACGTGAAATTAACTGGCTTAGTCAGAATGTAAACTCCATGCTCCCTGCCCTCCATCGAATGTGAGTGGACACCACGAGTTTAGCTGGCCAAACCTTATCATTTTGAAGTTATCCAGGGGTAAGTTATACTAATCAGGTACCTACAAGGTACCAGACAAATGAAGTGGAGCCATAACCAGCTTGGGAAGAGAAAACTGGAATATTCTTTACATTTAAAGCAGAGCTTTTCCTTCATAAGCAAAAACATATCTGTCGCCTCCTAATTTGGCCTCTATAGCATCAACTCATGCAGGTCAATGTTAAACTCAATTAGATAATAATGTTAACGTGCAGCGCAGGACATCCAGCTGAGCTCAGTGTCAGAGTAACATCTCTTAATTGTAACGAAGTTTGATCTCCATTCTTCTCCTCAGTCACGTGGAACACGTGGCCAGAACAACACACTTGGGTGGGAGGGTTAGCGAAAGTACGAGTGCATATAACCGGTGGGCAAATGTATTCATTTATTCATGAAATGCTGATCAACACTTCAGCACCTGCTCACAGACATTCTGTGTCGCTCTCTGCACTCTTTCTCAGGTGACCACCCAGCTCTCACTCACACACACATCGATGGGTAATGTCTGTGGGTAATGTGGAGTCTGCACTCAGCTTCTAATCCATACCTTTGGGAGGAAACAGGGGGGCCTGTGGGTAACCTGCACAAACCGAGGGGAAAATACAAACTCCTCCAGGGCATATTCAAATCTACAACCTTAGTGTGCCACTGCACTGCCCCTTCTGGTAGAAGGCAGAATGAAACTTTATGAGAGCACATACTGTTAATGGGGAAGATGGTTATACAGCGACCAGTTTATTCATGTGCAGCAAGTCCACAGATAATTATCATGAATGGAGAGCCCAGTCTCATCCCGACGTGTCATACAGTGACGCTACTTGACCGAGCGTCGATATACGATGCAAACAGAGGCTTTGCTGTCCTTGTTTGACACCACTTTAAAAGGAACCCTACCCCCTAACCCTTAACCCTAACCCTTAACACAAACTCTAAACCTAACCCTACCCCCTAACCCTTTATACAAACCCTAACCTACGCATCAAATAAGGCAGCCAAAAAGCCTCATTTTGCCTTGTATATCGATGCTTAGTTAGGTAGCTTCACTGCGTCGGGATGAGAATATGTTGGAATGGACATTATGACCAATGATAATTACTCAGTTTTGAAATTTGTGGAAGAAATGCTTTATTGCAATCAACTGAAGTTGGACCAGTGTAATAATATTGTGACTACGTGAAGAATGATTTTGAGACTTATGTAAGATTTATACAAGCACGCTTACATTGTTCACTCTCATTCCATTGCACTACGGTTTAGCCTGTTTCACCAGGTGAGTGCCACTGAGGTTTCAGTCTCATTTTTCAAGAGAGCTCAAGCACAGAGGGGAGCGGATATGCAGATTGAGACGACCCAGGGCCGAAAGACGGCGGCACTGCGGAGAACAGAAGATAAAGGTTTATTAATGACAGATGAGGCCAAAGTGGGCCTGCGCTGCAACGTGAATGGGACAGCAGAAGGGAAAAGGATTTGAATAAGCCAATTAAAGCGCAGGCTCTGTGCGTCGGCCTGGCCTTGCGGTGGGGTTAAAAGTTCTTTTGATGTGTACCGGTCTTATCTGCAGCCAGCACATTTCCAGCCTGCTGACACGAGCCGCAGGAAACGGTCTCTTCCTGTCCCTGCTGATCCCTGAATCAGCAAGCTTATATCTCGTAAAAATGCTGCAGAAAAATTATTAAATAAACCTCCAGCGGTCGGGCGAGGCTGGTCCAGGGTATCTGCAAACAGACATGCAGGGATTCGCAGAGGGACACTGCGGAATGCAGTTTGTAGATTCACAGTGAAACAGTGCAAGTCAGTCTGTTGATTCCACGACAAATGATGTGGAATTCAGTCTATAGATTAGTCTGTAGATGGTCGGACAAAAGGGAATTCAGTCCATCAATTTAGAGACAAATGCTGCAGACTACGGTCAGTGAACTCACCGTCGGAAGTGATGAAAATTAGTCTGTCGATTCACAGACAAATGATGTGGAATACAGTATGTAGATTCACAGTCAGGTGTGATGAAATTTAGTATGTTAATTCAAAGACAAATAATATGGAATAAAGTTTGGGATTCATGGTCTGACACAAGGAAATTCAGTCCAGACAAATGATGTGGACTGCGCTCTGTGGATTCACATTCAGAAGGGATGAAAATTAGTTTTCTGATTCATAGAGAAATAATGTGATATACAGTTTGCAAATTTACTGACAGCGACACCGTGAAATATAGTCAGGATTCACAAACACACTATGGAAAGTAGTTAGCGATACACACAGTCTGGCCTGCCTCGAATTTAAATGATCATCCCCTGAAGTTTTCCTCCACAGGCATTTTTTTTGTTTGTTTGTTTAATAGGATAATTGGACCGCTGCTACGCTAGGTTTCAGGACCAGAATTATTACTGCAGACAATTTTTAAAATAAATATAGACTCTATATGTAGCGTTCCAAACATCAACTTTGCTCACAATGTTCCGAATGGTTTAAATTCCCTCAGCACATAAATACGGATTCAGCTCCAGGTCATCTTTGGATTTGAGTGAATATGAAAAGCTTAATTTCTTTACTTGTACAAACAAAAAACTAGGTATGAACATTTTAGCACATGGTGACAAGCTTCAGAGCGCCAGACTGAGAGAGGCGATGGTTCTGTTTTTGGTGAGCCGGTGGGAACATTGTGCACACTTTTCAGAACACCGCGAGCTAATGCGCCATTCAGAACACTGGGGAGCAGTTACGTTTTTGTGTCATTTTCATTGTAATCATTATGCCAATTAACGTCACAGGGTCTTTTAGCGTCTTGAAGAGAAAATTATCAGCCGCAATTATAAGCCACACTCATGAGGAGGAAAAAATGCCACCGAACGGATATTAACGTCAGCATAAAACGATCAGTTCTCAATGTTTTCTTTGGAATGTCCTGAGTCAGCTTAATTTGACAATTAATCAAAGCCGCCATATACATGCTCTGACAGGAATGAAGAGAGTAATTCACAAGCACACCAAGGAAATTCACATACATATATGCAATGGAGCGACCTCATTTGATTTAGCGATGGTGAAGTTGAAAGAATTATTTTTATCAATATTTATCAATACAACCTGACATGTAATCCATACCAATACTGCCATAAAGACCGGAGTGAGTGCATAGTTTTGAAACACTGGTAGGTATTTCCACCACATTTTAAGCGAAAGCACGCTGTAGTCCTCTCTCGGGTGGCGGGGTGGGGGCTAGTTCGTGCCAGGCACTGGACCTCATGCAGCGGGAGGCCACAGTTTTCTCAATAAAGGGTCAATGGAGACATGCCTGTACTCCAGCCATGCTTGATTCAACTAATCAACCCCGCGAGTCTTCGTTAAGGGCCTTGCTTATTAGAATAGGATGCGCTACTGCTTGGTGCAAACAATACAATCACCCCCCGCTGGCTTTTTGTAGAAAAGATGGAGAGCCCTCGTGATACTACCTAACCTCCCCAGCGCTAATGCTAACTAACACGGCCGGGGGAAACACAAGACAAGAGCCGAGGTCAGAGTAACATCTCTCCTCTTTAACGTTTCATTAGTCCACAGAAAACCCAGCTCGACAGAGTCTCTGTCCATCTCATGGGGTAAAACCAGCAGAAAATAAACCCTGCCCTCTGCCGATGGCTACTTTGAGCCAAAATCCCGACCCATGGCTGAAAATGATCTGTCAGCAGGTATGTGCCACAGGGACACCCCAAACACCTTTACAAATCTAAAAACACCCCACTACTGCCTTTGAAGGTGTGTAAACCTTATCATGCTCATTAATGCTGTATTGCAGAGACAAATGCACACACACGCACAAGCTCATATACAGATACACAAAGAATTAGTAACTGACTGAAAGAAAGATAGAGAGATTATCATAGCTTGTAATTTAATTTAGCATAAGTATTGTATTTATTCATGGTGGTTTATACAACAAAAACAATACATGGAAAAACATGCAGCGAAATATATCATTTATTCTGGAAAAATCATAAAATGAAGTTCATGAATTTCATTATTTGAGTGCTGATATACAGCAAACCCTGATAGTGGGGTGAACTCTGTCTTGAGGAAAATGATTACCTAAAAAAAAAAAATTGTGTAGGCCAATTTAATTGCATTATGTAGAAGGAACTCAAAGAAAATAAGGTCATGATTTTACTTATAAAATTTTTTAAACGTTTTTAAGTGCTGTGAACACAAATCATTCAGTTGGCACACACAATTTTTGAGTTAATCAGTTTCCAAAACCACTTGATTTCACCACACTTACCAGGGTTTACAGTGTACAGTGTAAACAGAAAGCAGAGTCCTCCGCTCCGACACTCCCCAAGCCAAGTTCACAAGCTCATATGTCTGTCAGCCACTGTGTATTCAGCATTCGATTTCCATCCATGCTCTTAATTACCGAAATTGAACCAATTACTCACTTAAGAAGGGCAGTCTGGAGCAGGTAATGATTTAAACAACCTTTAAAAGCAGCTGACTGCTCAGCCTGCGCAGTGAGGCGAGGCCTCTGTGATGGATGACAGATTTGAAGCTGGTCCTGCCTGTGGGATGAGGGGCCACACACTGCAGGAGCCCCTCCGGCACATTAAGACACATAACAAAAAAATATCATGAATATAATGGGTATGTGCACCTGTTAAAACAATAGGACATAACTCAAAAACAATAACAGCTCAGGCAGCAGCATCCAGAGCGGCTATCATCAGAATTGCAATATTACTAAACGATTCGTTTCATCTCTTTTTACTGAAGTAGTAACCATTACATATATCCAAACAGTAAAACATTATCACAATACAGTTCCTTCACCGTTTCAGCCATAAGACCTTCATTGATTTCCAGTCTAAAGAGGACGGAATTAATTTTATTTGAGAAAACAAAGGCAGCAGCTGGAATGGTGAAGTATATTGGTTATGGAGCGGACGAAAGCGCAGGGCTGTTTATGCTGAAAGAGATGTATGTATGCGCCGCGGGTGGAACAGTTAGGCTGGGAGTTTGGCTCCTACCACATATCAGCAGGTGGGTGGAGCATTTGCTTTTTTATGAGAATATGTGCAGTGCATCGTGTCGCACGGAAACTGGAGAACGATGACATCAGTTCCCAGATTCATAGACAGCAGTCACCAGTGAACATCATAGATTCTCAATACATTTGTGAGTAAACTGTATTTATTTTAAATGGGAAGTAAAATGATGCAGTGGATTTATGTCATTCGTAATGGAAAACTCAGGATTAAGATTCTCTCTTGTAACCAGGGTAAAAATCAAAGGTCACTGATGATCGAAAGCCAGGGACGGCATGACTGACTTCCCGCAGCACAGTGTACGTCCACAAAGAGACAGATGGAGGTTTCATACAAGCATTATCAGAAGAAAATGACAAGTTTGTTATGTTTCAGACCAGGAGTCAAGTCCGGAGGCAGAGTACAATCCAGTAGGAAGCTTTATATCTAATGCGGTAATTTGGGGATGGAACCTGAAGTTGTGGCGGCGGCCAAACCCCAGAGAGAGACGGCTAAATTCAGCACAGATGTAGACGAAGGTGAACTGTCAATTGCTGGCCAGTGCCTTCCAGGATAGCAGCCAGACGGAGGACACAACAGCAGCACCGAACTGAAGGGATAGAGCTGCTTGAGGGGAACTTGGTTCTAGACAAACTGGATGGGAGAACAGACTACAAAGGGATAACAAGAGCGCGGTCTAAATCCTGGACTAGAATTAGGTCTGGGTGCTTGTTTCTATTAAACTGGGCAGAGGAACAGACTTGAGCAGAGCTAAATTGAATGCGATCCCAATCCTGGACCCTGAAGAGTATTGGTAGCTTGTTCAAGATAATGGAGTGAACAGCTGTCATTAAAGATTACATTACACTCAATAACGATGGAGTGTTTAAACAATAAACGATAGCATCACTCTTCATAGAGTTTCATAGAGTTTCAACAGGGAATTCTGACTGGGTCTAAACAGAAAAACCAAATTTACGATCCACCAACCCGCTAACCCAAGCAAGGGGTTTAAATACACGTTACATAGTAATTAGGAAATAACCATGAAATGAAACGCAGCCAAGTTAGAGTAAATACGCAAGTCGTAAACCAATCAGAGGTGGTATACTCCAAATGCACTCACAAGTTGCTGAATACGAAGTGAAACGAAAAGCATTCACACATGGGTTATTACAAACCCTTCTAAAATGATTGAACTTAAGGGAGCTATATGTGAAGTTTGTGAACCGGTAGTGCAGTCACATTTAAAACAGTGCAGAGGGCAGTATCCCCACCTCTTCTCCCCCAGACGAGAGGCTGCCAGTTAGGTAATCGGATCCAGCAAGAACGTCTGCTACACGAAGGTACCATGGCTACGTTTCTATAACATCAATGATTTGCTCTGACAGGGTTGTGTTCAGTTCAGTTCAGAAAAGATTGAGACGAATGACTAACTAACTTTAGCAATGGTCATACTGGTCAACTTGCTCGTCACTCCTCTGAGTGAATAGCCCACTAAAGTCCATACTGTAATATGCGTAAAGAATGAATGAGGACTCATTTTACTGATGTACTGTCTCAATTACATTTCATATTGCCATAATGGCTGTGCTAATGTTGGAGCGGTTTCCGTAGCGTCTCAGCATAAAGCCAGAGATACAGACTCTAATAATGCATCGCTAATGTCAGCAATAGAGTTACCTTTATTTCTCAAACAAAATGTTACCTAGTTAATTCGATGACCCACCTGCATACGCACAAACGTACCATGTACGAACATAAATAACGTTATTCGACTGTAGAGAATATTTGAAATGTCCGTGCCTACACACATTTTAATAGAATTAAGTTAGCCAAACTGAGCTGAATCTTACCTGGCCAGGAGAAAATTAGCATATTAGCATAGGACTACTGTTTTCAGTGATAGAAGTATTTGAAATTAACATCATTCCTTAATGTCTGGTGATATATCAGGGCCATTTCATGATTAATCAACATACATTTCTTACATATTGCTCCTTTAAACAGCACAATCGACTCCGCACACTGAGCTTCAGGACCATGCTTAGAAACTCTTAAGCCCTTGGCAGAACCCATAACCCTCAACAAAAGGTGATTTAACTCCAGCGATGTCTTAAAATTCTAAAGATATACCTCTTCATGGTGAGTTTCCCCTGTGAGTGCTTATTATTCAGCACAGCGCAGGAAACTGGGTCAACGAGAGCCAGAATGGTATCACTGGAGCACAAAACCACTCAACCGATTTCCCCACCGTGTCCTGCGATCTGATCTCTGATACCTTTCTCATCTCCACCTTTGGCCCTCTCTATCTGTCCCTCCTCTCCCTTCATCCTCTCTCTCTCTCTCTCTCCCTTTACACTCCACTCTCTCTTCCTCTCCATCCTCTGCTCTCACCATCTCTCTCCCTCCTTCTATCCCTGGTGCTTTCCCCACCCCTCCCAATGCCCTGTTCTGTGTCTGGTTCACCATCACTCGCTCCTGTGTCTTTCTTTTGTTTTTTTGGAGGGGGGGATGGGATTGAGCCAACTGTTCAATACAGTATTTTTTTTCCAAAGACTGAAATTCTCGAGAAATTTTACAGACAAATGAGGAGGCATCTTGAAATCAAGAAAGCTGGAACTCCAGGGGTGACATATCAACAAGCTAAGAGCGAGCAGAATCGTTCAGCATGCGCGTGTGGGCGGCGTCCATTTTGATTCTGTGCATCTTCACTTAAGCGGCCTTATTGCTCAGAAGCTTGCCTCTCTCGACTTAAAGTACATATGAGTTCTTTTAAAAAGACAAATGACTTCAAGGCCGCTTCACTTGCGCTACACTTATAAAAAGACTTTCAGGCTTAAACTCCCAGTCATGCTATAAAATAGGAGCAGTTAACTGTTAATATTGTAAAGCAATGCCAGTGAATAAGGGAAATAAACAGCAGCACTGGCTACAGGGAGAGCACTGCCCACTGTAAATATGTGCGGATTTGTAAGTGTGGCGTCATTTCACTGTGACAGGCTGCATCAATCCAATGTGACAGGCGACATCATTCATGACACACACTCATTCACAGATATATTCTCACACACATTGGCACATACTCACTCAGACACACACTCGCTTGTGTGACAGTCCTCGGGAAGTTGAGACACCCCCTTCGAAGCACTCAAACATCCTGCCACACGGACATACACCCATCAATCTGCCTCCTGCATGAATTAGATGGACTGCGCACCGAGTGAACCAGCACATGGATTAACTCATGAACATGGACTGGGAAGGACAGAAGTCCCGAAGAATGCGAGTCAGCCCTACAGGGATTGACCTGGGCTCCAGAGGTACTGGACCTCCTGTTAGTGCTGTATGGAGAGCTGGTCTCCAGCAAATACAGCTGCACTGTGTCACCATATTCCTCCCATAAATACAGCTGCACTAAGCCACCATATTCCTCCATCAAATACAGCTGCACTGTGCCACCATATTCATCCAACAAATACAGCTGCACTGTGCCACCATATTCCTTCAGCAATTTCAGCTGCACTGTGCCACCATATTTATCCAACAAATACAGCTGCACTGAGCCACCATATTCATCCAGCAAATACAGCTGCACTGTGCCACCATATTCATCCAGCAAATACAGCTGCACTGTGCCACCATATTCATCCAACAAATACAGCTGCACTGTGCCACCATATTCATCCAACAAATACAGCTGCACTGAGCCACCATATTCCTCCAGCAAATACAGCTGCACTGAGCCACCATATTCATCCAACAAATACAGCTGCACTGAGCCACCATATTAATCCAACAAATACAGCTGCACTGTGCCACCATATTCATCCAGCAAATACAGCTGCACTGAGCCACCATATTCATCCAACAAATACAGCTGCACTGAGCCACCATATTAATCCAACAAATACAGCTGCACTGTGCCACCATATTCATCCAACAAATACAGCTGCACTGTGCCACCATATTCATCCATCAAATACAGCTGCACTGTGCCACCATATTCCTCCAGCAAATACAGCTGCACTGTGCCACCATATTCATCTGACAGATACAGCTGCACTGTGTCACCATATTCATCCAACAAATACAGCTGCACTGTGTCACCATATTCCTCCAGCAAATTCAGCTGCACTGTGCCACAATATTCCTCCAGCAAATTCAGCTGCACTGTGCCACAATATTCCTCCAGCAAATACAGCTGCACTGAGCCACCATATTCATCCAATAAATACAGCTGCACTGTGCCAGCATATTCATCCAACAAATACAGCTGCACTGTGCCACCATATTCATCCATCAAATACAGCTGCACTGTGCCACCATATTCCTCCAGCAAATACAGCTGCACTGTGCCACCATATTCATCTGACAGATACAGCTGCACTGTGTCACCATATTCATCCAACAAATACAGCTGCACTGTGTCACCATATTCCTCCAGCAAATTCAGCTGCACTGTGCCACAATATTCCTCCAGCAAATACAGCTGCACTGAGCCACCATATTCATCCAATAAATACAGCTGCACTGTGCCAGCATATTCATCCAGCAAATACAGCTGCACTGAGCCACCATATTCATCCAGCAAATACAGCTGCACTGTGCCACCATATTCCTCCAGCAAATACAGCTGCACTGTGTCACCATATTCCTCCAGCAAATTCAGCTACACTGTGCCACCATATTCCTCCAGCAAATACAGCTGCACTGTGCCACCATATTCCTCCAGCAAATACAGCTGCACTGTGCCACCATATTCATCCAGCAAATACAGCTGCACTGTGCCACCATATTCCTCCAGCAAATACAGCTGCACTGTGTCACCATATTCCTCCAGCAAATACAGCTGCACTGAGCCACCATATTCATCCAGCAAATACAGCTGCACTGAGCCACCATATTCATCCAACAAATACAGCTGCACTGTGCCACCATATTCCTCCAGCAAATACAGCTGCACTGTGTCACCATATTCATCCAGCAAATACAGCTGCACTGTGCCACCATATTCCTCCAGCAAATACAGCTGCACTGTGTCACCATATTCCTCCAGCAAATACAGCTGCACTGAGCCACCATATTCATCCAGCAAATACAGCTGCACTGAGCCACCATATTCTTCCAACAAATACAGCTGCACTGTGCCACCATATTCCTCCAGCAAATACAGCTGCACTGTGTCACCATATTCCTCCAGCAAATACAGCTGCACTGTGCCACCATATTCCTCCAGCAAATACAGCTGCACTGAGCCACCATATTCATCCAGCAAATACAGCTGCACTGAGCCACCATATTCATCAAACAAATACAGCTGCACTGAGCCACCATATTCCTCCAAAAAATACAGCTGCACTGTGCCACCATATTCATCCAACAAATACAGCTGCACTGAGCCACCATATTCCTCTATCAAATACAGCTGCACTGTGTCACCATATTCCTCCAGCAAATACAGCTGCACTGAGCCACCATATTCATCCATCAAATACAGCTGCACTGTGTCACCATATTCCTCCAGCAAATACAGCTGCACTGAGCCACCATATTCCTCCAGCAAATACAGCTGCACTGAGCCACCATATTCATCAAACAAATACAGCTGCACTGAGCCACCATATTCATCCAGCAAATACAGCTTCACTGAGCCACCATATTCATCCAACAAATACAGCTGCACTGAGCCACCATATTACTCCAGCAAATACAGCTGCACTGAGCCACCATATTCATCCAACAAATACAGCTGCACTGAGCCACCATATTCATCCAGCAAATACAGCTGCACTGAGCCACCATATTCCTCCAGCAAATACAGCTGCACTGAGCCACCATATTCCTCCAGCAAATACAGCTGCACTGAGCCACCATATTCATCCAACAAATACAGCTGCACTGAGCCACCATATTCATCCAGCAAATACAGCTGCACTGAGCCACCATATTCATCCAACAAATACAGCTGCACTGTGTCACCTTATTCCTCTAGCAAATACAGTTGCACTGAGCCACCATCTTCATCCAGCAAATACAGCTGCACTGTGCCACCATATTCCTCCAGCAAATACTGCTGCATTAAGCCACCATATTCATCCAACTAATACAGCTGCACTGTGCCACCATATTCATCCAGCAAATACAGCTGCACTGTGCCACCATATTCCTCCAGCAAATACAACTGCACTGTGCCACCATATTCATCCAACAAATACAGCTGCACTGTGTCACCATATTCCTCCAGCAAATACAGCTGCACTGAGCCAATATATTCCTCAAACAAATACAGCTGCACTGTGCCACCATATTCCTCCAGCAAATACAGCTGCACTGAGCCACCATATTCATCCAACAAATACAGCTGCACTGTGCCACCATATTCCTCCATCAAATACAGCTGCACTGTGCCACCATATTCCTCCATCAAATACAGCTGCACTGTGCCACCATATTCATCCAACAAATACAGCTGCATTGAGCCACCATATTCCTCCATCAAATACAGCTGCACTGTGCCACCATATTCGTCCATCAAATACAGCTGCACTGTGCCACCATATTCATCCAACAAATACAGCTGCACTGAGCCACCATATTCCTCCTGCAAATACAGCTGCACTGAGCCACCATATTCCTCCAGCAAATACATCTGCACTGTGCCACCATATTCATCCAGCAAATACAGCTGCACAGAGCCACCATATTCCTCCAGCAAATACATCTGCACTGTGCCACCATATTCATCCAGCAAATACAGCTGCACTGTGCCACCATATTCCTCCAGCATATACAGCTGCACTGTGCCACCATATTCATCCAGCAAATACAGCTGCACTGAGCCACCATATTCCTCCAGCAAATACTGCTGCACTGTGCCACCATATTCATCCAGCAAATACAGCTGCACTGTGCCACCATATTCATCCAACAAATACAGCTGCACTGTGCCACCATATTCCTCCAGCAAATACAGCTGCACTGTGCCACCATATTCATCCAACAAATACAGCTGCACTGAGCCACCATATTCCTCCAGCAAGTACTGCTGCACTGTGCCACCATATTCCTCCAGCAAATACAGCTGCACTGAGCCACCATATTCATCAAACAAATACAGCTGCACTGAGCCACCATATTCCTCCAAAAAATACAGCTGCACTGTGCCACCATATTCATCCAACAAATACAGCTGCACTGAGCCACCATATTCATCCAACAAATACAGCTGCAATGTGTCACCCTATTCCTCTATCAAATACAGCTGCACTGTGTCACCATATTCCTCCAGCAAATACAGCTGCACTGAGCCACCATATTCATCCATCAAATACAGCTGCACTGTGTCACCATATTCCTCCAGCAAATACAGCTGCACTGAGCCACCATATTCCTCCAGCAAATACAGCTGCACTGAGCCACCATATTCATCAAACAAATACAGCTGCACTGAGCCACCATATTCATCCAGCAAATACAGCTGCACTGTGTCACCATATTCATCCAACAAATACAGCTGCACTGAGCCACCATATTCATCCAACAAATACAGCTGCACTGAGCCACCATATTCATCCAGCAAATACAGCTGCACTGTGCCACCATATTCATCCAACAAATACAGCTGCACTGTGCCACCATATTCATCCAGCAAATACAGCTGCACTGAGCCACCATCTTCATCCAGCAAATACAGCTGCACTGTGCCACCATATTCCTCCAGCAAATACTGCTGCATTAAGCCACCATATTCATCCAACAAATACAGCTGCACTGTGCCACCATATTCATCCAGCAAATACAGCTGCACTGTGCCACCATATTCCTCCAGCAAATACAACTGCACTGTGCCACCATATTCATCCAACAAATACAGCTGCACTGTGTCACCATATTCCTCCAGCAAATACAGCTGCACTGAGCCACAATATTCCTCAAACAAATACAGCTGCACTGTGCCACCATATTCCTCCAGCAAATACAGCTGCACTGAGCCACCATATTCATCCAACAAATACAGCTGCACTGTGCCACCATATTCCTCCATCAAATACAGCTGCACTGTGCCACCATATTCCTCCATCAAATACAGCTGCACTGTGCCACCATATTCATCCAACAAATACAGCTGCATTGAGCCACCATATTCCTCCATCAAATACAGCTGCACTGTGCCACCATATTCGTCCATCAAATACAGCTGCACTGTGCCACCATATTCATCCAACAAATACAGCTGCACTGAGCCACCATATTCCTCCTGCAAATACAGCTGCACTGAGCCACCATATTCCTCCAGCAAATACATCTGCACTGTGCCACCATATTCATCCAGCAAATACAGCTGCACTGAGCCACCATATTCCTCCAGCAAATACATCTGCACTGTGCCACCATATTCATCCAGCAAATACAGCTGCACTGTGCCACCATATTCCTCCAGCATATACAGCTGCACTGTGCCACCATATTCATCCAGCAAATACAGCTGCACTGAGCCACCATATTCCTCCAGCAAATACTGCTCGCTGTGCCACCATATTCATCCAGCAAATACAGCTGCACTGTGCCACCATATTCATCCAACAAATACAGCTGCACTGTGCCACCATATTCCTCCAGCAAATACAGCTGCAGTGTGCCACCATATTCATCCAACAAATACAGCTGCACTGAACCACCATATTCCTCCAGCAAGTACTGCTGCACTGTGCCACCATATTCCTCCAGCAAATACAGCTGCACTGAGCCACCATATTCCTCCAGCAAGTACTGCTGCACTGTGCCACCATATTCCTCCAGCAAATACAGCTGCACTGAGCCACCATATTCCTCCAGCAAATACAGCTGCACTGTGCCACCATATTCATCCAACAAATACAGCTGCACTGAGCCACCATATTCATCCAGCAAATACAGCTGCAGTGTGCCACCATATTCATCCAATTAATACAGCTGCACTGTGCCACCATATTCCTCCATCAAATACAGCTGCACTGTGCCACCATATTCCTCCAGCAAATACAGCTGCACTGTGCCACCATATTCATCCAACAAATACAGCTGCACTGTGCCACCATATTCATCCAGCATATACAGCTGCACTGTGCCACTATATTCCTCCAGCAAATACAGCTGCACTGTGCCACCATATTCATCCAACAAATACAGCTGCACTGAGCCACCATATTCCTCCATCAAATACAGCTGCACTGTGCCACCATATTCCTCCATCAAATACAGCTGCACTGTGCCACCATATTCATCCAGCAAATACAGCTGCTCTGAGCCACCATATTCATCCAGCAAATACAGCTGCACTGAGCCACCATATTCATGCAACAAATACAGCTGCACTGTGCCAGCATATTCATCCAGCAAATACAGCTGCACTGAGCCACCATAGTCATCCACCAAATACAGCTGCACTGAGCCACCATATTCCTCCAGCAAATACTGCTGCACTGTGTCACCATATTCCTCCAACAAATACAGCTGCTCTGTGCCACCATATTCATCCAGCAAATACAGCTGCACTGAGCCACCATATTCCTCCTGTAAATACAGCTGCACTGAGCCACCATATTCCTCCATCAAATACAGCTGCACTGTGCCACCATATTCATCCAGCAAATACAGCTGCACTGTGCTACCATATTCCTCCAGCAAATACAGCTGCACTGAGCGACCATTTTCATCCAGCAAATACAGCTGCACTGTGCCACCATATTCATCCAGCAAATACAGCTGCACTGAGCCACCATATTCCTCCATCAAATACAGTTGCACTGTGCCACCATATTCATCCAGCAAATACAGCTGCACTGTGCCACCATATTCATCCAACAAATACAGCTGCACTGAGCCACCATATTCCTCCAGCAAATACAGCTGCACTGTGCCACCATATTCATCCAACAAATACAGCTGCACTGTGCCACCATATTCATCCAACAAATACAGCTGCACTGAGCCACCATATTCATCCAACAAATACAGCTGCACTGAGCCACCATATTCCTCCAGCAAATACAGCTGCACTGAGCCACCATATTCCTCCAGCAAGTACTGCTGCACTGTGCCACCATATTTCTCCAGCAAATACAGCTGCACTGAGCCACCATATTCCTCCAGCAAATACAGCTGCACTGTGCCACCATATTCATCCAACAAATACAGCTGCACTGAGCCACCATATTCATCCAGCAAATACAGCTGCAGTGTGCCACCATATTCATCCAATTAATACAGCTGCACTGTGCCACCATATTCCTCCATCAAATACAGCTGCACTGTGCCACCATATTCCTCCAGCAAATACAGCTGCACTGTGCCACCATATTCATCCAACAAATACAGCTGCACTGTGCCACCATATTCATCCAGCATATACAGCTGCACTGTGCCACCATATTCCTCCAGCAAATACAGCTGCACTGTGCCACCATATTCATCCAACAAATACAGCTGCACTGAGCCACCATATTCCTCCATCAAATACAGCTGCACTGTGCCACCATATTCCTCCATCAAATACAGCTGCACTGTGCCACCATATTCATCCAGCAAATACAGCTGCACTGAGCCACCATATTCATCCAGCAAATACAGCTGCACTGAGCCACCATATTCATGCAACAAATACAGCTGCACTGTGCCAGCATATTCATCCAGCAAATACAGCTGCACTGAGCCACCATAGTCATCCACCAAATACAGCTGCACTGAGCCACCATATTCCTCCAGCAAATACTGCTGCACTGTGTCACCATATTCCTCCAACAAATACAGCTGCTCTGTGCCACCATATTCATCCAGCAAATACAGCTGCATTGAGCCACCATATTCCTCCTGTAAATACAGCTGCACTGAGCCACCATATTCCTCCATCAAATACAGTTGCACTGTGCCACCATATTCCTCCATCAAATACAGCTGCACTGTGCCACCATATTCATCCAGCAAATACAGCTGCACTGAGCCAACATATTCATCCAGCAAATACAGCTGCACTGTGCTACCATATTCCTCCAGCAAATACAGCTGCACTGAGCGACCATATTCATCCAGCAAATACAGCTGCACTGAGCAACCATATTCCTCCAGTAAATACTGCTGCACTGTGTCACCATATTCATCCAACAAATACAGCTGCACTGTGCAACCATATTCATCCAGCAAATACAGCTGCACTGAGCCACCATATTCCTCCAGCAAATACAGCTGCACTGAGCCACCATATTCCTCCATCAAATACAGCTGCACTGTGCCACCATATTCATCCAACAAATACAGCTGCACTGTGCCACCATATTCATCCAGCAAATACAGCTGCACTGTGCCACCATATTCCTCCAGCAAATACATCTGCACTGAGCCACCATATTCCTCCAGCAAATACAGCTGCACTGTGTCACCATATTCCTCCAGCAAATACAGCTGCACTGTGCCACCATATTCCTCCAGCAAATACAGCTGCACTGTGCCACCATATTCCTCCAGCAAATACATCTGCACTGAGCCACCATATTCCTCCAGCAAATACAGCTGCACTGTGTCACCATATTCCTCCAGCAAATACAGCTGCACTGTGCCACCATATTCATCCAACAAATACAGCTGCACTGAGCCACCATATTCCTCCAGCAAATACAGCTGCACTGTGCCACCATATTCATCCAGCAAATACAGCTGCACTGTGCCACCATATTCATCCAACAAATACAGCTGCACTGTGCCACCATATTCCTCCAGCAAATACAGCTGCACTGTGCCACCATATTCATCCAGCAAATACAGCTGCACTGTGCCACCATATTCCTCCAGCAAATACAGCTGCACTGTGCCACCATATTCATCCAACAAATACAGCTGCACTGAGCCACCATATTCCTCCAGCAAATACAGCTGCACTGTGCCACCATATTCATCCAGCAAATACAGCTGCACTGTGCCACCATATTCATCCAACAAATACAGCTGCACTGTGCCACCATATTCCTCCAGCAAATACAGCTGCACTGTGCCACCATATTCATCAAACAAATACAGCTGCACTGTGCCACCATATTCATCCAACAAATACAGCTGCACTGTGCCACCATATTCCTCCAGCAAATACATCTGCACTGAGCCACCATATTCCTCCAGCAAATACAGCTGCACTGTGCCACCATATTCCTCCAGCAAATACAGCTGCACTGTGCCACCATATTCATCCAGCAAATACAGCTGCACTGTGTCACCATATTCATCCAGCAAATACAGCTGCACTGAGCCACCATATTCATCCAATAAATACAGCTGCACTGAGCCACCATATTCATCCAGCAAATACAGCTGCACTGTGCCAGCATATTCATCCAACAAATACAGCTGCACTGTGCCACCATATTCATCCAGCAAATACAGCTGCACTGTGCCACCATATTTCTCCAGCAAATACAGCTGCACTGTGCCACCATATTCATCCATCAAATACAGCTGCACTGTGCCACCATATTCCTCCATTTGAAGGCACATACATATGAGAGTGAAAAAAAAGAACAAATAAATACATAAATTATATAATATCACTGAAACAAAGACCCAATGACATTCTGTCCCTGAATCTGTGATTGACCATGCTCATTCAAGAAATGACAGGGCTTTCAAATGCATTCACTCATCTGCATAGACACATACACTGCCCCCTAGAATAATTTGCACCTCGTAAAATGAGCACAAGAAGATGCAAAGAAATGTCTGTATTTTCTATCCTCATTCAAATTCTAAATATTCACAAAAACCAAACCTTTTATCTACGGAGCATAATTGAAAGAAACATTTAATTCTTATCATGTAACAAAATACTCTTCCCAAAAATATGAGTGCCACAATTATTTTCCCTTCTTGATTTAATACTTAGTGCAGCCTCTTTTTCCCAAGAAACCTGCTCCGAGTTTTCTCCAGCAACGCATGATGAGGTCGGTGAACACATGACATGGGATATTGGACCATTCCTCCAGACTGATGCTTGTGGACTCGCCTCTTCAGCTCAACGCACAGATTTTCTGTAGGGTTCGGGTCAAGGCGTTACCCAGTCAACCCGTCTAAAGAGAACATTTCAAAATTCAGACTGGTTTAGACAGGTGAAAAATTTAATTATGAATTTTCTTCAAGACTCACGCCCATCTAAACCCACTTTATTTTTAAAATGCAGCTCCAAAATTGAGGTAGTTTGATGCTTAGCTAATCTCTTGGTTTTAGTAGGGGAAGTGTGATGGCCTTGGGACAGCCTTCATTCTGCGATCAGTGAACCATTTTTGTGTAGATTATGCAGTGTGTTTCGGATCGTCGTCCTGCCTCTGGAAGGTCCAACCATGGTCCGTTTTAAGCTTCCTGGCAGAGCCTGTTAGGTTTTCATTTAATATTTGCCAGCATTGGACGGCGTCCATGACCCCATGTGTCATGACAAGATGTCCAAGGCTTTTGGAATAAAAACAGCCCCACAACACCACAGATCCAGCACCACACTTCAGTGGGAATCAGGTACTTCTCTGCCTGGCCGTCTTCCTGAGTCAGCCAAACAACGTTTGAGGTTTGTTGCCAAAAACTTCCATTTTGTTCTCGTCTGACCATACAAACTCGTCCCATTAACGTCTGGCAAACTTTCCTCTTTAATTTGTTTTTGATTGTCAGCAGAGACGTTTTCTGTCAGCCTTCCCAAACTCCTTCTGGGGATGTAGGGTGAACTGAAGGAAGTTCTGGAGACCATCTGACCTCAAGACTTCAGTGTCCTCTGCAGCTCTCCAGCTGTGATCCATGGAGGCTCCTCTGCCAGTCAAACCATCCCCTCACAGTGAGTGGAGTCCATGGGCACAAACATCCTCTTCCGGGCTGATCTGTAACATTTCCTTAAAACGTCTTACTTATTTCTCAAGTTGAAATAGAGATTTTCAGCAGTTTCGAGATTTTATTTCTTCCATTTCCTGATTTGTGCAGCTCAAAATATTCTTTTTCGATATTGTTTCTGGGTCCTCAGGTCTGTCCCATAGCGATGAATGACGAAGGGAGTTTTTCCCTTTATTTTGGCACTTCATATGAATACCCCAGTGAAAATGAAGTCAATGTCGACCACCTAAGAGTCCCAAATCAAACAGGAGAATTTAAAAATGTAAAGTATAACCTAGGATTTCCTAGGGGTACCAATAATTGTGGTATACGTTCTGGAAAAGAAATATTTCTTTACAGTCAAGACTTTTTTTTCAATGATTTTTACTTTGCTGAAAAGGTGAGGATTTTTGTGAATAGTTTCAGGGAAATCAAAGCGAATAAACAATGCAGACCTTTTCTCAAAGCCTGTTTTGCTCATATTCACTAAGGGCGCCAGTAATTTTTGAGTGCACTGCACACCCCACTGTGAGTGCATACTGTACGTATGTGCATTGGATCCAAAGATCACACTGGTGTATCGTGTCCTGAAGCATTTTAATCAGCTATTTGAACAGGAAACACAGCATTTTTATGACTATACTCATACACATTTAAAATGATTCAGCCATCCTATTTTTAGTACATTCTTGCTCATTTAAAACCACCGCTGCCATCCTATAACACAGTGTGAGCTTCCAGGCAGAATTTGCTTCCAGCGGGTCTTGAAAGGAGGGTTATAATTCAGCAGATGACCTTCACACATCCTGATTGGTTCCAGAATTTGTGTGTTATGAAACAGGTGACTGACTGAGAAGGAAATAAATGACTATCAGATACAAACTGCATCCATATCCTACTGACACAGACTAAATAACCCACTCGTCAGCAATGCATCAAGCGAGAGGTCCAGGCTGTCATTTATATGCGGTATGGCTGAGCTCAGGAAGCAGTCAGATTTGTGCGGAAGATTCCGGATATGCACTGATTTGCACAGATATATGAACATCACTGCATCATTTCCTCTGCAGTATCTCTCATTTCAATAAAAAGATGGAAAACTGCTGTTCTTCATCTTAAACAGTAATTGCTGTCTAATAAACAGTATAGGTATTTGTGTATCATGATGATAACAATGCGCTGTTGTAATTATTTGGCTACGTTAATGAGTGTCGTGCACTGACCTTAATAATGAATGTTGTGACAAAACTAAAAAATCTTTTATGTTGTATATTATCAGAGACGCATGCACATGTAAATTATTTGCACTAAGGATGTTCAGGACGGTTTGTCAGGGAGTCTGCAGTCATCAGTTCCTTAAATGATATTGAATGGTGAAAACGGTGAGATTTTTACTGTTCTCGCGCGCACGAAGGACAAGGCTTTTCACTGTGCAAAAGTGTCCAGAGAGATTCTATCTTCCTTTCTTGATTAATTCCTCACTGAAACCTGCTGAGCAGGGAATGTGCATGTAGCTTTAAAAACTAATATTGTTCCATGAGCACAATATTGTTCCATTAATTGGATTTGAATTCACTTGCTGAATTGATGCAGTCCATGCTCCAATCCTGGTGCCAGTGCTCAGATTTTATTTATTTTTTTTAATTAAACTCTAATTTGGATGGGGAAGGCCCAGAGAGGGCAAAGTTTGTGTTCGACAAGCCCTTTAACACACACAACGACATTATGCATTAGGAAACTTGTGAAGACCGGCAGTAACACCAGAAAGTACAAGAAGTTAAAACAGAATCAAATTAGAACAGTGAATATGCGGAGCAAAGGTCTTATGTAACAGCGAATCCGAACATGTCACCATGGCTCCCGGAAAGACTATAGCACAGAAAAGACTGCAACGAAACCTGCCTCCTGATATAATGGCGCTCAGACAAAATGGCCTGGTGTACGGCACTGATTATATTCAATTTAATTACCCTCATTCTTCTTCCTGGCGTCAGGAATGGGCCTTTTATTCAATCAAGAGGAGTTTAGAAATGTAAAATGAGAAATGTATATTGATGGAGTCCCCCCCTGCCCATGCAGGCATGCAGTGACACTGATTGTGTTTGTGCTGTCAGCAGGAAGGGAGGTGTGCGGGCGGGGTCACAGAGGGAGCGGGACGCGGGGGAAGAGCTGTCGGGGGTGCAGGGAGTGGAGAGAGAGCAGGGAGCTTGGTCGGGAGTTGGGAGCTGTAGGGGTGCAGGGAGCTGGAGTTGAGAGTTGGAGAGAGAGCACAGAGTTAGAGGGGGAGCGGAGAGTGGAGAGAGCACAGAGTTAGACAGGGAGCAGAGAGTGGAGAGAGCACAGAGTTAGAGAGGGAGCAGAGAGTGGAGAGAGCACAGAGTTAGAGAGGGAGCAGAGAGTGGAGAGAGCACAGAGTTAGAGAGGGAGCAGAGAGTGGAGAGAACACAGAGTTAGAGAGGGAGCAGAGAGTGGAGAGAACACAGAGTTAGAGAGGGAGCAGAGAGTGGAGAGAGCACAGAGTTAGAGAGGGAGCAGAGAGTGGAGAGAACACAGAGTTAGACAGGGAGCAGAGAGTGGAGAGAGCACAGAGTTAGACAGGGAGCAGAGAGTGGAGAGAGCACAGAGTTAGAGAGGGAGCAGAGAGTGGAGAGAGCACAGAGTTAGAGAGGGAGCAGAGAGTGGAGAGAGCACAGAGTTAGAGAGGGAGCAGAGAGTGGAGAGAGCACAGAGTTAGAGAGGGAGCAGAGAGTGGAGAGAGCACAGAGTTAGAGAGGGAGCAGAGAGTGGAGAGAACACAGAGTTAGAGAGGGAGCAGAGAGTGGAAAGACCAGAGAGTAAGAGAGGGAGCAGAGAGTGGAGAGAGCACAGAGTTAGAGAGGGAGCAGAGAGTGGAGGGAACACAGAGTTAGACAGGGAGCAGAGAGTGGAGAGAGGACAGAGTTAGACAGGGAGCAGAGAGTGGAGAGAGCACAGAGTTAGAGAGGGAGCAGAGAGTGGAGAGAGCACAGAGTTAGAGAGGGAGCAGAGAGTGGAGAGAACACAGAGTTAGAGAGGGAGCAGAGAGTGGAGAGAGCACAGAGTTAGAGAGGGAGCAGAGAGTGGAGAGAGCACAGAGTTAGAGAGGGAGCAGAGAGTGGAGAGAGCACAGAGTTAGAGAGGGAGCAGAGAGTGGAGAGAGCACAGAGTTAGAGAGGGAGCAGAGAGTGGAGAGAGCACAGAGTTAGAGAGGGAGCAGAGAGTGGAGAGAACACAGAGTTAGACAGGGAGCAGAGAGTGGAGAGAGCACAGAGTTAGACAGGGAGCAGAGAGTGGAGAGAGCACAGAGTTAGAGAGGGAGCAGAGAGTGGAGAGAGCACAGAGTTAGAGAGGGAGCAGAGAGTGGAGAGAACACAGATTTAGAGGGAGAGCAGAGAGTGGAGAGAGCACAGAGTTAGAGAGGGAGCGGAGAGTGGAGAGAGCACAGAGTTAGAGAGGGAGCAGAGAGTGGAGAGAGCACAGAGTTAGAGAGGGAGCAGAGAGTGGAGAGAACACAGAGTTAGAGAGGGAGCAGAGAGTGGAGAGAGCACAGAGTTAGAGAGGGAGCAGAGAGTGGAGAGAGCACAGAGTTAGAGAGGGAGCAGAGAGTGGAGAGAGCACAGAGTTAGAGGGAGAGCAGAGAGTGGAGAGAGCACAGAGTTAGAGAGGGAGCAGAGAGTGAAGAGAGCACAGAGTTAGAGGGAGAGCAAAGGGTGGAGAGAGCAGAGAGATAGAGAGGGAGCAGAGAGTGGAGAGAGCACAGATTTAGAGGGAGAGCAGAGAGTGGAGAGAGCACAGAGTTAGAGAGGGAGCAGAGAGTTGAGAAAGCACAGAGTTAGAGAGGGAGCAGAGAGTGGAGAGAGCACAGAGTTAGACAGGGAGCAGAGAGTGGAGAGAGCACAGAGTTAGAGAGGGAGCAGAGGGTGGAGAGAGCACAGAGTTAGAGAGGGAGCAGAGAGTGGAGAGAGCACAGAGTTAGACAGGGAGCAGAGAGTGGGGAGAGCACAGAGTTAGAGAGGGAGCAGAGGGTGGAGAGAGCACAGAGTTAGACAGGGAGCAGAGAGTGGAGAGAGCACAGAGTTAGAGAGGGAGCAGAGGGTGGAGAGAGCACAGAGTTAGAGAGGGAGCAGAGAGTGGAGAGAGCACAGAGTTAGAGAGGGAGCAGAGAGTGGAGAGAGCACAGATTTAGAGAAAGAGCAGAGAGTGGAGAGAGCAGAGAGTTAGAGAGGGAGCAGAGAATGGAGAGAGCACAGATTTAGAGGGAGAGCAGAGAGTGGAGAGAGCAGAGAGTTAGAGAGGGAGCAGAGAGTGGAGAGAGCACAGAGTTAGAGAGGGAGCAGAGAGTTGAGAAAGCACAGAGTTAGAAAGGGAGCGGAGGCTGCAAAAACTAACTGGGTGGATTATTGCATTCATTCTCTAGATGGCTAGTGAATGCACTGGCGCTACTTCGTGTAGGCATATAGGGCTCTAATTTCTTGGCGCAGCGCAGGGTGGTGCAGCCTTGCGCAGCGGTCATTTCGTGCGGTGCAACACCATGCACAGCCACTTTGGCAATTTGGTAGACGGACATGCGCCGAGATGGGTGTGGGGGCGTATTAGGGGGAGGTGTCACATATTCATCATAACACAGTTACAATTTGTGGCAAAAGGCTCCGCCGAAAGTGCGCAGAGAAATTGGCTGACCAGCGCACAGTGAGCACACATCACCTCACAGGTAGGTTTCCAGAATGTCAGGCACATTTCAATGCAATAAATAGTTTCAGCAACCACTATATAATGTAACTATCTGAATCAACACATATAGTTTCTATATCGATTGTCCTGATGTCAGATCAAAGACAGAGAGAGAGAGACCAGGCTGTAAACATGCTTATTCTTGCTGTAAAATTGGGCTTTTTAACATGCAGGTCAAAGGGAATCGACTCCTTTCTGCAGTCAGCCTCAAGTGGCCATTCGAGGAACTGCAGCTTTTGGTATTTCCGTATTTGCTTCGCTTCTCAGCCCACAGGTTGCTGCTCGGACGCGACTGGGAAGTGAAAGAATCGTTAAGAAGAATCAATAACATTGGGGGCGCAAAATTCTGATGGAATTGATCAATCGGAACTGGTTCTAAGTCAGAACCGGTTTTCGATTCCCATCCCTAGCAGAGAGCAAGAGAGAGAGCACAGAGCTGGGAAGGCAGCAGAGAGCAGAAGTGAGAGCACAGAGCTGGAAAGGCAGCAGAGAGCAGAAGTGAGAGCACAGAGCTGGAAAGGGAGCAGAGAGCAGAAGTGAGAGCACAGAGCTGGACAGGGAGCAGAGAGCAGAAGTGAGAGCACAGAGCTGGAAAGGGAGCAGAGAGCAGAAGTGAGAGCACAGAACTGGAAAGGGAGCAGAGAGCAGAAGTGAGAGCACAGAACTGGAAAGGGAGCAGAGAGCAGAAGTGAGAGCACAGAGCTGGACAGGGAGCAGAGAGCAAGAGTGAGAGCACAGAGCTGGAAAGGGAGCGGAGAGCAGAAGTGAGAGCACAGAGCTGGAAAGGCAGCAGAGAGCAGAAGTGAGAGCACAGAGCTGGAAAGGCAGCAGAGAGCAGAAGTGAGAGCACAGAGCTGAAAAGGCAGCAGAGAGCAGAAGTGAGAGCACAGAGCTGGAAAGGGAGCAGAGAGCAGAAGTGAGAGCACAGAGCTGGAAAGGCAGCAGAGAGCAGAAGTGAGAGCACAGAGCTGGAAAGGCAGCAGAGAGCAGAAGTGAGAGCACAGAGCTGGAAAGGGAGCAGAGAGCAGAAGTGAGAGCACAGAGCTGGAAAGGCAGCAGAGAGCAGAAGTGAGAGCACAGAGCTGGAAAGGCAGCAGAGAGCAGAAGTGAGAGCACAGAGCTGGAAAGGGAGCAGAGAGCAGAAGTGAGAGCACAGAGCTGGAAAGGCAGCAGAGAGCAGAAGTGAGAGCACAGAGCTGGAAAGGCAGCAGAGAGCAGAAGTGAGAGCACAGAGCTGGAAAGGGAGCAGAGAGCAGAAGTGAGAGCACAGAGCTGGAAAGGGAGCAGAGAGCAGAAGTGAGAGCACAGAGCTGGAAAGGGAGCAGAGAGCAGAAGTGAGAGCACAGAGCTGGAAAGGCAGCAGAGAGCAGAAGTGAGAGCACAGAGCTGGAAAGGCAGCAGAGAGCAGAAGTGAGAGCACAGAGCTGGAAAGGGAGCAGAGAGCAGAAGTGAGAGCACAGAGCTGGAAAGGCAGCAGAGAGCAGAAGTGAGAGCACAGAGCTGGAAAGGCAGCAGAGAGCAGAAGTGAGAGCACAGAGCTGGAAAGGGAGCAGAGAGCAGAAGTGAGAGCACAGAGCTGGAAAGGCAGCAGAGAGCAGAAGTGAGAGCACAGAGCTGGAAAGGCAGCAGAGAGCAGAAGTGAGAGCACAGAGCTGGAAAGGCAGCAGAGAGCAGAAGTGAGAGCACAGAGCTGGAAAGGGAGCAGAGAGCAGAAGTGAGAGCACAGAGCTGGAAAGGGAGCAGAGAGCAGAAGTGAGAGCACAGAACTGGAAAGGGAGCAGAGAGCAGAAGTGAGAGCACAGAGCTGGACAGGGAGCAGAGAGCAAGAGTGAGAGCACAGAGCTGGAAAGGGAGCGGAGAGCCGAGGAGGGTGAGGGAAGCTCGAGTGCTGGATTGCACCTGACAGTCTGTTTAGCGCCGGCTGCTGCAGGTGAGCCACCAAGGGTGGGCGGAGCCACTGACAGCCTGTCTCTGATTCGCCTGATATCTCCTGATCCCTGTGCAGCTGCTCGTCTGTCTCCTTGTAATGGAATCTGCAAGAGTCTGTCCATCTCTCCATCTCGCTCAGTCTCTCCCTTGCCCCCGCACCACAACGGGCCCCACCGCCCACCCTGTTTCCAAGGCAACAGGCTGGGATTCCGCTCAGGGGAAAGAGTCCGATTGCGCACACAACTCGCACACAAAAATACTCACACAATGGGCCTCGCTGTGAGCCTCTGCAGACACCTCAGCGCTCTGAGCATGTGCGTTTGTTACCCCCCAACAATGTCTCCATCTTTCGATGTTCCGTCGCCCTTTTCTCCTCAAAAATGTGAAGCTCAGACTGAAGAACCGGAAACCTCCAGCACTGCATCTGTGACTCCCTTATTCAATGGACAGCTGTCAAAAGCCCCTGCGCTACAGAACGCTAATTAATCCTGATGAGTCCCCAAGACAGCTCTGGGTGACGCTTCACCCCCAGATTCAGCCAATCACAGCCTCTCTTCAGCACACTTCATACGCAGGAAATCCAGCCAATGAGGAAAGGCAGGGGAGAGTATGTGTACAGAGATGCTTCTACATCATCTTTCCACTTTTAATTTACTCCAGCGTTTTCATCTGAGGACCGGCGAGTCTCTACTGACATCAGCACTGACTGGTGCATCAGCTTGAAATGAGAGAATCCGGCTCATTCAGGAGCTGAAATCTCTCCGCATATCAAATTATTGAAGCAGGAATTAACTCAAGGGAAATAGCTGGCTGGCGTATTCAATGAACTTTAATGGAAGGCCAGGTGTGAACTGTATGTAATGGGTACACACTCATGCTCCCCCCCTCCCAAAAAAAAAACCGTTGCGTGTGTGTACATATATAACAACCATACAAAGCCCTCCGCTAATATTGGCAACTTTGGTAAATATTAGACAAATAAGTGAAAAAAGTGGCAGCTGTTTATCTACCCAATCCTTCATTCAAAATATAAAAATAATAAAATCCTGAGAAGAAATAAAATCTAACCATCAACTTAAGGAAAATGACTGGAAAAAATAAGTATCTCCCCCCATAATTATAGGCACCCTTAGAAAACTCAAACCTAGAAAATTCTAAATGAAGCATGTTCCCATTAATATTTTACTTTTTCACGTTTCCGTAATGATAAAAGAAACGTAAATGGTCACCTTCCTGTTTACCTGCGGTATAAATATGAGGTCGATTTTCCTTAGATATCCGCTTTCATGTTTAAGACCAAAGATTAAAGTAACAATGTAACGGCAGGAAGTTGCAGAGCTTCATAATGATAAAAACGGCTGTAAGAAAATGGCTGAAAAGTTTACAATACCCATTTTGACCGTCAAGGAAATAATTAAGAAGTTTAAGGCATGTGGCAATGTTAAAATCCCCCTGGAAGAGCCTGTGTTCCCGTACTGAATCCCTGCACTGTGATGAGGCAGCTGGCTCTAGTGGTGAAAGACACTCCAAGGATTACTGTTGGAGAGCTGCAGATATTAATGACCCTCAGAAGGAGAGCTGCAGATATTAATGACTCTCAGTAGGAGAGCTGCAGATATTAATGACCCTCCGAAGGAGAGCTGCAGATATTAATGACCCTCCGAAGGAGAGCTGCAGATATTAATGACCCTCAGAAAGAGAGCTGCAGATATTAATGACTCTCAGAAGGAGAGCTGCAGATATTAATGACCCTCAGAAAGAGAGCTGCAGATATTAATGACTCTCAGAAGGAGAGCTGCAGATATTAATGACCCTCAGAAGGAGAGCTGCAGATATTAATGACCCTCAGAAGGAGAGCTGCAGATATTAATGACCCTCAGAAAGAGAGCTGCAGATATTAATGACTCTCAGAAGGAGAGCTGCAGATATTAATGACCCTCAGAAAGAGAGCTGCAGATATTAATGACTCTCAGAAGGAGAGCTGCAGATATTAATGACCCTCCGAAGGAGAGCTGCAGATTAATAACCCTCAGAAGGAGAGCTGCAGATTAATAACCCTCAGAAGGAGAGCTGCAGATTAATAACCCTCAGAAGGAGAGCTGCAGATTAATAACCCTCAGAAGGAGAGCTGCAGATTAATAACCCTCAGAAGGAGAGCTGCAGATTAATAACCCTCAGAAGGAGAGCTGCAGATATTAATGACCCTAAGAAGGAGAGCTGCAGATATTAATGACCCTCAGAAGGAGAGCTGCAGATATTGACCCTCAGAAGGGAACATTAATCATGTTCAGAAGTCTCCAAAACAAGAAAGGATAAGAGAGGACACCATCCACGCAAAAATGAAGTCAAAATATCTAGGGAAATTCACAGTAATTTTTTTAAAGTAATAAAAAAAAAAAAAAACTGGGCCGATAGTTTGCCAAACGGTCCTGTAATTGGTGTCTACGGTCAGATGAGATCAAAACAGAGCTATTTTACAACAAATGCCAGGGGTGGTTTTGGTGAAAAAACAAAGATAGCCGTTCTGTAAAGAATATCATCCGAGCTGAAAGATATAGCAGTCAGAGTTTGATGTTGTGGGACTGTTTTCCTTCCAAAGGCCCTGGGTAACTACTTAAGATTAGTAGTAACATGGGTTGCATCAGGTACCTGCAGATATCAAGGGACACTCAACTGCCTCCACCAGGCTGTGGTTGGATCTTCCAACAGGAAAACGATCCAAAGCATGAATCAAAATCAACACAAAAATGGATCACCAACCACTGAATCAAGATTTTTTCATAGCCTTACCAATTCTCTGTCCTAAATCCAACATAAAGCTAAAGAGCAGTGTCCAAAAGTGCAACTTGAAAGATTTTGCAAACATGGAAACTTGGGGAGGATTTGGAGAGAATAATTACATTTCAATACAGTGTTTCATTCATGGTAATATTATGAATTAAATTCATAAATAAATAAGTGGATAAACAATGGATAAACAATAAAGGCATTTAACCATAGATACTTTTGCTTATATTTACCAAGGGTGCCAATATTAGCGGAGAGCACTGCATATAATTATTCACGTCAAAGCGCGACTGTTAGAGATGATCATGAATGCTACGATACTGAGTTATAAAAAATTCAATCAGAACTGGCTTGAAAGCCAGTATTCCCCACAGCTCGGTAACAAACCCCGACCGCACACACACTAGAAAACTAAATGAAGCACAGCCAATATCCATTTAGCTTTGAGATCATACCACTGCTCAACTAAATGCATTCTGGAGTGTTTGAATTTCACCTTCTCTGGACTGGTGGCCATGCCAGTGCAAAGATATGGTTTAAAATGTTTTTTTTTTGTTTTTTTTTTTTCGCTTCTCACTGAAAAAAGCACAAGGTTTACTGTCTCTCGATGTTGCGGCAGCGCATATTAAGTAAGAGTTAGAGCTGTGAAGGTTCACAGAAATCATAGATCAGTATGACATCCGTATACATTCGCTTTCTCATTTTTGTAACAGAGAAGGAATAGGTTTTTGTCCATATTCAATTCTTAATTAAAAAAGCACAACAAAATGTTCCAATGTTTGGCATTCTTATTCAGATATCTATTTTTTAATTTAAAAAAGTCAAAATTATTTGCACCCATTTAAATGTCTATATATAGAATCATTTATATATAATTTATAATTTATATAAAATTTTGTTATGTCATCAGTTCCTGTTTCTCTATTGTGTAAGAAAACCTGTATCATATCACCACGGATGGTGTGAGAGATGGTAAGGGAGGCAAAAAAGAAGCCAAGGAAAATGGGTCAACTGCAGGGATTGGTTACATCTTGAGGGTATCGAGTCAACCATAAAACAACCATAATGTGCCACCTCCACAGCAGCAAACTGCCTGAAAGGCTGTATAAAGCAGGCTCTTCCAGCGCCCAAGACAGAAAACCAATCATCAACAAGTGGTGCCAGGCACAACAAACCCCGCCCCTCGCAAATACTGTCACCTACTTGCACAAAACTCAATAGGGATCAACTCTGGGTGAGTGGCAATCCCTAAACAAACCGAACCAAAAACAGTGCCCCTTGCCGTCACCCTTTGAGTGGGGCGGGGTAACAGTAATTTGTGGTGTAACTGGTAAAGAGTTTTACTTCCCAGTAGAAGCCTACACAGCTTTATGCAGTCACCCCCTCATTAACCAACAGGAGGAACTATAGCCTGGAGGGGAGGATGAGGAAGCTAATTGGGGCAAAAATTTGAATGTGAGAAGGAGAAAGTGTATATGGAAATTTTAAAAAATGCAAATGGTGAAGGCAGAATGTGTTGCAACGCTCATGTGATTAACTTTTGTGACTCCTCCCACTCAGCTACTTCTGTGCCTATTAGAACGAATGTCTTCTCTGATTGGTGCTCTCCTGTCCCCAGCCGTGTCTCGTTACATAATTACCCCACCTCGTGTGTGTGATGTATAAACACCCCTCTGAGTAGCAACCTGCTGGATTGTCATTTGCTATGTGTGCTTAGAACCAGTCAGTATTTACCAGAAAAACTCTTTGTCTTCAGAGGGTAAAATGGAACCTTTTATAATAGAAATACATGGAGGTACTCATCCTTGTTAAGTAGATTGGATTGGGGTCCATCTTCCTGTTAATCCTCTCTCTGTTTGTTCCTCTGTCCAGTTTATTAGCAATAAGCTTCCGAGCCGTCTACGGTCATCAGGATTGGGACTGCGTTTCTCCCAACTTCTTCATTGTACCATCTAACGGGTCAACTTCGACAAAGTGTGCGCTGCACCAGGCAGATATCCCGGAAAGCCACTGGCCTGGCTTTGGAAATGCCAATTCTCCTCAGGGCTCTGTTAGAATGACTACTGTATTACTATCAATAAATCCAACTCTTGGATTGTACTCTGTGTCTGTATTTGATTCCTGGTTTGGATCATATTAGACAAGAAAGCCTAACATGACATTAGTTACTGAAAGTCCCAAGAAAAAAGGTTGAATTCAGCCAACATTCAACATTGCAAAGACTAGGGGTTCCATCTTTCACACTGACCTACCTGTTGCCACTACCTGCTACCCATGAGTTACGCATTTAGCAGCTTCCACTATCCCTAAATGGTATCTTGCGGTCACACTACCCGCTATGCATTTTGCCGAATCCTTTATTTGCGCCTGGAGGTGTGTCTGTGGGCGTGTTTGTGTGCTTTCCCTACAAGTGCTTTCTTGACCACACACGTTAGGGAAAGTGTATAGTGGGTCCTCAAACCACCCGCTACCCATCTGGGCTTTTACAAGAGCACGCCCAGGCCGCTTCAATGCACGTCCACTTGGACATCCTCTTCCCGAATGAACTCGCCTATAAAAAGTCACCTTGCTTTAGCCTCAGTTGAACCCCTGAGAAAATAGCAGAGATAGTACCAAATCGCCTTGATCGCCAGTGAAATAATAGAAGACGCCCAGAACATGTGTACCACTAGCGTACAAGTTACCTGGGCCTTTCTGGTAAGTCTATATTGTTTGTATTTTGTATCAATAATTTTTTCCGCTTTTATAACAGTTTACAATTATTATATATAATATATATATTAATGATATATATTATAGATAATATCAGGGCCGGCGCTAGACCTAAAAATTTGGGGGAAAATATCCATCCCATGACAACAATCTTGACTAATTCTAGATGGTTTTTCTTTATTAACACGTTTTCCAATTCAAGAATAATCAAGTGACGATTGAAGACACGGCTTCTCTCCTCCATGTGATCTAACAGCGACAAAATAATTTGCTACCTTCAGTACAGAAAAACAATTTAATTATAAATAGGTCTGTGCACTGGCACTAAGCAACGATAATTTTTTTTCCAGCGAGAGCGCATTTCAGAACTCCCTTGCGAATGAAGGTAATTTCGGCGACAAGTATGCACACCTGTTTTTGCAGCACAGTCAGGCAACTTCCTGTTAATAATAGACAGCTGTCCGATTGGAAAATGTAAACGGACGAAACCACGTACTTGTCACCAGAATTACCTTCATTCGCTGAAGAGTTCTGAAATGCCGCTCGCGCTGGAAAAAAAGATACGTCACTGAGTGCCAGTGCATAGACGTAATTTTATTTTTCTAAAATCGGATTTTGTTCAATGTTTCATTTCAGACGGGAGAGGGAGTTCGAAGTGCACGGCAAAACGCTTTTTTTTCTTTTTCTTTTTTTTGAAGTTTCCATCACAAAAGGCGTAGGCTTGATGTTTTTTTTAATTTCATACCAAACATTAAAAAATATGTCAATGTCAAATAATAATGATAATAATGAAAAATAATATCATTCATGATTAACTTAACAAAAACAGATACTCCCCTGTCTGGATTTGACCTCATGGACGAGCAATTCAACTTTGTTAACGGAGAAACGTGGCGACCTTCCTCTCTCCATCACAGGTTTCGGTTTTAGGATTTGGGATAGCACAGCCTGCTCCGAAAGGCAATGGCACCTGAATGGTTTAACTGGCGTAACGCTCAAATCACGCCTTTGCATAACATAACGGGTAGCGCTGGTGTTTTAGGGATATAGGCAGGTGTGCAAGATAGCAACTTTCGCGGGGTAATGCCTCTTACGCAATGCTAAATCCCCAAATAACGGGTTTAGGGACTCTGGCGTAAGATAGGGCCCTAGAAGTAACACACTAGCCAGCTAGTTAAGTTTGAGCTTAAGCACATGTAGCATCTGTAGCGACTGGACAGACAGTCATGTGACCAGATTTAGTGCGGGATGTTCTTCCTTGTGACTGGTCACTGGTAATAAGACTGTAACGATAAAAACTGTTGTCCGGTCAGCCATATTTCTCTTGTCTCTACTTTAACTTCTTTCCTCTATAGCCAGAGAAAAGACAGGATTCGCGTGAGACACTCCTGAACACCTCGGCCTGAATCCCAAGGAGACAAGGAGAGATAAAATTCTCGCAGGTATCAACCATTTGCATTTTTGCAATGCATTTTCCTGCCTTTTAAACTGTGTTCCACCAGGGATCACTGTAATTATAAACACTACACGTTACCATTGTCCTCTGACACAGCAAAAACTACAAAGTTCATGTGAAGTGTGGGCAGAGCTTCCCGCGTGAATCTACAAAGACAAGCGTCTAAGATGCTGGGCAAAGGAAAGAAAAGTGGACACACTGTTGAGCACCAAAAATCACAGAGGAGACCCAAATTAAGCAGGCGACTGATTCTCCACGGACAGTCCACACATACCAGCAGCAAAACTGACCGAAAAACATCCAGGCACGTGTTTTAGATTATTTGTGTTTGCTACTCCTTTTCAGTGGATATTCATTCGCATAATTATTAAATATATCCCCCGTTCTAATTTTGGCACTTTGGATGAATGCTTGTTTGTTTAATACAGGCATTTAATTTGAGGATATAGAAGTAATTTCCCTTCAATTATTAATACCCCAAGTGACGATTATTGAGATGAACCCGTCCTCATTATTATATTAGTAGCATATCGCTACAGCGGCGAGCCATAGCTCAGTCCACTCATCCTTTCTAATACTGTAGCTACGAAAAAATGGCAAATAGAGAGGCACTGCAACTGCAGTGCCCCTTTCCCCTGGTGTTAACATTCTGTTGTGTTGCTATAGCAGCTCAGTCTAAATAGCCCTACTGTGCCCAACACAGTGTACTGTGCGCAAAAGTCCAGAGCAGGTGAAGAGATAAGATTGTGGATCTGAAACTTGCCGTCAAAGGTAGTCTTAAAGGTGAATACACACCGTTTATGGCACAGCTGTTCTGAATCCATTCCCATTTGCTTTATTTGTTTCAGAATCATAATAAATTTGCTCTTTTCCTTAAACAAATCAACAGAATGACTGGCCTGAATATATTTAGGTAGCTTGATGACATTATGAAATTTAAATGCTGATGAAACACAAATTTGAATATATTTCTTTGCACGGCCTCGCCTATGTGGCTAAGGCTGTTCAGCGGAATTGTTGACACGCTGCATTCAATGCTGTTAACACTGCTAAACACAATTATTTTTTGGGCTTCAGTTATATAGGTTTCTATGTTCTCAACAAATTTCATCTGAAATAAATCTTTTGGGATTTTTTGTTAATATTTTATAACCTTTCACAAAATGTTACAGCTGGGATCACACTATCATGTTTAGGGTTTAACTTTGTACTACGGACTGACTGAAAGTCATATGTTGCTCATGGGCTTGCATGTGTCTGTGGACATGGACTACCTGTTAACAGAACTAGGAGAATCATAGCTAGCTTGTCTACACTCAACGTCACCAATCAGTGTGTGATAGCTGAGAAAGATGATCGAGAACTTTGGTTTATGTTGGATATATCAGTTGCATGAAGACTGAGTTAGCTAAGAAGAGTGGTGTTTATTCATACCCTATAGTTGATTATAGATACTAGGACACTTGGAATCTGAAGTCACAAACATAGCTTAAGGACTGGCAGGAAGTTTATGACCTTTTATAAAAATTTAATATATATATATATATATATATATATATATATATATATATATATAGCAACAAACGTTTCTGTGACACCAATATTGTTAATTATTTTTCATAACGCAATTATGAAATTGTCATACATGGTGATATCAGACTGAAACAGTACACGTAAACACAACATTGAAATGGAAATCATGAAAATGCGAGAAAATGACTTTGCACGTGAAAATGTGCGTAAATCATGCTTGTGGATGGCAATAAAAGAGGAGAATTTTTGGAATGTTCACATTGTGCCTGATGAACGACAGAAGCATCACTTATCGAAAACACAGCCATTTCGGATCAGGAACTCTACCCTCTAAATGCCAAGACTGTCTGAAAATGATCGGTGGAGGGCCATTGGGATGATTGAATCCGGAACCTCGCAGAGGGAAGTTGCTCATCGCCTGAATGTCCACCGAAACACCATTTGGAACTTATGGCAGCGTCATCAGCAAACAAGACATGTCAGAGACCGTCCTCGCAGCGGCCGTCCACGAGTAACCACTCCCAGACAGGACAAATGGATTCAAACAACCCATCTCCGAAATCGATTCCAACCTGCAACCATAACTGCAAGAACGATACCTGGTTTGAGGCGACTGTCTGCACAGACAATCCGTCGCCGTCTCCGTCATTTTGGCATTGTCCCACTTCGGCCAGCAAGACGTCCAATACTCACAGTACAATACCGACGACTGCGTCTACAGTGGGCACAACAACATCGACGGTGGATCCAACGTCAGTGGGATCTTGTACTCTTCACTGATGAATCAAGATTCATGCTTAACCGATGTGATGGTCGTTTACGTGTATACCGTCGACGTGGAGAACGTTATGCCAACAACTGTGTTCAGGAATTTGATCGTTTTGGAGGTGGTAGTGTCATGATTTGGGGAGGGATCACAGCTAGAAACAGAACAGATTTGCTTGTTATTGATGTAAATCTGACAGGTCAAAGATATCGCGATGAAGTGCTACGGCCATTGGTGGTACCGTTTTTGATGCAACATGGTCCCGGAATAACGCTGCAACATGATAACGCCAGACCACACGTTGCAAGGATTGTACAGCAGTATCTGATGCAACAACATGTCAATGTCCTGCCATGGCCAGCCAGATCCCCAGACATGTCCCCAATCGAGCATCTTTGGGACGAGATGGATCGACGTTTGCGGCGGTTGGATAACCCGCCAGCTACACTCCAGGAATTGCGACAACGTCTACGTCAGATTTGGAATGACATCCCACAGCAATTTCTGGCACATCTGATTCGGTCCATGCACCGGAGATGCGTTGCTTGCATCATGGCACGAGGAAGTCACACCCGGTATTGAAGTGTGAAGGTCACAATTGGTTAGACGTCAGACAAGTGCTTCAGGACGCATGAAAATGACATTTTTCGTTTTGAGTGACGTTGGCACTGAAAAGTCAGTGTTTCTCCTGTTAAATAAACATATTGATTGCATTGAGATCTTTGCGTGTCATTTATAACATACACATAAATGGTGTCACAGAAACTTTTGTTGCTGAGTATATATATACACTTTTTTTTTTAAATATATGCTTATTTAGAATTTGATGGCAGCAACACCTTTCAGAGAAGCTGGAACAAGGGCAGGTTTACCACTAACGCATCAGCTCTTTTTTAATAACTCTGTAAGCATTTGGGAACAAAGGAGACCAACTGCTGTCGCTTTCAAAGCAAAATGTGTTTCCCATTCTTGAATGATGTAGGATTATAGTTGCTGTACACTTAATGGCACTTCTTTGTCATATTTTTCATTCCATACTGGGACAAATATTTTCAGTGGATGAGACGCCTGAAGTGTAGACAGACCTGTTTAGCACCGGGACTCTTTAATTGTGATACATGCAGAATGTGGTGTTTGGTATCGTCTCGCTGAAATAAGCAGGGCCTTCCCTGAAAAGACATCTGGATGGCTGTATTTGTTGCACCAAAACCTGTATATATATCATTCAGAATTTATGGCGTCTTCACATATGTGCAAGTTACCCGCGCCATGTGCCCTAATGCACCTCCATACTATCCTGGATGCTGTGGCTTTAAACTGTGTGCTGACAACAAGCTGGGTGGTCCCTCTCCTTACTGACCTGGAGGATGTGGCATCCATGTTTTCTAAAAAGAATTTCACATTTTGATTGGTCTTCTCCTAGTCTTCAGTCCATCTTAAATAAGCTCTTAAAGGAGGCTGCAGCGTTTCTGGGTCTTGTTCACAAATGCTTTAATCTTTGCATGAAAGAGCTTTAACCTGCATTTGTGGATGCAGGACAAAGTCTGTTCACTGAATGAAGGTTACAGAGGTGTTCTTGAGAGGGCAGAGATTTCCACTACAGAATTCTGCCTGTTTTGATGCAGCGCCGCCTGAGGGCCTGAAGATCACAGCCATTCAGTTTTGCTTGAATTGAGTCAAAATGATCTTGCATTAGTGATAGAATTAAAAAAAAAAAAAAATTCTAAAAAAAGTAATAGTTATGAGAATTTGAAGTCGAAATACATATGAAATTAAAGTGATCATCCCAAAATCCAAGATCAGCCTGCTCTATATCAATGAGGTAAAGGTGAAGTAAAGTTAGTATATGACCTCAAGCTCTGCCTTAAAGACGACATCCGTATCTGCAAGAGATCTTCCACAAACAAGGGGTGAACAAAATATCAGAAGCACTGCTGAAAAATGAAGTCTCTAAGGCACGATTACGGAAGCATTTTCACAGGTCATTAATTTGAGTACCAGTTAGCAGCATGTGTCAGCGTAAATGAGGTCTAACCAGTAGCACTTCACCAGTTATGTCTCCAAAGTAGGACAAGGAATCTAACAGAGTTCCAGAGGGCCTGTATCTGCGATTGGGACCCTTAGCGTCAAGCCCTTGACAAGATGCAATCATTTGAATCGGATGTGTTTGAGCAGAGAGACATCTAAGAAAAGCAAGGCTGTGGTTTTCCAGGAGCAGGATTTCCTATGCATGGCTTATATAGTTGCAGATGTGTTGGTCACAAAAACGCCAGAATTATTTAAGGTGGCAATTAACCATGACAAGTCAAAGCTCTCTGACAGGGACATTTAGCTGGATAGTTGCTACAAAAAAACAATGAAAAAGCTCTAAAAATTACCACAGAATTGCAACAATCAGTATCTGAACTAATACTGAGAAAAATACTGTGAGTCAAGAGCTTTACAAAGCCGGTATTTTGGCGGTGAGTGCAATGATTTGACCTCCAGTATAATGCAACACCCTACTACAGTGGAAAGACAATGGTGAAAAAGTGATGAGACAAGTTGTCCCAAATAGGACATTTTGGCATTTTGGAAATGTGTGCACGCTTGAAGTGATGTAAAATGTATTGCAGATGCCAAAGATTTGTCATGATTCCACAGTGCGCCTTCTGTTCGGACCATTAAGAGTTTGCTGATGTTGGTTAATTGTCTGCCTTCTGAGGCCTTCAGGAAATGCAAATATTGAACTTAGTTTTACGCAATTAATTTCCATAGTCTTACTCCAATAAGTTTTAATTAAAACTTGATTCCATTACACATGTAACCTTCACACATGTGACAAGCAAAACAAAAAAGAGTGCACCTTTCAAAACAGCACAAAGCCCAGTATAAATAATGTTGCGTGCATTTATTCAATGTCAGCAAGTTGGAAACCATATAAGATAACGTCACCTTCCAAATTGCACAACAAGACCTTGCAAGTTTACTAGCAAGCTACGGAAAGTGAGATAGACAGTCGAACTAGCTGGCTATGATAGTTAGAGAGACAATGTTAGCTGGGTAGCCTGCTGTTTTTAGACATCCCATTCGAAATAACTTCACTTAGATTGCATTGCAAAGACAGGTCTGATGCTGTAACAGTTCCAATAAATAAATAAATGAATAAATAACTGGCTGGAGAGAGACGTGTTTTCCCCTGCTTAACTGTATTCAGCTACAGGCCGCTGCAGAAGGTCTGGGCATATTGGGCCCCTACATTTCTACCCTTTGTAATTTCAGAATTTCAGACAAGCTCAAACCTCAGAGATTTATATGTGGCACTATAACTCAGCATTTTATGTTTATGTGGAATCCTTCAAGAAATTCAAATTCTGAAACCAACATATACTGTCCCCAGAACTGAGTGCACTTTCCAAAGCTATGCCAACATTACATGTGCAGGCATTATTATAAAATGTAATATTTATTCAAATTGCATTCAGATAATACATTGAAATCTATGATCAAAAAAAATCTTGATTTGCTTTCAGGATGACTGTTATGACAAAGCTACCCCACTTCCTGTGTCCCCAGATTAGAAGTTACATAGATACTACTGGTTTAAATCTGTTTTTTTTTTCCCCAATAAATGATTGTTTTTTGTGTTTCTTGCACTGCACAAGATAATTATCTATATAAACAACACTTTTTCCCATCAATTCATGCCCTGTGTGTATTTTGGGGGTAATTTTTGTCTCGTCCATATTTCTATGTGCAACTTCTGTTACCCTGATTGAATCATAATGCCCACAGGTGTCAGTCTGAAATCCCCTGGAGCCCATCAGAGGGCAGCACATCAGTGTTTAGCAGTTTTCTAAAGGTGAGTCAGTGCCATGTGCTTTTATCTGCCTTTAAAGTTTTAACATTTCAGGAGTACTGATATGACAAGTAACTTCTTTTATGACCATATGTCATTCATAAATCATGGAAACCATAAATTAACATGTTCAAAATAATTTGTTGATGAATTATGTTGTCATAAATGTGTTCATTGGGTGATAGAGGATTACTGATCCATTTCTTAGAAATACCCTCTCCCGAGTCTCTGCATCTTCTGTTACCACTGGCATCTTCTGTGATGTACATGTAATTTCTGTTACTCTGCGCAGGGAGACCATTATGAAGGTACACTGAATATTTGTCATATGATTACCATTTTTCTATCATTAAGACCACTGGAAGCAACAGTTTTCTAGGCAGGTGGTAAGATTTAAATGTCAGATTGTTACATTATGCCATATTTTCTGAATCTCAAGGAACAATTGAGTTTAGTGATCAGTATCATTGTTTGTTCTGAATGTTACAACTTCAAAACAAATTGGCATATTTTATTTAAATTACTTTTGGGGACACATGATTGTTGGTTGGGTGTAGAATGAGCCAGATGAGGGCGAGATGGTAAAGACTGTATTTCTTAAAAAAAAAAAAAAATCACTGGCACAATGAGGCATCTTAACATGACACCTGAGACATTTTACCAAAACAGTCATTTCGTCAGCTCAGGTTCTTATGATCTACTACACAGTAATGGCATTACCAAGCCATACAAACATATATATATATATATATATATATATATATATATATATATATATATGTGTGAGTGTGGGTTTCAAGATGTTGTGCATGTTGTATTTGACGCTGATTTAGAGGTTCTTTTTTGCCCCCCCAAAGAGAACAAATGCTCACCCAAGCTTGGCATCCTGGCAACGCCTCGGCATACAAAACCTTGGAATTATTGATATTTATTTGGAAATGATGGCAAAATTGCTGTTCAAAAATGCCGTTTGACAAGGAACCAAGGACCAAGCACCAAACTGCTGCTGAAAACTTGAGGCGCTGTGGGACTGTACGCATCGCTCAAACATTCAGAGCCTCGTTACTGGTGCTCTTTCATAACTCTTTTCAAAGCCCTGAGGTCACATCACCCCCCGCGCCAGCCTGTCCCGACCCTGCCTTCCCAAAACCCCCATGAGAGGGCCTCACATCTCCTGCCTTCTTTAGGGCAGCACTGCCTCCAGCCTCCATCCACTGCAACCAAAAAACCGGACTCTTCGGTCAACACCCCGTCAACCAGCTGATCAGATGTATCATCTTAAATTCAGATGAATTACACCTACCTGACAAAACTGACTCAAGCCCGGCATCTCAGTCAGTGAGGGGTGAGATGACCCCCCCAGCAATAGTAGTACCTCCACAGAACCAGCTCCAGTGCCTGCCAGTGCTGCACTGTCAAGATCTGCACAGCGCAGTCAAAGGCGAAGGGCTGAGTTTTATATGGAAACCAAAGAAATTCCGTTTCACTGCTGCAGCTTTTGAAGAAGATTCCATCAAGGGGGTCACACACTCATTTCTTTGATCATAAAATCCAAAATTATGATGGCTGTCATGCAGTGTCACCGTCTGCAGGCCGGAGTCACACCTGACTGGCCCCTGGCTGTACAAAATTCCCTCAGCACTGTTCACTCAGTCAGAGCCCAATGGCTCAGATGCCTCCCAAGAGCATTTAAAATGACATTTTCCTTACTGTGTGACGCATTTCATGAAAGATTAAAAATTATATCAACATAAGCATGTATAATGAACTGAAACTGCTGCAGTGAATGGGAACTAATGAGGGCATCTGCTAACCTTGTCGACCAAAATGACATTTTTCTGCTCAAGAAAAACTTCATTCAGGGGTATAAACAGGTCACCACTGAGCCTTAATTCATTCCAGGCAATACAGAGTCTACAAATGCTACCAGCATATGTATATTGTTGAAATATACAAGGAAGAAATTAAAATGAGAGAGAGATAGAAGTATGCTGTACAGTGAGTTCATTCTAATGCAAACACAGGGCTGGGCGATAAGGACAATATTAAATATCACAATATATGTGACCAAATGCCATGATATCAATGCTGTGGTGATAGTGTAAGGAAAACTGTTGGTGCTATCACAAAATATTAACGTAATAAGATTTATGATAAACAGTGATTAGTAATGTGGATATGTTGACCAAGCAGGCACAGGCAACAGTGAGGACAGCTGAACAAGGGCAGATAATGACATGCCTTCACTGTAACCAGCTTTTACAACCAGAAAAGACAACACTTATGTCATATTACAATATTGTGATATCCAGGCGATGTAAGCTCATCACGGGATCAATAAAATACTGATATATTGCCCAGCCCTACACACACACATACACACACGTATTTGATTTATAACGTTTTCTATGGAATTATCCAGTACCGCTGCATTGCATTAATGGCCAGCTTTAGCTCTCAGATGACAGACCTGCAGACTAGGGGTGTCAACGTTTACAATTTTTTCTACACGTGTACACTGGACTTGTAAACGACTTGTACCCGGTTACACGTTTGGAGATTTTTGAGCTTTTTCTATCGCAGTTGCGCTGTATAACCACAGAAAGTAAAATGAGTTGAAAATAAAATCCTCTGTCATTTTGACAGATAAGAAAACGTACAAGTGAAAGCTGAAAAAGGGTTAACCTTCTTTTTTAATCACCGTTTTAACTATTGCTCACTTTTGTACATTTTTTTTAAACTTAAAATGCAAACTGCATCCCTCTCTCACAACAGGAGCTGCGTCTGAATTTTAATATGCGTCTCATAGTAACAGTAATGTGGAATTGGCGAGAGAAAGCAACTCAAAAAGAAGCCAAAGTAAGCTGAAGTGAGAGGAGAAAACTTCACCTTTATATCCACAAAGTTTAAGAAGTAGAGGGGGACTCACAATTATTCACTAAAATTATTATTCACTCCTCTTTAGACGCGAGGATGCGTGATCAGGTCGTGAAAAGCCGATAGAACACCAACCAACAATATAATGTACAACAACATGCAACAATATAGGCTAAAATAACAAGCCATTAACCGTTTTGTTTTCAGTTGTACTATATTTGCAGATGGAGGAGATGATGAGCGCAGCGCTCTTCTCAAGTCCTCCGCAGCCTACTCTTGAAGTGGCATGAGTGCCATCCAAGTAATGCTTGTCTTTGGGTTAAGGAAATGATAGTCTCTCCTCAAACTCTGATTGCCGAGTTTATTAATCATAAATTATCTCATTAAAATGTATTCTTTAGGGGAAACAATGTACAGTGATGCTCAAAAATGAAAACAAAATTCACTTTATATAAGAACTAATAAATGCATCAGGTTATAAGTGTATGGCTGCATCCGCATAAACACGCATTTGGCCACTTGAAAATAAACGGTAAATTTCATTTGGATTTACCAGCTCAGTGAGTGACGGACGCATGAATGAACGTGGCGTTAGAAGTGAAATGAATAAGCTCTCCCTGCTCAACTAAAGAGAGCTTTGAAGGGCTCCCACCCCAACCTCTGTATCTGCCACAAATGAAAGCACAAAGATTCCCATTTCATGGCTGTGATATCCATTAAACACAGCTAATTAATATTTCTGAAGAGGAACGCAGTACAGTGATGATTACACACTGGGAATGCATTTCTGAGCTATTTTCGGAGATGTTTCCAGCACAATCATTTGGCTGCGTCTAACAAGCGCCATTTTAAAAGTCAAGTTTATCCAAAGAGCCAAGCGCTGCCCTATCATACATACAGTTAACTGAATCAAAAAATCTTGAAAAACTGAACAAGCTTTCCAAAGGTTTTTTGGAAACCTTATGTTCTTTTCACTTAGTCTGGACACACATATCCTTATGAGAATATCCTATGATAATTTCTTAGTCATGCTATGGTATAATGGCATATTTATGGTATTACTATAGTTTGCACAGTATAACTGTAGTAGTGTAGCCATGTCTATAGTATAACCACAGTCAACAGCACCATGATATTACTATAGTCCACACAACCATATGGCTGTAGTGTGAAAAACTATAATATAATATCACAATAGTAATACTTCATTATGGTGGCAAAAGTACCATCAATACTAAAGCTTGGAACTTTAGTAATTTTTCATAAGGGGAAATAATTTGCCATGGGTTTGTAGCATTTTTTTATTTTGTATTTTTACATTTTTTTAAAACATTTTTATTATTCCGCACTCAAAATATCCAGTGGCTGTTAGTTTCATTTATTGCTTTACTGATCATGATTGTTGTATTATGAAAACAGGTCATTTTGATGCCAACACCGCATAAAGCTTAATTACACATCAAAACTACAAAAACTACAAAACTACACTTTCCATGTGTCAAACATGATCTTCACTTCCTGACTAAAGTGAAACCATTGTCTGACTGCCCAGGGATTACAGTGTCCACCAGAATCGCCTCTCAGACGAAATGTTATCATACCTTTCTTTAAACAACTCTGACACTGAACATTTTTATAAACATTTTTTTTTCTTCTCTTCAACCAAGATTTAAATATTCAGAAGAGACAGCAAACGGAGACAATGAAACCTCTGACAGCCTCAAACAAAGAGAGTCAACAGTAGTCACCTGACCATGTTTGGAACACACTAAAAACCTCCCACAGCCAGCTGACCAATGGAGACCCCTCCTCTTCATACTGGGAGGACAGCAGGGCCAGTCCAGAGTCAGAGCTCAGTTGAATACCACACTATCCACACCCCTCCCCACAACACACACCCCTCCGTACAACACACATCCCTCCCACAACACACACCACTCCCACAACACACACCCCTCCCACAACACACATCCCTCCCACAACGCACACCACTCCCACAACACACACCACTCCCACAACACACACCCCTCCCACAACACACATCCCTCCCACAACACACACCACTCCCCACAACACACACCCCTCCCACAACACACACCCCTCCCCACAACACACACCCCTCCCCACAACACGCACCCCTCCCACAACACACACCCCTTCCACAACACACACCCCTCCCCACAACACACACCCCTCCCACAACACACACCCCTCCCACAACACACACCACTCCCCACAACACACACCCCTCCGTACAACACACACCCCTCCCCACAACACACGCCCCTCCCACAACACACACCACTCCCACAACACACACCCCTCCTCACAACACACACCCCTCCCACAACACACACCACTCCCCACAACACACACCACTCCCCACAACACACATCCCTTCCACAACACACACCACTCCCACAACACACACCACTCCCACAACACACACCACTCCCCACAACACACACCACTCGCCACAACACACACCCCTCCCACAACACACACCCCTCCGTACAACACACACCCCTCCCCACAACACACACCCCTCCCACAACACACACCCCTCCCAAAACACACACCCCTCCGTACAACACACACCCCTCCCCACAACACACACCCCTCCCACAACACACATCCCTCCCACAACACACACCACTCCCCACAACACACACCCCTCCCACAACACACACCCCTCCCCACAACACACACCCCTCCCCACAACACGCACCCCTCCCACAACACACACCCCTTCCACAACACACACCCCTCCTACAACACACACCCCTCCCCACAACACACACCCCTCCCACAACACACAGCCCAACATGAGGGCACAGGGATCTGTCCCTCAGTTCAACTGTGCGGCATCACAGGATGGCAGCCGAAAAGAAAACTAGCACAGAGTCTGAAGGGCACAGGAAGAAGGGCGTGTCATGACAGTGGCACATAAACCTTGTCAGGAGTCTGATCTCGCTGCATATGATCTATAATTTAATCCACTAATTACTTGGTTTTGACGCAAGATAGACGAAGGATGTGAACAGCACAGCGCCCATCTCCCCCAGGCCACTTAAACGAAGCATCGTACTAGAATAATTGACGAAGGTACTGCGACTCTGACAGACTTGTACACGTGACACCAGTAACAATGATTTTATTTCCATCTTAACATCCGGAAAACTCCAGGACAGCACGCCCGCCCACGCCATGTCCAGCACAACAGAGTCTCCTTCACATTGCTTGGTTTCCATGGAAACCTGAAGCTGAAGTCACTCTGGTAAATGGCCACACTGGCCTGCTCAGTCCGGTCTAATCCTGCCAGGGACGTCCAGAACCGGACGGGTTTATGGCTCTGAGCTTGAGGGGGTGATCATTGATCGCGGGTATTTCTGAGGGGATTCAACAGACTGCTGATGTCCGTTTGTGTGACGCGAAGGGTGAATGGATGACCCGTGAGTTTAGCCTTTCAGGCTAATTCATGACCGTGGATCAATACACATCCCCAAATCAGGGATTACTGCTGCTCAAAGATGAAGGTTCAAAAAAAGACTCTTGGCCGCCACTTATGAATTAGATATTATTGTTATCAGCAAATGTGTCTTCTGAGGGGAGCCAGCTATTATTAATTTCTGCACTTCAATAAGCAGAATCGCTGTTCATCCCCTGCTGCTCTCCAATAAATGCCATTTTTATTGAAGTCTCACATAGACAAATATGTCGGATATATAGTACCTTTCAAAAATTTCAAAAATCTCCTATGTTTTTTATTAGAAGTTTTTAAATGAAACTGATTCTTCACCAAGATGTATATTAAGTGGAATTACAGTCACAGAACTAAAGCCAAAGCTTTGATAATGGCAAAAAAATACTTCCATCATTTGAAATTTTTAATTTTTTGTGTTCAAGTTTTTACATTTGACAGCAAAACATAATTTTAACAGTTTTTCTCCAAAGTACAAACAACATTCTATTTCACCACATCCCTGAAATATCATGTAGTTCAATTATGCGACTTTGGCATAAGTGAAATAAGTCCCATCATACTGAGAGCAGTGGAAGATTATAAAGTCACTCTGTCAGTTTGTGACGGCTTTCAGTATCACTGGCATTTATGAAGTTCCATTTTGGTACACAAAATAGCCGAAAAGAAACCAATTTCTTTCAAGAACTTTTCAGTCAGTTTTTTTTTTTTTGACAGTTGAATGCTTCTACTTGCAGGAGATTCCAGAATCATTGAAGACTTTATTTAAGAATGTGCACTACTGACTTGACTTGAAATATAAGTGTGAAACAGGTTTGTCCAGGAAATAAAGAAAAAACGATGAGATCCACCGCTGCATGGAAGTGAAGTACCTCTGAGTCTCTCATGTGAGAAATATACAACTCATAGGGCGTCAACTTGCCGATTCACAGTACCTACCAAACTTCAACATCAGTAGCATAGAGACGATGCTGGTACACCACTTTAGAATCCCTTTGAGTCCATGGGTCAGTCCGGTATTCGTGTTATTTTCTCTTGAAGCCTTTTCTTGTTCATCTCGGAAATTTCAGAGGAGGCTCTTTCTTTGATATTGTTCTTATAAGGTCAATATTCCAGAGTGGGTTCAACATCGTTACTGGTGCTGACCTTTGGAATTTATTATTCAATACAACTGCCAGCTAGAGACGCCTGAGGCCTCTGTTTCTCAAACCAGAAACTCTGATTTACCTGCCGTCTTTCAGAAATGCGCATTTCAGCCGTTCACTGTCCTTTCTGTGTTAGACCCATCGCCATATGAGATGGTGGCGCATATGTCTGTATGAAATCTTCAGTTGTTTGGTGATCTCAGGCGTAAAATAGCCTTATTATCTCAGAAAACTGACAGATTATTTGAGAAAACAGCTGCTTTGGCCATTATTGAACTAAAAATGAACTTTGTAAATGCCAGTGTAGGAGATGGCACTAGAACTGAGAGGAAGATGTGTTTTAGCTTGTGCTGCATTGACCACTGACTATGATGGGAGTGTTTTTGTAGCTTCAAACTACTTCTATCTCTATCTTTACCTAAAAATGATAAGGCAGCAGGGAGAGTGGAGTTAATATGAGGGTGTGCCAGACAATGTTCTGTATTTGCCTGAAACCATAGTCCGTCCATGTATGACCTGCAGAAAACATGCCTGCGCACATGTGCAGCCTGTCCCCCGATTTCACCCGTGGTTGCAGACAAACAGAAGCAAGAAATGGGCAGTAGCCCTGGTGCTGGGCACGGCAGCGGAATACTCAAAGGTGTCAGTTGGTGACGAGTGGAGAGCCTTCAAGGTTAAATGTTTGGTGGATTTTATTTGATCCTACTCTGAATTTAGATCATTAATTATATCCCCAAAAATTAGTTTTTTTTTTAGATATTATGGATTCGCCACGGATGCCTTTGCTCATCCTTTGTGTTCGTGCAAAAACTAGATGAGTTTTGATGGGAATCGTCCCCGGTCCCCAGAGGACAAACCCGACTGTTCTGTGTGACTCTATGACCTCTCCCGTGGCACCAGCACCTGGTCACACTTTACATTCACCAACACAGCGTCTCAAATAGTTCGCTTGATTGTTTCTGGTGCATAGAGAAGGGCTGTTTTTCGTGCTGGTAACCCTGTGACCTTTGCTGTAGCGCCACCACCAGGCCAAGTTTTTCATTTGAATAGATTGCTAAGAATCAAATATCATATCAAATCTGCTTTCTCTGTTCTCGGTGGATAGAGGAGGAAGTTACTGATTGTTTTGGCCTAAATGTTTCCACCAGCGTCATCACAAGGCCAGATTTAACATGACCAAAAGCAATATCACAGACGACTTTGATGGAAAACATTTCAAAGCTTCTGTAGTTGTTACTGATGTACAGATGTGCATGTAATGATGAACAAGTCCTTTCCACCTCTCTCCCCAAATCTGCTCTGTCATACAGTGGGAAAAGGGCAGTAAAAATATAAATAGATTTGTTTTTTCTATTGGGGGTTGTACGTCCATGATTCAAGAGCTTAAAATGTCCTCCCAGTTTCAATAACAGTTGGTCTGGTCTTATTGAGTCATTCCAGAATCCCCTTGCATGCCCAACCCAAATTCATTTTCACTCATTCCACCCTTAATGAAACATATTATTATTCAAAAAATTATTCAGCTATTTTATTTTGGTTGTTAGCTGCAATAGACATAGAAAGAGCAAGGCAAAGAGAAGTTTGATTGACACTTGAGAAAGGACAGACAGATTTGTGGAATTATTTGTGGCCACAGTGGCAAGTTAATCGCTGTATGCAATCTACATCAAATTTACCGGTACATCAAACATGCTAAGATGACATAATAAAATGGCCCAATTTCACATTACATAGCCAGAGTTGTCTTTGCGTTTAACTGTATTCCACAATGCAATGCAATCAGTCATAATGCCCCACTGCCCCAACGTCAACAGCCAGTGGATTTTTTCCTGCGCTGCTGATATGGAAACAGTATTTGTTACAGCTCATTGCTTTGATATAGTATGTAAACTGGCCGATGCAGTGAATGTCCCTCACAATAAATCTGAGATGCCGCAAAAAATGCTAGCTATTCACCCTTAAATACAAAGCCAAAGTCTGAGTCCAGTATCTTGCCGACAGTGTAGCAGTACAGGCTAATAAATATTTCATTTCAAGAGCAGGTATATGAGACCTAAGTGTTAGTAAAATGTGTACAGACAACATTACAGTATTAAAAGAAACTGTTGCATTCAGCAGGTCCTGGAAGGAACTGAAAGATGCTCAGCAGGATACAGACAGAAGTGCAGTGGTGCCACAGAGGGACAGAGCGACAGAGGGACAGAGCGACAGAAGGACAGAGGGACAGAGGGACAGAGCGACAGAAGGACAGAGGGACAGAGCGACAGAGGGACAGAAGGACAGAGGGACAGAGCAACAGAGCGACAGAAGGACAGAGGGACAGAGCTACAGAGGGACAGAAGGACAGAGCGACAGAGCGACAGAAGGACAGAGGGGCAGAGGGACAGAGAGACAGAGCGACAGAGGGACAGAGGGACAGAGCGACAGAGGGACAGAGCGACAGAGGGACAGAGAGACAGAGGGACAGAGCGACAGAGCGACAGAGAGACAGAAGGACAGAAGGACAGAGCGACAGAAGGACAGAGGGACCAGAGCGACAGAAGGACAGAGCGACAGAAGGACAGAGGGACAGAGTGAGAGAGCGACAGAAGGACAGAGGGGCCAGAGAGACAGAGGGACAGAAGGACAGAGCGACAGAAGGACAGAGGGACCAGAGCGACAGAAGGACAGAAGGACAGAGCGACAGAGGGACAGAGCGGCCGAGGGACAGAAGGACTGAGCGACAGAAGGACAGAGCGACAGAGGGACAGAAGGACAGAGCGACAGAAGGACAGAGGGACAGAGAGACAGAAGGACAGAGGGACAGAGAGACAGAAGGACAGAGCGACAGAAGGACAGAGGGACAGAGTGACAGAGCGACAGAAGGACAGAGGGACCAGAGCGACAGAAGGACAAAGGGACAGAGAGACAGAAGGACAGAGGGACAGAGAGACAGAAGGACAGAGGGACCAGAGCGTTTAGCCTCAGCTGCAAACCTTCAGCATGTAAAATGTGAGATGCTGGTGGAGTAGAGGAGACAGAAATGGTTTGTGGGTTATTATTAACCAATTAACTGACTGTGGCGCACTGGAGGTGGGGGTTATTGCTTAATAACAACCTTATTACCTCCAGCAAGGAGGCTGCATTTTCACCCGTGTTGGTCTGTTTGTCTGTCTGGTAGCACAATAACTCAAAAAGTTATGAATGAATTTGCACAAAATTTGGTAGGATGATAGGTGGCAGTCCAAGGATGAGTTAATTCAGTTTTGGAAGTGATCCAGGAAATATTCTGGATCTGGAAGAAGCTGAAATAAGCCTGAATCGAATCATTGTCCCATATGTAATGAACACATTTTCAAAAAATTTCAGTGTTAAATAGAATGTGTGCTAATGTAGGATTGATTATAGTTGTTGGTGATCTGGATAATATTCTTGTGGATTCACAACCAATAATACTGACATATGGGCGTGGCAGAGGTATGCGCTCGACTGAATTCCCTTGTAGTTTGAGTCTGTGTCCCAATGGGGCCACCCATGCCAGAAAAGTCTTGACTCACCACTGATTCGCCTCAACTTTTTAACATTGATCACAGCTTTTTTTATCATGCCCATCTGCAGCTACCGCGTCACATACATGTTCAGTTCCATTCCCAAAAAAAGTTGGGGCGCTGTGTAAAATATAAATAACAAGAGTGTAAACATTACCATCTGCCCTTCTGAAGGACACAGCCTCTCTCAGATGCCCTTTTTATACCCAATCATGCTACTTTTTTTTAACAACATGCAACTTTTCAAGTCTTTTGTTGCACTCATCCCAACTTTTATGAAATGTGTTGCTGGCATCAAATCTAAATGAGCACATATTTTTCAAAAAAACAGTATAACATTTCTCTGTTTCAATATTTTATATACAGTCTTTGTAATATTCTCAATTAAGAGTAGGGTTTCAAATTCAAATTTACAGTACAGTTATTGATAAATTGCACATGATAATGCAATAAGCTTTGCTCCAACTGCACAAACCTGCGGTCACATGTTCAGAGGGGCCTCGGTAACCTTACCTTTACCGCTCGACTGTCCTCATTCAAGCTCGCCTGATTAACAGTCAAACCATTTATCAACTGAACGACCAAGGCCAATAATTTTCCATAATAAGAAATGATCATGAAAAAATAAATGCCTGTTGCCTTCATTTATGTAATTGATACAACATTGTTAGGATGGAAACATAAATGCAAAAAATCCTAAACTTTCTCTGACTTCACAGTAATTATTTCTGACATCACTCAGCTGTGCATCGTTCCAAACAACGCCCTTCAACTGTCACTACATTCAGACTATAGAACGGATTCTCGTGGCTTATTGTTCAATGAGCCTCGCAAACTAATTTACGCAAATCTGTGCTGTTTCATGAGCTACACGAGCACAGAAAATATAAAGACATGGATATTTTTTGTAGTCATTAATGTGCGGAATAAAATGCTGTATAATTTCATAGTGCAATATAACAAGGCTTTTGAAAATAAATTAGATTCTTGTTGGTTCTACCAATTACAACCTCAACTCCGAAATAGTTGGGACAAAGTGTAAATTGTGAATAAAATCAAAATGCAATGACTTCCAGTGTGAGGTTTTACGAAATGAGCCAAGAGCGAGAACCAGATAAATGCAAAATGGAGGCTTTATTTCTGAAGGGGGAAACCCCCCAACAGAGCTGGCAACAGTACAATGTCCACAATCCAAAAGCAGAATCCAAAGGGCAAAATCCAAAACTGTAACCAGGGCACCAATGACAAAGTTCGTGGTCAGACAAAAAGGGTTCGGTACACAGGCGTAGGTTTGGAGGAGAAACAAACTCATAAGCCAAAGACAGTCCGAATCCAAAACCAGGGCAGTAATGACAGAATCAAGGTCGGGCAGAAAAAAGGTCAAAACTCACAGATGCAACAATATCCAAAGAGGGCAAACCAAAAACAAGTGTCGGGCAATCCAGTCAGAAAGAAAACATCACGATGAGCAAGGCGAGGAACGTAGCACAAGACAAAGGAGTAAAGACGATCTGACAAGGAACTAAAAGTGTAGACACCTTATATACATATCCGGGTTAAGCACATGACTAGGGTAAACAGGTGTAGTCAATGACATGGGAGTGACACATGAGGAAAACTAATTACATGAATCTGGCGAATGCCGAAACGCAGACAGGGATAACGAGACATTCCTATGAACGAATAAACGGCTCCGGTTAAGGAGTACTAAAGTGTACAGTCTAAAGAAAAGGGAAAGCAAGACATATAAGAGGAAAACCGCAGTGGAGATAATTAGTGATAGACAAGGAGGGCGGAGATACAGATTGGGCGAATGCTGAGAGATCGTTAGTCTATTAGTATGTGCAGCTATACAATCCCGAGTGCAAGTTAGTCAGTTAGTATAAATGTACAATGTTAATCGGGGTTAGTAATTATCGAAAACAATAAACTGTTAGTAGGGTTAGTAGATAGCATAAAGAGAGAGGAAGGAAGAAAATGAGAAATGAAGAAAGAATGAAATCCCAGAAACCAGGAAATCACCCGAATGAGTGGCACGTCAGACAAGGGACCGTGGGCAAAGACCTACACGAGACAAGACAGGGTAAACGAAGTGCAGGACTAGAAATCACAACAAGACTATGAAAGAATGGCAAGGCTATAAAACATGGCAAAGACATAAATAATACAAAACATGAAACATAATAAAACATGAAATCAAACAACAAAACACAATACATAATCATGGGGATGGTCAGGGGCAGGCAGTGGTCACTTAAACACAAAAAGCATACATGGCAAGCCAGGCACAGAACTAAAACATGGGGCTAGACAAAGCATGGCTGAGATGCAGATTCACAACATCCAGATCACATGAGCCAATGTTATTCACAACAGAACACAGATTCAAACATTTCAAATGTTGAAACTGAGACATTTTACATTTTTATCCACAAAATGAGCTTATTTCAAATTTTCTGACTGCAACAGGTCTCAAAAAAGTTAGGACACAGGCAAAAAAGGGCTGAAAAGCAATTAATATATAAGAGAATCACCCGAAAGAACATTCAGCAAGTAATTAAGTTAACTGGCATCAGGAGTGTAACATGATTGGCTATAAAAGGGATGTCTTAGAGAGGCTGAGTCTCTCAGAAGTACAGATGGCCAGAGGCTCTCCAACCTGTGAAGGCTTGCGAAAAAAAATTGTGGAATACTTTACTAACAATGTTCCTCAACATTCCTAAAAAATTGTAAGACATTATAAAAAGATTCACAGAAACTGGAAAAATCTCTGTTCGTAAGGGATAAGCCAGAAGACCTTTACTGGATGCCCGTGATCTTCGGTCCCTCAGACGCCACTGCATCACTCACCGGCATGATTCTGTCATTGACATTACTAAATGGGCCCAGGAATACTTCAAGAAACCACTGTCTGTAAACACAGTCCGCTGTGCCATCCACAGATGCCACCTAAAACTCTATCATGCAAAACGGAAGCTATTGTTGAGCATGATTCAGAAGCGCTGCCGTGTTCTGTGGGCCAAGGCTAATTTAAAATGGACTGTAGCAAATTGGCAAAGTGTCCTGTGGTTAGACAAGTCCAAATTTCACACTCTTGTTGGAAATCATGGGCATCATACCCTCCAGGCTAAAGAGGAGAAAGACCACCCGTCCTGTTATCAGCGTTCAGTTCAAAAGCCAGCATCTCTGATGGTATGGGGATGCATTAGTGCATATGATGTGGGACACTTGCATGTTTTGAAAAGCACCATGAATGCTGAAAGGTATATAAAGGTTTTAGAGCAACATATGGTCCCCTCCAGATGACATCTATTCCAGGGATGGCCTTGTGTATTTCAGCAGGACAATGCAAAACCACATACTGCAGCTATTACAACAGCATGGCTTCGTAGTAGAAGAGTCTGTGTGCTGAACTGGCCGGCCTGCAGTCCTGATCTTTCACCGGCAGAGAACATTTGGCGCATAATTTAATTAAAAGTCTGTCAAAGGAGACCCAAAACCCAGCAGCTGGAAGCCCGTATTAAACAAGAGTGGGATCAAATTCCAATGGCTAAACTGAAGAAACTTGTCTCCTCAATGCCCAGACGCCTCCACTCTTTGTTAAAAAGAAGAGGGGAAGTTACACCATGGTAAACAAGCCCCTGTCCCAACTTTTTTAAGACCTGTAGCAGCCATAAAATTTGAAATGAGCTCATTTTGTGGATAAAATTATTAAATTTCTCAGTTTCAACATTTGCTATGTTATCTCTGTTCTGTTGTAAATAAAATACTGGCTGATGTGATTTGAATTGCATTTTGATTTTATTCACAATTTACACTTTGTCCAAACTATTTTGGAATTGGGGTTGTAGTCTGAGCAACTGTTGCTAATCGGGAGATGTAAACTGCGAGAGGTTAGGTCACTAAGCAGTGAAAGGTGAAGTTATTGCTGGCCTTGGGTTTTTGCCGACGTACAGCCACTGTGCACAGGATAGGAAAACCTGGTCACTGCATTGTTTGAACAGTGGGGTCTGGGCAGCTACTACTGAGGATTTGCAATCTTTAAAAATTAGGATACTGTATTTAAAACATGTACTCTTCATACAATCATCTTCTGACTAATTCAGTGTATTGGTTGTGCTACTACATATGCGCAAGTACGCGAAATAAAATATCAATGTACTTCAAACATAAACATTTGTTGATGATTCCAAACCTTTGAATTATACTTTAATCCAGAGAGTATCCCAACAGCTGTTTCTGTTTGAGTTACATCACACTGCATTCCTCCAACAGCATTATCACTCAGCTACAACTGCTGGCGTGCAGACTGTGCCGTAAATTGCTACCACCAGCAATGATGTCCTCCATATGGAGGAAATAGTGACAAGGTCAAATTGACCCAACGGAAAATATACACATTGGCACAATTCTCTTTATTGAGCAATATGGCTGAGATGATCGATTGTCATCATCAGATTGAGCCAATGAGCAGACGGTGAGCATAAAGTTGGCTCGGTGATAAAACTGTTGCATGAAGAAAAATTGAGCCAAATGGATTGTGGATTTTTGGATTCATTCTTCACTCTACAGAATAAGCTCAGTCAGTGCAATAGCTCACCTCCTGAATGGGATTTATTTTGTCTGTAGGTAAAACGGTCCGTGGGGTATCAGGCTGATGATTGTGCGTTTTGTGCTTGTGGCTCAGTGGTGCTGCTCTGCCCAAAAACTGTCTCTGCCCTCCGGCCCGGATGAGAACATCCTGACGCCCTGAAAGATGGTGTATGTCTATCATACAGCACGGTACTGTCATAAACACTAAAATGAGAGGTACAGAAAATTCACCACAATTATGTACAGCAAGTCCTTGCATTGTTAATTATGCACAAAATGTGCAACCGCATTCACACAAATGTAAAAACACACACACACACACACACAAGCGCGCGTGTGTGCACATTCTTGTACGTGTATCCTCGTGAGGCCATTATATTGAGGTCCATTCATTATTTGTGTGTCTCTACAGCCTTTTCCTAATCTGAACAATAAGCAAGGCACGCCTAACCCAAACCATAACCTATCCCTAATTCTAACCTTAACCTAAACCCTAACCCAAACCATAAACGATCCCTGATTCTAACCTTAACCCAAACCCTTACCCTAACCTTAACTGATAAGTCAGAATTTGCCTTCACTCACTGCAGCACGGAGCTCTAATCCACACATAACCCCCCCTCCCTTCTGCACACAGTCATTCACTGCAGCACAGAGCTCTAATCCACACATAACCCCCCCTCCCCTCTGCACACACTCACTCACTGCAGCACAGAGCTCTAATCCACACATAACCCCCCCTCCCCTCTGCATCCCGTCACTCACTGCACCACAGAGCTCTAATCCCCACATAACCCCCTCCCTTCTGCACGCAGTCACTCACTGCAGCACAGAGCTCTAATCCACACATAACCTCCTCCCTTCTGTACGCAGTCACTCACTGCAGCACAGAGCTCTAATCCACACATAACCCCCTCCTTTCTGCACGCAGTCACTCACTGCAGCACAGAGCTCTAATCCACACATAACCCCCTCCCTTCTGCATGCAGTCTCTCACTGCAGCACAGAGCTCTAATCCACACACAACCCCCCCTCCCTTCTCCACACACTCACTCACTGCAGCACAGAGCTCTAATCCACACATAACCCCCTACCTTCTGCACGCAGTCACTCCCTGCAGCACAGAGCTCTAATCCACACATAAGCTCCTCCCTTCTGCACACAGTCACTCACTGCAGCACAGAGCTCTAATCCACACATAACCCCCCTCCCTTCTGCACACAGTCACTCACTGCAGCACAGAGCTCTAATCCACACATAACCCCCCTCCCTTCTGCACACAGTCACTCACTGCAGCACAGAGCTCTAATCCACACATAACCCCCCTCCCTTCTGCACAGTCACTCACTGCAGCACAGAGCTCTAATCCACACATAACCCCCCCTCCCTTCTGCACGCAGTCACTTACTGCAGCACAGAGCTCTAATCCACACATAACCCCCCTCCCTTCTGCACGCAGTCACTCACTGCAGCACAGAGCTCTAATCCACACATAACCCCCCCTCCCTTCTGCACGCAGTCACTCACTGCAGCACAGAGCTCTAATCCACACATAAGCTCCTCCCTTCTGCACACAGTCACTCACTGCAGCACAGAGCTCTAACCCACACATAACCCCCCCTCCCTTCTGCACGCAGTCACTCACTGCAGCACAGAGCTCTAATCCACACATAACCCCCTACCTTCTGCACGCAGTCACTCACTGCAGCACAGAGCTCTAATCCACACATAAGCTCCTCCCTTCTGCACACAGTCACTCACTGCAGCACAGAGCTCTAATCCACACATAACCCCCCTCCCTTCTGCACACAGTCACTCACTGCAGCACAGAGCTCTAATCCACACATAACCCCCCTCCCTTCTGCACACAGTCACTCACTGCAGCACAGAGCTCTAATCCACACATAACCCCCCTCCCTTCTGCACAGTCACTCACTGCAGCACAGAGCTCTAATCCACACATAACCCCCTCCCTTCTGCACGCAGTCACTCACTGCAGCACAGAGCTCTAATCCACACATAACCCCCCTCCCTTCTGCACGCAGTCACTTACTGCAGCACAGAGCTCTAATCCACACATAACCCCCCCTCCCTTCTGCACGCAGTCACTCACTGCAGCACAGAGCTCTAATCCACACATAACCCCCCTCCCTTCTGCACGCAGTCACTCACTGCAGCACAGAGCTCTAATCCACACATAACCCCCCTCCCTTCTGCACGCAGTGACTCACTGCAGCACAGAGCTCTAATCCACACATAACCCCCTCCCTTCTGCACGCAGTCACTCACCGCAGCACAGAGCTCTAATCCACACCTAACCCCCTCCCTTCTGCATGCAGTCACTCACTGCAGCACAGAGCTCTAATCCACACATAACCTCCTCCCTTCTGCACGCAGTCACTCACTGCAGCACAGAGCTCTAATCCACACATAACCCCCCTCCCTTCTGCACGCAGTGACTCACTGCAGCACAGAGCTCTAATCCACACATAACCCCCTCCCTTCTGCACGCAGTCACTCACCGCAGCACAGAGCTCTAATCCACACCTAACCACCTCCCTTCTGCATGCAGTCACTCACTGCAGCACAGAGCTCTAATCCACACATAACCTCCTCCCTACTGTACGCAGTCACTCACCGCAGCACAGAGCTCTAATCCACACATAACCCCCCCCCCTCCCTTCTGCATGCAGTCACTCACTGCAGCACAGAGCTCTAATCCACACATAACCCCCCCCTCCCAACGTCATGCAATTAGATCAAAAGGAGTTTTATCAGCCTCCCATGGTGCACTTAGAGAGCCGTGTGAGGAACAGAAAAGGTTCTAATAAACTAAATGGAATTCAATATGTAAATCTCTGCCAAAAATGCAGCATTAGAGTGTTAGAGGATTACACAGAATTCAGTCAGCATTCAGCTAGCAGTACATTTATGACGTTACCAACTCGGCCCAATAACTATTTGTTACAATAAGTAATGAGAAAAAATTTCAGCAAAAGTCATCAAGACCCAGGAGTGTCATGAGACTCATGGAATCATATTTAATTCTTCTGGTTGTTACTGCGGAAGACCACAGGCTGTGCGCGGACACCATCACCTCAACGAAAGGCTTTCATATTCACCGCGTCACCAACAAAGCACCTTGAGCTGTTTGCGCCCGAGTCATCTGAAAAGGTGCTTTTATGACAAAATCACATTACTGGCCGCGATGAGATATTTATGGTTTGGGGGAATATGCCATAAAAATAAAATCTCATAAAACTGCATCATTACAGAGGAAAAAATTTGACGCCCTTGCTGCTGTGGTTTGCAGTCCAGGAGAGCCACAGCGGATCGCAGCGACAGGTCCAAATGCCAGCTGAGCCGGGTTGTTTACCTAACCTACGTATTTTACAGATGAACAGCAGAATCGCGGTCTGTAATAGTTCTGGATGCACAAGAGGCCCGAGAAGGAGTCACATGGGAATGCTGCACACGGCGCAGCGCCAAGCAGATCGGAATGGCCATCAAAACTGAAAGGGATGAAGGGCGATGATTAGTGGCCACTCTGTAAGACCCGGCTAACAGCGCACCACCCCCAGGGCTAATCTCTCATTACCATGTTAAAAGATATTGAAAGGCTCATAAACGGCCATTCTCTACCTCTCTTTCAGTCGGGTCCGTCTGTTTGGGCCACTTTGGGTGAGGAACTCGTCCGTCCTCATAGGGTGTATTTTTAAAACACAAACGCAGGGAGCACAAAGAGCTCTGTGGAAACGCACCAGTGACCGACCGGTTTAAAGAAACCAATCCAAAGAAAGGCGGGAGGAGGGGAGGAGATGGAGTTAAAGTTCCCTTAAATGAGCAGAAATCATTACGTCTCACGGCACGGCAGGATAAATCAGTGGGCAGAGGAGGGAGGGGAAAAAAAAGTGAAAAGTCGTTCTGGGAAAGCGAGCATACGGGATATCGGATGCTAATTGGCTGATCCGGACACCCCGTGCCCACAGTGGCCCACACTCGTAGCCGCTTAATTCATTGCCTAAATGGAGCTGGGGAACAGAGGTTTGTACGGCACCGTTTAACGATCGACTTCCTCATCCTCCCTGCTGCGCTCTAATAAATCGTTGGGGCCGAGGAGGGACGGAGACGACGGGTTATGGTCGAGGGCGCAGAAGACAGAGAAAATAACTGCCAACCAATTTGAATTTTCGTTTCCTTCGTATTCCCCTCAGCTGCAGCCGGAGCCCCGGGACAGAGCGGGGTACGTCAGGCTGGGCCCGTTACACCCAAAAAACTGTCCATTTTAATGAGGCTGGCAGACTGTAATGGAAGAGTCCCACACCGCACTACTTACCATTACTGCCCAATAAGGGCCCATTTTATAACAGCAGCTATTAATACAGCGTCTTAGTCACTTCATATTTATATCCTCCTTCCTTCAGTCATAACCGTCTCCAGGTAATCAGGAGCGTCTGCACTCCTGTAATCGCTCAGCCGCAGAGAGTCAGCCGCGCTGTTACTGTGCGGGTCGTCAGGGAAAGGTCGCGGTGAAGTGTTCCAAAGCTGGCCCGTGTCGCCGATGACCGAGCGGCGGTGGGACGTAAGCGCTGGAGTGAGGGCGGCGGGGTAAAGTCAGCAGCAGGCGTGGGGCAGGTGTGCGTGAGAGAGCAGGAACTGCACACCTGAGGTCTGCTGCCGCGCCACTGTTGGGCGCACCGAGGCGCACCGGAGAGCACGCTCCGCACCGCCAGCTCCCACACCGAACTGAACTCAGACCCGCTCTGAGGACAGAGGAACACGACCGCTGGGAGCGAGGGGAGGATATTCGGGTTTGTCAGGAAATTTAGGTCATTTCAGTTTTTCTAACATTCATCGTTTTATTCACCATAAATGGAGACACAAATCTTCAATATTCTATTCAATGTTCCCTCCAACATACAAAAGTATAATAAGTATATATTTGTGATTATAGCATAGAAAAGTGATCTCATACCATCCCAATCATTCCCCTTCCCATCCTGTCTCAAATTTCAAAATTCATTCCCGTCCCGTCCCTTTATCAAGTCATCCCATCCCATCTCGTTTATCATTATCATCATTATAATGAATGCGTTATAGAATTCAAAAATAGATACAGGATTTAACACAGAAAAACTAAATTGTTTGAGCGATTTATTTGTGGTAAATGATGAGGACATTTACAAATTATTGTACATCATGATACTTGGAAACAGGAAGCGTCCCACTACCGTCTGCAAACAGATTTTATTTGATTACCTGAGAAGCTCGAAAACATCATTATATTTAGAATTGAGGAACAGAAGCTACACTTTACTTCGTTGATCCTACGCAGCATATAATCACCTGCATTTGGCATTTCTGGCTGGCCTTCATTAAAACAGCACATGTTGAATCCCATAATGATTCAAACTCTCCCCAGTGGTTTTTCATTACTGGGCCATTACAGTCATACCAATCAGCCACAACCCTGTTCCTTGAGGATGTGAACATTTTCTCAAATTCAAGTCCTGATTTTGAAACAGTACCGATGGTGAAGTCTGGCTGGCACCTGCGGTTTCTCCGGTGCTGTTCATTCCACTGCTTTCTGATGGGTATCTTCACCAGATTTTTAAATTTATGATTGATAAGAAAGTCCACTTTACAACTTGATATGAAAAATTCAAATAAAAGCTAATAAATGTCATTGGATTGCAGAAAGAAACATCTTGTAGGACTATTGGCTTTGTTCTGAGGCAAACTTTAGGTCAGAGTTTTTGTTTTTTTTTAACCCTTACACTTAACGCATCAGCTTTCAAATCTTTAGTTTTGATTGTTATAACTGGTTTGAAGTTAATAATTGCTCTTTCTCACTTTTTCTGAGGTTATAAAGTTGATCTTATTTGAGAGAAAACAGTCCCATCTTCTCCCACAGGTCATGACATCTCCTCCCATCAACCAACCTGATCCCGTCCGGGGCCATAACAACTAACAACTCATCCTATCTCATCCTATCCTATCCCATCCCATCCCATCCTATCCCAACCCATCCCATCCTATCCCAACCCATCCCATCCTATCCTAGCCTAGCCTAGCTTATCCCATCCCATCCCACCCCATCCTATCCTTTCCCATCTATCCAAACCCCTAGTAGCTTCATCCCATCCGATTCCATCTTGCAGTATTTTATCCTATCCCATCACACCGCTGTATTAGCCGCAGCACTATTAAGAAGACTGCAAACAGGCTACACGTCATTATAAAGAGCAATCAGGGCACAGGGGTCTCATGAGGGACGAGGGAAGTCTGAGCCCCTGAAAGAGCCCTCAGGGAGAAATAAATACCTTTTATTGCCAGGGGACCCACAGCGAAAGATCTGTACCTGCGATTTCATTTTACAGCATCGTAATGTCCTGTCACTCAGTGTCACACGAACAGTTGATGAATAAATGATGGTCTCTGGTGAGTTATTAACTCTTACCATTAAACCCCACGAGAGACCTAAGGGTTCCCTGTGAGGCACATTATGCAAACCAACATGCAATATTCCCTTCATATGCGCTGCTACTTTTTATATTCAACTGAGGCTTTATCATATAAATGGCACACGGGAAGGTCTGTAAATATTTGAACAATGACTCAATTTTCTGTTTTAGCCTAGCATGCCACCTAAAAAGATTTTGAGAGAAACAAGTGAGGTGTTCTCGATGCGCAAACTTTCGGCTTCAAGTTTGTCAAAATTGTATGCAACATACAGGAATAACACCAACTATGCAAAAACCCCCCTCAGCTTTCGGGGCTTAAAAGTATACTGAACGAATTAAGTTCTGCATATTTTCTTCACAGTGTGACTTCTGATCTGAGGATAATTATGGTCAAAATAAATAGATTTAATGAAAATTTTGTTCGATTGCACTCACAGTCACAGGCCTTGGCTAAACAAGGTCGATTCCTTCATTACTGAAGTGCCAAAGTGCACTGTCGTTGGGTCAGAAATCACGCCATAAATAATATACACGTAACTAAATTCTTTCATTGGACTAACTATCTGTGAAGATGGACACTCTGCTAACAGTTAGCAGCTGTCCGAGAAGCAGGCAGTCAGATCAAGCTAGACGTTCTGAGCTTGTGGAAGAAGATGGCAGACAGATGGCGTATCAGCGAATCACAACGCTGGTGTCGAAGACTGTTAAGATGCTTTCACACCAGACGCGAAAAGAATTTTTCGCACAACAGATCATATTCAAAGTCAATGCAAAGACGCGAACAGGTGTGTTTGTTGTCTCCAATATGCTGATTATGAGTTGGTTATGTTGCGTGTTGCTGTGCCTTTGTTTTTAATCCCACACATGGACTGGGGTTATTCATACATCTCATGCCTTTATTTGTCCTTATTTTTTCATTGTTGTCTGCATTGTGTTGACAGTGTCTGTGTCCATGCTACATTTAACTTGTGATATTTATATGTATGCTGACGACCGAATCTTACATTTGCTGGCTTGCTGTTCATATGTAAAACTGATTTATAGAGATGTGTGACATTTTATTTTTACAACTTGCTTGCAATCAGTTCTTGCCTAGAGAGATGGGCAAAGTAGATTGTAAATTATTGTCTAATTGTTTGGTTTGTATTTGCTTTATTAGCCATTCTTCATGTTATAACACCATTGATTTACCCTCTAAGTATATGGTTGCATTATAATATATATATATATGCCAGGAAAATACAGTATGTAACAAGCTGTTGAAATATGTATATGTAATGTGTTCTGGTTATTTCATGTAACTACATTTCAGAACCACACACACAAACAGACACACAGACACACACACACACAGACCCATCAACCTATAACGCTTCAGTAAGCAACCAGAAGGAACGTCTTTCTGGATTTCTTCTAATCGATGTCCCTTGGTGGTCGCAACTTTTATTAACCAATCAAGCACACAGCCCTTTTTCATCCACAGAAACACTATAATAATCATGAATTAAATTCTCATTATTCATACTCAGTTGCAAACCCTTCGCAGTGAAAGACTACCTTAATTCTGTAGCCACAGGGCATCACCAGATGCTGGGTTTCTCTCTTTATTCTAGAGATTCTCTGCCAGGCCGGCACTGCAGCCGTCTTTGGTTCTCGCTTTGTTGTTGGGCGTTTTGCCTTCAGCAAGTGCATAAAAATTCGAGCTCAACTGGATTCGAGCCACATGACTAACTTATCAAATTTAAAATGCCTTTTCTTTCCCCCAAAAAAACTTTTTAGTTTTTGCAGTATGCTTCTGAGTAGTTATGTATCTGCGCTCTCCAGCATTGTCACATTACCTCTGAAGCATGTGACTGAATCTAAGCACATGATACAGCCCTATACAGTTCACAACTCATTCTCCAGCTTTTGTCAACTTACTGTACCAGTCAATACAGAAGAACCAGCTCAACTGGCAGCCGTATATGCCCACATAACCACCCTTCTCAGATCAGGTGGTGTGCTTCAGATAAGGAGTAGTTCCTTCTCTTCGCTATATTATTTTCGTCCTGCCATTTTAATACGAGTTTATCTTTCTCTAAGCTGTCCGTCCGATGTTGTTCTAGAACTATACTGGCTTTTTAGATGCTTTTTATACTGATGCTGTCTTTGAGCCTAGCCAGTAGTTTACAGCTTAAACTTACTCTGGTGAAGTCTTTTCTTGATTGCTGATTTTGGCGAATGTGCTTTACTACTGGAGGGAGTCCTTGATCTGGTAAACTGCTCAGAATGGGTTTTTCTTTTTTTTTACTTTTTAAATGAATTATTAGGGCTGGGCAGCCAAGTGCTCAAATACTTTTGGTCCCAAACAAAAGGCTGGGAGGATCACTTAAAAAAGACCAGTGATTCCTGCACCCTCAACCCAACCCAAATATGTGTACACTCAGACTGAAACTATGAACTCATATTCATTATTTAACCTCAACTTTAATATTATATGGTAGACAGATAAACTAACAATATATAATATGATTGCGTATAATATTGCATATATAATCATGATTCAGAAAGCATGCACATCATGCATAGATTTGTTTAGTAGAAATAGAATCTTTCTACAATTTTCACAGAAAACATGGGAAGTCAATTGTTTCATGCCGCAGTTTATTCAATTCCATTTTTTTTTTCTCCTGATAAATTAGGTTTATAACTGCGGCTTTGAATTGGCTCTTGAAGACAGCAAAAACACTTTGATGTGAATTGGAATAATAACTATGGAGAAAGTGCCAAAAAAATCAATTATATCTCAGTGTTCGGAATACCACATTAGCTCTTGATGTTCCAAACTCCTGAGCAGAATGTTCTGATCAGCTCACCAAAAGCAGAGAAAATGCCTCAACACTCGGTCTGTCACACTGGAGTTCTGTTACCTTGTCACCCTGAGATAAAATGAGTCATTTATGAGTTTATACTTAGTTGCTATTAAAATAGAAGGAATTTAATTTGAATAAGACCAAAAATGAACATTTATTCCTCAAAAAATGCGCAAGGCTTGGAACATCATGGGCAAATTGCTTGGAACATTATGTGATGTTATACTCCAGTCTAAAAATACTCAATGCAAGAAAATACGAAATGTCCTCAATATCATAATTATAACATGAGTGAATGTAAGAACGAAATTGGCCAAGGCAAATTCATTGGACCTCTGAACGAGAAACATCAGCTGCTTTATAACAGTTTTTGTTGACATAAATGGAGGTACCATGTGGAGTTCCCCGCTGGTCTAGCTGATTCTGTCAGGCTGCCCCAATTGGAGCGACAATCTCGAGCTACGATCTGAATCGCTTATTAATATGCTGGATATCATGTGTAATTATGTCTGGATTTGGAGCAGCTCACTCATGTGTAGCGCTTTTAGAGCTAATCTGATTACCACACATTGGCTGGACATCATTTCATAAGCCAAATTCACCCCTCAAAATTGAACCAAACCAAAAGCAAAAAATGAGAGAAGGCAATGACCTGATTAAAATTCTTTGGCCTTTCGCACGAGTGGAATAACTGAATTTAGCTGCTTTATTCGGAAACCGTGACAAAGCACTTTTTAGACAACACTTTCATTTAGCAGCAGCGATGGGTCATAAAAATAGAGGGAGGGGCTATCAGCCCCCTTAGCAGTGCTATAGGTCAGCTCGTGAGACTGCACTAGCCCATGGCAGACAGGTTCTTTCAACACTGCAGCCAGCAACATTCACACTTTACAAACGAAAAAGACAAATTGGCAAGAGCCTATTTCAGTCCTAAAGGCTGTGGTGCACTTTCTACAACTATGCCCCTAAAACTGGCCAAGAGAGAGCTCCAGTTACCCCACTTGAGCTGGGCACCGCCTGTGAGAATCGCTAACACAGAGAGAGCGCAACGGCCTGATTCCCAAGGGCCACAACATTCCTGACAGTAGCACACAGAAAACCACTGTATTCCCATTCCAATGCAGCAGCTGCAATATTCCCAATAACTGTCCGCAAAAATGCTACATCATTCCTGGGAGTGTCTTGCAGTAAAGATGAGGAATTCCCATCAGTGATGCACAGACACGCCACGCCATTCCTAAGAGTGCGAAATGGAAAAGCTGAAAAATTCCCAACAGAAAAAGCCATGGGGTGCCCTAGAGTGGGGCGCACAGAAGTCTCAGGATTCCCCAGAGTCGGAACAGGAAAGTCATGGCATTCCCAAGAGTAGTTCAAACAGAAGCCACCACATTCCCAAGGGTGGAATGCTGAAAAACCTCGGCATTCACAAGCCGGGAGCACAAAATCGTGAGGCATTCCCAAGAACAATGCACAGAAAAGCCGGCGCATTCCCATGAGTGAGGCACAGAAAAGCAGCAGGACTCCCCAGAGAGGAGCTCAGCATGAGGTAAGACCTTGAGGGGTGAGCAGATTAGAGAGGACAGGGGCTGCATGGTGATGTGACAGACTGACGGATACAGCAGAAGTGAGTCAGGACAGCCTGCGGTTCACAGCCACTGCTGCCTTCCCTTCCATGCATTTTATTGCAGTGATTAATTAGTCTGGCCGCGTGGGTCATGACCGAGCTTAAGGGCATGTAAAATTCATTCTGCTGTCTCAACAAAGGCAGGAAATATTGGGGGGGATGAAAAAAAACTTCAAAGGTATTTAGTTGCACAAACGATGCTTTTCAATACTGAATTACCATACTGAATTTTTTCTCAATCTATGGAAGCTTCTCAGAAAATTGCTCATTTCTAACTGCACAGTATATTTACAGCTGCATTCGAGATGCTTAGAGATACGGGCAATTACGTGAACATCAATAATTGTCAGTGCGTCTGTTTACCACCAGGTTGATAAGCAATTGATTAGGTTATGTTTTGACTTAATGCATGATAATTTCCAGATTTATAGCAACTACACAGCTGGAGATAACATACCTTTTTCTCATTCTGAAACAATAAAATATGATGTTCCCCAGAGCTGGCCATGGCCTGGGAATAATTCCCTTTTCCAATTAATCCTTGAGCTCTTCTCTCAAGCCATTCTGGGAACATGATCCACCCCCTACAGTTCACTGGCTCCGCGCTGCACAGCCTCTCAGAGGAGGGAAAGATAAACCCCACCCCCGTCTCTCTGTAGACATGACCTGAGTGATCAATTAACCCCCCCAAAAACTCTCCTCGCCTGGGGACAAGGTCCAGCTTTAGTTTCGTCCTCACTCAGGGCTCAGCAATCATGAACACCCATTTCCAAATGGACGCTGCGTCACAAAACAAGGTTAAATACCAGAAGCTTCCGAGGAGATCACATTAAATTAATGGTGGCCACCAGCCTGAGTGCGTTCTCTCATCAACACTTTAGCGACCTCAAAGACACGCACAGGTTCAGCTGAGGACAATGAAGAGATCACCTCCTCATGTCAATACTTTGTACAGAACGTGCCACTGTTGCAACTATCAGTGTGTTTGGGGCGTTTTCATAATGACAGACCTGCTTCAGTTTTGATTCAGCCAGTATATAAATTGAACGTTTCATGAAAGCCAAACTCAGCTTCACTCCCATATTCCCATATGGTCGCAGAGTCTCGCCTGGGGCATCTATGGGCCTCAACCCTCAAACTTAAGCCCCCGGTCCAGATAAAATTAGTATGAACACATATAGATAGCTTCCAGCTGAGCATCTCTCTGGTGACATCACAGCAGCTCTTATCCTAATTGCACGTCAATCAGCTGGATTGAAGTCCACCCCAGCAGGACCCACAGGCTACTGCGCACAAATATAAAAATGTCACAGGCAATAGAACTGTGTTCCACATGCCATGCCAGTACAAATAAATGCAACAGGAAACCTATTTTTGTTATTATTGATTTAGTACTTGTTCTTTGGTGGAGTCTTATGCATTAATTCACAGCAGCGGTTCCCACACTCGGTCCTGGGGACCCACTGTGTATGCTGGTTTTTGTTGAAACCACACTTACAACCCCAGCATTATTTACAAAAGTATTCATTCTCCTGCAGTTAATACTGTGGAGACAGGTGTTTGGCGACACCTGGAGTACTGACTTGCCTCAGGTATTCCTATGAAGCGCATCACATATTTAGGTTTTGGGATATTTGCCCATCCCTCGAAGCAAATTCGGTCATATTCTGCCAGGATGAGTTATTGGACAAATTATTTTGAGGCCATACCACAGAGTTTCAGAGGAATTTGAGACAGAGCTGTTCCAGACTATTAACCCTCGTGTTTTGGAGTCATTATTTTAGGCTTTGCCTTGAACTTCGGGTCAAAGCCATGTCAGAAAGAAAATCTTAGCGCTGAACGCAGATAGATTATTCGCAAAAATATGCCTCTTGGCATATATTGTAATAAAATATGGCAATATTTCGTCTTGACCTCATTTCTTTTGAAAACAAACCATATAGCATGATGCGAAAATCACCAGGGTGTAAAATAGGGATGTGCCAAGATTATTATGGGGTCCATCAAGCATAACATTTACTCTCATGTCAATGTCATTCTCATCTGTTAATATGAGCCTCTCAGAACAATAGTGGTCTAACTCCATTCTTTATCATTTTGAGAAAACAGCTTTCAAAGTTTTGACGTTGTCAAATTCAGCATCTCAGTAAGTATTTACACCTGTCTTGAAGTGACATCCTTTGAATCTTCGCTTTCATGGTCAGAAAGTATTTTGTTGTCAACGGTCACGATTTTTATTATTTTGCATGTTTCAGTTAAAAACTAAGAATTTTGGAGTCAGACCACTCTTGAACTACTATCTACATTTCAGCGGTGGAACTAACTATCTTCTGGCCTATTATTACATGAATAGATTTTACCTTTAGCATGAAAAATATGGGTCTAACTCGGAAAATTAGAAAATCGGAGTCATGGTTAGTTATGTGGCCTTTGGCAGCCCTCAACTGAAATTAATGTAGACCTCTGTGAGAAGTGTTTATCATTTAGCAGATCTCCCCTAAGCTAAATATGCAGTCATAAAAAGGACCATTTTTAGCCTGTCTGTTACTGTCCTTGTTGACCTGTTGGCCCCATCTCTGGCAGTGCTACAGCCTTCTTGGTAGAAAGGCGTAATCCTGGTACGTGCCTGGTTTGAGCCATATTTTCTAATTTTGTTGCAAGAAACAAAACTGTGCATTCTCCAATGAAGGATGAAATCTTTGCCAGCCAGCTTTTGAAAGCCTTTTCCCTCCAAGCAGTTTTAATGAAAGTTCCACAGGCAGCTCCTCGGTCTCCATGACGATATCTCTGATCTCATCCGCCATTTAAATTGAGCGACCTAAAAAAGTCAGGGAATATTTCATAATTATTCCATTTTACATTGACGTAGATTAAAATAATCGATGGGAGGTGAAAGCTCTCACAGACGCTTCGGTTTTTTTCTCCCTTATTAGGTATCTATTCATTTAAATCTTCAGCTTCATCGCGGCAATAACACAAACACCTCATTTCAGAGCCACTTCAAAGAATCACCTTTGAGGGGGAAAAAATGGATAAATATTTCATATTCTGCCCATGAATTTAGCATAATTGTGAGACGCAAATAGAGCCATTTTTATGATTACAGCTCCTGCTCCAAAAGGTCCATTGTAATGCCCATTGGGATTTTCCTTTGATATTGCTGCCAGTCAGTCTGAATTAGAGACGAACTCTCAGATAGTCATTAATCTGCTTTAAAAGCCATGTAATGGCGATTCAGGCAACAAATCATCAGGCTTTTGAGAGCTCTGCATCATTGCCAACCCTTCAGTGAAAAATGCAGTGAATTAAGAGGGCCGAGTTATCAAAATAGAGCCCAGCTCTGCTGATCCTGGGTCAGGTCTTCGGGAGCCTCGCTCACACTCATGTTCTGAGCCCCCCCACACGGAGACCTAAACGAGTATGACACAAAGGGGCTCCATTAAGATATTTAAGCAGTGGCTGGACTAATACCAGACTGTGGGGCCCATCCGTGTGCAGGAGCCGTGCCCTGACAGGAGGAACCACACAGATGGCACTGCAGGCCTTGAACACACAGCTGTCCGCCACCATAAAACACAGTGTCATCGTCCGCACGGAGGGCAGCTGTGACTCCACAGCATGCTGCACGAGCAGCAGCTGTCAGAAAAGCTCGGAACAGGAAGTTCAGAGCAGGAAGAGCGCAGCCGTGTGACCTGCAAGACCCCACGCTAGTGATTTCCGCCAGCATGACTCCAGGGAAGTAATGAAGCCCTAAAAAATGCATCCAAGGATAAAAAAAGAAGCACCCAGTCATGGGGCCCTTTGAGTCCTGTGATTGTGCAAAATGTCAAAGCACTTTACCCGTATTTCTGTAGCCGTCCTGCTGCCCACCGGGCCGAGACGTCCTGCCGTTACAGGCTCATGACTGTCACCGTTTTCCTCCCCCAAGGGAACAGTACCAGAAAGTTCCATCATTTATACATGGCGAGGAGAGGGGCTTTTCCAATGAAGGGATTCCTGGCCCAGGCTTCCACAGGCATTATCAGGATTTTATTCCAGATATTAAGGTAGTTTAGCGCACAGAATCTGCTCAGCTATATTTGTCGCCCAGGGGACTTGGTTGTTTTCATATTATGATTGCAATTTGTGCCCTTCTGCTGAGAATTGGGATACACTGTAGTGCACAGGAATTGTCCATCTTCAGATACCTGTGGTTGACTCAATGGGTTCACTCTTCTGAGAATACACAGGTATCAGTCGACGATTATAACTCTGCCCAAAGGAGGAAAAACAAGCTACTTCTGCAACAAACGTTGTATACTAGTTATTAACCAATCGGTGATGCACACAAGTGATCACCTTAATTAAGTGCACTTGATTCATTTTTTAATTATTTAACTGCTAAAGAACAGTTACTTAATTTAAAATCTAATTAATTTTAATCCATTAATGCCCTAATTTCTTTTCAAATTAAAAGTTACACTTTGTTATCAGATACGATGTACAATGAACATGTAACGTTTAAATGATGTTGAAAAATAACTATTTCGTCATCGAGGACCCCAAATATGTACGTCTCATTACAAATGTGCACCAATCGTTGAAAGCATAAAAAAAATTAAATCATCATTCTGAGAAAAAGATATTTAGATAATGCCATAATCTCATATTTTTGTTCAGGCGTTTTACAAAAATATGTCTCAGAAAAAAAATGGCACTCTCACCATATAGAGCTGTTACAGATTTGAGAAATTCATGCAAATGGCGGCGCCCACCACGGCTGTAAAGAGAGACGACTCTCATAAACACTTTTCCTGGATGCGAGTTACTTCCCTTGATTAACCTGCAGCTGGTTATCCACAGTGACACATTCACTTGGGTTACATAGGTTAGAATGTGCCGCGTCCGCGAAATGTCAGTGGTCATTAATGGGTTAAACAAGCAGAGACTGAATCCCACGTTTTTGAATTCAGTTTTCAAATCTATCATCCCCTTCAAAGTTGAAATTCATCAGGGAGTAGGTGAATGACAAAAGACATTATAGTTCCTTCATAAATAAAATCAGCTATGGTGCAGTTTTATATTGGGTAGTTTATTTACGTATGCGATAGTAATTACCTTGCGACTATTTTGTAAAGAATGTATCTGCTCTGATTGCGATGGAAGACATTTTCTGACTAAATGACTGCACGTATGGATAACACTAGGCTTGCACCTTATTCCCAACATATTTAGCATTTCTGGCCCACTCATGTTCAAAATCCAACACATGGAAGCCCAGCCATTACCCTGAAGAGGCTTCCACCTCCTCCATCACAACAAGTATTTTCTGAAACGATGTATGATGCAAATTAGGTATGTGGCACTTTCAGACGCATAAAGAACCATTTGCAAACTGCAATGCAATTACACAGAAAACATATGACCCAGGCAATTTGCTGAACAAAAGGTCCACAAATTGGTCCATGCTCAGTCAGTCATAAAATATTCAAATGTCTGCAGACACTATTTTACCCAAACCTTCACCCACAGGTACTGGCGCCCCTCGACATCCCCAGACAGACTGGAGCCAGAGCACTTTGTAAGCATGCAAAAATTGATATGCAAATGTATGCAAATGTCTTCTCCCTGAAACTAATCAGTGAGTGGAGAGGTTTGCACATTGTGTGGGCTCTGGACCTGAGCCTATTGTGTGATCAAAGGAATAGTCCCTGAATTACAGAGGAATGCTCACTGAAGAAAAGGAATATTCACTGAATCACAAAGCAGTACTCATTAAAGAAAAGGAATATTCACTGAATCACAGAGGAATACTCATCCAATCACTGAGGAATATTCACTGAATCACAGAGGAATGTTTGCTGACCTTCAGAGGGACTCTTACTTAATCACAGAGGATTTTACCTCTTTGAAAGAGCCGCACTCGAGATCGGTTGCTATGCCCAGTGCAGGAATAGGCTGGTCTCTCCTAACAAGTGCTCAGCTGAGCCCCTTAATGCAGGAAACAGACATCTGAATAAAGCACTTATTTTAATTTAAATACTGAAATGTACACAAGTAGTCAAATATTTTTGAACACCCTACTTGTGTTTTTGGTTCCACATTTTTGTGAAATGTTAGCATTTACATGTAGCTGTAAATAACCTGAAATGGCATCTTAGCAAGAAATAAATAGTGGGAAATCAAAAGAAATGAGTTACTTAATTCAATAGTGCTGCAAATTTTGGAGTTGACAAAACATTTGCATTTGAAAATGAAGAGGTGAACTGATTGATTTTCCAGCAAAATTTGTAAAAATAGGCCCAGACAATAAAGCAATAAAGATTAAGAGAAAGATCTCAATAACATCTCTTTTGATATCAATATAAAATGTGTTCAATAAGGAATTTGATAAAGTTACAACTGACTCCAATGACAGGTGGTGTCAAGCTGTCACGCTCACACTGAATTAAAGAAGTTTTGTTGTACAAAGGAACTCCCTCCCTGACTCATGATCCAGAAAAAAGCACCAATCAAAATGACTTGAAATCAGCTGTGGCAACCAATGGTTGGTTGCACTGTCCATGCAAAAATGCAAAAATGAGGAGCATTTTGCTGATGTAGTCGACTGCAGACAGCTTAGTTTGTGGTTGAAAACATAGGGCTGCTCAGTTCGAAGTGAGCATGAAGAGGGCAACGCCCACTGCAGCCATATTGAAGGGCATTCCAATCTAAAGTCTGTAAGGGCCTTACGTAATGATCGTTTCCGAAGTGAGCAGGTGATGGTCACTCTGCTCTCACATTACCTCGCACTAACCTGAGCCTAGTGACACGTGTGACTCCACAACACTCAAGTAGCCTAAATGACAACAATCACGCACACTAAACTGACAAACCTTGCTAGATTGCTTCGTAACGTTGACTAGCTGCTACTCGTTATACCGAGGGATATTTTCTCTTTCTTTCCCACGGCAATTTGTTGCCATATGAAAACTATGGAGTTGGTTATAAAGCTGCTCTGAAACCGATAAATGGCCAGTGAAAGCAGTTCTCCAATGGCCAGGCTACCTTTGTTTACACTGGTGTTCACTGAATGTGACGGCCCCAAAATATGATGCTAAAGGCCATTACTAACGGCCATTACTTAGGAGCTCTACTGCCTGCTGCCCGTCGGAGTTCTCACTGCGAAGGAAAGTGACCTCACAGGCAGTAAAACGCAGGGATTAACCCTAAAAAATGAGATGCTGCCTTAATTTTCTTGTTGGGTTGGGGGTAAATTACAGTGCATGATGGGAATTAGCTGAAAGGTGAATTATTCAACTGGCTCAGATGTCTGGTGACATGACCTTCATGTGATGAGCAAATGCGCCTCTACACTCTCTCGAGATCAAGTCGGATACACAGTTTGGCTGACCAAGTGGTTTCAGCCTCATTGGCTTGAGGTTTGAGCACTAAAAATCCCCTTTAAGAAAAAAATAGCTTCTCAATCTTCCAAAGATGCTTGACACTGTCCAGATGTTCAGAGTTATACTGTATTCTCAAATTTTTCAACGAATGATTCATCCACCTTTTATAGAAGAGTTCTGATTCACTAGTTTCACAGTGAATTACAGGAAAAGTGACGAATGCTGTGTGATTTGCCATGGTGAATGTCAAGTGACTACTGAAGCGGCTCGCAATGCGAAAATTATTCGTCTTGATGACTACTGGTTGGACTTCGCCCCACATGCCAGTGTCGAGTCTCCCACAGACGTCTGTAGAGCCAGCTGGTGCAGCGATCCTGCCTATAGACAGCATGGCAGAAGAAACAATGAGTGCAGAGAAAGAAAATTGCTTAGAAAAAGGAAATTACAGATTGCCATTGCATCAATTTTATTTAGCTTTCTGACCAGCGACAGAGCATAGTGCATCTGAACGATGTTGGAAAACCATTCCTGAGAGATTGGGTAATTTAACAAATCTCTTCTACCATTTGAGCTGAATTTCCCATTCAAACATAAGGCATGTCAATAGGCCCAGATAAACAGTCACTCTACTGTCTGCGATGACCTAAAATCAGACAGGGGGGTTAATTTACATGTTTCTACAGCTCTGGAAACATGTAAAAATTTCTATTATGTGGGCTGATGATATGCTTCCAAAAATATTACCACAGAAAATGTAAGCAGTCCATTACGATTACCATGGGGCAAAGTCACTCTGCTTTGATAGGCTGCTCAAATAATGACACGTTTTCTGCTCATATCTGAACATTGATAACTTGAAGGAAAACTGCTCAGGCAGACGCATATTGGAATGGTACTTGTCAGCTGTTTGTCAAATCTGGCCAATTCAAATCTGAAGAGAAACTGCAGAAAGTTGCAGTTTTGTGCAGCTTTTTAGAGGGTGAATAAACACACCGTGGAAAGGAGAGCACAGGGATTTCATATCCATCTGTTCATCAATATCTCTGTGCTACCGCACGCACTTCACTTGTTAAGACATTATCGCAAGTGAACTCATTTCCAACAAGACATGCATATTTTCTAGGCTTTGTTTACATTCATTTCCATGGCCGTGGACAAGCTCTGCTCTAGCATAGCGGCCGTATGTGCGCAGTGTTGGAGGCTGGACATGCGGCATTGAGGCTGGGTTTCATTGTCATTCCACATTCCTCATTGACTTCCCCTCAGCACCTGCCCTCAGGGAAATCCTTTCAACATCAAAAGAGTCGGTCAACTTTTCTGAAGACTGAAGTGAACTTGGTGAGATTGATCTTCAGAGGCCCGAGGGAGCGAGTCAATGTCCGTGATCACTCTAAAGGTGTATGTCGCTCACAATGCAGTGCAGTAATGCATTCGGTGCAAGAGATTATCCACGATTAGGTGGCAGTCATGTACGCAAAACTTTGGTTGTTTATTTCTTACCACTGAAGAAAAAGATGAATAAATTGAGCAATAATTATGCTAAACCTGTCGCAGTTTAATTTTGCTTAGTAGGCAACAAAATATTGTTTTGCTCAGTTGCTGAGACTAATGACCAGCCATCTGATCATTAGACAGCATTATTGCTCATTGTATCACAAAGTTAAGAGGTGTTTTCCTTCGCACAGGAATGATGACGTAAAATGTTGTTGCCTTTTGTTAATTCTGAACTCGTACCTCATGAAACGGGATTTTCACACATTTCTTTGCAAGGATTATTAGCACTAAAGCCTTTTGCCTGACAGTATGATTCCATACACTCAAGATTTTTTCCTCTTAAGATGTGCTCATTTGAAAGCTATTAACATTATAATCAAATCAAGAGCCATCTTATGATTAATTACACTGTCAAAAAAATCTAAAATGAGATACTTAAGTCTGGGAAAGTTAAGGTTTTTTTTGTTTGTTTGTTTAACTGGATAATTACCATCCTTACAAAATCGCATCCATTATATGAATGTAGCCAATCCCCGATCAATTTGTCATTATGTCTTAATTTGGGTTCCATATGGGTTTAGATTATTCTGCAAATACACTGTTGATTGTTAATCAGGCGAACAAATGCGGGACCAATCAAGCAGGAAACAGATCTGAAACAGAGGCCTAATTTCTAAATAAGACCCTGATGCAGCTAATTAGGCCACCAAGTGCCAACGTTATAACAACCATCGGCAGAAGGTGGATTTACCTCTCTGAACAGAGCGCGCAGGTATTTCTGGGGATTTATAACGCAGTATAGCGTTAAGTTTGAAACTGGCAGTTGATCGGTGACAGTTTGGGCTGAAAGTGTTCAAGGACGTGATGCGTTACATTTTACCCCTGCGCCCAATTCCCTCTGCCCTCTACGTGACCTCTGTGTTTCATACATGTAACATAAATCCACGGACTGAAGGGAAGCGAATGAGGGCATTTTGACAACTGATGGAATGTTGGCTTAATGTTTCTACATCAATGGGGAAAACTCCCACTCCCAGAATTCCTGGCGGACCAGATAGTCCAGATTGAATGGGAGACGTTGGAGCTGTGGCTTCCAACAGTGGTATGTTCATAGGAGAAAATGTCGAAGCATTTTTTAAATCTTCCTTTTCCACGTTTTCAATTGTCATAAATTATGTTCTTTTAAGTATCAGTGAAGTCAGGCACCATGAGTCCCTTTTATAGCATTTCCAGGGACGTAGGTTTGTATATGGAAGGAAGCCAAATTGTCCCTACCAATATTTCAGCGAACTCATTCTTATCATCTTTCCAGACAAGCCATATTAGACCCAAATGTGGAGGCTATGTCTCCAAGACAACCTATTTATGCATTCTAGCATTTGATTGGATGAAAGGGTGGGGCTATGTGAAGGCTAAAAGTCAAGAGTAAACTGACTATGCTATTCAGGTCGTGAATATTCATTTTTGTCCAAAGCTGCGCTTGATGCGCACAACTGGATCGCCAGCTTTGATTACATGTGTTTGCAAAGGCTTCCCTGTAGAAGAGAACTGTAATTTGGCATTTGTTCCAGATTTTTCTTTATCGCGTAACTATAGCACTTTTCCCATGGCCCAACTCATGACATACATTGATATTACCTCAGGTACGTGTCACTTTTGTGGAAATTTCATTGTCTGAGAGCGTGAGGAAAAAAGGTCGCTCCATATTAAGTCAGGCTGCTAATATTTCACCAAATTGAATTCCAAATGTAATGTCGGTTGAATAAGTGATCTAACTAGTCAGAAACAGAAACAGATAGTTATTTAAAGTCAAAACATGCTAGCTACCTTAAGTTAGTTTTTACAAGAAAATAATGTCAACGAATGTTAACTAAACATGTTCGCTAGTTTCTGTCACATGTTGGTTAGCAATGGTGTTGCTAGCAGTAGTAAATATAAGCCAGGTGGATATGTCAAATTATGAGGTGAATTTCAGTGGAGAAATCCTGCGAAGGTGCCGTTATTAATTAATATTTTATATGCAGGAACCACAGCAGCAAGCTAGAGAAACAGAGTAAGCTGTTGGGGACACAGGTGTATCAGGGCTTCAGGTGAGGGAATAATTATGACTTGTTCTGTGGGATTATAGGGAAAGCATTAAAGTTAGTCTCATGATGTTCAGCAAATAACCTTTGAAAGTCAAAATGTCTCAACCAACAAGAGGGGGAGGTGAAAGAAACATGTAAACGTAAATCTAACGTGATCCGGTCCGATTAACGCTCGGTTCGCAGCTTGTCCAATTCATAGTCGGTGGTCCATTTTGAGGTGTTTATGGTGGCTGCAATTGCGCTACTGCATATTAAAATGCTTAATAGAGAGGATTGCGAGCTGGATTGCTAACGTAGTTATATATTCACTCACTTGGTATCAGTTGACAGGTTATAAGGCATGAGCGGGTTTCATGAGTGCGCTGAGATGGTTTGCAGCTGTCAGTTTTGGCAAGTTTATGTATGTGGCATCTTTGTATGAAAATTTTGGAGGCACCTTGCGTAGCATAATTTAAAAAATGGAGAAACATTCGGAATGTCTCTGTATAGAGGCAGTATCTGCACTCAGATTTACAAAAACTTTCCATGCGGGCTCGCATCCCATGCCTGTCCCTTATCATTCTCACATTAAACCTTCGCCCGTGGGAGAAGACCATGAAGCATATCCAAGTATTTATTTTTTTCTGACATTTAACTGCACTCCTAATGTTTGTTTTAGTCATTGATTGGAAAATAGTAAAGTAATATAATTTACTCAAAAACCAATAACATAATTATGTGATTGCATTAAAATAACTGTAGTTGGGCTTGCATGTAAGTTTGACTAAGGTAATGTTGCAAGCTAACTGATGACTCCTGGTGCCGCCATCGGAGGGTGTGCACTTTCCATCAGTCATGGAGTAATGATTTAGCAGAATGCTAGCATTTTATGGGAAACCTACCCCATAAGAAGAATGAAACAACAGTAGCATTTCTTCATTTCAATTCTGATTTGTAAGCAATACTATATTTGCAAAAACTAAAATAAAAGATTGGCTTTTTTTCTTGTCTAGAAGCAGGTATAAATAATTATTTTACTAGTTCAGTACTGTTCCTTCACTCACATTTATTGAAGGCCGAGGGCCGTCTGGGAGGTTTGCAGCCAACTTCGGTAGGATGGCAGGAATAGGGAGCGGACAGGATTCTTGCATAAGGGCTTTGACAGAAGGTCAATAATTTTGCTAAGCAGCTGTCAGAAAGTGTCCTTCAGAAGTGCACTGAGAGGGCACAAGCGCACATTCCAGCTGAATGGCAGTTTTATTTTTTTCATAAATCTAACCCAATCAAGCTCAAAAAAAAAAAAAAAAGAAAACCCGGGTTCACCCAGCTCTGGAGTCTTATTATCCCCTGAAAGCACACATTTCTCAAAAGTTGCAATTCAAGAAAACTAACCTTCAGCCTTTTTTTTTTTTTACTGTCATCATATTATGAGGACTTTAAAATCTATTTTGCCTTAAAATGTGTGTAGAAAAAAACTGCTAATTATTGTAATTGATCATTATTTTACCAAGAAAAGGATTTTTGGAGATAGCCTATGCCAAGCCTGATGTAGAATCAAACAGAATTGGCGTAATTTGGTTGGAAGAATCAAGACCATGCCATGTGTACGAGCAACCCATCCTTGGGAACTTCGAGAAGAGTTTGGAGTAAACCACTGGAACCAGGAGTCAAGACTGTCCTTGCAGAAAAAAACTCTAGGAATTTAGTATTTAGCTCCACATTTATAAATCTAAGATTGCATTAAGCATTTAAATGTCATTTTTTTCCGCATCTGACTACTTTAAAATTGTTGGGGTTTGAAAACTTTGACTAGTGGAGTATGTGGAAACAAACACTCCAGATATCTGTCTGCTTATCATTTGGGTAATTCCAGCATTATGACATTTCGACAAAAATTAAAGCATAATGCCTGCTCTCATTTTGCCTAAATGCCTTCAAAATAAGCGAAAAAAGTTATCCATACACGATAGTGGACACAGTCTCACAGCTGACTCAACGGGGGGCACCTACGCAGGGGGAATCACTGGGGCTACGCCAGCCTTGAAAGTTACTTCCCTTCGTTCCACCACTACTGACTAAATGCTATTTCACCAGAAAAACAACATAGCATGCGAGTCATTTTCAAATTCAAGTTGCGAGTCCGCGAGAACCACGCCAAGGAAAAAACCACGATGAAGACACAATAAGCCTTTGCTATGTTTATGTGCTGAAAGACAGAAGGTCAGTGCACATTTTCTTGCATGATCAAATAAGTATTAGTGATGGCGAGATGAAGCCTCATGGTGCATTGAAGCTTTCTCCCAAAGTGGTTCTCATGGGTGACATTTCCTGAGGCTTCATCTGCTCGCTACGCCATCTACTGGACAAAAAGTGTAAACCAGGCAAAAATATCAAAAATATCTTTCCATAGTGGCATAGCAATGGAAGATTCAGCAAACGCAATAACTTTCAGAATAAACACAGCAGATGTAAGCCCATATCACCTTCATTCACAGTCATCACCTGATTTGCCGACCATCCAAAGCCTACAACATATTATCTGTAACATGCTACTGGATATTAATACCTCTGCAATTGCATTTATTTCTTAGTCGTGGTGCTGGCAAGTCGATGTCATCATTGTAGATTATTCATCATTTTAATTGAACATAAGTCGTCATAACATAAAATACCTTATATTTCTTTTTGGAAAATGCCTCATAAAACAAACAATGATAATTTTATTCAGCTGTTTATATCGTCATTGTGACAGCCAGTGTTTCTGGGTAATGTCCAACAATCCATAGACCACCCACTTGAGGAATCGCGCACCAAATTGCGAACCACTTCATGAACCGGTCACGAGGTACGGCCGAATGGCGAGGCTTCCGACGTGATCGCATACGTCATCATTACACGCCTCGATACGCACTTCACAAAATAACACCTGTATTACTCGGCACACACCTTGAAGCATCAGCGCAGAACACCACATCACTAATAAAGATCATACTCTCTTCAAACTCAAGGTTTGAAATTTTGTTGTTGATTTTTGATGAGGTTCCCCACTGGGGAACTTCCCCTTGATCTCGCCAGGGGGCCTATGCGGTCCCCTAGACCCCCTGCCAGGAAACCCCCCCTCACAACTCATTTGATCTGGCCCTGCGCGGTACATGTCAAAGTAACCTCTGCATGAATGGCAGGACCCAAGGCTTCTCAGCAGATCATCGCCCAAAGCATCACACAGTCTCTGCTGGTTTGCCTCCTTCCCATAATGCATCCTGGTGCCAGTCTTCCCCGGGTAAGTGGCACATGCACAACCAGCCATCCACATGATGTAAGAGAAAAGATGACCAGAGAGCCTTCTTCTATTGTTCCGTGGTCTAATCCTGATGCCCATTGTTGGTGGACAGGGGTCAGCAGGGGCTCCCTTACCGATCTGCGGTTACACGGCCCCATACGCAACACGGCCTTCTGACGCCCTTCCATCAGAGCCAGCATGAACCTTCTTTAGCAATGAGAGCTACAGCTCTCCTGTTGGAGACCACATGGGCCGGCCTTCGCTCCCCGCACACATCAATGAGCCTTGAATGTCCATGACCCTGTTGCCAGTTCATTAGATTTCCCTCCTTAGACCACATTTGGTTGGTACTGACCACTACAGACCAGGAACACCCAACCAGAGCTGCAGTTTTGGACATGCTCTGACCCAGTTGTCCAGCCATCACATTTGGCCCTCGTGAAAGTCACTCCCGTCCTAACAGTTGCCCATTTTTCCTGCTTCTAACACATCAACTTTGCAGCACCCACTGACTGCAACCAGTAAAGAAATTATCAATGTTCCTGTCACTGGTCATAATGTTATTGCTTATTGATGTATATGTTGTTTTAATGATTAGCTGAGGAAAAAAGGTAAAATGGCGGCTTTATGTAAGTAAGCAAATCATCAAAATATCGCTTGCTCTCATGCATTATAACATGCTGGTTTTAATGCACACCACTGATGCATTGGCTTTGTTCTCAAGTTCACGAAGATGGTGAGAAAAAAAAAGTTAGCGATGTTCACCCTAGCAGAACACAGCACATTGGAGGCCATGTTGTCATGGAATTGAAATGGAAGGAGTGCTGTTGTCAAGGTGATCAGACTATTCTCGGCAACGAAGATAAGCACAACCGTAAATAGGCAGTGAACTATTATTCATGGACTGCAGTGATCAGCGTGTGCCATTCAGATTCCGCTGGTTAGCAAATATATTTCACGTTTCTTCCACAGCAGAACTGCTTCTCATTAAGAGAGGAACCGAGCTAAACCAACGGGCAGGCAGAGGTCGGCTCCACGCATCCACACTGGAAGCATTTTAACCCTTAGAGCGATGAAATTAATTAAAAAAATATATATATAAATGTAATTATCTTGAGCTGTTGAAAACCTATCATGTGGCAACTTGTTTAAAAGAGCTCCCCTCACCACATGATAGGTTTTCAACAGCTTTGACTTTGATATCTTACATTAATGAGCAACAATGGCCGCATCTAGTGCTCTAAGGGTTAAAAACCAAAACTATGCTGGCAAACTGAGAGACAAGAGGATGTCAAGTGCTTTCATATTCGACCCCTTCATAGCCAAGAAGATTAGCAGTTCATTAATCGTGTAATTGAAATAAAACGCCAGCACTTTCCAAACGATGGCGAGCAGATTTCTCATAAGTCATGCTTATCAAATTCTGCCAGTTCCGTGTTTGTTCTCGAGAGAATCCCACCTTTTTAATACGTTGTCACAACAATAAAAGAAAAAACAACGGTGCAGGGTAACACCTGTCTGTTAAAAGTATGAAACGGCCCAGCTGTTCTCGTGCTGAACAGATGGAGTTAAACCCTGCTACGTCTCAGCATGCAAATTACACAACCAAAGCAGAACATTTGATCATGGAATAATAATGCACCCGCTATTAACATGCAAATCTGCTTGCAACATTTTAATATGTCTCAAAAATAATTTATTTTTGGCGCCTGATGCCACTTCATGTCAGAGAAACCTTTTTTCTAGTATAACAGACTATATTCCAGTAAGGCAAAGACTGTATAACGGCTATTATCACTATATTAGCCAGTACTGTACTGCTGACCAAGAAATTCTTCAGTAAGAATGAGGACCTTCTGTGTGCTCAAGCATGCGCGAGAGGGTGTGGGGTGTGTGCGTGTGCGTGTGCATGCGTGTGTGTGTGTGTGTGTGTGTGTATGTGTGTGTGTGTGCGCGCATGCGTGTGTGTGTGTACATGTGAAATCAGGTTTTTTTTCGAGGGTCTGAAGGAGAGTCTGTAGTTTATCCTTCATGCAGGAAGTCATTTCAGTGTCAGTCGGAGTGATATCCATCAACCTGACTGACAGCTACAGCAGACCTGGGGGGGGGTCGCTATGGAAGCCTGAGAGAGTCATTATTTCAAACAAAAGTGTAGAAAAAGAAAAAAGGTCAGAGTTTCGCGCTGTGGAATAATCGCTATACAGTGTAGCTTCCTTACAGCAAAAGGAAATATATATTTCTTAGTGTGATTGTGATAAAAGGATTTGGCTTTGGGTCGCTAAGTTGGTGATGTAACTTATTGCCAGTTCTTTTCTCATTCCTTCCCCTGACTGTTTGAGCACATTTAAGGTTCAGCTTCATTTCAAAACCTTTCACAGTTTGAAAATTCAAAAAGACACCAAGAAAATGGGGTAAGTGAAGGGCTGAATTTCTTCAATTAAGCGACTGAAAAGGACAGACCACCAGTTCCCTCCTCAAGGTCTGTATCCCTTCCCTGAAGATGAAGATGTGCACATGATCCCTCAGACTGACTTCTGCTGCGGAGCGGAATATTCAGCCAAAAAAATGTAAAAGGCATAAAAGGGAGATGATTCACTTTTGCGAAAAATAATTATTCTGAGCACAAAAGCATGTGGGATATCTGCTCTGTGTTGCGCACAAGTGCCGATGTGTTCTGGTGTGTGTGTGTGTGTGTGTGTGTGTGTGTGTGTGCGCGCGCGTGTGTGTGTGTGTGTGTGTGTGTGTGATGCACATGATGTATTTGTGTCTGGTGTGAGCATGTGTGCGGATCCATGCATCCATGCTTGTGCTCATTACATGTGTTCACATGTTTTCTGTGTTTCCAGCATCAGACACATGTGTCAACCTATAAACTTATTTCCGTCTCAGTGAAATTGACTGAAACCTAAAAGTCATTTCAGGTTCAATATAACTTTTTGATGAAATGCACAATGAGTTATGTTCAGGGCCATTCAGTCAAATAGAAAAGTAAAAAGCGAATTGAGACGGTTTATTCTGATGCCTGAATTGGAGCTACTTCTGTGATCTTATCAGCAGCCAACAACAAGAAACTCCAATTCACTTTCTCTCCATTTAGTGTCCATCTTCAGTCCTCGGTCCTCGAGTGCGAGAAGAGATGGATCCTGATGCTCGTCACGAAGGAATGTGAAAATGATTATTTACCAGATTTTTTTTTCTCGCCATCATTTCAATGCATATTAAATGTATCTTGTAAACATGTACCCTACATTCAAAATGTTAATTACACTGCATGCATAAGAGATGCCTTCAGCGTAATTACATTCATTATCTGGGTACTTCATGTGTTAGATTACTTAATGTGCGAGGACCAGGCGAATGTAATTTCCAAGTGCATATAATGCCAGGCGGAGCATCTAGTGGATGACACTGGCATGTGGAATTAGCGATATTCCATAACCATAAGCTCATTGTGAATGCGCTAACGCACAATAGGCTCACTAGATGTGGATTTCGTGTCGCCCCCCTAATGCAGGGTGAGGCTTGAGGAAATACAAAGCATGACCTTCTCTCGCAGCTTCGCTCATTGTGATCTTTAGTACCGCTATTGTAGTACTCGCTAATTCCACGGCTGCTAAGGGCCTTAACCTTGCTTGATCCTGCGAAACAGCCAGTCTGAAATTACAGGATAGTTTGTGTTTTTTCCAAAAGGAAAATGTCATGTTATTTTTTACCACCATCCACTTGAAAAAACGAAACGGGCTAAAAGGTTGTCAATAATTCGTATAAAACAAAGATTAATGCAAGGACTAATCTGTGGCCTGTTGGTTGACATGGTTTGCAGTGAGGTAAAAAATAAAAACTATTAAGGTCGCTGCCCCGGCAAAAACAGCTCAAGAACTATTGTAGTGCATGAACAGTTCGTGAGCAGTTTGCCAATTACCAAAAAGGTTCCTCAAGTGTTCAGGAACTTATGATCATGAACAATGGTCTCGAAAAGTTCATGAACTTATTTTCATGAATGTAGATGTTCATGAACTGTTCATGAATGTTTTTGAATTGTTCATAACTAATTCAGGAATAAGTTCGTGAACAGGTCATCAATATTTTTTATGTACAAAGTTCATGAACAGCCATTCAATGTTCAGGAACAGTTCATAAATAATTCATGTACTTAAATCATTTGTTTCATTGTTTGTGAATTGCGCATAAACAGTTCTTCACATTTTCAACAAGGTGGTTAATCGCAATCTGCTGGTGAGTGGCGCCAAGCCTGTCAATCACACCCCAAAACTGCAGCAATAGATGGCCATATTTCCACAAACAAGTGACACACTAACACCCCACGCTGTCCACCTCTGCAATCCCATACATCTGTTTGTTAAATGCAGCTGAATTATTCAAACCTGTGGAACCTAAGGCCTGTTTTAAATTCTATTGGAAATCCTGAGGTTTCAGAAGATCCCAAAAATGCTGAATTACAGAGAAATGTGGATAAAATGGTGTGCAGTATATCAATATTCTCAATGCAACCTGTGAATGAATATTTTACTCAATAGAAGTGCGTTGTGGCATCAGGGAAGCACTGAAACCACTACATACAGAATATGTATTTAACATTGTCCCACAAAATGTAAAGAAAGTAAAGAAAGAATTTCTAACTTTGAACCTATTTAAGGGGAAACCTGGCCAAAATCAGCAGTAAAGGAGTTAAATGCGTCATTGGGAGAGGTTTTCTGATGCACTTTTTTAGTTGTAATTTACAGATAAAAATAATTAAATCTGCAAGCATATTGCGTATGGAAATCTGGGTAATTATGTTGTGGGGGAAGGGCCGGACAGAAATAATGGAGTCACTGGGGGGGTTGCTGATTGGAAACTTTGCTCAGCCTAATTATTTCCTTAAAACACTCTGGAGTCGCACATCAAAAAGACGACTTGATAACAAACAAAGAGGTTGGACACGAATCTAAGACAAATAAAGCTTATTTTTCAGCCGTTTGCACAAGTACAGAATTCACATTTTTGTCACAATTTGTGACATAATTACTAAATTACACTGGAGTTTGGAAATCTGTCAAATGAATGGGCATTTATTTTAAAGTCCATTGACAGGGTAAATGTTTGTAAAACATCTGAACAGGCCGTACACATCTTATGCAATATTCAATCTTTAAAGCTGCTGTTAAATGACCTGGGTTTGAGTTTTGTATGGATGTCAAGAAACTCAAACTCATTTCTATTCATGGCCTACACTCGCAGTAGCTTTAACACTGACACCACAGAAGAAGAGTTCTACCAGAGTCCTCCCAGCTTCAATGGCTAGTCTCCCTCTTCATTAATTGGCTTCTCCAAGTCCACCAAAAGTAGCAGGAAACTGACCCAACAACTTGGGGCCTAATTATATCAGTCACGGGTAACACAGAACATTTATGAAACCAGTAATGTTCAAGGAGAGACCAGTGACTTCTCAGCGCTCCCCAGGACAGGAGACTAATGGTTAGGGAGAGCTGAGAGCTTTGTGAGTGATGAACTGCTCCATGGTGCTCGATGGCGTGTGAAGCGCTCGTCAGGGGTGACTGTGAGCTGGTGTGGGGAAGCAGTGGGCTCGACGCTGCGAGGCCGAATGCTCGCGCGATAAGAAACTGTCTTGGCCATGGAGGCAGTCGACAGTGAACTGGATGGGGTTACAGGATGGGAGTATGAGTGTGCTAACTGCTCGATAGCAGCATTCGTGACATGGCTACCTGACTAGACAACAGTATTTTGATAATCTCACAAATGTGATTCCCAGCATTCAAGGAAATGTCCTTTTGCACATTTGAACCTTTTTGACATTTTAAGTCTGTTCAAATAGTCAGCAAGAAAGAGCATATTCATAATATCATATCTCTCAACATGATCTTCCTTTTCTATTTTAATGGCACTGCATATCTCTAATATGGAATTTAATTACGCCTAAAACGAAATGTTCAAAGAAAATGAATATCATTTCCAGAGTCAAGAATCACAATGAAAAAATTCTGAGGTCAAACCTGAATGACTGTTCGCTGTCCAGCCATTATTCAAGGCACGTGGAATACTTAATATTATGAGCGGTGGGTTTTCGTTCTTTCGTGAGGTGTTTACGTCAGAATATGGACTGAATGAAGACGAAAATAGAAACCCATAGCAGAGTCATGAATCAATCACCTGTTTGGGATTGGCTGAACTAATTCCATGGATTGAAATTGCATTTATCTGGCTGACTAAATATGCACTATAAAATCCAACCTAGTCTTTTTAAAATTTGAAACTGAAGTATAATGCTGTTCCCATTTATGGTCCAGAATATTTCCTGTTCATGATTCTCACAGCACAGCATTTCCTGACAGACTCCAGGAGAGGCGACAGGTAAGGAAAGACCTCCAGGGAAATTTCTCTGATGACCACCCACTCACCCTCTCCCTTAAGCGCAAATCTTCCTCCCTCCGGGCCTAATCATGATCGTCTGGAGGTAGAGCACGGCAATTTATCTGTGCCGGAGATATTGCGTAAGTTGCAATTCTCGTGCAAATGCTTTTTTCTAGTCCTGTTCTTCTTTCCTTTATTAAGCATTATTTCACTTTGCAATACAGCCAAAATGGTCACTGTTTATAATTCTTCACCTCCCTAAAACTGATATGTTTATTACAGTCATTCATAGAAGAAGGGATTGATAATCCTTCAGAGGAGGAGATATTCATGTGTTTATAATCTGTCACAGCTCACAGTCAGAGGGAGAGTATTAGAGCTTTATTGGAAAGCAGAGGGTCTGAGCGAGACTCCGCGCTGCACACAGGCTGCTGCTCGGCCCTCGCTGAGGCCAGCGCTGCACCGCTGTAGCGCTGTGAGAGAGTAATACAGGGACTCTGGGGAGATGAGCTCAATAAAGACCCTTCAGCAGGAGTGAAATGGCTGGAGTTCCAGTACAGAAGATGTGGACGTGTCCCTCTCAGTGAAGTTCTGCCCTCCACACACACACACACACACACACACACACACACACACACTCAGCGTACAGCCGCACACGCTCCTGAGCGCCTGCGTTCATACACAGCTGAGCATCCAGCCCAACCAGCTGCTCAGTGCACAGCCACACACACACACACACACACACACACACACACGAATGCGCACACACACACACGCACACACGAACGCGCGCTCTCCGGCGAGTGGACGTCAGCACCCAGCAGCAGGTTGATCCGACTGCACAGCGGCTTGTCGGAAACAGTAAATCCTGTCAGTGTGGAAAGCCATTTGATTTCCAATATCACCCCTGCGACTGGAGATCAATCTCTACCGTCGCTCGCCTGCAGCAAAATCTCCACAAATTTGACAGAGGATGTGCAGATATTGCTCTGGGGGAGGAGGGTGCAGATATCCATTCTGCACGAGGGGCGCTTCCTATTGGACATGTCTCTCACTGTGCTCTGATTGGCTGTATATTTATGATCATTAATGAGGGCTCAAACGCACAGCACTCAGGATGAGGAAGTGCTTCAGGAACCCCAATAACCAGCGGAGACCCGCCCCCCCTCCCCACACAAGACCCTATCAGAGCACCAGCACACTGCAGCTCCGCTCAATTTATTCCAGAATCTAGGGCATTACATCGCTTCCCCCAGTGTATAGAAGAAGTTGCATTTATTTTTATTTCCTCCAAACTTTCGATTTGAGCTATTGGATATTCTCAGAAGGAGGCTGAGTATCTTAAGGGCTGGGGCTGTAATGTCTGTGTGTGTGTGTGTGTGTGTGTGTGTGTGTGTGTGTGTGGGTGATGTGCAGGAGTATCCTGAGTGTTACATTTATGTTGCAGGCCTCTCTAAAACGGCAGGGGACCCCTCCTGCCCCTTCCCCTCGGTGAACTGCACCAGTGTACGAGGGGACAGCAACGCCCCCTCCGCAAGGAAACTGCACTTAAAACCTGTAAGTCCCAGGCCCAGTTCCCCAACTGCTACACGATTCAGAGGAGGCACCAGATTGCCTCGTGCTTTGGCCAGGTAGCCGAACAGCAGCATTAAAAACCGTCGCTGAAGTGTATGCTGAACCAAAGGCCTCTGATCCTCACAGGAAAAAAAAGATGTACCGTATTTCTGCTCGTGCCCCATTTGAAAATCTCTAACAAGCTGAGTCCATTTTTTTTTTGGAGCTGAGTCCATTAGGGAGAATATAAACCTGGCCTCATGACACAGGCATACACAGAGAGCCGAAATTAATTCAGCATATTTGCTCAGCAAGTGTAATTATGCAAGAAATCCCAAACCCATCACATTTGGATACACGACCATCGCATTAACTATTCTATTCCCACAGCACAGCGCCCTCCAGAGATTATATGCTGTTAATTCCAAAGCATGTGAAGAGGAATAGGTTATGACTAACATAGATTTCCAGATTTAGAAGCTGTCCAAAACAGACAACATCCTCAGCTGGAGGCTTAATCGCAGACGAGGTGAGTCGGAACTAATAGCAGCACAAGGGAGGTTTGTGCAAATCACACACCAGGGGGCGATTAAAAGGAAAATTTATGACAAACTACAGGGAAATTCCTTCTATCATTTTTTTTGTCTGGTCAGGACCACGATCTTGACATGCATGCATAATTGGAAAGCCAGGAATTTTGGTCAAAATCTGGCTTCCCTGGGCTGCTATAGCCTTAACATTGCACTCCCGTCGAGAGGAAGACTGCTGTATCTGATATTTATGCCTGCTGCTGAATCTAACTTGTGTGAATTCACTTTAATGTTTTTATGTAGCGTATTTATGTACCCCTTATATCACACTCGCAGGCCGTTATGTCTGAAATGGTTGTTTATGCCTTACTACTTTACGCGAATCTGATATAATTTATCAACGGCTACATCTCACTAGTGAATAGACTATTATGACTGATATTTTTTTAAGCTATACACCTGCTACTGTATCTCAAAATGTGACATCACAATTCCTACTGTTTAAACATTTGTTACTAGTTTTTACACATGAAAATACCATTACGCCCGAGATGGTGTATTTATAGGTCTGTTTATGTGAGCGGGTAATTCTGTTTGATACCGTTATGCGGCTGCTCATTCAGCTACTGCTGGTTCTCAGGCTCACAGCCAGTGCACGTTTAACGGACAGCGGCCTGTTTTCACGGTCACACGGCCTCCTAACTCTCCTTCCGCACCTTCTTACCCCGAGTATCCAGGGTATAACTAGGCTTTTTACCCCACTGTATGGAGCCACCAGTCTCGGACGCGGTCAGCCATGACCAGCGGGATGGCGCATGCTCCATTACATGCGTGGGCTAGCGAACTGCAGGCGGGGACCATTTCAACAGCATTTTCTGCAAACTTATTATGCAGCTGCCGAATAAAACGTCCATTAAACAGACAGCCAAGCGCAATAATGTTTTTGTTTATGTTTTACAAAGCATGGAATTCTCGTATAGCTGTGGCAGTAGCTTATTTTTATTAATTGGCTGTCAGCATGATGCTACGAGGTGGACTCGGAGCTCTAGTATTTGGCCGATTCTCCTTTTCTCCTCTGGCTTATTGAATGATTTTCATTAACACCAGCGACACGAAAACCAAGGGCACCTCCTCCTCCTCTGTAGATATAACCTCTGCCTGTCATTGGTGATAGATCAGTGCCATATTTAACATCCTTTATTGTCAATTACAGAGTCAAACGCATGGGCTTAATTGAATTTACGCAGGGCTGATGTCCCTCGTCTAAAATCACTGTCTTTCTCAATGAAGGGGATGTCCGTTATTGGTAGAGCAGTGATTGGGTTCCATTTGGTGCGGAGTAGAGCCCATCTTTCACTGATGCAGCCCTTCAGATGGTTCCCCTGCCTTTAAAGTTCATCCAGCAGGGCCTATAAATTGGAAATGTGCTGATGTTCACTGGCGTTTTGCATCTTCACACGCATGCAGACACACATTGGCTGTGGTGTATTACGAGGGTGTGGACTGTGAATTCTCTCAACTCCCAACAACACCACCCCAGCCCCATCGCCCCCTCAGGGTAATCGGAGTGCATATCCAGCAGTGTCCATCCCAAATCCCATACAAATCATCCCCTTATTTATGAAATTATGGCATGTGACTATCTTGTTAGTGAGGACCAGATGCTAAACAAAACTTTGGGGCAGTTGTGGAGTGCACTGCCTGGAGTTACCCTTAGGGCGACTTCAGCTTCCTTTGCAAATGCCTGCTTTACCTTTCATTTTAATTTCAGCATTATTGTGAGCAGATGACAAAACCAATCAAAGAACTGATTAGAGATTCTTCTGTGAATGGCAAACAAGAAAGTGAAAGGGTATGAAGACCCAAACACAGTCGGCAAACGCAAGTGCTAACAATATCACCAATCAAAACTGGGCACCTGACTCGATTCCAGTAATTTCGTGACATGAGATGATGGCGCAACTGTGGGCAGTAGTTAAAAGGGTTGGTCTTAACAAATTGATTAGGTTTTGGTGTGGTGGGGATTTCATTTTTTCAAGGCCCATCAGATCCGCCCCTGTCATTCCCTTCAAAAACTGCCAAAGCTAACTGGAAATTTCATCATGTCAGATTCATCATGTCAACACACAGCATGGAGGAATCAGGGGGACTGAGGTTGATTCACCATGTAATATGTTTTGCATGAAAAGATGTCGGATGTCTAAAACGTATACAAAATGGTGCCCGTGGCATTAAAACAAGGGCGAGACAGAAGTTAATTGCTTGTGTTTCCTCTCACAAGAAGAAAATATTCACGGAAGTAAACAAGTGGTATCAGGCAGCGCAGCCTGACTTTACGCACACACTTTACCTGTCAAATGTTGATCCATCTTTTAGGTAGATGTGCTGATGGGTTTGACCTTTCGAGGTCAAAAATGGTGGTATTATTGAGATTCCCAAATACGAGTTCCTATCAGGGATTCATAGTTACCAAGTGGCTAATGAGGTATAGCCTTCTGATATCCCATCACTGTTGGTTTGACACTCAAGGTCAAAGGTCATAGTAGTGTTTTAATCTCCATTTATGAATTCCTGCATGCTTTTACAGCAATCAAGTGGCTATCTACAGTAGTTTTTTGAGATATAGTGTTAGTTAGGCGATTCAGACCTTACCCCCTTGAGCCCAACCAATCTTTGACACTATGCACTTTTCATTACAGCAATGGATGTGGTTATATGTTTTAAACTGGAAAAGGAAACTTCTGGCTTTATATAAATCAGACTATTTTCAACAGAGTTATGGGCAAAAAAACCATTTTGACCTTTTCAGTGACCTGGATCCAATTCATTCCAAAATTAAGTGGGAACTTTATTCATTTTTTTTATTTAACCCTTATTTAACCAGGGAAGCCCCGTTGAGATTGAAATCTATTTTTCAAGGGAGCCCTGGGGGTTGAGGTGAGGAGGGAGAGAATGAATTGCACAGCCAGTTAGATCAGTGGATGATTAGGTAGCAGGTCGAAAGAGCCAGGTAGGGACTTTAGCCATGAGACCGGGGAACCCCCTACTCATGCATCATAGGAACACTCCACCCAGTACCCCTGACCAAGGAACTGGCCTTAGAACTGGAGTTGGTCCCCAGGCTCTGCTCTGTGGCTGCCCACTGCTCCTAACTACAGGATGGGTCAAATGCAGAGGACAAATCACCCTACAGGGTTCAATAAAGTGTATCTTATCTTATCTCGTTTCTTACCTCTTACTGTGAACTATTGTGGGTCATTGCCCGACTTTTTGGGAAAGCTTAGTATAAATTGAGGCAGCAGTTTTCTTGTAATCTTGCCAACGAATAAACAACTTAATAACCAAACCAAGTCAATAACAATATCTACCCCTTTTTCGGGTGGGTGTAAGTACCCCATTAAACCACGCCTACATTTTGTTGGCATTCTTTACGTTGCTAAGCAGCTATGAGCCAACATCCTCACGATGTGCACTGACAGGGCACAAGCGGATATCTAATGCAAGTTTTATTTATTTTCATGCACACAAACTAAAATCTGACCCAGCCAAGCTAAAAAAAAACCACTAGCTTCAAGCAACTTTGGATAATCATTGACTCTCATTACATCCTCACCGTGGGTAAACATTTCTCAAAATTTGCAATTTAAGTAAATTTACCTTTTTTTCTACTGCTGTGTCAATGCAAGGGACCAAATGGTGCCTTTATATATGTCATGGAAAAATATAAATAATTACAGTGTTCAAGCAATATGAAGTAATTTTAATAAGATAAGAATTTTGGTCACACAGCCCAGCCTTATAATAGAACCATCTTCATTACATTATCATCAAACGCATTATCAAGGTTTTCTCATTAATTTGATCTTTTCTGTGATACATTTTTGTCTTTATAGGGTTTCAGATTTAACAAAAGAATCTGTAGCCAGCAAAGGCGTCCCTTGGGTTTTCACCCTCCTCCCTTGTAATGGCCACCTGATTGTAAATCGGACACAAAATTCCCAATTAATGTTGCTCTGTTTCAATCTGAGTTTAAAAAATTGACCTTGGGAAAAAAAATAAATAAATATTCACAGCATATCTGTTAGCAATCGTTGCGCAACACAAGAGACACTCTTGGGCTTACCGCCAAAGACAGTTCCACTCATAATTGGGCCAAAATTAATTATCTTTGCAATATTACCAAAAAGTTTGACATGGTCTGAGGCTACGAAAAGTTTAGAAAGTGAGAAACATGAAACTGATACGCTTGGGGAACCAACAGTTCATTCAGCTCACGTCACATATTTAATACGTATTGAATTATTTGCTCCAACTGCATTTCACCATCAGGTACTACGTGTTTGAAGTAATATGGAACCCGCTGCTTGATTTCTACTTGCCGTTGGTGACATGGAGGCTATGGTGAGTGCAGCCTAACTCTGCTCATCTCCGTTGCCACCTCTGGTGGATTCTCCAGCAGTCTGAAGGTACAGCGGACCAGTGGTCGTGGGCGCTGTGCACTGTGCACTTGTGTACAGGTTCGGCTCCTCGTAATTACAGGTGTTTGACAGCCCTGACACTGGGAGGGCGCTTCCTGTGAAAGGAAGCTGCAATCAGCAGGCCGAAGCTATCGCGCCTCCTGGGGCTTAATCAGGCTAATCCCACAGGGCCCGCACGCCACACAAAAGCCTCTTTGATCGGCCCGCTACCCGCTAATGAATCGCGCGGCAAAGGCGATGTCCTCGTTAAAATCACCAAAGCCTTTCTATTCTCCCTATGTTGTGTGCTTCAGCGTGTGTGTGTGTGTGTGTGTGTGTGTGACAAACCTCGGTCTTTTGTGACAGTGTGTGAATTTTCTTGTAAAAGAGACATCTCCGAAACTATAAAAGCCTTAGACCCCCCTCCCCCCTCTCCAGGCCCCACCACCCCATTAGTGAAACAAGCCCATTCATAAAAAAAAAAAAAAATATGAGGGGATTTTGAACCCGGAGAAGCTGTGCATTTGCCTGTGCTGCTCGACTCATCTGCTCTATACTAAAATGGCTGGATGGAAATGTGTGCGATTCAGGGGCATTAAATCAGCACTAGTGCTGCACATTTTCATAGCCTGTGCCTTTTATTAAGGATCTCTGGAATGTTCTGCTTGCATTGCGGCGCTCCACTCCTCCATCCCAGTTCATTTGCGCTGATATCGGTCGGTAATGGCACACGCTTCAATGAGTCAATCAGGACCTCGCCATTCGCCAGACCCTCCAACACACTTTATGCTTCACTTTGCGAGGAAAACACATTTTGTGCTAAACGAGACAGCATCTCATTTTAGTACTGTACTGCCAGGGCCTATTCTCTCTCTCTCTCTCTCTCTCTCTCTCTCTCTAATGATGATGATGATCGCTCCTGTTCATCTTTTCCACCCTTACCTCCCATTGTTCATTTTTATATTTCAAGGGAACAGAGCCTTCCTGGTTTCTCTCTGCCTGACCTCTACCCTCTAAAAGTTACACCAGCCAAGCTTGTGTTTAAATTTTTCCGCCCACAGCACCAGTAGAAATGTACATAAGGTGACCAGACAGTCCCGGTTTTGAGTTGCGTGTCCCGAGTCCCGACAAAAGCCTGTCGGGACGCTAAAATGTCCCGGTTTCCACCAACCACCATGAAATGTCCCCTGATGTCAGCGACTGCATAGCCAACGTGGTCTTATTATAGCCCGATCATTAACTAAAAAACACATAGAAAGAAAAAAAGCATCCAGCATATGATTTCAACCATGTCTGTGTGTGTGCACGCGAGCGTGTGTGTGTGTAGCGTAGGCTAAGCTACAAACATAGGCTACGCCAGCAACGTTACATTGTACAAATAACACAAAGTAATAATACTTAACCAGTGACGTTCCGTCAGAGGTCAGTTAGGGTAGAGAGAATCCTCACCGTTTAACAAACAATAACTCTATTACTTTGCTTGATTAGCAATCTGAGGATTGATTAACTAATTTACAAGACTAAATGGCAGAATGGCATGTCAATTCCATCCACGAAATCATTGCTCACTGCATCAAACTTAAAATGCTAACGCAATGCCATGAACAAATGTTAAACGCAGTGTCCACGTGTCTGAAAGTTGGACAGGGTTTTAATATAACTTCGTGTCCGATAGTCAATTATTGTTTTTAATTTCTTCAAATCTAGGCTACTGAATCTTTTAGATATTTAATGGGAATGTTTTGATAAGACAACTCTGTTCTTCAAGACGAGTACCGAGAATTTCATCCAATGTTTCTGTTTAAGCTGCTCAATTGAAGTCGACATCGGAGCGGGACTTATGAGAAATTTGGTGACTGTCGGACAGAGATCCTAAAATAGGGGAGACCGGGATTACCTCGTCATGATTTTGTATTCGGCTTCATAACTCTTTGTTGCCAAAACTTACAGAAATACCTTTATGGTCTATGTGAAGTTCAGAATGTTGCCTACAGAAGTTGCATTGATACAATTTCAATATAACGTACGTTTTCGTCACAATATTTAATTTTCGATATGTCACAAACATACCCGGGGTTACGTTGTCAGATGGGTGGGGTAAAATTGTCATAGTTGGCAATCAGCTGAAGCTGAAAAAGACAGTCCAATATTCTCATAACAGAAATGGTGAGAACTGTTTTATTTTTACAACAAACCAACACAAGCTATGATTTATGCATAATCACCATCAGAGCTGCCGTTATGACACATGTAGCCGAGCCCACTGACAAGAGCACAGTCCTCATGTGCCACCCTCTGCATGAGAAGCACTGGACCCCCTCCTCTGCACCTCTGGATGATGAGTCAGGACCGCAGCACCAAAGAGGAGCAGCAAACAGTCCCACTGACACAGGAATGAAATGCAGAGGCCCCAGGGCTGCACCTGCCAACCCCAACTACTCTGCCTACACCTCCGCTTTAATGAAGGTGGAGGTGAAAGAATGAGGAAGGGGAGGGGCTGCAAGGAGCAAACCCTTACAAACCCATACTTATGGTGTACTTAGAATTATTAAGACACTACAGGTGTCTGAAAAACAATAAATCGGCTCCTACATTTGACTTTGGAATATTTTAATATAGGCCTAACACAGGACCCACAGGTGGTGCAACCTCAGTACTCTGACGAACTAACCCCATGCTGCTTGGCCAGTGTGGCCCCGTGCTCCCATTTTGGAAATCAGGTCGCATATCTGATCTCATGATCGCAGCAGGCCTTTATCTTATAGCCTTATCTTTCTCTAACAGTAAAAACACCGTGGAAATCTTTGTCTTCAAAGAAACTAGACGCATTTCTTTCAGAAACTTAAGGTTTGGAATTTGGGCCAAAATTCAGTTATTTAGGCAGAAAACACTTACATGACACTACAGGTCCCTCTTCTTTCCAAGAGATGACGTCGCTGGGATGTCTCACAATTTGTACATTTTAGTTTTCCCATCAGTGCGTTAGTAATGAAAACAAGAGCCATCTGGCAATGGCGGATCCCCCCGGCTGTAGGTTGTGTAACCTACAGGTTGTGTGGACAGACGGACGGACCGAAACCCCCAAAAGGCACAACTAGACCATAAGCAGAAGCTCCGTACCAAATTTGGTGTTTGTAAGTGATGTAGTTTTCGAGTTCTGGTCCGGAAATTATTTTATTACAGACAGACAGACAGACGGACGGACACACTGATCGCTATATCCCCCTGCATTATATGCCGGGGGGATAGTAAAATACTGAAAATCAAGAAATTAATAAATGCTTCTTCCAGGTAAATCCAGAAAGCTGAAATGTCAGGAGCAGGTTCAGTGAAGAAAGACAAAAGTTTTATACACTGCAACTTATGGTGAATTCAGAAGTGAGTCACTCTATATTTTTCAAAAAATGAATATTCATATCATGTTAATATCTCAACAACTATTCATTCAAATGGTACCATGCTTGGCAGTTTGTTTGTACACATGGAGCTTATAAAGTATACCAAAGGACATTTTGATACGATAAACGGTTTGTCCACAGTAACAAATTATATAATACTGTAGAGCGTATTATGAACAAAATATTTTTTATTTCAAAAAGTCTCAAATGGATTTTAACTAAATTAGGTCACAGTACAGGGCATGGTACAGCAATAATGTGTGTTTTTTTCAGAATTTTATGACATTGCGACAGGCCTTGGTCAAAGCAAAAGTCCCATTTTGGTGTTTTTAGGTGGCACTAGAGAGCCATTTTGTCTGTTTGGTGAAGATTTTAGACATTTAAAAAATGTTAAAATCCACAATGAATTAACTATATAATTTGGTTTGTTTTTGAGCATGCTTAAGGGGTCAAATTAAGGTTGGGAATTGTGTACGCATCGAAAGAAGGCGGTGAAAGTGGCTGGGGACCCCATCTTTGACGCCTCAAAAAATCCAAACGGTTCGACTTTTGAAAAAGTTTTACAGTAATTTTCATCGACAGAGTGTGCTTTGTCATGTATTAGCATTTGGGGTCGATATGATGAACGCCCTCAAAGGAGTTCGCGTTTGTTCGAAGGCAAATTTTGGCCAAATTTAGGGAAAAAAAGAAATTTTGAAATGCAATTTGCGGACTTCCTGTTCGATTTAGATAATGGGTGTTGATTGTTTATTTTTAGGCCTTGAGAAGTTGAACAATATAGTGTTGGTTCCATCTCTACGACTTTCCTAACGGTCGTGGTGGCCGTCTAAGTGCCAGTGAAATGTGTCTTGGTGGCGCTAGAGAGCCATTTTGGCATCTAAGGGGATACTACCCCCAAAAGGCACAACTAGACCGTAAGGAGAAGCTCCATACCAAATTTGGTGTTTGCAGGTGGTATAGTTTTCGAGTTCTGGTCCGGAAACGATTTTATTACGGACAGACGGACGGACGGACGGATGGATGGATGGACGGACACACTGATCGCTATATCCCCCTGCATTATATGCCGGGGGGATAAACACTGGGGTGACAAACCTAACCCCAAGACTGAAGTAACCCCGGTCTCCCCTACTCCATCTCCGACAGTGGTAAAAGTTCTAATTTTTTGAGTATTCCAGCAATTATTAGACATATAAACGTAGCAATGTTTGTGTTCAACCTTCACAAAATGCAAATTGATAGCTATCGACTTTTCTTGGTCTTTTTATTCGTCTGTTTTCCTCTGTTGAAGATAGACAACAGTCTTTATTCGGTCTTTCTTTTGAATAGTAGTCAGATGGATCGAACAGATTCACACTTTATTTCCACAGCAGAGATAAAATATTGCTTGCAATCAGAGAGCAAATCAATTCCATGACCATTGACAGTGTGAATTAAATATCGCATGCGCGATCAAGACTGTCCGACGCGAAATGCCAAATACTCCAAAAAGTGTTGATATGAGAACAGATTTATTAGAAAATAAAGAATAAAAATGTATCACCAACAGACAGAACATCCAAAAAAGATGGCCTGAAAATGAATAAATTGCAGAGTTCGTTGAATGTCCTGTTTGTTGTTAAAATGTTTTGTTTATTCTTTATTTCGTTATCAATCTGTTCTAATCATCCCCTTTTTATTTTATTTTAATCAATTAATTTATTTATTTATTTTGGCTGCCGGACATGGAGTATTTTACATTTCGTGTCGGACAGGCTTGATCGTGCATGCGATATTTAATTCACAATGTCAATGCTCATGGAATTGAATTTTTCACTGACTACAAGCACTATTTTATCTCTGGTGTGGAGCTGTCTTATCAAAACTCTCCAATTTCATATCTAAAAGATTCAGAAGATTTGAAAAAATTAACTACAATAATTGACTGTTGGACATGTATTTATATTGAAACCATCAGAATTTCGGACATGTAGAGACTTTGAAAAACGCGTAGCACCGTTCATTTTGGTGTATTTTCCAAAACTTACTTCAGCTTCAGCCTAATTAAAAAAATAAAGATAGTCTCACACAAAACTCATTCAATGTCTTTTCATATTTTGTCATAAATGTGTAAATAGGCCAACCAAAAACATCCATAATTTTTCCCCATCAGGCTATGTTGTGAGCAGTTGTCCTATGTGCTGAAATTGAGCCTAACATCTGCGTCTATGACCTCACGTTCACGCGCATTACTGTCACGCGCAAAGTGTCCCGGTCTTAGTTTCAGGAAATCTGGTCACCCTAAATGTACACCACCGAGCCCGACCTGAATCACATTCGGATGGTATCTTCATCTGACCCCTGACCCCTGACCCCATACACAATAACCTGAATACACACAGTCTCCAACTTCTTATTCACCTGACCCCTGACCCCAATTACAATGATCAGGCTGACACATTGTCTCTGGCCATATATGACCATAAAGAACTCTGAGCCCATCCATCAGTATGTGAATATGGTGATACTCTGTGCCCTAACTGCTCTCACAAGTGACGTACTTTTGTGATTTACCATTTATCATGCATGAGATATGTTCCAAGCTAGACTGTAACATTTTATGAGCCACTAAAAAGAAAGCAGCCTCAGAGATATCGCTTACTGTTCTGGGATCAGCTAATGAGATTCTGTTTGGGACAGGCAGCTCCTGTGAGGATTTAGGGAGATAGAAACAAAAAGACAAAACGAAATGGCGTTCATTAGTCATCTTTGACCCTGTTAAACTTTACGGTTGTCAGCTGAATCTCTGCCCATCATCTGAAGCCCTATTAAAGTGCACACTGTTTTTAGATTGGCCTGACCTCTGAACCCGTGAAATCTGTAAATGACCTGGTAACAAACCTAGAAAATGACATTGATCTACGACACAGAGCACTGGGGGTAACAGGACTTCCACAGGGCGAGTGATCATTTCACTGCCCCTGCAGAAGACAGAAAATTTGTGGGAAATAAAATAAATCTTTAACTACTTGCCTTAATGAGTGATCACAACAAACTAACCCAAATGGACAGTTCAATTAAAATGACCTTTATTTAGATTCTGGACGCCAATAATATTTTGCACAGCGCAAATATTCAATGAGGAGTGTAAAACTGAACTTGATAAAATGCGACAGCGGTTTTTCCGCATGTAAAGAGAAAAAAAAAAAAACATAGCGTACTCCATGCGTAATGTGCTTCACCTCAGCAGAAGTCAGCTCTGTAGCTGAACATAATAAAATCTCAACACCATGGCTTCCCAGATATGAAATCTAAACTTCACACTATATTTAAAATATAATGTACGACCGAACTTCCTTAACATCTATTGGGTTAGAAGCCAGTGGCCACACTGCACAAATCCGTACGCATTTTAAATGGGATGCAGAGTGGGGACGTTCAGTGTTTGCTGTTTAATTTGTGTTTGTTTGCGTCAGCACAGTCCTGCCAGAGTAATTCTCGGAAGGAAACAGAAAAGATGAGCCTATGAATAAAGGAGGGAGTGAGAAGTCTTTAAATAAATTATTCTAACCCCCCACCACACACGCACACACACACCCACACACACTGATCAGTGACACAGCAGCCAGAGGGATCGGACTGAGCGTGCCCAGTGAACTTTCCTCCTTTACTTTGATGGAAGTGCCGGGATCTAGAATCTCAGAGCAGGGGTCTGCTTTCAATTGTCAGCCAATGAGAGCCTTTGAATATAAGATATGCAGGCTCTTTAACCAATCAACAGCATTAATTAGGCTCTTATATTCAGAAAACAAGCTGGTACTGCAGCCCTGCAGGACTGTAGACTGAGGTCTGTGGGAAGTGTAGTCCCAGAGTGGACTCAGGGCTGTTTAATTATGCATGTGCTGTGGGCAGGTATTGGGTAATTAATAATGACTGAGATTTGACCTCAGCGCCCCTCCTCCTCCTCATACAATCTGCCTGTCACGCTATTGCAGCACTGCACACAAACTTTACCGCATATATACAAGAGTGGGAAGAAGTGCTCAGTAGATCAGGAGGCACAAATGCTGAAATTTGTCCATAAATTTCTTATAAAGTGGAGGAGACTATGTGCATGGGCATGAGAATGAATGTATATGGGTGCATGTGTGTGTGTGTGTGTGTGTGTGTTTGTGTGTGTGTGTGTGCATGCCCTTGTGCATCTGCATGAGTGCACTGAGCAGAAGGGGGGACAAGCCCTTTGACCCTCAAACGCTGGACCGAAGCCCTGCACAGTTGGATGGTTAAAAACATCCCCGCACTCGAGAGAACCAAAACAGATTCTCTTAATCGGTAGTTTACGAATTAATACAGGACAAAAAACAGCCCTGGAGTCTTACCTGTGCTGTACAAATAAAAACAGGACAAACCACAGACAGAGCTTTACCTGTGCTTTATGAATTAATACAGAACAAACCACAGTCTTAGAGCTTTACCTGTGCTTTATGAATAAAAACAGGACAAACCACAGTCTGAGAGCTTTACCTGTGCTTTATGAATAAATACAGAGCAAACCACAGACTGAGAGCTTTACCTGTGCTTTATGAATAAATACAGAACAAACCACAGGCTGAGAGCTTTACCTGTGCTTTATGAATAGATACAGGACAAACCACAGTCTTAGAGCTTTACCTGTGCTTTATGAATAAATACAGGACAAACCACAGTCTTAGAGCTTTACCTGTGCTTTATGAATAGATACAGGACAAACCACAGTCTTAGAGCTTTACCTGTGCTTTATGAATAAAAACAGAGCAAACCACAGACTGAGAGCTTTACCTGTGCTTTATGAATAAATACAGGACAAACCACAGTCTGAGAGCTTTACCCATGCTTTATGAATAGATACAGGACAAACCACAGTCTTAGAGCTTTACCTGTGCTTTATGAATAAAAACAGGAGAAACCACAGTCTGAGAGCTTTACCTGTGCTTTATGAATAAAAACAGGACAAACCACAGTCTGAGAGCTTTACCTGTGCTTTATGAATAAAAACAGGACAAACCACAGACTGAGAGCATTACCTGTGCATTATGAATAAAAACAGGACAAACCACAGTCTTAGAGCTTTACCTGTGCTTTATGAATAAATACAGGACAAACCACAGTCTGAGAGGTTTACCTGTGCTTTATGAATAAAAACAGGATAAACCACAGACTGAGAACTTTACCTGTGCTTTATGAATAAATACAGGACAAACCACAGTCTTAGAGCTTTACCTGTGCTTTATGAATAAAAACAGGACAAACCACAGTCTTAGAGCTTTACCTGTGCCTTATGAATAAAAACAGGACAAACCACAGTCTTAGAGCTTTACCTGTGCTTTATGAATAAAAACAGGACAAACCACAGTCTGAGAGCTTTACCTGTGCTTTAAGAATAAATACAGGACAGACCACAGTCTGAGAGCTTTACCTGTGCTTTATGAATAAAAATAGGACAAACCACAGTCTGAGAGCTTTACCTGTGCTTTATGAATGAATACAGAACAAACCACAGACTGAGAGCTTTACCTGTGCTTTATGAATAAAAACAGGACAAACCACAGACTGAGAGCTTTACCTGTGCTTTATGAATAAAAACAGGACAAACCACAGTCTGAGAGCTTTACCTGTGCTTAATGAATAAAAACAGGACAAACCACAGTCTGAGAGCTTTACCTGTGCTTTATGAATAAAAACAGGACAAACTACACTCTGAGAGCTTTACCTGTGCTTTATGAATAAAAACAGGACAAACCACAGACTGAGAGCTTTACCTGTGCTTTATGAATAAAAACAGGACAAACCACAGTCTGAGAGCTTTACCTGTGCTTAATGAATAAAAACAGGACAAACCACAGTCTGAGAGCTTTACCTGTGCTTTATGAATAAAAACAGGACAAACCACACTCTGAGAGCTTTACCTGTGCTTTATGAATAAAAACAGGACAAACCACAGTCTGAGGGCTTTACCTGTGCTTTATGAATAAAAACAGGACAAACCACAGACTGAGAACTTTACCTGTGCTTTATGAATAAATACAGGACAAACCACAGTCTTAGAGCTCTACCTGTGCTTTATGAATAAAAACAGGACAAACCACAGTCTGAGAGCTTTACCTGTGCTTTATGAATAAAAACAGGACAAACCACAGTCTGAGAGCTTTACCTGTGCTTTATGAATAAATACAGAGCAAACCACAGGCTGAGAGCTTTCCCTGTGCTTTATGAATAAAAACAGGACAAATCACAGACTGAGAGCTTTACCTGTGCTTTATGAATAAAAACAGGATAAACCACAGACTGAGAGCTTTACCTGTGCTTTATGAATAAAAACAGGATAAACCACAGACTGAGAGCTTTACCTGTGCTTTATGAATAAAAACAGGACAAACCACAGACTGAGAACTTTACCAGTGCTTTATGAATAAATACAGGACAAACCACAGTCTTAGAGCTTTACCTGTGCTTTATGAATAAAAACAGGACAAATCACAGTCTTAGAGCTTTACCTGTGCCTTATGAATAAAAACAGGACAAACCACAGTCTTAGAGCTTTACCTGTGCCTTATGAATAAAAACAGGACAAACCACAGTCTTAGAGCTTTACCTGTGCTTTATGAATAAAAACAGGACAAACCACAGTCTTAGAGCTTTACCTGTGCCTTATGAATAAATACAGGACAAACCACAGTCTTAGAGCTTTACCTGTGCTTTATGAATAAAAACAGGACAAACCACAGTCTTAGAGCTTTACCTGTGCCTTATGAATAAAAACAGGACAAACCACAGTCTTAGAGCTTTACCTTTGCTTTATGAATAAAAATAGAACTGACTACAGTTTCACGGCTTTAACTGTGCGTTATGGATAAAAACATCAAACAAACTGCATATTAGATCTTTACCTGCATTTTATGCAAAAAAAAAAACAGCGCAGAAAAAAAGTGCTAGAGCTTTACTTGTATATGAACAGAAAGTACATTTTAGAGCTTTACTTGCGCTTAATGAATAAAAACAGTATAAATTACAGTTCAACAGCTTTTCAAATAAAAACAGCTAAAACTACAGCCTTTGAGTCTTCCCTATGCTTTGTGAATAAAATAGCACATACAATGAATACTCACTAAGTGCCCTTAATGTGAGAGTTGCTTACTTGTGTGTACACACAAAGGTGTACGTGTAACTGGTGATAATTACTCTGCAGAGAAGCTCCTCTGAGGTTAGAACTGCTTGCACATCAGTCTGACAGGTGGAGAACAGTTTAGTATTTTTCAAGGCGTTTTATAATCAGGTTTGTTTCCCTTTGACACAGGTCATATATTCTCAATTATATACAGTTATATGTATAAAATATATAAACGTTTTAAGTTTCCCTCAGTACTTCACTGTATATACTACTTGTAGAGGTATTATTTGCATGTGCAGCGCCGCCTAAGTTATGTACATCAAAAACTTTCATACTCATAACTCACTGCGACACGGGCAGGGATCATATGAAGTCTTTCAGCTGCTGTCAGCGTCAGACTGTTACATCATCCCGCCGTGGGCTTGGAAAATTCTGCTGCTGAGATGGGCATGAGGCTCTAAAGCTTCACACAAGAAAATGAAAATATTTGGGTGGAATAGGCAAGATGTGCAGCTATGATGCAATCCTGACCTTTCAGCCTATATAACTCTGCAAGTACACTGCTTAAAAAGTGAGTCTTTGACCCAACTCTTGACAACCAGCAATAAGGAACTCAAATATATGTGGCGCTGGCAGGGAGCATTTAATCCATGTCCTGGGTTACTGATTCTGTGTTCCTATACTTTAAACCCCCTTTTACAGTATTTAAATATTACCGGAATGCCTGCAGTGTAGCGCCCTGCCCTGCACTGTGAAAGCGCTTCAGTGCTAAAGAGCTGGGTTAAGTCATGACCTTCATCCTCCTTCATTCAAGCATAAAATGGCTGTGAATATGGAAGATGAAATATGGCCGCCGGTGACAGCCCTTTGCTTCGAGTACAGGCAGTTCCCCAGATTCAGCGCACCGTTATATTAACTGAGTGTTCATCACCCATAAAAACACCACATCAAACAAGATCCCTTCACTCCGCCGTCAGTACTGTAACTTACACACACAAACACACGCGCGCGCGCAATCACAAAATTCCCTCTGGGCCAACGTTTTCTCAAATTTCACCTTCAATAAGGTTTATTCCTTTGTGCAATTCTCAATGATGCTTCTCTGTGCCGCCTCCAGTACGTACCCCTTGTGTTACATCCAGAGAGTTCCCCTGTGAAACCTCCAGCACAGCCCACCCTGCTGTCTGCGATTAACAGGTATAATGCACCAGTGGGTGAAGTAAATGGGCCACCGCATGAGATCGTGTCCAGAGCCTTCCTTCTGAAGTCCAGTGAACAGGCAACGCTGGATACTGACTAAAGAGCAGCTACTTTATAGACAGGGCCGTTCTCCTGCAAACACCCTACTCCTCCTGCCGAACACAGCCAGTTTGTAGGATACAAGCACTTCCTCCCGACTTGGGCAGATTGCTGCACATGGCGCGGGCATATAAAGTGTTCACATGTGAATCAGATTCAGACATGCTCAATTTCATCACCCGCACCTACTGAAACACGAGGGTACTCTCCGAGAGGGTAAACGCACTGGAAAGTTTGAGTTTGATGGAGCTCACACTTAGAGTAACTTGCTTAAATTAAGTTGAAGCTTCCAGAAGGACCACCTCATTAAAGAGATGCTATTAAATTTATTATGCCAAGGGAGGAAAGCATGCAGTTTATAAATAACATTTTTATTACCCATATTAACCAGAGGAAGAAGATTTTCACAGGAGTCCATGGAAGTGTTTAATTGGGAAGGGTTTGTTTTTAAAAACACATTTCTGTATTTTCCATATCCCACAGTGTCTCTTTCCTGTGTTTGAGTGGGTGTTTGTGTGTGTGTGCGCGCATGCGTGTGTGTGTGTGTGTGTGTGTGTGTGTGTGCGCGCGTGTGTTGGCCTGCCTGTGTATGTGGCTGTGTGTGTGTGTGTGTGTGTCTGCGTGCACACGTGTACATGTGTGTGCATGCTTGTGTGTGGGCATTCCTGTGTGTGTGCATGCGTGTGTGTGTCTGTGTGTGCATGTTTGTGCATATGTGTGTGGGTGTGCCTGCGTGTGTGCATGTGCGCGCGTGTGTGTGTGTGTGTTTGCGTGAGCATGAGGGCGCGTGTGTGCATGTGTGTGCGAGTGGAGGGGCAGAAGGACTGGGTCCCCGTGAGAAACAGCGGGAACAGCTGCAGGGTCTGCTCCGCGCCACTGGAGGATCGATAAGGGCTTTCATCATCACACACAGCAGCGCTTCACCTGGACTCGCCTCGTCCTTTCTGTGCATTTACCCTTCAGACAGAATCTGAGCCGAGGGAATCACCATCCATCAGGGCCACTGTTTGAAGACCGCTACAGCATCCGTTTGTGCTGCTCGGGACAAATAACCCCACTGATGGCACGCACCAATTAACAGCGGCGTAAACGTGGGCAGCTGTTGAGAGGGGTGCTGTAATCATCCATTTCCATTACCTATACGCCATTAATGACTCGTTCCCCAGCCAAAGAAATTTCAGTTAAGATTTCAAAAAATGGTGAGAATAGTTTTCATAGTGCTTGCTGGCATGCATCAGTTTTTAGTTGCCTAATTGGTTTTGGCTTTCCTACCAGGTGATTAACATAAAAATTAGTGCTATAGATCAGACGGAATATCTTCACTCCTGACTCCCAGGTAAAGGGAGGGTGAAAACCCAGTTCTTGGCTGTTGAGGACCGTAAAGTGAGGAAGAGGGCTTTGCATCCTGTAAGCACATGCAGCTCACAGCCGCTCCCTCTTTGCCCAAGCCACTGTGTTTACACTTCAGAAGAACCTGAGAGCAACTTCAGAGGGAGCGAACTGTCATTTCTTACACCTTTTCTCTCCGAGTCGAGTCCCACTGCTTTTCCCATGCCATCAAATATTTGAACCGGTCCGCACCCATCATTTGAACTGGTTCACTCCAGCTGTTGGGACTAGTGCAGACGGGAGAGAGAAGTACATAGCTTGACCTACCTGAACCTCGCTTGGACACCACCTTCAGGCTCTGGGTGACCGTGGAGTAGAGCAGAATGAGGAGGGGAATGGGACCTTTCATTTTCCGCCCGTCCTACAGTCCTGAGGGGGGGAAAGGAAGGAAGGTTAGAGCAATATCTGGGGATATTGTGTTGGATAGTGCCTGCGAGGTTGTGACATCTGCGCAGAAGAGATTCTCACACAGGTTAAAGTTATAGGACATGTCCACAGGACCTATCACTGTCATGCTTCCCGTTCATTTTTTATGCAGGCAACAGGGAAATGCATTCTGGGAGCGTCACATTGTATTTCCAGAGACAGGGCATCTTGTTGACAGCTCCGAATTTGCATTAAGTTTTTGGTCCAGGACACTAGGCAATTCGGAGCCGTCCACCACGACGTGCTGCTTCTGGAAACTCCTGAAAAACTTTTTCACTCACTGTCGCTGATCTAAGATGAATACGGTTTTAGCAACTGCATTGCATATTTTTCACCTCAAACGTTTTCAGAAACAAACTTCAGTAACTATTTCCATAATAGAGGGGACGGTTTCTGATCAAGCCGCCATGTGGATTCAGTTTGAAATCCAGGAGCAGACATCAGACAAGCGAAAGCGTTCCTCCAATTAGGTACAGCTATCACAACTATCCCTCCAATGATTAAAATAAAGTCCGGAATCAACTGTCAATCATCTGACTTGACATCACCCAGTGCCATACCCAGTGAAGTGGCATGACCCTTGGGTTATAAAATGCCCCAATAGACATGTACCATAAGCGTAGCAGATGTGGGTCAAAAATCATCTCAGCTACTTTATGGATTAGTAGACATCAATAAATCAAAGTTGTTTTCAGAAAAGGAAAGCAAGACTGTCAATCCTTGTTACATATTTCTTGCCCTTGTGCATAACTGGCTGAGGAAGAGAGTCCAGAAAATGATGTCGGGGCAAGGTCACCCTTTAGATGGGCCATAGCAGGGGTTAAACCCCAATTCACATAGTGTATGACCTTGTTAATGTCAGCTACTTTGCCTCTACCCGAAGTCAAGTAAATTTGATCAAAGTGTGGGCCTTGGTAGAATCTCTTTAACAGATTTGGCTGAGGTCTGCCGGCCACGGAGTCCTGGCACTGCTCAGCAGCCTGGGTGCCTATTTATTAAAAAGCTGAACCAAAAATATGAAACTAATATACTGGGATGCTGTGATGTCCAGCCACCCCATTTTGAATGATTATAAAAATATCAAAAAAACCTTACTTCTTATTTTTTTTCACCAACATGAAAGTGTTCCAGGAGCTGCGCGCACTTTCATCTCAAATAACCAAAGATGGATCAAACCCCCATTATGAAACCTGCACTCCTCCGGAGGTATCACGCTTCTGAAAATGTTGTTTTTGTGTTTTAAAGTGAAATCTTAATTTTTTCAGCACAACAGCTGTGATTGATCCTGACTTTTACTCATGAAACAGTCAAGAATTAGGAAATTAAGAATATGGCCACTGTACAAATTCAAATCAGAATATACAATCTTACATGGCACAGATTGTATTACAGCACAATAAACCTGTAGAAATCTAATAAACAAATTTACATACCGAACAATATGTCACTTAAGTGAGTAATTTTATTTTAAATACTAAATTATAAACATAAATCAAGAAATTTGGCAGTTGTTCAGGCACTTTGATTTCAGCTTTCAGAGTCATTAAACCTTATTGATTTGTTGTTTAATTGCATTTTGCCAACTACCGCATGCTTTTTCTTCTTGCTGTAGAATTCAGCAGCAGTGGCTCCTGTCTCACTGTGTAGTTGGTGCATTTATTTTATTTGTAGATTAGATTTCTATTCACCCATCAATGGACCGACTCAGCCATCCATCAACACAGCTACTGTACTGTCTCTTTCAGGCTGAAGGAGGAGGGGACATTTGGTCATGAATATTACGGCACAGGAAATGCATCACCACAGCAGGGTATTTAATCAATGTCCATCACAAGAGTTATGTACTTGAGTATCCCACTCATCGCTATTTTTTCGCAAACACCGAACCATAAATCACATTTCATCCTAACCTTCCATGAGCCAAAATTTGCCAGCTGAGATTGGCGTATTTAGTTAGGACCCATGCAGGCTGCAAAACAGTGACCTAAGACCAATCAAGCACTACAAACTTTGGGGATGCAAGTTATTATGACTTGTAGAAGACACTGAATTGGGAGGTTTGCAAAGAGTTTACAGTCTACTAAAGTGATTCTGGATGATGATCTGCATAGAATTCAAAGGTGAGCAGAATCAGCGAAATTCATGGCCAAATGTAAAGCTCTACATGACGGAAATAAAAAACATTAGACAGGACTACTTCATCAGAAGTTTAAAACTACAATGTGCTCCACATGAAAAATATCATGGAGTGACTGTTGACCAAACCAGGACAGCTTCTAGCCACTGTGCTTTAGCTGTTAAAAAGGCCAACAGGATGCTAGTATATTGCCAAAAGTATTAAAAATAAAGCTTAGGGAGGTTATACATCATTGGTACAACACATTCGTTTGACCACACTTAGAGTACTGTGTGAAACTCTGGGGACCGTACTAAAACAAAGACATAGAGGCTTTAAAAAAGGTTCAAAGAGGAGCCACAAAGTTGATTCCTGGTATAAAAAATAAAAGCTATGAGGACAGGCTGAAAAGTCTTAATCTCTTCAATCTTTGTAAAAGGAGACTTCAGGGTGATTGAGGACTTTAAATATATTAAAGGAATTAACAAAGTTAACTATGCAGGATTACTGAGGCTAAGAACTTGGAGTCTCAAATGGAAATTAGCCGATGGTGGATTTAGCATTGGGATCAGGAAATATTTTGTTATACAAAGTGTGATCACAAAGTGGAATAGCTTGCCTAGCGATATTGTAGAGGCAGAAACTCAGGGAGTTGAGTCCAGGCTTGACGTAGAGCAGGATATCCGGACATTACCTGTCCGTCATCTGGCTGTCTTTCCAGGCTGTTCGTCTCACGGTGCTGGCCTGCAGGCCCCTCCCCCTGCTGCATTCTTTGCCTCCACCTTAACGGGCAACAGGTGTGGCTCATTAAGGTGGAGGTGAAGGTTCCCTATTAAAGGGCTGCAGCACTCTTATTCATTGCAGCAGTGTTCTGTGTGCTGGAGTCCTGATGGTCTCTTGTGTGCTGCTGCTCCCCTCTGGGAAATGTATTTTATAATTTAAATTAAACTTTTTCTATATTTTTACTCAGCCTGTGCGTTTGGGTCCCTGATCCTGCTTTTGGGTACATGGTCCCAGTCCCCGCCGGTTTCTGGTCTTTTGCCGGCGGGGGAAAATCCATGACAGTTCGCCTCATAACCACAATGCAGTTTTTGCCGTCCGACCGAGACCTTTTTTGGCCTGGGACACAACGTTGCTGTCCGGCCAGTGTTTGCTGGGATTCAAGACATCTCTCAAAACTGCATTTCATATTTCAGTAAATCCTATGATAATGAGCAAAAATGACTACAATAGCTCATCAGGAGGGATCTTATTACTGTTATTATGGTTAAATACATTATTAAACCCAAGAATCAGTGCATTAGAGATCACTCATCGATCTGTCAATATAAAATCAGCTTTTGTTTAAATTTTTTTTCATTATTGAGACTGATCCCCTTTTGTGGTCCTCCAAAAATTTCCGATCATTTTCTCAAACTCATTTCCACGCAGTAATGTGTATATAGCACCTTTCCTTAGAATACAGCAGCAGTGACGTCAGTGCGTCACATCCGGGGATGGATTTAATATGCACTTAAAGTGATGCATGCAGACCTGTCCCAGAATTCAGAAACAAACAAAGTGAAGTTGACCAAAAGAGAAATTATGAAATATGTGAGGCTCTAAAAAGCAACCTTCTCTGCACTCCAAGTGTAGCTTGAGCATAAGAAATTTGGAAACGTGCGCCATTCTGGCTGTCACATGACGATATCAAAATGAGGCTTATTCCAAGTGAATTTAACACCCCCCCCCAAAAAAATAATTTGTCACAACTGTTGAACTCAGTCCATTTGTAAGAATATATTTTTTGGCACATTTTGTCAAAATTCCATGTCTTCCAAACCTCACTAGCTCTTAGTCATATGGCTGTTTTCCGTTAAGAACATTCTAGTCTTATATTTGTGTTTATACCTTTGACAGGGCCCGTGAGGGAGCATGGGCTGTTATTTATTCATTCACAACGCTTCATTTTACATCAATGGTAATAACTAAGTCGTTAGCGGTAAAGAAAATCCTTTCCGTTCAGTGAGATGAGCTGGGTGAGATGATGTGTGGGAGAGACCAGCATTTCCAGTGAAAGCTTGTCGCACGATAAGCGCGTTTGTATCACGATCCTGCGCCAGCGGAAGATTCTCTTTGTGCTTATCCAGGCATTTTTCTAGGAATGTTCATTGACTGCCAAGCAGTCATTTGGCGCCAAGCAGTCAGGGATTGTGGTTCTCTGTTCAACAGCCGGGTCTTAAGAACATGTTGGCGATAAGCTCATCAATTTGTCCAAAATGTGTGCTGTTGGCTTTGCTTCCATTGATAGGCCTATCATCGCACACCCACATGACCGAAGCCAATGCGCCGCCTGGCGTAACCTTGGACGAGCCAATTGTGCAGGGAGCATGTCAGAGACTGAGTAAAACGCATCCCTAGGAGTAGCGCTGGGTACATCGTCCCTAATAATGGACTGTGATTCAGCAGGGCTTCGGCCAAGCAGCGCGATTGCGGGATTCCCGCAAAAACTGCCCTAGCGCCGACAAGAAAAAATAGTCAAAGCGGGCCATTCCCGCACATGTTTTCAGTGAATTAAGCTGCTTGCACACTGGACGCGAAACGAAAAACGCGCGAAGAATTCGTTTCGCGTCCAGTGTGCAAGCGGCTTTAAAATACCGACACAAGTACTGCTTGATGGTGAGGCCCCACAACACACGGAAAATCCGGATGTTATCCGCACCTCCCTGCGGAACTGCTCGTTTATGGGCGTTTCTGACTTGCTGGCTTGTGGGCGTGTCGGACATTGTGAGATCAAATAGAATCCATCCCCGCTAAATTTTGATTTTCCTGCTGTTATGAGTACAAATCAATTTTCGTACAAACATCTCTCTGCCATGGATCGTCGAAAGAAGATTCTGGCTGCGATTTTGCTGTTGTATCATGGATACAACCGCCGTCGCCACCGCCGTTTTTGGGTTCATCCCATCCTGCAACGCCGAAAAAATTATGGGGAATATCATCGGCTCGTATCAGAGCTCCGTTTGGATACAGCACTCTTCTAGCAGTGCTTTCGACTGGACAGGTCCCAGTTCAGCTTCTTGTTCGTCCTTGTCAAAGCAGGAAGATCTGCTGGCTCTGGAAGTTTTTCGGACGAAAGAGATTGGTTCCCAGGTTGCGGGCACCGTATTCATTTCCATATGGCTAGAAAATTTCATCTTCGACCCCTCCCACTTTCCCGCACCGGTGCCCGGATCGTATCGGATGGTATCCCAGAATGCATCGCGCACCAAAACGCACGCATGCCATAGAAAATGAATGGGATGCGGAGGAGGGCGGAGATTTTCCGTGTGTAGTGGGGCTTCACCGTAACTCAAACGTTCATTCACGCCCACAAAATCTGAACAAATTAATGAATCTGAAACTGAGATTATGCATAACCCAACATTATGTGCGAGTATGCAGATTGTATCTAACTTGCTACCCACAATTACAATGAACTTATGACGGTTTCCGCAGTCAGCGAGCTGAAATCAGTCTGCTGGCATAGCGCGTTGCTGGCAAACTGTCAGCAGTCGCTGATACATGAAGTGAACATGTTAGCTTCATTTGTTACCGTACACAGTAACAATCGTTTAATGGATAAAGCCTGATCACTTCGCTGCTACAATATTTACGGTCATTATCGCTTGAGTACCTATAGTTAACCGCCCCGCAGACGCAACTTAAATGACGCCGCTAAATTTACTGGAGATAAATGAGCAGCTAGGTTTCCGTTGTACCCTGTCAAATATCAGCTCCAACGTTGCTAGGGGTACAAGTTGGCTAGTGGATGAATTTCGAACGGTGAAACGACCGTAGCCGAACTACCTGTGCGGTTCCACGGTTTTAATATATACCTGCCAGCCAATCAGAAAAAAGTATTCACTCAGACCATGGTATAACTGATTATAGTCAATGGCAGTTTTAACTTGTATTTTTTATTTTTCAAATTTTACACGGTCACTCAGTGCAGTAATTACTTTTTTTGAATAAATGTTTTATTTTTGTGAAAACTTTTGTCTATTTTCAGTTCATCTCAATATCATAAATAGTTACAGTGTCTTATGGTTGTGACAGCTAGCTGTAACATACTGAAATCCCGCCTGACAAATTGAAAATTCCCCACAAAAATAGTCGGAAAGCGGGACATCCCCCTCTGAAAAAAATCTTACCGGAAGCCCTGTTCAGAATGAGCCGTATCTCACTGTATGTTCACTGGTATATGCAATTCACATTGCAGGCTATTTCGTTTGAAATTGGTCCCTTATTTTTTTTTAATTCTTTTTTTAGCCTAGTGGTTAATAAGGCCATTGCTTAACCCCAGTTTCAGTAGCATGAAGCGACTAGGAATATTGCTACTACCCCTGGATGGGATGCTAGTCCATTGCAGGTTTCCCTGACAATTTGCTGGTACCCAATCATAAACTGAGGTGGAATGGGGTACCCTGAGAATGTTTTGCCCAAGAACACACTGCAAAAGCCGTGACAAGTACTTGAACTCATGATTTTTCGGTCCCAGGTCAAGGCCTTTATACCCTGCGCTACTGCATCCGCCTCAATTTCTTTTGGCACCGAGATTACGTGAGCTGCTTTTGAGAAGTCTTCTCGGTCTATTGCCCTCCACCCACCTCCTGCCCTCCACCTGCATCATCTCCTGCCACCCACCTCCTGCCCTCCACCTGCATCATCTCCCTCCACCCACCTCCCGTCCTCCACCTGCACCATCCCCCTCCACCCACCTCCAGCCCTCCACCTGCATCATCTCCCTCCACCCACCTCCTGCCCTCCACCTGCATCATCTCCCTCCACCCACCTCCTGTCCTCCACCTGCACCATCTCCCTCCACCCACCTCCTGCCCTCCACCAGCACCATCTCCCTCCACCCACCTCCAGCCCTCCACCTGCATCATCTCCCTCCACCCACCTCCTGCCCTCCACCTGCATCATCTCCCTCCACCCACCTCCCGTCCTCCACCTGCATCATCTCCCTCCACCCACCTCCTGCCCTCCACCAGCACCATCTCCCTCCATCCACCTCCAGCCCTCCACCTGCAGCATCTCCCTCCACCCACCTCCTGCCCTCCACCTGCATCATCTTCCTCCACCCACCTCCCATCCTCCACCTGCATCATCTCCCTCCACCCACCTCCTGCCCTCCGCCTGCGTCACCTCGCTCCACCCACCTCCTGCCCTCCACCTGCATCATCTTCCTCCACCCACCTCCCACCCTCCACCTGCATCATCTCCCTCCACCCACCTCCTGCCCTCCGCCTGCGTCACCTCGCTCCACCCACCTCCTGTCCTCCGCCTGCGTCACCACCCTTCACCCACCTCCTGCGCTCCACCTGCACCATCTCCCTCCACCCACCTCCTGCCCTCCACCTGCATCATCTTCCTCTGCCCACCTCCCACCCTCCACCTGCATCATCTCCCTCCACCCACCTCCTGCCTTCCACCTGCATCATCTCCCTCCACCCACCTCCCGTCCTCCACCTGCACCATCCCCCTCCACCCACCTCCAGCCCTCCACCTGCATCATCTCCCTCCACCCACCTCCTGCCCTCCACCTGCATCATCTCCCTCCACCCACCTCCTGTCCTCCACCTGCACCATCTCCCTCCACCCACCTCCTGCCCTCCACCAGCACCATCTCCCTCCACCCACCTCCAGCCCTCCACCTGCATCATCTCCCTCCACCCACCTCCTGCCCTCCACCTGCATCATCTCCCTCCACCCACCTCCTGCCCTCCACCTGCACCATCTCCCTCCACCCACCTCCTGCCCATCACTTGCACCATCTCCCTCCACCCACCTCCTGCCCTCCACCTGCATCTTCTCCCTCCATCCACCTCCTGCCCCATCTCCCTCCACCCACCTCCGGCCCTCCACCTGCACCATCTCCCTCCACCCACCTCCGGCCCTCCACCTGCACCATCTCCCTCCACCCACCTCCTGCCCATCACCTGCACCATCTTCCCTCCACCCACCTCCGGCCCTCCACCTGCATCATCTCCCTCCACCCCCTCCTGCCCATCACCTGCATCATCTCCCTCCACCCACCTCCTGCCCTCCACCTGCATCATCTCCCTCCACCCCCCTCCTGCCCATCACCTGCATCTTCTCCCTCCACCCACCTCCTGCCCATCACCTGCATCATCTCCCTCCACCCACCTCCTGTCCTCCACCTGCATCATCTCCCTCCAACCACCTCCTGTCCTCCACCTGCATCATCTCCCTCCACCCACCTCCTGTCCTCCACCTGCATCATCTCCCTCCACCCACCTCCTGTCCTCCACCTGCATCATCTCCCTCCACCCACCTCCTGTCCTCCACCTGCATCATCTCCCTCCACCCACCTCCGGCCCTCCACCTGCATCATCTCCCTCCACCCACCTCCGGCCCTCCACCTGCATCATCTCCCTCCACCCACCTCCGGCCCTCCACCTGCATCATCTCCCTCCACCCACCTCCTGCCCTCCACCTGCATCTTCTCCCTCCACCCACCTCCGGCCCTCCACCTGCATCATCTCCCTCCGTGCTCCCAGAACTCACAGAGAATTCTTATCATTTTAATCAGGCGCCCCTCGTATCTGACGCAAACATTATTACAAATGACAGTCTAGATGAGTCAGTCACTGTCTTAACTTCACCAGCTCCATCTCTCCCCTGTAATAACTCCAGCGAATACCTGGTGAAGTACTGTGGCCAAATTGAGAGACCTTTGGCATTTGCCAGAAAATGATCCTGGCCTTTTTTTTCCACATTTAATTTTTAACTACAAGAGGAAGAGGTTTTTCAGAAGATTCTGAGCAATGATACCTTTTGAAGAATCAAACATTTGAGGTTTGGTTGAACATATCAAGAACACAAAAAGTCTTTTGCACATTGCATATTTCGTATGGATCTAATTCGCCTCCTCCTCTCTTTTATATTATGTAAGGTGTTGAAATGAGATATATAGTGCAGTCGGTAAGTACTAGAACAGTGACGAGACCTTTTGGTGCATTGAATTTGAGAACAATAAATATGTGATGCAAGTACAGACAGTCAGCTTTCATGTGCTAGTGTTTAACACCCCTACCATGACAACCATACAGAAATAACAGCGTATCAGTCCGTATTCCTAAAAACTGCCTTTATAAATTAGTGGACTCTTTTCCGATAATAGCATATGCAATATGAAATATTTCAGTTTCAAATTGGAATCTGTCATTATGAATCTCTTTTTAATGGTCAATGTATTACTAAGAATTGCAGTGGTCAAATGCAGCATGCAGTACATTTACAGACATTCACATTCAAACACAAAAGCACAAACATGTATTTGTATCAATACTTGGGAAGACATTTTATTGACTTGCATTCATTCTGTACAGCCTTTCCCAAACCTTAACCATGACCAAATTATGCCTAACCCCACCCCACCCCAAACCCTAACCTTGACCTAAGTCTAACTATGACCCTAACTTTACGCTGTTAATCATAATTCTTTTTCATCCTCAGTGAGTACCACCCAAAATGTCCTCTAAACCACAAATGTCCTCAGAACATTGTAGTTTCTCTTCTGCACAAGCTATACATGCCCACACACACAAACCTATAAAAATAGCTTAATTTGAACAAGAAATCCTCTATTCTATTGTTTCCAGGGAAACTGGCCATGCAGGTAATTATAAGAATGTTCTCCAGGCTGGTGTGCTTGTTCTCAGAGATAGACTGCTTGTAAGGCGAGATCACCATGATTTGGGTTTTAATCGTTTGCACAGATTTTCATCATTACAACCAATACATGGTTTATCAACCATGATCCTTTTTGTCCATGAATATTCATTTCAATAATTACAATTCTGGGTGGGTAGTATAATCTAAGACTTGAACTCGCTTAAAACTCTTGATAAAATTTGGAACACCCATTACTGAAACTGTTTGCTGGGATGCACATGTATTCATAGATTCTTGCCTGAAGAAGGGCCTACTTTTGGGCCAAACCCAAATTTTGTTCAGAATGATGTGACAGATATGCTGCTTATTATTTCATTTTTTTAAAGATGTAGAAGGACTTTCAGATTTGTGAACCAACTATGGTGACATTTATCCATATTCACCTAACCTGCCCCTTTCTGTGATAACGATTGCGATGCTAAGGGCTACTACAAAAAGCTTACATTAATTGATACAGTCCTGTCTGAATTACGGTCCTGCTTTTGAGCTAAACCCAAATTTCATAAAGAATGTTCTACACCTCCTCTAAAACAAACAAACAAAAAAAACTTACATCAGCGAACTAACAATACCTTCATGGTAATTCACGGATACCTCAGCTTGAGCACATAAAATAAATTTATGTACGTTATATCACGATAATAAGAAATGCTGAAACAAAAATTGATATTTTATTAGTTTCCAGTCTAGTTTGTTTGAAAGAAAAAATAAACTTTTGGATGCCATTGTTTTAGTACTTTCCAACAAGCAGTGAAGGAAAAAATTAATAATTTCATTGTGGTTCTTGCTTTTGCTACACAATTGTCAATAGTCCTCTAATAACCCTAAATATTTATAAAAGTGAAATCATAAGTAGCATAGCAGTTATATCCAACGCTTCAGCGCTTCAGACAGTGATGCGGAGCAGTTCTGGAGAAATGCGCTGCAAAGCACTGAGCGACACACTGAGTTCCTGCTTCACCTCCCCACTGGTCTGCTGGAACAGGGGCGGGCCAATCCAGTCCTGGAGGGCCGGTGTATGCAGATTTTATTTCTATCAATTACCCTGTCTCATTGATCTAATTGGTTATACAAACACATAAATTTCTGCATTGATGATTTAAAGGAAAATATTTCATTTCAGGAGAAAAGAAAGTCTTAGGTGGTCATTCATAATATTTTTTTACAAAACGCTGCAGAAAGATCAGATTTCAGAAATGGCATAGGTAATTAAGAAAATTAACTAATTAAAGGGCAGAACTTGGTGTGAAAATCAGGGACAGATAAGGCTCTCGGTGCCCACCTCTGTTCTAGAGTAACATTCTTTGATACCGGAAGGACATCAGGGAAGTTTGTCTCTCGGGAACGGCAGTAAAAGTTAGGCAACTGGACAAATCTCAAAATAGCAGAAAAAAATAGCAAAACAGTGAATGACACTGTAGAGCGATGGTCATTTATTGTGCTCTGTCCAAGAGAGAAAAAAAAGGCAAATAATGTTCAATGAAGTGAATGTGGTTGCAAACAAGCTAAGCATTGGCTATACAATAATAATAATAAAAATCATAATAACTATATTTGTATAGAACCTTTTAACAAGTTTACAAAGTGCTTCACAGAATAAAACAAGAGCAGCGCGGAGCGCGGCATATACTCCTGCTGGTATGTTTAATTAGGGTTAAGATCGAATAGGTTGCTAGGTTAGCATAGTGAATAGTGAGAGTGAATAAAACTGAAAGTTAATCATGTTAAAAGAAAACTGGTTTTTGTATGAAGATGAGGAGCTGTTTAGTTATTGCGTGGAAATTGAAATCAAGATGGCTGCCATGGCGGCCATATTGGATAGCGCACAGTACTGGTTTTCAAAAGGAGCCTTCCTCTGAGGATTGATTAACTAATTTGCTAAATGGCAGAATGATGTGCCACTCCCATTCATGACATTATTGCTCAGCGCATCTTAAACTTAAACTGCTGATGAGACGGCAAGTTTGTTCATATTTGCTGAGAGGAAGCTGACGCAGTGCCATTAACAACTATTAAAACCTTTCTTATTCGGTGTTCGATGTGTGGTCAATATTTTTACGATGTTATGTTTATAATATTTCCCCCTTAAAAACATGCTTTTTAATGCCTTTTTTTTTTTAAATAGGGAGTTTATTTTCAGTCTTCTTTCATAATCCCTTAAACAAAAGATCAAAACAATATACGGAATTACCAAGAGAGTTGAGATTTTTTTCCCAATTAATTATTAAGATTTGTTTCCTTGCAGTTTCAAATCAAAGCATAAAGGTACAAATTAATCTTTTTGTCACAATCACCTCTTAATCATTACGGGCTTAATGGACCAGAAAAAAAGGTCAGATTGATTGATTGACAATCAGGAATAGTACGTGGAAATAGGTTTACAAAATCAAGTGATAAAAAAGAAGTCACTGCCTACCCTGACCGCACGTTCCTGTTTCAAACAGTTTTGGTGCAAACAGTTTCTATTATGTCATCAAGAGATGTTGACAGCGGATTCATATGGCTACAAATTCAATGAATATTTAAAATGCAGGAATGAACATTATAGAACATAATACAGACCATCCTTTTAACAACTTGCCCACAATTTTGCACATATACCACCAACAGTCCAGTCATTTACTATGTTTTGACCTAGTCTTGTTCATTATCTAAAATATCAGTAATGCGCTTTGGACATTATTTGTCATGTTTAGGACACCAGTAACCTGCTGGTGCTGTCTCAAGTGTGCATAGGTCTACGCTTTTAACTTTCCAGTTAGTTTCTCAGACTAGTTAGCCTGTCAACGCAACAACAACTCAGAGCTTCTAAAGAACGCGCCACCAGTCACGAGTGCATAAAGACTGCTGCGTATTTTTATGAGTGTGTTTATGAGTGTGTGTGTGTGTGTGTGTGTTTGTGTGTGTGTGTGCCTGTGTGTGCGTGTGTGTGGGCGCGCGCGCGTGTGTGTGTGTGTGTTTGACCAGTAGTAGCAGGCAGTTTGCTGTAATGTATGATTTCAGTAAGGAGGGTCAGCTGATGGATCCACATGGCAATGCATCGTGTCACAAAGTGTTTTGCTATTTTAGTGCATTAGAGTAGGAGGCTGGGATGCGCCTGGAAAATGTTTCTTCTGAGCGACGATAACAGTTACATTACAATGGTGCAATCTCCCCTAATCATTTTAAAGGTCAAAGAATTCACCATTCTGTCTTTCTTTCCAGATGTGACTGCTCTCAGACAAGAATTTACAATCCAGAATCAGATTCATCTCATCTCAGCCACGCACCCTAACCCTCTCCCAATCGCCTGCCCTCACCATCTCAAGCTCAGCCATCAGTATTCCATCCAGTAAACTCATTAAAGTTGCACAGCGCTTCAGTAGTTAGCACCACTGTGAGGAGCCTGCATGTTCTCAGTGTAGATTAGGTACAGGAACTCAGTTTTCCCCTGTCCTGAAAAAACACAAATTAATGGATCGCTCCGTACCAAGGCTCAGGCTTTGGAACTGGAGTTGGTCTCTGAGTGCTGCACTGTGGCTGCCCACTGCTCCTTAGTAAAAAGCAGTACTCTGGTACTGCAGAGGACAAATGGCCCCACTGGGTTCAATAAAGTATATCAAGTGCGCACTAAATTAAACAAAGTAGTTGAGACCCTGTTCAAGATAAGATTACCAAAATAGGAACTTACAAAATTTAGAATCAAACAGGTCATATGAACAATGTTGTTCAAAAATACAAAATGCAGCACTAGGCACATTTGCTTTGCATCACTGTAATTGTTACTGTCATCCAGTAACGTACCTCCTGTGTAGCGATAGTCTTCAGATTTAATTCACCTGAGTGCCATTCTGCTGTGGAGAGGACTGATGTTTCAATACAACTCTGCCCCTAGTGGCAGGTTGGAAATACAGCATGACGCTGTCATGGAACAGCCACAATTTGATGTACGCTTTAACATACTATGGATGAAATTGCTCACAAAGAACACCTGCCAAACAGGAACATTTCACACAGCTATCAAATACAGAATCCAGAAAGGTAGAATTCACACAGGTATCTGCTAGGCAATATGAGGCCAGGTAATGACTGGGGAGAAGGTATAACTGTGGAATAGATGTAGCTTTCAGGCAGTAAAGTTCAGATTTATTGCAATGGGAGCCGTATAACTGAGACTGTTATTCTCTGAACTGGATGGCCCATTACCATTCAGATTTTCACCCAGTGGAAAATACTACTGTAAACTATAACCGACTTCTCTCCGAGCTCAGGATACAAGCAGTCACCCTCTGTCTCCTGGGCATCTGTTTGGTTTTAGAGGGTCTTTAAAGGGACAGGATTCACAGACTCCTAGGGTCTAATCAATCCATTATTGATCTCCAGAGCAGGTACTGCATGAGACAACATACAGTAACCTACTCCTGAGATCCAGATTCCAGCGTCCCAGTTGTCGCCTATTTTTTTCATTTAACCAAATGAAGAGATTAAGACATTTTATTTAAAATGCAGTCTAGTGTTCAAGCAAAAAGTTCTGTTCCCTCTGTGTTTTACCTGACTATGTCATACGCCATTGTACTGTATCTCACTGTGCTATACCCCTCCCTACTGTATCCTATATCTCACTGTGCTATACCCCTTCATACTGTACCCTATATCTCACTGTGCTATTCCCCTCCATACTGTACCCTATATCTCACTGTGCTATACCCCTCCATACTGTACCCTATATCTCACTGTGCTATACCCCTCCCTACTGTACCCTATATCTCACTGTGCTATTCCCCTCCATACTGTACCCTATATCTCACTGTGCTATACCCCTCCATACTGTACCCTATATCTCACTGTGCTATACCCCTCCCTACTGTACCCTATATCTCACTGTGCTATACCCCTCCCTACTGTACCCTATATCTCACTGTGCTATACCCCTCCATACTGTACCCTATATCTCACTGTGCTATTCCCCTCCATACTGTACCCTATATCTCACTGTGCTATACCCCTCCATACTGTACCCTATATCTCACTGTGCTATACCCCTCCCTACTGTACCCTGTATCTCACTGTGCTATACCCCTCCCTACTGTACCCTATATCTCACTGTGCTATACCCCTCCATACTGTACCCTATATCTCACTGTGCTATACCCCTCCCTACTGTACCCTATATCTCACTGTGCTATACCCCTCCCTACTGTACCCTATATCTCACTGTGCTATACCCCTCCCTACTGTACCCTATATCTCACTGTGCTATACCCCTCCATACTGTACCCTATATCTCACTGTGCTATACCCCTCCCTACTGTACCCTATATCTCACTGTGCTATACCCCTCCCTACTGTACCCTATATCTCACTGTTCTATCTCACTGTGCTATACCCCTCCATACTGTACCCTATATCTCACTGTGCTATACCCCTCCCTACTGTACCCTATATCTCACTGTGCTATACCCCTCCCTACTGTACCCTATATCTCACTGTGCTATACCCCTCCCTACTGTACCCTATATCTCACTGTTCTATCTCACTGTGCTATACCCCTCCCTACTGTACCCTATATCTCACTGTGCTATACCCCTCCATACTGTACCCTATAGTGCCTGTGCACTGTTCCCCTCAACATACCCCACAGAAGACCCACACAAGAGAGACAGAGAGAGACAGACAGACGGTGGGTTAAGCCAGTGAAGTAAAGCAAAAGAACGAAGACTCAGACAGATGAAAGCACAGACAGGGAGAAGTGGCAGAAGTGCAGTGGGGCCGGGGCCTTAAGGCAGTTTCTGTAAGACCTGAATATGCACACTAACTACTCTCTGACACGAGCCTCAGTGCCAGATACACACACGCGCACACACACACACACACACACACACACTTACATAAACACACAGACAGACCTGGTTTCATTTGCACTATATTAGTACACATGCAGCACAAATACTCTTGTAATTTGGTTGCACTTCTGCATACAGGGGTCAGCTAGCGTACAGCTTTCTTGTTTTTCTGTGCAGTAACGTAAAAGCTAATAATGTAAATAAATCAATAAATAAATGTTAATGAAATCATATCGCAAAGGTCACAGCCTCCAGGTCAGGAATTCCCACATAAGTGCACATAACAGCCGTGAGGCTTCACAATCAGCTGCAGTTTTCAACCAAAAACAAACCAGAATGGCTGCTTTGCGCAGCGTGTACCAGCACAGAGAGGTGTTTTATTGCGTGCGTTTAAAGACTATGTACTAACAATGCATACTGAACATAGGCTTTATGGTTCAGAGCACATTGTTAGACAGATATGCATTTTAAGCATATATTTTTTAAATGTGCATTGCAAAGATATTCTGGTGGCTATAGGTTCCTCACACCAAGTATTCAAAAGTATTTGGTCACTGTCTTAATTTTTAAGGGTTGTAACTCTGAAAGTACAGACTGATAGCTTCAGTTTGAGGGCACAGACATCCATGTGGAGCAATCATGTTGGCAGGGGAAGGGGCGCAGGGAGGGATCAACAAATCATGGTCTCAGCAGCCTAAAATCAGTTTTTTTAACTCTCCTTTCATCTAGGATCAAAGCATTTTGACCAATCTGAAATGTAAATTCTTCTGTTAATCAGAGAGAAGTAAGCCTGGGAGATTTGATGATCCCAGATGCTGGAATTACAGCCTTTGAAATTTGTACTGCTGTCCTCATAAGAACAGGCATCACTCTATGAATGACACGCTTATACAAACCCTGGAGAACGCTGAGAAGCACTACTCATTGAGGAAGTCTGTCCATATATGGAGCTTTGTTGTAAATTCTGATCGGCCACCGCTTAATGAAGAGGAGCTGCTTGGGCCTGCTGGAGCGTTGCCTGACTGCACGTGATGACTGCTCGGCCAATAATATGCTGGCTTAATTCAGCTCGCCATTCTGGGAAGCTACTCCTTGGTTTGCCTGCTGAAAAGCCCTCCTCCACCCCAGCTCCAACCATCGAGTATAGCATTCATGAATCCTGTTCCCTAACAATGTCTCCTCCTTTTGATGTGATTGTTGCTGTCAGCTCTGTTCTATGGAGGGGGGTGAGTTGCACCTCCCTGCCCTCGGTTCTGCGCTGGGACGGGCAGGGATCTGTCATGTCATGTCGCCAAACCCAATGTATGCACGTACACCTGTACGCCTTCTGTAAGTCTTTTCTTTTTGACACGGTGGTCCCATCATAATTTTACTTTATAGCAAATACCCAAGTCACAGATTTGACTCAGAACAAGTTGTGTTTATAAGCTTAATATTCAGGCTTCATGAAACACACCTCATACAAATTAAACTATTTTGTTAATGGCATTTTTTTTTCATATTAAGTAGAGGAAAAAAAAGTGAAATCACTCATTACTTAGGAAAAAATTATAGAATCAGCTAAAAGAAATACCAGCACAAATCTGAATATGCAAATTATTCTCTAGTCAAAAGACAGGGCTTGCAGACCTTAACGAGGTGTTTGACTCAGCTAATTGAGAGGAAGCACGGCACCAACAAGAGAGCTGGGCATTGAAACAGAAAGGATTATAAAACTGCTCCAAGAAGGTCATTCAACACGGAATGTGGCAAACAATGTCACCTGTTCCCAGTCAGCTGTATCTAAAATATAGTGCAAGTATAAACAAAAAGGCTGTAAAAGAAAAATTTATGGGTAGAATACAGAAAATGTTGAAGCATCAGAACAGAAAACAAAGCAGTATGTCTTGAAAATGGAAAACGCAAAACAAAACAAATGAAAAACAAATGTGCAGAAACGGGAATCAATGTTTGCGACAGAACTGAAAGAAATTGGCTGAATGAAATGAGATTTACATAAAACAAATACCGAAACAGAAGAGAGCAGGGTTACAGCGGGCGAAAGAGAAGAGAGCAGGGTTACAGCGGGCGAAAGAGAAGAGAGCAGGGTTACAGCGGGCGAAAGAGAAGAGAGCAGGGTTACAGCGGGCGAAAGAGAAGAGAGCAGGGTTACAGCGGGCGAAAGAGAAGAGAGCAGGGTTACAGCGGGCGAAAGAGAAGTGAGCAGGGTTACAGCGAGCGAAAGAGAAGTGAGCAGGGTTACAGCGGGCGAAAGAGAAGAGAGCAGGGTTACAGCGGGCGAAAGAGAAGAGAGCAGGGTTACAGCGGGCGAAAGAGAAGTGAGCAGGGTTACAGCGGGCGAAAGAGAAGAGAGCAGGGTTACAGCGGGCGAAAGAGAAGAGAGCAGGGTTACAGCAGGTGGACGAGAAGAGAGCAGGGTTACAGCGGGTGAAAGAGAAGAGAGCAGGGTTACAGCGGGCTAAAGAGAGGAGAGCAGGGTTACAGCGGGCGAAAGAGAAGTGAGCAGGGTTACAGCGGACGAAAGAGAAGTGAGCAGGGTTACAGCGAGCGAAAGAGAAGTGAGCAGGGTTGCAGCGGGCGAAAAAGAAGTGAGCAGGGTTACAGCGGGCGAAAGAGAAGAGAGCAGGGTTACAGCGAGCGAAAGAGAAGTGAGCAGGGTTGCAGCGGGCGAAAGAGAAGTGAGCAGGGTTACAGCGGGCGAAAGAGAAGAGAGCAGGGTTACAGCGGGCGAAAGAGAAGAGAGCAGGGTTACAGCGGGCGAAAGAGAAGAGAGCAGGGTTACAGCGGGCGAAAGAGAAGTGAGCAGGGTTACAGCGGGTGAAAGAGAAGAGAGCAGGGTTACAGCGGGCTAAAGAGAAGTGAGCAGAGTTACAGCGAGCGAAAGAGAAGTGAGCAGGGTTACAGCGGGCGAAAGAGAAGTGAGCAGGGTTACAGCGAGCGAAAGAGAAGAGAGCAGGGTTACAGCGGGCGAAAGAGAAGAGAGCAGGGTTACAGCGGGCGAAAGAGAAGAGAGCAGGGTTACAGCGGGCGAAAGAGAAGAGAGCAGGGTTACAGCAGGTGGACGAGAAGAGAGCAGGGTTACAGCGGGCGAAAGAGAAGTGAGCAGGGTTACAGCGGGCGAAAGAGAAGAGAGCAGGGTTACAGCAGGTGGACGAGAAGAGAGCAGGGTTACAGCGGGCGAAAGAGAAGAGAGCAGGGTTACAGCGGGCGAAAGAGAAGTGAGCAGGGTTACAGCGAGCGAAAGAGAAGTGAGCAGGGTTACAGCGGGTGAAAGAGAAGAGAGCAGGGTTACAGCGGGCTAAAGAGAGGAGAGCAGGGTTACAGCGGGCGAAAGAGGAGAGAGCAGGGTTACAGCAGGTGGACGAGAAGAGAGCAGGGTTACAGCGGGCGAAAGAGAAGAGAGCAGGGTTACAGCGGGCTAAAGAGAAGTGATCACGGCGTGCAGATGGTTGGGTGGGAGTGAGTAATGGAATGGGAAAGTTAAATAATGAGGAAGGAGGTGGCCAGGGAGCCAGGAATGCCTGGATGGGGAAGGGCATTACAGCGATATTCAGTGATGAATCACCAATCTGCATTGGCTAAGGCAAGGCTGCTGAAACTTACAGTATGTCTGACGTTGTTCAAGTGACACATATTAAGATGACTGCCTGAAGAAAACAAGAAATTTTTCCCACTCATTTATGACATGTGGTAGCATGTCAGCTACAGGACCAGGGGAGGTGGCCATCATGACCTCAACAGGCAATTTCTGAACATTTCAGACAGGACCGCTTCGTCAAAAAAGCAAATATTTATTGCAACATGCAGGCATACACTCATACATTGAGTATGGCGACATGGCTCTGTTATGAGAGATCCCTGCCTGTCCGAACGAGGAACTGACAGCAGGGAGCTGCTCGTAATCCCCCTCTGAGGAACAGAGCCAACAGCAGCAATGATCTCATGAAAGAGACATTGCTATAGAACGAAAATTTAGACAAAGAGAGCCGGGTTAATGAAAACAGTTGATTGGTGGAGCTGGGGTGGAGGAGGGTTGTTGAGCGAGCGCACTGAGGAGCAGCTTCCCCAGGCGAGCTTAAGTAGAGTAGCATATTACCAGCCAAGCAATCAGGCAGCTCGGTCAGGTGACAGTCATGTGCACTCAGGTAGAAGCTGCTCCTCTGTTAGCGGGCTTGACTCCATGGCCTATCAGAACTTATGTCAAGTCTTATTTTTCTGATTCCATCAAGAGGAAATAGGTTTAGCGATGAAGCCATTTTTCAGGAAGACAGTGCATCTCGCCACAGAGAAAAGAGCGTAAAAGCCCAATGACATGTCCAGAAATAATCCAGATCTCAACACAATTGTAGATTTATGGTGGAAATGTAAAAAATGGTCCATGGCAAGGCTCTCTCCTGCCAAGCTGATCTGTCAACTGCTGCTGGAGAGCGCTGGAAGCAGCTCAGAGGAGAACATAGATTTGCCTAAAAAACTCATGAGGCTTAAGGAGGAGGTGCTAAGTACCAATTCAGACAGTTTTTTTTTTTTTTTGATGATGATTACATTCGTTTTTCCTCACTGTTGAGTGATTCCTTAATTTTTTTAATCAAATAGAATATGAAAAAAAATGCCAATTAAAAAAAAATTAATACATTTTTAAAAATCAAAATAATTTCATCTAATTTGTTTGAAGTGTGTTTCATGAAGCCTGAATGTTAAGCGACTAAAAATTGTTTTGTGTCATATCTGCAATTTGTTTATTTGCTATGAGGTGAAAAAAGCCAGATGCACCTCCTCTGCTGATGGTGTGGTGATTCCATAATTTGTGTCTTGCCTAAACACATACCAAGCTGACTAGTGAAAAACTGCTACCATAATGTCATAATATCTTTCACTTTTTTTAAACATATTATAGAGGATAAGTCTATTTCTTCTAGATATTGAAGATTCACCCTGCTTATAGCACATACATGGGGCATTTGTACCACGGTAAACTGGCATTTGCCCGCATTCACACAACAGTGCTGAATCAAGTCGACTGAAATTGTCTCAGATGTCATTGCTCAAGAAAATTAACTTTATATGGTTGATTCCATCTAAAAAGGAACAGCTTTTATGATAAATCCGCATGAATTACATTTTATCTCAAAATGATTCCATAATTAGCAGGCTAATGAGAACAGCATCTTCTCACACAGTCATAAGAGGGCCTTCTCCTAATCATTTAAATGTGCTGCACACCCCCAAGTCAGATCAATCCGCCACCACTGGATTTCGCCTGGCTAAGGCGCGAAGGTAAAATTGATTATATTTGAGATTTTTTTTTAAACTAGGGCAGATTTGAGTGGAATTTTAGTATTAGACACAATGCTTCAAAATTCCATACATTTAAACTCCAAGAGACCAATGGAGACCATTCTAGGCTTAAGGTGAAATACCACAAAACTATGTGCACTGAACAGGCTCAGTCACAGTAAAGCACCGTTTACTGCAAACTGTAAACTGCAAGGTACAATAAACGACAATTTCATGCAAACATACTACTATGCTTGATGTTACTGTATGTGTAAATCTAATTTACTCCATGTAAAGAGACAACTGATTCAACAGGAAACGATCGATTTAACGATAATCAATATTACGTACTATGTTACCATGTTTCTTGTTTTTTCTAAGGGTAGTATGACTCTGATCATGGTTCACTTGACCAAGTGTCAGTTTTCAGCGAGGCACAAGGCAGGCGGGTAAGATGAACGATCTGGCTGGCGGCTGTGCATCGCCTGACAGCATCTTGCACTCTCCCACAATACACCACTCTGGTGACTATGGCGGCTGGCCCGGGAGGCTTTGGCCACCTGCCGTTTCGACAGGGATGGTTTTGGGAGCATTTCGTGGGGACAATAGGACCATATGCCTGCCCTAGAGTGATAAAGCCGGGGGATCGAGCAGCGAGTGATGAGCGGAGAGCTGGGTTGCACCCGTCTATACCGCTCACTGCCTCGGGCCCCAGAAGGGCCACACACCACAGCTCAGGGCCACAGGGCCTGTGCACATGCAGGGGGGAGCACATATGGGAGCCCTACAATGATGCAGTGCCGTTACGTGAGGAAAACACATCCCTTCGCCACAGAAGCCACCCAAGAAGATTTTATTGGGCAGAACAGAACCCACGGACTTTTCTGGAAGCAGCCACTCCCTGAGAGACCACTACGGCCATCACTGCAGCTGGGCCGCCATCTCAATACAAGTAGTGACTTCCAGACAAGAACCAAACCTTTCGAATCAAAAGTCCAGACGGAAGAATCTTTCAGTTGGCAGCTGCAGGTCGAATCTGGCATTTCATGAGATCTATTTAAAGACAATATGAACTGCACACAGAACAGGGGACACACACACATGCTCGCGCATACTCATACAAACGTTTGCAGAAGGACACACACAAATGCATAGTCTATATTCATAACTACAATAGAATCATTCAGTTCTAATCATACGCGCCATACAAAAGGCACAGTTCATCCTCCATCGTGCGCTGATAAGGAAAGGTCAGACTTTTACATTTCAAATGCAGCTCTGGGCAGAGCCTGTAACGCTCTATTCAAACAAGATGGGGAGCGCTCACCAAGATGGGGAGCGCTCACCTGCGGCAGAGACATACACATGCCACACACATGCGTGCAGTAAACCTTACCATTGAAAGAACCATGCAAACACACCAGGGGCACAAAGGCTTGAATGAACACACTTTCCTTAGAGCGATGAAATAAATCTTTTAAAAATATAAATTTAATTACCTTGTGCTTTAGAAAACCCATCATGTGGCAACTTGTTTAAGGGGCCGTCCCAGGTTCATTTGATTTACCCTGTTCCAGCTCAGATATGGGTATAATAACACCAGAGTTTATGAGTTCAACACAAAAATGCACCATCCATTGGTTTTCATTTACATCGTTAACATGGAGGTGACGTTAATAAGCAAAATCACAGTCCTTATTGCGACAAGTGTTACTCCCTAACCACACAACCAAATCACTTCATTCTTTTTTTTCTGTGAGATATATGTCATATCTATGCAGTCGCAGGAGGATATCTCTATATATTGTGTATTTATTTTTTTCTAATGGTTTTCTAAAAAAAAAAAAAAAATCCTTAAATGGGTCAGTTGGATGACACATACACTCCCATGAAATTGATACCTTTTCTCCTGTCAGAAAAAGACAATGTGATTCCATGCAGAAAGAAACAACAGGTCTACAATCAAAATTTGAGGCAATTTGGTTGAAAACTAAAAAAAGATAAAGTCATCAGATTTTAGCGGACTGATAAACTTATTTGAACTTCAAAAAAAATTCATTTTTAACTAAATTGATGAAATTAATGTACATCTTAGTGAACCTAAAATGGGGAACAAAAAGAAAAAAAAAATCTTTATGAACCTGATATGGCCCTTTAAAAAGCTTCCCTGCTGTTTTCAACAGGTTTGATTTTTATATCTTACATCATTGAGTGACAATAGCTGCATTTAGCGCTCTAAGGGTTAATCTTGCTATTATTATTAATTATTATGATTTCAAAGTGTATGTATCATGGTAAAAAGATTGTTAATCCAAACGGACCGATCTATCATGGTCATAGATTAGCGTTTAATCCCCAGTGGTTTAATCCATGGGATCTGTTACTTTGCTTTTTGCAGAGGTCACTCAAAGCCAGCTAATCCTTCCTAGAGACGACCATTTCATGAGCTCATTGTGCAGTCATACTCCTCCTGCACAGCTGTCAGTAAAACCCCACTCGGAGCGCCACATTTCACCCACAGCCAAACACGACGCAGGATAGGTGCCAGTGCTCACACACGTGTGCGGCGCTCCCGGTGATTCATGGGCTTTGCTGCTGCAGTGTATGACGGTCATCTCCTTAAACCGGCCCAATTACGCGCCTCTCTTCCGGCTCCATGTGCCACGCGCATCGCGGGCAACGGATAAAAATCAATTCTCTGCCTGAGCGGACAAGGTCGGGAGTCATCGGCTCCGAGAGAGAATTCAGGGGTTGAGCCACTGTATAGATGGGTGCTCAAGAGATTGAGATTTCCTGGCGTGTGTGTATGTGTATGTGTGTGTGTGTGCATGTGTGTGTTTGTGTGTCTGCGTGGGTGTGCGTGTGTGTGTGTGCATTTATGCGTGGGTGTGCCTGCGTGTTTGCGTATGTGTGTGCCTGTGAGTGTCTTTGTGTGTGTGTGTGTATCTAGGGCCCGCGTGTATGTGAGAAACTTTATTTGTTTAAGTGCATGTGTGTATAAGTTTCTGTGCCCGTGTGCGCGCGCGTGTGTGTGGGTGTGTGTGTGTGTCTGGGGCGCGCGTGTGTGTGAGAAAGTTTGTTTGTTTGAGTGCACGTGTGTATGAGTTTCTGCGCGCGCGCGTGTGTGTGTGTGTATATGAGTGTGTGTGAGAGAGCATGTGTGAGCGTGTGTGTGATGGGCAGGGGATAAGAGAGCTGTAACCACACCTGCCTGATCAGGCATCGCTACACGATGTCTATAGGAGCAAATATTGCCGTAAGCCGTAGAGAAAACCCTTGTGCTTCATTTTGCAAATCTGCCAATATTAAACTGAACTAAGTAACAATTAGGAAAATAGTGTCAAGAACGTAATTTCTTGTCAACGCTATCTGGAGTTAAAAAGCCCCAAAGCTGAGAGCTGAGAACCTGTGATTCCCAGTCATGTGACCGGAGGAAACGCAAGCTTATTGAATTAAACACAGTAGGACTGAAGCGCTGGAAAAGCTCTGCTGAGGGCTGGAGGCCCCATCAGCCTGAGAACAGCAGCCCTCCTCACCTCCTCACTATGGGTTAGTCCAACGTGATGCTCTGGGTATTCAAAACCCACATATCAAGACAAGGGGAGAGTTTTTAATGTGACTGTATTTAGTCACCCGTTGACCGTATGAACCACCCTCAGCCGACAGCAGCGCTAAACAATCAACTCACAGCAGAACTAAACCCACTAAACCGACTGCAGTGCTGCACAATCAACTCACACAGCAGAACTAAACCCACTAAACCGACTGCAGTGCTACACAATCAACTCACAGCAGAACTAAACCCACTAAACCGACTGCAGTGCACCAATCAAGTCACAGCAGAACTAAACCCGCTAAACCGACTGCAGTGCTGCACAATCAACTCACACAGCAGAACTAAACCCACTAAACAGACTGCAGTGCAACACAATCAACTCACAGCAGAACTAAACCCACTAAACCGACTGCAGTGCACCAATCAAGTCACAGCAGAACTAAACCCGCTAAACCGACTGCAGTGCAACACAATCAAGTCACAGCAGAACTAAACCCGCTAAACCGACTGCAGTGCTGCACAATCAACTCACACAGCAGAACTAAACCCACTAAACCGACTGCAGTGCACCAATCAAGTCACAGCAGAACTAAACCCGCTAAACCGACTGCAGTGCTGCACAATCAACTCACACAGCAGAACTAAACCCACTAAACAGACTGCAGTGCAACACAATCAACTCACAGCAGAACTAAACCCACTAAACCGACTGCAGTGCTGCACAATCAACTCACAGCAGAACTAAACACACTCAACCTACTGCAGCACTACACAAACACACTCAACCTACTGCAGCACTACACAAACACACTCAACCTACTGCAGTGCTATACAATCAACTCACAGCAGAATTCAACACTCTCAACAGACTGCAGGAATAAATACAGCAACTCCTCTGCAGTACTCAGGACGCACCACACTACAGGACTAAACACTCATCCCAGTGCAGCTGTTACAGACTCTAATTAGGGCAGTACTAAACACAACCCACTCCAGCACCAAACATACTCACTCCACAGCAGGGGTAAAACTAATCCCAGTGGAGCTGTAAACACTCAACCGACAGGAGTGCTAAACATACTCAACCCAGGGCAGTACTAAACACTTGACTCACTCCTGCACTGGTAACACACACTGAGTGTTAATTCAACTCCAATACTGTCTAATACCATCACAGCTGTCTTAGACTCAAATAAACTCTGTAACAGTTGATTTAAGATTGAACATGTAGCACTGATTTAACATTTTTTGTCAATCTCACCAAAGCAATGTAATCACTCTAATGCAACACTAGACACCTTAATGCTGCTACACTACATACTCAACGAACAGAAGTATTATTCACACTCACCCCACTGAAGCACAAAACAAACTCAACCTATAGCAGCACTACACACTCATCCCACTGCAACAAAAAATTATGACGTTACTGCCTCTGCACTACATGCCTGTCCCACTGTAGCGTTTAGTGAGCCCAGAGCAGTATCAAATACTCACCCCATTGCAGTACTATACACACTCACCACACTGAAGTATCAAACAGTCGCCCCACAGCAGTATCAAACACTAACCCCACTACAGAACAGCACACTTAACTCACTTTAACACAAACACTTATCCCAGTGCAGGACTATACACCCTCACCCCACTGCAGCACTTCATACACTCACCTCACAGCAGTGTCAAACACTCACCCCACTGCAGCACTACAAAACACTCATCTCACTGCAGTATGAAACACTCACCCCACTGCAGTACTACGCACACTCACCTCACTGCAGTATCAAACACTCACCCCACCGCAGCACTACGCACTCACACCTCACTGCAGTATCAAAAACTCACGCCACTGCAGCACTACGCACTCTCACCTCACTGCAGTATCAAACACTCACGCCACTGCAGCACTACGCACTCTTACCTCATTGCAGTATCAAAAACTCACCCCACTGCAGCACTACGCACTCTCACCTCACTGCAGTATCAAACACTCACCCCACTGCAGCACTACGCACTCTCACCTCACTGCAGTATCAAACACTCACGCCACTGCAGCACTACGCACTCTCACCTCACTGCAGTATCAAACACTCACCCCACTGCAGCACTACACACACTCACCTCACTGCAGTATCAAACACTCACCCCACTGCAGCACTACACACACTCACCTCACTGCAGTATCAAACACTCACCCCACTGCAGCACTACACACACTCACCTCACTGCAGTATCAAACACCCACCCTCCACTGCCGCACTACACACCCTCACCTCACTGCAGTATCAAACACTCACCCCACTGCAGCACTACACACATTCACCCCACTGCAGCACTACGCACACTCACCTCACTGCAGTATCGAACACTCACCCCACTGCAGCACTACACACACTCACCTCACTGCAGTATCAAACACTCACCCCACTGCAGCACTACACACACTCACCTCACTGCAGTATCAAACACTCACCCCACTGCAGCACTACACACACTCACCTCACTGCAGTATCAAACACTCACCCCACTGCAGCACTACACACACTCACCTCACTGCAGTATCAAACACTCACCCCACTGCAGCACTACACACACTCACCTCACTGCAGTATCAAACACTCACCCCACTGCAGCACTACACACACTCACCTCACTGCAGTATCAACCACTCACCCAACTGCAGCACTACACACACTCACCTCACTGCAGTATCAAACACTCACCCCACTGCAGCACTACACACTCTCACCTCACTGCAGTATCAAACACTCACCCCACTGCAGCACTACACACACTCACCTCACTGCAGTATCAAACACTCACCCCACTGCAGCACTACACACACTCACCCCACTGCAGCACTACACACACTCACCTCACTGCAGTATCAAACACTCACCCCACTGCAGCACTACACACACTCACCTCACTGCAGTATCAAACACTCACCCCACTGCAGCACTACACACACTCACCTCACTGCAGTATCAAACACTCACCCCACTGCAGCACTACACACACTCACCTCACTGCAGTATCAAACACTCACCCCACTGCAGCACTACACACACTCACCTCACTGCAGTATCAAACACTCACCCCACTGCAGCACTACACACACTCACCTCACTGCAGTATCAAACACTCACCCCACTGCAGCACTACACACACTCACCTCACTGCAGTATCAAACACTCACCCCACTGCAGCACTACACACACTCATAATAATGCCGTTTAAATGCACTTTAAGATTGGGATCTCTGCAGCACGGTACCTAATGTTCTATATTAACGCCATTTGCGCACAAAATTCCAGAACCAGCCTGTGATTGGCAGCGCCACCACCGCCGATGTCTGAATTCTCTGAAGAGGCTCAATTCCTGAGGCACATTAACTGCATATTTTCCATCATTAACAGATTGTTCTCACTGTATGATGATGGAAAGATAAGGACTGACTATCGTTTTAACATAGGCTATCCTGAAATGTGGGGTTATTTCAATTATGTTCCACTTTCTGTTCACCAATTTGCAGTAATGAAAGTTTAGTCATGATGACTGTGGCCCAACTGTCCCAGCAGGAATTCATCACTGTCGCCTCATCGCCTTGATAACGCAATATGCGCACAAGATGACTGGAAAAATCAACCTGTGATTTCAGCGCAACATTCTTAAAATAACCATAGGAGAACGGTGGGCAAACATTATTTAATGTTTTTGTCATGTTCTGTGTTGGCTGGGTAGTAGGTACACACTGCGATATTTCAAATCAATGAAATGTGAAAATGTTAAGCATAAATTTACTCATCTATATGCTATGCGGACCTTTAGCTCCCAAATCTCCTTCCAGGAAAACGTAGGCTGCTCGGTCGACAGGGTTCGTCACATCGAGCCGTCAGCGGCGGTCCTTCTGCTCGCCGAGCCCCCCTCTTCAAGAGCTCCGGCTCCAACTGAGTTTACCGACAGTTGTGACTACCTCAAAAAAATTGTGTCGGCCAACTTAATTACATCGTGTGGAAGGAAACTAAGGTAAAGTTTTTTTGTTTTTTTTTACATGTTTTAAGTGCTGTGAACACAAGACCATTAAGTTGACATACACAATTTTTTCGAGGAAATCAGTTTCCACAGAACATTTGAGTTCACCACACTATGAGGGTTTACAGTGTACTGCTGCAGACACACCCTCACCCCACTGAAGTATCAAACCCTCACTAAACTGCAGTATTGTATATTCTCACCCCACATCAATACTTAACATTCGCCCCAATGCAATATCAAAAACTCACCCCACTGCAGTATCAAACACTTACCCCAATGTAGCACTACACACCCTCACCTCACAGCAATATCCAACACTCATCCCACTGCAGAGCCACACAACCTCAATTCACTATAGTATCAAAGACTCACCCCACTGCAACACTATACACACTCACCTCACTGCAGTATCAAACACTCACCCCACTGCAGCACGATACACACTCACCTCACTGCAGTATCAAACACTCACCCCACTGCAGCACGATACACACTCACCTCACTGCAGTATCAAACACTCACCCCACTGCAGCACGATACACACTCACCTCACTGCAGTATCAAACACTCACCCCACTGCAGCATGATACACTCTCACCTCACTGCAGTCTAAAACAGTGTCCCCAACCCTCTCCTGGACGCCCCACCTGTCCTGCATGTGTTAGATCTCTCCCTGCTCCAGCACAGGTGATTCAAATGATCAGGCTGTCATCAGTCAGCTTTAGGGGGTGATTAACGAGCTGATCATCTGAATCACCTGTGCTGGAGCAGGGAGAGATCTAAAGCCTGCAGGACAGGTGGGGCTTCAGGAGAGGGTTGGGGACACTGGTATAAAACAGTCACCCCATTGCAGCACTTTTCACACTCACCTCACTACAGAATCAAATACTCACCCTACTACAGCACTACACATACTCACCCCACTGCAGCACTTTACACACTCATCTCACAGCAGTATCAAACACTCACCTCACTGCAGCGCTATACACACTCACCTCATTGCAGTATCAAACACTCACCCCACTGCAGCACTACACACACTCACCTCACTGCAGCACTGTACACACTCACCTCACTGCAGTATAAAACAGTCACCCCACTGCAGCACGATACACTCTCACCTCACTGCAGTATGAAAGACTCACCCCACAGCAGCGCTATACACACTCACCTCACTGCAGTATCAAACACTCACCCCACTGCAGCACTACACACACTCACCTCACTGCAGCACTGTACACACTCACCTCACTGCAGTATAAAACAGTCACCCCACTGCAGCACGATACACTCTCACCTCACTGCAGTATGAAAGACTCACCCCACAGCAGCGCTATACACACTCACCTCACTGCAGTATCAAACACTCACCCCACTGCAGCACTACACACACTCACCCCACTGCAGCACTACACACACTCACCTCACTGCAGCACCGTACACACTCACCTCACGGCAGTATAAAACAGTCACCCCACTGCAGCACTACACACACTCACCCCACTGCAGCACTACACACACTCACCCCTCTGCAGCACTTTTCACACTCACCTCACTGCAGTATCAAACACTCACCCCACTGCAGCACTACACACACTCACCTCACTGTAGCACTACACACACTCACATCACTGCAGGGTCAAACACTCACCCTGTTGCAGTGTGAAATACTGACCCCATCATCCAGTGTATTAAAAGGGCCTAACCTAGCAGTTGCACTGCATCAGTCTGCAGTAATGACGCTGCATTTGCAGCCTGCTGTTACAAAGAAAATGAACATTGATGGTTATGTAAAGGATGCAGTTATGATACGGTCTGAGAGCTGAAGATTATACTGTCTGAGGGAATGATAAAGTCATTCCTTTATTGCTTGTGTCTTTAATGAATGAATGCAAACCATTTATATTTAGTGCCAGTGCAGCTGTCCAGCACCAACCAAGTGGTGCAAAGGCATAAATCCGTCCAAACAGGGGGAGACAGGAGTGAGGAGTCGGGTTCACTCTCTCAGGGGGTGGACAGCCAGCATGGCAACTCACTTATTGCTATTAAACAGAAACAAATCCAGCAAACATGACCAGCCAGTCAAAAAAAATGCATTTAATCTCATGAAACTGGAGAACCAATCAAAGTCAGGAGGGAAGTTTCATCAGTTCAATCACTGCACAGTGGCTCTTTGGCGTGCAGTGTGGTGGGGTAGGGGTAGGGGTTAGGTGAGGGGCTTGTTGCTGGCCTGTGCTTATTCACTGCGTCCGGGAAAATAAAATCCGCCCAAACAACAAAGGCTCCATTCTTCAGCCTAAAAAATACTGCCACAAAGCAAGACAAATGCGCCTCTCTTTCATTGTGGCAGAAATGCTTAGCCGCGCAGGTAAAGAAAAAAAAGCAAAGAAATGGGCTGCCACTTAATTGCTGAAGGAAGCAAACTGTGCAGATGCAGTCAAACAGGGTTAAGCTCCAGTGACCCAGCCTGTTGGGCTCTGTGCACAGCCAATCAGGGTTCAGCTCCAGTGACAGAGCCGGTTGAGCTCTGTGCACAGCCAATCAGGGTTCAGCTCCAGTGACACAGCCTGTTGGGCTCAGTGCACAGCCAATCAGGGATCAGCTCCAGTGACATAGCCTGTTGAGCTCTGTGCACAGCCAATCAGGGTTCAGCTCCAGTGACACAGCCTGTTGGGCTCAGTGCACAGCCAATCAGGGATCAGCTCCAGTGACACAGCCTGTTGAGCTCTGTGCACAGCCAATCAGGGTTCAGCTCCAGTGACAGAGCCGGTTGAGCTCTGTGCACAGCCAATCAGGGTTCAGCTCCAGTGACACAGCCTGTTGGGCTCAGTGCACAGCCAATCAGGGATCAGCTCCAGTGACACAGCCTGTTGAGCTCTGTGCTCAGCCAATCACAGTTCAGCTCCAGTGACATGGCCTGCTGTGCTCTGTGCACAGCCAATCAGGGTTCAGCTCCAGTGACACAGCCTGTTGGACTCTGAGCACAGCCAATCAAGGTTCAGCTCCAGTGACACAGCCTGTTGTATTCTCTGCACAGCCAGTAACAGTTCAGCTGTAGTGACACAGCCTGTTGTGCTCTGTGCACAGCCAATCAGGGTTCAGCTCCAGTGACACAGCCAGCTGTGCTCTGTGCACAGCCAATCACAGTTCAGCTCTAGTGACACCGCCTGTTGGGCTCTGTGCACAGCCAATCAGGGTTCAGCTCCAGTGACACAGCCAGTTGTGCTCTGTGCACAGCCAATCACAGTTCAGCTCTAGTGACACAGCCTGTTGGGCTCTGTGCACAGCCAATCACAGTTCAGCTCCAGTGACACAGCCTGTTGGGCTCTCTGCACAGCCAATGAGGGTTCAGCTCCAGTGACACAGCCTGTTGAGCTCTGTGCACAGCCAATCACAGTTCAGCTCTAGTGACACAGCCTGTTGGGCTCTGTGCACAGCCAATCACAGTTCAGCTCTAGTGACACAGCCTGTTGGGCTCTCTGCACAGCCAATCAGGGTTCAGCTCCAGTGACACAAGCCAGTTGGGCTCTCTGCACAGCCAATGAGGGTTCAGCTCCAGTGACACAGCCTGTTGAGCTCTGCGCACAGTCATGCAGGAGTAACCCTATTAAACCTATGACCCACATGAAGGTCCATCAAATGCCACTGCCGTATCCAAACCTGTGAAACTAAAAGCCTATTTTTAATTTATTCAACAAGTCCCAAGCTTTCCAAGGATACCCTGATGTCCTGCTGAATAACAGGGACATTTTTACAAACTAATAGTGTGCACAAGATATTTATAAGTTGCAACTATGAAAACATGGGTTTCAATACTTCATTCAGTACGAGTGTGACTAGCAAATACAGGAAATTCATGTGACTTTGTTCTACAATATGGGAAAAATGCTTATTTCTACCACTGAACCATCTTAAAGGCAAATTCAAGAGAAAATCAGAATTTAAGGGGTTTAATTCTGATGAAACGGCCTGATTAGCTCTCTGCATGGTCATCCAGGTTTAAAATCCATGTCAGCAACACTGGATCAGCACAAAGGGTACGGGAGAGGACACTTATAACAAGGCTTCCAATTCCATCACCGTACAACCATTTTGGAGGTAAGTGCCCTTAAACGAAAGCACAAAGGAAATCCTCGATTAAGAGCTCATCTAGCTTTCGGTTTCCAACAGCAAGATGAGAATAATTCAAAAATAAAATGAACTTGGTAAATACTGAAGAATGTTTGGATGTGACGGTATTGTGGGAGGAGACAATAATATCTAACCGTGTTCATTTTGTCGATTAAAGCTGACATGAAAGTTTGTCAATGATCACTTCACCATTTGATAAAAAAATAACAGATAATAACAAAATAAAATGATATATGTGAAGATAAATAACTATGACCTTGAGTTGATATATTTGATAACGAATAAAAAGAAGACAAAAACTTTGGTTAACAAATGAGACCAAGCCTTAGACCTGAATAAGGACAGGGTAGAAACTGGGAGGGGGAAATATCTACAGTGGGAGTCATCAACACTCCATCTAGTCCTCCAAGGGTACAGACGGACTGAAAAGAGCGGTAAAAAAGGAAGAGAGAACGAGAGAAGACCAAGTGAAAGAGAGGAAAGGAAGAAAGGAGGAAGCACAAAGATCTGACCTGACAAACAGGGGACGTAGATTTGATGAGGCATATATCCGAACACTGGCTGAATGGTCAGTGAACAGAGTGGAGCTTAGAAACGGTCTGTCTCTTTGTTTATACTGACTTCAAGGCTGCACACAACTGGACACAGTTGATCTTCAGTGGTGTAATGTAACTGACCGTGTTTCAAGCAAACAAAGGCCGTGCACAAATGTGCTTGATTGAGAAGATTGTGATCTGGGAATTCAATCGCCGTTTGGTTTTTTGTCAGCTCAACAGGAACAGAGGGAGAGACAGGGCTGCTTGCAAGTGTTTTGCAGCAGTCAATGACGGTGGCAATATATCAAGAAATCAAATATTAGCTGGTGTTGAAGTGCTTGACTAATATGACTTTTAGTTGTCAATTATTGAAAGTAATTTATAATGATCTAGCTAAGTTTACATGTTACAAAATATAGCTTGACGAAAAATTAGCTTCGATTGTAACATAACATCTTATGTTCAGCGGGACACATTTCATTGTCGTGAGTCAATTCAACAGCCTATTTTCATTGCATTTCTTCAAATCATTAGGGGTTGTTTTCAATTCTACTGAGTCCTGACTATGCAAAAGTTTGTAATTTGGGTAAAAGAGGACTATTTTCGTTTTGTATTTTTAGGGAAGCTACTCCCCCGATTTGTGAAGTGTTCCATTAAAACTGCATTTGCCTCCCGTTGCCAGCCTAATAGGCAAACAGGCACCACTGAGTAACACTTACAGAGCCCCAGAATTTCACTCCTCTCCACCCAGAGTAACACTTCCAGAGTAACACTTACAGAGCCCCTGACTTTCACTCCTCTCCACTCTTAGTAACACTTCCAGAGTAACACTTACAGAGCCCCTGAATTTCACTCCTCTCCACCCAGAGTAACACTTCCAGAGTAACACTTACAGAGCCCCTGAATTTCACTCCTCTCCATCCTGAGTAACACTTCCAGAGTAACACTTACAGAGCCCTTGAATTTCACTCCTCTCCATCCTGAGTAACACTTCCAGAGTAACACTTACAGAGCCCCTGAATTTCACTCCTCTCCACTCTGAGTAACACTTCCAGAGTAACACTTACAGAGCCCCTGAATTTCACTCCTCTCCACCCAGAGTAACACTTCCAGAGTAACACTTCCAGAGTAACACTTACAGAGCCCCTGAATTTCACTCCTCTCGACCCTGAGTAACACTTCCAGAGTAACACTTCCAGAGCCCCTGAATTTCACTCCTCTACACTCTTAGTAACACTTCCAGAGTAACACTTACAGAGCCCCTGAATTTCACTCCTCTCCACCCAGAGTAACACTTCCAGAGTAACACTTACAGAGCCCCTGACTTTCACTCCTCTCCACTCTTAGTAACACTTCCAGAGTAACACTTACAGAGCCCCTGAATTTCACTCCTCTCCACCCAGAGTAACACTTCCAGAGTAACACTTACAGAGCCCCTGAATTTCACTCCTCTCCACTCTTAGTAACACTTCCAGAGTAACACTTACAGAGCCCCTGAATTTCACTCCTCTCCATCCTGAGTAACACTTCCAGAGTAACACTTACAGAGCCCTTGAATTTCACTCCTCTCCATCCTGAGTAACACTTCCAGAGTAACACTTACAGAGCCCCTGAATTTCACTCCTCTCCACTCTGAGTAACACTTCCAGAGTAACACTTACAGAGCCCCAGAATTTCACTCCTCTCCACCCAGAGTAACACTTCCAGAGTAACACTAACAGAGCCCCTGAATTTCACTCCTCTCCATCCTGAGTAACACTTCCAGAGTAACACTTACAGAGCCCTTGAATTTCACTCCTCTCCACCCAGAGTAACACTTCCAGAGTAACACTTACAGAGCCCCTGAATTTCACTCCTCTCGACCCTGAGTAACACTTCCAGAGTAACATTTACAGAGCCCCTGAATTTCACTTCTCTCCACCCTGAATAACACTTCCAGAGTAACACTTACAGAGCCCTTGAATTTCACTTCTCTCCACCCTGAATAACACTTCCAGAGTAACACTTACAGAGCACTTGAATTTCACTCCTCTCCACCCAGAGTAACACTTCCAGAGTAACACTTACAGAGCCCTTGAATTTCACTCCTCTCGACCCTGAGTAACACTTCCAGAGTAACACTTACAGAGCCCCTGAATTTCACTCCTCTCTCCTGAAACACTACCTTCAGCAGCACTTATCCAGAAAACAAAATAACAAATAAAAAAGTAAGCAGAGCTTACTAATACCCCCAATGTCCGCAGTCATGCTTTTTCCGTTGGTGATTATAGAAATGATCACATATCGAAAATCAATTTTGACAAAAATACCAACACATCTATGACACTTAGCACTGCACCTCTCCATATGTTAGAAACTATGTGTGGCAAATTTGAAAAGAATCCATTGTATAATATTTGCAATATCAATTTGACAAATTGAAATTGAACCCACTTGAAAATGTACCAGTCCAAAAACATGAAAACGGCGATATTTTTGTGAAAAATCATCCCAGATGGCTGGCACTTTGCACTGCACCTCTTTCAGACGTAGACAATATTTGTGCCAAATTTGAAAAGAATCCAATGAATAATATTTGAGATATCGATTGGACAAATAATGCCTTCGGACGTAATGACGGGCGGATGGACGGAATTCTTTGAATATAACCTGACATTTCTTTGGGGGTATAAAAAAATTTCTAAGATCACATTTAACTTAAAAAATCTTGGGTGCCTGAAACTTCAGCACAGTAGTGTAGATGTTTTGTTCATGATAAGTGGTGTTTTCAATAGCATTTCAGCGAATAGAGGTTAATCTTAAATATTCACTTGGAAGAATAGATAATGTCGTACACAAGTTCCACAAAATCTTCTGAATTATTCCGGTAGAGTAGGCTTATACTACTCATCGGTTTTGCATTTGTTACTTTCAGTGGACTGATACAAAAAGCAAGAGTCATGTTTTGACTTTACTTTTATTTGAATTCAATAAATAAACGCCAGGAGTCCATTTATTTCCACTGTCACATTTCACACAACAACCTTTCAACAGTGAAACGTGTCCTAAAAGATGAGTTGTTCAGCCCTTAATGTCTGGCCATAGAAAAGCTTGAACGATAAAGAAAATTAATCTAAAATTCCAGGGAAATGTAAATAGAATGTATATAAAATTTAACCTTTATTGACTTAATATACTGGAGACTTGGTCGACTAAAAATATTGTAATCCTTTAAAATACTGTAATCCTGTAATCATTTGCCAAAGCAAGACTAAAAATAAGTATAAAAAATGACTAAAATATTAAAATGACTAAAATATATACTCAAACTAAGTGGCAAATTTGTGAAAAGAATCTGACCAAAGCAAAATCAAAATATGCCAAAATTAAAACTGTATACAAAAAACTCTGATGCCTCTAATGCCTCAATGCAGAGGCTCAAATGGCAGGAGGATAGTGAGTGTCCTCTGGTCTGTGGGGACGGAGAAAGGCAGGTCTCTCTCCAGACCCCCTCCACTGCAGGGGACAACCAAAGCACCCAGGACCTCACTAATTACACACAGCAAGCTCAGTGTGGCCTCAGCCATAACACTAACTGAGATAGACCATCACACAAACCGACACCACTGAGAGCTGGATCTGAGTACCGGGACCATTCGCCTCGCGCAGTGTTACGTACGAACAGCCTCGTCTTCAGACATGACTAAAAGTACACAATGATATTCAATGTATTTATATTTCTGTAAAAGTATAATGATATATATAAAACAAAATACTCACCATAAATGTTACAGCATTATGACACATTTATTGTATTTGTATTTCTATAAAAATATAATAAAATACACATCCTACCGTAAATGTTTCGGGATATATAACTAAAATCAAAACAGTACAAGGCTAGTGGCTTTGTGTTGCTTGGCAGATTATTTGCACAGATGGATTAACAATTAAAGCCATATTACATGTGAAAAACATGAACATACGTGCACCGGACGCACTGCCAACCCTCCTCCTCTTCAGCTGCGTAATCGAGTGTTCAGCTCACCGTCAGCGGCGCGATGAGTTACCGCAGGATTGCATTCTATTGCACACTGCATGCAGTTTGACGTGTGCACGTTTCACTGAGGAAATTAGGGCACCATGGATATGACAGCAGTGGCTACGAGGGAGCGGATGTAATGAGCCCCCGGCTACAGTGCCAAGTGAACAACAAGCCCGGCCTGGCACCCGGGACTGTAGACGCAATTAAGCTCTACTAGTGTCAAACCAGACATTTCCACAGCGAGACAGCACCTGGATGAGCGACCTCAGGGAGCGCTCTGCGGCGGCCAGCTCTCGCTGCCATTTTCCTCCGGAAACTCCGAACCTGTAAACGCGCGTGATGGACACTGCTCCACACGCTAATGTTTGCCCCGTCACAGCCGAGAACCCAGTAAATATCAAGACGGCTTTTCTCCGTTAATCTCAAAAGTAATTCCTTGTGTGTATCGAAGCCATCAAACTCAGTTTTATAGTTATGCCACGTCATTGGTAATGCAAGCGCACATCCACACGCATACAGAAACACACACACACACAGGCTTGAGTCTCATTCAAGAAGCTTAATTTTGACAACTAACGGCCCAATAATAACTGAGGCCCAGAGCACACTATGGCAACCCAACTTTTGATACCACCCTCTGGATTTTTTTTTTTAATCTGACCACCATTTCATTTTCCAGAATTCCTTTTGGAAGTTCCTATACAGTGTACACATTTCCCACATTCCCTCCAATCATTTTAGGGTGGAATGTAGACTAGAGAATCATTTTATTGATGCAGCGGGGTTATCAAGGCCGTTTACATGTACCAGTAATGACAGGGCTGGTAAAAAGCACAAAAGCCAGTAGTGAGCTCAGAGATTCAATGGAACAACAGTGTCTCTGAAAGGTTTTTCTAACCCTTTTAGGAAGCGATGGAGAAATGGTTCTCTCTTTCCCTGAGAGATCAGCAGAAACAAAAGCATCTGATTAAAATGGCCTCCTATCAGCAGCGGTGTGGCAGAGCCCCTCAGGTGCTGTACCTGACAGATAGTGGGTGAGGCTGGCAGAGAGATACAGAAAAATACTCATTTAAAACATGAAAATTCTAATAAGGACAGAAGAACCTCAGAAAAACAGCACAGTGCCTCGAGATTTCCGAGAATTGCGACCCTCGTTTGCTTTCTGAGGGGTCAAATCAGGGGGCGTTGTGGCGTTTTGTGACGTACAGTACTTTTATTTAACCTTTATTTTACCAAGAATTAATCCCACTGAGATACAAAATCTCCCTATCGAGGGAGTCCGGGCCAAGACTGCAGCATAAAAGTAATAAAAGATCCGTTTCTGGGTCAATACTCATTTCCACTCAATAAGAAATAAAATTCACCAGCCAGAGCAGCTTTTGCCATAGAGTGGGCCAAATGGACAGAATCGGCTGTAAGTGGTCAGGGAAACGCGGTGAAAGCAGAATACAAACTTTTTATGATCGCTGTGCAGAGTGTTGACAGTTTAGTCTATAGGCAACGATTTACAAATGCTCTACATTAATCAAGAATATGCTCTTAAAGCGATCACATAAAGTTCTCCTCAATGTGTGTAGGTAGTAGGTTATGGAATGTAGTTTCTCAGAAAACAGACATTTTCAATTTACAGACCAAATGCAGGTATTTTTTGCTTTTTTTGGTAATTATTGTGTTTGGCTTGTAAAAACAGGAGAACATGATCACCGGCAGGCTGAAGGACATCACGCAGTATTCACGAGAACCGGACGGCTGTCTCCTCGGGCTGCGCATCACGCTGAGGTTTAGATTCTGACAGCTGCGGATGAGCGCTTTATCTCCCGTCTCGTTCCTTCTGCACGCGTCTTCTTCCCCATGGCCTTTCCGGAGGGCGGATTCTGACAGCTCCTCTCGTCCCCCCGACAACATCCCCCCCACTCACCCTGCCCCCTTCCCTCTCCCTCTCGCCCGTCCATATCCCGCACGTGACTGCTTTCGCAAAAGTGTGTCACGGGCTCATTGGCATTCCCTCAGTGGTGCTTCAGTAATACGCCCGTTCCCCCGGAAACTGCGCACTAGCTCGACTTTTTTTTCTGCTTTAATGGAATGCGCGTTATAGATGATTCCGACGTCAAAATGACATTACACCCTACGGCGAAACCTCTACGGACGTGAGGGCTGTAACTCGTGACTAAAGTCTCCTTCTCAAAAAACAAATGACTGCCCCCTACATGATGCTCTTATCCTGAGACAAGTACACCAGTGAAGAGAGTCGTCGTTTGCCTCAGGAATATTTGTGACTTCACCGTGATAGCATGGAGACCCATTAAAAATCAATAAATGTGTCCTTATCATTATAGATGAATCCCTACCATAACAAACCATTTATATAATAATTAAAGCACTACTAGACAGATAAGCAGCGTATGTGCAGCTAAAGAAATAACTTTTCCCAAAATGAAATCCAAAGATGGAGAGAGAGGTGAGTTTGAAGACCTGGGACTTCAGACCAGGTCAGAAGGAAGGCAGGAGCCCAGTGAACAGACAGTAGGTGTGACCTGGGTGTGCAGGGATGCCAGATGCTCCATGGTAATGCAGAGGAGGGGTATTTCAGGAGTGTGAGGCTCCTTGTACAGAAGCTGCCCCTTTGGCTGCCAGATAGAACGGATTGAGGGTTTAAATTTTACATGTTTGGATATAGGGAGCCGGAGGCGGGGTATGAAAAGGGACACACAAAGGTGGCAACTGATCCCTTAAAATGCAGAAATAAATCACATATACAGCCAGAAAGAGAGCGAATTTCAATTTAGTCAAGTTCAGAGCAATGAAGTGACCAAAGGTCACCTTTCACTTAAAAATAAAAAACACATCCTGTTCGATGATAGCTGTCAGGTTTTTCCCTGTAGGACAAAATAATATGAATCACATTTTTTACATAAACCTCTGTTTGCAACCACCTCACTCTGCTTTATTCCGGTCCCCTGGGCTGATATTTATCAGGAACATTTCAATTCCAATTCTGCACCGAATAGATAGACTGCTGAAGATAAAGTGAGTCTTATGCATTGTGTGTGTCTGTGCGCTCCCTGGCGGGTGCGTGTTTCCGTGTGTGTGTGTGTGTGTGTGTGTGTGTTTGTGTGCACGCACGCCCGGGCGTGTGTGTGTGTGTGTTTGTGTGTGTGTGTGCGCGCACCCGGGCGTGTGCGTGTTTCCGCGTGTGTGTTTGTGTGTGCACACGCACCCGGGCGTGTGTGTGTGTGTGTGTGTGCGCCCGCATGTGCGTGTGCGCGCACCCGGGCGTGTGCGTGTTTCCGCGTGTGTGTTTGTGTGTGCACACGCACCCGGGCGTGTGTGTGTGTGTGCGCATGTGCGTATGTGTGTGTGTGTGTGTGTGCGCGCACCCAGGCGTGTGCGTGTTTCCGTGTGTGTGTGTGTGTGTGCACGCGCACCTAGGCGTGTGTGTGTGTCTGTGTGCGTGTGTGTGTGTGTGCGTGTATGTGCGCACATGTGTGTGTGTCTGTTTGTGTGCATGTGAATGTGTGTGTGTGTGTGTGTGTGTGTACACAAGTGTGTACAAGCATGTGAAAGTGAAATATGTGTCTTTCTTAAACGAGTATATAGTGACTGTCAGTATGTGACCTCCCCTGTGTAATTCCACTGCGATTAGGCCCAAGTGGGATTAATTTTGCTGACTAAAGCGTGTTGAAGCTCTCGGTCCATTCTGTGAGGGAGGAGAGTTCTAGAACAGAGCGAAGTCAGCCAAGTTGTGGGATTTCTTTTGATCTGTGCGCCACTGATTTCTGAACTACAGGCAAAAATAACAGCATGATCGGCTTTAGCTGAAAATATCCACTTTGCCTCCGTATATAATCCTGCAGTGCTACATAACCCAAGCTGTTTCTTAGGGAGGCGCATTTATCCATGTGTTTCTGCGTGTGCGTGTGTGCCCGAGTGTGTGAGTGCGTGTGTGTGTGTGTGTGTGTGTGTGTGTGTGTGCCTGAGTGTGTGAGTGCGTGCTCGCGCGTGCGTGTGTGTGTGTGTGTGTGTGTGTGTGTGTGTGTGTGCGTGTGTGTGTGTGTGAGTGTGTGAGTGTGTGCATGCCAGGCCAGGGACAACTGTCCTCATCATTATGAAAATGAAAAAAAATTACAGCCATTACAGCCACTAATAGCAGAGATAAATCAACAAAAAGCATGTTTTGACCAAGTATTGCCCAGTATTGCTATCAGATATTCACATATGCGTGACATATAGGGGCTTACGATGGTGAAGAGGTCGAGTGTCAGTTCTCAGGTGCTATGGCTTCTGCCAACACAAAGTATTTGATGAAAGTGCTCCTGCTCAAGCACACCTACCTAATAATAAACTACCTCGTTCCAGAAATCCACATACGCCCATTAGGCCCAGTCCCTTACAATACAGCACAAGCGAAGCCACTCCAATGATTCCCACGTGAATTACCAGGTCAGAAACCGCAGTGGCGTACCCATATTAATTAAGCAGTGACATCAAAATGTCATATTCCAAGTAAATGAATATACCAGCACTTGACATTCCAACCTCATGTATAAAATCGGTCTGTAATAGAGCCCTAGGGTATGTATGAAGGAGCTCATCTGCGATGGCCACATAATGGCTTTTTAACAGCACCTAATACACACCAGAAGCCATATAAAACAATTGAATGCTAATGCATCCATTGGGAAGACAGGGAAAAACCCTCATGGAATGTTGGCCAACTCTGGACCGCAATGGCTGCAGTTACATTCGTGCATTATTAACACGCTGATGTGAGATACGCAGCCTGCATTCTCCTGGTATCACTTCACAGGAACTGCCAACACAGGTATCCTTCATGCACAGCCAGGGGGTGAGAAAACAGATTGCAGTTTTCCTCTAAATAATTGAAAATAAAAAATACTGCGAGAGATAACAGGAAGGTGTTTGTTCCCTTTGCAAAAATGGACAAAGAGGGAATAATGGGCGAATGATCGAACTGGACTCAATCTTTTATTACGCCTCACAACAAAACACAGTCATTTCCGTAGTGCTTGGGACAAAAACTTTTCTTTTATATTTGGCAACATAATCCACACTTTTAGATTTGTATTCAAATCACACCCGTGTTAAATGTTTACAGAGCAGAGCATTAATTCAGTTTTTTTATTTCATTTTTTTACCATTTGGTTTCATTCCATGAAAATTTTCACATATTTTATGCTTAGCAACCCCATTTTGGGGAATCATAATTTTTGGGACGCACATCTGACGTGTAAATAAAAAGTAATCTAACCCTAACACAGTCTCATTCAATAAATTCACTGACTGCTGGAAATATTCCACCCATCAACATCACCAGCTAAGTGAGGTCATTTCGACTGCTGCTCTGCCAGGCCTGTTCCCACCAGCCTTCAGCTCTAACTTGTTTTGTTGGCTGTTTGCTTAACGTTTTTGCTTGAGCAAAAAAAAATTTCAACTGGATTCAGATCAGGAGAGTAACATGTTCAGTCAAGAATTTACCTGCGCAAGGATCAATGTTTCGCTATAAGGTGAAGCAAATAAGATTGGAGGCGTTCCGTTAATAAGATCTGCAATCATCTTCTGCAGCATCATCAATAAAGATAAGTTAGTCACTGCTTATGACATCCACACATCCAGAAATGGCACCCTCACTCATCATATTTAACAGATAAGAGGGAGGGGCGTTGTCAGTCTTGGGAAGTTCCTTTAGACCTCCAAATGTTGCTCTTACCATCACAATGATATGAGTTCTTATCACCCCCCAGTGCCTCTTTTCAGAACGCTGCAGGCTTGTTCAAGGTCCCTGAACACTCTGACCTGACCATCCTCATTTTATTCCACACTAGCGGGTTTCATCTAGCACTGAAGCTTTCATAATTCCGTTAGTTTTGACATACATTACTCACCAACTCATTCATGCCCGCAGAGTGTTTTTGATCTGTTCGACTGAATCTCCGGGGTTCATCTTTATTCCAGAGGGAATTATTTGGTCAAGTACAAACTGCCTCCTTGACCTATAAGACTTCTTGTAAATCCTCAGCATACAAGTTCCTGCGCACACTCGTTCTCCCTACTCAAAAATATTTATTTTGACGACCCAAAGGGGTTGCCCAATATTGCCAACATTTTCTTATTTCACTGTCACACTTGCTTCTTTGACTTCAGTTTTCAAAACTCTTGTTCCCTCAAACTGACAAACACACACTTAAAGGCTCCTGTGACAGCAGTACACTGGAGTTAAGGGGAACCAGTATGACCTGTATGGATAGGGCAACAACTCACAGATTGTGAAGCAGAATAATTTGAAAATACTCTCAAATGACAGCTGACAATGTCTATTGACAGCCATACTGACCAACTCATTCCAAATTCAATTAAGATATTTAGCATAGATACATTTCTGTTTCTTATGAGTGTCAATTCTTATGAGGTTTTAGCCAAGAGTAGACACACTTTTTGCACCTTCGCCAGGAGGTAATATGTCTTCATCTGCGTTTGCGCGTTTGTTGGTTTGTTTCGTCAGTCAACGGCAATTCTTAAAGTTATGGATAGACGTCAATGAAATGTTGTGTGTTGATAGATACTGCGCTAAGGAGGTAGTGATAAAAATGAAGATCCGACTCAAATTCTTGGTCCAGGATCCGGAAGATTTTTTTGAAGTGCGTAAATAATAATAATAATAATAATAATAATAATAATAATAATGCATCAATTTTATATAGCGCTTTTCTGGACACTCAAAGACGCTTTACAATGGAGGCATTATTCATTCACTCACACATTCACGCTCTGTAAAGACGGCACCGTCGGTCCTCGTTAAACACTCACATTTAGTGACAATGCGAGGGCAGAGGAAATGCCTTCCAGCTGTTATAGAGAACTTTACCAATCAATTCCCTATATTAACCCTCGATTTTTGGTCATGATAGGCCCAGGCATACAAGTCTATATTCAGCCGTCGGGCTACATTCTAAAACATTATATTAACCCAACCTTATGCCGATCAACAAGGCTACAAAGACTTAGGCCGACGCAACACGGCCGGAAGTCGAAGTACGTAATAAATGATGGAAGAAGTTCTGCGCTCGCTGCGTCAGTGTTACTTGCCTGCACACGGGAAAGACCATTTCGGCCATGACGTGTCAACTTAACTAATGTAGTTGCACAAAATGGCCACTCCCTTGCGAGAAAGTTGAGATAAGTCAGATCCACATTCTGCTAGTTGAACTGCTAATGACTTAAAATGCATTAAAATACATGTTATCCCGCGTTTATTAGGCCATTTGCGGTAATAATCGCCCATTATATTGGGAATTGCGAAACCGTCTCCCTCAACTCCTAACTATGAGCTGACCAGGCATTCACAGACATAGGCTAGAAGGAGCTGTCAGTTCAGCACTGCGGTTCAAACACAGCGCTATGAGACGTAGTTGTGTTTTATTATCAATATTCAGGGCTACTTTTTTGTTGTTTTTTATCTCCTATAAAGTCGCTTCAACAGCAAAATCGCACTAAAAACCGGTGAATAATCAATACATGGATCAGAGTAGCGGCATAAATCACCTTTCAATACAGACATTAAATGACTTTTCCCAAACATTACTAATATAAATCAATCGATAAAAAATAATTTTAAAAATGACAAAAAATGGAATCCTGATTGACACCATCACCAGAGAGAATACGACTAAACCAGGCACTGGCAACATCCTAAACACTAAAATGGGATGTACAGTGGCTGACCTCCAAGCGGCCGATGGCAACACCTTGTCAGCATTGATTTGTACTAAAGCCACTATCAGCTACGCAGTTTCTGTCAGTTCGACTGCATTGTATCGCTTCGTTCAATCATTTAATTCCATATATATAATGAAGGGATGTTACGTTTAAAATGTCACAACTTTGTTAAATTTCATAACCTCTTTATAACAGATTAAATCTTTGATATTCCCTAAAGAGCACACACATTTATCCCAACGAATTCCTCATATTAGGCAGGCACTCTACACGACCTAAAACAGAATAACTATGCCCGCTGTGGATATATGTAGACGACTGATTCATAACTGAAATCAAGACGGTGGTGATTTTTTTAGGAAGGCAGCACTGATAGAATCTTATTAATACCGCACACATATTCACGAAATCATTTTCCCATTCACCACTGCCAGATGCACTAGAACCTTTGATTCGCACTCGGTCTTACGCGGGTCCCTCGGTTGCAGCAGATTCATTTACACGTCACTCACGCGGTTAGAGAGCCACCGACACAGTGAAACAGTCACAGAATAAACCGCAACAGCTTGAGCGCGATCTTGAACCCAAATCGATACGGCATCGCTTCACACTAAAGTGGCCACCAGTGATTTTGGACATAGTCCACCACAGCAGCGTGCGCCGATCTTTTGAGCTCTGTGGTCCACAATGACGTCCGTTATGGTATCGGTAATACAATAAATAATGAATCTTTTTTCAAATCAGAGCATCTGCGCCATTTATCTAGAGTGCGTGGGGATTCAGCACCAGTCACTCTAGTCAACGTCATATACGCAAAAATAATGTACGATAACGTTCTTTATCTTGTTAAAATAAAGTGTCCTCCCCCAACACACACACACGCACACACACACACACACACGCACGCACGCACAGAGAGAGAGAGAGAGAGAGAGAGAGAGAGAGAGAGAGAGAGAGAGAGAGAGAGAGAGAGAGAGATCCCGACAAAACAATTAAATGTAGGCCAAGGAATTATATCTACCATTTGGTTATACGGGAATATGTAGCCTATGTTAGTGTCATCATTTTGCTCTCGACGAGTCCACATCCTCCCCGGCTAAAACTGGCCATCATTACTCTTCTGAAAACAGAATTCAAATATCGTGCAGTAGCTTACGATTCCCTTCTGATGGCATAGATGAATCATTCGCAGTTCAAAACACACCAAGACCAGAATTATTCATACTTTCTTAAAATATGCGATTGCATTCCATCGGACCGACGGTGACACCATAATGTAACAAATCAGGGGGCTACTGCAGTGTCTTTTCCACTCGTGAAATGTACCGCTTAAAAACCATGCTATGAATTCTGAAAATATTGGGACTTAAGTACAACCCCCAAAATTAAAAATTTGTCACCCTTATTCTAGAGCGGTTTCGGTGTTGGGTGTAGCCTATAAAAACGGCATCTCATGATTCCTTCCACCATATAAACTGCTGCCAAGTGATGAACTTGAAAGGCATTTCAGACGGGCGAGAGGCTCCACCAGCAATTCATTTGGCCCGATTATTTCAGACCGCAAACAGTGAAACACGACCGTGATGATTTACAGTGAGCTTTTACATAACTGCAGCAACTTCATACATTCCGCCGAACGGAGGCTGAATCCAGGGATCAATGCGTCACCGCAATCACCGGAGTAGCCGACCCATTTAATTAAGGAGCGCCAACTTTATCAGACGGCGGCCGAGGGAAGCTGCGACATTCCTCCAAAAGACATCATCTTACCTGCAAACCAGCTTTCGAAATGGTCCGATTCCGTCAGTCAATAAAGAAAATCTATGAACATCACAAAGCCGGATCAGCGAAAATAGCACGTTTCCCCTCGTTTTTCGTGTGCAGGTGAAAAAAATGATATTTCAGTCGAATATCCCATTCACGCAATAGCCAAGTTGTCCAAACGGTGGTTTAATCCAATGGACAAAAGCATAATTTCTGCCAGGTAGTGCGGCTTCCTTTCAGACGCGATCCAGGGGAAGGGAAAATAGAGTAACACTTAAAAGATGATTAAAAAGGGAAAGATGGAAATTTGCTGAAGGGCAATATTAGAAACCAAAGAAGTCTCCTTGTTTTACGACAACGACTGTTGATTATGGATGCTCTAGACGTGCTCTGCGTTCCCGACCATCCCAAGCGTAAATGTGCGGTCTTCGCAACGGCGCGCAGCAGACAGGATTGTATATCTATGTATATTTCACAAGTATCCAGCAATAGCAGATCCGATGGGGTTTTCCTCCTCAGTGCTGCTGTGTGAATGCTCACAAACCTCGCTGCTTATACATTTGTCTCCGTGGTCCTAAAGTCCGCAGAGAATGTCGCCAGCCTTTCAGCACGCGTTTTAAACCCAGCATTGCGAGTAGACTACAGAGACGATGTGGGGGAAAATTTAGTCAGAATGGAAAAAGGACATCCAATATACAATCACTCCCTCGTTTAAAAACGCAGATAATAGAAACTCTGAAACTGACCCATGTACAGTAGGCACCTGTGACGGCAGAACGTTATGCGCGCGGATCCCCTGACGCCGCCTCCATCCTCCCCTTCACGAGAATGCGGCTCCAATCGAGGAGCCTGGTAGCCAACGCAGCGCAAGCCTACAAGTACCCTTACCGCCGCCCAATGGAAAAAGTAGAAACGATTCAGTGAGAGTCGTTTCAGTCGAGGGCCAATAACCTAAGTCTTTTCCAATAGAATAATTACAGAGCGTCTCCCTGGGGTTAGAAAAGATTTTTTTGGATTATAATGGTGGAGAGGTGCCAAGTCATCTTAGTTCAACATTACAGTCCCGTAATGACTCCAAAGCGTAAGAGAATGCATCACGCTGAGTTAAGTTGCAGGTTGAAGGAGACGACCAAGATCATTTAGAACAGCCTACCCTCCCCATAATCCCTTACTGCAGCTATTTGCATATCAGGGAGACGCAGCTGTTTCAAAGCCTGCAGTCACTATACTATTTACCCTCCTCAGTCTGGACTTCCCATCACTTTTCAGGGAAGGAGGGGCTATTTACCAGCATCAGATGCACCTAGACTCTCAGGATCAGAATGAAATGTACTGGAGCTGCACACGACCCGGTGGCTGTGAATCAACGTACCAAACAGCAAACTAACTCAGGTATGAGGAGAATGAATGATTGTAGAAGAGAATGGAAAATGGTGAGGGCTTGTCACTGTCACATACTGAATGACTCAGAGATATAAAGGAAAGAACACAACCATCTGCTATGCACCATCGCTCAGTCAACCGTAGTCTCTGACGGGCCAGACACCTGCACACCCCTCTCTCTTCCCAACACAAATGTCAAGTTATCATCCAAGAAAAAGGTAGTTCCCTCCCGATTCAACTCGAATAAAAGCTGAGGCATTATTGCATGTGTGTCTTTGTCCAGTCGGGGATGGAGTTGGATGTGCGTCTTGGTCGGTGGGGAAGAGTGATGAATCTTTGTGAAGAAAAGCCCAACTCTAAGTGTCTTTTGAACTGGACGACTGCGTTGATAAGCTCTTATACCATATTCATATACCTCATAGCTAGGACTGGGACCAATTTTATTTCTAATCCTTGAACTCAAAAAGGTAAATATTACAAAACCCAAAACCAGTGACGTTGGCACGTTATGTAAATCGTAGATAAAAACAGAATACAATGATTTGCAAATCCTTTTCAACTAATATTCAATTGAATACACTGCAAAGACAAGATGTTTAATGTTCAAACTAAGAAAAATTTTTTTTTTTGCAAATTATCTTTAACTTAGAATTTGAAGGCAGCAACACATTGCAAAAAAAAATTGGCACAGGGGCCTTTTTACCACTGTGTTACATCGCCTTTCCTTTTAGCGACACTCAGTAAACGTTTGGGAACTGAGGAGACAAATTTTTGAAGCTTTTCAGGTGGAACTCTTTCCCATTCTTGCTTGATGTACAGCTTAAGTTGTTCAACAGTCCAGGATCTCCGTTGTCATATTTTACGCTTCATAATGCGCCACACATTTTCAATGGGGTCAGGTCTGGACTACAGGCAGGCCAGTCTAGTACCCGCACTCGTGCAGAATGTGGCTTGGCATTATCTTGCTGAAATAAGCAGGGGCGTCCATGAAAAAGACATTGCTTGGATGGCAACATATGTTGCTCCAAAACCTGTATGTACCTTTCAGCATTAATGGTGCCTTCACATATGTGTAAGTTGCCCATGCCTTGGGCACTAATACACCCCCATACCATCACAGATGCTTTGTGCCAATAACAGTCTGGATGGTTCTTTTCCTCTTTGGTCCGGAGGACACAACGTCCACAGTTTCCAAAAACAATTTGAAATGTGGACCCGTCAGACCACAGGACACTTTTCCACTTTGCATCAGTCCATCTTAGATGAGCTTGGGCCCAGCGAAGCCGGCAGCATTTCTGGGTGCTGTTGATAAATGGCTTTCGCTTTGCATTGTAGAGTTTTAACTTGCACTTGCAGATGTAGCGACGAACTGTAGTTACGGACAGTGGTTTTCTTAAGTGTTCCTAAGTCCATGTGGTGATGTCCTTTACACACTGATGTCGGTTTTTTATGCAGTACCGCCTGAGGGATCGAAGGTCACGGGCATTCAATGTTGATTTTCGGCCTTGTTGCATACGTGCAGTGATTTCTCAAGATTCTCTGAGCCTTATGACGATATTACGGACCTTAGATGATGAAATCCCTAAATTTCTTGCAATAGCTTGTTGAGGAATGTTGTTTTTAAACTCTTCGACAATCAGCTCACGCATTTGTTCACTATGTGGTGACCCTCGCCCCATCCTTGTTTGTGAATGACTGAGCATTTCAGGGAAGCTGCTTTTATGCCCAATCATGGCACCCACCCGTTCCCAATTAGCCTGTTCACCTGTGGGATGTTCCAAATAAGTGTTTGATGAGTATTCCTGAACTCTCTCAGTCTTTTTTGCCACTTGTGCAAGCTTTTTTGAAACATGTTGCAGGCATGAAATTCCAAATGAGCTAATATTTGCAAAAAATTACCAGTTCGAACAATAAGTAACTTGTCTATGCAGTGTATTCAGTTGAATATAGGTTGAAAAGGATTTGCAAATCATTGTATTGTGTTTTTATTTACGATTTACACAACGTGCCAACTTCACTGGTTTTGGGTTTTGTACATTTACAGCATTGGGTGTATAAAAATACAGTTTCAAAATTTAATTAATGTAATTCATTTTACATTGTAAGGTTCCTGTTTAATCATACTTTTCAAGCCATATAATTTTGTTTTCATTAATTCAATCCTTGAGTTTCCAAAGGGCCCAACTCCAAGGAACACTCTTTTTCAAGAAAGGGAAACTTTTTTTTTTTTTTGCGCATTTGTCATGACCCATATATATTTCAGCTTATTTCTTTACAAGAGAGCGTCACTGGGATACCTTTGGCTGAACTAACAAGACAGTTCCCCTTTGTGTTATAAGAGATGCAGACCTCGAATTCATTGGCGTTGGGCCCTTTGGAAACTCAATGATTCAATGTTTTTTGAACTGATTGAGAATTTTGAGAATTTTTCTTGTTTTCAAGGACAAACGGTGATAATAGCTGGATAATAGCCCCCAACCTTGGCATGAAAACCATGATTCTACACAAACACAAAGTTGAAAGACAATCTATCCCAAACCAAGATAAAAATCAATGATTCTCTGAGGAAGCACAGATGATTTAAATTGGTTTCAATAGACTTCAGATTGAAATAACACTGAATCAAAGACTGCTCCCCAGGTTTGCATAATATTAAATGATAACTCCACCCTGCATGTTGAAAAAAACATTTCTGCTTATTTCCCAAAAAGGCCTCAAGTTATCTAATTTGATGATAATGAGTTAAAAAATGCAAGTATGAAGTTTCTATTAAGTAATTTTTTTTTCTCCACAAAATAAGAATGAAGATTTTCCTTGTTATATCATATAGCCTATATTGGTTTTTATACACTGACCAAAACAGCAACAAATGCTTTTTGGGTGCAGTGAAACGCCGACAGATGTATCAGAAAACATCTGTATCATGTCTGCATTTCCCTCTGTCAGAGGCCATATTACTACACCTGACATCAGGATCAGGCATAAAATAACATCTTTAGAATCATTCATACATGTGAAAATCAGCTGAGAATTGAACTAATATTTCTCACCTGACGCAGTGGAAAATGGAAATCGTGTCTTTGCAGAAGTGGATTAAGGGATGATGCAAGATGTCTTAACCTTTCAAGTGCTGATGCCATGAAACGCACATCACACACTGTGAGGAAATGTGACGCACAAGAGCAAAACAGACACTTTTTTGGAATCAGCACCCCAAAATTAGCTTAAAAAAAAAGTATTGGACTTTATTCAGCTAAAATGACGGAGGGCGGGGTAACATGCAGCTTATCCAGGATTACAAAGGATCATGTCACACAATGACTTAAATTCAAATACGACACAGATTTTAGAGATTGGAGAACATGTGAAAACTGCAAAAACCAATCACACACACACACACACACACATGCAAACACACGCACGCGCGCGCGCACACACACACACACACATGTGCGCATACAAACACACACACACACACACACACACACACACACACACACATGTGCGCATACAAACACACACACACACACACACACACACACACGTGCGCATACACACACACACACACACACACGCACATGCAAACACACACACGTGCGCATACACATACGCAAACACACACACACACGCACACACATGCAAACACACACATGTGCGCATACACACACACAAACACACACACACACGTGCGCATACACACACACAGTGTAAAGCCTGATGGTGTGGTGAACTCAAATGTTTTGTGGAAACCGATTACCTCAAAAAAATTGTTTAGGCCAGCGTAATCGCATTGTGTGGAAGGAACTTAAAGAAAATGAGGTAAAGATATTTTTTTACGTTTTAAGTGCTGGGAACACAAGATCATTAAGTTGGCATCCACAATTTTTTTGAGGTCATCAGTTTCCACAAAACACTTGAGTTCACCACACTATCAGGGTTTACACTGGTGTACTTCTACCCTTGTGAGGACATTACATTGACTTCCATTCTTTCTTTGTGAGTCTCTACAGCCTTTTTCTGATCTTAATCATCAGTAAGTGTCACAACCGTCGTGCAAATGTGTCTCTTCCCATTCAGCAACTTGCGTGTTTCTTAAAGTAAATCTCCTCTGACTGCTTTACATCTCGATTGTGTTCCCTTCCCCAGCTGTGTCCTGTTCCATTGTTACTTCCTGATGTATGTGTAACGTGTATTTAAAACCCTGTGTTGAGTACATTACGTTACACATACTCAGCCGATGCTCTTCTCCAGAGCGACATACAAAGTGCAGAAGTTTGGTTCAAAAGTGCTGAGCTCCAAGGAGACAAGTTAAAGTGCTAATAGTTCAAGTGACAAAAGAATCACTCAGTGAAAGTTGTAGAAGTAGATCGAACCGTCGCCATCCGGAAGGAACCAGCAAAGTTAAGAAAAACCAGCAGCCCAGTGAATGAGACGAGACTCGGGCATCGTGGGACGTGACATCATGAGAGTTTCACCGAGGGAAGTCGAGTATTGGAGAGGTGGAGCCTGGAGACGGGGGATTTCAGGCTGGGCTTGAAGATGCTCAAGGACTCTGACGTCCTGACCTCGATAGGTAGATAATTCCCCCAACGGGGAGAGTAGCTGGTCATTGGATTGTAATGTGCTATTCGTGCTAAGAACCAGTCAGCAATCCTGGTAAAAACTCTTTGTCTTTATTGATTGACACATAACTGTAAATGACAGCTATTTGTGGAAGCCCGGTTAATTCAAACAAGCTTCCAAGCCTGCTCAGGGTCCAGGATTGGGACCTTGTTCAAATTAATCCACTTCAAGTCAGCTCCTTTGTCCAGTTTGTTAGGAACAAGCTCCCAATCCATTTACGGACATCAGGATTGGAACCAAGTTCCCCTCAAACTACTCCATCCTCATTGTGAACAGTTCAGCTCTACAACTCCACATGCCTGTCATCTCGGAAAGCCACAAGCCAGGAACTGGCAAAGCCCTGCTTTGCACACTACATCTGAACTGAACTGTGCCCTCCTCTTCTGAGGCTACGTTGCCTCTGTTACAGTATTACTGTCAGTAAACCTTACTATTACATTTTACTTTGCCTCCACATAGCAGCCCAGCATTAGCACAGAAGGGGGGGGGGGGGGGGGTTGGTCACTCCGGCCTTGATTCTATATTGTAGCATTTGGCAATAACTGTACTGTAATACTTAAAAATAATTAAAGCATAAATTGGAGGCAGAATGTGTTTAGCCCTGCTGCGCAGATGCAGACACCATGAAGCTACTGTCTTTATTCACGCAGTTACACTACTCTATCACTAGATGGCACACCCAGAGCAGTTGTTGAATATTCACTAGCAAGCCAAGCTCGAATACGATTTAAAATATGGGCGAGTTATGGTCCATCCCTGTTTCCCAGGAATTACATGAATTAAACTCCTTAGCTAAGCCTGATGTGCATCCAGTTCTATATATATTTGCCCATAGTATCTATTGAGCAGATCAAAAAATGATCTCTTGCGCCAGAAAACCTCATTTTCCTTTGTAGCAACCACCTCACCTATAGTGAGTCAACTGTATCCCAATTAAGTAGTTAGAAAAATCAGTTTACTGAAGGAAGAATTCACCATGGTATTGATAAAATGTCATTCTACGATCAACTATACAGTATCTCACAAAAATGAGACACCCCTCACATTTTGGCAATTAATTGATTATACCTTTTCATGGGACAATGTTACAGAAATGAAACTTGAATATATTCTAGAGTAGTCATTGTACCGACTTTTATGAGATACTGTATTCATCACCTATGAAAAATGCGTAAGTCCCCACCTTGGATCTGCGCGTGGATTCCTCCATCGACAAATTCAGCGCTGATTTATATCCTCCTACGGAATCTCATTTATGGGCAAGCACTAATTATGGGTTAGCTAAGGCCCATCTGCGTAATGCAAATTGATAGTTCACGCCCACTTAAAACTTCCCGGTAATGATCTATTGATTGACACCTTTTTTATCCAATTCTCCAATTCCAGAGAGTATGAACTTTCCACAGTGACTGAAAGGCATTGATTGGCCCATAAGAAAAGTATTTAAACCTTTGCGTAAGAGCAAGTTAGGTTGTATTTTTTAACATTGCACATGGATGCGCAGCTGAAAATGACCCGATTTCAAAGAAAAAAGACTTTCAAGATTGGCCTGAAGTGCTCAGTTACATTTACAGGATTTAAATGAGTTACAGACATGGTCACTGGGAATTATTCCGAATAGAACAAAACTGGAGGGTTCCCTCTACCGGGTTTATCAGTGTCTCTGAAGGAGGGATTCACTGAGGAAAGGTTTTTCTTCAATTCACGAGTGAGTTACATTGAAGAGCCTAGTGCTAAAAGTACTTAAATAGCATTTTCACACATCCTGTGGTAAGGATGGGAAAATGTCTTTTGTAGTTACCCAGGCTAATTTTCTTACATTTCCTACAATGGACATTTTTGTGACTTAAGTACTTTTAACACCAGGGTCTACAACTGTATAAATGTGACCCTCCAGCACCAAACAAGTCAGATGGGTCCATTTTTCAAATATGAGTTTTTGGGCTCATAAATGCCCTTTCAGATGAGCCCAAAAATTCTCATTTGAAAAATTAACCCATGTGACTTGTTTGGTGCTGGAGGGTCATATATATATATATATATATATATATATATATATATATATATATATATATATACACACACACACACACACACACACACACACACACGTGATGGCTGGTGTTTTGAGACACCAAATGCAGCGGCCGGAATGAAAGGAAGTACAGGACTGTCAGAGAGACAAACACTGACAGAATAGGAGAGAGAGACTCGCGCTTCCAAAGGACATAAATCTAGTCCGAGTGAAACAAGGAAGCAGAGTGAGCTCAGCAGTACGAAACAAAGGAAAAATCTCGGGAACTGAGGTAAAAAGACAAAGCAGCAGACGGTGCAGAGAGGAAAGGAAAGAGAAAGATTCCCTTTACTAACTAACACTTTCCTTTTTTGCAACTAATTCCTCAACACTTCTCTGGCTAGAGATCTTGCGGCCCACAGTGCAGTGGTAACACTGACACTCTAGCGAATGCGGAGAGGCGGAACTTGGAAATATTTATTTATTTATTTATTTATTTTAGTTTTTTTCACTTATGGCCAGCTGGCCAGCTGCGGTATATTCCCAGTACACCGGGTCCATGATGATCACAGAGCTTGTTTGCCACATTGGTGAGTAACAGTAACTGTTAATAATACTGCATGTTGAGCCATTTTGCTCAGTGTGGCTTTTTATTTTAGAATTGATACTGTATTAAACTAAATCGAATGTCAAGGTTTTGGCTCGTTTAAAATGCCAGCAGCTCAAGCGCTTTGGTAGACCCCTTCTTACATTCCTTGCACCACACTGTTCTACCTCGGGTAGAACATTGCCTGCTTTTTTATGATAGTGGAATGTCTGTTCTGTTAAAATAAGGCATATTTTGAACATTACTGTGTTAGTGAGTCATACTTGTTCCTAAAAAGATGTGGAAATTGTTTATATAAGTTTGCAAACTTGGATCGGGAAACTGCTAGCTTTTCATTGCAGGATGAATGTTCTGACCGTTAATTAAGCAATTCCTTTATCAAGTAACGTTATGTGTGCTGGCTTGAGGGAATCAGAAGGAAAATTGACCAAATGCTAAATTTATCACGGACAAAAGGCTCTTTGTGTTTGAAGAGGTTAATGGTGACAACTGATGACCAACCTCACCTATTCTGATAAACTCTTGCTAAATTCAACCAGAAAATCATTCATTCATATTGAATTTCATGTGTTAAAGGTTGATTTGAGTAAAAAATATGACTACTTTATGATTTGATAGCGCAATATTTTGAGGGTTTGGGGATCTACCTGGAGAGCCATCGTTTTTGGCTCATAGAGAGTAGATTTGGTATATCATGCTCAGATGAGGTACACTAGTGGTCAAAGAGTTTATAATCCCACAAATGTATTGTTTTAACTCCCAGCCATTTTTCAATTCCAGTATTTTTTTTTTCAATTTCAGCACTGAAAGCCCCTTTTCTCTATCAAAATCATTGAAATACAATGAAATACTTAAATGTGACAAGTGTCTTTTCTCAGTAGAGCCATATTTACCCCTCTATATGAAGCACAAAATTATAATATATATTATAATTTTATATATATATATATATATTATTGAATTATAAAGCGTTAAATTGGGTAAATAGCCAGATTTGGCTTCTGTACAAAAGGGTTAAACAAAGTTGTAGGGATGTGTGGAAAAATATACAGTTTATAGTAAATATATATTTAATATATTATTACCCCTGCCAACAATGAAGTTGACAGGAGGAGGTCATGTGATCGGTGCCATTTGTTTGTTTGTCTGTCTATTTCTTTGTGAACAACATAATTCAAAAATTAATGAACGGATATCTCTGAAATTTTGTGGGTGGGTCATTATTAAATCAGGGATGAACCCTATAGATTTGTCCGTGATCAGTGATACAATATGGCCGCCACGGCAGCCATCTTGAAATCCTATGACACGGGACAACTGAACTTTGCTCCCACTCAGCAAGATTCGGACTGTGCTACCTTGGCGGGCGGAGGTTTGCACTCTTGGAGTGCCTTGAGTTTAACATTTCTTTTTTTTTTTTGGCATGGGACTTGCAGAGACGTGCCGCTGGAGGGATGGAAGTCTTCCAGTAACCTCAATTAAAGGAAAATGGAAAATGGACTGCATTTATATAGCACCATCTAGTCCAGGTGTCACCAACCCTGTTCCTAGGGAGCTACAATCCTGAAGGTTTCTGCCCTACCTCCTATTCAGCACACCAGATTCAACTAATTAGCTACTTATTTGCCCAGCTCCTGATCTTGTAAAGTAGCTAATTAGTTAAATCAGGTGTGCTGAATAGGAGGTAGAACAGAAACCTACAGGATGGAACCCCTCCAGGAACAGGGTTGGTGACCCCTGATCTAGTCACATGACATGACCCCAAAGCGCTTTACAGTTATGCCTCTCATTCACCCGATGGTAGAGGCTGCCGTGCAAGGCGCCATCCTGCACATCAGGAGCAGTGTGGGGTTCAGTGTCTTGCTCAAGGAAACTATAATAATAATATAATAATAATGCATGATAAGTGGTTCCCCTTTTCTGAATAACCAACCTGACGTTAATTCGCTTAGAAGCAAAGAACAATCAGGAGAATGACTAGCCAATTAGTTTTTAGCTAGCATTATTGATCATTGCATTGTAAAGTTATCAGGCTTTTTCTTGCCTACATTATTGATAACATGAAATTCCTATAACTCATGAAACAGCACATATTTGTGAGCTAGGCTTCCAAATGAAGTTGTTTTGTATCAACGATGGATATGCTTCAATACCCCTAAGAAGATGTTTTTAAGAAAAATATGGTCGTGCCGACTCGTTCACTTGATGTGTTTGCCTATGCAAAAACAAAACTCAATACAACCAGTGACACTACTCGATAATGTAGTTTAACCTTAGTACCCGAGCGTCCCCCAATTGGGGGACTTTGAGGGGTATTAACAAACACAGCATGAAATAATGCACTAATCTTGAAAGAATATAGCGAAATTGCACATCAAATTAAACAGCAGAACCGGGGCTATACGACTGTATAAACGTTTTTACATGTTCTAAACACAGCTCAAATAACAACTAAATTAATTACGACATATCAAACTCTGTTCAGCTCCGCTGCATCAACCCACTCGACATATTGCAAGCTCTACCGCAACCAAAGTTCATGCAGCATGCACAAGCGAGGCGTCAAATGAAAGCTAAGACTCCACAGATTCCAATGCTGTAATGCAAATTGATCTACTCCAAAGTTTCGGAGAGATAGAGGCCAAAGAATCATAAAAACTGACATCGCTTTTTCAAACTATCGTAGTAAAATTTATTTTTCCTTCGCTGTTCGGGCAAGAAAATCTTATTTTTCCGTAAAATTCACACTTGATTCAGTTAGTCCTATTACCTGTGTTGCGTTCCAAAACTTTCCGGCTTTAGCCGACAGCGTTAGTGACCCAGGGGAAGCCTTACAATGTCCGTATGCATCAGGGTCTTTTTCGCGAAGACGTGTGTTCTTCTAATTCTGATTGGCAGACAGTACTGTCAATCTCATTTTGGTGAATATAGCTTCATTCTATTGGTTCTAACGATTTCAACGAGTTGTCAATCGCCCAAATCGACGAATCCGTGGCGGAGATAGAGCCAAGCGTATTCACTATGTGTACAAACCAGCAAACTCGATTTACGCAGGATACCCGTATTACGCATAGGATAGCTGAACGCAGAGCGCACGGCATCGACTTTGTTGTTGCTTGTTTCTAGACAGGTTGATTCTTTTTATCGATATTTTATTACACTTTGTGAGAAATATGGCCAAGCAGGGGCCTAGCAGACGTTTCACAGCCGAAGAGGTTTTGAAATTACTGGAGGAGAACGCTGACAGTACGCTATGTATCGAGGATTCTTCGTCAGAGGACGAAGATCTTATGCAACCGGAGTAACGTTATGCAGAAGACAGTGGTGACTCCGATTACCGTCCTCCATCTTCTGAAAGGTATGGAATGTCATATAAATGTTGTATCGAAAGCTTTATTGCTGTAAAAATTTCAATATGTTTGGAGCTAGCTGCTTTTTTTCGGGCCAAAATGCAGGCTTAGTGATGTGGTCTGATGTTATGAAATGTGACGTTCGGTGTCTGTTGGTGTTTGTATGTGTATATGTTTATGTATATGTTTGACTGTATACGTATGTGTATGTATAAGATAAAGGAGAGTCGGTATAAAGCAGGCACTGGCTGGTCCCAGTCGCTGAAAATAAACACTACTTACGAAAGTGGGGCAATTTACGCAATATGGTTCCCATATTCCTATAGTCTTAGGACAAAGCTGATTGACAGACGTTTTGGGCTTAGCTCATTCTCAATGTCTCCAAGTGAAACTTTCTGAAAACAGAAGACTGAAACATCAGTCTTTGAGTGTGCCTTCTTTTCCCTTTTATGTATGAGTATATGCATATATGTATATGCTTTGTGTGTGTTTTTACAAGTTTAAATTTTTATGGAAATATTTGTTTTGCAATTTCAAAGTTTCAAAATAGCATATTGTAGAATAGTGTAAATATTTTAGAAGTTTTACAATTTTTTTTACTGTTGGTATTGTTGCTGAAATATTTACTGTTTTATCAAAATAAATCTGCTCCATTTGGAATCAACATTCAGTTGCTTTGTGAGGTTCAATTTTTCAAATGGGAAATATACAGAGGTCTGGTTGAATTTTCAAAAAATTGCCAAAAACAGTTGTATTTGGATGTATTGATCACCATTAGAAATATAAAAATGAAATGTATAGTGTTGTACATGAGAAAACTCAAATGGCACAGATGGTGCCAAATTGTGCCAAAATGGCCACTTTGGAGACCTCGGTTGAACTCTCTGTGCTAAAAACTCTCTAGTTTTGTTCTACTTCACTTTATCTGAGTCAGCCTTTGCAGAGATAATGTTCTTATGTTGTATTATGGTCTGATAAAGGTTTAGAGCTGACACTGCATCATTTTCAATGGGATATTCATCCTGAAAATGATTTTTTTTTTTAGGCGGATCTACATTTTTAAAATTTTTGCATGTGCCATCTTCATTTACTCTTCACCAGTATCAAATATACTCATATTAACTCATCTCAACAAATCTCACAAGTGTCCCATTTACTATGAAACCAAAATTATTCAAATAGACCTTGTGGTTGCAGAGATATACCCATTTTCTTATGGGTTTGCAATATTCAAGCAGAAACCTTAAAAATAGGCTCATGGCTTAAAGGGTTTTTTAACTGTTGACCAATTCCTGATTCAGAATCACACAGTTAATTTAATTAGTTTACGGAATAATGTGTTAAGTACCAATGAGAGTAAGTCTTTTCCAAGCCAAATGGCCCATCAGACCTGGCATTTAAGTTTTTATAGCCTGAAGGAGGAGTATTGCTTCTCCCCCTGGATGGGATGCTACTCCATCATAGGTGATCTCCCAGCTCTGTTAGGTCTCCCTGACTACTGGCAGGTACCCACTTATACACCTGGGTGAAGTGAGTCACTATTGGAGTGAAGGGTTTTGCCTAAGAACATGCAGGGAAGGCCATGGCCAATGATCAAACTCCTTTTGGTCCCAAGTCCCTACATACGAAATTGGCAGTAATGATTTTGATGAGATAGAGTCCCAAAGCACGGCAACAGTATGAGTCTGTCTATATGCAACCATCTGAAATTTCTCTGAAATCCATCTTGCAGTAGAATGCTACACAGTAAATACTACTACAGTACACGGAATTCAGCAAAAGTATAAATTTAATTTATAATTAATTATTCATATAATATCCAAACAAAAAATCTCATATTGCAGCCTTGCAATTTCCCAGTAATAAATATATTCTGAAAACATTTTAGTTGCCACCTTAAGATAAATTATCCTGAAAAAAAAGGCTAAAACTGGAGATATGATTCAGAGGCAGTTTTGAATTAATTAGTCATTTGTATTACTGCCTTCTATATAATATCACACTCATTATGTGTATGTTGCTGATCTCTGTCATTTTTACTTCCGCCGAGGAGAGTATGTTTCACCGTCGGTTTGTGCGTGTGTTTGTATGTTTTTTAGCAGCAGTACGGAAAAAGTTATGTTCAGATTTTTATGAAATTTTTTACTAGGGATGTGTTTTTGCCAATCCCACAGGTGATTAATTATTTCAAAGGATTTTTCACCGTTTAGGGTTTGGAAAATTGGAATAATAAACACCATACATCTGAAAACCCATTTGTTGGTTGTAAAGTTCCAAATGCCTTGGCTGAGGTATGAACTCTCTGAGTGCTCATTTTATTAATTATTCATTTTTAATCATGAATTATTTAAATAAATAATTTATCAATTAATTTTTTTCTGAAAATGTTTTCACCATCTCCATTGTATAGTTGCTTTCATTTTGCAAGAACAAAATTCTTTCTTTCTGAATTTCATTATTGACGAATTACAGTATCTCACAAAAGTGAGTACACCCCTCACATTTCCAAAATTTATTTTTTATATCTTTTCAAGGGACAACGTCACAGAAATGAAACTTGAATATATTCTAGAGTAGTCATTGCACAATATGTGTAGCAGTGTAGATTTACTGCACTGTCCAAATAACTGAACAAACAGTCACTATTTCCAAGATGGGTGGCAACAAAAAAGAGTACACCTCACCGTCAACATGCCAAATTGTGTCGATAGCTTCAATATTTAGTGTGAAAACCATTGTTGTCAAGCACTGCCTTGATTCTCCAAGGCATGGAATTCACCAGAGCTGCACAGGTTGTTGCTGGGATCCTCCACTCCTCCATGACAACATCACGGAGCTGGTGGATGTTGGACACCTGCTGCTCCTCCACCTTCCTCTTGACGATGGGATTCAGGTCTGGAGACGTACTTGGCCACACCATCACCTTCACCTTCAGCCTCTTCGGGAAGGCAGTTGTCATCTTGGAGGTGTGTTTCGGGTCGTTATCATGTTGGAAAACTGCTTTTAAAGGGAGGGCATTGTGTTCTGCTTTAGAATGTCTCAGTATATGTTAGAATCCATTATTCCATTAATGAAGTGCAGCTCCCCAGGACCAGAAGCAGTCATGCAGCCCCAGACCATGATGCTGCCACCACCATGTTTGACTGTAGGCAGTACACACTTGTCTTGGTCCTCCTCACCAGGGCACCGCCACACATGGTGGATGCCATCTGACCCGAACAAGTTTATCTTGGTCTCGTCAGACCACAGAACATGGTTCCAGTGGTTCATAGCCGATGGCCATGCAGACTGACTTGGTGCAGTGCATGTTGTATGGTCTGAGCACTGACAGGCTGTTCTCCCACTGCTGCAACCTCATTAGAAATGCTGCCAGCCCTCCTGCGTCTGTTTTCTGAAGCCGACTTGTGCACATGACGCAGAGCACGAGGACTCAACGTCTTCGTTCGACCCTGACGAGGCCTGTTTCGAGCAGACTCCGTCTTGTAAAACCACTGGATAACCTTGGCCACCGTGCTGTACACAGTTATATGGTTTCACAGATCTTCTTGTATCTTAGACCATCTTTGTGGAGAGCAACGATTCTCTTTTTCAGATCCTCAGGGAGTTCCTTCCAATGAGGTGCCATGTTGACCATCCAGTGACCAAAATGAGAGCATTGCACCCAAAGCACCGCAATTTAAACCTTCAACAGTTGTTACACATCCTCATATATAAACAGACAAAAGCATGAACATGATGAATAAGACACGTTTCATTGCTGGGTCGACCATTACCAATTGGGGTGTGTACTCACTTTCATTACCACCCATTTTGGAAATAGTGACTGTTTGTTCAGGTATTTGGACAGTGCAGTAAATCTACACTGTTACACATATTGTACAATGAATATTCTAGAATATATTCAACATACATTAAGTATCTCATATGTTGCACTTCAAACTGTTAAACCACTTAATAATGTAATAATGTATGAATTGATACCTTAGTTGATGTGAACATCAGTTGTAAATGATTACAAGATGCATTAGTTAAATATTAATTAGCTGTTAGTGCATGCTTATTATTGCATTAACTAATGTTAATGATTGTACCCTTATTGAAAAGTGTTACCATTTCATTTCTGTAACGTTGTCCCTTGAAAAGATATAATAAATTAATTGTCAATATGTGAGGGGTGTACTCAATTTTGAGAGATACACTAGTTTGATGAAAAATGATCATAAAGTTTGCATTCCTTAGAAATGCTTCACGCTTTGTGTGAACCTTTGGAAGCCAACCCAATGAGTGTCCAGTGTACAGAGGGAAAAATAAACTATTTCATACACTCATTTTACATTCGGTAAGCAGCCGCCCTTCTTTATAGCATCTTCCTGCATGCCTCTCCAAACTTTAAAGCCCCATTATGTAGGAATGGGCTTTTTTTTAAGCAAAACTGCACCCACAGACATTTTCTGAGTGCAACAGTACTGTCGTAAATACAAATTGCACCATGACCCCCACCTCACACCCCTCACAGTACACATGCACCTGTCAGCAAACTGAAGGATTTGGAATTGGAAAAGACAACGTGAAAAGCCAAATAACCATGTGGACATGCAACGAGTCATATTATAGGACTTTGTGCAAGTATGGCTTTGCATAGTTTTATTTATGGTAACATGAGAAATTAATGCTATTATACAACGAATGTGGAGTGTTTGTAATCAAATAAAATATTTTTAACAACATGATATAGGCTAAATTGTACTTAAAACACATTGGTGTGCTGCCGGATAGCTTACTCAGTAAAAGCATCGTGTAACGAAGCAGAAGTGACTATCACGTCGCGGGTTCGATCCCCCGCCTCATACCAACTGGCACTGGTCAGCAGCTTTTTCAGAGTAGCACACATTTGGCTATAGCAATACAGGGTTGCAAATTGGGAAGGGACTGCCGGGGAGAGAAAATAATAGTTGCCCTGTTCATTGCTCAAGCACCTCCTGTTGGCCAGATGAGCGATCGTCAGGAAGATTCTAAGCTTGTTCATGTCCGGGTATCCTTCGCCCTCGCTCTGAACTTGCAAAGATTCAACCAATGAGCGTATAGGAAGCGGTGGCTGACAGGCACGTGCTTTGGAGAGAGCCGTGAACTGTCTACACTCTCCTAAATTGGCAGCAAGGGGTCGCAAACGAGCAAATCTTCTGCCTTGTGCACAGTTCACCAATTGGGCATTTCAGATTCGGGTGGGATTGGAGATGCCAAATTTAAGAAAGAAAAAAAAAGCACATTGGTGTGCTGAGATATATGTTGTACTTGCAAGGTTGAAAACTTTCAAGTGATCGAAAGACTGACCACACCTTTTGAATGTTTTTTTTTTTCTGCACACTAGTCTGAGAAGTTACTGAAATGCGATAACTTTTGGCAACCGGAAAGACAATAAAATTCAGCGAGACAAGGATAGCACCAATACAGCTGCAGCCTAGATTGCAATCTTTCATAAATAATATTGACAGGGATGAAGCTTCCCTCTGCTGTTGGATTGTTCTTGTTTGCCAGTTAGCTGTGAGACCGATAGCTCTGCTGCTACCCCCTGGCTATAACATACAGGAATGCAGGGGCGCGCTAACAGACCAAAACAGCTGGTAAACTAAATTAAACTTACCGACAAAAACTGAATTTGCTTCCCACAAATTTATGTAAACTTGGTTTCCAAGCTAGCCTACGTAGCTAGACAGGTACTGACACGAGAGCACCAATTACCAGCACCGATAAAGGACAGAAGTTTAGCAAGCGATTAACCCTTTAAGGCCTTGTGCAAAAATCCCAGCAGAGAATCATGCTGCCGTGTTTGCCATAGTAACCTGTATTTGGGCTGAAGCACAGCTTCTCAGCTTTCAGGGACAGTTGGAATTTTTTTTTCTATTGCGCAAAACTTACAGTAATTACGGTACTTTCAAAATTATGCGCAAATCTGTGTCGGCGACGACACGTTTGCCGTAAAAGTGTTAAACCTCTGTCAAAATGGTTTGACTTTGCTTATGCTCAAAAACAATTAGAAAACTTTGTGAACACAGGCAAACATCAAGGAAGTGCAATCATGCAAGACACAGCAAGCCAGCTAATATTACTTGTTAGATTGTCCGACAACAAGAAAGCAGCTTCGTGTCTGTCTTGCAGCCTTTTATTTCATGAAGCTCAGGCTCGAAGCCAGTCCAAAATTTGCTCTTGCTTGACCTCCTGCTTGGTCTCTCATTTTATCTTCATAGCTCCCTCGGCAAATATCGTCTTTGGCCTCTGCCCCAGCTGTGTTGTTCAAACTGAAAATATTGGGCTAGCTTTATCTTATAGTTAGCTGAAAAGCTATTGTTGGTGGTATGACGTAGCAAGTGCTGGAAAGTGTTGCACACTTTTCACGGATGATCGTACCCGATTATACAAATTTTACATGATGCAAGAACAGACATTTGGGGCGAGGAGGGGGAATGAAAGATGGACAATTCTCCTTATTACAAATCACTGTATCATAAAAATGATTTCGAAACTAGTGTTTTGATGTAAAATAGTTGCATGTTAAGCTATACTTAATTGAACCCCATGAGGTAATTTATCCTCTGCATTTGACCCATCCCAGTTACATATGAATAGCAATGGTACATGTTATTGAGTTTGGGGGAAACCAGAGGAAACCCATACGTACAGTGGGAGAGCGAGCCAACTCCACACATAGAGGTCTTGGCCGCCCTGGACTTGAACCTGGAACCTCCTTATTGAGCTCAGTCTCATCTCGACTCCTCATACAGTGTCAATATGCGACAAAAAAGGAGGCTTTTGGTGACCGTATTTGATGCCGGTTTAAAACGAATCATAACTGCTCACTGAGGGGTCCCCAATCTTTCCCAGAAAGAGCCGGTGTGGTTGCATGTTTTCATTACAACAAAGCAGCTACACACCTGATGCTACTAACCAAGCCCATTGGCAAAGAGTCCAGGGGTTGATAAGTAGTACCAGGTGTGTAATTGCTTGGTTGCAATGAAAGCCTGCACCCACACCAGCCCTTTTTGGGACCCCTGCCCTAACCCTTCAGCCAAAAACTAACCATAAACATCACTGTATGACCTGTTGGGATGAGCGTGTGTTGCTTTATTGCCAGGCAACAGTGCTAACAACTGTGCCAGCGCAAGTGGCCTCTGATAGGTTGCTTTAACTTACCGTGAATTCTGACATTAAAGCTGCTGTGTGTAAAAATTACTCCCATCTAGTGGTACGCTAATAGAATGCAAACAATCTAGTAGTGCTCCCTGATACCTAACCCCTCTCAGCACATCATTTCAACAACACAGTCATCTTTGCTTGCTTCTCTTCCCCGCCCCCGACAACACACGGGTATTTAAAGGTAAAACGCGAAAGGCGAACCACGTTTGTCCCCTTTTGGCTACGACATTCAAAGATGGCGATGCAATGTGGCAGCCTGCGGTGGGAACATTGCCACCTACGTATTTGTAAGCAACCCATTTTAAGCTTAAAGAAAGCTTTCATTTGTATGCGACTGTGATTAGACTTCAGTAAATACGTATTTATGAAAGCAATTTTTGATTTTTGCTAATAAAAAGCCAAATAAGTTAAACACTGTACCTTTAGCCTTACCATTGACTAATAGGTCACTATTTGCCTTTGAGGACAGGACAAAATGTCCGCCCTTCCCATAAATGTCCCCATTTGCTTTTTGGTGCGGACTTTGAAGCAAGAACCAGAACACCTATCAAATTAATCTGAAACAATATGTCATAAAAGTATATATTACTGTGCATTTTAAAGGTCAACTGCTAATTCCGACCATAGTGTGAACATCCAGCCCGCATTTCATACCTGCTGTAAAGTTAGCCTTAATTCCAGACCATTGTGCAAATACTTGGCCACTAAATCTGACTGAAGGAGCTAGTTACTGAAGAAAAGCCGACAGTAAGGCCAGCCTGTCAAGGAGGGAGGGCACTTTCTGCTGCCCAATCCATGTGCCTCGAATTTTGATGAAATGGACGCTGAGGGAAATAAAGCCCCCCACCGCTGAAAAAGGAGAAAACAGCCCCCCCTCCCCGAAAGGAGAAAGCTGCTCTTTCTACAGGCCGTTACATTCACACACTCCGCAGGGGAAACGTGACTCTGGGGAAAGAGCCCCTGACAATCCCTGCTTTGATTAGGTGGGTGGCATGGGACGGCCCGGCCCGGTTTGGGCATTTTGCTGTAATCTGGGTTAAAGGAGATGCAGGCCAGGTTCTGAAGGCCTTAGGAAACAGGTTGGATACACAGGCATGATGAGCGCGGCGCATTTACTCGCGCTGCATCCCAGCCAATGCATCGTGCGTGGAAGTATGTGTGCGTTTGCATGGCGACAGGTGAATGGTAGCCTATAAATACAACAGAAATTGCATATTGAATACGGGTATGGGTGTGGGATTAGATGGCAGTGGAATACAGCCTCAGTGTCCTGTCATTTAAAAAACTTCAAATAGACGGTTCAAAGACGTGAAAATCCTGTAAGTATCAGAGCAGAGCTCTACAACTGCTTGAGATGAGGGGGACGCTCCAGGCCAGAGCGAATTTTTGATCTCCTAGGAAACACTCTTCCTGTTACTTCAGCGAACAGCATTTCTCCAAAGAATTATTTGGGCAAATGAGCAGCTGCATTCTGGCTGCGGGATCGACAGAAATGGGAAAACTGCAGAAGCCATTTCATGGTGAAGCGAGACCTCTGGAACCAGAGGGTTATATTCAGTGTCTGTCTGTGCTACGATGGGTCTCTTTCTGCAGCAGGCAACTCATTCTGTAAGACAGCAATTTTACATGAGCCACCATGAGTTATTAAAGCCACTGCATGATACTGGTGATAATTGTGTCCTTCCAATGAAAACTATGTTCTGTAATAATGGTGTTGAGGTATTTGTGACTGAAACGGGTACATTTGTACTTCATCTACAAATGGGTTCAGTTTCTGAGTTTTGTGGACGGCCTCAGTGGGTTTGCACCAATCACGAAGGCCGAGACGGTAGATCAGCAGGATAAATCAATGCCAGTTCTGTCGGATTAAAGCACAAACGTCTCACAGAGTAAAAAATGCTTTGGGTGCCACCAATTTTATAGACCAAATTCTGAAATCGCTCAATCAGATGTAGCTACATTAAATACTTAAGTTGGTCGAATCGTCCCATGAATAACAAAAGGTCGCAAGTGACATAACTGATGAAACCTGTTTTTCTGCACCACAACAGTACTACAGCTGCTGTTGTACTTCGTGGTGCAGAAAAACAGGTTTCATCAGGAATGTCACTTGCGATCTTTTGTAATTCATGGGACAAAATGTGCAATAATTCCTGATTCTCAGCATCTTCCAGAACATTATCCTCATATTCTCTAATTTGCCTGGGCTGTATTGTCTTCAGACCGCATACTATTTTGTTGTGAGTAGTATTTAATTTTTATAAACAACATCTGATTCACATTTCAGTGGATAAGCGTACCGGATACCCTGATTTTTTGATTGAGAGACGTTAACAAAGGTTCACCCAAGGCCATCGAACGCTTACTATTGTTGACCACTGAAACAACTCAGGGAATCTACTTTCCACCGTCGGGAAATTCAGAATAAGCAAAAATACTCGGGATTTTGAAGTTTCTTTCCGCACAGAATTATGTGCAATCATAAGGTAAGAAGAAGATAGTCGGAATAAAAAAAGAATTCCGCCCCCGCAGTTCTAAAGTTCTGCAGCTGAATGTATTAGGAGTGGAGTATACATTCTGTGCCCTGCACTTCTCTGCTCCCCTCTCCATCCTCACAACTGCAGTTTTTAAATAGATGCAGTCGAAATGCGAACAAATCAACAAAATTAAAATGAGAAACAGCTGGGGACAGAGTAATGCTGCATTACCCCACCAATCAGAATTTATTATATATCTGAGAGGAAAATGTATTTTGAGAAATTGCTCTTGCTCTTTATTCCAAGGCCCTGCATTCCAATCTTGCTCTCAGCTCGGTGCACACATGCGAGGCGCAACCGGAGACTTTCCATTAAGATAATGGCTAAGTCTTAAGTAATGGTCACAGTGAATTAAAACATTGAAAGCCAGTCATATGATGAATTGACAAAGGGCGTCATCCATGCGCAATGTGTTCTCAGTGCCAACCTGAAGCAACTGTTTGGGAATGTCTCCACCCCCCCCCTCCGTAACCAACCGTTCAGGAAACATCTGCGCATTTACCATCTGCCTCGAGAGGAGGTAAAGGCTCAATAACAAGGAGGTGGTTTTTGTGATGGTCTGCTGTGACGAGCTCATTCTGCTTTCGCTCAGAGTCTGGAGCGAAAAGGATTCATTTTCAGCACTCAAGGGTATTACTCATACTTATCGTCTCTTGTTTGTCAAACAGCTTCTCTGCTTTAAATCAGCAGTTCCTTCAGCTTTAAAATGGGCAGGCGTACCTGGGAGCAATGAAGCACTGAGGCTAATCTTTCACCATACAGGTGTGCGGAAGTCTGTGTGGCAACATGCACATTCAGTTCAGTTTCAACAATCAGGACGACTTTCAAATCTGGAGCCACATTCCCCTCTGGGTCAACACTCAAATCCGGAACAACATTCACCTCCAGGTCAACACACACATCCTGATCAACATTCACCTCCAGGTCAACACACACATCCAGATCAACATTCACCTCCAGGTCAACACACACATCCAGATCAACATTCACCTCCAGGTCAACACACACATCCAGATCAACATTCACCTCCAGGTCAACACACACATCCAGATCAACATTCACCTCCAGGTCAACACACACATCCAGATCAACATTCACCTCCAGGTCAACACACACATCCAGATCAACATTCACCTCCAGGTCAACACACACATCCTGATCAACATTCACCTCCAGGTCAACACACACATCCTGATCAACATTCACCTCCAGGTCAACACACACATCCAGATCAACATTCACCTCCAGGTCAACACTCACATCCTGATCAACATTCACCTCCAGGTCAACACTCACATCCTGATCAACACACACCTCCAGGTCAACACACACATCCAGATCAACATTCACCTCCAGGTCAACACACACATCCATATCAACATTCACCTCCAGGTCAACACACACATCCAGATCAACATTCACCTCCAGGTCAACACACACATCCAGATCAACATTCACCTCCAGGTCAACACTCACATCCTGATCAACACACACCTCCAGGTCAACACACACATCCAGATCAACATTCACCTCCAGGTCAACACACACATCCATATCAACATTCACCTCCAGGTCAACACTCACATCCTGATCAACATTCACCTCCAGGTCAACACTCACATCCTGATCAACACACACCTCCAGGTTAACACACACATCCAGATCAACATTCACCTCCAGGTCAACACACACATCCATATCAACATTCACCTCCAGGTCAACACACACATCCATATCAACATTCACCTCCAGGTCAACACACACATCCAGATCAACATTCACCTCCAGGTCAACACACACATTAAGATCAACATTCACCTCCAGGTCAACACACATCCTGATCAACATTCACCTCCAGGTCAACACTCACATCCTGATCAACATTCACCTCCAGGTCAACACTCACATCCTGATCAATTTTCACCTCCAGGTCAACACACACATCCTGATCAATATTCACCTCCAGGTCAACACACACATCCTGATCAACACACACCTCCAGACACACCTCATTCAGCTCAGGGTCAACATCCAGTTGGAGAGGTAAACACAAACTGCTGCGATAGCTGATCAGATAATCGCAATAAAGCAGAGTCACTGGTGTCTATACGTATTAACCTGAAATGAGAACCACTCGATCTATATCTTTGCTCAACATACCCTGGACTAGACAGTTCATTTTGGGTTAATTTCTCTCGTTATGTTAGATTGGACTTGAAGCAAAAGCGTTGCATACAGGATGGAGTACTTGCATTGCCACAGAGATCTTCGAAAATTGCAAGATCTGTGACCTGCCAAGAGGCGCAAACATGGCTGTTGCACTGACATGTTTAAGCACAAGTATAATGACAGGGGTTCCAAAAGCCAATAGATGTGCTAGGATTCCTGTCTTGCATGAAGAGGTAAAGTTATTTTCCAGATCAGGAATCAAGTGCAGAGGCTGAGTACAGTCTAATAAATAGTTTTATTGAGAGCTTATTTGTTTATCTGGGGACAGAACCCCAGAAGAAGACGTAGGGATGGAACCCCAGATAAGGGCAGCACTGTTCAGTACAGATGTTGTGGGCAAAGCTGTGCTGTCAATCACCGGGCAGTGGCGTCCAAGATGGCAGCCAGGCGGAGTGCGCACTTCATCAGCACCGAACTGTCCCACAGGAGGATTGGGTAGCTTGAGGAGAGATTTTGTCCAATCCTGATGACTTTAGAAGATTTGGGAGCTTGGCGTTGACGTTCTTATTTTCAAACAGAAAAGGTTTTATCCTACCTTGACATGTTTCGACGGGATACTCCCGTCTTCTTCAGAAGAGTCACTGATGTTACGAGTGACGTGTCTTATCAGCTGATGTTAGCGAGGCGTGGCCGCCCTGTCAGACTTGAAAGGGCGGCCACGCCTCGTGCTGTCCGGCCGCTCCTCCAAGACGGCACTCCAGGTGTGGGAAAGCGTGTATGCCCCCTCGTCCCGGTTCATGGTCCTGTGGGCCCGCTTCCTGATTTCAACTGCTTCCATAATCCAGCATTCATGTTGGTTGTTCTGACTGCGGATGACTTTGGCCTTGTCCCAGTCCATAATGTGATTTTCCCTCTTGCAATGGTCTGTGATTGCTGATTTAAGGTTTGTCTGTAGTGCTTGTTCCTTAACTGAGCGTGTCTGTCTTACTGTTGTCTCTTTCTCGCATTCTTTTTGGTGTTCTTTTTTACGTGTGTGAAAAGGTCTACCTGTTTCCCCAATGTATGTTTTATGGCAAGACCGGCATGGGATTTCGTACATGACGTCACATTTGTTACAGTTGTCAATTTGGTCTTTCGGGTGTACCAGTAGTTGTCGTAATTTTATGTATGGTTTTACCGGGGTGTTGATGTGGAATTTTCTCATGGCCCGTTGAATCCGCTCGGTGACGCCTCTTATGTATGGTAATGTAACGACTCCTTTGGTTTCTGTATCATTTTTACGTTTCTCTCTGGATGCCCCGGGGTTTTGTTTCTGCTGTACCTGTAGTTTGCCTGTGTTTATGGCCCATAGTGGTACTGGCATTTCTTCAGTGCGTTAGTTATATGTTCCTCTTCCTTTTTCTTATCTGTGTCTTCTGTGATGATGGATGCGCGATCAAACAGGGTTCTTACCACGGAAAGTTTGTGATTTATGGGGTGTTCAGATGACCAAAGCAGGTATTGATCAGTGTGGGTGGGCTTCCTGTATATTTTAATTTTAATGTCTCCTTCATTAGTGTGATGTATACTTATGTCCAGAAACGCTATGGTTTTGTCGGTCTCTTCTTCGTGTGTGAATCGTATTTTCCCAGTGCGGTCCATACTGTTTAAATGATCTGTGAGTTGTTGCGTATGTCCGGATTTTATTTTTTCTAAGATGTCATCCACGTATCTTTTCCAGAGCGTGGGACGATTACTTTCGGGTGCCGATGCGATGGCCCTCGTTTCTAGGTCCTCCGTGAAAAAACCACACATGATGGCAGACAGCGGGTCGCCCATGGGGAATCCCTCTTTTTGTCTAAATATCGTGTTGCGGAATTTGAAATAGGTGGATGTGGCGACGAACCTAAGCAGTTCTGATATGTCGTGTACTGAGAGATTTGTGCGCTTTTTTAATAATCTGTCCGTCCCCAATCTGTTTTCCACTATGTTTAAAGTGGCGTCTACAGGCGTGCGAGTGAATAAAGAAACCACGTCATGCGATATAAAGATTTCGCCTGCCTCTGCTTTGGTGTCTTTGAGTTCTTTGGCTAACTGTTTTGAGTTTTAGCAATGCTTGTTAGTTTGCCCCAGAAGGGGTTGTAATATTTCTGCGAGGGATTTGGACAGGTTGTACGTTACTGATCCTATGCTGTCAACTATGGGTCGCAGCGGAGCTCCCTGCTTGTGGATTTCTGGTGTACCGTATATTCGGGGGGTTACACTTGCTGTGTGTATGAGATGATTGTACGTCTGTTGGTCTGTTTTCTTTTCACTTAGTAGTCGTTTTATGGTTGTCCTGAGCCTATTTTTCTTCTCCTCTGTTGGATCCTTTTTTAACACTTTGTATGTGTCTGTATCTTCCAGCATTTTCATCATTTGTTTTTTGTAATGTTCTGTGTCCAAGATGACCGTAGTTCTGCCTTTATCTGCTGGGAGAATAGTGACTTCATTGTTTTTGGACAGAGTGTTAATGGCTTGTGCTTCTGATTTTGTTGCTCGGTGGGAGTTTGGTTGATTTGAGGATGCCTGCTATGTCATTGCGTAGAGCTGCTTTTTGTCCGGGGTCTGGTATTTTTTCACATGCCAACTCTGTAGCGAGGATAAACTCTTCGAGGGGGATTGGTTTAGGTGTAACCGCAAAGTTTAGCCCTCGGGATAACACACTACGTGCTGTATCTGTTAGAGGATGTTTAGACATGTTACATATCCATTTTTCATTAATTGGGTGTTGGTTCCTTTCTGTATGCTTATTTGCAATTAATTCGTCAAGTTTCCTTATGTGCCTTTCTTTCGTTTTTAAGAACTCGTTCTCATACTGTTTATGTAAGTTTTTGTCGACCATTCGTTCTATTTCCTTACTTAAGGGGTACTGGTGTTTAAACTCCTCCATTTTGTGTTTTAATTCAGATTCTAAATTCCTTATATTGTTTGCTGTTAATCGTATTCTTTCCTTGACCAACATCATCCGCACTCTCTCCATCATTCGATCTGCATTCTGGGATTCTTTACATTAAGGCTGGCAGGTGGGAGCTTGTTCCTGATAAACAGGTCAGAGGAATATACGTAAACAGGGATTGACGAGAACATAGTCCCAATCATGGACCCTGATTAAGCTTGGGAACTTGTTCCTATAAAAATGAACTAAAGAGCTGACTTGAGCTGAGTTGAAATGAATGCGGTCCCATCCCTGCACCCGGAATAGGCTTGGAAGCTTATTTGAGTCACTTAAAGGAAATAAGCTGTGATTATGATTGATTGTGATCCAGAAATAGCTGTGATTAAACTGCACGTTGCACTTAACGAGGTAGAAGAGTTTGTACTAGAGATACTGACTGGTTCTTAGCACCAAAGGCAAATTACAATCCAGCAACCTGCAATACAATGCAGGGGGCTTAAACATCCCTTGCAGCTATGAAACGAGACACAATCAAGTAGAGGCAAACACACAAGATGTACAGTAAACCAATCAAAGGAGACACATTTCTAATGGAAATAGTTACTGAATAGGAAGAGATATGAAAGACATTCACACAAGGGTTGTGACAGGTTAACATCATTTAAGGCCACTCATTATCCGTGATCAGCCTAATGATGATACACATGGCCCATTCAAAAAATAAGTCGCTGTTTGGATTTAAATAAGCAAATATTCAAGAGTCTATGATTGAATCATTATTGCAGTGATCAATATGAGTCAGTGGGCACTAATTCTTTTAACCCTGACAGAGTCAGTACAAAACTTCAGATTTTTTTTAACTACGATGTCAGAAAATGTATCTCATGGTTGTTGAAGCAATATTATTGTGTTTCTATTGGGAAAAATTATTAGCCAGAATCAAGCAAAGAATACAGCTATGTGGATTCTTGAAATCACCAGAATTGGGCCATGAACTCTCCAACAATTTTTAAAACCTAGAGGGATGGTGGTGAACTGTCAACTTTGTGGAAGAAATGGTTAGGAGAAAAATCGTGACTGATCCTGATCGGAGATCACTAAAATGCCTGGTGAGGTCTCATCTTTAAAAAATCAACAGTAGAACTCATGGAAAAGGTCATGTCGTCTTATGAGTCCAGACTTACCCTGTTCCAGAGTGTTGTGCATGTCAGCGTAAGAAAGGAAGCCCATGGAGTGACGCACCCATCATGCATTGTGCTCTCATTACAAGCCTCTGGTGTTATTATCTGGGGTTACTTCAGTTAGTCAGGTCTGGGCTCAGCACTGTTCTGCAGTAATAACATGAATTCAGCAGACAACCTGAATGTACTAAATGAGCAGTAACCCATCAATGAACTTTTAATCCCTGATAGCACAGGCAGATTGCAGGATGACTATACCAGATTCTTTGGGCTCAAAATGCGAAAGTGTGATTCATCGAGCATGAGGAATTATTTTCACTCATGAATTGTCCTCCTAAGAGTCTGGACCGTAACCATTTGAAAGTCTTTGAGATGTTCTGGAGAAGGATAAACAGAGTGGTTTGATTCATCCATCGTCAATACAATATCTCGGCAAAAAATGAATTCAAATCAGGTGAAAATAAATGCTGCAACATTGTATAAGGTGGTCAAAAAAATACCTTGACAAATGTTCACCATGATCAAACCAAAAGGCGGCCCAACAAAATACGACAGTGTGCAATTTTTTTTTTTTGTAATAATAAATACGAATTTAATATAAGATCCATTTCTCTCCACCATGCTCTAGGATAGCCTCAGCTCCTCTTCATAACTGCATAAGCCCTCGACAGACACTTCTACCCCTCTTGAATATGGAATAGAGAAGGAATGAGCAGGCATGTATGCCTGAGCTGAACCAGGGACTTTCATTGGAAGGTTTTCAGTCAAGTGTGCAGTATTAAGTCCATAATGCATTGCATAATGAAAATATTACCATTGGAATGGGATTCCAGGTCAGCTAAGACGGAGGGCAGAGAGGCGGGAGTTCAGCCCAATCAGAGACCTGCGTGAGGGAGGCCCCGCTGTTTAATGTACAGTTCATCCTGGCCACGGGCCTCAAATGGGACAGGAGAGATTGTCCATTAGTGTGGGCTGGAACACCAGGGAATTGGGCACTGCTGATGAATAGGCACATAGAACTATAGGAGAAATTTGCCTGAGCGGAATGAGAATGAGAGAGTTGGACATACAGTAGGGTGCGAACTGGGAGAGCTGCCTCCAAGCTCTCAGCCTGTCCTTGCATCGCAAAGACCAGGGACACCCCCCACCCATCCAAGTGCAAATGAACTTAACTGATAGCTGTACATCCGCTGTTGGGGATCCATTGGTGAAATCATCTGGAGTTTGTTTGGCTTGGGGCCCTGATCTCAATCACTGTTCTTCAGGAGAGAAATGTCTACGGCTTTGACTGAGTGCAGAAGGTGTTTTTAGAGCACATTTTAATGCCTGAGGACACAGATCGGTAAAGTCTCAGATATGACTGCATCTGGAACAGAAACAGCTCAGAATTCAAAAATTTTTGCAATCTAAAATTTTGAGTTCTCTGCATTACAAGCTGCCTCAATTTGGTTTAAACAGGATTCTCTGTTTGCTGCTTTTATTAAATTGAACCAATGATGAAAGTGACTTTGACAAGAAAGTCAGCAGAATAGCTTCCTTTTTTTCAACATCAGTTTCTCTAACGATGGGAGTGAAAGATGAATCCATGAAAAGACCTTTAATTTGAACTTACAGTCTGTAAAACCTGTATTGCAGGGTAACATTTATCTCCATCATTGTTATGACCGCTCGGTTAATAGATACTGCATGTTAGTTCGTGTGCCGTGCTACATAAAAAATGCTCCTGGTTAACTTCTATGCAGTACCTCTGATCGGTATGCTTGTGTTACTTTGGTTAGCATCAATGTGGCAGTTTCATCATAACGTTGCCTGATTGTAGCCACTACAGTTGAAGCTAAGTGGGGAGGTGTATATGTCTGCAAAGTTGGGCTGAAAAGGCTGCAGTTAGACCAGACGTAGGTTTTGCATATCTTGGGGTACGTGTTTGGGTTTGTTTACTGCTACTGTGACATGTTCGTTTTACTTATCCATGACTGGGGTCAGCCGGGTACTTTGCTAATATCTGGGCTTGCTCTCTGACACTACCATGGTGAAAGCAATCGCAAAACGCGATAGCTATAACGTGTCTGGTATAACAAATGATTTCTCTGCATTGCCGTGGCAGAATTTCATCCCCCTTTAAAATTGTTCTGGATTATAAAAAGCTGAAAAACGTGGAGATTGGATACGAAATTCTTCCCAGTAGAATTTACTGATTCGATAGTTCCACATAAGCAGCTGTTCACGCTAATGGAACTTACTGTCTATAAAACCTGTATTGCACAGTAACCTTTATCTCTGACGCTGTTGTGAATGCTTGGTTACTCCCGCATGTTAGTTTGCGTACCGTGCTACTTAAAAATGCTCCTAGATAACTTATATGCAGTAACTCAGATTGGTATGCTTGTCTTATTTTGGGTAGCATCAAGGTGGTAGTTTATCATTACGTTACCTGACCATAGCCGCAACAGTCAAAGCTAACCGGTATACATGGGTCTGCAAAGTTGGTCTGATAAGGCTGCAGTTAGACCAGAAGTAGGTTTTGCAGATCTTGGGGTACGTGTTTGGTTTTGTTTACTGCTGCTTGTGAGACGATCGTTTTACTTATCCATGACCGGGCTCAGCCGGGTACTTTGCCAATATGTGGGCTAGCTCTCTGATGCTGCCGCAGTGAAAGCAATTGCGAAACACACAAGCTATAACGTGTCTTGTATAACAAATGATTTCTCTGCATTGCCGCTGCAGAATTTCATTCCCCTTTAAAAATTGTTATGGCTAATAAAAAGCCGAAAATTATGGAAATTGTGTATGGAATTCTTTCTGGTACAAATTACCGATTTGCTAGCTCCACCTAAGCAACACTTACACTATCTGTGTGTGTTATGCCACAAGCTCGTTCAGTAGCTTGGTGTGGGAATTGTGTTTTGTTTTGGTGGAAATGGTCATCAGGAGCTTTTAGCAAAGTTTCTTCCAGATAAGTGGGTATATAACTTGACTACACAACAATACAGCTACAACCACATGCATGCAAGGCGAGACAGTACGAGCAAAACACTAAAATTTCGAATTACCACTCACTGACATCCTGCTTAACGTTGCTGCAACACTTCAATAGCATCCTTCTTCTGTTCGGGGTCGGATTCAGATCAAACATGTACGGTCTTACATCAATAGATGCTGCGGAAAGCTGTCCTGAAATACCTGCCATCTTGGTTTCCTGATTTCTCGTGCCTACACCCTCCCCCGAAAATGAAGCGGCCAGGCAGCCAATCAGAGCAGAGCCTCATTAGCATAGCCTCCCCGCCTATTTCAAAACAGCTCATGATTTAGGCCGGCACAAATGTCTCACTACGCCTAGATGTGTGAGTTTTTTTTTTTTGTAACTGAATTCTTAACATTCTTATTTTAAAGACCGACTGGACATATTTTAAATGACTAAATATAACATAATAGGGACCTTTAATCTGATTAATTTCTCCTGAATTTTTTTGGAAGTACTTAAAACACTTGAGTCCAGCAACCTAATTTGGGGTTTAATGATTTTCTCAATGTCTAATTTAATCTGTTTAAAATGTTATATTGCTTGAAATTACTTGCAATATAGAGATAAACACACTATCATCAACGTTATTTTATACCTCATAGCATGTATGGATGTTTCAATAAAAACTTGACTAAAGACAGAAATTATCAGCTCTAAACGTGAAATACACCCATTAAGACATATTAACTTGTCTGTTAAAATCCTGCGAATACAATTTGGTTGGAACAAAAACCTGCAAAGACAGTGGGCCCCCTGGAACAATGTTGAATACCTCTGCATGAACATAATACAGTAAACACAAAACCTGGTAGATGGGAAAGATGAGGAAATGTAATCATTCAGGATCCCTGTTGCTAACCACCTCCAGCCATCATAAACCTGCCTTTGTCCTCTGAACTCCCTACTGCACCCCTGCTGGCACTGAAAGCCACGGTCCGGGTTTGTGTAATTACTTGTACTTATACCATTGGACACTGATAACTTGGCCTCATATGCAGCTCTTTCCAGAAGTTTCTTTGTGCACTTTACGCTCACCCTGGATGAGAGCATCAGCTGGAGAGTGAATGCAGATTTATTCCTGAGCCTGCAGCTAGCTCCCTGGCCTGGAACACGTCTCTAAACACAGCAGATTTATTACAAGTGGATATTCGCTCAGCCGGCTCCCTCACTCAGTGTTCAGCAAAACCACACAGACGGGTCGGTCAGAATGAGGCCTACTCCACAGCTAAGAGTGCGTCAAATAAGGTACTTCAAGTCACTTCCTGGGTCTTTAGGCTCTCCTCTGCTGGGTAAGTTACTGAAATAGCTGCGGTTTCCTGTGTATTTTAGGTACATGATACAGCCAAAGCCCTACTGTGCCCTAATGTTTACACAACAGGAGTGTGAATTAGCTGAGAGTAAAGAGCCCCGTTATGTATATAATACTCAGAAAGCAGCAGCGGTACGGATGACGATTGATTGCACATTGATGTTGTGCGATTGATACACACGTCTCAGTGTTTATATGCTGGCACTCAGTTTTGGAGGTACTGCAACAAATACAACTCATGAGGGAAATGATCGAAGTTTTGAAGATACTCTGAAAACAAGGTTTTTTTTTTGTTTTTTTTTTTTAAGCAGACCAACGTTGGTCTAACTCAGTGTAGAACCGCACCTTGGCAAGAGTGACCCAAGGCGAACTGGGCAGTGATCACAGAAGTGTAATGACAGCTGACAAATCAGATAATATCAGCGGAGCACAGGAATACTCTTTATTAATTTAAATGTCATTATAGTGATGTTTCCCCCTGGAATATTACAGGCCCCTAACCTTGATGGCTTCGGGGCTTCAACCCATTGAAGCCTGTGCAGTAACATGTGACAGGAGCTGTCACACACAAGCTCAAACAGTCTGCAGCGCGGGGATCCTGAATCCACTTCTGACAATATTCCCAACTGAGGAGAACTGCCAGTTCTTTCATTCTCACCTAATTGACAAGCTGATGTATCTGTACCCATGAACTATCAAGTTAACTTGAGCAAATAAAGATCCCAGCTCCACAGGACATGAGTTGGCCACCCTAAACACTCAGGCCATTACAATCAGCTTTTTGCATTTCAAAGAGTAACACTTTGCTCTTCTTTTATAACATTAATATTAAAGTACTTTACATTATGAGTGTGCTTAGTGGCCATTTATTAAGTCTAACGAGGCGAGGTCTACAGGGTTTGAACCACTGCCCTTGCCGTCAATTCAATTTAAGTCAGGTTTATTGCCATTTATAGCTATTAAACTATATGCATAGCACATTTCCATTAGAGCTCTCAAACAACAATACACAAAACATCCTAGCCATAAGTGTTTAGTCCAAAAATATACAAGCCTAGATGCACAGGAGGGGTAAGATAGGTAACAGACCTGAACGAAACAATATTTGGTACCTGGCTGATGGTCAGGCCCATTAAGAAACTCAGTAACATGGCTGATGGTCAGGCCCATTAAGAAACTCAGTAACATGGCTGATGGTCAGGCCCATTAAGAAACTCAGTAACATGGCTGATGGTCAGGCCCATTAAGAAACTCAGTAACATAGCTGATGGTCAGGCCCATTAAGAAACTCAGTAACATAGCTGATGGTCAGGCCCATTAAGAAACTCAGTAACATGGCTGATGGTCAGGCCCATTAAGAAACTCAGTAACATGGCTGATGGTCAGGCCCATTAAGAAACTCAGTAACATGGCTGATGGTCAGGCCTATTAAGAAACTCAGTAATATGGCTGATGGTCAGGCCCATTAAGAAACTCAGTAACATGGCTGATGGTCAGGCCCATTAAGAAACTCAGTAACATGGCTGATGGTCAGGCCCATTAAGAAACTCAGTAACATGGCTGATGGTCAGGCCTAATAAGAAACTCAGTAACATGGCTGATGGTCAGGCCCATTAAAAAACTCACTAGCAGGAATCCAGCTGCAAGAGGCTGTGAGCTGTCCTAGTGATGCTACTTACTCTGGAAGCTCCAGAGACTGCTATATTTGGCCCATATTCTGACAATAGCGCTCTCAAATTCTGGCTAAACCAGGCACCAGTTTTTGCAGAACACTGGGTCACTTGGCAACTGTGGTATGGTTGGTATTTTACAGTTCCACTGAGCCAGAATTTCATTAAGTAGACCAAAATATTTTTCAAACCATCCGATCCCATATTGTATGAGCAGTTTTACTATGTTAGCCGTGCTACATAAACCCGGGCACCAAGGGCACTGCTCTGAAGGCAAATATACCGAAGAGGCAAAACATGAAAATCACTCACAGATGCAGCAAATAATGTTGATTATCTCACAAAAACAGCACGTCAAGGTCTGCAGACTGATCTTAGACTGTAAGCGAACAGTCGTTACTTGTATTCAATGAGTTAGATGTGAGTGAAACGGCAACTGAACAAGTTTGACAAGGGCTAAATCGCAATGGCCTGAAGAAAGGGTAAGTGCATCTCTAAAGTGGCAAGACTTCTGGGGTGCTTCCTGTCAGCAGATGTGAGAACCTACTGAACCAGCAACTGAGTTTTGGGTGCCCAAGGCTCATTAATGCACGAGGGCTATGAAGTGTAGCTCATCTGGTCCAAACTGACAGAAGGGCAACTGTGTGACTGAGAATTTCAGTAATATTTACATATGGAATCTGTCACAACACACTATGCATCATACACTGCTGTGTATTGTACTTTTTGGCTTGCACACCAGTCAAAGTGCCCCCTCTAACCCTGGTCCACCTCTGAAAGCACCCCCCATGGGCGCCTGAGCCTCAGTTCTGGACCTTGGAGCAGTTAAAGAAGGTAGTTTGGTCCAGTGAGTCACATTTTCCTTTACATCCTTTACATGTGCTTCAGCTGGGTAAGTGTGCATCGTGTACCTGGGAAGAGACGACATCAAGATGCACTACGAGAAGAAGATTAGCTGGTGTAGGGAGTGCGATTCTCCGGTAAATGTTCTGCTGGGAAACCCTGAGTTTGGGAATTTAAGTGACGTCAGTTTGATGTCGCTGTTTTGGCAGCACAAGGGGGGTCCTCACTATATTAGGCAGGTGGTTTTCACCTTGTGGCTGATCAGTGTATATTCCAATGTGGCAGCAGTGAACCAGTCCGTATTTTTCGCAGCAGGGTCCCATTCTACTTGCAGAGACTGCAGGTGATTCATGCCTCTCAACAGCAGGGTGTCAGTACTTAGCCTGTTGCTCACACACCGTCAAAAATGGTTGCTCCAATGGGATTGTCAAGGATCATTGCTAAATGAGCCTTTCAGAACAAGAGTAGTCTAACTCCTGTTTCATCTTTTGAGGGATGATTGCATTAAAGTCAAACATACATGAAAAAAATCAGCTTGCAAGATATTATATTACTTTTGTTTGCATATAATTGCTTTGATTCTATTTTCACTCTGCTGAAAAAGGTTTTTATGGGGCTATTAAGATAGCTCTCCCAGTTAACGGATTGCTTTGCAGAGCAGTAGTGAGTACCACAGCCCGAGCTCCAGCTTGGGTCGTGCCAGGGCCGGTGGTTGGTAGCCTCAGAGCAATGCACGATTGGCTTCACGCTGCCGAGAGATAAATTGGGAGGGATCATAAGATCATAGCATTTCTTTGTTGCTCAAGCGCCTCCTGTTGGCCAGCCGGGTGCTCGTCAGTCAAATTCTGAGACAGCAAAGTTTTGAGCTGTGATTGTTAAAGGAAGCAGTGACTGAAAGGCGCCTGCTCTGGAGGAGAGCTGTGAATGGTCTTTGCTCTCCCAAGACAGCAGTATGAGTTGCATATAAGCAAGCTTGCGTACATAGTTCACTAATTGGGCTTTCCAGATTCAGATGGGATTGGAGATGCCAAATTAAAAAAAGAAAAAGTTTTATTTTAAACACCTCCATATCAAAATTTCTTCATTTATGTGTAAACTTTTTGTGGTGAATTTCTTTTTTTTATGAAAGATATAAAATACTGAAAATTGGTCGATTGATGTCTATTCTTGTTGTAATATCTTATTGCAAGACAAATTCCAAACCTTTAAAATATTAATCGTAGCTGCCGGTTAGCTCACTCCGTTAAAGTACCACATTGCGGAGTAGAAGTGACTATGACAGCGCTGGTTTGAGCCCCGGTCGTATCAACCAGCAGTGGTCGGCAGTTTTTTCAGAAGTAGCGCACAATAGGCCATTGCGCTACAGGGATGCAAATTGGGAAGGGACTGCCGGGAAGAGTAATAAACTAGAAAAGCACTCAGAGAGCGCAGACCTCCGCCAGGGGGCAGCAAAACCCAAAAGCACGGGGATTGGAACTCCGGCCCATTGGAAAGACTTGAAATCTTGAACTTTGGCGTATATATCAGCTGTGCTTTGGCCTAGATATGCCAAAATTTAATCACCTGTTCCTTGACTTAATACCCATCCTCTCTGAAAATTTGATCAAAATCAGTACATTACTTTTTGAGTTATCTTGCTAACTAACTAACAAACAAACAAACAAACACTGCCTAAAACATAACCTCCTTGGTGGAGGTAAAAATGACTGCATTGCTCAAGCGCCTCCTGTTCGCCAGCCGGGCGCTCGTCAGGAAGATTCTAAGCTTGTTCATGTTCGGGTATCCTCCGCCCTCACTCTGAACTTGTGAGGATTCAACCAGTGAGTGTAAGGAAGCAGTAGTTGATGGGCATGTGCTATGGAGGAGAGCCGCAAACTGTCTCTCTCCTGAATTGGCAACAAGAGGTTGCATGAGAGCAAGACTTGCATAGTTTCCCAGTTGGGCATTCCAGATTCGGGTGGGATTGGAGTTGCCAAATTTTTATTTAAAGAGCACATGAAACACTAAATGTAGTTATCTTAATTTAATGGTCTCTCACCCGAAATAGATCATTTTAGCTTTACCACTGATGGAGAAAGAAATTTCAAAATCCTGCCGCCTAAGTTCAACTGTCAAAACAAAGGAGGGCGCCATTGCTATTGTGTTGCCGGACATGACGTCATTGGAGTGGTCGCGATCGCACTGACAAACTACATCTGTTCATTCAAAATGACAGAGAAAGAGAAGCAAATTAAAAAGCGAGTTAAGGAAGGCATGTTTTGCATTGCCCCTGGATGTTCAAATGAATTTTACAGAGTCAACGATCAGGAGAAACCAGTACATTTCCAACATTTGCCACTTAAACAACCACCTGTTCTCTGACGTTGGCTAGCTTCATTCAAAAGGAAGAACACACCAGTTAGCAGATATGCTAGAGTTTGTAGTGATCACTTTGTAGCTGACAACGACGTGGAGGAAAAGTTTTCTAGTGTGGCAGGAGTACTGGTGACTCGTACACGCATTTGGTTTCAACCTGTTGTTACTCCCTCAGTGTTTGACTCTTCTTCCTATGATGCACGGAAGACAGACCTTCCAACGCAGCCCACCAACGTTAGTTCAGAAGCGGCTGTGCGCCGTATAATGGCGTAACTATTTAACAGAACAGAGAGAGATAATTATACGACCAGCAAATGTTCAACGATCCAGTTTAAATGTTCCACAACCCAGTTCAATCTCAATCATGGTCATCCCTTAATTATAAGACGATAATTTCACGGACCGGCCTTCTGTTGCAGATAAACACAACGAAATAATATTATACGAACGGCATTGAAACAAATGTAAAATTTATTAAGAAACATAACTCACCATTAGGCTGAATCGGTAGGAGCCCTGAATTGTTTCTCTGCTCCGTGACGATCACACCTGGGGGTCATGAGGGACACGAGCTGCGTTTCCATCCACTTGTCAATCAAACAGTCTGAAGTTCGCCAAACACATTCATGCGAAATAAGCTGGTGAAAATGCGTTTCCATCTAACGGCATTAAAGCGAGTAAAAGGTTTTGCGTAATGACACCACATGCTGTTATGCGACTTAAGGGGTATATCGAATATCTCTGACATTTTAAGCTGTTTCCATACATTTTCGCACTGAATCGCAGAACCCTCAAGTGAACAATTGTAGTGTGTTAAACAGCCGACTAATTTAGCTGGTTTAAATAAATGGATCGCATCTACCCACAAATGATGATTATTGCACAAGTTGTACGTGCTTATGTTCCAGCTATTAGCAACATGACAAACCATCATCAGAAGGCAACGGCGGCATCAGAACACCGTCACGGTGCAGTGGCAGATTTATTCGGCAAATAACGCTTCCGTCAGCATTTATCGCATCAGCCTTTTACCGATCAAAAGAAAATCCGATCAGATCAATCGTATAAACTTAGTGTCGATATTCTTCAAATCAAGTAGAATTTCACCGTTTCCATCAGGAATTTCAATTCAAAATGACTTAATTCGCATAAGAACGCGTGGATGGAAACATGGCTGATGACACCTGTAGCTCTCTGTAATGGGGCTGTCACCTTTAAAAAAAAAAAACAACTTCGGACGAATTTACAATATGACAACGTGATGTTCGAATATATTCAACCCCCCCGCACCGCGACCCAACACACGTAAAAAAAAATCCTCTTCATTAATTTTAATCTTTTATTAAGCTGCACTCAATACAACACAACGACAGTATGTGCAGAGATGTCTCTGACATTCATGTTCCTGTATCTTAGTCAGCAGTTATTCTATCTACACGCACTGAAGAAAGTCACTCGCGGAATCGAAATCATTGTTAATTAAGTTAAGCAGTTTCATGTGCATTACGGTGAATTTCCCTTTCAGGGACACGGAAATTGATTATGACTTGGGAATAATCAGGCTTGTCTTTACTGAGGGATTGACAGCAATGGAATTGCAAAAAGACGTTTCAAATTGTCTTATTTCATTGAAATGATCATGAAAAACATGTAAACAGAAGCACGAGAGGTCATAATTGCTTTCCATGTTACTTGCGGTGACCGTCCACCTTTACGCAAGTGAAACTGATACTTTAATGGATAAGGACTTCTGTCATTCATAAGCGTTCTGGAAGGGGACACAGGGTGATGCAGGATAGCTCCCCTTGCACACAATCCAAATCAGCTTCATGGCAGCACAGACTCCACACTTGTCGGCATTGCAGAGCGGTGACCGCATGTACACCATGAGGTGTTGCCGACTACCATCTCCGTCCGGAGCCGCTGCAGCTCCATGATCCTCCGCAAAAACGGGTCTCGCAACCCACCTCCTCGTCACTGGCTCAAACGCGTTAGCCATTGGGTTAAGTGACAGAAAAATAATCCTTTCTGCTTCGTCCTCTGACATTTTTCCTCCCTCTACAAATCGTGAAAACTCTACACTCAAACCAACAGAACCACCAACAAACCACTCCGATGACGTAGGCAGTGACTTAAATAAAGATGGCGTAGAGTGCGCCCCAAATCATAAATACATTTAAAAAGTTGGTTTTCTTTAAAACAGCTGAGTTTTAAAAATGATTTGTTTCGGTGGTATGTTTTAAATATATACACATATCCTATGTTGGTGTCTATTCTGTTGTTTCATGTCCTCTTAAAAAAAATGTTAATCACTGGAGTAGTTCTTAATTAGGCCTATGAGGAAAAACTTGTGGAGGGCCTAAGTCAGGCTGACAAATACTTGGCAAAACATTCCTCTGAGGTATCAGAAGTGAGAGTCAGACACTGTAAGTGTATTGGTCTATATTGAGGCAGAATTAAAATGAGCACTTTTTATGTTTTTCAAAAAAAGGAAATCAAATACATTTCACAGTTTAATACACAATTAACAACCCACACTAGCATCCACTGAACAGCTATTTATGCCATATGAATGATAAAACAGTGTAATCCATATTACTAATCAAACTGTGTTGTTATTCCAAACTGCAACAACAAGCCGCACTAATTTCTATGAGCTGACTGAGACAGAAAAGCCAAAAAACTAGATATGAATAGTACTTGATGAATCTTCAATCATCCTCGCAACTTCAAAATCTGGAATAGTTTTCTTACTGCCGCGTGGCTGTTCCATGGACCCTGCCATATTGGATAAGTCAGTTAGACTGCTCTTGCACTGCCTTTCTGGAAGTGTTGGTGCTAGTGGGTGAGATCTGAGTTAGTTAGTGTTGCACTGAATATATCTTCTGCTTTTCTCCCGTTCCTTGCGTCAGACTTAATTAACATGCAAAGTGTAGTTAGACCTCGCTTGTTCTCAGAGGCTCAAATCACTATATTTCATTCCAAAAAAGAGAGAAATGGTCAGGGACTATTCATTTTAGTTTCCTTTTTCCAGTCTATTGTGGAAATTACTCTGGGAAATGTCATATTTTCAGATTGGTTAACATAAATCAACTCCCAGGCATTCTAGTCTACCACTCACGATGTTTCACACTCAAAACAAATGAGACATTTCATCAGCAAGTTAGACAAGAAGTACCTCACTCTAAATGTACTGAAGTGGAGGTCATAAGTTGCACAGACAGATGCACATCAGCCATCAACATGAACACCTGCTACCAGGATGGCATAAGAGAAACCTCCCATCAACCAGGGACTGTTGTCAATGTTTCTTGAACAAGCGGCAAAATCTCCGAGGCTGAAAAGTGAAGCAAATACGGAAGTACAAAAAATCTGCAGTTCCTCAAGTGGCCACTTGAGGCTGACTGCAGACGTGAGTCAAGTCCCATTGACCCCCAAGATAAAAAGCCCCATTTTACAGCAGAAATTAACATGTTTACAGCCTGGTTCAAAAACGGTTTTGGTCTCTTTGGCTAATTTTCCCCTCTGTGAAAACTGTGGGGGGAGTTAATTTTTTTTTTTCCACTCTTGTTTTAAACAGGCTTCCAGCTGCTGGAGAGTTGCGTTGTCCTGCTGAAATACACATGGCCTTCCCTGGAATAGATGTCATCTGGAGGGGGGCATATGTTTCTCTAAATCCTTCATGTACCTTTCAGCATTCATGGTGCTTTTTAAAACATGCAATAGTCCCACAACATATGCACTAATGCATCCCCATACCATCAGAGGTGCTGGCTTTTGAACTGAACACTGATAACCGGAGGGGTGGTCTTTCTCCTCTTTAGCCCGGAGGACACAACGCCCATAATTTCCAACAAGAATGTCAAATTTGGACTCGTCTGACCACAGGTGCCACTTTGCTACAGTCCATTTTAAATGAGCTTTGGCCCACAGAACACGGTGGCGCTTCTGGATCATGCTCAACAATGGCTTCCTTTTTGCAGGATAGAGTTTTAGGTGGCATCTGTGGACTGTCTTTACAGACAGTGGTTTCTTGAAGTATTGCTGGGCCCATTTAGTAATGTCAGTGACAGAATTATTCCGATGAGTGATGCAGTGGCGTCTGGGGGCCCAAAGATCACGGGCATCCAGTAAAGGTCTTCGGCCTTGTCCCTTACACACAGAGATTTTTCCAATCTCTCTGAATCTTTTGATTATATTATGCACTGTCGATGACGAGACCCTCAAAGCCTTTGCAATTTGACTTGGAGGAACATTGTTTTTAAAGTATTCCACAATTTTTTTTTTTTAACGCAAGCCATCACAGGTTGGAGAGCCTCAGACCATCTTTACTTCTGAGAGACTCAGTGTCTCTAAGACATCCCTTTTATTGCCAATCATGTTACACACCTGATGCCAGTTAACTTAATTACTTGTTAAATGTTCTTTCAGCTGATTCTCTTATACATTAATTGCTTTTTCAGCCCTTTTTTGCCTGTGTCCCAACGTTGTTAAGACCTGTTGCAGCCAGAAAATTTGAAATAAGCTCATTTTGTGGATAAAAATGTAAAATGTCTTTTTTTCAACATTTGAAATGTTATCTATGTTCTATTGTCAATAACATATTGGCTCATGATCTGAAAGTAATTGAATTATGATTTTATTCACAATTTACACTTCGTCCCAACGATTTCGGAATTGTGGTTTTATTATATAAAGGCTTAAAGTTCTGCATATTTAAGGGCATGGACACTTTGAGTGACAGAACCTTGAATTACACATTACATTACAGGACTCGCCACATCCAGTTATGTTTTGTGGCTGGGCTGGAGCGCAGGCCTGCATGGCTCTGGGATAAACAGTAGGAGCGACAAACCCTGCCGCTGACCCCTGGTGTAGCCTGGTTGTCTGAGGGGATGGGGGTTACCTCCCAGCTCGAGTAGCCTAGCCGCTAAACCTAATCCAGACATCTGTGGGCCGTTACCCCAGATAGGCTCATTGGAGTCACAGAACTTGACCCTTTGGCCGCCTTTGTTACTGGAGTATTTTTATCAAAATGTCAGGATGATAATGTCTTGCCGTGTGGTTTTATCTTATAAGGTGATGAAATTCTAGCATTATCACATATAATGTTATGCGTCAAAACAAAGTAGTGTTAGCTAGTTCGTTAATGAGCCCAGGAATGAAAATAGTAATCCCTTAGTTAGCTTTTGCCCAAGATGTTCAGCTGTGGTAACGAGAGTGTACGCCCACAGTTATTCTGTTGGCATTCAGGGAAGTAATAGCATAATAGAGTCAGAATATAGGGTAAAAATACATATGAACAAAAGGTGTAAGTCAGGGGTTAAAAAACCGTCACGGCTTCCCTAACAGGTTGCCAACGCAGCCGGTTGTTTTGCTACAGCATTAGAACCATGATGGCATGCTACCAGATGAAGGGGTCCCTCAGCTGATTCCCCGGAGCATTTGGAGGGCTTGACCAGAGAATACCGTAGTTATACAGTCAATAAATTCACACATACAAAAAACGTTCATCTTGCAACCGCTTCATGGATATATACAGCGTTCGACCCGCTACCGTAAGCGACTTGGCAGAATCCATTCCTTTACTAGGACAGATATGACTCAATATCTCGGCTTTAGTGAACCAGGTAGCATCGAGCTGAGTTAGCTGCTTAGTCTAGATTGCAGGTCGTAGCTAGCTTGGTAGCTGCGGGCTAGGAGGGCGTTTTTCAGCAAACGGGCTCCATTCAGCCCGCCCATTGGGCCCGCCTCAGCTCCAGCACCACCCCTCCCCCTGATTATTTCGAAATTAAGCGATAAACATCTTGTTTGGTGTCAGCGTACAACTGCAGATGTCCTCTCTTCAAATCAAGTGCAAATAAAACACATTTCAACATCATGACATCATAGTGACATCATAACTAACACCATATTAGGGAAAAACATCAAAATGACAAAAATCCATGTTTTTTTAATTAGTTTTGGCTGACAATAAGTAACTCTGTAACCTCTAGAACTACTGATACTACAGTTAATATTTTAGCGTTATTATAAAAGTTACTTTTGTAAGTCGCTCTGGATAAGAGCGTCTGCTAAGTACCTGTAATGTAATGTAATGTAAGTTATAAACTCATGAGTAACATAAATTTGACATTACTATGATGTCATAAATGACTCATTTGGGGAAAAACACACACAAAAAGGAAAACAAATAGTTCTCTGAACATTTTTCACATTTTCTTTGCTTTGTTTTTCCCAATGATAGAACACACTTCCATGAAAGGTTTATCCATGAATTATGAGAACAACTTTATGAACAATTCTATGAACTTGTATAATAGTAGGCCTATAGCACCTTGTATAATAGTAGGCCTATTTTTATAGTATAAAAATAGTATACAGTACAGTAACCGGTCAAACACACAAGTAAAAGTATGTCAGTCATGCATTTCTAATATTATTAGACGAAGATCACTTCAAGGTTACTGGTCACTGCTGGTCATTATAATTCCAAGATTTACTAATACAAGGACAAGCTACATCAATGAATCAATAAGGACGACAATCATTGTCGTCTACAAAGTTCAGTGAGCATGAAACATAATAAAAGCAAACTATTAAAAGTAAATTACTCAAATTTACTCAAAAGTAAATTGAAAGTAAACTCTCTTATTTTTAGTTTAGAAGAAATATACTAATAGCACACTTGAACAAATTTCTTTTTTGTAAGGGAGTATTTGATGCCGAATACAATATTTTGGACAGTGTTGCAAAATGGCCAGGATCCACGCACAACTCTTGCTTTTTAATGGAGAGCAGCTTATGCTGATTATTTGACAGGCATTATGTGCCTGCAGGACGCCACTCGCTCGGGGACAGTGGCTTTGTTGCTGTACCTCGTCCTGCCATGCTATGCATTAACTATTTTATTACGCTATTGAGCGAGTGTTACATTTAAAAGATAATCATAATAATACCAGCCTATGTCATATTTTGTATGCATATTTAAATTATGGGCTATAAATTACAAAACAAGCTTAGTAAGCCTTCCTGTTTGAACGATAGCCCGTATAGTCTGTAATCTCGGACCTCCATTGCGATTACAGCCCATACCACCGCTTCTCGCACTCTTGTGCTGTCAGAGACATCGAGAGTAGCGCAGCATTGATCTGTAGGCTGATAATACCCCATGCATCCTGCTTGGATTTGCTGTTCACCCCCGAGCCCTTTGATTACAGGCTTTCGCTCCAGCACCAACTGGGCCAGCAGCAGTAACTGGTCGTAGCTCCAGTTGGGCTTTCGCGTCCTTCCTGAACTTTCATCCATGACAGTTTAGAGCAAACAAACTTGAACGGCTTGACATTTAAATGATCGCAATATATTCACATTGAGTAATAAGATGCCAATTACTGGGGAAAATGACGCGTTTTTTTTATTTACTCATTTTTACTAGGAGTTACCAGTTTTCTTCACTGAAAGTTGCTCTCAGTGGCTTGGTGAATAACTTAAGATTTTACTCCAACCTAAAATGTTTTTGCGTGACTCAGGAGTACTCCTAGTGGTAAGATAAGATGCTTTTTGAATACGGGCCCAGATCCGTAATGTGAATTTTTAACAAGTGAAATAGCCAATAGGCTATAAGGGCCCACTACAAGTCCCCGCCCCCTCTGCAATGTGACCCTGGCGCTGTACACCCCGATCGCCTTCATGGTACTGACCTCAGACCTGTCCCTGACCACTGTTTGTTCGGCCCAATTGATCCTGTTCGCCCCCAGTCTGACCCAGACTATTCCTGACTATTCATCTGCTGAGAGCTGTTCAAGCTTTTATGTCTGTATCTGCCATTTGTGGCTAAATTCTTTCAATTACAGCCTTAGCAGCTTTTTGCGGATCTGCACCTAGTTCCTTCACTGCTGCGTGTAATATTGGAGGAATTGTGCATCTTCACTTAACCGGTTCCACAAGGAAGTGAAATTTTATTAAACTGGAATATTTTGTTTTGAAATCAGGTATTGTCACTGCGCTCTCTGCTTCTGGTTCTTAAAGCCACCCCAGATAATTGGGGCTTGAGGGTACAGATTTGAAAGCAACACCACATGCAACAAAATCACTTTCAGGGGTTTGGAGCCGATGTCATAATAATTAATGTGTCTTATCAAGTATTCGCTTATCAAACCTGAATTATACATCTATGCAATCAAAGCAAATCACTCTCTACGTCGCTGTACAAGGTGACAACTCCCAATTCTCTAGCAGGGCGTCTTATTCTCCTCCTTTGATCAGCAGCGCAGCCCCGATGCAGAGCCATCTCCTGATGCTCAGTAACCTGAAATACCCACTGAAACTGCAAGCTGCTCCCATGGACGCAGCAACTACACAGACTGAAGCCAAACACGAAGCCCAAAGTAGCCACATGCTGGAGCTAAAGCTAAGCCCAGGTCAGCCAAAGCTACTAAACCTGCTGAAGCAACACACCAGACCAGCTGAATGGCAGGCCTGCTGTAGCCACTTATTAAACACTATAAAGCATAACATGCTTCACCAGGTGTAGCCACAAGTTAGCGGCACTAAAGTGAGGTTGCCACCTATTCCTTATTTTAAGGAGATTTTCCATAATTGAGAATGAATATGTGTCATTCCTTGACAAATCAAGATATTCCATGATTTTGTATTTCAATAATAAATGCAATATCCCCTTACAAAGAAGATCTGTGCTGTAATGAGAGAGCAAAGAGGTGTAACAGCAGTATAACTACAGTATGTCAACAACAGTTAATTGCAGTGCAACTGCAGTTCAGATTCAGTATAATGCAATTCATCTTTGTGTAGTTATGGTGGACTGCATTTATACTGCAGTGGAACAGCTGTTGTTCTATATTTTGCTGTTTTAGGCTTTTGCTGTCAAGGCCCCTTGACTTTCTAATTACCTGACTGAGGATGTCATGCAAGCAAAATCTGGATCAACATTTTAGTTTTAAACAATTAAAAGAGGGCTGTAGTTGGTTAAACAAATGAGATTGAGCAAAATTGTCACTCTCCCTTTACTTTGCCTCTGAATGTGAATCACGTTTGTTGCTTACTTAGGCAGACACCAGATGCGCAGGCAAAGTTGAAGACAACGATTATGAGACTGAAATAGCCTTTCTGTCTACTTAAAGTCCTAAAAAAAGGAGCCGTTTGCCGAAGTATCGGCATGAATGGAGAGGTTAATATCCGAGGCTAGATACTCTTGCAGGAGATGCCTGCAAGACACACTGAAGTCTACGGTGGAGCATTTTCTATTGTGCATGAGGGTATGAATGACATCAAGCAGCATGCCGTGGGAGAGAGGCATGCAGCCAGTTAGAGGGACTGCGCATGCGCAAATTGCGCAATCCCTCAGACCTCATGCATCACCTGAATCAGTTGGTTTGGCAAACCGGGGCGTGGCCACACCCCTCGACCATGTCAGCACGCCCGCAACAAACGATTCCCCTCTCCCTCTCTCGCTGTGTCAAGCGGAGCTTTAGTGTCCTGGACAGCGGCCAGAGAGCCGATGCCCGCCCAGCACTCCCTAGATTCACAGGACCCTGGACAGTTCCCACCAGCTGCGAGTCCTAAGGCTAGCTGGGCCTGGGGAAAGTACATGAGGAGCCCCAGCTGTTTCTCATTGTAATTAGAGCCTACCAGAGCTCAAAAGAGAGAGAGGAGGCCAGTGAGGAGTGCGTACGCTGAATTGTTGATTAACCGTTGTTCTGTTTGTTTTGCCTCCGTGGTGGAGAGGCCGAGGGTTTGCGCCACAAGCCTGCTCGAGGTACATAGCTTGCCTCTGAAACCGCCCACAGAATACCGGCAATCCAGAGCATTTAAATATTATTTTGTCGCGCATAAGGTTATATGCCCCCTTTTTTCTGTTGAACAAATTCTAATCATAAAGTTACCGCCCTGTAGGCGGGGTTTTGTTCCTCCCGCCTAGGATGAGGCTTGTTTTCCAGTGTCTCTCTACAACGGTAAAAAGATTCCATAATTGATTTATCTTTGAAAGAAGAGAAAATGCTAATAGCTAATACATGAATATATTTCACATATCTAGAATGATTATCATAGCAAAAATATGCTTTTCAGCATAAGTTTGTAGAGGATTAACAAAGTTGGGTTTATTCTGATCTATCAGCCTGCTGGACATAAGTACAAGATTACAAGTCTAATGTGTAATAATTTATTCAAAAAAATTAACTAACATTAAACTCATGTTAAAGCCTAATTTCTGAAATGGTTGGGATTGTATGGAAAATGGAGCTTTGCTGTGAATTCTGATTGGCCACGGAGACAAGCTTTCCTCTCAACGTCGAGCAGCTGTTTCAGCCCGCTGAAGGGTCACCTGAGTGAAGGTGTCATTTTTGCCGTCAGATGATTGTTTGACTTTTACTATCAGGGCCGGTGCCAGAACTGAAAATTCGGGGCCAAAAATAAATCCCTTTATGGCATCAATTAGTCCTACCTTTCAATCATTTTCCTTTATTAACACATTTTCCAATTATAGCAATGATCAAGTGGCAATTGATTTTTTTTGTCATGTCATTCGAAAAATAAAGGAATAGGAATTTGATGGGAGTAAATTTACACATCTAAGTTGTATATTGTGACGTCCATAGGCGGCGGAAATATTGGATAACACAACTCAGAAAAAACTGAAGTTTGAACATATTTACACAGATTATCATTATTTTTTTTGTCTTCTCATTCTCAAAATAAGGAACAAGAATCAGTAAAAGGTAAAACAGACAATAATAAAATGTAGTTTTCTAGTTGCCCACCAGCCAAGTAGCACAGAAGCCTAATCTGTCTATCAATCAAGATGGCATTGTTTGTAGTTTTCATTCGCTGTTCAGCTGTATCCAATCCTCCTTTAAAGGAGTTATCACTGTCAACGCATTCTTGTTTCTTGATTTTACAAAAACCAGTCACATTTCCCTTGGCTCATATACATTTCTGAAGTCTTGGTATGATCAATGGCACGCTGCTTTTTGTTGACCGTCGTTGCGCATGCAATGCACAGATGCACCGTTACTTTCACTTTCATCACTCGGCGACCAATTGTCATCTGAGGGTAAATATTTCCTGTCAGGATCAGAATTGGCAAGTACTTGACAAAGTACTTCATCAGCAGTAAAAAAAAAAATTCTTTTGGCATACTGTGTGTTTTTGCTGGATTTCACTCTCTATCTTCCTCTATCTGCTATGTCTCGCTCAACTTTCTCTGACCCCACTCACTGGGGCTCCCTCGCTGTGTTCACTGCACTCGCTCCACCCTATTTTAAGCTTTGTTTTCTCAATGCTTTTTGAATAAAGACACACCCCTAAATTACGTCAGGATTATTGCTGCACATGTTGGTCATCTAGGGGTACAGAGCAGTTACAAAATTTGGCAGTATATTTGGAACAGTAGCCTGTTCTACGCAGAAGTGTTGCTTGTCACAATTTTACGACTTTGGCGCGTAGGGGGTTAAGCCTGGTTTGTCCCAAGGTTTCTTCCTATTTTTCACCACATAGGGAGTTTTTCCTTGCCACTGTCATCACATACTTGCTTTTGAGGGGGTTTGAGCCTGTGTTTACTGTAAAGCACATCGTCACTATGTTTGTGAAATGTGCTATTCAGATGCAACTTTCATGATTCTCTTGTATCATAGACCTCAAAGAAAATGACAACATGGTTGTTGTCTCGTACATAGTTGTGCCATGGGGCACTGGACATCAGCCTATGAATATTATCTGGAATCAAGGACATATTTGGGGTTAAAAAAAATTAATGAGTAAGCTTGTGTTAGCTGTGATTGAATTTTATAATTGTTCATATGTATTGCATGTTTAAGCACATTCCCATAGCATTCACCTTTCTTCACTTCAGACTCATATGTCACTTAGAACATCTTTACATGCAGATAAAGTGGGGCACAAAACAACGTGGACTGTACCCTGCCAACTCTTCCATCACTATACACAGACCACTTTATTAAAGCATATTTCCCATTTAAGTGAAAGTGTGCCAGCCACCGGCCTGTCGCTATACATAGTAAACTTCATGTAGGATATTTCTTTTGAATTTCCATCAAGAAAATTGTGCCAGCCGCCAGATTGTCAATACACACAGTAAACTTCATATAGTATATTTCTCTTGTATTGGCCTCCTGAGAAATTGTGCCAGCAGCCGGGCTGTCACCATGCGTAGAACACTTCATACAGTATTTTTCTTGTAATAGCTGCAGAGAAATTGTCAGCAGATGGGCTACCCTTACACTAAGAGCACTTCAAATGTTATTAGCTTCAAGAAAAATATTGTCAAGTCACCGTGACTATAAGGCTCATAATTTATTCTGTGGTTTAAGCTAGTCTATGCCAAGCATGGTTCTGTATGGGGGATCAGCTGCAGCTCCCTGCCTCTAGTTTCATGCTTAGATGGGCAGGGATCTCTCACAACTGAACTATGTCGTCAAACCCAATGTATGCCTGTATGCCTTCAATACATTTTTATTTTATTGACTTAGAGGTCCAATTAGAAATGAAATTCATATTTGCCATGGAGTCAAGCATTCTTAACAATACGGAGCAACTACTTCAACTGTCTGGAGGGCCACCTGAGTACACATGACTGTTATTTGACACATTATATAAAAAACAAATAAAATTAAAAAGTCATTTCATCCTATGCATTTTTTTTGGTCAAAATCACTGTAACAAAACAACGTTTGATGCTTTTATTTGTGTATTAAATTGCTTATTGAAAAATACAGTTCTTTCAAATTCGATGTGGCAGACTCCAAAAAAGCTGGCACAGGGCAATTTACATTTGAATTTAATATTTATTAATGTGGTGATTAAGAAATGTACTTTCCAGGGGTAGAATTCTTTTTATGGTAGACCTTGTAAGCAATGTTCATTTGAAATTTAGGTTTAAAATGATTTTTTTAATGCCTCATAAATCGTAAATTTTGATTCTTTTCGACAAATGCTCAGTTGATAAAACAGAATTTTCTCTGAAGCATGATAGAAAACTTTTTAAACTTTGGCACTCTGGCATATGTGCACCTGTGGATCTTCAATTAAAAGAGTTACAGACATCCCGTACCCTAGAGTAATCCCTGAAAATGTCATAAATCTAGCATGAATAGGTCAAAAGTTACATCTTATAAAATTTAGCTGTTTTATCTCTTGCTCTCATTTTTCCTGTGAAGTCAGAGCCGCACCCCACTTTTACAGCCGCAGTTTCTCAAGAACATAAAGTATCACGCAAATCTATGACTATCAGGCATGAAAATTTTCTGAAATCTGGTGATATATGGTGGATTCACTGTCTTTTAACTTACATCTTTCGCAATATGTATGCGGTGTTTTTACAACGCAGGACCTGGCTGAAAAAGAGGCTCTACCTCTGTCACGTTCCCTGCATAAATGAACCTTGCTCGAATAAAAAGACACAATATAAACACACACACAGCTAAAATAACTGTGGAAAAGAATAAAATCTGAGAAAACAAAATTACTGCTAAATAAAAGTTTTTGATTAAAATTCATGGTCTGTTGGCCTGTCTCAAATGCATTTCATGAACTAATTTTAGTTTAATTTGAGAAAACCACTTTTCCTCCCCTGTGCACTTAATTAACCATTTCATTTGCATTATATTAGTGACTCAGCCCAACTACCTGCAGTGAACTTCGCAGGTGAGCTGATACCACTGTATGACAGCATTCATCCTATTTTTTTTTTTTCAAAAATAATTTTAAGGAACAAACATAGATGCCCTTACTCATCTGAAATGCCCTTATCAATGAAACAAAATAGCTTTAAAAAAAGACAAAACATTTCACAAAGCACAAATGACAAAGATTGAGATTGCTGGAACTGAGATTGCTGAGGGGAACTGTACATACTGTACGACTGAACTTTGAACTTACAAAATACCTGTGCTGATGCACATGATGTCTGTTTGGGCTCCAAAGACAGTAGCGGATCCAATCTAGTTCACAGTTTGACTTTTATGTTCTTGGCGTTCATTTATCCTTCCTAAATAACTTGCTAGCAAGGTTCACCAGTAGCTGAGAGTCCGCTGAGTTGAGCAAATCAATTTTTCCCATCCAGGGTATACGCCCTTTGTGTGAAACATGACTGCTACTAAAGTGCCCCTCTACAGTGCATTAAGCTGCCCACTGAAGCTATACAGTCACTCTCTGTGCACCATCAGAGACAGACCTATCTGACCCAAAACATTCAGCCACACATCTCTGTGATCCCAGAAAGCCAAAACATGCGCTGATAAATCAGTGTGACCGCAGCACTCAGTAAGAAACCAGTGATACTAAAACATCCATTGAGATATTACTGTGAACCTAAACATTCACCCATAAATCAACAAAATCCCAAACATTCACCAAGAAATCAATGAGACGTAAAATATTCACCTGTAAAAAAACGAGACCCCATGCGCTCACACAGTTTAAAGCCCTGACAGCACACAGCATACAAATAGCATATGAGCCATTCTTCATCATATGCGCACATTGTATTTAACTATTAATGAATAAACTTCTGCATAGCAAAAGTAAACATCTTAAATGATGCATAGCACGATAACTTATATTATGCACATTGTGCAGTTATTTCAGTTACTCAATCCTTTTTAAATTCACATGAATCATTTTCATTCCCTGAAAGGACTAAATGAATGTTTAAGACACTCTTACGGTAGGTTAGTCCAGTGTCTTTCAAAATATGGGCAACGTACCGGCACCTGGCCATAGATGAGAGGCCGGAGGGCTGCAAGCCCATTCCCATAAAATAAATTCGCTGCTGATCTATATTCATTGTAATAGATCATTTCAAATTCCATCTTTGCGCCACTGATTTTACCTGTTGGAACTACTTCATTACCCAGCAGACAGCACCAGTTGCTGTAAACCTTCTGTGTTGTCATGGAAATCAGTCGCACTGACTGACCAATCATTTCTGCTTTCATTAGCCTACGAATGTCCAAATTTAGTTCCCTTTTGCCTCAGCCATGGCCTCCTCCAAGCAACAACATCTAGACATTAAATGTCAATGAAGTAAATTTTACTTCAACAGTAGCCAGCAGCAATGATTCAGAAGAACCTTGCGACTAACCATCAAAAACATCGCCCTTTCAAATGCAGCAATGACCTTGTGTACATACTACAATTTGGATTCATATGAGAAGTGCCCACCAGAACAACATTATGTGTCATCTGTCAGGTCCGTGTGAGTAATGAAGCGATCAAGGATGCACATATTTTGTGAGCGTGCACATCTCAAGCATAAAGGATTATTTTTGAAGAAAGAAATATGAAATGACCACTCAGCTTGAAGTTCTGCAAACAATCCTAACTGAAAATGAAAAATCAGTTGAACCGTCTCAGCCTCTGACCTAGAACTTCTTGAAATCTAATGCGCCATTTACGGTAGGCGAAAAGTTCGTGATGCGTTCAGTTGTTGTGACGCCGTGAAGTGTTAGGTTCACATACGGCAACCAAGGTCAGTCTGTCTCACTGTCCACTGACACCGTCTTATTGCCAATTCTAGATATGTCACCTAACGGTAGAATCCCAGCTGTTGGCTCGGTGCAGCAAATCAGAGTATTTTGCTCAGCCATTTGATGACTTCACTGACATCCAAAGCAGCGATACAGCTTGTTTATTTACATTATACGCACGAAGGAGATATCCACAGTTTTTGTTAATCGTTGCTAGGGAACACAACATCTGCAAAGTTCATTAGTGTAAGTAATGTCGTAAAAGGCTATTCCTTATTAAGTCGCCTGTGAAGCATCACTTTGTCCGGCGTCTGTCTGTCCGTCTGTCTGTCTGTCCGGTAGTCACACTTTCACATAAGCTTCGCATGCGACACGTGCTCACCTGAACACTCTGGTTTTTTTTTCTTTTTTCTGCCGTTTGGCCTGCCTCCATTTTGTGTTCCCCAGACCCTGCCCCTGAATGTTAAAATGCGATGAGTTAACTGAACAATATTTATTGTTGAACGGATGATAAATTTTGATTTTAGTACATTTTGGCGAGCCATTGGGAAACCAGAATATTTATTTCATTAAATTGGCCTCATGTGGTCCTCGGAGGCAGAGGACCACATATAACAAAGCCCTGACTCGACAAAATCTGAAAAACATTGGTGTATTCTGTGGGAGGGCCACATCTGGGCCCCCAGCTGGCAGCTAAAGAGCCTTGGTATCGCTCGAGTGCATGTCACAGTCAGACATAACACTGCTCGGCTTTTTCTGGTATATTCCCAGTGACAGAAAACACGAGACAGAGCTTAGGCTGAACAGTGCATGTAAAATCACTTCTCTCTCCTCTGCCAACTGCAGTCACAGAGCTGCTTGACAATTAAATCCCTCTCTACAAGGGAAGAGGTGAAAAAGTTACAGGTACTTACATGTTTCTGAGGCTTCCTGGCACTGGAGGCGTGAGGCGGGCAGCTTGAGGGGGGCTCCTTGATCTGGGGGTTAATTGCCTGACACACGATCATTGCGATGAATTTGTACCCGTTTCCACTGGGTTTTGTCATTTTAATGGAAGAGGCGATAAAGTAAGGTTGTTGCCTTACGCACCCACAGAGCCCCCACCCCCCCTACGAAACAGTAATTTATCAGAAGAGAAATTATGATCCTTAAAGAACTTCTGGAAACTGTGGAAGGCTTACTCCAGAGCAGAGCGCCACTCACCTGGGAGAGGGAGGGATCTCACACTACAGGAGCTGTGCTGCATTTTAATCTGGGGGACCTGTGTTGCATTTCAGTCAAGGAGATCAGTGCTGCATAAGGCAGAATCTCTGGAATTAAAATCAAGGCAGAAATCCACAGCTTGGTTTGCCAACACCATTGCAGTGGCAGAAGCTTCACTGATGGCACCAGGTTTGTTCAAACTTATCTGGGGTAGATGACAGTGACCCAGATTCCAGACCGAAAAATTCAGAAGAATTGTGGTCTGTCCTGCCTCAGTCGCTTAAGTGTGTCACTTCTTCGCTCCGGAACATTTGGCAGCCGTTCGCTGATACACCCGGGAGCAATCCATTCTGTTCGGAGGGAAGGAGAGAGCAGGGGAGAAAGAGAGAGAGAAGGAGGATGAAAGAGTGAGAGCAGCAGAGAAGAGCAGCAGAGCGAGAAAGCGAGAGCTGGGCCAGGGGCATGGAGTCAACCTGAACCACTAAACTCTTCGGCAAAGTCACCTGTCCACCTTTCTTCTGTGGCTCTCTGTGGTCAGTGCGCTGCCCTCCAGTCTCCAGGTGCTGCATTTTCTGTCAGGTTATCCTGTCAGGTTATTGGCATTCTCAAAAAAACAAACAAAAAAAAAAAACAAGGAAGAAGCTCGGCGGTTATTTGAGAACTTCGGAATCGAGAGCCTCATTTCTGCAGACCTGAGAAGTCAGGCAACCTCCAGGGTCATCAACATACCGGAAGCCTTTTTAGGCGAATTCTCACAACACAAAAAACCCAAGAAAATCATTTTTGTCCGTTGAAGGTTTTGAGACGGATGGGTAAATTTAGGCATAACACAAAAAAGGAAGGTCCTGCCTTTCAGTTAACCGGCCAACTTCATCCAATCAGAGAACAAGGCTGAAATAATACACAGCAACACAAAAATAGGTACATATTGATGTATCTGTATTGGAATAGACATATCCGCTGCATTAATTCCAAACTAGGGAATAATTTGAATATCAGAGCGGTTTCCTTTTAACAGGAGATTAAATAAAGCAAACGTTTTCAATCCTGTCATTACAAATAGAAGAATACAGATCTGAAAGTACTCCTCTGGGACGAAGCCATCTGCTATAACATATGAATGATAGTTACTGGAGCGATTCCGCACGAGGCGAAGCGTTTCACCTCGGAGACATGGCACTCGCGCAAAAAGCAGAAAAACTCATAAATGACGTGTTAGTTCAGCTGATTAGTTAATTTGCAAAATTTTTATTTTCCATGACTTTATTGTGATGGAAAACTTGAATTATTATTTACAAAAATGAGTTTTATAAAGGAACACTATGCAAATCCTCTTGACCAACAATGGTCACCCATTTTCTTGCACCACAAATAAGGCCAATTCTAGGTCACTTAGAAGCTACGGTCAATGACTGCGTTTACATGCCCACCATATTCCTGTTTTAATCGGAATAAGAGAATATTCAATAATATGAGAACAGTAAGCTCACAAATGGCGTAAAAATAGCTACTGCCAAAAAGAGAACAATACCAGCGGCCCTAATCCCGCCAGTTTCATTTATTTCGCGGTCATGGATGAAACTCTGGGACAGAGACCGCTGGCGATGGCAAAGGCCAAGAGAGCGGAGTCGATGTCGGCTTTGAAGCTCTGAGGGCAACCAAAGCCATGACGATTACTTTCCAGCGTTATATTTGCTGAAAACCCGGTGTTGAGATTGGACGCAAGTGGTGGATATCACATTATGGTTCATGTTGATGTAGTCACTCCAACAGGTCTCCAGCACTCAGAATATTGGTATGCATTTTTTTTGAAATATTTAAATCTGTCATCATCTAATGATCTTTAATTGAATTTTCAGGACTTTAATTCTTCCCAACCTTTTTTTAAAATTTTTTTCTTTTCTTTTCTTTTTTTTAAATTTGGCATCTACAATTTAACCCAAATCTGGAAAGCCCAATCAGAGAACTGTGCACCAAGCCGACTCGTACACAGCCCCCCATTGCCAGCTCAGGAGAGAGAGACAGTTTTCGGCTCCTCTGAAGCGCGCGCCTGTCAGCCCCTACATCTTTATACTCATTGGTCGAAACTATCGCAAGTTCAGAACGAGGGCGGAGGATACCCGAACAAGGTCAGAATCTCACTGATGAGTGTCTGGCTGGCCAACAGGAGGCGCTTGAGCAACAAACAAGGCAACCATTTTTAATTTCCCTTCCCAGCAGTCCCTACCCAATTTGCATCCCTATTGCGCCTTAGCGAATTGTGCGCTGTTCTGAAAAAGCTGCCAACCACTGTTGGTTGGTACGAGCGAGGATGGAACCCGCGCCGTAGTAGTCACTACTGCATCACTATTGTGGCGCTTTAACCGAGTGGGCTAACCCGGCAGCCCAGGCTTCCCAACCTTTTAATTTTAAAAACTCTGATCACCAAAGTGATAATGAATTAAAATTGAAGACTGAAAAGTTCTTGGGAAGAAGCAGGCAATCCCTTCTGCTTGTTTGGTTCCCCAGTAAAACAGTGTGCTTTCAGGACAAAAAAAGCGAGCATCAAATTTTCCTCCCTCTTTTCCCTTATTGATATCAGTGCCCACACACTGTGCTCAGCACATTGCAACCAATGAAGACGTAAATGTATGCATTGCCTTGCAATGAGTCCCTGAGTCCCTCTCACTCATACTCTCCGGGGAATCCGCCCCATCCAGCCCCCATCATGGCGCACATTTCCTTTTACCAGAGATATCCCTGAATTAAACCATTCCTCATGAAGAACATTTTTGACATATTATGAAGCATTGGAAAATTAATATGAACGAATCGAGTACTGGTTCTTGATGAAACAACCAAGTTTCATTTTAAAATTCTTAACTTTTTTTTTAACATGTAATTAGATTCCAGGCCCAGTTAAACACTACGTGAGTACTTATATTACGTACAGTACTTTACCACCGTAGTTATATAAAGTAGAATTAATTTTCCATCCAAGGTAATCCATCATTGTGGCACTGATCACATATCATGCTGATGTCACTTCCAGTCGTCTGATTGCATAATGCCCAGCCAGGAAGCTGGCCTGTTTTTGCTCACGCTGTGATATTCTCATGCATTGTGGATTTTTGCTCAGTCACATTTTTGTTTCTACGTTTTCGGTGTCTTGACAGCTAGGACTGCTTTCCCTACTTTCGCTAGGATTACTCCACTCTGGTTTCAACAAATACAGCCCACATCCAGTGCCCTGAGTTATAAACGATGCACGGAACTCATCCACACCACGACCCAGTGTCTTTCAACAAAACTTCTCCTTAGACGCTGGATGATGTGCACGTCATAAAGTCATAAGCACTTTATGACCCGACGCAATAAACTATCCTGTGGGACAGTACGGTGCTGGTGAAGTGTGGACTCTGCCTGGCTGTCATCCTGGACGCTACTGACTGGTGATTGACAGCTCAGCTTCGCCCACATCTATACTGAACTGTGCTGCCCTTATCTGGGGTTCCATCCTCACCTCTTCTTCTGGGGTTCTGTCCCCAGATAAACATATAAGCTCTCAATAAAACTAACTATTGCATTTTACTCAGCCTCTGCGCTTGATTCCTTACCTGGAACATTACAGTGTATGATACTTAGTTCAAGTACCCCAGGACTCTAAGGAGGGACAAATGATGTTTCATTTTTATAGTCATTGTCAAATAAACACTAAGTTAGTTAAGTATAAACATTAAAGTTTGTTAACTGTAGTGTTATTTTTGTACTTCTGCTTTTAGCAGTTTATCAGGTGACACTAGTCTGACTGTTTATTGGTTGGTACCATCTATATATGTCAGTCTTTATCCATGTGACTTTTTACGCCCTGATGAAGACCGTGTAGGTCGAAACGTGTCGGCTTTTTAAAATGATTTCAGCCATGCTTTAGTAAAGGCTTTTTATCTAGGCCTCCGTTTGGACCCGACTATTTTCCTGAGTGCCTGGAAGACCTGACTATTTTTGGTTAAAATTAATTGTTTGTTGAAAATAATTCTGCAGTGTGATGTTTATAATACATATAAATTAAGTTGGGGAAGGTGCATTTCACCACAGTCTAACTTCATCTCTCCTGTCCATAGCACTCAGTTTTCACTGTGGAACAGAGGACCTACTGTAATCACTGGAGCTCTGAAAGCCTCACTCCCATTCTTGCCTTATATAGTCCTTTCAACTAATCAACAGTCCGAGGTCCCTGCTGTTGTATTTTGTGCTTCAAAATCTGCCACAATGGCAGACATGTCTGGTTGCAGGCCGTCCCACTGGGCAGCGTATATTGTCAGAAAATGTATGTATGTCCTTCTGCATCAGCTGGGCCTTCATAGATGTGTAAGGTGCTCTGAGAACAGTAATATGACCCCAGACCATGACAGACACTGGCTTTCAAACTTGCTACTGGACTTTTTCCTCTCTGAGCAGGAGACCACAAAGTCCATTGTTTCCGAAGACCATTTGAAAGATGGGACTCATTAGACCACAGATGAGCTCAAGCGCAGATGTAAGTCACTGGAGCTTCTAAATGAAATTGATACACGGCTTTGTTTCTTTGCGAAGTAGAATCTTAAAATGTATTTAATGATGCCACAATGAGTTGTGTTCACTGACACAGGTCTACTGAAGTATCTACTCGCACATGTGGGCACGTCTATCACAGGTGCATGTCAGTTTTCAATATAATGCTGTCCGCAGGCACAAGGTCATACTCATCCAGTGTTGATATTTAGCCACTACTTTAATAAACAGAGATTACTCTGAGTTCTGTGGATTTTCTGACTGTTTTGACTACAATCCCAATTCTGAAAAGGTTGGGACAGGATGAAAAATGCACATATAAACAGAAAGCAGCAATTATTAAATTAACTTTGACTTGCATTTCATTGCAAACAGTACGAGAAAAACATATTTAACACTTTATCTGGTCAACTTAATTTTATTTGTAAGTGTCCATCCATTCCTTCCATTTAGGCCAGAAACTGATTCCAAAATAGTAGGGACGGGAGCAATGTAGGTTTAGTAACCAGAATTTCTGCACTTAAAGGGCAAGGGTGTTAGCTTTAGTGGAAAACCTACAAAATCTGATCACTCAGACGGCACTATCAAACACTGTAACAGTGACATCCACAAATGCCAGGTAAAACTTTACTGTGCAAAAAGAAAGCCAAATGTTAAGAGTACAGAAGCCATTGTCAACTGAGCTCAGAGGCATCTGGACCATCACAGTGTTAAAGTGTATGATGGTTAATGGGTGCTGTGTGCCCCAGACCAAAGAAGAAAAGGACCATCCAGATTGTTGCCAGCAACAACTCCAAAAGCCATGCTCTTTCCTGTGATGGGGTTGTGTCAGAGTCCTTGGCAAGCGTAACTAGCACTTCCATGAAGGCAACATTAATGCTGAGGAGTAATCTGAGTTTTTGAGGCAACATATGCTGCCCTCAAGACGACACCTTTTCCAAGGACACGCAAGAATAGTATTTCAACTAGATGGCGAAAACCACATTCCGCGTGCACTACAAAGGCATGTACCTGTAAGAAAAGGATGCAGGCGCTGGACTGACCTGACTGCAAGCCTGGGATTTGCCTCCAGTATTCAGCATGTGGCGCATTTTGAAAGGCAAAATCCGACAAAAAAGACCCTGTAGTGGTGCAAACCTTAAGGCTTCATTACAGGAAGAATGGGACAAAATTGAATCTGTGAATTTAATAAGGGCCCAATTACACACATGTTCACAATTCATATTTTACAAACTTTGTTCTTCATGTGACAAAGTTAAGAAGGGCTCAATTCCTGTGAATTAATGTGGTGATACTGTTATACTGTTATACTGTACTGTTATACTGTTGTACTGTTATACTGTTATACTGTTACACTGTTGTACTGTTATACTGTTATACTGTTGTACTGTACTGTGTGTATTTTACATGGTGAATCCAAGAGAGGCCCAGCACCTGGAGTTCAGCCCTTGTTACAGGAAATTCTACTTTGGCCGATGTGGTCGCAGCAGTGACCTCAGCACTCGGTTAGAATGTGTTCAGGTTTTCAGCAGATTTCAGACATGACATTGAGGTTTCTGAAGCTACTTCGTCAGAAGTCACAACCAGGTTCTGCCCTGTAAATCCTACAGTCAGGGCTCCTACTTATCCACAGCAACCACTCTGCACTGAGCTGTTGGGTGTCGCGGCTGCCAAAGTTTGAGAAATTCAGAAACTTCACTTGAGCCACAGACCTTCCTTCATAAGTTACTGCCACTGGATAATTGAGTAAACTCAATTTGGATGCATTTAATCACTTTTAATGCATAGAGGTAGATTGATTGCTTGGTATGCATTTGACGGTTAGGTTAGAAGGACGACCCCCCCGACGAGGAATTATATCTTCGCATATGTATCCTGATGGCAAAAGGAAGTTACAAAAGAGATTCTTCAGACTGTTCGTCTCATGTTGCATTTTGAAATAAATGATACTGAAGAAGCAACATGTTTTGTGTTTACCATGTAGATAATTCAGTTACAAAATTCAAATCAATTTAGTTACACCTGAAACACTAAATCACGATATGTTTTTACCGCGTGAAATGCAGTGCTAGAATCAAAATATAAACGAGCGTTTGTTTAGAAAAATAGTGCCACCGCACTGTATCTCATGTTGACACCTGGATTATTGAATACATAAGATATCAATTAAATCTAGGCCATTTCATAGAAATATAGCAAATTTTGCAAGATTTGGCATTGAGCATGTTTTACCTGCCTGTCAACTCACTTCAAGCAATAATTGGCGACAATTAATACGTTAAAGTGACCTTTGTTATATGGCCAGTATGGCAGCAATGTTTCAAAGTATGAACGACTGAGGTCACATCTTCATTTTTCACATGAATTTTGAGCATGTGTTGAATTAGATTGTAATGGTGTGAACAGACTTTGGCATATTCCTACACAGCAAAATATGACACTGAATGTGTGCTTTTTTTGGACATGTGGATCGCACTCCATGATAAGGTGACAACTACCTTATATCAGAAAGAAACCGATAGGAATGCTACTCTTCTTGCAAGTAGTTTTCATCCTTTATCCCTTAAAAAGGGTTTACCTTAAAGCCAGTTCTATAGGCTCGGACGTATTTGTCATTCAAACGAAGACTTCGTGCAACAGGCCTCAGCTATGAAACAACGCTTTTTAGATGGAGACTATGCCAAGGAATTAGTAAAGGAAGCTTATGATGCTGCCTTCAAAAAATCAAGGCGTGAACTTTGACAAAAAAATCTTTTCACAAAAAAAAAAAAGAAGAGGAGAGATTTCTCTGTCACGTGTATTACCATATTTTCTCCCAAATCTTCCATGTTTAAAAATATCATGATGAAACATTGGCATCTTCTGAAGTCTGATCCTAGTTTGGGTTCAAAATTCGAATATCCCTCCTTCTTTGTCTATCAAAGAGCACCTAATTTACGCGATAAGCTTGCTCATGCTCGTTTTAGTATATATCCTATTAAAGATGGATATTACCCATGTGGTATCTGTACCCACTGCTATAATTGATAAATACTAATAAAGCTCATGAATTTAGTCATACTCAATCTGGGAAATGTTTCAAAATTAAAGGTGTGATTACGGGTAACACCAAAAATGTGATATACGAATGTCCTAAGATGTCCTTGTGATCTGGTTTATGTAGGAAAAACATCCAGAAATCTAAAACAAATAATCAGTGAACACAAAAGCACCATAAGACGCAAAGACCCAGACTATCCTGTGGCTGTACATTATAATCAATACTCTCACAATGTTGCCTCCCTACGCTTCTTAGGTATTGAGAAGGTTAAGACACCAGTGAGAGGAGGCAACACTGGGCAGTTACTTCTTAAAAGAGAACTCTATTGCATACACACTTTAGACAGCTTTAATAGGGGCCTCAATGAAGATTTTGATATGGTTGCATTTCTGTAATTGGTTTATGTTTGACCTGGTCGTGGAGTGCGATCCACGTCTGATTAACCCCACTTTTCTCCGACCCGTGTACTTTTCTACAGACCTCAGTGCACCTGTTTTATCACAGTATTCCCTGATGTAGATCACAGGTACACTTATCCTGATTGTGTTGTGTACATATCCTCCCTGTATTATTCTTTGTTCATTTTATTTTCCACAGAGGTTTTTTAGTAGGCTTTTGTAATTGGCATTTCAACTTAACATGACTTTGTGTAATTATTATAAATGACTGAAACAATGAAATGACTTGTATGCAAAACAAAACGTTCCATGTGAATTTGCTTGCCAATTGTGTTTAATTGGTTAAGCCAACTACCACCAATTAGTCTACAGACTTTCATAATTATGATGTATACTATGTAAGAACTGGTATGACTATGCCTCAATAGCAGTTAAATTTGCCAAAATCATAGACAATTGTCCTTCTGTAATCTTCTGGTGTCAATTTAAATACCATGCATGTAAAACAAAATGTTCTATAAGAATCTGCCTGCTTTTGTTTGACTTATTGGACTAATTAACTTATACTAATTAGAGGTGCACAGATGTACATTGTTATTCGTAGCATATCATCGGTTTAAGAACTTGTATGACTGTTTCAAGTCATATTAGCTATTCTTTATGATTTTGCTTAATTTTCTGGTTTATAATTGAAATGTGATGCATGTAAAACAAAATGTTCTATATGAATTGGCTTAATTGTTAGGCGTGGTTGACTAATTGATTAATACTAATTAGAAGAGAGCCTACAGATTTTCATAGTTATATAAGTTTTCCTCTTTTTCATTTGTGCTTCACTCTGACGAAGGTCATTATGTTATGATCCTGTTCTGCCTGACCGTGTTTTTGTTTCTGCCTGACTTCCATGTTTATGAACTTTGTCTGACCCTGCTCTGTATTTTGTATTGTGATTTAGATTCCATGCCACGTTTTGTTTTTGCCTTGTCTTTGTCTGTTTGCCATATTTCATCATTACAGTTTTATTCCGGTCCATGTTTTGTTTTTCACCCTGCACTGCACTTTGTCTCCCCCTGTCTGGTCTTTACACATCTTTTCCAGTCTTTCCAGGCCCCTGTCCCATTTGTTATGAAATGTGCTGCAGGCATCAAACTTGAAATTTGTGAATATTTCTCTTTAAGCTGTTTTCACCTGAAAGTGGATACAAGAATTCACCTCAAATTCCCATTTATAAGTTTTATTTGCTTAATACCCTCTGTCCCAAGTCTTGCATTATGAACCACAGATCACTAACTGTACTCAGCCATGGTTAAGTCCATGAGCTTGGTGGCCAGTATCATGAAATATTACCAAAGTGTCTTCATCCAGAGTTTAACATTCTGACCAATGTTTAGCCTTCAGTTGGTTAGGACAGATGAATCATATTGCTGTTCAATTTCACTATTTCTGCCTTCTGTATAAAATTAGTAATAGTAGTGCCCAGTGCTAAAGGTATTTGTCACATTTTCACACCACGATTTTCTCAAATGACATTTTGTGACTTCAGTACTTTTAGCACTGGGATCTTAAATTAGCAGATTTTATATTATGGATCCATTCATACCCTTTTTCTCAATTTTCATTTTGAGAATAAACCCTTGAACCCTGAATTTTCACTAAAGTTTTCTTGAGTAGGTCCAAAGTCAGAAAAAGCCTTTTTCATATTGTGGGTCAATTTTACACACATCCTGTATATGCTGGTTGTATTGCTTCACTGAAGGTACATCAAATTACATATTCAAACCCAGGACATGTTTTTATGGCCACAGCATTATATCAAATGGAAAATAACTCGGTTTTGTACATTTTATATGCATTTCCCTGTTATTCAAAAGAACTTATTAGTGACTGTTGGAAACCATAGATGACTTTTGGATCTACTGTTGAATGAAAAATAGGCCTGACGTTCCACAGGTGTGTGTGTGTGTGTGTGTGTGTGTGTGTGTGTGTGTATATATATATAACCTCTGCATTTGATGGATGTATATGTGATTCTGTAGGTTTTATTGTGTTGAGTACTTTCAGCACTGGGGTGTTCAATTTCACCACTGGTGACATTCACTAATGTGAATTAATTGTCAATATTTTGACCTGTCATTGCCTCTAAGAGAGCAGTACCCTGCCTGCGCGGCTTTTATTGAGTTTACAGTACAGTATTGTTACATCCTGAGTTTTCTTTATTTCTATCCTGTGATCCAGATGTCCTCATCAGCTGTATCCATCTGTGTCCTCTGATCAGTTCCCATTATTCAATTATCGCCTCCTGCATCAATGCATTCTCTTCCCGTCTCAGTCATATAGTGACGCTGCATGACAAAGTATCGATATACAACGCATTCTTATTCAGTTTAGCTTTAACCTCCTACTCTCTGTCTTTGGAAATGACTTTTATCCAATGACCTCTTTATGAGGTGCACCTTCCTGATTATTCCTGCTCTGAGTGGTTGAGTTGGAGTTGGAGTCTGGGCATCGCCTATCGATCCCCTTTAACGCCCGGATTGCCTTCCTGGTACTAGTCTTGGACCTGTCCCTTTGAAACTTTGAAACTTCAGCTCAGAACTGTTCCTGTTTGTTTCCTTCTGTTTGTGGCAATTACACTTTGACACTCATTAAATATGGCCTCAGCAGCCTTTGGTGGATCTGCGCCTGGTCCCTTCGCTGCATGTAATGTAACCTGCTCTGCAAAGGAGATGATACAGATTTATATGATCGCCAAATAAGGCTAAGTGGGTCATATTTGTCCCCATCCACAAAATGGAATCAACAAAATATCAGATTGTCGTTCTTTGGCTCGTTGCATCAGGAGAAAAACTAGGCCACTGCAATATTCTGATCAAAATAACAAGAAGATTACTCTAACTCTTAATAAATCCTCATAGATATTAACCGAAATATGAGATCATTACATTTTATTCCATAGCGGAAACAGGCTTTTCATGCTAATCGTCCAAATTTGTGGCATGTAAAAATGGAATCGAAAAATATTTCCCTCAATTTCATACTGTTATAACCATATCAAGCTTCTTAATCACACATCACGCAGTGCAGCCCATAAAGAGCAAGTCAATCACAGCAATGAAGATCACGGGGCAGAACTGGAGTCCCGCACTGACTTCGGCGGAACATGGTCACTGTGCAGGCCTGTCTCACCGTCCGCTGCAACATAAACGGAATGTTTCCCACAGGCCAGGATGGTCTTTATGAGCAATGAAGGATATTTCACAGATATTTATGGAGCTTTTCAGAGGCGGGAATAAGAGCATAGTGGGAGCAGTGGTTCAAAGCAAAGAAGAAAGGAACTTTTCAAATAAAATGATGCTTCCAGAGGCACTTTCTTACTGAACCACCCCACCAAAAAAAGTAATCCAACATCCAGACGAGATTTAATCCACATGCAAAATAATCCCATGCAGTCATTGCTCCCTACCACATTGAGAATTCCATGACGGGACAATAATAAATTTCCGATTAATACCTTAAACAGTGTTGACAGCACAGTTAAACTAAAAAATGAAAGTTCTATCATTGGGTTGTTTCACAATCAAGGTATACTTTTTGGGTACAGAGTAGTGAAAAACTCAAACTTGAAATTTTTTGTGGCTCTACGGTGCCAAAAAATGTCTTGTGAGACAGGATTTATATCTGCAAAATATCAGAGCTCCAGGTCATATATTGTACATTATACACCACTAACTGCAGTAACATCTGAAGTGAGGTCAATGATTGTGGCATTTGGAGAGGAGGCTCTCTGACGGACATGCAATTTAAGCTCATCTGAAGCTGTATACAGACTGCCCCTTGCACCCAATATAAATCATATTGTTTGGCAGCAACAGAATATATGCTTTAGAAAGAGCCAGTTAATAGCTGACAAATGCACTTCTAACCTCTACATTTGGCGGCTTTCTTCCGGAGTTGACATTTCTGACAGACATAAGATACCGATGAAGCCACTTAGTTTACAAAAGGATGCCGCTGCACTGAAGTATCTCTCTGGTGGGAATGAAAGTGCACCTGTCAGAGTAAAAACTACTCAGGATTAAAGATCGTAATTTGAATGTAATTGATTAAAATGGAATCATTTTAATTAAAGTAAAATGAAATGAAATCTCTGCAGGGTCAAAAATGAGCCAACATCAGACTCTTACAAAGATATTTATGAGAACTTGGAACAGACTTCTCTGGTGGAGATGAGGCTGTTGTATATAACGATGTTTAAGACACCCTACAATGCTTCCGTGGTACCCTGTGTTCATGATGCAGTCAGTCTCATTCAAAAATAGAGCCCCGGAAGTGAAACAGCCCCATTATCTTCTCACTGCAGCGCTAACTGAAACACTGGTGAAGTTTCTCAGTTTATTCAGCGGGTGGATGTTGGCTCATCTCCATTGCACCCTTCTCCAAATCAACATGAAGTCACTGAGGACTTTCTCATTAGTGCTCTTCAGAATCCAAAAGCAGTCAAAAATGATGGCAAATTTTCTTCATAGTTTCTACAGCAAGCCAAACAGAAACTCTGACTGGAAAAGACACCATAACATTTTCAGCGCAAATTTTTTTTAAAAAAATTCACAACTGTGCACACCCAGCCTCGCACTTTCATGTTTATTCATGCTGAGTTCCCAACAGTAGTGTGCGGTGATGATTATACACCACCGCTTTCATCGAAAAGGGGTCCGAATATACTACTTCTGCATAATTTCTTGGTGAAAATATTCTGAAAAATACAACCCCATTTCCAAAAAAGCTGGGACACTGTGTGAAATATAAATAAAAACAGAATGCAATGATTTTACAATCATTTGAACTTTATACTAATTTGAAAATAGTACAAAGACAATATATCATATGTTGAAACTGAGATATTGTCACGTCCGTGCCTGGCAGCCTGGTGACCACGTCCACTTTTTTTTTTTTACTTGTAAATATTAAAATTTATTTAAGTATACAATTTAGTATTCCATTGCTTTCCCAAACCTACTTAGAGGATCCAAAGTCAATATTCCGGTTCCTTAGATGCAGCGCAAACCCCAGGAAGATTGTAAAATTCAAGATGAACGACACTGTTAAAAACAGCATTCATTACAACACAAAAAGGATCAATAGTGTTTTTCACAGGCGGTATTATCTTGCATGTGGTTAACAGGTTCAAGGTTCATAGCCGCAACCCCATAAAAGCATCCCAAAAATGATCTTTAAATTTGGCGCGCTGCTTTGCAACGCAGCGCACAGCATTAAAGGCTAATGCAACACTAAAGTAACAGTTAGTTTGAAAGTTCATTTTTAATTTAAATTAAGATGACTACTTTCTCTTTTTTTTTGTCCCCCCATCAAGATGAACACTGACCTTATTTCCGACACAAATCTTATTTCGATTGCTACGGTAAAAAGAAACGTTAAAAATACGCTTGTGAAATGTCAGGAAATATACATAAAGATGTATACGCCCACTGTTTCTAATGACTCTCCACTTCCGCGTTCCAACACCCCTGAATACTAATTGACTGCACCTGTCTGTAAACCTATTTGAAGTCCTTGTGTAATTCAGATGGGATCGGGTGTGGTCACAAGAAGTCCCGGGCTAGGCTGCATTGCCTTGCGCAGAGCATATTGCAACTGTTCTCCACAAATGTTTGCCTCAGTAAGCAACGCTTTGTTCAACCTTTGTTGAGAGAACGCCCGCTCACAAACCATTCTATTGTCTCAATGCAGAAAATACAGCTATGTCTGTTCTATGGCTATTAAGAAATGTGGGCGATAAAGGTTTTGACCGAGTATCTTGATACATTTGTTCCATCTCCCTGCTTTAAACATATGTTTAGTCTCAAACATAAGACTAAGTTTCAGGTACCCTCACCGGATTGGAAAAGATGCAACTGATCGGCTGAAACTTCACCATTGAAGGAAAATCCTTTGTAGAAATAAAAAAAAGCTACTTGCGACGCCATCTTTGTTTTCAATTAAAACTGATGTATATCCTTCACCATTAGTGGTGTCTTCTCAGATTCACAAGTTTCCCACGCTCTGTGTACTAATGCACCCCCAGGCTATCATGGATTGTCTTAACTTTGAAATTCGAGGTCTGTTTCAAAAACCCTCTGAGGCAGCACTGAAAAGGTAAACTTCACTAATTATTCATGGTCACAAATGTAATTGCAAAATTTCTATATTGTCAATATTACACTTCTTACAAAGGCAAAAATATAATTTCTTTTAAATCCACGTCTCAAATTAATGCACATAGGCAGTAATATTCCCTTTTCGATCCCCGAATTTGCAACTTAGAAATGACATGACTGTGTCACACATTCAGTTTACAACAGCTGTACTGTGTGATTGCTGAAGTGTCTTCACACAAAAAAACCATCCAAGTCCAGGGACTTCAATTCACATCAGTTTTACCTGTACGGCACTTTTCACAGACAGTCTGTCACAAAGACGCTTTACAGTGCAAAAAAAGGGCAGTGCCCAACCCAATCCCTACTATAGCAATTGAGGCAAAAAAAAAAAAAAAAAAACTCCCAGTAGGGAGAAAAATCCTCAAAAAGCGGTGAGAAAAAACTCCCCAGAGGGAAGAAATCTCAGGAGGAACCCGGCTATAGTGGGGAAGCCCATCCTCCGCGGGCAGCTAATTAATCTTCCATTAAAGTCCACTTAAAAAAAAAAAACTCTTTAAATTGTGGAGGCAGTGGTGTCTGTAGCTCCAGGAAGTGGCGAGGGGAGGATGGGGTGTGACTGGGTTAAGTCTGGGTGCGGACAGCAGTCATGGTGAGGGGCATATGACATTATGCATATGCCATAATAATATGCCATAGGGGGAATATAGGGGGGATATGACATTATGACATATGACATTAACTACAACCATTTTGTTTCATTTCAAAATCAGGATACTTTTTTAATGAAGATTCCAAAATTTAGGACTGAAACTTTTCGCCACTTGTATTTTAACAGATAATTTTATTTGTGGAACACCAGTCACCTCTATCAAATTTCTGATACTACAGCTGCTTTTAAATTGAAGCCATTTCATTTTTATAAAGAAATGTTCAACTACTATTTTTCTTCTGATGATTCCAGTACATGGGTTGGCAAATGTCATTGTTCACGTTGTCGTCTGTCCCTCTGATGTTACTTACACTTGCTGGTAAACTGTCTAATTTTATTATTACTTTATATATATTTATATATATATATATATATATATATATATATATATATATTTATATATTCATTTCTTTTCTTCTCATTGTTCAATTGTCTGTACATGTTGTGGGGTGATTGCCTCACAATGGGTGCCTTGCCACCTGTGCGATCAGTTCCTGACTTCTGTCAAAGCTTAATAAAAAATACATTTAAAAAATTGCATTTTGATTTTATTCACAATTTACACTCTGTCCAAACTATTTCAGAATTGGGGTTGTACAATTCTGGAGCAACTAGTCTAGAAACAGTCAAGTCTCCTCCATCCCCTCATTACAGCCCAATCTCGTGGTGGGTTCATCTGGTGTTGGCCCCCAGTGTTGAGTACATCCATGTGGAACTGGTGGCTCTGAAATTGCATTAACATTGCCAGTGGGGCCAGCTACAGCCTTAGTCCCAGAGAAAGTCCACATAATACTGGTGGTGGCTACGGTTAAGTAAATCCATGTGGTTTTGCAGCCTGGGGTTAGCCTTGGATGTCTGTGCTGCAATAAGTGGATGGACGATTGTTGACTGTTTCCACACAGTTGGAAACAAGTTGACCCCTAAAGATGGAAAGTGGAGGGCAGAGGCGCGCACAACAAAGCAAGTTCAAAATCAATATACACTGGTTTATGGTCGACCATGGATAATTTCTGCCAGCTCCTTAACATTGATTTCAGCAATGTTGAACGGACATTGTTTTAAGGCTGATCAGGAGATGATCTGTCGGCAGAGTATGCGATCATTATTCACTCACTTATTTACTGCTGACTACTGCGTATGCGCATATTTGTCCCCCCTCTGCCCCGCTATCTTTCATCCTGCACTCTCGCTGTTGACACTCGTAAACTTAAGCTGAGTTAAGCTATAATCATTATTTAAGTTATGCCGACTGCAAGTAAATTAACTAATTCCCTACAGAATACGATCCGAATACTGCGAATGGTCATCCACGCTGCTGGCACTGGCTGACTGTGGGGAATGGTAGAATTAGCCGCGCCGTTGGCAGCGGCTTGCCGTAGGGTTAGCATTAGGTAATAAATTAGTTAGAGATGGCTAATATACCAAGGAACTCAATCAACAATGTACTAATCGTTGAACGTTGTCCGGTTTTCATAACAGGGCAAAAATGTATTTAATTTGCATGGTCAGAGACAAGCTAGCCCCGGGTATAGCTGCTTTTGCTATCTCATGTGTCCCCTTGAATTTAAAGTATTAGGTTCATGGAAACAAAGAGAACAACAATGTCGGGTCAACATTAATGCTGGTCTGCTTGTCCAGTACCAGACCATAATGGCAACAGACAACTTACTAGCCCAAAATACTTGTCCAATGAGACAAGTTTATTTTCAAAAATAAAATAATTAATAGCAATAAATGAGTATAGTTGTTTTCAGTGATTACTGTCAAGTAAAAATAATCACATTAAAACAAAGATAAAATTCAAACAAAATTGAAAATGTTGGTCGCAATTTCGTAAATGAGTGGTCAACTCCAGAGAAGTGATGAGGTTGTGACAGGGGCGGACTGGCCATCGGGAATACCGGGAGTTTTCTCCGTGGGCTGCTGAGTCAGTGGGGGGGTCTGGCCAGCAAAAAAAAAAAAAAAAAAAGCAACTGTATATTCGGCCCAGCGTCACCTGCGAGTGGGTTGCTCGGTCGGCCCCCAGCTGGGCCTGTTTAACATGGACATATTAATGCACGATGGGTTGATTTTAGTCAAAGTAATTTAGCTCGGCGACACAGAACATGCAACTGATCGACTATCCTTGCTACAGGGTGTCTCATGGTTATATACTTTTGTATTTTTAATGCCTCTACTTCACTATTCCTGTGTCTTGCGTGATGGCCATTCTTATGTATTTATTCATATATTTGCTTTATGCTATAGGAATGACTGAAAAACTGTATTCTCGTAAATGTAACGATGTGTGGGCTTAGGCTATTCACAATTTATTTAATTTTGCTGTTTTCACTCTAAATGTTTAAGAAGGCAAGCCTCCTGGGAAATCTGTTTGACCAATGGCCTTGCTTGTGCCTTGCTGCATTAACAGCTAAAAATGTGTTTCAACAACTACAAGAGCAGATGAAAATGTCAGAAGACAAAGGAGAGGCAGAAAAGCTTCCATAATAAAGGAGGCAGACAATGGAGGTTCAGGCTTTCAAACGCAGGAAAAACTGACCCGCTGTTTGGCCACGATGATCCTCATGAAGAAAATAGTTTTCATTTGGAGGGGGACACGGAAGCGGTAAGACTGATGTTAAATTAATAGGCTATCGCAAGTATGTATTCGATTAAAATTTGCTCGAGCTGACATAACGACCCCTATGATGGACTAGTTATTAGCCTACTATTTGATGCCTATTGATTCCTTGTTTTACAGTGCAAAATGAAATTTGTCTCTGAATACAGGAAGACTTTCCAAATTTTCCATTCCAAAACCCTGTCTTGACATTTAGCATCACCATGAAACTTGCAACCACCGAGTACTGAGGTTCTGAAGCTAGTGAGCTTTTCTATGCCCTTTAGAGTCTGTAAGTAAGATATGTAACATTATTTTAAAAGGCTATGAATCAATCCAAAAAAGTGCAATGGTCTTATTGAAAAATTGTAAAGGGCCCCAAAGTCACATTTCTTTTTCACATTCATTCAGGTAAATATAATAGTAATAATAATAATATTTCTCTAAAATTTCAGTAGTTTATATGTTGGCAATGTTATGTTTTTAGTATTGGACAGCATCATTGTATTACATTTATTTCAGGACATCTTGAGCATCTTTAACCTTCAGGTGGAGCAGATAACTGCAAATTTCAGGAGAATTGCTTATTTCCGGAAACAAGCACCGAAATTGGCACATATACTCATTGGGGATGGCTCTTTTGATAAAACCCGTAAGCCACCAAAAAAAAATTCAAGATGGCGGCCATTTTTCAAGATGGAAAGATTGCATTTTGCAATAAAATCGCAGAGACTTATCAATTAGCTTTTTTAACTGCAACGGCACAATGGCTTGAACCTGTGAGGGTTTGGTCAACAATCGCTCCCAGATCTTTCTCGTGTGGCGCACATTCCAGTTTTAAACCTCCCATGAAGTAATCCCGTCTAATGTTTTATTACCTACATGTACAACTTTACATTTTACTAGATTAAATTTCACTTGCCACATTTCTGCCCACTTCTGGATTCTATCCAAATCATCCTGAATCACTTTAGTGGACCCCAAACTATTCGCCTAACCCCCCAATTTAGTATCATCTGCAAATTTAACCAATCTGCTCTCAATATTCCTATCAAGGTCATTAATGTAGATGAGGAATAGCAGGGGTCCCAACACCGATCCCTGGGGGACGCCACTCCCCACCATACCCAGCTCAGATGTGATACCACTGACCACCACTTTGTGTTCTGTCCTGTAACCAGTTTTGAATCCACTCCAGACTACCTCCTGTAACTCTAATGGAGCTCATTTTAAAAATTTGTCTCTTATGCGGTACTGTATCGAATGCTTTTTGAAAATCCCAGTATATGATGTCATAAGCTCTGCTCTGATCATAAGTCCTGGTGGCCTCTTTAAAAAATTCCAGAAGGTTTGTCAGGCATGACCTTCCCTTCTGAAAACCATGTTGGCTATCCCTCAAGATACTGTTACGTTCAAGAAATAAGTCCAGCTTATCTTTTATGATTGATTCCAACATTTTGCATGCAATGCAAGTTAAACTCACTGGCCTGTAATTTCCTGGCTCAGTACGGTCCCCTTCCTAATATATTGCTATTATATTGCCCTGTTTCCAATCATTTGGTATTTCTCCAGTTTCTAAAGACCGTCTGAAGATGACGGATAGCGACTTAAAGATGATCTCACCAACTTCCCTGAGTACTCTAGGATATAAGCCATCAGGACCAGCCGCCTTATCTGCCTTTAGTTTATTCAACATGTCTAATACTTTGTAATCCCGAACCTCAATTTCTGCTAAATAATCTTGAGCATTTAACATGCCTTCTGGCCAGATAAAGACCCCCTCTGAGGTAAAATTCTCAAGTTCGTAACTGTTTAAGGCATCCGCAATATCCTTGTTATCATATAGCAGCGATCCGTTTTTATTCTTTATGCACTTAACCTGCTCTTTAACTTTCCTTTTTCTGCTACAGTACTGAAAAAAGCGCTTAGGGTTAGTTTTTGCCCCCTCTGCAATTTGTCTTTCATACAGTCTTCTAGCCTTCCTCAGCTCTTTTTGACCACAGCCCACATTTTACAGTATTCAGCCTTAGTGTTCTCATTGTTATCCTTTATATACATCTTATATAGATTCCTCTTTTCCCTAAAAATCCTACGAATCCTTTTGGTCATCCACTGAGGATTCTGCTTTTTTAGCTTACTTTTGGACACCTTTGGAATGAATCTGCATTGTGATTCAAGCAAAACCCCCTTAAATCTTTCTCACATCTCACAAACGGACTCACAGTCCAGAAGTGGCTCCCATTTTATTTCACCTAGATATGAGTGCATCCTGTCAAAGTTTGCTTGCCTAAAATTGAAAATTTTTGTTTTAGAATACACCTTTTCAACTTCTAATGAAACATCAAAATTAACAGCAGAGTGATCGCTTGTCCCAAGTGGCTCCAGTACCTCAACATTGCTAATTCTATCGGGGTCATTACAGAGCACTAAGTCTAAAATTACCTTCTCTCTGGTAGGTTTATTAACATACTGCACCAAGAAATTATCATTTATAACATCTAGAAATTCTTCCTTCCCCCTACCCTGTCCTTTCACCATTTCCCAATTGACACCAGGATAATTTAAGTCTCCCATAATAATAGTCCCACCACCTCTACAAGCTTGCGTAATCCTCCTAAAAAGCATTTCATTGATTGTATTGTCCAAAGCTGTTGGTCGATAGCATACTCCTATGTTTAAACCTGTCTCGTGTTTGCCAATGAGCCTGACCCAGATATCTTCACAGGACAAGGAATGTTCAATTTCGGAAATTTCCTGTACATTAATGCTTTCGTTCACATAGATTGCTACGCCCCCTCCGGGCCTATTACATCTATTCTTCCTAAAGAGCTTATAACCTTGTATGTTATATTCATCTCCATCCTCTTCACATCGCATGTCTCAGTAATCCCAACTATGTCATAACCCTCACTAATCATTACAGCCTCAAGTTCTGGAAATTTATTTCTTATGGCTCTTGCATTTAAATAAAAACATTTCAGGTTATTACTAATGCTCTTCCCCCATGTGGCCGCTGCCTCAAGCCCCCCACTACGCTTTGTTGCTTTAAAAGTAAATCATCAATAGTGCATGTAACGCCGTCAGCTTCCATCGGGGCAGTCTGCATTTCCCTATGTGTAACACTCACTAACCTCCCTGCCCCCCTAGTCCCTAGTTTAAATAATCCTGTGCAACCCTCAACATACACTGGCCCAGTGCAAAGGTACCCCTCCGGTTCAGGTGCAGCCTGTCAGGCTTGAACAAGTCACCCCTGTCCCAGAAAAAGTTCCAGTGCCCCATAAACCTGTTCCCCTCTTTCCTACACCAGGTTTGTAGCCACGTGCTAAACCTCCAGATAAAATTCTGCTTTCCTCTGCTTGCACGTGGTACCGGTAGAATCCCAGAGAACACTACCGTCGAGGATCTGCTCCTAAGCTTCTCAGCTAATTCCATAAATTTGCCTTGCAGAACCTCAAACCTACCCTTACCTATGTCATTTGTCCCAAGATGGACCATGACAGCTGGATCCCTCCCCGCTCTGGCCAGGAGCTTGTCCGCACGCTCCAGGAGGTCTCCTACCTGGGCACCAGGCGGGCAACACACCGTACGAGACTCCTTGTCACACGAACAGACTAGGGTATCTATTCCTCTAAGTATTGAGTCCCCTACTATCAATAACTCTCTTTTCTGAGGGGTAGAGGCCAACAGGGTGCCCTGCTGCTCATCAGTCCCCTCTCTCTCAGGGTCAGGGGCCAAGTCGAGTTCCTGCAAGGGCTGGAATCGGTTGGACACCTCAACCACTGGAGAAGCTGTCGCTGTACGGCGTGCACACCCTTTCCTGCGCTGTCGACCTACAGTCACCCAGCTTTCTCTCCCTGCCTGCTGTGGGATCCCAGTACCACCCTGCTTTGGCATACACACCATTTCTCTGAACGACATAGTGTAATGTGAAAAAGGTCATGTGGTCAGATGAGTCCTGACTTAATCCTATTCGAGGGTAAGAAAGGAAGCCCATGAAGTGATGGACTCATCAAGCATAGGGCCCTCTGTACAGGCCTCTGGAGGCAGTGTTGTGGTCTGGAGTTACTTCAGTTAGTCAGGTCTGGGTTCAGCAGCATTACCAATAATGCAATGAGGAGAGTTCCTGAATGTCCTGAATGACCAGGTTATCTCATCAGCATATATATATATATATTATAGATATGTCTTTATCCCTGACAGTGCAGGAAGCTTCCAGGATGACATGGCAAGGATTTATCAAGCTGAAATTGCAAAAAAAAGTGGTTCAGCGAAATGAGGAATCATTTTTACGCGTGGATTAGCCTCCACAGTGTCTTGAACCTAACCGACTGAAAGTCTTTGTGATGTGCTGAAGAAGGCTTCACCCCCCCCTGTTGTCATTACAAAGACACAGCAAAAATAATGCAACTCTGGATAGAATAAATGTTGAAACATTGGCAATATTGTTGAAGTTATGCCCTGACAAATCAAAACAAAAGATGGTCTAATAAAATATTATAGTGTTGATATGTTGATTGCTGGTAGCCTCCACAGTCCTTTAAAACTCATTAAGACTCATTCAGTATCATACTAGACCTCTCCATCCCCTTGTCATTCAATTGTATTTGTAGCCTTTTGAATATTATTTAAAACCTCCACCAAGCAAGAATATTTTGAAACTCAAAATATGCACATTTTTGAATCAGTAGAAGCTTTTTGTAAAAAAAAAAAAAAAAAGAGAGAAAGAAATGACCTGAGCATCTTATTCAAGGGGTCTGACAACAGTTCCACACCTGAAAATCAAACCATAGGATTATTAATACAGTCAAGAGCCTACTGTCCCAGCCGCTATGCTGAGCTGCAGTTGATACCATTATGCATTTTGCATGTGCTTTTAGTTGGACTCATTTAAAATGAATACAAATTATAACATGAATACCAAGATTTTCCTAACTCTCACTGTAACTGTAATGTCCACCACAGGAAACTGAGCAGCGAGGCATCGCATCGCTCTGGTTTATAATTGGATAACTGACTGGTGAGTGGAACATGGCTGAAATTATTCGAGTCAAAATCATTTCGTATGAGGGCTCTGACCTTTGTGAACAAACATCTTAATACTTCCGATTACACGTTTAACTCCTGTAAAATTCAATTATAGTTATAACGCTCTCTGAACGGACAGTACTGCAGCAATAGCCTCAATTGAGATCCAATCATTGCTTGTTGGTATGCATTTAAATAGCTTCAATGGACTAGATTTTACCGCTGGGTTACATGTTGAAGTGAACCTTAGAGATTGTAAAGCTGTGTACATTGAAGACAAAACAATGCCATAGCCAGTAGTTGGACTTGCTGTCAGTGGAAAAACTCAATACAGGCTCAGCAGATGCTCTAACAAATTCAGGGAAGCAGTATGTGGATGTCTGGTAAAGGGTCTGACGGAACAGTCCAGGCTGGAGGAAGACCAACAGACAGCCAAATGGAACTACTGTATAGCGCTTTGACATTTGCCACCTGATGTTCTCGCCAGTGCTGAATCATTTTCTGGGAGCAATTAGCTTTAATTTCAGATCCTGATGATTCATGATACTTGGTGATGGATTTTCTTAGAAGGAAATAATAAAAAATCCCCACATGGAACTTTTTTAAAGAAAAAGAAATGAGCGCCATCAGTCTTTATGTGTTTCCTGGGTCATGCACATTTGGAAATGATTTTAGAAAATTGGTTATAAAATGTAATATAATGCAGTTGAATATTTTCCATTTTCCAGCAGTATAATGAAATATTAAGTCTTCAATTTTTCACAAACTGTAGATTCATAGTGGATTGCAACAGCTGATATAGAGAAAAACAGAACAAGATGATTGTTTAAAGAAACATGTTATGCTGAGACAAAACAATGTTTTCCTTTATAGTTGCAAAGCTTGCACAAGGTTGCCAGGACTTGCAGTAGACGTCCATACTCTTGGACGGTTTGAGAGCAAGATTATCCCAGCGGTAGATTACTTGTAGCATGCAGAGCATATTTGGGGCGAGCAAATTTTGAGCGGTCAGTTGATGACAGACATACATACCTACATACACACATACATACTGTTATGGCCCCAATTTGTTATTACATTTATAACACAACAGCAACAGCAAGGGATGACAAACACAGTTTTAACAACTAAAACACATTTAATTTTTAACAAAGACAAAGATTAATAACAACCTACAACTAAAGACCAAGATTGATAAATAAGAAAAAACAGAAATAATTACAGTCCCTTTTTGTGGGGTGGCTTGGTGATGTCCTGGATGAAGAAAATGCTCAAACACAGGCAAAGAAATCCACAAAAGAAACGTCACAGGTCTTGAACAGAATGGCAGGTCTGGTCATCTTCTTGCAATTTCTCCTACTACTTTACTGTCTCAATTCTTTTCCTTATATACTCTTTTGCAGACCCCACCCACATTTAGACCTCTTTTTTTTAAATTTTCTGAGACTTGCCCCAGACATGTCCAGGACATGTCTAAACATGACTCCAGTCTGAGCTTAACAAAAAAAAGGTAAATACTGCCATCTAGTGGCGTATATTCACATTACACCTCCATTCCAAAAGGGAAAAATTTTGACTCATAAAGGCAAAATTTTTCTTTTCAATACAAAATGGTTAAGTGAATACTTGTCTATATATACATATCATACAATATTCAAACACATGATATATATATATACATTCAAACACGGGATAAGCAATCAGCAATTACATTGTCTGTACCCTTCACATGCTTAATTTCCAAGTCAAACTCCTGTAGAATCAAACTCCAATTCAACAATCTCCGATTCTTGTTTTTCATCTTACTCAAAAACGTTAACGGATTGTGGTCAGTGTACACAATCATTGGCTTTTGTCCTGTACAAACATAAACCTCAAAGTGTTGTAAAGAAAGGACCAGAGCCAACAGTTCCTTCTCTATTGTGGAATAGTTCCTTTGGTGGCGATTGAACTTCCTGGAGAAGTATGCCATGGGATGCTCAATGTCATCAGAGTCACTTCTCTGTAGGAGCACAGATCCACAAGCTTGGTCGCTAGCATCGACCGCGATGGAGAACGGTTTGTTGAAGTCAGGAGATTTGAGCACGGGGAAGTGACACAGCAGAGACTTCAGGCGATCGAAGGCTCTCTGGCATGCATCATCCCAGGTGAACTTTACGCCTTTCTTCAGTTGGTTAGTTAGACTGAGAGCAATCTCAGCAAAGTTCTTGCAGAACTTGCGGTAGTACCCGATCATTCCAAGGAAGCGGCGCAAAGCTTTTTTGTTGTTGGGAACTGGAAAGTCCATGATGGCTTGGACTTTAGCATTTATGGGTGCCAGCTTACCCTGGCCTATGACGTAGCCAAGATAGGTGACAGTAGCACAACCAAAGTCACTCTTGTTCAGGTTAACAGTCAGGTTAGCCTGGGTCAGGCGCTGGAACAACGTCTCTACATCTTGTAGATGTTCTTCCCAGGAGTCACTCCAAGTGATCAGGTCATCGATGTACGCACCCGTGTGTGGCAATCCGGCGATTGTAGACTGTATCATCCTTTGGAACGTGGCTGGGGCATTTTTCATGCCAAAGGGTAGGACTTCATACTGGTACAATCCAGATGGTGTGGCAAAAGCAGAGATGCTCTTGGCCCTCTCAGTTAAAGGCACACACCAATAACCCTTCAATAAATCAATCTTGGTCAGAAACTTTGCTTGCCCTACACTATCAATACAATCATCAATCCTAGGTATTGGAAACACATCAGTTCTAGTTACAGCATTGACTTTGCGATAATCTGTACAGAATCTAGTACTTCCATCAGGTTTTGGAACTAGCACACAGGGTGAACTCCAATCGGAGTTGGAAGGTCTGATAATATCATGCTTTAACATGTACTCAACCTCTTTCTCAGCAATCTTTCTCTTTTCAGGATTCATCCGGTATGGATGCTGTTTTATTGGTTTGGCATCACCAACATCTACATCATGAGAGGCTATAGTAACTCTCTTTGGAACATCAGGAAACAAATCCTCATATTTCTTGATCAACCTTTCAAACTGATCTCTCTGTGAGGGTTCTAAGTGCTGGAGTTTTACATCAAGATTTTGCAACACTTCAGTGTTTGACAATTTACATGAAAGAACTTCAGCTTTAATTCTTGGTTCATCATCTTGAAACTCCCCCTCATCTTCACACGTTTCGACCATTGGAGAATCTGAAGTGACAGCTGCAACCCTAGCATTTCTGTCATGATAAGGCTTTAGCATGTTAATATGACACAATTGTTTTGGTTTTCTCCTATCTGGAGTCTTCACAATGTAATTGAGATCATTGAGTTTTGTCAGAATTTCATAAGGACCATGAAATCTAGCCTGCAATGGATTGGACTGCAAGGGAAACAACACAAGGACCTTGTCTCCTGGTTTAAACTCACGGCTTCTAGCCTTATGATCATACCAAGTTTTCATTTTTCCCTGACTTGATTTCAAGTTCTCTTTGGCAAGGTCACAAGCTGCACTCAATCTTTCCTTGAACTTGCTAACATAGTCTAACAGACTGATTTGCGGCTCTTCCTCTTGCCATTGTTCACTCAATAATAGCAAAGGTCCTCTCACTTCATGACCAAACACTAGCTCAAATGGACTGAATCCAGTAGACTCCTGCACTGCTTCTCTAGCTGCAAACAACAGCAAATGAACCCCTTCATCCCAGTCTTTCTCATGGTCATAACAATAAGTCCTCATCATTGTCTTGAGAGTGGAATGAAACCGCTCTAAGGCACCCTGACTTTCTGGATGATAGGCACTAGAAAGAATCTGCTTTGCACCTAGTTCATACACAACCTGCTGAAACAATCCTGAAGTGAAATTGCTACCCTGGTCTGACTGAATTTCCCTGGGAAGACCAAACAACGTGAAGAACTTTATCAAAGCCTTCGAGATTGCAGTTGCCTTGATGTTACGTAGAGGTATGGCTTCGGGGAATCTGGTAGATGCACACATGATTGTCAACAAGTACTGATTTCCAGATCTAGTCTTGGGTAATGGACCAACGCAATCAACAATGACCCTAGAGAATGGCTCCCCAAATGCTGGGATAGGCTGCAATGGAGCTACAGGTGGGTCTAACTGGTGTTTTCCAGCTACCTGACAAGTGTGACAGGTTTTGCAAAAGTTGGAAACGTCTTTCCGAAGCCCAGGCCAAAAGAAGTGTTTCATGATCTTATCAACAGTCTTGTTAACACCAAGATGACCTCCTAAAGGTAAACTATGAGCCATTGTTAAGATCTCATTCCTGTAGACCTTCGGAACAACAATTTGCCTGACCACTGCCCAATCTGCATTGGCAGGGATATCAGGAGGGCGCCACTTCCGCATCAACACACCATCCTTGAGATAATACCCAACTGGAACTGCGTCTATTTCTTTATCAGGAAGGGCTCTCCTCTTTAGTACACAAATTTCAGGATCATTAGTTTGCTCCTCAATCAACCGCTTTCTGGACAGAGACAAGTCTCCAGACACATCAGAATCACCAGACCCATCCGGCTGGCTGAATAGAGAACTGATAAAAGTATCTGATAAGTCCTCAAACGGAGAAACCATAGTAGGCCAATCAGAGTCATGAGGCGAACCACCTGAGTCCTGACTATTCAATGTACTGGACGGCACCACATCATCTTCTTCTTTAGCCTTCTTGGCCATAGCACGAGTCACTGCACAAGAAGGATACAGAGATGGGTCCTCATCCCCATCTTCAGTGCTCGGCTGTGAAGTAAGATGTACAGGGGGAACTACTTTGCCCCCAGCCAGGTCATTGCCTAGCAACAGAGAAACACCCTTTATAGGTAGACTTGACATAAGTCCCACCTTTACCTGTCCTGTAACTAAATCTGACTTCAAGAATATAGAGCGCAGGGGTACAGATACAGTCCTCCCTTCAATACCTTGTACAAGTATGAAATCCCCTGAAGCAGTCTCATCACGTAACTCCAAGGAGTCCATCAACAAAAGTGACTGAGAAGCTCCGGTATCCCTTAGGATATATATGGGGACAGGAGTGGTATGCTCATTCAGAGCCACAAATCCCTCTGACACAAATGGAAGAAATTCCTCCCTCACAAAGTCAGCTGTATTAGGCTTTTTAGCCCCACAAGAAGCAGGCAATTTAGCAGATTGGTTATCTACTACAGGGGTTTCTAACCTTATTTTCACAAAGGCATTTGGTTTGGTATCCTTTTCTTTTTCTTTCTTAGCTTTAAGGAACCAACAGTTAGTTGTAACATGACCAGATTTCTTGCAATAACTGCAAACTAGACCACTTTTGTCACTGTCAGCTTTCACACTTTGATCAGACCTATTACTGAATTTCTGAGCACCATCACCAGATTTGTCTTTGTCTTTGGGTGAGGAATCTTGGGTATCACCGTAACCCTTTTTCTGAAATTGGGACCATTTATTGTTACTGCTAGACTGAAATTTGGACTTATGAGTGAGAACATATTCATCTGCAAATTTGGCAGCTGATTGCAAGTTCAGTGCTTGCTTCTCATTAAGGTAGGTCTTAACATCATCCTTAACACAGTTCTTGAATTCTTCAACTAACACCATCTCTTTTAGTGAGTTGAAATCATCCTTGACCTCCATAGAAGTACACCAGCGCTCAAAGCAAACCTTCTTCTCATTAGCAAATTCCACATAAGTCTGATTTTCAGATTTCTTCAGACCTCTGAATTTCTGTCGGTAAGCCTCTGGAACCAACTCATAAGCTCTCAAAATAACCCTTTTGACAACCTCATAATCAGAGGAATCATCTGCAGACAAAGCCGAATAGGCTTGTTGAGCTTTACCCTTGAGGACAGTTTGCAACATCAGAGGCCAGTGTTCCTTTGGCCACTGGCAACTCTTTGCTACCTTTTCAAAACATTGGAAATAGTTGTCAACATCCTTTTCCGAAAATGGAGGCACCAGTTTTACCTCCTGACTGGCACAAAATTTATTTTTAGTTTCAATTTTAATTTTTAGTTTCTCCATTCGGAGTCTTTCCTCTCTATCCAACTTCTCTAATTCAAAATCTCTCTGTCTCTGTCTCTCTCTTTCTGCTCTTTCCTCTTTCTCTCTCTCAAATTCTCTTTGTTTTTCTTCTCTTGCTAATTTTTCTAACTCAAACTGCCTTTGTTTTTCTTTTTCTTCCCTCTCAATCTCTAGCATTTTTAATTTAAGTTCCATTTCTATATTTGGATTTTCCACTGGAAACTGTTCCAGATCTCCTGGTGCAAACACATTTTCATCAATGTAATATTCAACTATCTCTCTAGCCAGTCTTGCTTTTCGCATGGCTGGTTTTACCTCTGTCAGCTCCAACTGTCTGCAAATTTCTAGCAGTTCTGTCTTTTTAAAAGACTTCAAAACCCCTACGGTTGGTGATGCCAAGAAATCATCCATTGCTGTTGTCAATATATATCTAGGAAAATTCACAAAAACAATTTCACAATTTGGAATGTTAGATTTTCAATAAATTACTCACACAATGGTCTATCCCGGACGAGCCCCCAATTTGTTATGGCCCCAATTTGTTATTACATTTATAACACAACAGCAAGGGATGACAAACACAGTTTTAACAACTAAAACACATTTAATTTTTAACAAAGACAAAGATTAATAACAACCTACAACTAAAGACCAAGATTGATAAATAAGAAAAAACAGAAATAATTACAGTCCCTTTTTGTGGGGTGGCTTGGTGATGTCCTGGATGAAGAAAATGCTCAAACACAGGCAAAGAAATCCACAAAAGAAACGTCACAGGTCTTGAACAGAATGGCAGGTCTGGTCATCTTCTTGCAATTTCTCCTACTACTTTACTGTCTCAATTCTTTTCCTTATATACTCTTTTGCAGACCCCACCCACATTTAGACCTCTTTTTTTTTTAATTTTCTGAGACTTGCCCCAGACATGTCCAGGACATGTCTAAACATGACTCCAGTCTGAGCTTAACAAAAAAAAGGTAAATACTGCCATCTAGTGGCGTATATTCACATTACAATACATACAAACATATAAACAGGGGGTGCATTGAGCTGCGGGTACTCGCCCCACTAAAGGGAAATGATCAGCACGGCAAAGGCATTTCAAACACTACGTAAAACTCAGTTGGGGATCTTCGGTGAGAACTTATACTGCTGATTTGCATGATTCCAACTGTTTAGCTAAATTCTCCAATATCCGCTCAGCTGCAATGTAGTTATAAGTGGAATCTAAATGGATGAATGACCTCATGCTGCCCACACTGTTTCAAACTCCATTAAGAACATCGTTCATTTATTAAAACGGAAACAAAAGGTGTTTTGCATGACTAAACTTAGCTGCCAGCTATCTTCAATGGACACATGCCAACCAGGAAGAGGCACAGCCAAAGTACTCCAGATTGCAAATCCTCATGGCACATTCCGTAATAGGCAACTGTAAGTGAAATATAAAAGCTGGGTGAAAAATTAGATTCGGGGGTACAGTTTTAAGGGCAAAAAAAAGTTTCAATTCTTGACTTGTATTTAGATTATTAGAAATATTTTTCAGTCTCATTTGCATGTTTTTCTCCTTTGAATGATAGTATCCCCTGTACTCTTGACATTAGTGGTACATTTGAGTGGCATTAGAGGCACAAGGCATCTCTATGCCGACTATCCTCAAGTGGCATCATTGGTTGGCGTTGGAAAGACAGCCCTCAAGGCCGTTAACTAACCATCATGGCAAAACAAATGACCCAGCAGCAAAACTGCCACAGAACCACAGAAGATGACTTATTATGCGTATTTCACCAATTGATTTGTTGACAAAATTGTTGAATTGTGTTTTGTATGTGTTTGCGCCCATAGGGATGGAACAAGTAATGAAAAACCTGACACGCTGCTTGCAAATTACCTCCAATCTACAGCAAAATAATTATTTTCAGGAAATTTCCCTCAATGACCAAAAATGAGTTGGCCACACAAATAACAAGCAGGTCAGCACTGAACCTCATTACGTTGCCAAAATGTTGTAACTGACGCTAAGAGCCCTTCCTTACCATCATGCACCCAATTCTTTGGTACAACAGCACAAACATCCCCTCACTGGTGTTGTGCAGTCCATGAACAATTCAAAGTTTTTGACTGTAAAATTCATAAACCCACGAGCGCAAATTTTTACAGGGTTTGTTTTTCAATGAGCGTTCCTGCCCAGTCTACAACTGAACAAGCCGACTCTGAGCAGCGATGAGAACAGCCCATTACTAACTCCTCATAAAAAGCGACATACACCTATGGCAAGGTGCAAGTCATTGAGCCAAAGTCAAAAGTCAAATCCACTTATGACCCTTACGTTGCAAACCAACCTCTCACTAGGAATCTGCATACAAAATTGTAAGCAACTGTGGTCCGTAGTTTTGGAAATATGACTTGGACAAAATTTTCAAGTTCACTGTCACTATGCCAGGGTCAAAGGTCAAATCCACCCATGACCCTTACCTGGCACACCGAACCCTCACACGGATTCTGCAAATTTCAAGCTTTTGTGTTTAATACATTTGGAAATATGGCACAGCCAATAAAATTAAGTTCAAGGTCACTGTGCCAAGGTCAAAAGTCAAATTACCAATGATCATTCATTTGCACGCCTATCCCTCACAAAGAACTTGCATACCAAACTTGAAGCTCGTGTGGCCAGCACTTCAGGAGACATGACCTGGCTGAATTATGCAGGAGGGCCTGGCGAGACGCCACAGGGTATAACAGCACCACATCGGCCCATGAAGACCTGTAGAGTCATGACATGCCAGTTGACAATGGTGATTGTCTCGATTTGACAGACTTCAGTTATAGGCTGATTCAGCGTCAACCATTTAAAGTTAACAATGAATTTGTTTGATGTAAATTCAGACTTTACTTCTGGCAAGGGTCAAGGGTCAAATGTAGATATAAAGCGGACACCCAGGACACAGTTCACCGGGGGGGCAAACACACAGCCAGTCAGCGATCAAACAAGGAGAGGCTGAAAGCTTAAAGCAATGCCTGACTCTGAAAATCATATTTTAAAATGGAAGAGATTGCTTTCATTCATACATATATCTGGAAAACCACAATACTTTTTGATACTATTCTTTGATAAAAATGTATAATTGTCTACCTGCATGAGATAGAGTTTGTCTAATACAGCTCAATTTTATAATAAATAGATATCAGGAGTGTGTAAACATTAAAGGTTATGATAAATTTACAATAGAACAATGACATTCATATTTCATTATTCCAACAATGATGTAGCCTATTGGCTGATCGTAAAACACAGGATTTTCCATTGTAGCTGTGGTAATTCCACATGTCCACTGCTTAACAATAAACTAACTGTTATTGGAGTGAGATCAAATGGATGCTCCATGCTTCAGTCAGTTTATAAAGGTTCATTTGGTGTGGTGCGTAACATGATAAAGCAATTTGCTTTTATTTACTTTTATCAAGTGGGAGAGAGCAGTGTGTATTACTGGGATAAAAATCACTTCAGGGAAAAACTTATCAGGTAGATGTTGTGTTTTGTCAGGTACTTTGGAAGCCTACACAATTATCTGAGATTACACATGGGCAATTCCATGGTAACTCACGTTACGTTTTGAAGCTAATAACAATTTTAAATCATCTGCCATGTCATCGTCAGTCACCAGTGACACCTGTTTTTCTGTACACAGGTAGACCCCACCCATAGCCATACGTACACCAGAGAGAAAATTGCTGTCCCTTCAAATGTGGGAATTGGAGGCACTAACAGCTTGGTATCTCATGTAAGACAAAAAGGACGCACAAAAACATCACTTCATTTCAATTCAAAATTTTTAAAAGATAGAACTGATATAAAACTGAAAATCATATGATCAATAACCAACACTCCGAAGGTTCTATTCCAAGTAATAGAATTACATTGACATAACTATCCATGGACTGAGGCTTAAGAAAGTCCAGGAGGGTAACTCACTTTACGGTAACTCACGTTAGCGTACGGTCAGCTCTTAACACCCAAATAATAGGGCCAGTGCTGCTCAGACACCCTTTGTTTTTTAGATTCCTACATAAAGGTAACACCCCCAGCAGAGGAAGATTTAACTCACAGAGGTGTGGGCCGGATATTAAAAATATCTTGTTTTTGGTAACTCATGTTACATTCAATGTTGCTAAGTTTGTGGCCCGTTATGCCCAAAATGGTGAAGGATCAATGAAAATAGACTGCATATCTAGAAATGGCTTGCCTTGAACTATCTAAATATGCTGAGTTTGGAGATATATCACAATTAATGATGGACAAGGCTGTCTCTCTATTACAGCAAATTTTGTGCCTCCAAGATGCTGAAAATAACATGAATGTCAAAAAGTTTGGTACTTGGAACATACAAATGGAACCTAGGAAGCAGCATCAGTTTCTGAGCCTCTGATATCCTAGTTTTGCCTTGAACAAATCAAAAATGCAGTAAAATCAATTTGGATTTTCTTGTCCAGTGTCTGCATTCTCATGGAGTTGCCCACAGGCTCTCCCTAAAGAACAAGAATAGTCACCTGTATGTCTTCGAGTCTCTTGTTTTCTGATTGCTTACCCTGCTCCTGCAAAGCACTACAGAACAAAATCAACAAAGGCATGCATGCTAAAACCGACAGAAACACTCACTTACACACACACATATACATATGCATACACACAAGCTCACAGACCTTATGATTATAATAGCACTCTTAGCTCCAAAAAAGTTGGGACGGAGTGAAAAACAGAAATCCACATTGTGGATACCTATTTTGACCTGTACATGTGATGTTGGCAACACAATTGTTTTCCATTTTTGTGTGGTGTAATATTGAAGGTCCTCAACATTCCAAGGTCTCCATTGTCATATGATCAGCATCAGTATACGTCCCCAGTCTCAACAGGACAGAGGTTTGGACTGCAGGCAAACCAGTCTTGCATCTTTACTCTCACTATGATGCCATGCTGTTGTTACACGTGCTGAGCTGTTGTTACAGGTGCCGTATGCGCCCTGGCGTTGCCATGCAGAAATCAACAGAGAGGCTCTTGAAAAAAGATGGCAGCATATTTAGCTACAGAATGCATATGTGTGTCTAAGTACAAAATTATAATGGTGGTTTAAAACATTTGCAACTTACATGGGCCGTGGGCCGTGGGCACACGATGACAGACACTGGCTGCATCGGTCACAATCAGGATGGTCCTTTTCCTCTTAGGGCCTAATAAAAATAAAATATCCTTTTTTTCCAAAAACTAATGGAAATCTGGCCTGTCAGACCATTGCAAACTTTTCTGCTTTGCGTCAGTCCAAACGAGATGGTCTTGAACTCACAAAAGTCATGAGTTTCTGAATGTTGTTAATGTTTGACTTTGTTTCTGCGCAGTACAGTCCTTACTTGAATTTGTAGATGCAGCAACTGTGTTCACTGGTAACTATTTTCCAAAATATTCACAAGCTGATGTAGTTATATTTATTCCCGAAGCATGTCTGCTTTGAAGGCAGCGCTGTCTGAGGCCTGAAGATCATGGGTATGCAGTATTGGATGTATGTGCCCTTAACGCATGTAGATTTCTCCAGATTCCCCAAATCCTTTAATATAACTCCGAATCAAAAACAGTCAGCAGTGATTACCACATTTGATTTTACTCATGTATTTCATTGCAGACAGTTTGAAAACAAGATATTAAATATTTTGTCCGGTCAACTTAAATTTATTTGTAAATATACATTCATACCTGTCATTCAAGCCTGCAACTGATTCCAAAAAAAAAAAAAGTTGGGAGGGGGGTCACAAAGTGAAAATTTTGAATAACAATGTAATTACGAAAAACAGCTGATCTCAGCCGGTGATTGTATTTTTGATTTGGTGTCCAGGCAGCATCATGGAACGGTTTAGTCCTTCAGGAGCGAAGATGAGCCGATAGCCAATTTGCCCAAAATGCAAGAGAAAATCATTGAATGGTATGAAAGCAATATTCAAAGAAAGATAGGAAGGGATGTAGATATTTTACCCGATATGGTGCATAACATAATAAAAAGACTCAAGGAATCTGGAGGAGGGTAAAGGCTAAAGGCAAAAACGTAATCCGATCTGTAATTTATGATCACTCAGATGGCACTGCAGCAAGAACCATCGTTTCTCTTGAAGTGATATAACCACTTGTGCTCAGGATTACTGTGGGAAATCATTTTCAAGTCCTACTATACAGAGTTGCACAAATGCCAGTTAAAACTTTACTTTGCAAAAATAAAGCTTTACATTAACAGTGCTCAGAAGCAGCATTGACTACTCTGGGCTCTAAGGCACCTGTGATGAATCATAAAACAGTGGAAATGTGTATCATGGTCAGACAAATTGATGTTTCAGGTCTCTTTTTTAAGTAATAGATTCCAAGTGAAAAATGAGAAAAGTATCATCCAGACTGTAACCAGCAGTAACTCCCAAAGCCATGTTCTGTCATGTTACCGGGTAACGGCAGCACCCTGGCAAGGGTCACTCAGGATTGGAAGCTTGTCCAAATTAACTAAGTCACAAGACTGATATTTAGGATGTGCTGTAATTAAAATCCAAGTTGCATGTTACAAAGATGAAGAGTTAACACTACGGTAAACCCTGATAGTGGGGAGAATTAAAATGTTTTGTGGAAACTGATTACCTCAAAAAAATTGTGTGGGCCAACTTAACTGCATTGTGTGAAGGGAGCTTAAAGATAAGATTACTTTTTACATGATTTGAAGTGCTGTGAACACAAATCATTAAGTTGGCATTCACAATTTTTTTGAGATAATCGCTTTCCACAGAAAATTTGAGTTCACAACATTTATCAGGGTTTACAGTGTAATACTGACAGGTTCTAAGCAGAGAACGCATATTACAATGAAGCCACCTGCAACACTGGAAAGAGGCTTAAACGCCGGTCACCTGCTTATCAAAGGACAACCTGGTAATGAGATGCAGCCGGGGGTGTGGGGACAAGCAGAACGTAAACAAATCACACTGTGAGGTACAGTTCAGGAACCACTCGCGAGATATCCAAAAAAACAAATGCCTTTAATGGGGTCCATTAAAGTCAAAGCCAAAAAACACAGGAATTGCCAAGCCACAATACGAACACCAAAAACAGTGTCAACTAGACAGACAGGGGTCAGAACCAGTAAGACAGATGGGCAGAGGTACAAAAACAATAAGCAAAAGGTCGTAGTCGATGAACAAAGCCAAGGGTCATACACAGGGCATCCAAACACAGAAATCTTGGTCATACAAAAATGGGTCGAAATCCAGAAAGACAAAAACAATACAAAAAGGGCAATGGCAAGAATTGATGTTGGATAAACCAGAAGAGAAACAATACTCAATGGCATACAAGGCGCTCTGCACAAAGAAGTATTGATCAACATTCTGACAAGAGCTGTGAGTGAAATGACTGCTTAAATACAGACGGGGAAGGTCACATGCTATACAGAAATCAGGTGTAGAGAATCAGACTAATTACAATGGGAGAATCACATGAGGGAAGCCCTAACCACAAAAATTGGCGAAAGACAAAACACGAACGGGAATCACACAAACAGCCTATGACATTTCAACAGCTCCGGTCCAGGAGTTCCACGTGCACAGATAACGAGCGCAGGAGAGCGATTCGGCACGTGCAAGAGTTTCTCGCTGAAGCTAAGGAGAGGACAGCGACAGACAAGGGGCGGAGAATAGAACAGGGCGATTGCGGAGAGGGAATTAGTCTAAATTAGTAGCGGTGCAACTTTACATATTAAACTAGAGTGCTTGTTAGTAAGTTAGTAATCTTATATACACGGATTAGTTGTTTTAGAAGACTATGATACAATATAAAAATATTTGTCTGGTTAGTAATCAGAACAGAAAGGCGAAGGAAGAAAACGAGAATCGAAGGAATATATTAAACACCGGAATTCATTTAAATCACCCGAAGTCAGTGGGCACGCAGACAGGGAAGACAGACTGAACCAACTAGATCACAAGACAGGGGAGACAAGTGCAATGGAACTGAGAAATGGAATGAACTAAAAACCTGAATGTTACAATAACAAAAAAGAAAAAATAAAAGACAACATCATGAACTCAGAACCTGAACATAAACATGACCAAAAACCATAACCATGACACACACAACGCGTACACCATACAGAAACTCGTGTTGACCAATTGAACGAGGAATTCCCAGGAGAGTTGTGATAAAACAAGACAAAGCCTTATGACATTCTGCACACATTACAATGGTATAACTGCATAAGAAGATGGTGAGGACGCCACAATAGCCAGCCTGCAGTCCTGACTGAACTTAAATCGAGTATGTGTGGCACATTTTGAAACGCAAAATGTCACAATGAAGACCCAGTGTGGTTGCACACCATAAAACTTGTTTGCAGGATGAATGGCAGAAAATTACACCTAAAAACATTTAATTAATTTGTGTCTTTAATCCTTTAATGTTAATTAAGTGTTGTGAAAACAAACTGCAACACTACAATGCCATAAATAATTTCCTGCCCCAATTTTTTTAGGACATTTAGTAAAAATCAAAATTGAGCGAAGTGATTATTTTGAATATTCAATGCACAGTGTCCCAACATTTTCTGCTTTGGGGTTGTAGCTTTTATACTCCGGGTGACATGAATGGACTGGGTGATGGGTGGTCATAAGATTGTCCAGGTACACATTAGCAACTCAGAGGGAACGCACTCCAGGAGGTGCATGTTGAGCTCAATGTTGCAGGTTTAAAATTGGCAGTTGCGCATTTCGCTGAAATACTGTGAATTTTACCTGCATAATTCAAATAAGTGGAACTAGTTCAGGCAGGAAACCCGGGTCATTCTACATTACCTATGCGGTGTCTGCGTCAGCAAGAGCACTGAGAGCAACAACAAAGAAGCTATTACACTGGTCTATTTAAGCACAATCAGCATGAACACTTTCGCTGCTTAATCTGATGCCTCACGGCTCACGTACAGGAGAGAAATGTTTTTCTTACCACCTCCACCCCAGCCTCCACCTGTGTGGTTCTGCTCTGTGTGACGGGGGGGATTCTTAAGTTCTACTCCATTACTAATTTTGTTGTTCTTCATTATGTTCTTGCTCTGCATGGTAGAGAGCACCACCAGAGCAGAACCTTTCGCCGAACTCAAATGTCATTACATCTACATGCTAATAAATTTGTTCAATCGTAAATACTTGAGTTTACCTGACTGAACTCCATTACTGATCAGAATCAAATAGAAGTTTGCATCACAAAAAAAAAACATCTTAGTGTGTGGTCACTCTTAAGTGTCGATGTTGGAGAAGATCATAGATTACAAACGAATGTATACCCTGATATTTTAATCTGCGACCATTTAGAAGATTTTGCAAGACAAATTTAAGCTTATTCAGTCATCTACTTGAAATTGGGCTCAAATTGTCTCCAACTTGCAAAAATCTTAATTCAATTTGGAAAAAGTCATATATATGATATATATGACAACAAATAGGCTTTCTTCTCATTGACCCATATACTATAGTTAGGCTATGTAAAAAAAGAAATATTGCTGCAAGTTTGCGCTCCCATAATTACATTCTTCCAACAATCTGATATCGCCGTGTGTTGTTCCGAGATGAACAAAATAATATTGATCCAGGGGTAACATTACAGTCCAGCAGTAAATAGATGCTCTTCTATGATGGCGTCATGAAAGCACAAAGGCTTTAGGAGTGCGGCGAGCTCCAACCAATGACTGGCAGTCTGAACAAGCACAGTCCTTGAAGGTGAGCAGTTCTGTAGTGAAGGGGATGCAAAAATTACAAAAATTCCCAACTCTAATATTATTTTTTGTTGTTTCGATAACATGCATCTCTCCTGGCCTCTCCTTATCTCCAACACTTGCACGGCAATATCAGATTGTGCTCATTGCTCTGAATTGCAATGTGTTGCGATTTCAGGACATGTAGGACCATTCTTTTGGAAATCTCCAGTCCATATACGTATGCCCCTGAGTACCCTACTGCAAATGTTGATGATCTCAAACTCATTTATTAAAAAGAATAAATTCAACCTGTGACTTTTCCCATCATTTTTCAGTTGAAGTTTAAAATGTTTATTCCGAGCAGGTCAAGCACTGGAAAGGTCTGTCCTTAACACTAGTTCAGTGAAGTCATCATCCTTGTCGAAACATCTCATACACACTTGTCTGCCATTTCACGTGGGATAGAAAGTTCTGATGTAGACAATATATTTCTTGCCATCTTTCTGCCTAAATCTGAAAACAAAGTTAACTTTGAAAGATCCTCCCACATTTGCATCTCTCGTCTCCCGCTCTCCTGTGCATATCTGAAGCTCACGTTACATAAACACACCCAGGGCCAAAGCAGGCACGACTGCCTTCAAGGACATACAGGAAGGAGCTTTCATTCAATGAGTGCTGCTTCTGTAAATCCAGTTCACTTGAGAGCCCCTGGAGCCAGTGACACAACTTGGGGAGACATCTATAATGCATCTGTATACAGAACTGTTATTTAAACTCAAAGATAATTTGGCATTGTCTAACTGGTTTTATCTACATGCAGCATTAGCAATAAATAAAACGCAACTTTTCTTCTGTAACATGTGGGCAACCCCGACCCACACATCCCACCTCCATGGTGCCCAGAATAGACATTCTTTTTTTAACACACCGGCTCAAACCATGCCTCTGGATGTTTGGGAGTTTGGACAGGCGCCAGTCAGTCAGTCCAGAGAAGTGAAAGCTGGGGCTGGTCTCCACACTGGGTTTGCAAACTCATCACGAATGGGTAGGCGACTCCTGACACACAATCCAACTAAACAGATCTTTTCAAATTAATACTGCATGTATAAATGAACATTTATTATTGCTGTGTTTTCTGATCCTCCCAACATGCTTTAATTAAAGATGGATCATGGAAATAGGCAAAAACACCCTCTTCATGTAAGACTTTCAGTAGAATCAACCTAAAGCGAAAGCTCCTTCTGAAACTTGTGTTGTTGATGTAGCCATGACCTCCTGACACTTCCTCAGCCAATTTTTCAATAATAATAATGTAAAAATGAGGATGACTTGTCATCAATCCACAGAACCGCAAGCCAAGAACTACAGCCGTAATTCCAAAATAGTTAGGACAAAGTGTAAATTGTGAATAAAATTAAAACGCGATGATTTCACTCGAGCCAGTATTTTTTTCACAATAGAACAGAGATTACATAGCAGATGTGGAAATAGAGAAAATTTTCAATTTTATCCACAAGATGAGCTTGATGGCTGTTATAGGTCTCAAAAAAGTTGGGACTGGGGAATGTTTACCATGGTATAGCAACCCTTCTTCTTTTTATCACAGAGTGGAGACGTCTGGGCATTGGGGAGACAAGTTTCTTGAGTTTAGCCTTTGGAATTTGATCCCACTCTTGTTTAATACAGGCTTCCAGCTTCGGGAGAGTTTTGGGTCTCCTTTGACAGACTTTTTGTTTAATAATGCACCAAATGTTCTCAATCGATGAAAGATCAGGACTGCAGGCAGGCTAGTCCAGCACACCAACTCTTCTACTACGAAGCCAAGCTGTTGTAATAGCTGCAGTATGTGGTTTTGCATTGTCCTGCTGAAATACACAAGGCCTTCCCTGGAATAGATGTCATCTGGAGGGGAGCATATGTTGCTCTAAAACCTTTCAACCTTCACGGTGCTTTTTAAAACATGCAATTGTCCCGCACTATATGCACTAATGCATCCCCATACCATCAGAGATGCTGGCTGTTGAACTGAACGCTGATAACAGGAGGGGTGGTCTTTCTCCTCTTTAGCCCGGAGGACACAACGCCCATGATTTCCAACAAGAATGTCAAATTTGGACTTGTATGACCACAGGACATTTTGCTACAGTCCATTTTAAATGAGCCTGGGCCCACAGAACACAGTGGCGCTTCTGGATCATGCTCAACAATGGCTTCCTTTATGCATGATAGAGTTTTAGGTGGCATCTGTGTTTACAGACAGTGGTTTCTTGAAGTATTCCTGGGCCCGTTTAGTAATTTCAATGACACAATCTTGCCGGTGAGTGATGCAGTGTCTGAGGGCCCGAAGATCACGGGCATCCAGTAAAGGTCTTCAGCCTTGTCCCTTACGCACAGAGATTTTTCCAGTGTCTCTGAATCTTTTCATGACATTATGCACTGTCGATGATGATACCTTCAAAGTCCTTGCAATTTGATGTTGAGGAACACGGTTTTGAAAGTATTCCACAATTTTTTTGGAGAGCCTCTGGCCATCTTTACTTCTGAGAGACTCAGCCTCTCTAAGGCATCCCTTTTATAGCCAGTCATGATACAAACCTGATGCCAGTTAAGTTAATTACTTGCTAAATGTTTTTTCAGCTGATTCTCTTATATATTAATTGCTTTTTCAGCCCTTTTTTGTCTGTGTCCCAACTTTTTTGAGACCTGTTTCAGCTATAAAATTTGATATAACCTCATTTTGCGGATAAAAATGTAAAATGTCTCAGTTTCAACATTTGAAATGTTATCCATGTTCTATTGTAAACAACATATTGGCTCTTGTGTTCTTAAAGTCATTGCATTTTGATTATATACACAATTTACACTTCGTCCCAACTATTTCGGAATTAGGGTTGTAAGATTTTCAGACCCATCCCAATTTAATAGAAAGTGTCACATTTTTGAATGTATTAACTGTATTATGAAAAAAAAATGCCACTAGATGGCAGTATTGACTTTTTTTTAAAGCCCAGTCTGGAGCTAGGTTTGGGCATGTCCTGGGCATGTGAGGGGGCAAGTCCCAGAGATTAAAAAAAAAGTATAAAAGGTGGGAAAGGGCTGCAAAAGAGTATATAAGGAGGAAAATTGAGAGAGTAAAGTAGTAGGAGAAATTGCAAGGAGAAGGATACATTTGACCAGACCTGTCACTCTTTTCAAGACCTGTGAAGCTTTTTGCGGATTTTTGCCTGTGTTGGAGCATTTCCCTCACCCAAGACATCCCCAAGCAACCCCATCTCAAGGGACTTTAAATATTTTTTTTCTTGTATATTATCAATCTTGGTCAGTAGTATAAATTGTAGGTTAGTGTTGGTCTTTGTTAAATTAAATCTGTTTTAGTTTTAAAATTTCGTCTGTCATCCCTAGCTGTCTTATATGTCGTAGCAAACTGGGGCCATAACATCACTCATTCATTTAAATCTATTAACTCCAATTCAGCATCCTCAACTCTGTACAAAAACAGGGTACAAGCTAGGTTTTTGCATCCAGGTGCCAATTATCTTGAGTAGAGCTGGTAACAAACTAGCTGCATGTAAAGAAGTCCAACGCCAGGGACAGGTGTTTGTTTTATCATAGTAAAGTAACATACTTTTCAAACGAGGGCTCATTCACCTGATATAGCATCAGCCCAGAATATACTGGACTTCCCCTGGCTGTGTGTCCTTGAGGTTTTGCAGACGCATCCAACGAACGACTGGGAAGCAAAGGATATAACATTACTGAGTCTGAACAAAAGTAAAGGCATATATAGCAGGCTAAAAAAAACCTGAAAACTTCTGACACAACTGCTAGTAAAAACAGTAATTTTTCACGTGTACATAACCTCTCCAAGACACGCAACTACAGATGCATTGCCAGGAATAAACAAACCCATATTGAACATCGATTACTCAGGGTACAGCGCAAAGAGTGATCTGGTTGCATGTCAAGTGATCAAAAGGACTGTCACGTACACGATACAACGCAATAACGCAAATGGAAGGCATTTCCACGACCGTGGATATAGTGGGATTAGCTAGCATCCATCTCAGCCAAACAAGCGCAAAAAGCCATAGCTTTTCATGAATATCAAACTGTGCACCAATTGAGCTCTAAAATGAGGTAAAGTGGGTTTATATAACGAAGAAAGTTGATTCTAATCTCCTGTGCAATTTGCCTGGCATCTGCTGATTACCTCTTGAAAATCATTAAAAAAATAAATGGCAAATAATAAAAAATTCAAACAGCTTTTCTTGAAGCCCATTAGCTCAATGAATTTCCAAAACTACGTTTTGTGGATTATTATGATCCTGTAGCCCTTACTAGGGCATATACTGGAGTCGGCTCCCCACGATAAATAAGTTAGTGAACATCACAATTGAAATGTCTTGACGTGGTTATCAAGACTGGATGCCTCAGAAGGATTGCATGGGATAATATTGATGTGATTTGCTAATTAGATATTAGTCAATTATTTCATTTATTGACTTCTGTAAATCCTGTGGCATCCACATTTCTGCTAGGTCAGATGTCGGAAACGCCCTAAGGCAACCAGTAACGATGAGTAAAAGCGAATTTGATTTGTGCCGTGCCGCTGCAGTGTGGTTGTACCATCGTGATGGACTTGCCATGCTGTGTAATTCTGCTACATTGCATCAAAAATTGGTCCAACAATATGTCAGCCCCCAATGTTGAGTTTTATTCAGAGCCAAAGAACATTCTATTCACCTCAAATTCTATGAAAAAAAGAAGTTCCATTCCTGTCCAGCCCAATTTAGTCTGAGCCAATAACTGTTCAGTCCAATATCGCATCAATATTGCTTTTCAGCTCTCATCGCTGAATAAATGGGACATCTATAACATTATGATTTTATGGTCCGATATCCCTCTTTATTGCAGAAGTTAAAAGGCTTGCCTGCTTCATTATTTACTCAACCCTGTGGGTCATGTCTCCGATTGATCTAAAAAATAACAAATCAGGAGTCCTGCATTGTACAGTCCCACAGCTCATTGGCCAACATTTAATCCAGCCAGAAAAGTAATTTACCACTACTCAATCTATGAAAATATAAATAGTTTGTTCATCTCCTGTCAAACATTTCTTTTCTCATAATATCTTAAGACAAAGAAAAACCTTTGTCTTTTCATTTTGGTGGTAGGCCTATGCATTGCATTGTAAAGACAGAGTCCCAGACCCATTAAAATGCACATAAAACACAGCAGTCATCACTTTCAGAATATAAAACTCTCTCCCTGGACTCAAAAATAGGTCATGCAATGTGATCTATTCTCCTATGTTGCATAAAACTTGCGCTTTATGATAAAGTGTATGCTGGTTCAGCTAATACTGTTATTTATATGATTTCATTTTTAAATTACTCATGGCAGAGTGGCTTGCCGGGGATAACAAGAATTTAATGTGCTAGTAGGCAGAGAGAGAGAGGCAATTCATACTATTTATAATGATAATGCCAACATAAAGAATTATTCTGTCAGTTCTCAGAGTTTGAAAAAGCACAAGGTGATAGCAGTAAGACTTAAACCCACCAGCACAGGTTATTAAATGCATTGTACAATTGTGCACAGTTATGCATTAAATGTTCCATTTGGGTTAACTGGGTAAAATCAAACAGAGCGACTCTCAGCGATGATAAATTATGATGATTATAGCTGCTGCTCAAGCCATTGTAGGCTACACGTGCATGTTAAAGCCAATTTAGTATAAGCAAAAGAACTGGATCAGGTCTTGTTTACCCATTATACATCAATCATTCTTTTTCAGAAAATCTTTACACAACTTCTAAACAAATGTTCAACTGCCAATTAGCTTGAAATCAGCCTAATTTGTGCCAGCTGAGCAGCAACTCACTCTCTCTCTCAAGCTTTCCAGTTAAGGGCTGTGTAGTTCCAAACCTCCCAACCTTGATACCATAGACATTACGAAAAGATACACTGCACGGCGGCCTGATTCTCGCAATGAATAAGCTTTGACTTCCAGTCGGTTCATGACAGCGACATCAAGATGGTGCTGGATACCAATTACACTGGAGAGCAAGACAACACATCCGCAATCTACCTCCACCGTAAGAAATTGGGCACACACCTGTTTCCTACGTGGGGGTGGGTGCCTGGTTTGGAAGTGGTGTGAGTATTATGTCCGGGGAATACAAGCTGTTTGGGTTATCCATTGAACCATGCGGCGGGAAGAGGTAATTCCTGTGCAAGTAAATATTGGGATATACGAGTATCTCTTACATCTGTACAATGCGTTTATATTTCCTTCTACTTTGCTACATTAGATATTTTGCTATACAGTTAACAGACATATTTAGCATTATGAGTATGACTTTGCCAGCTAGCTTAGAGTTTACAAGTGATATTTGACATTAGCTGAGAGATTTAATATTGTCTAACTAGAGTCGCTCCTGGAGTGGTTATGTTTGGTTTTGAACGGGATGATGCATGTGAAAAATAAATATGTTTTATTCAATTTATGTTCGGAAAAAAAAATGGAAGCGCATATTCAATACAGTTTTGTCAGCATTATTTATTATTCATTTATAGCATGAAATGTTGGCAAAAATTGTATCAACTCCGGTCTGTTGGCTATAAATCCAAGAGTAATAATTCATTTATTCATTCAAACTAATGAAACATTTAAGTTTCCTCTTGGCTCTTGTGTCATCTTGTATTTTTTCTTGCCTCACCTCTGCTCCAATCTCATGCTTCAGATTGAAAGTCATTGCTGAAACTGAGAACAATAGCATTCAAATCAGTGGAGCATTTGTAAAATGGCATGTTTAAAATTTATTTGTATTTATATATGTCTTTTGTTACAGGTGTTGCTAATATTGATCTCACCACTTCAATCATTAAGTCTTTAAAAAATGAAGATACAGCCTGGACTCTACGCTCTAGACTCTCACTAAAATTACTAGTTGAAGGGCTCCATAATCTACTTGTATGATGAGATGAGCAAAGCTTAATAGGAAGGAAGAAAATAGTTAATTTATTATTAAAGGACAAAGTCAGTGTCATTTATTTTTCTAACTGTCAACATGGTCTATAAATAGACCAAAATGTAAAATGTACTCCTCCTACTTACAAGTTGGTCCATCTAACTGACATCATATTACAGCTCATATCCAGAATTCATAAAACTTAGTGGTTGTCTGAAAAGGATTAAAAAGTCACACAGATGTACTGTTGCAGTTCAGTTCTTTCTCCAGGACTTGAGTGTGATGCGTGATGCGGCTGCTCAGGGATTATGATGTTCTGTGGGCTACTGTACATTGATAGATCGATAGAGCTTCTTGTCTTAGCAGTAAATTGTAATTACAACAATACCTGTTTTTTGTGTAATACCTTGTGATATTTAAACCTGTAAACATGCGTTTGCAGGCTGCATTAATTTTTTTTTTTTTTTTTTTGCATACTATAGGAGTGTGGACTCCTGCTGCAGCATTCCTTAGGGTAGAAGAGAGCAGGAAGAGTATTTAGACTGGAACGCATCCATGGCAGGTTTCGGTCCTTTCAGAGGATATGATGGCACTACAAAAAAAAAAAAAAAAGTGAAATTTCACAGGTGACCTCATGATTCATTTAATGAATTTGAACTTGAAAGGATAATAATTTGCCTGCAATATTTAACTGTCACCTGTTTTTTGTTCAGTTCAGTAGTGGGGTAGGGCAATGTTTACTTTTATCAATTTTACACAGTGCAAGTTCACCACCAGTAGAAGGAGGTGGACCAGGGCAGTTGACAATTATTGGCATAACATCGTCTGTCAGACGTTTTCGGTCTAGCAGCAAAACATCTTCTCCTGAGAACCTCGTGTTGATACTACAATTCTTCACTGCACTGCTCCCTTCCCCTCAAGGACGATTTTAGGATATGGAAACTTATGGGTGAAATTTCAAATTTTTAAAAAATGAGTCATTTGACAGATTATGTATCGCTGCACCATTTGAACAATCACGCACAGTTCAAAGTGGGCCTGAAACCTCCATAACACCCTTTTCTGAGGGCATCTTGAGACAGGTGGACGGAAAGGTCAGCTCTTCTGATGTTCACAAGCAATCTCTATCTCCTTAGTCGTGTGATAAAATGGTAGTGTAAAGAGAAGTGTTCTGTCTTAATGTATTTGGTCTTGCGTCGCTCATTACCTGCGTAAAAGTTTATTTTTTCATCTTGAAAGAGGATAAAGATCATCACAAGACTTTGTTTTAATGGAAAAAAATTCAAAGGCATAGAATCCGTCAAGATTTCCAAAATTCAAATCATCATAACTTCTTTAAAATTAAAGAGAGCACAACCAAAGATTGATGCTGAAAATGTTTGTCACATACCTGCCTCCAGCCGGGGAAAAAGGGGAAGTTTGATATGTTCTTAGATGCTTTATACAGTGTGTTATCAGGGCTGTCTGAAGATTATGGTTGGCTCCTGTTGTACAGTTTGTTGTGCAAACCGGCAATCAAAGAATAGTGATGTACCTCTTTTCATCTCTCAGGTAAGCCATGGAAAAACTGTTCGTCTGCTATTTATGATCAGCTGTTGGCCGCTGTCATTGACACAAACTCGCAAAGATAGTCAGTCACCAGTGTCGAACTCTTGAGATAACGTCGGTCTGCTCAGACAACACATTTGTTCACCTCACCGTCATACTGACGCGTATGATTAAATGCTGGGGCTGAAACACGTCCGTTTTCTGCTGTCGTGCAGTAATAAATATGATCATTTTTAAATGTGAGTGCTGACAATTTCTTTTACAAATATTATTAAGCCTTCTGAATAATTAAAAGTGAGACCAGTTACAGTAACAAAACAATGCTGTCAACAACCAGGTTTCATTATATGGGCACCAGCTATTACAGCTACTACTGTCAAGTACAACAGTCGATTGTATAACTGCTTGAACTTCTTAAATAACAAATGATTACAAAATTTTGAGTGCTAGTCTACATGATTTTGACATTAGTTTAAGGCAACTAAATTCCTGACGATATTGTGTTGGAGAGAGTATGACATGGAGTTTCAAAACTCTGACCAACACCAACTGACCACCGGCAGGATCAGAAAAGCCACAGCAAACTACTTTATCTGCATCATCATAATGGCTGCTGCAGCTGTTCACAGGATGGTGATCGGGCCCCACTGCTCTCCCATACAGGAGGCAGATTGGGCCCCACTGCTCTCCCATACAGGAGGCAGATTGGGCCCCACTGCTCTCCCATACAGGATGGTGATCGGGCCCCACTGCTCTCCCATACAGGATGGTGATCGGGCCCCACTGCTCTCCCATACAGGAGGCAGATTAGGCCCCACTGCTCTCCCATACAGGATGGTGATCGGGCCCCACTGCTCTCCCATACAGGAGGCAGATTGGGCCCCACTGCTCTCCCATACAGGAGGCAGATTAGGCCCCACTGCTCTCCCATACAGGATGGTGATCGGGCCCCACTGCTCTCCCATACAGGATGGTGATCGGGCCCCACTGCTCTCCCATACAGGAGGCAGATTAGGCCCCACTGCTCTCCCATACAGGATGGTGATCGGGCCCCACTGCTCTCCCATACAGGAGGCAGATTGGGCCCCACTGCTCTCCCATACAGGAGGCAGATTAGGCCCCACTGCTCTCCCATACAGGATGGTGATCGGGCCCCACTGCTCTCCCATACAGGATGGTGATCGGGCCCCACTGCTCTCCCATACAGGAGGCAGATTAGGCCCCACTGCTCTCCCATACAGGATGGTGATCGGGCCCCACTGCTCTCCCATACAGGAGGCAGATTGGGGCCCACTGCTCTCCCATACAGGAGGCAGATTGGGCCCCACTGCTCTCCCATACAGGAGGCAGATTGGGCCCCACTGCTCTCCCATACAGGAGGCAGATTTGAAGGTTGTTGAAAACACTGTAATGTACCATATGAATATCCAGCAGCTGTTGCACTCATCTTTGCTTGGAACCTGAATTAGGAAGGTAGTCAGCAGATCACTACAATAAGTAACCAGCTAAATCTTATGGTCTACGTATTAATTTAGTATTGATATGAAATATTGTCAACTAAGAGAAACATCATTTATACATGCTTGGCCCCTTCCTCCTGGGAGACACTAACAACTGCCATTCTCCATGCACAAACTCAGCTGGAATAGCATCAGGTTTTACTGCTCACTGTTTTGCTGTAGGAATGATACCATATTTTAACCCTTTGACTCCTAGATTTTGCAAAACCAAACACTTGGGACTGCTTTGCCTAAGATAGTTAAGACCGGATATCATATTCATACTTGCTCAATGTTTTTATTATATTCTGAATTAACCATAAAATTTCATGGAGTGAAATTAAATGCTGCTTATGCATTTCAGTTTGATGTGTTTATTTACTGCAAATTGTAGCTGATTTCCCATATCGAAAGCAATATTAGGGATACATGATCGGTTTGAATTTGAATCTTTGCTGAAGACTTTGATCAGTAGTATCAGGTGTGTAACTGCTTAGTTGGAATGAAAGCAGTACCCACATCGACCCTTTCTGAATTAGATCGATGACCCTAAAGCAATCGAAAAACAGAAAAAATCTGTAGTCGGGCAGAGGAGTAAATTTGCATAGTACAGAAATTTCTGTTCGCAAGCATGAAAGAGCTAAACACCGGCCCTCTCAAACAATAAAAAAATGTTCTGAGCATAACTGCAAATTACAGTCAGGTTTGAAGCCAGCGTAGCCCATGTTCATCAGGTCTTGACACAATGAAACTGAAGCTTCAGCTTGATGGATTTAAACTTTCATTTCTCAAATCATATGTCTTATTTGCACATCCAAAAGCTGCAGATTGTGGCACTGAGGTTGTGCCAACTCAGGTCTGCTTGGAAAGTTCGCTTTAGCAAAAATAAAACAACTGACCCCTTTTAAAGCCTGCTGAACCTCCCATTTTATTATGGAGCGCAAGGGGAGACCCTTACTAGTAGCACTATATGCAGTGTGAGGGAAGGACCAACTTGTGAGCATCCGGGTAAACGTCCTAGGTCTACCTTCTGGTGGTAGGGGTTGTTCGCCATGTGACTTGTTCACTTGGTGACCGACAGTCCAGGGTAGCTAAGAGAGTCTCATCCGCCTAGTGTAACTTCTCTGAGAAAAAACTGCATGAAAGATGAAGTGCCAAAACAGCACCGGGGCTAAAGCCCCTGACGAGACTTATCAGCCATTCCAACCATCGGGCCTGTGTGCCGCAGTGCATCATGACACAGTATCTCCAAACCCAATTGGAAGAGATGGTGAAGTTCCAAAAGCGGAGTCGGCATCCTATCGAGACAAAATTGGAAGAGATCCTGCTGACACATCGAAGGAAATAGTGGCTTTGCTTAGAGCAAAGAAATGAACTGGTATAGGCACATGGAATGTGTGAACACTTAAAGGTGGCAACCTAGAAATTCTATCGCACCATCTTGCAAAATACAACTGGGAAATCAAGGGAATCTGTGAGACCCATTGGACCCAAACTGGAGATTTCACTGTAGATGGACACAAGATTTTATGCTCTAGTGACAACAAAGAGGACAGAAAAGGTGTTGTGATGATCCAGAACAAAATGCACAGACAGCACTTCTTGGAAATTAGACCATATTTCCAAGAATGATATCAGCCAGATTCCAAACTCAGGCTGGAGCCTTGACAGTTATCCAGGTTTAAACACCAAACATGGCAGACCCAGAAGATCAGGTTGATGAATTTTACGATCAACTGCAGAGCACAATCAATGAGTCTCCCAACCAAGACTTTTTGATAGTGTCAGGTGATCTGAATGCAAAAGTAGGTAGAGACTGGAACCAGTGGAAGCATGTGACAGGACAACATGGATATAGTAATATGAACAGCAGGAATGAAAAACTTCTCAACTTTTGTTCAGCCAACAATCTGATCACAGCGAATGCCCTGTTCCAACCGAAAACAGACGGCAGGGAATGGGCATGGCAGTCCCCAGATGGACAAACCAGGAACAGAATGGACTTCATCATGGCAAACAGAAAATGGAAAACAAGCATCCAAAATGCCAGGAGTTTCCCGGGTCGAATATAGCATCTGACCACCAGCTGGTCATATGTAACATTCACCTCAGATTCAAGACAAAAGCCCGTATTCAGAAACGACACTCACACTCACCCTCCACTCACCATATGGTGATTACGACTGAAATGTAACTGGAGTGTGAGAAACAGATCGACCGACCACTAACCAAGGGATCGGTCCCACTCCTCGCCAATTGCTATTCGTAAACGCCACTCAAGCATAACTGACAGTAGTGGGCACTGGGTACCACAGGCGGTGCGTCAGCTGCTGCAAAGGGACGCTCAATCCTCACCCTTCAGGGCTGAATGACCTAAATTTGACGTAGTTTACTTTTCTTGATTAGAAAGTTTCTCAGACAAATTGGTAAATCGACAATCAAATTTATCTTTCATAAAGTTGTTATACATTGCTTCACAAAATTGAGGCGTTTCTTTCCCACATAAATGACGACGTAAATATCAGCATTTCTTCATAAATTCAGTGGTCGAGTGGCTCGCGAAAAGCGCAGGACAGCCCGCGAGGCTCACTAAGCAACAAGCTGTGAAACGCACCAAACATTTCCTTCTACATTCAGCAATTTAGAATGTAGAAAAGAATGGATTCTCATGACTTACAGCTACATGAGCCTCTCAGACCGATCCACACGCACCCCACGAGCCGCTGAGCTCAGCATTTTCCAAACCATAAATAAAGAAAAGTGCGAGAAATCCGAATGCGTGAGAGTTGACAGGTATGCGTCATTAATGAAAACTAGCCACACCAGATAATGTTGAGAGTTTTTGCAATGGTAATTTAAATGAACTGAAAACAGTTCATGTCCAATCGTTATTTTTAAGGGATAGTTTTGAGCTTCCCCTATTGCCAGTTCACCAGTAGCCACTGGTGGGTACACAAATGCTAACCTTGAGTTCACCACAGTGCAGTTCGTAACCACTGAAACCCGGTGGTCAGTTAGTAAGTTATCGTTATCATCATTATAGTTAAAATTTGCGTAGTTGCGACTGCGTCGAGCTCGTGGCTGTAAATGATCCAGAGTTTCCAATATCTATAACCACCTGAAAGCCATGACAACGAAATACCGGCGCAAGTTAGAGAGGCTCAAGGGAGGTGTTCCCTGCACTCAACCTTCACTCAGAAAGAGACGCTATTTTCAGTGTGAGGTCTCTGAAAGCAAATGAGTGTCGGGGTAACCTCTGACTCATTTAGTATAACCTGACACTAAGTTTTAGTACGCGCTCACACTCAATTAGTGTGAGTGTCGTTTCTGAATACGGGCCAAAGTCAATGATCTACTCAATGAAGAGATATGATACTTCCAAACTGAAAATGGAAGAAGAAATAGCAGGTTACAATCGGAGGAAGATTCAGGCCCCTCCTGGAGCACCCAGACACCAGCCTGGATGCAAAGGAGACGTGGACTAGAATTAAAGAAACCTTTCACAAGTCAGCAGAAGTAATACTTGGGATGAAAAAGGGGCGACCACAAGAACCTTGGATTACACAGGAGGTACTTGAAGCGACGAGCAAAGCAAGCTGAAAAAAGAGAAGATATAGGATCCATCACTCAGGAAGACAATTCACAGGAAGACAAAACAGTGCGAAGAACAGTGACTCCAAGAGCTTTGCAGTAAAGTTGAGAATGCGCACTAGGCTGCAAAGTCAAAAGAAGTGGCAAATTATAGCGACATCAGCTTGCTCTCTCACGCTGGTACATAGCCAAAATAATAGTCGAATAAGCACAGCGATTCCTGACCTCCCTGTCAACATCCCACTAACGCCTCTAACTTTGTCTTCATTCCCCGAATAGAGGCAGTCGTCCCTTCATACATTTTCTTTAAAATTGCAACTAAGTGTTTTGCTCCAGTATGCATAGTCAATACTTGAAAGAGAAAATCTCTTGGTTTGTGGTCATATGTAGCTGTTTGATCTATGTACACTGCAACTAATCGGTTGCCATTTTTCTCGATCACATTTTTGACAACGAAAAGAGCAGCTATTGTTGTTTAGTTTTGCCAAAAACCTAATTAGGCTTCAGTCATAAGACTCTCGTAAGCCTCTTGAAATCTCAACAATATTATTTTAGCAAGAATCCGACTCATGTTGGCGCCTGTTGATATTCCACGGTAGTTTTGGGCGATGCATCGTTGACCTTTCTTATACAGGCAGGTAATGCTTGCATGAAGCCATAACGTTGTTACTGTAATGTGGACCATATCATCAAAAGCAGTAGCAGCAGCACTCTGACGAAGTTTCCACTGTTATTATATTTCAATCCTTCGGTTTTTATTCTCTCTGTTCCTGTGCTCTTCTTGTTCTTAAACGATTTCAAAACAGTTTTAACTTCAGCTTCTACAAGAACATCCTCATATATTTCCATCCTTGCATCTTGTAGGCAGGGGTAGTTCTCTGGTTTGGCAAGCTCAGGTGGAAGAGGTAAAGTTGTTGTCTGAATTGAAAAATGATTCTGGAGATGCTCGCCCAGCTTTTTGTTTGATATAGATGCTACACATGAAGTGGTTCTAAACGAGATTAAGTTCTTTGCTAGTGAGAACTCTTCTTCTACTTGCCTTGCTTCAGCGACCGTGTTGATTTTCTCCAATAGTTCCTTGTAGTGCTGGTTCTTAAGGTACTTCCTTCTCTTCTTGATTATCCTCTGTAGTTTTGTAATGTCTTCGCGCTGTGTACATCTGTTTAATGCTTTAATACATTGCTGTAGCTCTTCGTTCAGCCACGATTCTTTTTTGTGTACGGGATCAGATTTAGGGTAAACCTGCTCTATGCATTAGCATGCCGCCATTGTTATCACATCGTCCAACTCGTCAACCCCTTTACACTTCACATTTTCTGGTCCCTTATCCAGCTCGTTTGTGAGCTTTAGCTGGATGTCTGCCTCTCGCAGAGCTCAGAGGTTTACTGTTGGCGGTGTTTTTCCTGATGTTGTGTTCAGTTGATGCTGAAGGTCTTTCTTTGTACTCGATAATCTTATTTTCAATAATAGTAGACGAAGATCAGTGTCAATTATTCTGGATGTTCCAATGAACACGTCATTGTGTGACAAATTTGATAACCCATGTACTTGTGCAAACATAGTCAACACGTTTCCATTTTCCAGTGGCAGCATGGCGCCATGTTCCACGGTGTATACGCTTGCATCTAAATAGCGTATTGATGATCTTCATGCGATTCTTAAAACACCAAGCAAGCATCCGTTTGCCATTGTCATTTGTCCCTACACGGTCTGAGTTGTTACTTCCCAGCATCGTATCCCATGATCCGCTTTCCTTGCTTTGGGATGAGATTGTAACATTAAAATCTCCCAGTGTTATCAGCTTGTACCTAGGGGTTTTTTCAAGTTCTTGCTTTGCTTTGTCCAATGCTGAGAAGATCGCTTTAGTTGTTGGTGATTTTGTTGAGTCAGTAGGCGCATAGACACACAGGATTGCCAGTTGCATTCCCTTCGCCCGAATGCTGGTGGATACTATTCGAGCCTGTATATGTTCCTGAAGCGTTTCCAGTTTGACATGGGGAGCAAGTAATATTGCAACGCCATGTTCATGTTTGCGCTTGAGACCGCTCCACACTACCTGCCAGCCTTCTAAGGAGTCATCGAGTAACGTTATAACCCCTGAGGATGTGCGTCTGACTTCCTGCAGAGCTAAAACATCAATATCTAAATTTCTTCCGGCCTGCACAATCGTAGCAAGCTTGACATCATCCTGCAACGTTCTCACATTTATCGTAGCTATTCTGATGTTGTTAAATGTAGACCCGTCATTATGATTGAGAGGACTATGATGGTTTGGGAATTGACCTCTAGTACCAGGTCTTATGGTGGGCAGCGACAAACTGCCACAGCCAGTAGCACATTTTTTGACCTCAGCCCAGCTGAGTACCGAGGGATGTGTCTCTTGTTCACCCGTGGAACGGACGATGCGGTATGAATTAGTTCTATTTGTGTGAGGCCTAGTCATGTGCTGGTGTTTTTGGTTTTTTTTTTTTTTCGGGGTTGTCTCCCCTAGATCTGCCGCGTAGAGCCACTGTAAGCAATCTTTGTTATGTGAGAGGCTAGATGGAATGGCATCTTGTTGATGAAGAATTTGTCGTATATTGCGCGTCACATCACGTTGGATATGGGAAGACCAGTCGGAGACACCATGGTCTTAGGCCAACCAGGAAAGGTACTACAGCTCTAATGATCCTTCATGCCCCAGAAGAGTCGATTTTAAGATTCAACTATTTATTTTTAAAGCCCTGAATGGTTTCTCTCCACAAGACACTACAGACCTCCTAACTCCTTATTCTGCCCCCCGGTTACTCAGGTCTTCCACTCAGAATCTCCTGTCAGTCCTGCATTCACGTTTTAAAACTGGAGGTGGTCGTGCATTTTCAGTTGTTGCCCCCAGACTCTGGAATAATCTCCCATTACACATCAGAACCTGCTCTTCAGCTGATCTTTTTAAATCAAAACTAAACTAAACTATACTTTTTAATCTTGCTTTAGGCTCAGTTTGAGGCTGCCACTTGGTTTCTTGGTCAAGTTCACTTTTTCTTATGATTATCTGATATTTTCTGTTCTACTTTTATCATTATTATTACTCATATTTGTCTTTGAAGTCTGCCATGTCTTCTTTAATTTTATTTATTTATCTCCTGACTTTTTATGTTTTTTAGCCTATTGTTTTATTTCTGTTCTTATGTCTGTTATTTCATGCATTTGCCTCTGCTGTAAAGCACTTCTGTTGTTTTAAATGTCCTATATAAATAAATGTGACTTGACTTGACTTGTTTATTTTTTTCCTCTTGGTTATGTTAGGAAGTCAGGTAAGTTGATTTTTCATTTTTGTTTTTTGGTCAGGAAAATTAGTTTGTTTCGTTTTCAGATCCTTTTGTATACAGTTTTGGTATTACCCTCTCTGGAGCCTGTAGCTCTTCGGGCCCGACGTGTGTCAGCATTACAATAAACTCTGTTATCTTTTTCGCAAGTGTGTTTGCGTGTTCTGGGGACGGGAAAGGGGACGCTCACTTGAAGCTGTTACAGCGTTACCCTGGACGGGGGCCATAACAGTAGAATTCTTGGAGTGAGAAGACTGGAAAAGATCAGAAACACACATCAAAAACCTCCTCAACACCGACACAAGTGTCACTGACAGTATAGCCACCAAGAGGCTACAATACTTTGGCCATGTAACAAGAATGGCTCACCTACGCTACCCAAAAATAGCACTAGAAGGTCAAGTCCAGGACAACAGACCAAGAGGCCGTCCACCAAAGAAATGGCGTGACTGTCTGGTCAGGGACTGTGAGCACAGATCCATACCACCTGGATACCAGCTGACGCAGACAGAAAGACCTGGCAGCATCTGATCATGCAGAAGCGTCACGGGGTGCCTCACCAGTGTGGACGGCTTAGTAGCAGTAAAACAATACGCCATTTCACTACATTTACCCCATTTCTCACTATCATGGAACCCAACTCACGTCATACCAGAAATGGTGCAGGAGTCTTCTGACTGGCTAATGTTATAACATAGATAGCACAGTTGAGGTCCAAAGATGACCTTTAGCACCTTTTAATACTGATTTATTCAGTGAGAAGAAAATTGTACATTCTGTAAAGCGCTGAGTCAGCTCTTTGCATTTCAGGGTGTATGTTGTGTCACTTGCAATTTAATTTAATTATTACCAATTTACCGAATCATGCATGGAATGTGCTTTACTTAAAATTATGCCACTGCATCCCCAATGCTTATACTTATTTCTTGACTGTGCATTCAAATGTACCTAATAAACATCTGCGATCGAGATTGGACTATTAGAGAAAAATTCATAATTTCAAATCCTCCTCAGTCCCAGGGCAATAAAAACTGTAATGTTCCAAAGCATAAAGGCCTGGAAAAGAGTGAGTGATGTCCACAGTGAATCAGCATATGGGGAATATTGTCTAAAATATTTATCTGGAAAAAAAAAACAGCTAAATGAAATAAGTGGTAGTATTCTTGATTTACAGAATTGCAGTTCTCCGGAGAAAACTTACATTTTTAAAGAACTATGCTATAAGCATCAATCCATGGGTAGTATGCAATTATTTACCATAGATGAGGAAAATAATCAACCATGAAGCACAAAATTTGCGGTGCACAGGTTATATTTCATCTTCCTAATTGAGCCTTCAGCAACGTCACCCCAGAGAAATTGAATAAACTCCCAGCATCTGAAAGGCAGTAATTGGCAGTTGTTTGCGTGGCTGGGTGGTGAGATTAATGACACTTGAAGTGTTGTTTTGTGGCAGGCTCTCCTTCAGCTCTCAGGGCCTCATCCACACTGAGCGACCCAACAGAACCCCACTGTGCAATCAATGAGAACAGGCTTCTCTGGGATCAAACCTCCCCGCAACATTAAATGAATCACAGCAGTTCATTACTCTATATTTCACTGCACCTTATACTGGCTAAGGTCTCCCAGCATGTCTCTGATGGACACCTGTTTTTCTCATGATGAAAAAGAACTGAAGGCCTGGGATTTTTTTTATACCAAGTGCAATTTAATATTTATTAACTCTGCAGGAGCTCCCTGTGTTTGTGCATGGAACGTTCCCAATCTAATGCTGCCCAGAACAATTCAATCAGCATGAGATGGAACCACTTGCTTCTGACTGAGCGACACAATTGCCATGCAGGGGCTCTGAGAGCTCGCTGTGAGTGCAGCCTTCCCTTTCTATCTCACACACACTGATGTGATGATGTTTGCACTGTAGAACAGGAAGAGGTTACCCACAGGTAACAAACCTGCCTCCCTTTGACGCAGGGGAACAACTAACCTGTCCGTCCTGAATTTGTTATGAAGACGGTGATTTGTAAATTATGTTTGACCTGTAGTACGTTGAAAACAGTACAATCGCACATAACTTGATGTTTCACCTATGAAAATTTTTTTGATTTTTCAAAATAAACGCATTTCAATTTTGATTCTTGCACCTTATTTCAAAAAAGTTGTGACAATGAAGTATTTACCGCCTTGCAATGTTAAAACTGCAGGGATAAAGTTGTACATGCTGATACATTTGTGGGGAAGATATCTACTGGCACCCTTGACCATGCTAAGGGCAACTGTTTGTGTTGTAGATGCTCTGTTGGCCCCTACTATGGACCATAAAAACATCTTAAGGCTGATACACACTCCACAAGAACAGACAAATTTGTTCCCGAGGCTGCAAGAGCAAAATGACGTCATTTCGTTCTCGCAGCCCTGGTTTCGGAGGTCTTGCAGCTTGTTCTCGACACATCATCTGGGCAGAACTTTTTTCTCATGTCGTGTCCGGGAACTGTTGTGTGATTGGGAGTTCTGCTCTTGAGTTTCTCGTGAAGTATGAGATGTCCCGCTCAAAATGAACTTAGTTCTTGTTCTCGCAGCCTTGAGAACAAGAACAAATTTCTCAGTTCTTGTGGAGTATGTATCAAGCTTAACTCATCCCCTTTCATTAAAGAAAATTTAAATTCAAAAACTTATTTTTCCCTTGCAGTCAAACTGGTCATTACTTCCCTGTTACTTCTAACCAGTCATCTCCCCCAGCATCACAAACCAGTCATCTCCCCCAGCATCACAAACCAGTCATCTCCCCCAGCATCACAAACCAGTCATCTCCCCCAGCATCACAAACCAGACATCTCCCCCTGCATCACAAACCAGTCATCTCCCCCTGCATCACAAACCAGTCATCTCCCCCAGCATCACAAACCAGTCATCTCCCCCAGCATCACAAACCAGTCATCTCCCCCAGCATCACAAACCAGTCATCTCCCCAAGCATCACAAACCAGTCATCTCCCCCAGCATCACAAACCAGTCATCTCCCCTAGCATCACAAACCAGTCATCTCCCCCAGCATCACAAACCAGTCATCTCCCCCAGCATCACAAACCAGTCATCTCCCCAGCATCACAAACCAGTCATCTCCCCCAGCATCACAAACCAGTCATCTCCCTCAGCATCACAAACCAGTCATCTCCCCCAGCATCACAAACCAGTCATCTCACCAAGCATCACAAACCAGTCATCTCCCCAAGCATCACAAACCAGTCATCTCCCAAAGCATCACAAACCAGTCATCTCCCCCAGCATCACAAACCAGTCATCTCCCAAAGCATCACAAACCAGTCATCTCCCCCAACATCACAAACCAGTCATATCCTCCAGCATCACAAACCAGTCATCTCCCCAAGCATCGCAAACCAGTCATCTCCCCAAGCATCGCAAACCAGTCATCTCCCCCAGCATCACAAACCAGTCATCTCCCCAAGCAACACAAACCAGTCATCTCCCCCAGCATCACAACCCAGTCATCTCCCCCCGCATCACACACCAGTCATCTCCCCCAGCATCACAAACCAGTCATCTCCCCCAGCATCACAAACCAGTCATCTCCCCAAGCATCACAAACCAGTCATCTCCCCAAGCATCACAAACCAGTCATCTCCCCAAGCATCACAAACCAGTCATCTCCCCAAGCATCACAAACCAGTCATCTCCCCAAGCATCACAAACCAGTCATCTCCCCCAGCATCACAAACCAGTCATCTCCCCCAGCATCACAAACCAGTCATCTCCCCCAGCATCACAAACTCGTCATTTCCCTGCCACTGCAAACCAGTCACTTCCCCTGCAATGCAAATAGGTAATTCTATTACAAAGCAAATTGGAAGCTTAAATGGAGTCGTAAGGATCACTTCTGCTCATCACTGGTTTTCATGAAGATTGTGTGCAGGTACTCGGCGCTCTTTATGTGATTTATTAATCCTGATCCTTTGGTTTCATTTTTGGGCCTCTCTCTCCTGCCCTGAACCTATTTCTTTGTGTAATTCCATACTTCAATTTCTTTTACCTTCTTTTTTTACCAGCTAGCCTTTAATTTATTTATGTTCTAATTTATGTCCCTTAATTCCATGAGCAAATTCTGCCTGTGTCTTCTGCATTTTGTCATCTCATTTACCTGGAATATTTACCTCCATTCTTTGGGTTTAGGTGGTGCATTCTGACAAGGTGTAGCGTTTCATTTTTTTAAACTTTTTTTTCAAGAGCCCCGGGGTGCAGTGCATATAATCCATGGAATCACCTACAATGTTTCATATTTATTTTTGGTGGACTTTTTCCTTGAGGTCGGGACATTTTTCATGTCAAGAACCTGCGCAAGCAAGTTTGTGACCCCATCGTTTCCATGTTTGTCCCACCATAGATTCATAACTTCTCTTTGATTACAGACTTGTGCCAAAATGTACGTCAGGTGAAATATGGGGTTCTGGACTTACACTACTGGTCATTGGTTTTCAGACACCCCAATTTCTCCAGTTTTTTATTGAAAATTATGCAGTTCCAGTCCAGCGAATAGCTTGAAATGGTACTAAGGTAAGTGGTGAACTGTCAGAAGTTTCAAACAAAAGGTAAGGTTACCCAGGAACATGGAGGAGGAAGCGTGATGGTCTGGGGCTGTTTTGCTGGATCAAAGGTCGGTGACTTACAGAATGAAAGGCTCCCTGAACCAAAACGGCTGCCTCAGCATTCTGCAGCACCATGCAGTACCCTCTGGTCTGCGCTTAGTTGGTCAGGGGTTCATCCTACAGCAAGATAATGACCCAAAACATATCTCCAAACTCTGCCAGAACTACCACAAGAAAAAAGAACAGGATGGTGAGCTTGAAAACGGATGGATGGAGGGGCAGCGCAGTCTCCAGACTTAAACCCCATCAAGATGGTTTGGGATGAACTGGACAGAACAGTGAAAACAAAGCAAACTACTGCAACAGATTTGGAAACAACTTTCTGAAGAATGTGGTATATGGTAAAATGGTAAATGGACTGCATTTATATAGCGCTTTCTAGTCACATGATATGACCCCAAAGTGCTTTACAACTTCGCCTCACATTCACCCTGATGTCGGAGGCAGCCATGCAAGGCGCCACCCTGCACATCAGGAGCAGTGCGGGGTTCAGTGTCTTGCTCAAGGACACTTCGACACGTTCTCTGGAGGAGCCGAGGATCGAACCGGGAACCTTCTGATTCCCGGGCCGCCCGCTCTACCTACTTGAGTCAAAAGTAAAAAAAAACATTTTGGTTTATAAATTGATTTCATGATTTCTTTTTTAACTTCGATTGCTAATTTGTTCTATCATGTCTATGTTCTCATTCCAGAGTACGAGACATTAAACTGCATCATTTTCCATTAATGAGCTCTGGAAAACTTCCAAAGGGGAGGAGAGTATTCGGTGGAACGACGGATAGGGGATCGGGGCGCAGGCGATGTTGTATAAACTTGGTCAGTGACTGTGTGAACATCGGATGCCCCGGTGGCGAGACTCAGGGTGGGGTTCGCCTCTCGTCGGTGTCGGTGTCGGCTCCTAAGCCCCCGAAAGGTGTTCATGAATCGACAGTAGATGGGCTCTACCTACGTCATCGATATAATTGAGAATATTTTGTAGCTTGCGTTAGAGTTTCATGTTTGACGGCGGAGGATTTTAATCACGTGGTCCCGCCCTCCTCGCTTGGATGCTGTGGCGGCGGCGCCAATGCGAAAGGATGCTCGGGGAAGTATTCGGGCGAAATACTGGATATAATTCAATTCGCTTTAGTTCCGTTTATTTGTATAGCGATTTTCGCGGATAGATTGTGACAAAGATGCTTTACGTTGAGAGATTAAATAAATGAAAGGGCAGTGCCCAGCCTATTCCCCACAAAGCACATGAGGCAAAACTCCCAGTAGGGATTTAAAACTCCTCAGTGACAAGAAATCTCAGGAGGAACCCAGCTAAGATGGGGAAGCCCATCCTCCGCAGGCTAGCTAATTAATATTAAAATAAAGTAATAATCTAATGAATGGCAAAAAAGTTCAATGAAAGCCCATTTAAACAGGGATGCTTGTGGCTCCAGGAAGTGGCATGTTAAAGATGGTGAAAAATTTTATTCGAACATGGATGTTGGACATGAATAACGAGTCTTGGGGACAAATTTGTATATTGTATCTTGGGGTGAAATAGTTTGATTTTGACTGCTGAAAAATGCCAAACTGATCCCTTTAACTACTCTTTATCTTGAACGTGAGACAGTCGGTGGAGTGGGATGAGATGTCGTTCAGGCTGGCGTGGCGAGGGCGATTATAATTTGTGGAGAGCGGAGCGAACTCAGAGCATCTCAAACACCGAAGAAGGCTAGCAGGAACATGGCTTCTAGAGTGGAATCTGTGGGAGGGGAGTGGTACCTTGAGCGCAGCATCTGGATGCAGTGAGAGAGGAGGTCTGCCGTTAGAGGTAAACACTTGGCCGGAGCGAGAGGTTCTCATTTATGTAAACCTTTAGTAGTGGCTGCACATAAGGGTGGGAAATTGACGGGCACGGATAAGCCAGTTTGACAAAGATGTTGAGGCTGCTAAGATAGATGGTATTGAGGCTGGTCGAGCGTGGTGTACAGAGTGGATGAACGAAATGAAGCTCATGATAGGAACTACGTTGAGGGAATCGAAAATCTTGGGGCTGCTTTTGCATCTGAAAGTAAGATGAACGGCAAGCTAGTAGCGTCCCTTCCAGAGAACGCCAAAAAAAAATAAGATGGGTCGAATGGGACGACCTTCAAAGCGTTTGTGATATCGGCTTTAGCCAAGCAGGCGCCACGACCGGCGAGGCGAATGAGTGGTGAGGCCAAGGACTGTCAGTAAAGGGTTTGTTGCAACCTTTGGATCCCCAAAGAGAGTCTCGACAGATGCTCAAGGTGTCTTTTATTTTAGTTGCAGCAGAATCATCATCACCTCAGCACCGTGGAAACTGTGTGTCGGGGTGTACAAACATAAAACAAACAGACAAGTCAACATACAGCTCCCACAGTACCATCTTCATATTTTTTGCATTAATACAACATTAAAATATCAAACAAAACACTCATTACTCAGCGTTTCATACACATGATACAAAGTCACAAGTACAGATACAATGTTTCAAACAAAGCAAAATAAACAAACATACCTCACTGCGCTCACCAAGGATGCAAAATGTTTAATAATCTTCTCTTATGTTGCTAAAACAGGCGTCAAAGTCTCTTTTAATGTGCAAATGAAGCATAAGATAAGCTGGACCCTGGAGATCAAACTTTTGTGGCTTGAGCTCAAACACAGCAGCTTCCTAATCACTCACACCTGTTTGGCTACCTGTACAGGTCTCCCTCTTGTGGAGCTACGGTGCCACTCACAGGACAAAATTCAACACCCCAAGTCCATACAAGATTCACACACATACAATATCACTCACATCTTCACACACCAACCATTTTAAAACACATACAAAAATAGAAAAATTATTTGATTAAATTTGATGTTTGTAAATGAAAATGTAGAATGTAAGCAAGACACATTTATGTACTTTTACTCAGACAAAATAACAAACACATACAAGGACTAGTGTGGTTCTTTACAGGGTTAAACACTTTTAGAACTTCTCAGAAACCACGCTAGTGTCCCCCAGTTCAAAATGTTTTCCACTTGCTTCTGCTTCAACTGTTTTTTCCTGCTTCAACTACTTCCTTTAGTTTTTTTTCCCTTCCACCGCCCCTTGTCTTTGCGACGAATACTGCAATGGAGAATGCGGCAAGTGTAAATGCCTCCGTGCTCTGTTGCTCCTCCGTGCTCAAACGGAGCCAGGCGAAGGTATTATAAGGTGGATACGCAGTATCTGTGGATGTTTGTCGACAAGGCAAAATGCACCCATAGCTGAAGCATTAGCTAAGTGCTAGAGAGCTGCGCCATTGCGAGTGGCTGTGAGGTGGATAGGCGTAGTATCCATGCATGTCTGCCAACGAGGCAAAGCGTTCTGAAAACTGAAGCGCTAGCGAGGCACTAGTGAGCTGCGCCACCACGAGAGGCCATGGGTTAGATAAGCGTAGTATCCATGAATGTTTGCCGACGAGGCAAAGTATACCGAGAACTGAAAGGCAAGCGAGGCGTTAGTGAGCTGCGCCACGCGAGTGGCCGTGAGGTGGATACGCGTAGTGTCTGTGAATAATTGCTGGCGAGGCAAAAACCGTCAGCATTTGTAATGGTTTAACAATTTTTATAATAAACATGGCGATCATTCAACGGCACCATAAATGTATGTGTTTTAATTTGCAAAGAACGCGACCTGCATGTATACCAAGAGTTGCTTGGACTGATAGATAGAAGTGATAAAAGTCTGCTTTATTTTGAAAGCCTTGTGACACATTGCACTACAACAGAATTATATGGCTTTCCGCACATCACTGACCATCAAGTTATCAATATGTCTATGATTTCTGTACCCATGAAACTCGAAGAACACAGATTTTCGAATGGCCCTGAGGTGGATACGCGTGTAGTGTCCGTGATTGTTTGCCCGCGAGGCGAAGAACCTTAGTATCTGGGTGATTCCATTCTAAACTGTGCAATTCACTGTGTTGTATAAGAATGGCCAATAACATTTTTTCAAAGAGAATCAAATGATTTGCATTCTTCATATTTATTCATTCCTGGATTGAAGATATACATAAGAAAAAAAAAAAACAGAGTAATCAGTCCAACAACATAGCAGAAAAAGTGGTGTCCTGATGTCAGCCAAGGCATTTTGAAGGCCATATTTTGTTACTAAATTTGGCAGCCAACTTCATGAAATGCTCATGACATATTTGTTGATGCTTTGAAACAACGGAAAATGAAATATTTCAGAATATAAATGGGAATATAAATTCCCATAATAACGGTTTCAATTGTCTGCCCTAAATTACCAGGACTCGTCTGATCAGAAATGCAATTTGAAATGATTGTCATGAGCGTAACCAGTCGCGTCCTCACGTGTTACATCCAGTCCTGTGGGATAATTTGCATACTTAATGCAAATTGTGTAAATATGACCGCGGCAAACTAAGGTACTCACTTCCTGCATCAAAATTTCACAAGGCAACAGACAGTCATATATACCATGCTTTTAAAAATAATGATTGAAAAAAGAAAATTTGCCCGTGTCCTAATATCATGTTACAACCATAACAAAATCAAGAAATACGTGTAGATTGTGTCCTGTGCATAGACTGTATAAAAATATGGATGCAGCTCCAGATCTAAAAAGTGACGCCAATGTGGAAATCTAAAAAATTTGCATCATATTTAATGGCCAGCAGATAGCAACATCAGTGGTTGCAGAAAGTTCAATGCTACTGAAGTCTATGAGAAAATGCCACCTACTTTGCCACCTGATTTAATATTACATTCTTATTCTTTGAAATGCCTTGTGAATAAAATTCTATATTCCTTTGGTGATTTAGAGCAACAGGTAACCAGTTACAAAATTTTAACAATGCTTTGCACTGAAGCCAGGTGAACGGAATACAAACACTGAGGACAATAGACATGAAAAACATTGACTGGCCATAATTGTCCGTAAACGTTACTGATAGACTGAGGCCAGTTATCATACAATAGAACTGACTTTGAAATGTATCTGATTTTCAGGAATTCAATATCTGTTTTGTGTCCTCGTTACACCCACAACACCTGCCACCTCAGTGCATTATGGGGTCACTGAAATGAAGTCACATGGTTTATCTTCTTGCTTCTTTGTGATGCCCATGGATGGGGTTTCATGTGCAGGGCGCAAAAGTGCAGGGGGGGGGACTGGCTAGTTTGCGGAATCTGGAGCGGGAGGCCGTCACCGAGCGTGATGACGTTGGCACTGGGAACGTTGATGGCGGAGCCCGATATTGCTGTGTGGTCTCCATACATCTGGTCTGCACGTGGGGAGGATCAGCAGCGCTGCCGAGGGAGTCGGTGAATAACTTTTGGGGGCTGGCCTTGTTGTCGGAGCGGTGGAAGTGGATTTTGTTCCGCTTGAATAACCGATGGAGTCTGGCAAGGGTCAATCGTGGACCCTGGGATGAGCAGTGGTGGCCGTGCAGGCCGTTGTGAGCCTTGCCTTCTGCAAGGCGTAGCCACTGCGAGACGGCGGTCTGGAATTCCTACAGCGCGGAGCCCTGGGTCGTCATTGCGGGGGGGCGTGGTTCCGAACCTGAGCACTCCGGTTGGGGCGAGCGGGTGACGCTTCGTGGTGGAGGTACGAAGATGGCAGAGCGCTGGCGGGTGCGTGGAGGAGAAGCCGGAGTTGCGGGACGGATGAAGAAGATTCCTCTGGGGCTTCGGAATTATTCTGCGTCAGAGGGACTCTGCGGGATTTCGCCTTTCGTGCTTCAGGTAAGTGAACTCTTGCTGTGCTCTGGCTGTCTAGTTTGCAAGTAAACTACGTAGAATCGAGACAAGCGGGATTGTGAGAATGAAGGTGGTATATATAGGCGTGCGGACGAATAGGAAGGTGCATTGGGAGTGGTCTTGTTCATTATCCTTTGTTATAGGGAACACCCTTTAAAAAACTGGAAGAATTGTGGTGTCCTAAAACTTTTGACTGGTAGTGTAATAGTTTAGATTCAGCATGGCCACAAAATCATAATCTATTGCTTTGTCACAAATTAAACTTGAGAACTCAGATCAGCACAAAAATGATCCAGTCCACCAAGTTCCAGCCCTCTATCAGTACGTATTTAAAAAAATACAAGCGTCCAAAACTTAAATGCATTGATTGCAATTGTCCAAAATTGGTGGACATTCCTGTTTTTAAATGATCCTATCTCCAAAACTATATGGAATTGAAAGCTAAAATGTGGGGTTCTTCCTCAATAATGATGAGGGACTTTCAAGATTTGTTTTTAGGAAAACTGAGGCTGCTCACATGGGTTTATTCCCTTTTTTGGCTGAACTGACTTATGATAATCCTTTTAATGCTATCTTTACATGGCATTTCATTGACCTACAGTAAATCTATAGCAAATTAACTGGTTTTTAATGAACCAGTTTTTAATTTGTAATATGCATCTGGACATATCCATTTTTAAGCAAGCTAACAAACAATTGAAGCACCTATTATTAAAACCCCATAAGTCACACTTGACTTGACTTGTGGGGTTTTAGTAATCAGTGCTTCAATTCATTTTTGTGCATACAGTGGAATTATGGATTGAATGCTAGCAGTTGATGAGTACTAGAGTGATTGGCTTGAGACAGCAAGCATGCATGCACAGGAGCACAGTGTTCTGGAAATAAACCCTAAAATCAAAAAACCCTTTTTCCAGGAATCTTTTCCCTCCGGAACACTGAGTCCATGGGCCGTCCGAGCCCTGTCCCTCACCATGTGGCCCACTGACTGCTGCTGTCCAGCTTTCCTGATCCAGTTCTACCCCATCTCTGCTTTGCCACTTCCTGGAGCAACAGACGCCGCTGCTTGGATGTTTTAATGAGTCTTAATGGACTTTAATTGAACTTAAATTGACTGCTTGCAGAGGATGGGCTTCCCCAATATAGCCGGGTTCCTCCTGAGATTTCTTCACTCTGGGGAGTTTTTTCTCACCACTTTTTGTGGATTTTTCTCCCTACTGGGAGTTTTTTGCCTCATTTGCTGTAGTGGGGAATAGGCTGGACACTGCCCTTTCAGTCACTTCATCTCTCACTGTAAAGTGTCTTTGTGACAGTCTCTGTGAAAGCGCTATGCAAATCAATTGAATTGAATTAAAATCGCCCTAAAATCACATTTGGAACAGAGATTGCCAGTTCCTTGCGACCTGCCGTGATCTGTGATTGTATCGATCGGCAAAACCTTACATTCAGTGCGCTTTTCTTCGCCAGGCGGAGTTTGTTCGGCATGTCTGCGTGACTGTGGGTTACCTGAGGCAGAGTTCTGAAGGAGGAGTGATGTCCGCATGAGCAGTTTTCAAGGAGTCAATACATAGTGTTTTTCACATTGATGTTTAATAGACAAGTGATGCCTGTGGTTACCTGGTGCAAACATTGCTTCAGTGTTTGGGAGATTGTCTTCTGAGATCATTACAATGTGAGTTGGGAAAAGTGCACAGACTATAGTGTCTGTTATAAATATTCTCAGGCTTGATTCATGAGATGATTGTCAGGACACGTTTTGATGCTTTTGATAAAGCATATTTCATAAATATGAGTTGAAATGGGCTTGAACTGAAAACAAGTTTGTAATTTGGCAGCCAAGAATATACTGGCCACTTCGATTAGTCATGAAACATTGTCAGGATATTTTGATTTATGATCCTTACTTTGATTTATGCAAAATAAACTTTTTCACAGATGCGAGTTACATTGGACTTTCATTATAGGGTCACATTGCCAATTTTCAGCATGACCTCCATCTATTTGATTCAGAAGTCAGGCGGTCATGAGAGCCCAAAGGGAGCAACAAAATAGTAATTCAGATTTTTTTTGGTTGTTAATAATTTTATATTTCCATTATTTTTTTTTCATCTACTTCAGGGATTATCAAATCACAGTCCTCGGGGTGCTAGTACTGCTGCTGTTCCACACCCCCTTCTCCTGAGAGTCAGGTGTGCGGTGAGACTGGCCTATCAGAAGCGCTAATTTTTCAGTTCAACCGGGGCTAGATTTGGACTGTAATTGCAAGTGCAATGACAAAATGCAATGACTTTCAGATCACTTGAGCCACTATGTTATTTACAAGAGAACATAGATAGCATTTTAAATGTTGAAACTGAGACATTTTACATTTTTATCCATAAAATAAGCAAATTTTCTTGCTGCAATAGGTCTCAAAGAAGTTAAGACACAGACAAAAAAGGGCTGTAAAAGCTATTCATATGTAAGAGAATCAGCTGAAAGAAAATTTAGCGAGTAATTAAGTTAACTGGCATCAGATGTATATCATGATTAGCTATTAAAGGGATGTCATAGAGAGGCTGAGTCTCTCAGAAGTAAAGATGGCCAGAGGCTCTCCAACCTGTGAAGGCTTCTGTAAAAAAATTGTGGAGTACTTTAAAAACAATGTTCCTCAACGTAAAATTGCAGAGGCTTTGATCGTCTCATCATCGACAGTGCATAACATCATCAAAAGATTCAGAGAAACTGGAAAAATTTCTGTGCGTAGGGGACAAGGCCGAAGACCTTTACTGGATGCCCGTGATCTTCGGGCCCTCAGACGCCAGTGCATCACTCACCGGCATAATTCTGTCATTGACATTACTAAATGGGCCCAGGAATACTTCAAGAAACCACTGTCTGTAAACACAGTCCGCCATGCCAACCACAGATGCCACCGAAAACTCTATCATGCAAAAAGGAAGCCATTGTTGAGCGTGATCCAGAAGCGCCGCCGTTTTCTGTGGGCCAAGGCACATTTAAAATGGACTGTTGCAAAGAGGCAATGTGTCCTGTGGTCAGATGAATCCAAATTTGACATTCTTGTTGGAAATCATGGGCGTAGTGTCCTCCAGGCTAAAGAGGAAAAAGACCACCCCTCCTGTTATCAGCATTCGTTTAAAGGCCAGCATCTCTGACGGTATGGGGATGCATTAGTGCATATGTTGTGGGACACTTGCATGTTTTAAAAGCACTATGAATGCTGAAAGGTATATAAAGGGTTTAGAATATCATATGCTTCCCTCCAGACGACATCTATTGCAGGGAAGGCCTTGGGTATTTCAGCAGGACAATGTAAAACCACATATTGCAGCTATTACAAAAGTATGGTTTCATAGTAGAAAAGTCCATGTGCTGGACTGGCCTGCCTGCAGTCCTGATCTTTCACTGATTGAGGACATTTGGTGAAAAAGCCCATCAAAGAAGGCCCAAAACTCTCCAGCAGCTGGAAGCCTGTATTAAACAAGAGTGGGATCAAATTCCAATGGCTAAACTAAAGAAACTTGTCTCCTCAATGCCCAGACGCCTCCACTCAGCATTAAAAAGAAAAGATGATGCTAGACTATGGTAATCAGGCCCCTGTCCCAACTTTTATAAGATCTGTTGCAGCCATCAAATTTGAAATGAGCTCATTTTGTGTATAAAATTGCTAAATTTCTCAGTTGCAACTTTTGCTATTATCTCTGTTCTTTTCTGAATAAAATACTGGCTGGTGTGATTTGAAAGTCATTGCTTTTTGATTTTATTCAAAATTTACACTTTGTCCCAACTACATCAGAATCGGGGTTGTAAATGGTATTTATTAAATATAATCCCAAAATAGTAAAGATCATTAATATAATTAAATAATTGGGTGTAAATAGTAATGTATCAATAAATAAAATGATCAAATAATTGAAATAAAATAATTATGCATTGCAATTCACAGATAAAATATTCTAACTGGGTGCACCCTTATCTAATTCTAAATATCAAATAAAATAAACAAAATTAAATTACAATAAACAGCCGATAGATTCAACGTGTTACAGGTTTCAATAAGCACAAGTGTCGAGATACTCAATTTCAATTAATTTATCAATAGGTTTCAATCAAGTTAATCAAAATCAATCAATCAGAAAGTATTCAAATGTAGATTCTACGTCGGGGGGTTCGTTAGTAAAGTCAATGTTAGTCTGACTCAGTCAGAGTTGATAGTCCTACCACTGGGGAGGAAGGCAAGGACGACGGGGAAATCAGAGAGGTAGTTCTCGGGAGTTTTGGGGTTCAATCTGGGAGGCTTTCCATCAATTTCACTGCTCATCGAAGGGAAAGGAAAAAGACCTGATCTGTAGATTACATGGTCAGAATACCATAAGTAAAATAAACAAAAGGGAACTTTCATTTTTAAGTTAAGGCATATAGTATTTATCAAGCCTGTTTAACGGTGTTACCTGGTTACTACTGTATGTTGGGCTAATTTAGACTTTGTTAGCTTGGCATATCTTAGTAAGAGAAGTAACTAACTTACAGAGTTCTGCTAGGAGGCTCTCACAGCTTCTCAGCGTTGCACTTCTAGTTCTATGATTTTAATATTTTGGTTACAGTCGGCTATGCTTCGTTATGCCCTTAAACAAAGTCGATTTGTCATGTTTTGTTTACCTTCATCAAGGTCTGTGTGTTTGGGGTTTGTAGGTTCATTAGCTTCTCACCACTAGCGGGGTTACAGGGGGGGCGAAGACACGTCCCTTTTAGTCCTTGCTAGTTCTCAATCATTTTCCTTTATTTACGTCTTTTCCAATTATCGTAACTGGCAAATGAAGACACGGTTTCTCACCGTATGTGATCTAACAGCGATGACGTTGATTTAAAAACAGCAAATACGTTGATTTAAAAACAGCAAATACACAACCAGATGAATGATTGTCGTCTTTCCTAATCGGGGAGAACAAGTAGCACCTGTTAAGTGTGCAGTGCTCTCGGAGTGAACCTTCTGTTAGTCATGAGGATGACTGAGAACAGGTCAGGATTTATAATCGTTTTAAACGGCTGCTTTGTGCACCCCAATTCTCTGTTCCGCCACTGAATGGAATTTGATCCGTGAATTAATCGCTGTTAGATCTCATATGGAGAGAAACCGTGTCTTCAGTTGCCAATTACAATAACTGGAAAAGACATCATTTAAGGAAAATGATTGGGATCTCGCAAGGACTAAAAGGGAAGTGTCTTTGCCCCCCCTGTATGTCCGCCAGTGCTTCTCACTCGTTCAGGTTTTTGAGGGTCTTCGATGTCTGGTTTCTTAATTATGACAGTGCTAATACTTTCAAGTTTTTATATCGTTAAATTAAGTATTGAATAATTCATATCTTATAATTACCTTCTTTTGTTCACCTATTAGCTCATATTTTTCTCTTTCCATAAAATTATATTGCGTTCATTCATTGAATTTGCTGTTGCATTGCGTTTTCTCTGTATCTTTTGAACCATCACCAAGGAGATGCATGGGCTGTGATTATGGTCTGCTGACCGTCCCCTTCATTGTCCCAGTGCGAGCTCAAAGAAAAGCAGAGAGCTGATTCCACCATCTGAGCGGTGAGAACGCAAATAGAATGTGGGGATAGGCCACCTCCCACAGCCTGTGAAGAGCTCCTTGACCTCCCTGTCCTGCTCAGAGAGTGGAATCATCTAGAGCTGCACAATGAAGTTCTGTACCTGAAAAGACGAGATGCAGATCAATCACCTATTAACTCGTCCTCCCTGAGGAGCTCAGGGAAACCGTTTTGCATAGCTTGCACAATGACATGGGACAAATGGGCATTGACCGAACCATCAACTTCGTCCGAACTCGATTTTATTCGCCAAAGATGTCAGCTGATATGGAGCAGAAAATCTAGACCAGCGACCGTTGCGTCCGAAGGAAAAGTCTCCCTGAGGAGCAGCCCCTCTCGTCAACATTAGAACATCAAGACCTTTAGAACTTGTCTGTATTGATTTTCTCACACTGGAACCAGATTGTTGCAACACCAGAGACGTCCTCGTCATTACAGATCATTTCAGCAAATTTGCAGTTGCCATCCCTCCCCGAGATCAGAAAGCCAGAACTGTTGCCGAATGTCAAGGGGACAACTTCATTGTGTGCGATGGCATCCCTGAGAAATTGCACAGTGACCAAGGCCTTGATTTTGAATCGTGCCTGTTAAAGGATCTATGTGAAGTCTCAGGAATTCAAAAGATTTGGACAACCCCATACCAATCAAGGGGAAACCCAGGAGAGAGCTTCAATAAAACCTTACTTGGCATGTTAGGAACCCTTTAAAACAAACAAAAATCAAGATGGAAAGAATTTGTAAAGCCCCTCGTACATGCTTATAATTGTACAAGAAATGAGGTCCCTGGATTCACCCCTTATGAGTTGATGTTTGGCCACAAACCCCGCCTTCTAGTTGATTTGGCATTCGACTTACCATTCAAACCAAGTGAATAGAAATCCCATTCTCATTATGTCTAGAATCTCAGAGCCCGGCTTGAGGAAAGCTGCAAATTTGTTTCTCAGAATGCCCAGAAAGTCGCTGACAGGAACAAAGCCCAGTTTGACAAGAAAGTGACCACCTCTGACCTTGAAGTCGGCAACAGAGTGTTAGTGAGGAATGTATGGCTGCGTGGCAAGAACAAGCTAGCAGATAAATGGGAAGTTTGGGACCAGTTTCAGAAGGCTAGGTAGGGCCTACTGAAGGTAGGGGCGTAGTGCAAGGACAAAAGATAAGTCAGTATTGGATGCTCCTGATCTTCGGGCCCTCAGGTGGCACTGCATTAAATACAGGCATGATTCAGCACTGCAATACACTGCATGGGCTCAGGAACACTTCCAGAAATCACTGTCTGTGAACACAATTCGCTGTGCAATGTACTAATGCAAGCTTAAACTGTATCATGCAAAGAAAAAGCCACATGTGAACATGATCCAGAAACGCCACCGTCTTCTCTGGGCCAAAGTTCGTTTAAAATGGACTGAGGCAGAATGGAAAACTGTTCTGTGGTCAGATGAATCAAAATTTGAAATTTTTTTGGGAACCACTTACACCATGTCATGCAGTCTAAAGAGCAGAGGGACGATCCAGCTTGTTGCTAGCCCACAGAGGTGGAAATCCACGTCCGAAGAGTAAAAATCCCCCCCAGTACTTTGTCTTGATCCTCGTGGGTTAGTGAAAGAGCAGGGAACTCTACTCCTGGAGAGCCATTATCCTCAAACACACCGGTGTGAAATAAGTGCCAGGTTCCCAACACCTTCACTACTAGGACAACCCAGAAGGATCAGGACAAAATACTGGGGGGGATTTTTACTTCTTGGACCTGGATTGCCCACCTCGGCCAGCGCACATTTCAAAAGCCTATATCTCTGACAGTATCGAGTTGCATTAGTGCTAATGGTGTGGGCAGCTTACGCATCTGGAAAGGCTTTGTCAAATCTGAAAAGTATGTAGAGGTTTTACTACAATATATGCTCTCATCCAGACAATATTTCTGCGAAGGCCTTGCATATTTTCAGCAAAACAATGCCAAACCACATGCTGCATCCAGCATGGCTTCGCAATAGAAGAGTCAGCGTGCTGAACTGGCCAACCTGCAGTCCAGACCACTCACTAATAAAAAACATTTGGCTTGTCATAAAATGAAAAATCTGGCACAGAAGACCCTGGACTGTTGAGCAGCTAGATTTAACCCTAACCCTAACCCTAGATCTGAGTGAGAACATTCCTCTCTCAAAACTTCAGCAATTGGTCTCTTCGCTTCCCAGACATTTACAGACTGTTGTTAAAAGAAGAGGGGTACTTTGCAGAGATGTGTTGCTGCCATCAAATTCAGAATGAGCTAATATTTCTACTGAAATGGTAAAATGTCTCATTTTCAACATCTGATATGTTGTTTATGTTCTACTGTTAATAAAATGTCAGTTTATTAGATTTTCAAATCATTGCATCTTGTATTTATTTACGGCATCCATTTTTTCTGATTGAAGTTGTATTAACAATAAGTTCCATCTATCTCACAAGCCAGATCAAGGCCCTTCTCGTGTGAAACGCAGTCTTCTTTCTAGAAACACTACCACTTTTGTCCACAGAGGCCGCTAAATCAACTCAAAATCAAAGAACCTCATTGTGCCTCTGTCCTTGTACCATGGAGTGGAACTCAAATTATTTTCACAGCTCCAATCTTGGAGTTTGAAACATGACACAGCTTTACCCTATTGCAGAGAGAGCCCTGCTGTATTTCGCCCGTCACATTACTACCTGCCCCAAAGCAATTTTCAGGTGCCAAATATAAACATTTTTGTTTCATGCTTGTAGAACACTTCAAAGCATCAAAATGTACTTGAGTAAAGAAAGAAAAATAAAGACTTTTGTATGTATTGTTTCAGTTGTTCAGCTCACACAGGTTTTACTGTGAGAACTACGAATGCGCTGATCAAAAGGCAAATAAAAATTTTCCAAAAACCAGAAAATTTCTATGATTAAAAAATTGCACATGTAATTGAAATAAAAAATACAGTATATCATGAAATAAGATTAATTATTATTGCCCAGCCTATTTTGCCCAGCTGAATACAGGTGTATAATATGCAGGTATGCAGAGATGTAGAGCTGTGGTATCCTGATGTGTTGGGATGTGTAGTTGTGTGGTATCCTGATGTGTTGGGATGTGGAGTTGTGTGGTATCCTGATGTGTTGGGATGTGTAGTTGCGAGGTATCCTGATGTGTTGGGATGTGGAGTTGTGTGGTATCCTGATGTGTTGGGATGTGTAGTTGTGAGGTATCCTGATGTGTTGGGATGTGTAGTTGTGAGGTATCCTGATGTGTTGGGATGTGTAGTTGTGAGGTATCCTTATGTGTTGGGATGTGTAGTTGTGTGGTATCGTGATGTGTTGGGATGTGTAGTTGTGAGGTATCCTGATGTGTTGGGATGTGTAGTTGTGTGGTATCCTGATGTGTTGGGATGTGTAGTTGTGAGGTATCCTGATGTGTTGGTATGTGTAGTTGTGTGGTATCCTGATGTGTTGGGATGTGTAGTTGTGAGGTATCCTGATGTGTTGGGATGTGTAGTTGTGTGGTATCCTGATGTGTTGGGATGTGTAGTTGTGTGGTATCCTGATGTGTTGGGATGTGGAGTTGTGTGGTATCCTGATGTGTTAGGATGTGGAGTTGTGTGGTATCGTGATGTGTTGGGATGTGGAGTTGTGTGGTATCCTGATGTGTTGGGATGTGTAGTTGCGAGGTATCCTGATGTGTTGGGATGTGGAGTTGTGTGGTATCCTGATGTGTTGGGATGTGGAGTTGTGTGGTATCCTGATGTGTTGGGATGTGGAGTTGTGTGGTATCCTGATGTGTTGGGATGTGGAGTTGTGTGGTATCCTGATGTGTTGGGATGTGTAGTTGCGAGGTATCCTGATGTGTTGGGATGTGTAGTTGTGAGGTGTCCTGATGGGTTGGGATGTGTAGTTGTGTGGTATCCTGATGTGTTGGGATGTGTAGTTGTGTGGTATCCTGATGTGTTGGGATGTGTAGTTGTGTGGTATCCTAATGTGTTGGGATGTGTAGTTGTGTGGTATCCTGATGTGTTGGGATGTGTAGTTGTGTGTGTCCGGAGAGGAGGGGCTGGGTCTCTCACAGCTTCCTCTCTGCTCGTGTCTTTGGCCTCCTGCCTTCCGGTGGGTCACTGCTCACATCTGGGCCCTCTGAAACAAGATTGTTTGATCTCTTGTATATTTCATGTGGCTGTGGAGTTCCCAGATGCGGCAGCAATTTTTGTGGTGCAGAACAATGTCACCTGGCCTTTCCAACCAACAGCCTGATTCTGTAACGGGCAGTAGCGGCCTCTCCTGCGCCTCACCTGTATGTGACGCCGTCACATTATTTCCATTTTAAAAGCAGCACAAAGACACTTCCCCTGTGTCGCTTCACTGTGTCAATTTCAACAGATTTTTTGAAGAAACCTTCATTATTTTTCCCTCCATTGCAAGTTAGGGCAAAGTGATCCCCCTATTTAAAGCACTATTATCTGTTTCTGTGTGTGTGTGTGTGTGTGTGTGTTCTTTTTGCATGTAATTTTTGTCCAAAAATAATCCCACACATCTACTGTATGTTGTCTGTGGACATTCTACTGAACAGAACAAAAGATTTGAGATGGAGGACCTGATACTTTTTTGGCCTCAAATTGGCTAAAACGCTTGGTAGGCAAACCTCCAGAGGTACAGCGCCCTCAATAATTATTGGCACCCCTGGATAAGATGTGTTAAAAGCCTTAAAATGCAACTTTTATTGCAGAAGTATACTCTCACACTGAAAATTGTAGAAAAATGTAACCTTCAACTCAAGTGAATTTTAAGGGGAAAAAAAATCCCTGACTAAGAAATAATTATTTTTCAGAAAATAACCTGTTCCACAACGTGCTAAGCTCCACCCCTAACAATTCCTAGGAAATAAATGTAATCGAAGTATTTCAGTAATTTCTACAGTAGTTTACATAGTTGATCAGAGTATCTAGGAACATTTAATTAGTAAGTCATCACTTCCTGTTTCCCTGGGGTATAAATATGATGTGACACAGAGGCCATTTCTCTTATCCACTCTTCAACATGGGAAAGACAAAGGAACACACCATTCAAGTAAGGCAGATGTGTGTCGACCTTCACAAGTCAGGCAGTGGCTACAAGAAAATAGCCACTCGCCTGCACCTGCCCATATCTACTGTCAGAGGAATCATTAAGAAGTTTAAAACGACTGGAACAGTGGTAAACAAGCCTGGACGAGGACGAAAGGTTATTCTGCCACCACGCACAGTGAGGAGGATGGTAAGAGAAATAAAAAGTTCTCCAAAGCTCACTGTTAAATAATTGCAAGAAATGGTAGCATCTTGGGGTCACAAAGTCTCCAAAACAACCATCAGGCGCTATCTACATGCCAACAAGCTGTTTGGGAGGCATGCACAGGAAAAACCTTTTCTCACTCACAATCATAAACGCAAATGTCTGGAGTTCGCTAAGCGGTGCTGGGACTTCAACTGGGACCGTGTGCTTTGGTCAGATGAGACCAAGATAGATTGTTTGTTGCCAAAAATCTCTAGGTGGGTCTGGTGGAACACAAAATATGAGTATGCAGAAAAGCACCTCATGCCCACTGTGAAGTATGGGGGAGGATCAGTGATGCTGTGGGCCTGTTTCTCTTCCAGAGGCCCTGGGAACCTTGTTAGGGTGCATGGCATCATGAACGCTTTGAAATACTAGGACATTTTAAATCAAAATCTGGTGGCCTCTGCCTGAAAGCTGAAGGTGGGTCATCACTGGATCTTTCAGCAAGATAATGACCCTAAACATGTGACCAAATCTACACAGAAATGGTTCACCAGACACAGAATCAAGCTCCTCCCATGCCCATCTCAGTCCCCAGACCTCAACCCCATTGAAAACCTGTGAAGTGAGCTGAAGAGGAGAGTGCAGAGGAGAGGACCCAGGTCGCTGGATGATTTAGAGAGATCGTACAAAGAGGAATGGTCAAAGATCCCTCTTTCTGTATTCTGCCATCTTGTGAAACATTATAGAAGATTGGGTGCTGTTTTTTTGGCAAAAGCGGGTTGTACAAAGTATTAACATCAGGGGTGCTAAATATTATGTCACACATGATTTGATGTAAAAGAATAATTTCTTAATGTGGGATTTTTTTCCCACTGAATAAATGCACTTGAATTAAAGGTTGAATTTTCCTCTTTTTTCGCATTGTGGTCCTAAATTATTTAGAAAAAACTGAATTCATTAGAAGCTAAAGAACACATCTAAACCAGGGGTGCCAATAATTATGGAGGGCGCTGTAAATCCCATGTACAGAACGGGCCTAGCATTGGCCTTGCATCAGAGGGCCGCCATGTGCACTGCTAATCAGAACAACCCCTAAACAAGACAACATCACTGGTGAACAGACACATTGACACCCAGTCCTATACTCCACTTATCGGCAATATGGCAGGTCCACTTGACATTAACTGGATGTGATTGTGCTGTCTTAGAACAACAGAATCCCCAGGGGAAACCCACATGAATAACGGAACAAGGTACTCACTCCAGACCTAAAACCTCCATATTGTAAGGCAGTAGTGCTACCTGTTTGCACCAACATACTACATGTGTGTCAACCTTAACCTCCTTCTGCAGAGGGGCAGGACAAAAGATGGGAATTGTACTGTCTAAAGAAGTGGAATTGACTTTGTTTGAATTGAACCTCCTATAAAATTTGATCTGCTACCAGCGTGGCATTTTGTGTGAACAGAAGTTTCCAGGCTATATTCAATAATATGTATTGATTATGAAAAATTTGCTTAACCTCCTAGCCACAATATAAAGCCATGCATACTCAAACAAACAAGAATACAAGTGTGAAATACTGTGTATATGCTGTGGGAATAACAAAATATGCTCCTGTGTGGTCAATCAACCATAAAAATCTGCTCTTTAATATTGATTTGAATACACAATGTTAAAGGAGCTGTGTCACAATAACTGCTCATGCTAAGAATGAACATCCCCAGAAAGTAAATCTGCTTGACTGCAAGTCCTAATCTGATTCCATCCTTCCCAATCTGTCTTTATTTTGCATTGTATGTATATATTATAGTATCTATATACTCTGTTGGCTTCTTGTCCATTAGTTTGCAAGGGATAACTAGCAGCCGAGGGTAACTGAGCGAACTATTTAAAAACCAATCAGAGATTGACTTTTAGTATACTGTTTTCCAAATATTGTTACTGAATTAAAATTGTATTTATGTATGTAGAGAAAATAAGTGTTATTAATGAATAAATTTAATTATATGATTTTTACCGTTGATGGTAACAAACTCCTTGTAAGGAGACGTTAAAAAAAGAATGTTTTTGGGTTTGGGCCCCGGTCGTACCAGCCGGCAGTGGTCGGCAGTTTTTTCAGAGTAGCACGCAATTAGCTATAGCTCTACAGGGTTTCAAATTGGGAAGGGATTGCCGGGTAAGGGGAAATAAAATATTTGTTCGTTGCTCAAGCGCGTCCTGTTGGCCAGACGGGCGCTCATCAGGAAGACTCTAAGCCTGGTCATGAATGGGTATCCTCCGCCCTCATCCTGAACTTGCGAAGATTCAACTAATGAGTGTATAAGAAGCGGTGGCTGACAGGCACATGCTTCTGAGGAGAGCCGCAAACAGTCTATACTCTCCTGAGTTGGCAGCAAGGGGTCGCAAACGAGCAAGTCTTGTACATAATTCACCAATTGGGCATTCCAGATTCGGGGAAAAAAAAAAAAATAGAATGTTTGGAGGTGCACACACAGTAGCCTGTATGTGTGTGAGTGAGAACGGCACCTCTTGTCTCTCACTTCCAATGACGCTAACGTCGTAGCTTGTGCCGGATCTAATTGGCACAGTATTGTTTAACTGTGGATACAAGTAACCTCCCTTACTTGTATATATTTATTTGGTTAAAGTAATTATACTGAACCCCTGTATATATTTTAGAATTGGAACATGATGAGATCTCATAATTTTGATAACTTTGATATTTGATAATAGATATTGATTATTATGCTCAAACTGCTGTATGCAGATTGGGTTTTTTATGTATTCTGGATTTTGGATCCCATTGGATGGCGAGTCAGTCCCCTTGGCTCCCGATCGAACTGTTCTGCCCAAACTGAACTGGATTCCCAACCCCCTTGAACTCAGCCCCCTCGGACCGACCCTCGTTCTGTTCCCTGGACACAGATAAGCCTTCACACAGACACTAATATTACACCTTACATCCCCAGGTGACGGATTATTTCTTTTCTGTGAAACATTTTATTTGAAACTTTGCTTTTATTTGATACTTTGGGGTATTTTATTATTATTTTATTTATGTATGTATGTATTTATTTATTGCTATTTATTATTCTTGATATTTATAAATATTGATTGGATTTTCTCTGTATCCCGGGAAAGGAAATATTTCCAGAATATTATTATTAATAAATGTCTATCGTCTTCTTCTACACTTAAACAGTGTCTCTGTCAACTTACTCCCCCCTTAATGCCGAACCTGAACTGGCCTAAACCTGAACCATAATCATAGAGACACCTCCTGTCAGGTAGAGCAGAGGGGTGCTACACTATTTTTTATGTAATATAACTTTCATGCTTGATGTTGACATACTCTAACAATGTGTGCTGTGAGTGCGTGCCTGTCAGTCAGTGTGTTATGCCAAGGTAATGGGATTACAAATGATCAGTTCTTTTCACATGATCAGCAACTTGGGTAGTGTTACGATTATAGGCAGAGCTACTCAGTAAAAATATTTGTTCTTTTTTATGAGGGACAATTACAATACAGTATTTCAAACTGACCACTATGTACTTGTTCTAATTCATTTGTTTCATTACCTATGACACAGATTCTTAACTTAATGTTATGTTCAAGCACTGTAGGACGGGGCATTTCGCATGAGACCCATGGTTAGCTTAGCACGTTTTTAGGGAAGAACAATTACTGTTGATTACTATTTGTGAAATCAAATCTGACAAATACAACGGAACAGTGAAACTGTAACTCAAATGATGCACCTGTAGCTGATGTCCCACCGCGGAATAAGGTCTATGGGAGCAAGTACTGCAGGACTGGTTCTGCAGGTCATTTAGCATAGGGCCACCAGGAGTTAATGGCATAATGATATAGTAGAGCTTCATTTGATCATCTTCGCTTTACGGCCTACCGTACAGCACACAGGTGTGGTGGCTGAACTTCTTGTGAACGAAGATGATTGGCTGGACACGGACGAGGGCGATGAGGCCCAGCTGAGCTAGACTAACCTCATGGCTGTTGCTCAAACCTCTGAAGGGATTCCACCCCTCGCTTCGCCTGCCCTTGTGTGACATGTTGGGAGCTGAGATTACTATCTCCTGTTCCTTGATATATTGGTTCTCTGAGTTTTTAAACTTTGTGAGAAACAGTGATACCTCCGCGTCAGTCGAGTTGCGTCTCAAACCTTACCCCTCCACTGGTGCTGGTGGAGTCCTTTTGCAGTGGCTGATGTGGACCCTAGACTTTCATCACCACCCAGTCTCCCGGCTGTAGATGGTACAGAGGGCGGCTGGCTGGCACTGGGAGAGCTGCTGTAACCTGTTGATACACAGATCCCAGAACATAACGCAGAGCATTAGCCCAGGGGGTGGCATCCAGTCCTCATGGGCCACCCAGTCATCACTCATGGGGACAAACCTGTACAGAGTGGGCTTCACCCCCAAATGCTTGTGAGGACCATTGGCAGGGTTTGGACCCAGTTTCTCCCGTTACTTTGGTCAGCCAGTTCTCATTGGTTCCGTTTACCCGGCCTCCACTCTGAGGGTGTCCCCAGTCCCCAGTCTGTGTTTGAAACCTTCGGTATTTTATTAACCGAGTGTTCCTGTCTGAGGAGCTCTTCAGGATCCCCCCACCTCTGAATCTTCTGTTATCAGGGCCTTTGCTGCTGCCGTCACATCAGCTTCCTGTGCAGGTGAAAAGGTGAAAATGAGTCATCAAAAGGAGGTGGACAGTGATAACTTTTTTTTTTGTTGTTGACTTTCTTTTTCCAATATTTTTCCAATAGTCGCAGCACCTCTTTTCTATTTTGACTCAACCTTGTGTCAAAATTTGAGAGTTAATTTCACTGAAATGTGTTTGAATAGGTTTATTCTTTTGAAGTGCACAACAGCCTATTACTCAACAGCCTAGTCTCTGTTCTGCTACCCGTAATGCAGGAGTTCGGAGATGAGGAGAAAGGTTAGCTGGCAGTTATACAGCTTCCATTTCATGCAGGTTAACACAGTTTCTGTAAAAAACAAAAAAAGAAGAAAAAAAAGGAATCAATCAGTTCATTTCTATAGTCAAGAAAAAAGATGTTTGATGAATCAAACCATTAATTTCTTCAGTTGAGAAAATTTTTACTCATCTTGAAGACATGTCATTGACCACCAAACAGTATTTCTTCCCCCTACATGGGGTGAGTCCATTGAAGTCTTTCATACGGTGGTGGAGAGACTCCGGTGTCGCTGAATGAGCTGTGTATGGGACCGTGTGGCCCTGCCCTGCATAATTTACAACACAAATTATACACTTTTCACAAAACAATTTTTGAATTATTTGAAAATTTGCTAGTGTCTGGAAATTAAAGATACCATCCCCTCTTTGTGACTCAAAGTCCTTAACATGAACTCAGAGCATTAAATACTTGTTAAAACACAAACAGAAAAACACAATTACAAAACAAGAGGACACAATCACTGAGAGGCAATTATTAAGTTCAGAAACCCTTGCATGAAACACTTAGATCCTTAGTACCCGTCTCTCCCAGGGTGCAGTTCCAGGCAAGATCCCTTTCCACAGAGACCTCTGCCCACGCTGCCCTGGGATGTGAGCACTGCACACTGCGCTCTTTTCAAAGCCCACCAGTCACTGCTCACCTACTGAGGCACTCGCTTCGGGCTTGCAGTGGCCCGACTGCACATTGAGCTAAGCTAGGTGGCCACCCTTGTTCCCTTGTGGTCTTCCTGTCACCTGCGACCCGACTGGGTGGTAACCAAGTCGATAGCCATCCCTGACCCACATAACATCGTCCCATAGCGGCTACCAGCCACCCGGTTATGAACTGACGATCTGATCCCTACCTCACTTCCCTATGGGTGTCGAAGCTTTGATCGTTTTCATCAGCCTTGCCTGTTCACAGAGGTCGGCTCTCGCGCCCCTGTGCTGGGTGTGGGCTGTCGCCCACGTACCACGTGTTGCCCTCACACTAACATGCAGCAAACACACTGACTGGACAGTAATATATCAATATGTCATTCTTCATTGGACTAGGGGGGCCTTGTCCTCTCCCCGGCACTGATGAGCACCTAATATGCCCTCGCAACCTGGCAACTCCACCGCCGCCTGTTTAAGGTGTGGGTTTCAGGGACCCAAAACCCTTGTGCCAAAGTTTCCAAATGTACTACTGCTGTCACTAAATATTTACAGCTTGACCTTGTGGTCGATGGCAGACTCGTGTGAGAGTGAAAAGTTGAGCAGCCTGAATAGGGAGGTGGCCTGGAAGTGGCCATACTTTTGCCGAAGTACTGCAGACATATAACCACTCTGGTCATCTGCAATTTAGACAAAAAGTTTATTCACACGAGGCCGATCCAAGGTAGGTGTCGAGGCTAATTGTAGTTATGATTCCTGACAGGACATTTCAGCTCTCTCCGTCCAAGCTGCTTCAAACTTCCTTGAATAACGTCTGACAGAACAGCTTTGTCATGGACTTTTTTTTTCATTATTATTATTTCCAACATAAATTTACGATTGGATTGAGATTTGGACTGTTTCAAGAATTCAAAACTTGAGGTCCCTGCAGCGCAGGCGAAAACACGACCGGTGAATCAGTATAGTTTGATGCAGGCGCACTTCTTGTGTAAAATGTAAAAAACCAGTACTGCGAATTAACAAAAATATTGGTATACTGAAAAATGCATTTGCAAGAACAATGAGCAAGAAATATGTTCAGGTCTCCGGGACCTGGGCAGGAATGACGGCAGGGCAGATCCAACACAGGCGAGCTGTTCATCACTCTTAAATCATCCACAAACCGCCAAGATCCATCAGGCTTTTTTTACAGGTAAAATTGGGAAATCGCAGAGTTAAAATGAGCTGGACAACAAAACACCAGCTTTTAGCGACACATCGAACACACGGCCAATTCCCTCCATGGCCTCTGGGTGAAGGGGATATTGGCATTTTCATGATCTGTAATCTGACTGAGGGGTAACTCTGAGTGTATTTGTCGCAGCCACAAGCCCCACATCTTATTTGGATGTTGGCCACAATTGAGGGGGAATTGCGTTCAATTTGGAGTCTGACACATACAGGGAGGTCTATGCATCACGAAACAATTTGTGAAAGCGGTCAGTAGGTTAGTAAACTGGTGCGCAGTGACACACTGAGAGGGAGAATATTTCGTGGCTGCGGTGTCCTCCCTGTATGCAGCGCTCAAACATAATTGTACCCATGGCCCAGCGTTCTCTCTTTTTTATTTTTATTTGCGGCTTTGCTGAGAGACACAGAAAAACATGCAGTGCGCTTCCCAGAACAGTTCAGAGCTGATGTTCTGATGCGCTCAATTGTACTGATGATGCACACAAATCTTTCACTGCCAAAAACAATGTGACACAGAGTTTAGCTTCATCCTAACAAAAATATTTTTCTTCATTATTCTCAGATTATGAATCACAATTTCCTCTTCATAATTTTCATATTCTCAATCTTCACCTTAGCTGAGGTGTGCTGGTACATGCAGTTCTATTTTTGTCCGTCCATTTATTTTTAGTCGTTTTTATAACTTTGGCTGCACCTTGGCTTCTGATCAGATCTCAGCCTGGAAATACATCTGATTTACCTGCTCTGTCAGGACTGCCATCTATTTAACTGAGGCTTGTACATTCTACTACCAGCTTTATTTTACAAATGAAATCTTTACCAAGCAGATTTACCAGCCATACTGGGTATTCTAACCACAAACTAGATTTGTGAGATTATTTTCCTCTGTGGTTCCTCCTCCAGCATCTTGGCTAACCATAATTTTTCAGAGTTTGATCCTCAAGATTTTGCTGTTGTTACACAAAAGCCTCCGTGTCGATAATAAAAGTCAAATGTACGCCGACTGACTTGAAATGACTCGATAGGTCAGGGGTGTCAAACTCACCCGTAAGCGGGCCAAGAGGCTGCAGGTTTTCACTCCAACAATGCAGAGGTGCACCTGATACAACTAATCAGTTGTGCAGGCCTAGATCAGTTGATTAAATCAGTGCTTTCAGGTGAGCTTCTGCTTGGTAGGATTGAAGACCTGCAGCCTCTTGGCCCCTTTACGGGTCAGTTTGACACCCCTGAGATAGGTAAAGAGTGTTGGGCTGTTTGATATAGACAGACAGCAGACTCACTGCCCTTTTCATGCATCCTCTCCTGCCCTGAATCCCCACACTGATTCTGCCATCCATGCGGGTCCCCAAGAGTCCAGGGAAACACTGTCCCATTTCCAGCCCCCTAATCCAGGCCCGTCCGCAGGGTTTTGGACAGTGATATTCCCTTGAGGAGCAGTCGTCTGGCTGCTCCTGCTGGAGTTCTGCCAACCAAAAGCCAAACCTTCCTTCTGTTCATAATGAAACTGGTGAGCAGAGTTGGGCTGAACGGCCTGTTCCCGCCATTCATGTCATGTCATGTCATGTTATGTTATGGTCGTGACAAACGTCAGGGCTCACCATGGAGTGCAGTCTCTCTCTCGCCCCTTGACCTGGACTGCATTGTCTCGCCCTGCAATAACTCCTCTTCTGCTGCTGGTGTTCTCACCAGATTGGAGGGATGGTAAATAAAGACATTTGTAAAACGCCGTGCCATTACAATGAAATTATAATATTATTATATGTAGTAGAGCATAATGTATGACAGAGAATCTGTTTGTCAGTATGCATTGCTTACACTTAGTCTGTTAGGATGAGTGTGCATTATTTTTCATTTTGGGGACTAGATTACATCAAATGGGATGATTTTATTAAAATTTTATCGCTAAATAACTTTCAGTTAGTTACCTGTTAAGTCTGAGGGGAAAATTGGTAGGTACCAGAAGAGGTCTCCTCATTTGACTTTCAAGAGGATTAAAAAATGATAATATACATTTGCATTTGATGCAAAGGTTTGTACCATGTATTAAAATGGTTGGTGGTAAAGATTTGTACTATTTACAATTCACTCTAATGCCCCAAATTCTCTCCATTTTTAGCTGTTGGGACAGAACTGCAGCAGCATAGATTTGGCTTCAGAGAGGTTGACTTGCACTGAGTTTCACTCTCAGATGTACTGCACTTCTGATCAGTGAGTTTGTGATCTAGGAAATGTAGAACTTTATCTCCAAGCTAATTCTTTGTTTTTCAGTATCTCAGTGCAAAACAACAAACATTCAGTGTTGAATTAAAAATAAAAGGAAATTTTTTTTTTCCAAATGATAGAAGTGTTTTCTTTCATTGAAATCATTTTACAGATTGTGAGACACTCAAATCCTGAGTTACAAAGCCTTAACCCCTTAGATTCTAACTTCTCATTTAACTTTTCCTTGAAGTAGATTTAATGTCGGAAAAAAACTTTTTCCACATGGTAGGGTCATGCCACATGCATAATCTGCATCAGCTGCTGACAGCGCTTCACTGAAGCTACATCACATTTATATTGAGAGAAATATTTAAACCTTGGATGACATGTTTTATGGCCAAGCATTACATGTAGTGAAAAAAATCTAGATCTTGTCCATCAGTTTATGCACATTTTCCTGAAATTCAGAACTGGACAAATTGAAGATCATTGGAAACCTTGGGATCTCCACTAGAATTTTAAGTTGGCCTGAAGTTCCACGGGTTTGAAAACAGCAGCTGAATTTGACGGACCCATATATGGGTCAGTAGGTTTTATGGTGTTAAACAGGGGTCAGGCGCAGTTTGGCCTGATTTGGTATCTGCATAAAGGGTTAAACATGAGCACAGCCTTAAATGCAGCTGGTTTCTTGGGAGCCAATGCGGTTGGAGGAGTGCAATTTTTATGCATATGAAAAATCCCAAATTGCGCAAAAAATGGCAAAGAATATTCCATTTCGCTGAAGATCATAACGTAGTCCTAATTAGATAAGCACTCCCACTCTTTTCTTTTTTTGCTTAAGACTTTTTGACAATCAAATCAAAAAAAAAAATTAATTTGAGGTGAATTTCATAAAACAAGTTGTGCTGATATATTTTTTACATTTTTAATGAAATTGGTGAGTTCAAATGAAAAGAAAAGTTTTTAAAAGTCACTTAAAATCAGTGGCGGGCGGTGGACAGGGGTCAAGGAGACTTTCTCGCTTAAACTTTCCAAATAGGGATTGTTTGTCCACTCAAGACATATGTATATGTCTTGAGAAAGTCGTCAAGTTGGCAACTCTAAGCCTATAGCGAAATCGACAGTGCATCGTTCATTTTCGGCAGGGTGACATGCTAAAATAAGCGAATTTACGAGAATGTGGATGTAACAGCTACGTCTTACTATTCATTGTTAAACATCTGCATTAACAATAACGTCATATTTGGAAGTTTTACTTACCAACCGAAGGAGACACGCCTGATTCCGCTATCTCTAAAAGCAGCCTGGGCCGGTACGCGCAAGCGCAGTAATTGGCAAAGACGGATGCGATAGAAGATGTTGCAGTTTCATAGTCTTATGCTACGAGTCAACAGTTTATGCTGCGGTTCTTGCAGTTTCGGTAGCGGGGTATTATTTTTCAGTTGCTATTTCCGCGATTAATGTAGGCATTTCAAAGTTTTTGTGTGCTGAGGCTACGTTTTCTTTGGTAGGCCTGTTTGGGGAGATCTCAAACGTGCAGTTCATGTGTTATGGCCCCAATTTGTTATTACATTTAAAACAACAGCAACAGCAAGGGATGACACACAGTTTTTAAAAACTTAAACACATTTAATTCACAGACAAAGACTAACACTAACCTACACTACTGACCAAGATTGATAAATAAAAAAAAACAGAAATCATTACAGTCCCTTTTTGGTGGGGTGGCTTGGTGATGTCCTGGATGAAGAAAATGCTGAAACACAGGCAAAGAAATCCACAAAAGAAACGTCACAGGTCTTGAACAGAATGGCAGGTCTGGTCATCTTCTTGCAATTTCCTCTACTACTTTACTGTCTCAATTCTTTTCCTTATATACTCTCTTTCAGACCCCACCCACATTTAGACCTCTTTTTTTTAACTTTCTGAGACTTGCCCCAGACATGTTCAGGACATGTCTAAACATGACTCCAGTCTGAGCTTAACAAAAAAAAGGTAAATACTGCCATCTAGTGGCCTATATTCACATTACACCTCCATTCCAAAAGGGAAAAATTTTGACTCATAAAGGCAAAATTTTTCTTTTCAATACAAAATGGTAAAGTGAACACTTGTCTATATATACATATCATTAACATTCAAACACGGGATAAGCAATCAGCAATTACATTGTCTGTACCCTTCACATGCTTAATTTCCAAGTCAAACTCCTGTAAAATCAAACTCCAATTCAACAATCTCCGATTCTTGTTTTTCATCTTACTCAAAAACATTAACGGATTGTGGTCAGTGTACACAATCATTGGCTTTTGTCCTGTACAAACATAAACCTCAAAGTGTTGTAAAGAAAGGACCAGAGCCAACAGTTCCTTCTCTATTGTGGAATAGTTCCTTTGGTGGCGATTGAACTTCCTGGAGAAGTATGCCACTGGTGCTCAATGTCATCAGAGTCACTTCTCTGTAGGAGCACAGATCCACAAGCTTGGTCGCTAGCATCGACCGCGATGGAGAACGGTTTGTTGAAGTCAGGAGATTTGAGCACAGGAAAAAGTGACACAGCAGAGACTTCAGGCGATCGAAGGCTCTCTGGCATGCATCATCCCAGGTGAACTTTACGCCTTTCTTCAGTTGGTTAGTTAGACTGAGAGCAATCTCAGCAAAGTTCTTGCAGAACTTGCGGTAGTACCCGATCATTCCAAGGAAGCGGCGCAAAGCTTTTTTGTTGTCAGGAACTGGAAAGTCCATGATGGCTTGGACTTTAGCATTTATGGGTGCCACCTTACCCTGGCCTATGACGTAGCCAAGATTGGTTGTGCTACTGTCACCTAAGTCACTCTTGCTCAGGTTAACAGTCAGGTTAGCCTGGGTCAGGCGCTGGAACAACGTCTCTACATCTTTTAGATGTTCTTCCCAGGAGTCACTCCATGTGATCAGGTCATCGATGTATGCACCCGTGTGTGGCAATCCGCTGATTGTAGACTGTATCATCCTTTGGAACGTGGCTGGGGCATTTTTCATGCCAAAGGGTAGGACTTCATACTGGTACAATCCAGATGGTGTGGCAAAAGCAGAGATGCTCTTGGCCCTCTCAGTTAAAGGCACACACCAATAACCCTTCAATAAATCAATCTTGGTCAGAAACTTTGCTTGCCCTACACTATCAATACAATCATCAATCCTAGGTATTGGAAACACATCAGTTCTAGTTACAGCATTGACTTTGCGATAATCTGTACAGAATCTAGTACTTCCATCAGGTTTTGGAACTAGCACACAGGGTGAACTCCAATCGGAGTTGGAGGGTCTGATAATATCATGTTTTAACATGTACTCAACCTCTTTCTCAGCAATCTTTCTCTTTTCAGGATTCATCCGGTATGGATGCTGTTTTATTGGTTTGGCATCACCAACATCTACATCATGAGAGGCTATAGTAACTCTCTTTGGAACATCAGGAAACAAATCCTCATATTTCTTGATCAACCTTTCAAACTGATCTCTCTGTGAGGGTTCTAAGTGCTGGAGTTTTACATCAAGATTTTGCAACACTTCAGTGTTTGACAATTTACATGAAAGAACTTCAGCTTTAATTCTTGGTTCATCATCTTGAAACTCCCCCTCATCTTCACACGTTTCGACCATTGGAGAATCTGAAGTAACAGCTGCAACCCTAGCATTTCTGTCATGATAAGGCTTTAGCATGTTAATAGGACACAATTGTTTTGGTTTTCTCCTATCTGGAGTCTTCACAATGTAATTGAGATCATTGAGTTTTGTCAGAATTTCATAAGGACCATGAAATCTAGCCTGCAATGGATTGGACTGCAAGGGAAAACACAAGGACCTTGTCTCCTGGTTTAAACTCACGGCTTCTAGCCTTATGATCATACCAAGTTTTCATTTTTCCCTGACTTGATTTCAAGTTCTCTTTGGCAAGGTCACAAGCTGCACGCAATCTTTCCTTGAACTTGCTAACATAGTCTAACAGACTGATTTGCGGCTCTTCCTCTTGCCATTGTTCACTCAATAATAGCAAAGGTCCTCTCACTTCATGACCAAACACTAGCTCAAATGGACTGAATCCAGTAGACTCCTGCACTGCTTCTCTAGCTGCAAACAACAGCAAATGAACCCCTTCATCCCAGTCTTTCTCATGGTCATAACAATAAGTCCTCATCATTGTCTTGAGAGTGGAATGAAACCGCTCTAAGGCACCCTGACTTTCTGGATGATAGGCACTAGAAAGAATCTGTTTTGCACCTAGTTCAAACACAACCTGCTGAAACAATCCAGAAGTGAAATTGCTACCTTGGTCTGACTGAATTTCCCTGGGAAGACCAAACAACGTGAAGAACTTTATCAAAGCCTTCGAGATTGCAGTTGCCTTGATGTTGCGTAGAGGTATGGCTTCGGGGAATCTGGTAGATGCACACATGATTGTCAACAAGTACTGATTTCCAGATCTAGTCTTGGGTAATGGACCAACGCAATCAACAATGACCCTAGAGAATGGCTCCCCAAATGCTGGGATAGGCTGCAATGGAGCTACAGGTGGGTCTAACTGGTGTTTTCCAACTACCTGACAAGTGTGACAGGTTTTGCAAAAGTTGGAAACGTCTTTCCGAAGCCCAGGCCAAAAGAAGTGTTTCATGATCTTATCAACAGTCTTGTTAACACCAAGATGACCTCCTAAAGGTAAACTATGAGCCATTGTTAAGATCTCATTCCTATAGACCTTCGGAACAACAATTTGCCTGACCACTGCCCAATCTGCATTGGCAGGGATATCAGGAGGGCGCCACTTCCGCATCAACACACCATCCTTGAGATAATACCCAACTGGAACTGCATCTATTTCTTTTTCAGGAAGGGCTCTCCTCTTTAGTACACCAATTTCAGGATCATTAGTTTGCTCCTCAATCAACCGCTTTCTGGACAGAGACAAGTCTCCAGACACATCAGAATCACCAGACCCATCCGGCTGGCTGAATAGAGAACTGATAAAAGTATCTGATAAGTCCTCAAACGGAGAAACCATAGTAGGCCAATCAGAGTCATGAGGCGAACCACCTGAGTCCTGACTATTCAATGTACTGGACGGCACCACAACATCATCTTCTTTAGCCTTCTTGGCCATAGCACGAGTCACTGCGCAAGAAGGATACAGAGATGGGTCCTCATCCCCATTTTCAGTGCTCGGCTGTGAAGTAAGATGTACAGGGGGAACTACTTTGCCCCCAGCCAGGTCATTGCCTAGCAACAGAGAAACACCCTTTATAGGTAGACTTGACATAAGTCCCACCTTTACCTGTCCTGTAACTAAATCTGACTTCAAGAATATAGAGCGCAGGGGTACAGATACAGTCCTCCCTTCAATACCTTGTACAAGTATGAAATCCCCTGAAGCGGTCTCATCACGTAACTCCAAGGAGTCCATCAACAAAAGTGACTGAGAAGCTCCCGTATCCCTTAGGATATATATGGGGACAGGAGTAGTATGCTCATTCAGAGCCACAAATCCCTCTGACACAAATGGAAGAAATTCCTCCCTCACAAAGTCAGCTGTATCAGGCTTTTTAGCCCCACATGAAGCAGGCAATTTAGCAGATCGGTTATCTACTACAGGGGTTTCTAACCTTGTTTTCACAAAGGCATTTGGTTTGGTATCCTTTTCTTTTTCTTTCTTAGCTTTAAGGAACCAACAGTTAGTTGTAACATGACCAGATTTCTTGCAATAACTGCAAACTAGACCACTTTTGTCACTGTCAGCTTTCACACTTTGATCAGACCTGTTACTGGATTTCTGAGCACCATCACCAGATTTGTCTTTGTCTTTGGGTGAGGAATCTTGGGTATCACCGTAACCCTTTTTCTGAAATTGGGACCATTTATTGTTACTGCTAGACTGAAATTTGGACTTATGTGTGAGAACATATTCATCTGTAAATTTGGCAGCTGATTGCAAGTTCAGTGCTTGCTTCTCATTAAGGTAGGTCTTAAGATCATCCTTAACACAGTTCTTGAATTCTTCAACTAACACCATCTCTTTTAGTGAGTTGAAATCATCCTTGACCTCCATAGAAGTACACCAGCGCTCAAAGCAAACCTGCTTCTCATTAGCAAATTCAACATAAGTCTGATTTTCAGATTTCTTCAGACCTCTGAATTTCTGTCGGTAAGCCTCTGGAACCAACTCATAAGCTCTCAAAATAACCTTTTTGACAACCTCATAATCAGAGGAATCATCTGCAGACAAAGCCGAATAGGCTTGTTGAGCTTTACCCTTGAGGACAGTTTGCAACCTCAGAGGCCAGTGTTCCTTTGGCCACTGGCAACTCTTTGCTACCTTTTCAAAACATTGGAAATAGTTGTCAACATCCTTTTCCGAAAATGGAGGCACCAGTTTTACCTCCTGACTAGCACAAAATTTATTTTTCATTGCTATTTTAATTTTTAGTTGCTCCATTTGGAGTCTTTCTTCTCTATCCAACTTCTCTAATTCAAAATCTCTCTGTCTCTGTCTCTCTCTTTCTGCTCTTTCCTCTTTCTCTCTCTCAAATTCTCTTTGTTTTTCTTCTCTTGCTAATTTTTCTAACTCAAACTGCCTTTGTTTTTCTTTTTCTTCCCTCTCAATCTCTAGCATTTTTAATTTAAGTTCCATTTCTTTATTTGGATTTTCCACTGGAAACTGTTCCAGATCTCCTGGTGCAAACACATTTTCATCAATGTAATATTCAACTATCTCTCTAGCCAGTCTTGCTTTTTGCATGGCTGGTTTCACCTCTGTCAGCTCTAAATGTCTGCAAATTTCTAGCAGTTCTGTCTTTTTAAAAGACTTCAAAACCCCTACGGTTGGTGATGCCAAGAAATCATCCATTGCTGTTGTCAATATATATGTATTCAATTAAAAAAAAATTTTTTACAATTTGAAATGTTAGATTTTTAATAAATGACTCACAAAATGGTCTATCCCGGACCTTGAGCCCCCAATTTGTTATGGCCCCAATTTGTTATTACATTTAAAACAACAGCAACAGCAAGGGATGACACACAGTTTTTAAAAACTTAAACACATTTAATTCACAGACAAAGACTAACACTAACCTACACTACTGACCAAGATTGATAAATAAAAAAAAACAGAAATCATTACAGTCCCTTTTTGGTGGGGTGGCTTGGTGATGTCCTGGATGAAGAAAATGCTGAAACACAGGCAAAGAAATCCACAAAAGAAACGTCACAGGTCTTGAACAGAATGGCAGGTCTGGTCATCTTCTTGCAATTTCCCCTACTACTTTACTGTCTCAATTCTTTTCCTTATATACTCTTTTGCAGACCCCACCCACATTTAGACCTCTTTTTTTTAATTTTCTGAGACTTGCCCCAGACATGTCCAGGACATGTCTAAACATGACTCCAGTCTGAGCTTAACAAAAAAAAAGGTAAATACTGCCATCTAGTGGCCTATATTCACATTACACATGCAAGACAGCCTAAGAATCTACAGGAACTGGAGGCTTTTTTGCCAAGAAGAATGGGCAGCTTTGCCATCTGAGAGGATACAGAGCCTCATCCATAACTACAACAAAAGACTTCAAGCTGCCATTGATTTTAAAGGGGAAATGCACAGTATTAACAAGTGGGGTATGTAAACTTTTGATCAGGGTCATTTGGGTAGTTATTATCATTTAAAAAGAGCAAACACAGCTGCCGGATAGCTCACTCGGTTAAGGCACTGAGTTGCAGTGCAGAAGTGACTATCACGTCACGGGTTCGAGCCCCGGTTGTACCAGCCGGCAGTGGTCGGCAGCTTTTTCAGCGTAGCGCACAATTGGCCATCGCGCTACAGGGTTTCAAATTGGGAAGGGACTGCTGGGTAAGGGAAAATAAATAAACAGCTTTGTTCGTTGCTCAAGCGCCTCCTGTTGGCCAGACGGGCGCTCGTCAGGAAGACTCTAAGCCTGTTCATGTCCTGGTATCCTCTGCCCTCGTTCTGACAACTCTGCCGCCGTTCCCGGTTAATATCATGCACCCACAAACGGGAAGGTTCGTTGTTATCCTCGTCGGCATCTAAAGGCAAAACAAGGACCGATTGTACCGATTGTAACGTACTTGTGCTCTAGAATGAACTGTTGTCATGAGAATTAAAAAAATTAAAAAAAAACGCCCGGCGCTATTTTAAGGACAAAAACCCGCTGTCAGGTTTTTAGATTTAAATAAAAAACCGCTCTGGTCAACTGTTTTATTAATTTAAAAAATCTCAGCGTGAATACGCCCTAATTGGAGACTCTAACTTGCCCATAGGTATGAGTGTGAGAACGAATGGTGAGAAGATTTGAATAGTGTCTTGGAATGAACTGTGGAGAGCAGCATTAAGCCGTACGGTATACAGCCTGCTGGAATTTCAGATGAAGAAGAAATGGCAAAATAATAACTATTCATTGCTGTTGATTTCTGCATATCACATTCAAGGCTGTTATTGCGAGCGAACCCTTTGCGCATGCTCGCAAGGTCGCAATGCTGAGTCAGCCATTTGCACGTACTAACAAGGCCGAATGAGCAAACCCTTTACTGAGGTGTAAAAACCATAAAATAAAATACTCCAGCTGGTCTTGAACAGGTCAAAAAGAAAAACTGTTCTAGTTGGTGCTTTCCAAAGTGGCTTCCATTGTGTTGAGGTCTAAATGCAATGTTTTTCTCTTGCATTTACCTTTGCAGTTTGAGTGTTTGATGTAGAACAATGTAGAACAAAAGTTGTACATCTCCCACAACTTTTGTTCTACATTGTTCTGAATCAAACACGCAAGCTGCAAAGGTAAATGCGAGAGAAAAACATTGCATTTAGACCTCAACACAATTACACACTGATTGAATCATGACAGCCCTGCTGTTGAGCATGCCAATGAGCTGTGTGCTTATTTCCCAGGTAGGAACTGATGTGTTATGATCAGTGGCGGTCCGTTGGCAGAAACAGGGGGCCTGCAATAACCTCACCTTTCACTGCTTAATGACCTAAACCTCTCGCATTTTACCTCTCCTGATGAGCAACAGTTGCTCAGACTAATTGATAGAATAAACATGACTACGAAAAATGGGAGTGTAAACGAAAGTTCAATCACGAGACGTAGGACGCAAGCAATCGTTCTTACCCAATTGTAACCCCTCATTTTCTATACAAATTCCCTTGACAAGTTCCATTTGGCTTTTTCAGAGATTCCGCATTGCCCACCACCTCCCCATCACCACCAACCTCCGACTCCGGCCTCTTCAGCATCAAATCCATCCTCCCCATGGCAATCTGATGACCCTTCAAGGGAGGCGGCTTCACCTCTGCCTACTACCCAGGCAGATCAGCACCCCTCCTTGCTGGAGGGTCCATGAGGACGAAGTCATCGCCAAAGACTTTGTCAAATTAATTTCATTGTTAATACCATTGTCAAATAAATCTTTTACATTTTAATTCCGAAGTCTTCGTGATTGAAATATCAAAATGTCTTTATAATTTCTGCGCTCGTGAAACAGCACAGGGGTGCGTTTCCCAAAATCACAGATGCTAACTTACGTAGTTGGGCTCATTGACTGTGAATGGACGAACTATGTAAGTTGCTAACTTAGTTAGCAACTATGCTTTTGGGAAACGCGCTCCTGATTTGCATAAATTAGTTTGCGAGGCTCATTGAACAATAAGCCACGAGAATCCGTTCTATAGTCTGAATATAGTGACAGCTAAAGGGCGTTGTTAGGAACGATGCACAGCTGAGTGATGTCAGAAATAATTACTGTGAAGTCAGAGAGGAGTGAGGGATTTTTTGCATTTATGTTTCCATCCTAAGTATCAATTATATAAATGCTGACAATAGGCATTTTCTCATTATCATTTCTTATTTTGGAAAATGGATTGGTCTTGGTCATTCAGTTGATAAATTCTTTGATTTTTAATCAGGTGAACTTGAATGAGAACAGCAAGAGGACAGTCGAGCAGTAAAGGTAAGGTTACGAAGCCCCTCTGAACATGTGACTGCACACCGCTGGTTATGATGTAATGATCTATAAAAAATTGGTAGGACTATCAGCTTTTCTTGGTCTGATCTGTGCCTTGTGATTTCCAGAAGGACAAAATGTCAGGAAAATCTACGCCCATGATGACAATAACTTTAAAACTGTTTTTTTAGTATGGCAACCCAAAGTGGCTAAATTTCTTTAAACTTGGTAGTGCTTCATTTTGGCCTTATGGTAACCATGTGTTCAGAGTTTCATGCCACTGGACAAAAGAATTACAGAAATATGGCTGAAACAAAGTGTACTAAGTTTGGCACCACTCCAACAGAGCTCGGCTAAGATTCGATTCACTCTGTTTTGGCGTCTTGTACAACGGAATTTAATTTGGAGACAGCTGCTATATGCATTGAGCCATCACAATTTTTTATTTTTGTTCAGAACCCTCTTGATAATTTGTGCTAAATTTGATGGTTTTACCTCGATAGGTCTGGGGCTGATTTGAAAAAATAGTTTTTTTTTTTTAAATTCAGAATACAGTTTCTTTTTTCCAAAGCTGCAATACAATGGATGAGTCTTTTCAATTCATTGTAACCCCAGGATTCTGAGAAATAAAATTCACAACTTCAGGACAAATCGTTTAAAAGTTAAAAGCAAAACTGTTCTGTGTTGGTGGCCCTACAGGGAATGATTGATTTACATGGGGAAAGATGGGTTCACTTGCAGCCTGGATAGTCCCTCCTGAGTGTCCTGAATCTGCCACAGGGCTCCTCCCAGTTGGACCTGCCCAGAACACATCTAAAGGGAAGCATCCAAGGGCATCTGAACCAGATCCCCCCCCCTCCGAGCTCCTAACCCTATCACTAAGGGTCAGCCCAGGCACCCTGCGCTTATATTCGTTCCTGCGGTCACTACCCGAAGCTGGCGACCTCAGGTGAGGGTTGAAACACAGATCAACTAAGGAATCAAGAGCTTTGCTTTCATGCTTAGCTCGGTCTCCACCAGTGGGGCACTGCTGACCTCGACGGGGGATATTGTTCGGCGGTGGAAGAAGCACTTTGAGGAATTCCTGAATCCATGGAGGAGGAAGAGACAGAAGACTTGGGCGAGTCCTGGCTCATTTCCCTGTGGACGTCACTGAGGTGATTGAAAAGGTCCACAGGAGCAAGTCACCGGCGTTGGAGGAGATTTGTTCTGAGATGCTGAAATCTCTGGATGTTGATGGGCTGTCGTGGTTGACATGCCTGCTAAACCTCGCGTGGATGTACAAGGGTACAATTTCCACACGTCAGTGTGAAAAGAACTCAAGGGATTGGGACTAAACAGCTGTTTAGCCTTAAAGGTCCCCTATTTTGCCACCAGGTGCACAGCAAATTAGCCATTATGAGCCAGTTCAAAATCTCCTCTTCCTGACATCACAAAGGGGAGTGACCACCCAGAAGAATGAAATCTGATTGACTGCTTGGTTGAAGTTGATCAGCTCTTTTTGCCTCTGGTTGGTTACTTGCCCATGTGATGTCAAGAGGGAAAAGATTTTGAAATGGCTTGTAATAACTAATTGGCTGTGTACCTGATGACTTAATAGGGGACCTTTAAGAAAACCACTCATCAGTGAGGCTAATTGGGGGGAAAAGGCTTCCATTTGCTAGGGAACATAATGATTGGACTCTGGAGTAATGTGAAAAGGTCATGTGGTCCGAAGAGTCCAGATTGACCCTGTTCATAAGTGATGGGCACATGAGGGTAAGAGGAGAGGTGGATGCCGTGATGTACCCATCATGCCTAGTGCCAACTGTACCAGTCTGCGGGGGCAGTGTTATGATCTGGGGTTACTTCAGTTGGTCAGGTCTTGGTTAGGCCACAATATGAGCCCAAAAAATGAGGTCAGCTGACTACCTGAATATAATGAATCACAGGGTTTTTCCAACAGTACATTTTTCCTTCCCTCATGACACAGGCATATTACAGCATGAAAATGTCAGGATTCAGGGCTCAGATGGTGAAAGAGGGGTTCAGGGAGCAGGAGACATCAGTCTCCTGACATCGGCCACCACAGACTCCAGACCTTTACCCCACTGAGAGTCACTGGGATGTGCTGCAGAGGACCTTACGCAGTGATCCGACTCTCCCGTCATCAATACAAGATCTTAACAAAAAATTAATGCACCTCTGGACAGAAAAAAATGTTGTGACATTGCATAAGCTTATTTAAACGATGCCACAGCAATGCTTGCAGTAATTAAAGCGCATGGCAGTCCAACGAAATTTCAGAGCGAGGGACGTTTTGGCCTGGCAGCGTATACACCGTTTTTAATGAAGACACAAAAAACTGAACTGGCTTTGTGTACGAGAAACTTATGAAAATATGAAAAACAAGATGTAAGATCACAACCTCAAATATCTTTATTAGCAGTAATATAGTTTTTAAAAAAGTATTGATGGTGTTAAGAATAAAAAATATGGACCTGAAAATGAAACTCCTTTCACAGAAAGGGACTGGAATTGATGTTTGACTGTTTATACCTGGAGATCAAACAGTTTATATTTCTGAATAATAATGATTGTTTTCAAATCAGTGCTTCGGTAATAACATTTGTTTCATCAAATTCAATAAAATCTGAAGTCAGAAGATAGTCCGTAGGGGTACGTTTATTTTGAGTATCTATAACCAAACATTTCAGTGCACAGAGAAAAGTTAGCACCAGCAAAATGGATCATTTAAAGAACTGAACTAAAAAATACTGAGACATGCCTACAGGAAATACTCTGTGGGGATGACGATGGTGGCTTAAGTTACTCTACTTGAGCGCTTGGATGTAGGCAGACTGTAGATCATAGGTTGGCAACAGCCGGCCCGTGAGCCAAATTTGGCCCGCAAACGATTTTCATTGGTCCGCCAGATGATTCCGATCACAGTTTTTTTTCTCTCTCCGAGCATTTTTTTCCCCCCAAATGCAGGCTATTCCTGTAATTCCTGCCTATAGCCAACCAGGCACCTGATGATAAGCAGAAGTGAGAGAAAACCTGAGCCAGGATCTGCATTCTTAATCTTAGTTGTCTTTATTTAACTTTCTTCAACTAAAGAGGAAAAGTTGCGGTTTTGACATTATGGGGCGGCCAATGAAAAGATGCACTGTCTTTAACTGAACTTGGTAACACTTTACAATAAGGGTACAACAATTAACATTAATTAACATCAGTTCATTAACTATCAGTTAATTAGCAGGTAACTGATGTGTTAGATGGCTGTATAAGCATTAAATAACCATAATTGGACATTTGTGTATCCCTCATTGTGAAGTTGAAAAAATCCCCTGAAGTATCCCCTGTGTAGCACCTTAAGCTATTAAACCATAATTTATAAATTATTACCTGTAATGTGAATATAGGCCACTAGATGGCAGTATTTACCTTTTTTTTGTTAAGCTCAGACTGGAGTCATGTTTAGACATGTCCTGGACATGTCTGGGGCAAGTCTCAGATGTGGGTGGGGTCTGCAAAAGAGTATATAAGGAAAAGAATTGAGACAGTAAAAGAGTAGGAGAAATTGCAAGAAGATGACCAGACCTGCCATTCTGTTGAAGACCTGTGACGTTTCTTTTGTGGATTTCTTTGCCTGTGTTTGAGCATTTTCTTCATCCAGGACATCACCAAGCCACCCCACCAAAAAGGGACTGTAATTATTTCTGTTTTTTCTTATTTATCAATCTTGGTCTTTAGTTGTAGGTTGTTATTAGTCTTTGTCTTTGTTAAAAATTAAATGTGTTTTAGTTGCTAAAACTGTGTTTGTCATCCCTTGCTGTTGCTGTTGTGTTATAAATGTAATAACAAATTGGGGCCATAACAAATTGGGGGCTCGTCCGGGATAGACCATTGTGTGAGTAATTTATTGAAAATCTAACATTCCAAATTGTGAAATTGTTTTTGTGAATTTTCCTAGATATATATTGACAACAGCAATGGATGATTTCTTGGCATCACCAACCGTAGGGGTTTTGAAGTCTTTTAAAAAGACAGAACTGCTAGAAATTTGCAGACAGTTGGAGCTGACAGAGGTAAAACCAGCCATGCGAAAAGCAAGACTGGCTAGAGAGATAGTTGAATATTACATTGATGAAAATGTGTTTGCACCAGGAGATCTGGAACAGTTTCCAGTGGAAAATCCAAATATAGAAATTGAACTTAAATTAAAAATGCTAGAGATTGAAAGGGAGGAAAGAGAAAAAGAAAGGGAGGAAAAAGAAAAACAAAGAGAATTTGAGAGGGAAGAAAAAGAAAAACAAAGGCAGTTTGAGTTAGAAAAATTAGCAAGAGAAGAAAAACAAAGAGAATTTGAGAGAGAGAAAGAGGAAAGAGCAGAAAGAGAGAGACAGAGACAGAGAGATTTTGAACTAGAGAAGTTGGATACAGAAGAAAGACTCCAAATGGAGAAACTAAAAATTAAAATTGAAACTAAAAATAAATTTCGGGCTAGCCAGGAGGTAAAACTGGTGCCTCCATTTTCGGAAAAGGATGTTGACAACTATTTCCAGTGTTTTGAAAAGGTAGCAAAGAGTTGCCAGTGGCCAAAGGAACACTGGCCTCTGATGTTGCAAACTGTCCTCAAGGGTAAAGCTCAACAAGCCTATTCGGCTTTGTCTGCAGATGATTCCTCTGATTATGAAGTTGTCAAAAAGGTTATTTTGAGAGCTTATGAGTTGGTTCCAGAGGCTTACCGACAGAAATTCAGAGGTCTGAAAAAATCTGAAAATCAGACTTATGTGGAATTTGCTAACGAGAAGAAGGTTTGCTTTGAGCGCTGGTGTACTTCTATGGAGGTCAAGGATGATTTCAACTCACTGAAAGAGATGGTGTTAGTTGAAGAATTCAAGAACTGTGTTAAGGATGATGTTAAGACCTACCTTAATGAGAAGCAAGCACTGAACTTGCAATCAGCTGCCAAATTTGCAGATGAATATGTTCTCACTCATAAGTCCAAATTTCAGTCTAGCAGTAACAATAAATGGTCCCAATTTCAGAAAAAGGGTTACGGTGATACCCAAGATTCCTCACCCAAAGACAAAGACAAATCTGGTGATGGTGCTCATAAATCCAGTAACAGGTCTGATCAAAGTGTGAAAGCTGACAGTGACAAAAGTGGTCTAGTTTGCAGTTATTGCAAGAAATCTGGTCATGTTACAACTAACTGTTGGTTCCTTAAAGCTAAGAAAGAAAAAGAAAAGGATACCAAACCAAATGCCTTTGTGAAAACAAGGTTAGAAACCCCTGTAGTAGATAACCAATCTGCTAAATTGCCTGCTTCTTGTGGGGCTAAAAAGCCTAATACAGCTGACTTTGTGAGGGAGGAATTTCTTCCATTTGTGTCAGAGGGATTTGTGGCTCTGAATGAGCATACTACTCCTGTCCCTATATTTATATCCTAAGGGATACCGGAGCTTCTCAGTCACTTTTGTTGATGGACTCCTTGGAGTTACGTGATGAGACCGCTTCAGGGGATTTCATACTTGTACAAGGTATTGAAGGGAGGACTGTATCTGTACCCCTGCGCTCTATATTCTTGAAGTCAGATTTAGTTACAGGACAGGTAAAGGTGGGACTTATGTCAAGTCTACCTATAAAGGGTGTTTCTCTGTTGCTAGGCAATGACCTGGCTGGGGGCAAAGTAGTTCCCCCTGTACATCTTACTTCACAGCCGAGCACTGAAAATGGGGATGAGGACCCATCTCTGTATCCTTCTTGCGCAGTGACTCGTGCTATGGCCAAGAAGGCTAAAGAAGATGATGTTGTGGTGCCGTCCAGTACATTGAATAGTCAGGACTCAGGTGGTTCGCCTCATGACTCTGATTGGCCTACTATGGTTTCTCCGTTTGAGGACTTATCAGATACTTTTATCAGTTCTCTATTCAGCCAGCCGGATGGGTCTGGTGATTCTGATGTGTCTGGAGACTTGTCTCTGTCCAGAAAGCGGTTGATTGAGGAGCAAACTAATGATCCTGAAATTGGTGTACTAAAGAGGAGAGCCCTTCCTGAAAAAGAAATAGATGCAGTTCCAGTTGGGTATTATCTCAAGGATGGTGTGTTGATGCGGAAGTGGCGCCCTCCTGATATCCCTGCCAATGCAGATTGGGCAGTGGTCAGGCAAATTGTTGTTCCGAAGGTCTATAGGAATGAGATCTTAACAATGGCTCATAGTTTACCTTTAGGAGGTCATCTTGGTGTTAACAAGACTGTTGATAAGATCATGAAACACTTCTTTTGGCCTGGGCTTCGGAAAGACGTTTCCAACTTTTGCAAAACCTGTCACACTTGTCAGGTAGTTGGAAAACACCAGTTAGACCCACCTGTAGCTCCATTGCAGCCTATCCCAGCATTTGGGGAGCCATTCTCTAGGGTCATTGTTGATTGCGTTGGTCCATTACCCAAGACTAGATCTGGAAATCAGTACTTGTTGACAATCATGTGTGCATCTACCAGATTCCCCGAAGCCATACCTCTACGTAACATCAAGGCAACTGCAATCTCGAAGGCTTTGATAAAGTTCTTCACGTTGTTTGGTCTTCCCAGGGAAATTCAGTCAGACTAAGGTAGCAATTTCACTTCAGGATTGTTTCAGCAGGTTGTGTATGAACTAGGTGCAAAGCAGATTCTTTCTAGTGCCTATCATCCAGAAAGTCAGGGTGCCTTGGAGCGGTTTCATTCCACTCTCAAGACAATGATGAGGACTTATTGTTATGACCATGAGAAAGACTGGGATGAAGGGGTTCATTTGCTGTTGTTTGCAGCTAGAGAAGCAGTGCAGGAGTCTACTGGATTCAGTCCATTTGAGCTAGTGTTTGGTCATGAAGTGAGAGGACCTTTGCTATTATTGAGTGAACAATGGCAAGAGGAAGAGCCGCAAATCAGTCTGTTAGACTATGTTAGCAAGTTCAAGGAAAGATTGCGTGCAGCTTGTGACCTTGCCAAAGAGAACTTGAAATCAAGTCAGGGAAAAATGAAAACTTGGTATGATCATAAGGCTAGAAGCCGTGAGTTTAAACCAGGAGACAAGGTCCTTGTGTTGTTTCCCTTGCAGTCCAATCCATTGCAGGCTAGATTTCATGGTCCTTATGAAATTCTGACAAAACTCAATGATCTCAATTACATTGTGAAGACTCCAGATAGGAGAAAACCAAAACAATTGTGTCATATTAACATGCTAAAGCCTTATCATGACAGAAATGCTTGGGTTGCAGCTGTCACTTCAGATTCTCCAATGGTCGAAACGTGTGAAGATGAGGGGGAGTTTCAAGATGATGAACCAAGAATTAAAGCTGAAGTTCTTTCATGTAAATTGTCAAACACTGAAGTGTTGCAAAATCTTGATGTAAAACTCCAGCACTTAGAACCCTCACAGAGAGATCAGTTTGAAAGGTTGATCAAGAAATATGAGGATTTGTTTCCTGATGTTCCAAAGAGAGTTACTAAAGCCTCTCATGATGTAGATGTTGGTGATGCCAAACCAATAAAACAGCATCCATACCGGATGAATCCTGAAAAGAGAAAGATTGCTGAGAAAGAGGTTGAGTACATGTTAAAACATGATATTATCAGACCCTCCAACTCCGATTGGAGTTCACCCTGTGTGCTAGTTCCAAAACCTGATGGAAGTACTAGATTCTGTACAGATTATCGCAAAGTCAATGCTGTAACTAGAACTGATGTGTTTCCAATACCTAGGATTGATGATTGTATTGATAGTGTAGGGCAAGCAAAGTTTCTGACCAAGATTGATTTATTGAAGGGTTATTGCTGTGTGCCTTTAACTGAGAGGGCCAAGAGCATCTCTGCTTTTGCCACACCATCTGGATTGTACCAGTATGAAGTCCTACCCTTTGGCATGAAAAATGCCCCAGCCACGTTCCAAAGGATGATACAGTCTACAATCGCCGGATTGCCACACACGGGTGCATACATCGATGACCTGATCACATGGAGTGACTCCTGGGAAGAACATCAAAAAGATGTAGAGACGTTGTTCCAGCGCCTGACCCAGGCTAACCTGACTGTTAACCTGAACAAGAGTGACTTTGGTTGTGCTACTGTCACCTATCTTGGCTACGTCATAGGCCAGGGTAAGGTGGCACCCATAAATGGTAAAGTCCAAGCCATCATGGACTTTCCAGTTCCTGACAACAAAGAAGCTTTGCGCCGCTTCCTTGGAATGATCGGGTACTACCGCAAGTTCTGCAAGAACTTTGCGGAGATTGCTCTCAGTCTAACTAACCAACTGAAGAAAGGCGTAAAGTTCACCTGGGATGATGCATGCCAGAGAGCCTTCGATCGCCTGAAGTCTCTGCTGTGTCACTTCCCCGTGCTCAAATCTCCTGACTTCAACAAACCGTTCTCCATCGCGGTCGATGCTAGCGACCAAGCTTGTGGATCTGTGCTCCTACAGAGAAGTGACTCTGATGACATTGAGCATCCCGTGGCATACTTCTCCAGGAAGTTCAATCGCCACCAAAGGAACTATTCCACAATAGAGAAGGAACTGTTGGCTCTGGTCCTTTCTTTACAACACTTTGAGGTTTATGTTTGTACAGGACAAAAGCCAATGATTGTGTACACTGACCACAATCCGTTAATGTTTTTGAGTAAGATGAAAAACAAGAATCGGAGATTGTTGAATTGGAGTTTGATTTTACAGGGGTTTGACTTGGAAATTAAGCATGTGAAGGGTACAGACAATGTAATTGCTGATTGCTTATCCCGTGTTTGAATGTGTATATCATGTGTTTGAAAATTGTATGATATGTATATATAGACAAGTGTTCACTTCACCATTTTGTATTGAAAAGAAAAATTTTGCCTTTATGAGTCAAAATTTTTCCCTTTTGGAATGGAGGTGTAATGTGAATATAGGCCACTAGATGGCAGTATTTACCTTTTTTTGTTAAGCTCAGACTGGAGTCATGTTTAGACATGTCCTGGACATGTCTGGGGCAAGTCTCAGAAAATTAAAAAAAAAGAGGTCTAAATGTGGGTGGGGTCTGCAAAAGAGTATATAAGGAAAAGAATTGAGACAGTAAAAGAGTAGGAGAAATTGCAAGAAGATGACCAGACCTGCCATTCTGTTCAAGACCTGTGACGTTTCTTTTGTGGATTTCTTTGCCTGTGTTTGAGCATTTTCTTCATCCAGGACATCACCAAGCCACCCCACCAAAAAGGGACTGTAATTATTTCTGTTTTTTCTTATTTATCAATCTTGGTCTTTAGTTGTAGGTTGTTATTAGTCTTTGTCTTTGTTAAAAATTAAATGTGTTTTAGTTGTTAAAACTGTGTTTGTCATCCCTTGCTGTTGCTGTTGTGTTATAAATGTAATAACAAATTGGGGCCATAACAAACCTTAGTTCATGTGAGCATCATTTGTAAATGATAACCAGGTGCATTAGTTAAATGTCAATTACCTGTTCGTAAATGCTTATTACTGCATTAACTAATGTTATTTGTTGTACCCTTATTGTAAAGTGTTACCCTGAACTTCTGGCCAGCAGTCTATGACGGACGAAAAATGACATAAGTAGAAATAAATAAATTAATAAATATATAAATGAATGCAAAAAATAAATGTGAATTTTATATTTTTACGTGTTTTATTATTTATTTTGGGATTTCTATATTTATTCATTTATTAATTTTTTTATTCCCTTATTTCTGCATTTTCATGCATGTATTTATTTATTTATTTCTGCATTTATTTTTACACTTCTACATGTATGTATGTATTTATTTTATTTTTACATTAATATATTTATTTACGTATTTATTCCTACATTTATTCATATATTTATTTCTACATTTATTCATTTGTTTCTGCGAGACTTGTGTCACCCAACAATGTAAAAATGTAAATGAGCTGGGCGGCCCTAGCATCTGGCTGAAACGCGATTGGTTGTATCGGTGTGCATGGATCTTCTGCTACTCAGAGCCATGTATCCCAGTGATAATTACTGTGAATGCCCTCCTGAAATGAGGAAAATTAAGGTGCTTTCACATCGGACGCGAAATGATTTTTGTGACGACAGACTGCATTCAAAGTCAATGCAAAGACGTGAATACACGCGTTTTCGCCAGTATTCGCGTCTTTGCATTGACTTTGAATGTAATATGTGTGCAAAAAATTCGTTTCGCGTTCGGTGTGAAAGCGACTTTATGATGTTAAATACATTGGCATGCTAGCTATAACACTATAGATATCGATGTCTCTTTATCTTGATAGCTAGCTAGCCAAATAGCTCGCTCGCGAGTATTCCATTGTGAGCGAACTGTAGCCTTTTAAGCACGCTAGCCAGATGGCCATGTAGCTAAATACTTTGGCGCGGTAGCTATACTATTGCCAGCTTGGTAGCCAACTAGCTCACTAGCGAGTAAGACTGTAAGCAACTGTGGCCTTATTTTGCTGGCGTAATCATGACGCAAATTGACGCGCAATAAGGGACGAAAGTCTCGTGGGGGATAATAGCGACAGCTGCGTCTAGCTAGCTCTGTTCCTTAGCAAGTAGAAGGGAACTTAAGTGAGTCGGCGTCTCTTCTCGTGCGGTTTCGATGGGAAAGCAGCAGGCGCGGCTAGCGTCATATGCGGAAGTGGGCGCGGGCTTGTCTACACTGGGTTGCGATTCGTGCAGTCGCGGTCCGGCAATGGCCTCGCACTCAAAGCCATCGCAGCAGCAGCTAATATGCTGACGAGGATAGCTGGTCGGAGTGTATGGTAGCTCTCACGGAGATCAACTGCTTTTGTCTGTGTTTCCAAGCTGAGCAATCGCGTTTCAGCAAGATGCCTGGGCCGCCCAGCTCATTAACATTTTTGCATTGTTGGGTGACAAGTCTCGCAGAAATAAATGAATAAATAAATAAATAAATGTAGGAATAAATACGTAAATAAATATATAAACGTAAAAATAAATAAATACATACACACGAAGAACTGTAAAAATAAATGCAGAAATAAATAAATACATACATAGAAACGTAGAAATAAGGGAATAGAAAAATAAATAAAATGAATAAATATAGAAATACAATTAAAATATATTATATATATATATGTATATATATATTTTTATATATACAATATAAAAATATAAAATTTACATTTATTTTTTGCATTCATTTATACACTGCCCGGCCAAAAAAAAAAGTCACCATTTGGAAATTAACGAACAAATTCTATAATTGGATCATTATTGTGGTTATTGATATGTTCCAGCTGGCAATAATCATTTTACCCTGACTGATGAAGCGCGTCGCTACTCATTTCTTAAAAAATCATGTTGGAAGACACTGATGGTGGAAAAGATGTTACAATATTTCAGAACGGGCAAATTATTGGCCAGTATTTAGCAAAGAAAACCATGAATGACAAAAACAAGTATGAGGAATCATTTTCACAAACAAATTTGCCACCGCAAAATCCTGACCTTAAACACATTAAAAGTTACTGGAATGTGCTCAAGAAAGACCACAGTGGTTCAACCATAATGTCGAGAAGACAAGATCTCGGCCAAAAATTATGGCATTTCTGATCTAAAATAAATGTTCTGGCATTGCATATAGATGTTAAAACAATGACAAGACGAATATGCGCTGTAATCAAAGCTACAGGGGTTCCAACTAAATATTTCAGTGTACGACTTTTTTTTTGGACGGGCAGTGTATTTAGATTAATTTATTTCTACATTTATTCATTTTTATGTATTTATTTATCTATTTATTTATTTCTACTTATGTCATTTTTCGTCCTTCATAGCAGTCGTGCAGCAACAAAATATTTGTGTCAGAGCGACACAGGAAACTAGGTTTATATTCTATTTAACAAGACAGTAACTGTGGCATAATCCAGAAGGCTTCTACACAAAGTAAAATAGAATAAAACGATGATCAGACAGTCGCGTAATGGCAGAGGTGGTGGGCATGGATGCTCCTGAAACGAAAAGCGCGAGAGAAAAAAAAAAGCAACCAAGACACTTTTAAGGACGGACTTGAGGCTTCGCACTAGGATGCTGCTGCTCTGTGTGACCATCCGTCAGCGCTTCAGTTTTGAGTTTTCGTGCCGCAGATCGGAGCGGATAAGCAACGTTGAAGGAGCCGTGCTTCGTTTCGTGATGCTGCTTGACATTATACATCATACATTATACATAATACTCTTTGCAAACTGCATTAACTTCCTTGCATATGAGGCACATGGGCCTCCCATGACTATAACTGGGTAAGATGAACACAAATGTGTCTCTCCGTTCCTCTTTATAGGCTCGGTTTTCGCTGTCAACTTTTCTCTTTAGACCTTTTGACAGAGACATCTTTTTAATTCACTTACTCCTCTCTGCACGCTACTCCCACCAAAACAGCAAACAATGTATTATGGCCAAAGTTATTCGCACTTATTTAATTGCGTCCAAGCACAAAAATTGATCAAAATTTGCGTTAGGCACACTTATAAGTGTGGCCAAGGTGCATATTGCTCCATTGCCCACACTTATTTAGTGTGTCCAAAACTACATTTTTTTTCTCAGCCAAACTTATTTTAAGCTGTGGCCAAGAAAAAAATTCAGCATTGGCTACACGTATAAGTGCGAATAGTCAGTTTGTTGTATTATTACAAGGAGGCGGTCAACCAAGTATTTCAAAATAAACTTAGCCCAAGATAGAGTAATATTATAAGTAGCCAAATAGACCTAACCTGGGCCTATCATTGCCATCATTGCCTTTTTCACAACTTCAGATGACTCAATATTGAAAGAGATTCTAAGTTCATTAAGATTATTAAATTATCAAAAGAGACTTCCGATGTGCTTGTGCACAGTCCACATGGTTTATTTATTGTCATTAGTTATTTTTATCAGACTCCCCATTCTCCATGTAGGCCTGGTTTTTGCGAGTGGGCCTTAGGGGCACCTATCACAGCGTCTAAATAGGCCGTAGCCCAGCCTCTGGCCCGCCACTTAGTGGCAAGGAAAAATCTTGGCCCGCAGCCCAGGTCACTTGCCAACCCTTGCTGTAGATGTACCTGTAACCCCCACTACTTTTGAAAAAACTGTATGACTGCAACACTTGTCAAAGAAATTTGCCATAGCCTTTCCTCAGTGCACCTCCGACACGATCCACCTTCTCCCAGAAACATTTTAATTACTTCATAGTCCTCCAGCTCTACCCTCAGACTCATTTTAACGCACCTTTTCCTTAAAACTTTCTCCCCACTACCCTAAATGTCACAGTTCACCATACCTTCTCCCGGGGCCCTTAAACAAGCCCCTCAGAAACACAATTCTCAACACCCCCCACATATAATGCCCAACGGCACATTTTATTTCACCAACACCCAGGAGATATTACCCCAAATATATGTTTTACCGCCCCATCCCCGTAAGACAACACTCTGACTGACATTTTACTCCACTGTCCCTCACTACACTGGCTCTCTCCCCAAGGCCTCACTCCCCCACTATATAAAACTCACACATTCCTTCTCGCACACTCTATTAGCAGAGTACTTCCCTCTTATGACACATTCCACATCAGAGAATTCATTGAACAAACAGAATATCTCTCTGGTGTCTCTCACCAGCAAATAAAGCGGGACGCATTGGGTCACACTCTCTGACTCAAAGCAGCAGAGGTGTCCTGAACACATATAACCTTGTCCGGACTCAGGCAAACCATTGAGGGCTACACATGTAACATGATGAACTGCATGATAGTGAAGATCAGCTTTGGCTCAGGGTTATGTAAGGTTTCAAGATATGGTATTTTTAAAAATACTGATGGGAGCATGGTGTGATATTGACTCATGGAGTAGGTGTTGCCAAGCAAGCTTCCGTGTTCCTAGCAACCATATCTGAAAATGACAAATTCCCTGTCTTGTGCCTACATCTGTTCCAAACTGATCTCTTCTCTCATTATTTGTGCTCCATTGGGGGAACTTCAGAGCATTTTCAAGTATGATTACACACTGCTACCTTTGCTTTTCGTTATGCAAAGAAGAAACATTTTGAAGCTACGAGAAGTTCTACCTCTATAATGTTTTCATGGTTCAAGCTGTCAGAAGCCGATTCATGTGAATCAGGTCAGCGGCACCATAAAATCACAGCCAGCCATCTTGTAGCAGTGGCTGGAAACTTTTATTTCAAGTGTGCGGATAACGTGAATCTGAGTACAACTGAGGATGGACAGAGACCTCCTTCAGTCCTGCTGAACTTGAGAATTGGAATTTTACATCTGATTGTCATGTCTGATGCATTGACTTGATATTTAAGGCAGAGATTGTCATTTGGCTCGTACTTTTTTCTAAGGATTTCTAACAAGGCCAGTTCACACAACACACTTAGCATATGCTACATTTAAAAGGGACAGCACTATTTTCAACTTACAATCCCTTTTGTCTTGACCACATTACTTAAAACAAACTCAAAGAAATATATAATGAGAACTAGGACTAAGGGTTCTGTAGTCCGCTGGCAAAAGATTCAGAATGTAGGAGAACTAGTAAGTTAACAAATATCAGCTCATTCTGGCCGATGGTTTCGGAGAAGATGATTTTTGAAAATTTTCACTCAGTGACCAGGGGTTTAACTTTTCAAGGTCACTCGAGATCCAACGTCATGATGACAAATGAAACCCCTTATATAACTTTCTATCCATTATCAATATTTTAATCCCAATATCTCCAATCATTTCCATGTTATAGCCTATATAAATTGAGTATATGGGAGAATTCAAAATTTTTTAAATTTGTAAGAAATTCAAAAAAATTACATTTACAAATCTGATTAAACTCACTAGACATTGTCATAAGGATGCGCCTAACAAATATTAAGTTTATTATTAATTAATTAATTAAATAAATAAATAAATTTAGCCATTTTGATGGTAAGTTTCTGGGAAGGAGATTGTTGAAAAATTGCAAATGACAACATAAGACGAACAGACACCGGATGCGGGACACCGCATCATCCCAATAGTCCATCGCCCTTCGGGCAACTGGACTAAAAAAGATATTTTGATATTTCTGTAATAAGTTTAATTTAGTAAATCAGCGCAAGGATTTTTATTCTAAAAAAGTGAATACAGTTACAGGGGCCTGAAAATCACTTGTGATTAGAAAAAGTGCCAATATTTCAACAACACTTAGCACCCTTTCATAAACCATGGTACAGCCTTTTTAAACGGTCCTGACACATTTTCCATTTTAAAATTGTTATTCTTCTCTTTTATATCCTTAGATTTATTATTGTATACATTTCGGCAATTAGTAGACCTTTATAAAAGCAGTTCAAAAATACTGTTACCACACAAGAAAGCATTTGCTGTGTGCAGGAAGGAGCGAATTGTGAGCATCCGGCCTCCTGGGGCGAGATTGTTTTCAGGCAGTGGCAGGGACTGATAATGCCCGTTATCTGGAGCTCATGTCCTGCCCTGAGCAGCCCCAGGAGACGGCCAGAGATCAGCCCTTAAATGCGTGTTGTGTCACTGGAGTAGGCTACTTCCTGCTTCTCCTCGTTGGCCGTGTGAGGAAGTGCTGCATTCTCTGTCCCTGTCATTAGCCCTGGCTGCAGGGGAAATCTGCTGCTCGCCGAAGCTAACAAGGCGTGGTGCGACAGCCGGAGCCCGGTGCTCACTCGCATTAATACTCTGCCTAAAACCGCATCCACACAGATTGGGATATTCATTCCGCTAACAAACCCAGTATTCGCTTTCCTTTTCCACAAGCAGGCTCACCTTCACATCTGACCCACTGCATCCATGCCGGTGCAATGTGCCAATAAAGTGCCAAATATTCAAATCGGGAATTGCTTTCAGCGAAAAACACCCCATTGATGCACTCCGGCGATGACACTTTCTATGGTGAAGAACTGCTGCACAGTTGATAGGAAATTGGGCAGGTTTTCAACAGAGAGATGGGCGCTTTCTGGAGAAGTTTTTGTCAGGGTCCGTGAAGCTGCTCAATCCGTATACTGATGTTAGCGAGGGGACATCTAAACACCACGAACAGCAGGGAAGCCATCAATGTGATGAGACGGGGAACAACTTTGTAATTATGCAGTACTGCCATGTGTGATTAAAAATGCGCTCTGTCCTTGCCAAAATGTTAATTTAACACCCCTTTCAGGCTGAACCGAGGCGCCGAGAGCACAGATGTCACTCCTTATACTTTATAGCGAGGGAATTATTCTGTCAAATAGCTATGTGCCGCGCTCCAACAGTCGTATGCAAAGTATCAGAAGAATCACATTGAGCTGACCTGTGCTTGGTCTGGAGAAAACTGAACTGCAGTGAGCGGCCACTGAACAGGTAACATGAGCACTGCATCAGTCGGACGTCTGAGAAGCACCGCAACCTTCCTTACAAACCCTGAGAAGAAGCCAGGAATTAGCAGATGGAAAGCAGAAATGTCTTCACTGCTGGATAGACAAACTTCCGATGCAGCTGCATAAACAAACAAATTCCGTTTCATAACCGGCTCTCCGCATGCGAGGAAACAGAGCTCACACATTGATCATTTTGGCGCGTTTCCGTGGTAATTGGCCGTTCTTGAAGCTCACGAATAGGCCGAGCTCTGCTGACTTAATACTGAGCTCTGACAACATGGGAGAGTGTTCACAGCAAGGCATCAGATCTTAAGAGGTTCTCCGAGCCGCGTGTAACACAATCATTTCCGTGCTTTTCACTGGAGCTTTAATGCTCTTTCAGATAACGTTTGACAGAAAAATAATAAGTTCATAATACCTGCCTATCAGTTTTTTCGGTGTTTATTTTGATAAGGATATCAAATGCATGAAGTTCATTAATAAGATAATTACATGTCACAGAGTGACAGGTCATAAAAGAACACAGACAGAGATCATAATCATTCAATTATGATTATGAATAATCAATATTGTACATAATTGCAGAACTAAATAAGTGTGTTAAAAATGCTCCTGGCAACACGCACAGAAATATTCATGGAGCTTCTCACAAATCAAAAATGGGTGAGAAATGGCACATGATCCATGCAATAAACCAAATATCAGTTCTGTCATAAAGGGATAAAACTGCGCTCCAGGCAGCTACTCGAGCTGACAGTAATCCGAGAGGCACACGAAAATCCTCCCAGCAAGCAAACAAATACATTTATTTTCACAAAAAAAAAAAAATCATAATTTCAATACCCACAGAAAAAACCTCCAATACACTGCAACCAGGCCAAACTAAAGGCCTGACACTACCTTGCGCTGAGGCCACCCTTCTCAGAGACTGCTGCGATTAGCATTAGCATGCAGGGCACTGCGCTCCGTCAGTCCGTAACTGCATTAGACTCTCAGAGTGATCCCTTATTGAGTTAGGCACTGAATGCCCTTCATCATTAGCATGGCGTTACGGACAATAGAGTCTTCCCTTACGCATCCCTCTCATGTTGCTGGATAAAGGGAAATAATGATTCGCACAATAGGATGGAGGCAGGAGAATTTCTCACCCCAAAAATCACTGGATTTTGAGTAAAAGCTCTGCAGATGTGCTCATCTACGCCATCAGGAAAATCAAACGCCGGCTGGATCACATTTCCTCTGCAGTAAGTTCAAGATGAGGATCTTCAATTAATCAACATTTTCACCAGGCTCCCAACTCCAGCACTGTACCACAGCAACATAATCAATCAGCTAAACTGGCATCTAATTGTGACAGTTGTGCTTCATTCTCATAATCTCAGCTTCAGAGGCAAGCATAACAGAGCCTTAGAAATCGCTTGACATATTAACAGCACGGCTGGGTGTCCAGGAAATAACTGAACCTAATGCACATCTGGCAGAATATTTCATGAAAAAAAAGGCAATGACTATAGCTATGTTAAATATGGATGTTAATCTGATATCTGTACTGTTGACAGGAGCTTATGCTTGTTCTTGAAGAGCAGGATTATCTCCAGCGCTCTTCCCTTGATGGTAAAAACCCACTGCAGTGTCCTGATCTTCGACAGTTATTATTCCACGTTGTGAAATCATGACCTTCTTTTCCTGATGGATCCAGACAGAGTGCAAATAAAAAAACTGGGGTCTTCAATCAGGAAGAGAGTATATTCCATTAATACTGCAAGGACTAATCCTAATCAGCATTTTTGCAAGGGACTGGAATTGTCCCTTTACTGGACTGTTTAATGCCACTAAATTATAAAATGAAGAGAGAAAAATACAGCTTCACAAATCTACAACTGTGTCTCCCTCACACGCAGAGGCACACACTAATACGTACGAACACCTCACACTCCCCTGTCAAAACTGCAAAAAATTTGATTCCACTTGTAAGCAAGAGTGTCACGGTAGTTTCAACGGTTTCTAATAAAAGATGCCCTAAGCAGAGGGACCCCAAAGAGACGTTTTGAAGGCTTCCCTAAAAACAGCAACAGTCATACTTCAGACATTCGCAGTTATATGCTGGTAAACTCAATGTGCAAAGTAACAAAATGCCACTTTGAACCACAGACCCTGTCCACATCAAATTGCTTACCATGGAGTACAAATAATCAAAACTTAATGTAAATCACTATGCAAAATCTTTCAAATACCTACAGCTGGATAACTGAGCCAAAAAAACCTAAAAAAAAATTCTCTTTTCCCGATTTTGTCTATCTGGTGTGATTATGTGCTGAGTCCACAGGTGTATCCATCACAACCCCCTCAAAACTAAACCCTCTCAAAATAAAAGCTGTTATTCAGGGTACTGACAGTTTGCCCTCCTGTTCTTTTAATGTTCAGTGTCCTGTGTTTGCATCAAAATCTGCCTGTTACCCATTTATGCAGCAAAAAATGAAGTTTTCCAGTGAAAAGAAAGTTTAGATAATTTCATTTGTGAGAAAAAAAATGCACTTGAAGTAGCCTCTGAGAACATTTCCAAACAGACATCCAATCAATCTGTCAATAAGATCATGATAAATCTGTCCAACGGCTTTACAGTGACATTCCAGACATTCCATGAGAAATCGGTTTTCTCTTCCGTTTCACCAAGGAGTTATGTTGACAGATCCTGCGGAGTATTTTCTCAAATTTGTATAATAGTTTTCTAATGTTGAATAATTTCAGGGAGGCATTTATATATCTTAAGTCTATTTAAATGTAGTGTCAAATGTGTTTAATATGCTGCTTAAAGCCCAGATTAGACTAAGGACACAGTTGCCAGAATTAATGAACAGTGGAAATACAGGAGAAACAATGATAGCAGAGAAAACAATTACAACACTTTATTTACATCAACTTTATTATATAATGTCCTTAACTAAGTGCTCTACCGCACATTTGAAGCACACAGTTAGCTTGAATTATGTAAATGGAGCAAATAATGTGGCTGCCAAATGATTTCCTGAATGTAGCAGTCGTGGCAGAGGCCACGAGACTCTTCAGTAGACCGGCCCTCCAGCGGACCGACAAGGGCACTCAAGTACGAAGCTGCAACAGTGCAAGAGGCATTTGGGCATTCAGAGGTTCCAACATGGCTTGCAAACAGGAGGAAAATATTATCGTCGGCAAGCTTTCTCGCTCTCCTTGTGGGAAGATTATTATCGCTCGGATTATAGCTGGGATGGAGATGATGTTATTGGTCACTTGCTTTAATTGTGAAAGTATATTGCAGATTCTGCTTTTGAAAAGCACTGTGATTTTTTTTTTTTAAATAACTAAAATTATTTTGCTTGCTCCTCAGAACAAGTGCAATGCCAGTATTGCCTTTCCCAAAAGATACTGAAATGCACAGCCAACGCGCAATTGATGCTTACTCAGCTCTGGGTAATGTTGGAATTACTATGATCTGTGGATGCTCCTAGGCAAGTGCTGGCATGGCAACAGTGCACAAAGAGAAGAGGCCCCTGGGTAGACTTCTGAAACGGGCCCCATGTGCCATGAAGACTCGTGCCTCCAGACCATCATCCACAAGAAATTCAGCTCAGATTCTAAATTTCGCACAATGAGTTGAACTGCTTTTACACAAGCTGGTGGAATTACAGGTGCAGCGACCATAGATATTGCTGCCCAGGCCAGCTGATAGGTTTGCCGGAGCCAGAGAACAAGGTGACCCCTGTCAGCCCCCGTTTGCCAGTATGTCATGTCATAGCATTCAAGAAAATTCAGTTTTAGAAGAAGCCATCAAAACTATCATTCCAGTGTCTTTGGCTTTCATTGGAATTAAAATGTTTAGGTTTGAACTCCTAACACATGTCATATGATGACCTTTCATGGTAGCAAAATCATTGATCAGGTCTTTAAAGTGCAGTTGCCTGGAAAGTGACGCTCTGTTGAGATCGTGGCTGAACCGTTTACCATGTCCACGAAGAGGTTTAAGAGCAAGAAAAATTGTAGAAAGGCTGTAGTATGAGAGTACATGGACAGCTACTAATTTATCAGAAATGAAATCAACACACAATCTAAATAACATCTTCAGCAGCATTTATTACATAGCATTCTACAACGTACTTCAAGATGGAATTTTGAGAAATTTCAGAAAATTTCAGCTAATTACCATACATGCAATCTCATATAGAAATGTCATATTCTTCTCTGATGCAAAGCTACCGTATACGTCCCAAACGTTATTGGCTACTCAGCTTATTGTTTACCTATTTGCTCGGTAAATTACACTCAACAAAAATATAAACGCAACACTTTTGTTTTTGCTCCCATTTGTCATGAGATGGACTCAAAGATCTAAAATTCATTCCAGATACACAATATTACCATTTCTCTCAAACATTGTTCACAAATCTGTCTAAATGTGTGATAGTGAGCACTTTTGCTTTGCTGAGACAATCCATCCCACCTCACAGGTGTGCCACATCAAGATGCTCATCAGACACCATGATTAGTGCACAGGTGTACCTTAGACTGTCCACAATGAAAGGCCACCCTTTTATTGTGCCAGATTTTTCTGCCGGATGTTTTAACTCTGACTCAAGGATCGGGACAGCTGACCCGGTTGTTCCTTCCTGTCGGGGGGTCTGCTGGTACTCTGCTGTTAAGTGCAACACTGCATGCTGCAGCTTTGATGCAATGATGGCACAGAACACTGCATTGCTTAGTGTTGTAACATCCACAAATGTTATAAGCCCGAACGGCAGGGATTACCAGGATGTTGATTCAAGATTTGTTTTCAAAGATCAGGGTTCAGCACTGGAAACCTGCTTTCACAGGAACAAATGCACACAAAACACACAATACTAACTGGCAGTCACACACATGCAAACACCCACACACTGTTTAACTTCACAATTTGTGTGTGTAATTAAGCGCAAACATGAAGACCCAGGTACCTGCTTAGTACACAGCTATACAACCTGTTTATGTACATTTGCGCTCAGTCTCACACACACACGCAGACACACACGCAAAACACATGCACACACATGCACTCACACACACAATCACACACGCACTCACAAACGGACTCACTGATGTACTTGCATAAGTACACATGCATTAACACACCCACAAGTGCGCACACAGACACACACACTTACACAGAGACAAACACACACACACACCATCTTTCCAATTTTCATTTGCTTGATGTGCAGGATTCCTCCTGCTCCGCAGCTCGAGGAGAGGAGCTCTGGAAGGTAACGGAGATCTGACCTGATGGCGCAGCTCCACAGCACTGCGGCTCCAAGAGCGGACTCGTCCTCCTCCACCTCCCTAACAAACTAGAATCAAAAGCTCGCGGTCGCGTGCCCCCGCCGACCCGTCAAGGTGCAGTTTAAATCCTTGTCTCTTGTTTGACTCACGATACAGTACATGTGGTGTAGCTTTTGATGGAATTTAATACAAGTTTTTGGTGCATTTTGGCACTTTGGAATTTATCACTGTATTGAGATGTTCAATCTTTGATGAGAAACACCATCTTCACTTAGAGACTATTTTTACTCAGGAGTTTACAGGATTGATAGACAATTTTGTCGCATACTGCAGTGACAATTACCTAAAGCTCAATCAACTGGAATGTAAAGTTTGTGGACAAACTTTGAGTTGGCTTAACAAAACCAAATTGTCATCATTAGAATGTCTAACATTTTAAACAACCCAAACCCTAACTCTCGAGGACAATTAGTTCAAATGTTATGACGGGTGAAATCAAAACCAATCAGAGACCACAACATTCATCCTTTGGGAAAGTCTCAAGCTAGAAGCAGGTCTGAGGGCTCAAGCTTGAAAGTTTTAAGACTCGGTAAATGAATGAAGGTTAATTGAGGATGGAGTGATAAAAAAAAAGGAGGGGCTGGGCTACAGGTACATGATGATGATCCTCATGAAGAAAGCAGTTTTCATTAGGAGGGGGACTCGGAAGCGGTAAGCCTGACGTTAAATTAAGAGTCTGTCGCAAGTATGTATTCGGTTAAAATTTGTTTGAGCTGATATAATGACCCCACTGATGGACTAGTTTGTTAGCCTAATATTTGATGAGTACTGATTTGTTGTTTTACGGTGCAAAATGAAATTTGTCCTTGAGTACAGGAAGACTTTTAAATTTTCCATTCCAAAACCCTGCCTTGACATTCAGAATCGCCTGCTAGTAAACTTGCGACCAGCGAATACTGCGGTTTTGAAGCTAGTGAGCTTTTTTATGCCCCTTAGAGTCTGTAAGATATGAAGACTTGACGTAAGTTCTGGTAGGCCATGGAGTCAAGCCTACTATCAGAGGAGCAGCTACCTGCTAGGGAGTCACCTGAGAAACGAATGACTGTCACCTGATCTAGCCGCCTGATGATTGCTTGGCCGGTAATATACTATTCTACTTAAGCTTGCCGTCAGGAAGCTGCTCCTCCGTGCGCTAGCTCAACAAGGAGCATGGAATTCACTATGGCTGCAGACTTCTGTAACAATGTTTGTATTGGCTACCGCACTTCGGTGGAGTTAATGTTACTCTGGTGTACGATGTCATGTTTGCTCTAGCTTTTACTATGCTGGGAGTGCACAGTTATGAAGGCCAGCACGCGCAAGCTTATTAGTCTTAAAATGTGGCTTGTTTGAAACATTGCCCTGTGTGTTTGTGGAGTCTTGTGTAATTGGCGTCATTTGTTCAAACCGTAAATTCAGAGCAGCGCATGCTAATCCGGATGCAGCACGAGTGCTCGTTATTTTTAGTTCTCCCTTGGCAAGGCAACACTCATTGTTGGCAACTAAATAATTTCTCTACGGCAACAATTGCGATCTGCTCGCCTATTGCGAATTGCCACTGCTCCAAAGCGGTCTTTTCCGGATGTTGAAAGAATGTGGATGCTTTTAAAACTCTGCAAGTGTACTGCGGTATTGTCCCAATCGGCAACGTGGTAATTGAACCTGTGTGTTTGCAAACATTTCATGGAAGTGGCACAGTGCTTGCGCTTCAGTGCAGTAATATCGCATTTTGTGAAGTTACCCGAGCTACTAGTTCTCAAGTGTCATGCACCAATCAGTTTGCTGTTTACACGACCACGGCCGGTAAGATGAATATGCTCTTTGCACAGATGGCCGGTCCCTAATTCACGAAGGCTTGTCGAGGAGTTAACGGATGTCACTTTGATTTTCTTTATGTACAGGTTGCTCGCTAGTTTCTTCGCACGGTCAGTGTATACGAGTTGCAAGCCTAACAAACGCATCAAGAACGTTATCTTACCGCGGCACTGAACCTGCTCATGGCTTCTATTGGAATGCTTATATAGAGTCGCGTACATGCCTGTTATTCCCATTGGAATATTCCTGGATGTATTGGATGTACTTTTTGCGTTGTTTTTTTATATATTTTTTGCATTGCTTTGATTTACTTCATGCTTTTAAATATCAGCGACAGTATGTTTGGCACAGGAAATTGTTCATGTTGTATTATTAATAATTTGAATAGTCGTAGCTGAAATGGTTTAAGCATTATTTCAGATGATGGTTGACTTGCTGTTAAATGATTGGACCAATTGTGATCGCCATGAATGCCTAAATCGATTGCAGCTATGCTGCTTGAATTCTACTTGTTTCCAATAGCCATGCCGTAACTACACTTTTGTTAGTTATTGTTAGTGCTGGTGAGATGAAGCTTCATAACGCGTTGAAGCTTTCCAGCCAGATGTGTTGAAGTGTGGTTCATTTCTTGATGTTTCGAATGCACTCTCGAGACCCTATTGGTCAATGAAAACACATAGGCTACGAATTGCGCTTCGTAGGAAATGGTAATCAAGCATAAGCCTTTGTCACGAAAGTGGCAGAATCAATAAATGCTAAATAAAATGAAGTATTTTGACCACATGTTATGTCAAAACGAAACTAAAAGATACTTTGGGGACAGGACAGAGGGCAGTGAATGTGCATGTGAAACAGCCTTGTATTTTTGATCACAAATTATAGGCGTTTCCCCTAAAAATAAAGTTAAAAACCATCAAATTAAGGGAATTTATGTACTGGAAATTATCTGAAAAGGTTTGAAAATAAGACGTCACAAAATAGTCAAACAGTTTGGCCTAATGGCCTCACTAAGCGACCTTATTCGGTGAAATCAAATCAAAGTATTCCCGAACGGGAAACAACTTTCTCTTTCTCGCTGGCTCCATCGCAGGCAATGAAAAACTCGCACACCGCACAAAATCGCAAACCACTCCGACAAACTTCAACCACTGACAACAACCCAACAGAAGAGAACTGGGACAGTTCATAGTCGACTGACTGACTGACGTCATTTCGCTGAGACGATACAAGCCGCGACACGGAGCTCTGGAGTGGAGTGCTTCACATTTTTGATGCAGGCTCCGAAGCCTCGGTATGGCCGGTAACAGCACTAGTTATTCTCTATCCCTAGCAGGTGTTGCCATTGGTACCGAGTTCAGTTAAGGTAACAGTTTGCAAACTGCATCGCATACACCGCGTGACGAACTAACAGCAAATGCTAGCAACTGAAGCGTTCAGCAATCTTAAAAAGAAAAATAAATGAATAAATTTATTTATTTATTTACTAATTTATTTAAAGTGGATGCGGCCCAACCGAAAATTCCACCTAATGCTGTGGAATAATCAGGACTCAGACAATTTATTCCAGTTGGTAGTGGAATTTGTTATCAAGCAGGTCATACTCTTTCTTGTTCGTAAATGAATTTCTATCATATTTGCATTACCTTTTCTATTGCCTTTGTGTTTTCCCCATAATTTGGCAGTGATTCTTTTGCATTTTTGTAAAGGCATTTGTACCCTAGTAGATAGAATTGTTTGCTGAGCAAGTTATCACTCGCTTGGGAAGTAAGCCTTCGGTTGCTTGACAGTATCAGCTCACTTCCTCAGATGTGGCTGATCTTGCGCACGCTCAGCAATTCCATGATGCAACGATATTTTGCTGATACCTCTCCAATATTTTTCCTGTCTGCGAGCTAGCTTGCGCTTTGGTCATCTTGCCCATCATTTCATTCGAAATGGCTTTGTTTCTGTCTGCTCACAATGTACAGTACTGTGGCCTTTAAGTTTGCTAGTTTACCAAAAGTCATAAAGACCACACGGTCTCTGGCTGTAAAGGCATCCTGTTGTTACAATCTGGTCTTTGGGTTATGCCTGTTTTTTAGCTTCTGGTCTTTGGTTTATGCCGACAACATTTTTTTTTTTTTTTTTGGGGGGGGGTGGATTTTGGCATCTTTCATGAATGATCTTCATATTTTGCAATCATGGAGATTTATTTTCATATCAACTTTAAGTACACAACATTATTTCATGGTATATTCCTAGCACTGCTTCCACCTCCTGCTCTCCACTAACTGCCTGGTTTTGTGTTCCCTCCATGTCTGCGGTGGGGCCCTGCCCTGAGCATGCTGCTGGTCTTCGCCATCATTGCCATCTGACCCTCTGCTAAGTGCTGCCCAGTCTCCACCTTCGGAACAGTCTGGTCCATAGATAATATCCAGCAAACTACATCTGTTCCTCATGGAAGCTGAGAGACCCATCTTTCGGTCCCGGTTTGCTGCACGACTTCACCTGTTTTGCTAGCTGTGGCCTCTCCCCTCAACTCCACACTCTTCACTCCTTCGTGTTGGAGCAGCACAACCGCCGTTTCCGTTGCGTCTGTCTCGACACTGAAGGCCATGCGACATCTTTGGCATATGATCAACACCTTCACTCTGGATTCAAGGACATGAGCCACAAAATTAATGAGCAAATGTTGTAAGATATGTCTGGTAATTAGCTGTTGCAATGTTTTGCATGCCCTAAACACTACACACTAATCTCCACTCCTACACACATTTCTGCTCACGCGTGGTCTATCCTCTACCAGTCATATAGCCAGGGTATCAGCGTCACAACACTATACTACGCCATCTCATTCATCACCACTCTCACCTTCATTAATATATAAAAAAGCTCATCTTGTTTCATCATACTTGTACCAGCTTGCTGACACGCTAGATCTTATCGTAGCATATTTCTCTTGAAATGGTTTCAAGAGAAATTAAGGTGGCTGTCGGGCTCTCTCTACACATAGTATACCTCATATAGTATATTTCTCTTGTATCGGCATCAAGAGAAATCGTGCCAGCCGCCGAGCTGTCACGGCACATAATACATTTCATATATTATATTTCTCTTGTATAGGCATCAAGAGAAATCGTGCTAGCCGTCGGGCTGTCACGACACATAATACAGTTCATATAGGATATTTCTCTTGTATCGGCATCAAGAGAAATTGTGCCAACTGCCGGGTTGTCACTACACATAATTCAATTCATATAGAATATTTCTCTTGTATCGGCATCAAGAGGGATTGTGCCAGCCGCAGGGCTGTCACGACACATCGTATTCTCATATAGTATATTTCTCATGTATCTGCATCAAGGGAAATCGTGGCAACCGCCGGGCTGTCACGACACATTGTACTCACATAGTATATTTCTCTTGTATTGGCATCAAGGGAAATTGTGGCATCCGTCGGGCTGTCACAACACATAGCACACTCACATAGAGTATTTCTCTTGTAGTGGCTTCAAGAGAAATTGTCAGCCGCCGGGCTACTACTATGCATCTACTGCTTCTTAACTTTCTGCATTTCAGTCGGCGAGCAAAATGATGTAAGATTTGTGTGTTTTTTAATGTTATGATGTTTGCATGTCCAAACACAACATCCTAATATCTCTCCTAAACACACTCCTGCTCACGCGTCGTCTCGCATTCACATAGTCAGGGTATCAGCATCCCAACATAGTTCTATGCCATCTCAATAATCACTACTCACACCTTCATTTAATATATATATATAAAAAAGGGGCTTCCCGTTTCATTATACTTTTACTTGCTTACTATCACACCAGAATGTATTGTAGTATATTTCTCCTGAAATGGCTCAAGAGAAATTGAGGTAACCGCCGGACTATCTCTACACATAGTATACCCATATAGTATTTCTCTTGTATCGGCATCAAGAGAATCGTGCTAGCCGTCGGGCTGACACGACACATATTACACAGCATATAGAATTTCTCTTGTATCGGCATCAAGAGAATTGTGCCAGCTGCCGGGCTGTCACGACACATAATACACTTCATATAGAATATTTCTCTTGTATCGGCATCAAGAGAAATCGTGCCAACCACCAGGTTGTCACTACACTTAATTCAATTCATATAGAATATTTCTCTTTTATCGGCATCAAGAGAAATGAGTACCAGCCGCTGGGCTGACACTCGTAGAACATTCGTATAGATTATTTCTCTTGTATCGGCATCAAGAGAAATTGTGCCAGCTACCGGGCTGTCACGACACATCGTACTCTCATATAGTATATTTCTCTTGTATCGGCATCAAGAGAAATTGTGCCAGCCGCCGGGCTGTCACGACACATAATACATTTCATATTTCTCCTGTATCGGCATCAGGAGAAATATTTCCAGCCGCTGGGCTGTCACGTCACTTGTACTCTCACATAGAATATTTCTCTTGTATTGGCATAAGAGAAATTGTGGCAACCGCTGTGCTGTCACGACACCTAGCACACTTTTCTAGTGTATTTCTCTTGTATCGGCTTCAAGAAAAATTGTCAGCGCCGGGTAACTACTATGCATCTACTGCCTCTAAACGTTTCTCAATTTCAGCTGACTTGCTGGCATGGTTCTGTTGGGGGGTTACTAGCAGCTCCCTGCCTTCGGTTCCTCGTTCGAATGGGCAGGGATCTCTCATAACAGAGCCATGTCGCCAAACTTAATGTATGATTGTATGCCTGAATATTGTCAATAAATATTAGCTTTTTTTTTTACGAAGTGGTCCTATCAGAAATGTAACATTATTTAAAAAGGTTATGTATGAGTCAATCCAAATAGTTCAATGGTCTTATTGAAAAATTCTAAAAGGCCCCAAGGTAAATATAATAATAATAATAATAATAATAATAATAATAATAATAATAATAACAACAACAACAACAACAACAACAACAACAACAACATTTCTGTAAGAATACAGTAGTTTATATGTTGACAATGTTATGTTTTCAATATAGGACGGCATCATTGCATTAAATTTATTTCAGGACATCTTTAGGGTAAATAGGATCTTTAATATAAATAGAGTTGTTTGTTTTTGGATATTACCCACCCAACCCCTGCCTACAGAATAGTAAATTCACTCACATGTGCATAAGTTCAATTTAATGGTGACTCAGATTAAGTGAATGTTGGTGTTTGTCGAGACAACACTTTTCACATTCACAACACTTGTGTTCTGTAAGCATTAAAGCCTCATCTTTTAGAAACATTCTAAAAATGACCATCACAGCATTCTACTAACATTTTGACTAGCTGCAGAGGACAGTATCATTTACTAAACCTAAGTTTATGGACTGGGGGGAGGGGGGCTGGGTGATCTGTTAACATCTGCTAAGATCACACCGGCATATCGCCATTGGATCTGTATGTAAGATATACCCAACAATTTCTGGTAGGATAATTGGTGTTATATAAACTGAAAAACTAATAATTTCAATGTTTTATGGGAAATATGGTCCAAAATGATTAAACTTTTTTGCCAAATAACGTTACATTTTTTTTCGGCTGGCCACAATCTCCCCATCCCTGCCCCCTGGAGAGAATGCATCCTACAGTAGAAGTGGATATTTGGGCAAAATTTGAACAAACTTCCTTCAGGCATTGTTCACAAGATTGGTATGAACAGACGCAATGGTCAACCTGAAAATATTACCTGTGGTCATGTCAGTCGATGGCCTGGAGGCATAAAAATATAAGATGTCTTTGTTCGTGGGTTGCATAAGGAGACCAAAGTAGTACTTCAGCAGATTACATTTATACCAAGTTTATGCAACATGGAGATCCAACCGAGCAATCTGATTGGTCAATAAGACGTTTAGAGTGTTCTCAAATGAGCAAGACAGTACGGATAGCTTGTGCTCAAATGAAAAATGCCTCATCACTGAAAATATTACTCCGCCTCTCTTAGTTGCCTATGTCATTGAGTTAATTAATTTGTCAATTTGTTTGCATTTGTACATTGAGATGAACATTTAATAAATCAACACATCTGTGAAAACTGTCTTTATTTCAGAGATAAATTGACAGTGGCCTGAAAAGGTGATCAGCGAAAGCCCCCGAAAGGTTGGGTTTAAATTATGTAACTCTGTTCAGCCTTAATGTTACAGGGTACTTTTGTGACTTTTGCGGTTTGGCCACATTAATCGGAGTGAACGTTAAATTGGAGTGACACACCCCCAGCTGAAATGAAACATCTGCTGGAGAGTTTATTAAAAGACAGATTTTTACTCTGGTACCGATGCTGGAAAGCCGTTGCCTTTATTTAAATAAAACCAATAATATAAGTTTGTTCGATTAAGATCAGCTGAGTCGTTGTCAAGGCACCTGTTAGCTTAAAAATGACTGAGATGTCGGCAGAAGTATAACTAAGATTTTTTTTCAGCGGATATTCTAGTTACAACATGACTGAGCTAGCAAAGCAGTTTTGTGTTGCTGTGTGCGGTTTTATTCAGTTTTGAGAAATCATGATGCCAAGAAAACATAAGCCAAAGTTGGCTGGCTGCAAGGACTAAATGTCAGATCTTATGTATTTCCACTGACACAGAGAGAATACTAGCAAAAAAAGACTTTTATATTTTGAGAGCTAAATGCCCACAGCATAAATAAATTTTGATTAAACATTTTATTTTGTTGGTAATAGCTGTATAATCGCATTATTACACTCAAGGGACGTAGTTAATGTATAATAGTACACCTTTATTTTACCAGAAAAAGCTAATCCTAATTTTTATTTTTTAAATCTCTCTCAAATGTATTTGGTCCGAGAGGAAGATGATAATCTCTTGGGCCAGGGCTGAACTACATGTCCTGCGAGTTCTTGAAAAGTGCTCAGAAGTGTTGCAGCTTCTGACGACAGCGTTCAACCCAGGAAAGGCCCAATGCCGGTACAGCGAGGTTAAGATTTAGAATAGACGACCCAGACTAGTAGGGAATGAAACCTATAAGCCTGTTACAGAAGCCTTTGAAACCCTTTCCATTAAAGGAGAGGAAGTTTAAGATTAGTGTTGTATAAGTGGGTAGTGAAAAGTCTTTATATCCGGACTGATATAAAAAAGAGACGGTCAGCAGAGAGGAGAGAGACGGAGTGAGAGGTAAAGTGTGAGAAAATGAGCTGGACAGAGAGGGGTGAAAAAGAGAATTGAATTTAAAAACAAATTTATTTTGACAGATTTAACAGAGAAACTCAAGTCACGTTCGCTGTCAATCGATGGAATATTTCCCCAGTTATATAAATATGGTTATCGTGCCGCATAAAAATATACAAGATTAAAAGTGAAGATGAAGCCGTCTTTCCTTGCATCAGAATGACAGAGTGCTCCATTAGCGCCCATAAATTCTCCAAACGAGGTCTGTAATGCACAGGCATGTAATAAGAACTCCAGTGCCTTGCTGCTACAAGCCCACGCAGGACAACAATCAGTGGTAATTCAACTCCTGAATGGTTTATAAGCCCAGCTGGGAGCGTCGTACTCAAGTTTGCTAAACCCTGGACATTTTATAGTGTACACATAATTCTATCTACCCCCACAACTTGTTCTTTTTTCTCAGTCTTCCGAGTAGCTCATTTATCTTGCTCCAAAACGAAATTTTACTGATGTTCTCTGCCGTGGAAAACATTCACCTCTCTGGGTGAAGCTGCGCGCTGGAACAATGGCGACTCCTAACACTGCCCTTTGGTTTAACACGCTAACAGATACACCCCACTCTCCACCCCCTACTGAACTGAGACCCACACAGGTGGATCGAGGATCAGGGAGGGCGAATGAGGGAGTCACAGGAGGGAGGACCTCCCCTGAATAACTCAGCGGCGTGGCGTCATGACCTCTGCATGACAACAAGAATAATGCTGTTCAGCTCCGGTGCCTTTGTGTCCTTTTCTTTACATGCGCTGACAATAAAATGCCTCATTTTGCATCACACTAATTTGACTGTGTGTGTGTGTGTGTGTGTGGGGGGGGGGGTGTTGGAGGGCATTCCACACTAAGGCAACATAATTCCTGGCTATTGGACAGGTTCTGGCAGCTACAAGCCTCAGAAGGCAGAACCTGAAGCCTCAGGACAGAGGGCTCACCGGAGGTGGGGAATCACAGAACAGGTGTGACACCTGAACACAAAACTAACGGGTCCAATGCTCACGTGGCCTTGTTTTAAGCATGGCTGTGATAGCACTACTCTGGCAGCAGAGATCACAAAATGCCACTTTCTTCTACGTTAAATAATTACAAATAATTCCTTTACAGAAGGGGGGGGGAGACCCTCTCAAACACCATCAATGTGTATCACCTGCCATTTCGCTCCAGTAAGCTCTCTACACCTCAGCTGAGGCTGACAGGCAGCAAACTATTTATGGGGATGATTTTGTGGGAAGAGCCACCTTCATTCAGATGATTGAGAGAGGCTGTGCATTTAGCCAGAATATGTCTTTCCTGCGCGATGAGTGTCGTGGGATCTCAGTGAGTGAGGACCTTGAATCAGCATCTGAACCAAAACTCACCACATGCATCAAACCCGCATCACAAGGGCATGAAGGGAGTCAGACGACAGCATTTTCACATAAAACCACAGCTGCTTCTCCGTCAGCACGGGCTAAAAAAACTGTGGCAATTCTGTGGTCTACTTCATGCATGTTAGCAGCACAGGAAATTAAACACTCTGAGAAAGATCTGCTGACTGTACGCAAACTCTTCTCCTTGAAAAGCAGCAGAGTTTTGAAATGGAGGCTTTGAGAAAAGCTGAGGTGTCATGGGAATGCAAACAACAGCATCAGAAGTTTTAGATGGGAGTGCTGTAAAACTAACAGTAGGATGCAGAAGAAAGCAGCAGAGGGACAATACAGGGATGTGCTTAAAGCAGAGAGACAATACAGGGATGTGCTTAAAGCAGAGGGACAATACAGGGATGTGCTTAAAGCAGAGAGACAATATAGGAATGTGCTTAAAGCAGAGGGACAATACAGGGATGTGCTTAAAGCAGAGGGACAATACCGGGATGTGCTTAAAGCAGAGAGACAATACAGGGATGTGCTTAAAGCAGAGGGACAATACAGGGATGTGCTTAAAGCAGAGAGACAATATAGGAATGTGCTTAAAGCAGAGGGACAATACAGGGATGTGCTTAAAGCAGAGGGACAATACCGGGATGTGCTTAAAGCAGAGAGACAATACAGGGATGTGCTTAAAGCAGAGGGACAATACCGGGATGTGCTTAAAGCAGAGGGACAATACCGGGATGTGCTTAAAGCAGAGAGACAATATAGGAATGTGCTTAAAGCAGAGGGACAATACAGGGATGTGCTTAAAGCAGAGGGACAATACAGGGATGTGCTTAAAGCAGAGAGACAATATAGGAATGTGCTTAAAGCAGAGGGACAATATAGGAATGTGCTTAAAGCAGAGGGACAATACAGGGATGTGCTTAAAGCAGAGGGACAATATAGGGATGTGCTTAAAGCAGAGGGACAAAACAGGGATGTGCTTAAAGCAGAGGGACAATACAGGGATGTGCTTAAAGCAGAGGGACAATACAGGGATGTGCTTAAAGCAGAGGGACAATACAGGGATGTGCTTAAAGCAGAGGGACAATACAGGGATGTGCTTAAAGCAGAGGGACAATACAGGGATGTGCTTAAAGCAGAGGGACAATACAGGGATGTGCTTAAAGCAGGGCGACAATACAGGGATGTGCTCAAAGCAAAGGGACAATATAGGAATGTGCTTAAAGCAGAGGGACAATACAGGGATGTGCTTAAAGCAGAGAGACAATATAGGAATGTGCTTAAAGCAGAGGGACAATACCGGGATGTGCTTAAAGCAGAGGGACAATATAGGAATGTGCTTAAAGCAGAGGGACAATACCGGGATGTGCTTAAAGCAGAGGGACAATACAGGGATGTGCTTAAAGCAGAGGGACAATACAGGGATGTGCTTAAAGCAGAGGGACAATACAGGGATGTGCTTAAAGAAGAGGGACAATACAGAGATGTGCTTAAAGAAGAGGGACAATACAGGGATGTGCTTAAAGCAGAGGGACAATACAGGGATATGCTTAAAGCAGAGGGACAATACAGGGATATGCTTAAAGCAGAGGGACAATACAGGGATGTGCTTAAAGCAGAGGGACAAATATAAATATATATATATTTTTTTTATAAAATGGGTGCTTCCCATCCTTACCTTACATTTGTTTCAAGATTTTTCGCTTGCTATTTCAGTGTTAACGAAGTTTAGCCTTTTAACCTGCTAACCAGTTGGTTATCTACCTAGCAAGCTATTGCATTACAGAGTTCGATATCATTTTAGCTTGCTAGCTACGTGGCTAAACTAAAAAACTAAACTAAACTTTCAGTGATAGCAATACATCGATTTTTTTCTTGTGTGTTTATATTATGGGCTGTGTGTAGGGTAACACATCCATTGTAGTGAATGCTAGCTAGTTGACAAGCTTGCCAACAAACTAATGCACAATTCAACATATTTTCCTGGAGACTGGCAAGTGTGGAGAACAAAAGTCAATCGTTCCCTACTCTCGCTGCTGGTAATAATGATTTGGCTAATCGGCGCAAGTTGAGAACAAGGAAACTCGAAAACCAAACCGAAAGTAAAATTATTTAACGGGGTCTTCGGGAGACCGAAGAAGACATTCCAAATAGCCTGCTTTCATAGTACATCTACATTAACGAGCTCAAATAGCCTGATGTGACATAATGGCGCTAGATGAAAAAGCAATCTTAGCCTCTGTGTTGCTTGCCAACCATTCTGTCCACTCTGTCTTGCTTGTTGGATGAACGAATAGTTCTAACTTTTATTGTTGCATTATTACCAATAAATCGTTGATTATTTCTCTTGTGTGTTTATTTAATGGGCTATATGTAGGGTAACTGTTTTAGAAAAACAATAAGCCCCTTGACGCTGTGGGTTACAGTGATTTTAGAACAGCGGAGGGGCGCTAAGGCACTTCACTGCGCGTCATGCCTTAGAGCGCCCCTCCGCCAGTATAAAATCACTGTGACCCACTGCTTCTCGGTACTTTTTCCTTTAGTATACACTACCGCTCAAAAGTTTGGGATCACATGACAGTTACATCATCATAATTCTCTATGTAACTGTGTTTGGTATGCATCTCTTCAGCTAAATTCAAGGAGTTGAATGAGATGCATTTCATCTCCACTATATACCTAGAAAATATAGTTTCTGATCCCCAGCAATAATTTGCCCTGAACCAGAGTTATCTCTTGAGGTGTATTTACAATCATCTCTCCCCCTTTGCAGAAAGTGCTTTGCGACCTCCCCGAGGTCTGTCTCCAAGGGTCCTGGCACTTGTCTAATTACTTTTATTATCTCCTTAGAATAATAAACGTTGTTTTCTTATTTCCTCCGGAGGGGGGAGTCTAAATTGCGATTTGGGCCATCTGTGCGGCCTGATCAAAGGCGCCACCAACCTTAAATCTGAGAGAGACGACCTAGTCTGGGAAGCTCGTACCAGACTTCCCATACTTTGGTCCGTGCGTATTTCCATCTTGGTGGTTTCGTAATTCAGACTTTTTGCACGACCATTTGTATGTAGCCTTTTTCGCCAGGTATGACTTTTCTCTCATTTCCTAAACAGTGTATGACTCGTAATTGGGTAGTATTGATTTGCTTGATTTAAGCTCTTGCCTACCTGGTGAATAAACTATTGTTATTTCTTTAAACGTGAGTGGTCTGAGTGGCTCTTAACTCTTGTACATTCATTCTAGCCACGTCACGCCAGAAACTTAGGGGTATGCTCAACCAAGGACTGACTGATCAGCGGCTTTGGGATGAGAATCGGTTTTAATCAAGTTAGATAGGCAGCCAGGATCGACCAACATAAGGATTCATGTTTGCAGGCTCTGGGATTTTTAGCCTGAAGGAAACCCATAAGACGAAAAGTAGGTTATCTGTTGAAAATTCATATGAGCGGAGCCCATGGGCGGACTGAATCTGGGTTCACTGTAATTCAAGCCAAAAGATGCTGTTGCAGTGATGGCTGACTTCTAATCTTCTGGTATTACCGACGAACCTAAGCAGCGGAAATAGTACTAAAAACCCGGGGGGTTTATATTTTAGTGACGTAGGCTTGCATTTATGAGTCCGGGAATAATCTCCCCGAAATCTACGCAGGTAAATTATCAATTCTAATTCTAATTTGGAGTCAGATATTTAACGAGGATATAACTAAATTTTGTAATTTAAATGCATTATGGAGTCAGATTTGAAGCGAGAGTAACATTGTAATCTTTAAGCTTAGTTTGCTGAAATCACTGATAAATCTGACGTTTTCAGTTGCTGCGTGTCCCAATGTGCACCTGGGATTATTCGCTGCACGACATTAAGTTAGAGGATTCCGTGATTTCGGCATAGCCCCGTTTTCGAACGGAGAACTATTGAGAACACCTCAGGTAAGTCTCAAACTGGGTCCAAGGCGGGGTACAGGCATAAAAGATTTAATTGACACGTTCCATTGCCTCATAACAGCAGGATTCTACACGCATAAACCTTCGCCCCTGGCTCCTCCGTCGTTGGTCGAGCTGTGTGGGTTCTACAATCTGCATTGAGCATTGGTCGAAAATCACAAAATGCATTCCTTAACCTAATCAAAGAGTATGAATAACGTGAGTTTCTTAAATTGTACATCAACTAATCATTATTTATGTTTTCAGCATCTTTCAGACCCCATGTAAAAGGGCCTCTGGAGCGAAGGGGTATTCTCTTAAAATAAAATGGAAAAAAAAAAAATTACCTCGGTACAAAGCAGAATTTTTGTTCATCCCCAACATGCAATATCTCCCCTCCCAAACAAATCCAAGGACGCTGCACTTAAGAAGTCATTAGAAGCACAGAAGCACATTGAAAAGAATGGTCCGTTGATAATGATTTCTTAATATATTCTGCCCAAAATGTGACATCCTGAAAATTTACCAATATAATAGCAAACCCATCAGTTCACAGACCTAATCATTTTTCCAGTGTACTGTTACTGTATATTAACCTAGAGGGCCTCATTGTTTACAAACTCTGTTTAGCTTTTGAGGGAGGCAGTTAATAAACTGCAATTTTCTTGGCATTTTGAGTCTCCCTCAATAATTTAATTTGTTTTTATGGAAATATTTTGGTCTCAAGCATTCACCCTAGATATAAAAGCATAATTGTTTTGCTCATTCCAAATGAAATCGGGACTGGCCAAATCAGGACTTAAAACTGCAGTGCCTTAAAGGAGCCGTGTCACAATTACTGCACATGCTCAGAACTTACACCCTAACAAAGCGAATCTGCTTGACTGCAAGTAATAATCTGATTCCAACCTTGCATTCTATTTACATATTTCTGTTACTCAGACATTATGGTTTTTAAGGAGTTTTCTAAGAAAATTCAAGGATTCAAAGTCCTAATTTAGCACTTTAGCTGAAGAAGAATGTAAGCTGGTTTGCCGTGGCCAATAATCTTAAAAGAGGAAAAATACCTTCTTGTATACATACATACAGTATGAAACAGCAGTTTATATTAATTATTTATATAAAAACAGAAGTGGTCCAGTGCCACAGTACACATACCTAACACCTTTCCCAATAAAACATTTCCTTCAGAACAAATCTGGGACAACATTTGCTGGCCAAGATTTTTATATAAAATGAATATATTTTTACTTCACATCAAACGGACAACTAGGACACTTCACAACAACAGTCAACTCTATTTTTTACACTTAAACAGTTTGTTTCCGGCAGCGCGAGGCACTGGATTGTTCCGCATGCACCACATGCAGTACATTCATGTGTGCTAAACTTATCTTAATATAGAAGCAAATTCACCTATTTTTTTTTCATTAGAGTTTAGAGTCAAAGTCCCTCTTCCCTGAACACTTCTCAAAGGGAATGTATAAGAGAAATCTAACGTCCCACATGGGCTCTGAACTGAGTTCGATGTATGGCAGCAGTTGAAAAATTCATATACATCAGGAGTTCCTGACTCTGCACCACATTGCTCCTTCAAATATGCAATGAAAAATACTGTGGCAAAGTCATTACATCCCAGAGGAATGCATTTCTTTTATACAAGAGAATGACAGAAATGTTTTGCATATAGTGGAGTTTTTTCCCCTGAGTTGAAAGCAGAGACACATTCATCTGTTCAATCAAGAAATACTTCAAGATACTGGCTAAATTTGAGCTGTTTGGTCCAACACTGATGGTGTTAAGTCCATTGTTTATGGCTTTTTTTCTTGGCCAGGAAAAACTCTCCCTGCAGGTAGGGTGCGTGGGTGCGGTAGGGTGCGTGGCACCTCATTTAGCTCAATGAGACACCTGCTCGGATCATCCTGGACCAGGACAACATCCAAACAGCACCGGCTCGGTTCCGCCAGCTGACCCACCCAGATGGCTTTTTGACATTCGTATGTGTAATCAGCTGCGTCCCTGTACTCATCTGCATATTTCATGTCACATTATACGCTATATTAGCGCCGGATGTTTATAATTCAAGGTAATGCATAAGTAAATAGGAAATAAAAGGTTTCTTTAGAGGGTGAAGCTCATTTCTTTTACTTCAGCGTTCAAGGTTACAGACAGTTTGAAGTTTTTTTATTCGTTTTATATCTTCCATTTGCATTTTAGCGCAAGAAATATTCACAACAATTTGCGTGTCTCAAGGCAAACTCGGGTCACATAATATGCAACGTTTTGTCAAATTTCTTTGCCTCCCAGGAGCAGGCTGTTTATACTGAAAACTCAAGTGACTGACATAAGTGAAAATATTATTAGGAGAATTAGTTAAAAATCATAGTATTTAATACCAAAAGGTACTTTTAGCGCATACCTCACTGTCACACTCCTGCTTCAAGTACACATACCAACACACACACCCTCCCAATGTGCACAAACACACCATTTAGACCCTTTCTCTTGGTATTATCCCCATCTAGACCAGGCTTTTGGGGCTTCCTGGGGCCAGGGGGGCTTTTTACCCCTCCACAATCATTTTGGTATTATTATGACCTATTATGACATCATCTTTTGATTTTTATTACCCAGAATTCCATAAAATACACAAAATTCTATTTATGTTCTGTGAAAATAGTTTTTCATTTACTCAGAATGTTTTTCTAAGACATTCCGGTCAGAAAAAAATTAAATTAAACTTAAAGGATGACAGGTTTGCTAAAGCAAAACTTGCTCTGTTCTTATCGTTGACTTCTTTGTTTTTAGAGTATAGATTTAAATATACAGCCTAAAGACCACCTTAATAATGGAAAAAAATGTCTATTTTTTGGTAGTAGAAGCTTTCATCATAGATGAAATTTGAATCGATAAAATTTGAGGGAAAATGTACCCGCAATGTATCAAAGATATGGTCCACCAAATTGGATTTTGGCCCTTTAAATTGAAAGACGTCATCAAATTTCCACAAATTTGTTCTGTTTAACAAAGCTGACATTAAATTACGTTAGATGTTGTAAATATAATGGAATAAGTGAGAATGAAAGTCTGGAAACTACATTGATGAAACTGAAATCGGCTATTTTTTGTCAGACATACCGGTTAGAAAATTGTTGCCGTGGAATTGACTTATTGGTCTGAAATTGTTCCAAGAAAAAAGAGAGAAAAGTCACCAAGTTTGGTGGTCCGAGGTCAAGCCGTTCGGACATTATACGATGTGAAAAGACATTATACGATGTGAAAAGACATTATACGATGTGAAAAGACATTATACGATGTGAAAATTGGCACGGGCAGAGAACTAATAAACTTGGGGTTTGTGTTTCTGCTCCCTTGATATCGCACTGAAAATGTTTATCAACTGGACTCTACTGCGCATGTGCCCCAGCTGACTAGTCCCTTTGAATGTGACATGAATGTGATACGAATCCAATCTTTTGCTCAAATGCGGCCAATATCCGATCTGTCACATGGCTGTGTAAACAGGAAAAAAACACATTGATTCCACCCTTGATCGGATCCGTCAGATTGGATCTAGGCCCCATTCAAATGTGGTTTTTGTTTGGATATGTGCCAATGTGCCCATCGTGTAAATGCATATCAACATGCAAATAGGATATTTTGTAAAAAATTGTGTTCTTGGTGTGTCAGAAATGGCAACAGTTTCCGACATGGAATGTTTGTTTACTCATTCTGAAATTTCACACTCACTGTTCATTATCAAACTTCTGAACAACCTGCTCCCACCAATCCCTTGATCTCTCTCGCATCCACACACTCCTCCGAACAGCGGAGGAAACGATAACTGCGGCACAGACATACGAGGCGATTATAGACCTTCTCCTTCTCAGAATCCTCTAGATTGGGCAGGGATTTTTCGTGCATCGCATGATGAACATCAAGCCAAGCTCAATGTCATCCATTGTTTACAAAGTGAAGTGTGTTGCCTACGCCTATACGCCAGATATAGGCCTGGACTAAGGCGGAGTCTCCCTACGCATTTGCGATGATGCAGGTGATAGGTGTAAAAGGTGTTAAGAGGAGAATCAGATGTAGGAAACCCAGGGAAATGTTGCGAGCATGCTTGATGTTTTGATCATATCTAGGACTGCTAGGCCTGCATGCTTTTGTTGCGCTGCACGCACATTTGATTTTGTTTTCGGCAGCTTTTTCAACTCTCCACATGTGGATCGCCCAGGACAACGGCCAGTGAGTGGTGTAAACAAACTGAATCAAAACGAAACAGATATTATTCAGGCTCAAAACAAGATGTAAACACTCAGTTGAACAGATCGGATATGGGCCTCAAATTCTGATCCATATCCGATCTGGGCAACAAGACCTGCAGTGTAAATCCAGCCTAACTGAGCGGCTAGTTTTCATATTCAACGTGTCGGATGTGCAAAATATGGGAACTAAACGACAATGACAAGGGCCAAATCGCAAGGGCCCGAAGAAATGGTCAGTGCATCTTTAAAGTGGCAAGACTTCTGGGGGCTCCCTGTCAGCAGATGAGAGCACCTACTGACAGTGGTCCCAGCAGGGACAAAACAAACCAGCGACGGGGTTTTGGGCGCCTGAGGTCATTAATGCACGAGGGCTATGAAAGCTGTTCCATCTGGTCCAAACCCACAGAAGGGCGACTGTGGCACTGAGAATTTCAGTAATATTTCCATTAGGAATGTGTGACAGCAATACCCTGTGGCATATTGCACTTTTTAGCTTGCAGTGCTCACTCTAACCCCAGTCCGCCTCTAAAAGCGCCCCCACTGGGCTCCTGAGCATTAGAGCCGGACCTTGGAGCAGTTGAAGGTTGCCGGGTCCAGTGAGTCACATTTTCTTTTACATCACGTGTTGCGGCTGAGGATGTGTGCATCTCTACCTCAGAAAAGACGGCATCAGGACACACTGAGCGAGGAAGACAGGCTGGCGCAGGGAGTGAGATACTCTGGGAAATGTTCTGCTGGGAGACCATTAGTTTGGGAATTTAAGTGACGTCAGTTGAATGGAGCTGTTTTGGCAGCACAAGGGGGGTCTTCACTATGTTAGGCTAATGGTTTTAATCTTGTGGCTGATCAGTGCACATAATGTATACATACAGCGATCGGCCATAACATTATGGTTTCTGATAGGTGATAATAACATTGTGGGCGGGATATATTAGACAGCAAGAGAACATTGATAAGACACTTTATTGAAACCCGTGGGGTAATTTGTCCTCTGAATTTAACCCATCCTACAGTTAGGTGCAGTGGGCAGCCAGTTGAGTTGGAAGCAGGAAAAATGGGCAAGTGTAAGGATGTGGGCGAGGGCCAAATGTGATGGCTGTACGACTGGGTTAGAGCATCTCCTAAAGTGTGGCTCCTGTGCGGTGTCTGTAGTGGTCAGTACCGACCAAAAGTGGATCAAGGAGAGAAAACCGGTGAACCAGCCAAAGGGCCCTGGGCAGCCGAGGCTTATTGATGCACATGTGGATCAAAGGCTGGCCTGTAGGGGAGCTCTTCTGTTGGATTGGACCAAAGTGCCAAAAATGTTCATGCTGGTTTTGATTGGAAGGTGTCAGACCATCTTGTAGCGTATGGGGCTGCGTGGCCACAGAACGGTAGGGGTACCCCTTCTGACCCCTGTCCACCACTGACAGAAACTACAACGGGTACCGGAGCATCAGAACTGGACGGATGAGCAGTGGAAGAGGGGTCAGGTCCGATGAATTGGGTTTTTTTTTTTTAATTCTTTTAACATACCGTGTGGATGGCTGGGTGTATGTGCATTGCTTACCTGGGAAAATATTCTCAAAAAAGTGTCCAAAAGTGCTAACGTTACACAAGTGCTAATATTCAGTACGTGCAGTTAAGTACAATTCATGACAAAGCCTTTTGAATGTGAAATGCACATGTAATGCATGCTAAACCCTTCATGCTAATAAACTGGTTCAGGACGTTTGCACAGGAGTACACAAGCATGCACACTACTATTACCCTTGAACAAGTACACACTGGTGCACACATGCGCATAAACACACCCATTAAACCTCTAATGGAGAACGACAATAAATTAAGTATTGAGATATTAAGTGGACACTGTCCGAGCCACAGCAACTGTGTACCAGGAATCAGCTGCCCATCTGCGTCAGAAATGTCATCAGATATACACACAGGTACATGCAGCGCCGCCGTCAGCCTAGCCAATGCCTGGAGTTATATCCCCCCCCCCCCAAATAGGCCATAGAGTTGATTAATAGGCTACAATAACAGAAAAAATAGAACTAAAAAATAGAATACAACTGATTTAAACATACAATAATAACTACACACCTGACATATTCACAAGAAATGTTTTGAGTTTCCACCCATTCCAAAGCTCTGAAGCTCAGGAATACTGGCATCAATTACAGAAAACTAAAAACAATTTGTGCATGTTCATTCCCCTAAACATTACACATATATCACTCATTGCATGCAACTTGGACAATAGCAATTTAATTCATATAAGCTTGAGAAAGAGGAAACACATACTTTAACTAACACCAATTATCACATGACAAACAGTTGGAACTCCATCTCAACACAACTTTAATCTTTGTCCAGAGCACCTCAGAACATTTCCAGGACAAAATGTCTAAACTCACCAACATCGCCCTCCACTGTTCTTAAAATAGTCAAGAAGCCTAAAATTACATGTGAGCTGCTGATATGTTGCAGAAAACCCTCGATGGACGCAGATATAAAGAAATAACAGGTCCTAGACTCACCTTCTCAAATAGATTATAAACAGGAAGTTGTATACCCAGGAAGTCCTACACACAGGAAGTTTCTCACATGCCCTCTAGGGCCTACAGGAGAAACTGCCCTCTGATGGAAATTTCAGAAACCAAGGTAGATACCTAGCCTCCGTTGCAGACGTCTTATGGTGTTCGGTTAATTTCCTTCACCCCACAACGTCTGCGGACTCGAGCAAGGTTTTGTTCCACCAATCAGAAACTAGCTCCTAAAATCCAGGAGGTAATTATATATGCAGAAACAGATAAAGCCAAAATGGCAAACATGTTATCTCTCGAGCTTTGGATAAAATCTGCAAAACCTTCAATATTGAAAGTATGAATAGCTTACAAGAACAAGCAATGAACAACTTAGTTATCCAGAGGAAAGATGTTTATGTAGCAGCCCATTCGGCAGACGAATAACCCGTTCGTGTACACCCCTGTGTTAACAAAGATGGCAGAGCTTATTACTGCAGCAATATCAAGCTTGCTTTTTCCATGCACTCGTATCTTGTCTTATTTTGAGTGGATTTTTGTTTTACACACAAAATAAATGTCGTTTTCTACAAGTTTCTTAAGAGTTTCTTTACCCGCCATTTCACTATTTTTGACAAGCCGCAGGGAAAAGCCATAGTAATGACAGAGATCATAACATATGACAAGCATTCTGATTGGCTCATCAAGCACAATCACATTACGTCACGGAACACAAAACCTCGCTCGAGTGCGCAGACGTTGTGGGGTGAAGGAAATTAACCGCACAACATAAGACGTCTGCAACGGAGGCTGGGTAGATACCATGGTGCAGCATATTGCATTATTCTACCATTAGGTAATCCATGTAACTGTCGATAACAGATTGTTTAATTGAAAAAGATTGAAATGCGCTCTTTTTGCATTCAACTGGTGTGTTTGGTTTCTCGTGTTAATGAAGACAATTAGCCTCACCTGAGAGGGGAGAGCTCAAGTGTCTTTTACCAGGGAAATTGACTGAAAGCAGATCAAGACTGATAAGCAGTTTAAAGACGTGTTTATCACCCTCCTTGTTCTCTGTCCACTGGATAAATATCTCTGAAGCCTATTCCAAATATTTATCCCCAAGCATCACAACAGATAAAATCATGAATATTGTTACATACATATTTAGGTAAATGTTTTGACAGGCCAGTTAAAACAAAAACAAAAAACAAAGGGGGCCACCCAGTGGAGGAGCGACAGGAGGGGCAAAGACACGTCCCTTTTAGTCCTGGTTAGTTCTCAATCATTTTCCTTTATTGATGCGATTTCCAATTATCGTAATTGGCTAGTGAAGACACGGTTTCTCTCCATATGCGATTTAACAGCGATGAAATTGTAGGCTAACTTCAGTACAGAATAATAATTTTCTTATTACTTATTATTCGCGTTGATTGAACTGGGCCATGTTCCAATAAAACGCAGACTTTCACTCTCGGTATTTTGTGGGTTGATTTTTTTTTTTAAAAAGTGGCACTCGGCAGTTAAATAGGTTATAAAAAGCATGTAGCTCAAGCCATTTGCGTGACAATCGACAGGTATGCAATTTTGAATAACGTTGATTTAAATACAGAAAATATGCCTCCAGAAGAATGATTGCCGTCTTACCCAATCGGGGAGAACAAGTAGCACCTGTTCAGTGTGCAGTGCTCTCGATGTGAACCTTTTGTTTGTAATGTGAATATAGGCCACTAGATGGCAGTATTTACCTTTTTTTTTATTCAGCTCAGACTGGAGCTATGTTTAGACATGTCCTGGACATTTCTGGGGCAAGTCCCCGAAAATTTAAAAAAAGAGGTCTAAATGTGGGTGGGGTCTGCAAAAGAGTATATAAGGAAAAGAACTGAGACAGTAAAGTGGTAGGAGAAATTGCAAGGAGAAGGATACATGTGACCAGACCTGTCATTTCTGTTCAAGACCTGTGAAGTGTCTTTTGTGGATTTTTCCCTGTGTTAGAGCATTTTTTTTTCCTTACCCTACCCAGGACATCACCAAGCCACCCCAACAAAAAGGGACTGAAAATATTTCTGTTTTTCTTGTAAATCAATTTTGGTTATTAGTTGTAGGTTAGTATTAGTCTTTGTCTGTTAATTGAATGTGTTCAAGTTTTTAAAACGGTTTCTGTCATCCCTTGCTGTTGCTGTAGCTGTTGTGTTGTAAATTGTAATAACAAATTGGGGCCATAACATGTTAATCATGAGGATGACTGAGAACAGGTCAGGATTTATAATTATTTTAAACAGATGTTTTGTGCACCCAATTATCAGTTCTGGTTCCGCCACTGGACTGAATTTAACCCGTGATTTAATCGCTGTTAGATCGCATGTGGAGAGAAACCGTGTCTTCAGTTGTCAATTATGATCATTGGAAAGCGCGTCAATGAAGGAAAATTAATGAGGCCTGGCTGGTTCTCAATCATTTCAAAAAGGACATGTCTTTGTCCTCCCCCCCCCAGCTCCGCCACTGGGGCTACACATTGTCTATTCATTTGACAAATGAAAGGCGCCACACTTTTCTGGCTGCAAAGTCATATATAATATCATCAAAATTAATTCCCTCGGCCAGTTCATGTTCTATCGAGATCATCGCTAAACAATTTAGTCTCTCTCGTGACATGGTGGGGCGCAAGTGATTTTTTTATTCATTTAAGTTTACTGAAAGTGCGCTCGCCTCCAGCCACTGTTATGGGCAAAGTCAGAAAGATACGCAACAAGGGATCTCAGGCGAGCGTGTGTGTGTGTGTGTGTGTGTGTGTGTGTGTGTGTGTGTGTGTGTGTGTGTGTGTGTGTGTGTGTGTGTGTGTGTGTGTGTGTGGAAGCTCACGTCATCAGTCTTGTGTTGTAGCGCTAAAGACGGACCAAACCACTTGCATTTTGTGGGGGTGTAAGTGTGTTTTTGCCACCATGTCATTTGTCAAGGAAAATTAGCAAAATAGAATATATAAAGCTTTTATGTAACTGAGAAATGCGATGTTAAATCTTCACAGATATTTACTATGTTGAATTTTCCAGCAGATTATTTTAAAATCAGAGGGTCAGTTTCATGCCCCCGCCCCCCAGTCTGATGCCCGGGGAAAGCAGTTCCCTTTGCCTTTGGCGGCCTTGGGTATAGGCTCCATGAGGAAATATCCCTTTCAGAGGTCGTTTTGTAATTTCTGAGTCATGAGAAATCAGCTGAGCCTGTGATATGAGGAAACACTGATTTGATCATGCAGTAATGAATCAGCTGAAAGACTCACATTCAAACAGCTAAGACCCTTAACATTGAGTGATTCATCCCAGAGAGCCACAGTGCATGGAATTCATCTCTTGTGAAATATGAAATCAAATTCGAGCAGCGGTCGAATGGATCTAGTGACAGTGGTAATTATTTTAATGAAGTGCTTCTGAGGTACTGAAAGAGAGAGAGGTGTGATGGGCCGGGCGCAGGTGCTTCTATATTAGAGCAGTTGCATTTTCAGTGGATGACTAATTATACAGCAAGGATTTTAACACTGAAATTATCAAGTACTGTTCTGAGTCACTAGGGCTCTCTACCCAGCTACTTTCATAAAAACCGCTCTAAAAAAAGAAAAAAAGAGCCACAGTATCAATTTTCACAAAGTGAACAGCGAGGAAAAGACTTATATTTTGTATTAATTTTATTTAGGTTGTAACAAATTTCCTCAGACACGACGCTGGGTGCGCTGAAGCTCTGTAACATGGGGGAATTAAGTGGAAGCCGAGCATCTGAGAAAAGCCCCAAACCTCAGCTCCCTCAGGACCTAAACCTTCATAAGACACACATTTACCTTTTAAGTTTCTTCCAGCCGAGATGAGAACAGATGGTGGTTGAGGGGTTTAGAGGAAGTGTAGGTGTGCGAGAGGGAATGGGAGATTGAAGTCATTATTTTGCTGCATTTTAATAACAAGTCCAGTGTCTACTCTGCCTGGTATTCAATTCCCTACTTTTCTTGTCTCCTGCTGTTGCAGTCACTGACCGCACTCAGCAATGGAAGAGAAAACGACTCACATTGAAAAGATGTTGACATGGAACTCTGCTCGTCTGGGATTGTTATGAATGAGATGAATGAACGATTGCACTGAAAACTTCAAATCCTTTGACCATTTTGTAAGCATTGCTGCTGCTTTGATATTTCTTTTGACTCGCTTTAAATACGTCTGAAATCCACGACTCGTTTATGCACTCAATTCTAAAACCCTCAGCCCAGTGGGCAAATTAACACTAGAATAACATCATGTTCAAATGTTGAAACAACATTGAAATAAGGATGGATTTGAATTTTGAGTGGATGTCAAGAATCTGTCGTCTGATTTTCCAGGTACACAGTGAGATTTCAAATCCAACCTGATTTAGGGCTGCCACCTTTGAGAATCAAAAGGGCAGAAGGGGTCAGGGAACGCACCGAAGTACCTTGACATTGTCATTATCTAATGCGCTTTTCATCACTTCAAGTGCTTCTAAATTTTATATAACTATATTAACTGAATTTTTACATGTGAATTTTTTTGAATAGAGTTTACATGTTCTCCCTGAGTTCATATAGGCACTCCAGTTTCCTCACACAGCCCAAAAACATACATGCTGGGTGAACTGGTATTATTGTGTGAGTAAATGGTCGGCAAACCCAACAGCAGATTGGTGTGCGGTCCAGGGTGCGTCCCTGCCTTTCTCCCACAGTTGGCCGGGGCAGATTCCACCTCCCCTGCCAATTTGATAGCAAAGAAGTGGTTGAGGTAATGGGTGGATATTACACCAATATCATAAGCTGCCCTATCTTTCTTAATTGCGCGTTTAGCATGCGTTCAATTGAAATCACCCTTTCACAAGTCGCAACTGTCCGCATGCGTTTAAATATTTTAAACGCCTGCGGTCAAATAACAAAAGAAAACTTAAACGGGCGCGAGGGCATGTCTACCTCACGGAAACTACCACCACAGATTGATTTGCACCTAAATGAGCCAACCCGCCTTTATCATGTTGCCTGGTAGATTTTGAGCAAGACTTTCCTGTTCTGGAAAAGAAATAAAATAAAGTAAATGAATGCATAAATTGCTTTCTTCCATTTCTTAATCACATAGAGGGGCTTTGCAAGGCTACATTCTTTGTTTACATCTACATTTACATTTTATAAAAAGGCTCCCGTGAGTGCAGTCCGAACTGCATTTTTCCTCTTCACTGATAATGAAATCACAAACGAGTGAACGGAATCATCACGAATGCCGAGGATGAAACTATCTTGGTGAAGGATGCATCTGACGTCAGAATCTTGTTCACGTCTACCAGACTCACAAAGAAAGTTTGACACTCTTTGAAGCGTAGTGAAATTCTCGCCACGTTTGTTTGCCGACATCTCTGTGCGAAATGCGTATCCACAACGCAAGTACCCTCGCATACAGGGTTATTAACCGGTAGACGATTGGAAATGCCCATTATGCAATGGCAGGTCGTCATAATTTGATCGCGCCTGTTTAGTTTAATTTTAAACGGCATTTTAACACGCATTTAAAATTTCAATGCATGTTAGTTATACGCACGTTAAAATGCTTCTGTGAAATCGGGCAGAGATGTTGTGTGGGGCCTGGTTTTAGAGAACAGATGTGCAGCTGGAGCATTTTAGCGTTGTTCCCCATTAGTCGCGAAGCTGTGTTTTCCCGAATGTTATATTCCGCTTCGGTTAAATCCCTAGTAGGTGGAATTCTTTCCCGTTCTCGCTTGATGTACGACTTCAGTTACTCAACAGTCTGGGGTCTCCGTTGTCGTATTTTGTGCTTCATAATGGAGCACACATTTTCAATGGAATACAGGTCTGTACTGCAGGCAGGCCAGTCTATTACCCGCACTCTTCTACTATAAAGCCACACTGTTGCAACGTGCAGAATGTGACTTAGAATGGTCTTGCTGAAATAAGTAGGGACATCCCTGAAAAAAACGTTGCTTGGATGGCAGCATATGTTAATCAAAAACCTTTATGTACCCTTCAGCATCAATAGTTCCTTTACAGATGTTACCCATGCCATGGGCACTAACACATTCCTATACCATCACAGATGCTGGCTTTTGAACTTCGTGCTGACAACAATCTGGATGGTCCTTTTCCTCTTGAGCCTGGAAGACATGACGTTCATGATTTCCAAAAATAATTCAAATTTGGACCACCTCGTCAGACCATCCATCCATTTTCTATACCCGCTTATTCCTCACTAGGGTCACGGGGCGAGCTGGAGCCTATCCCAGCTGACTACGGGCAAAGGCAGGGACCCACCCTGAACAGCTTGCCAATCCATCGCAGGGCGCACACACCATTCACCTATGGGCAATTTGGTGTCTCCAATTAGCCTGTTATGCATGTCTTTGGACTGTGGGAGGAAACCGGAGTACCCGGCGAAAACCCACGCAACACGGGGAGAACATGCAAATGCCACACAGAAAGGCCCCAGGCCGGATTCGAACCCACGACCTTCTTGCTGTGACCACTGTGCCACCGTGCCGCTCGTCAGACCACAGCACACTTCCATTTTGCGTCAGTCCATGTCAGATGAGCTCGGGCCCAGAAAAGCCGGCAGCATTTGTCGGTGTTGTTGATATATGGCTTTCGCTTTTCCCACATGGGAAATTGAGCCCACATGGTGATATCCTTTGCAGAAGGATGTTGATTTTTAATGCAGTGACACCTGAGGGACCGAAGGTCATGAGCAATCAGTATTGGTTTTCAGCCTTGCCGCTTACGTGTAGAGATTTCTCCAGATTCTTTGAATCTTTTGATGATATTATGGACTGTAAATGATAAAATCCCTGAATTCCTTGCACTTGCACGTTGAGAAACATTGTTCTTAAACTTTTGGCTTACTTTCTCATGCAGTTGTTCAAAAAGTGGTGAACCTCGCCCCATCCTTGCTTGTACCTACAGCCTTTCAGGGATGCTCCTTTTATACCTAATCATGACACTCACCTGTTTCTAATTAACCTGTTCGCCTGTGCTATGTTCCAAAAAGGTGTTTTTTGAGCATTCCTCAACTTTCCCAGTCTTTCGTGGCCCCTGTCCCAGATTTTTTGGAAAGTGTTGCAGGCATCAAATCCAATTTGAGTGAATATTTCTAAAAATAAGTTTACTCAATTGAATATAGGTCAAAAAGGATTTGCAAATCACTATATTCTGTTTTTATTCACGTTTTACACAATGTCCCAACTTCATTGGAAATGGGGTTGGTAAAATTGCAAAGATTATAAATCTACACTACAGAATATCATCAAAAGATTCAGAGAATCTGGAGAAATCTCTGCCACAAGGGACAAGTCCAAAAGTTAGTATTGGATGCTTCTGATCTTTAGGCCCTCAGGAGGCACTGCATTAAAAACAGGCCTGATTCTGCACTGAAATTCACTGCATGGGCTCAGGAACACTTCCAGAAATCACTGTCTGTGAACACAGTTCACCATGACATCTACAAATGCTAAAGCTGTATCATGCAAACAAGAAATCATATGTGAACAAAATCCAGAAACGCCACCGTCTTCTCTGGGCCAAAGTTCATTTAAAATAGTCTGAGGCAGAATGGAAAACTGTTCTGTGGTCAGATGAATCAAAATTTTCAATTCCTTCTGGAAACCATGGACGCTGTGTCATGCAGTCTAAAGAGGAGAGGGACCATACAGCTTATCAGCAGCCCACAGTTCAAAAGCCTGCATCTCTGATGGTATTGAGTAGCATTAGTGCCTATGGCGTGGGGAGCTTGGACATCTGTGAAGGCATGATGAATGCTGAAGAGTATATAGAGGTTTTACAACTACATATCCATATCCCATCCAGATGACTCTTTCAGGGAAGGCCTTGCATATTTCAGCAAAACAATGCCAAATCACATTCTGCGTCCATCTCAACAGCATGGTTTTGCAGTAAAAGAGTCTGTGCTGAACTAGTCTACCTGCAGTCCGTACCATTCTCTAATTGAAAACATTTGGCGTATCATAAAATGAAAAATCCGGCAAAGTCGACTGGACTGTTGAGCAGCTAGAAACCCACATCTGACAACAGTCGGACAACATTCCTCTCCCAAAACTTCAGCTATTGAGCTCCTCACTTCCCAGATGTTTACAGACTGTTGTTAAGAAGAGGGGATACTAAACAATGGTAAACATGGCCTATCCCTACTTTTTTGAGATGTGAGAATAAAATGTGGGTTTATGAGATTTGCAAATCATTGCATTCTGTTTTTATTCACATTTTACAAAGCATCCCAACTTTGGGGTTGTAATTCAGATAAAACCAAAATGTTGGTTTCCAAAAGTCCATCAGTAACATATTCACAAATATTGTACTTCACTTCACATCTAGTTGGAGTACTCCAAATCCTTGGAGTAACTTTAATCCTAAACTGCCCTTTGAAATGCACTTAAAGGACACTTCTAGCCCTGGCTTTTTCCATCTTAGAAATATTGCCAAAATAAGCAAAATCTTCCCCATGTGTGAAGCTGAAAACGGTAGCCCATGCTTTTGTTACCTCGAGATTAGATTACTGTTATGCCCTCTTTTTAATGTTTAAATGCCGCCCCAAATCCACTCCAGCTTGTCCAAACTGCAGCTGCCTGTATTATGAGTAGAACTGAATGCTTTGGGCACATTACTCCAGTTTACCATTCTCCCCACTGGTTAACAATTAAATACCACAAACCTCAAAAAATTTGCTCATATGAAGCTTTAAATGGGCTCAGTGCTCCACCTTAATGACCCCTTTTGCCCTTATATCCCTCAATGGACTCATCGTTCACAAAGCGCTGGACTTCTGGCTGCTCTAAGATCGAGTAAAATTAGTTGGCAGTTGAGCTCCCCTCCTATGGAACAATTTACGTCCTGAGATCTGGGGAGCGGAGTATCTCAGTGTTTGAAACCCAGCTCAAGACATATTTTTACAGTTAACTCCTAAGCAGAAGGAAATGACTAGAGCATGGCCTTGGATGCCAATATTTGCTGTGAAAGTAGAGGGTTGTGTTTTGGAAGGAATGGGGTTAATCGCATCTGATTTGATCAGGCAACATGGCCTGACTGGTGGAGACCCTAGTAACTGCTGTACAAGCCAGTGGAGTCAACAAAGTGCCATCAGCTCTTGATGGACTGCCTGTGTGAACTGTGTCTGTAATAATGATGTCTAAAATGAAGTCGGGACGTAAAGCTGGTGCTGCATACTGATATCCCCAGCTTCCTCCCTTAGTTTCCTCTCGGTGAGCTCCAATCCCTCTCCCGCTCAGAACCTTCAGCCCAGTTCCACGCGCCCGCGCCTGGTCGCACCCTGGAACTGTCGATCCACCACCCTGGGCCCCCAGACCACCGAGATCATCTTCATCTTCATCTTCACCTTATTTTCATTCATGTACAACTTAACTGATACTCAGCTGTTCAATCATATTCACTTATGTGTATAATTGGCTTCTAAAGGACTTTGTAAAAAATCAACTTACCCTGCCTAGGGAGGATGGGCTCCCCCACTATAGCCGGGTTCCTCCTGACATTTCTTCCCACTGGGGAGTTTTTTCTCACCACTGTTTGTGGATTTTTCTCCCTACTGGGAGTTTTGGCCTCATAAGCTATTTTGGGGACTCAAGCCAGACATCTGCCCTGCTGCTGTTCTATAAAGTGTCTTTGAGACAGTTCTTCTGTAAAAAGCACTATAGAAATAAAACAGAACAAAACTAAAGCTGGAGATGCACTACGAAAATTTGCATAACAGAATAATTCAGTAAATCATTTGGCAGTAACATCCTGTTTTGGATAAAATGCCTAAAAGCTGTTTAACCTGCAAGGGTTAAAATGCCCTAAACTAAGCACCCAAGTATAAAACCCAAAACCAGTGAAGTTGGCACGTTGTGTAAATCGTAAAAAAAAAAACAGAATACAATGATTTGCAAATCCATTTCAACCTATATTCAATTGAATACACTGCAAAGACAAGTTACTTAATGTTCGAACAGGTAAACTTTGTAATCGTTTGCAAATATGAACTCATTTGGAATTTGATGCCTGCAACATGTTTCAAAAAAGCTGGCACAAGTGGCAAAAAAGACAGAGAGTTGAGGAATGCTCATCAAACACTTATTTGGAACATCCCACAGGTGAACGGGCTAATTGGGAACAGGTGGGTGCCATGATTGGGTATAAAAGCAGCTTCCCTGAAATGCTCAGTCATTCACAAACAAGGATGGGGCGAGGATCACCACTTAGTGAACAAATGCGTGAGCTGATTGTCGAACAGAAAAACAACATTCCTCCACGAGCTATTGCAAGAAATTTTGGGATTTCATCGTCTACGGTCTGTAATATCGTCAAAAGGTTCAGAGAATCTGGAGAAATCACTGCAAGTAAGCGACAAGGCTGAACACCAACATTGAATGCCCGTGACCTTCGATCCCTCAGGCAGTACTGCATCAAAAACCTACATCAGTGTGTAAAGGACATCACCACATGGGCTCAGGAACACTTCAGAAAACCATGGTCAGTAGCTACAGTTCGTCGCTACATCTGCAAGTGCTGGTTAAAACTCTAAAATGCAAAGCAAAAGCCATTTATCAACAGTACCCAGAAACGCCGCCGGCTTCGCTGGGCCTAGGCTCATCTAAGATGGACTGATGCAAAGTGGAAAAGTGTTCTGTGGTCTGACGAGTCCACATTTCAAATTGTTTTTGGAAACTGTGGACGTCGTGTCCTGCGGACCAAAGAGGAAAAGAACCATCCAGACTGTTTTAGGCGCAAAGTTCAAAAGCCAGCATCTGTGATGGTATGGGGGTGTATTAGTGCCCAAGGCATGGGCAACTTACACATATGTGAAGGCACCATTAATCCTGAAAGGGGTACATACAGGTTTTTGAGTAACATATGTTGCCATCCAAGCAACGTCTTTTTCACGCCCCTGCTTATTTCAGCAAGACAATGCCAAGCCACATTCTGCACGTGTTACAACAGCATGGCTCCGTAGTAAAAGAGTGCGGGTACTAGACTGGACTGCCTGTAGTCCAGACCTGTCTCCCATTGAAAATGTGTGGCGCATTATGAAGCGTAAAATACGACAACGGAGACCCCGGACTGTTGAACAACTTAAGCTGTACATCAAGCAAGAATGGGAAAGAGTTACACCTGAAAAGCTTCAGAAATTGTTCCCAAACGTTTACTGAGTGTCGTTAAAAGGAAAGGCGATGTAACACAGTGGTAAAAAGGCCCCTGTGCCAACTTTTTTGCAATGTGTTGCTGCCTTTAAATTCTAAGCTAATGATTATTTGCAAAAAAAAAAAAAAAGTTTCTCAGTTTGAACATTAAAGATCTTGTCTTTGCAGTGTATTCAAATGAATATAAGTTGAAAATGATTTGCAAATCATTGTATTCTGTTTATCTACGATTTACATAACGAGCCAACTTCACTGGTTTTGGGTTTTGTAATTAGTTTCTCAATCATTGAGACCCCCAGCCCAAAAAATAAATTGCGTATCCTTTATTGGAAGATTGTAGGGAGGAGATGAAACTAAATCAGATACGAAGGAAATCAATTCAGTGTCTAAATTCACACTAAACATTCCTTAGCAGAGGTGGCTGGTGAGCTGAAAATCGAGAACAGGGCTTCATATTAACTTTTTTTCACCTCCTCGTTTGGGCAAGTAGAGGTTTAGATTCACTAGCAGCCCCCACATACATAATTTGCCCTCTCTCCTTTTACATTTGCAAAAGAAATACTATTCTGCCATTCATTCCAGTGAATTCTGCATTTTGACTGGTTAATACCAGGTTTCTATTCACCGTTAAACTATTTCGCAGTGGGTCAAGACCTCGCACTGCGTGAAGAGCTCTCACTTGATTATCTAGCTGCTTCAATAGAAAACGTAGGCTACTAATTTCTGTGTCCAAAAAAGACGACCGTTATGCCGTCTGACATTCCCACTTCAAACTTCGACTTCGGAACTGTTGACGAGAGTCATGGGATGAACCAACTGTTTTTTTTCGAGCACTTGGTATTTATCGTAGGATAGATACCTGGAAATTGCATTTGAAAAACGCTCGGTTTCAAATAAAATTTCCAGGCATCTATCCTACGATAAATACTTCATGTTGAACCCACTGTTTTTTTTTTTTTTAATCTCCTAGCCAACCCTCTGGGGTCTAAGCTTTTTAATTATTTTTGGTTCACCTGGTCTCCTTGAGTATTATGTTTAACAGCTACACCCTGTAATCAAATCACGTCAAAGGGTTTGGATTTTTTGGCATAAAGTTGTATGAAATACTCTTTAGCAGTGTAGTACATGAGACATTATTTTTTTCGTTAATGTGTCCTGTGAGCGGAGTTCTACCCTCCCAAAGTTTCAAAGTCAGCAGTTCCGACTATTTTTGTCACCCCAGCAAACCAAAGTTTTCTTCCCCCCGAACATGTGTTTTAAATCGTAATACATTTCTGTCGCAAAACCATGGTCAGCAGTGATTAACTCACACTTCACAATCACTTTGCAAAATTTTTGTCTCTCTGCGCATGCCATCACCTATTTCAAAGGTAACACGCTTGGATGTTGACTGACGCTGCCTGAGCGAGGATCACTCAGAGAGACAAGTTAATGGTCAGACAACAATATACAAGTAAAATGGTGCAAACTTGTGATTTTGCGAATTTTCAGCATGCATTTTTTTCCTCAGGACTTAGAGATATCAAATTAATGTAACTGGGTGTCCTCCAAAACTAATTCTGAATGATGCGACCATACCGTGCATTTTTTGGCCAAGCAATCAAAGGCAATCAACACTCACTTGTGCCCTCAAAATCCCTGCTGGAGAAGAGAGGATGACTAACAAAGTCGAAGGTCAGTAAACAAGCCAGGTTTCCCTTTCCTTTTGTCAATGCAATGATCGCAAAACTGTGTGCTTCCAAACTGACTGGCAAAATTTACTCTAGCTCGCTACCCCAGCCAACTCGTGCGACAACTGTATGCTAATGATAATGTTATATGACATAAATAAGGCCAGCAGGGCCAAAACGGTAAGGTTATATTGCCAATATGGCCAGCGAAATTTCTGGTGTACAAGCTTGCTGCAGTCTAGTACAGTCGGAAGTAAATGAAAACCTTTGCTAGCTGGTCTAAAGGTAACGTAACAGAAGCAATATTATCTAATTAGAATCCACAACATTCTCTGAGATCATATTTTGGGCCGCCAGTTCTGCCTCTGGAAATGTAGCTGGTTTGCAATGCAAGCAGAGACAAGAAAGTTGTGTTTTTGAGCAGCATGTAGGACAGCGGTCGTCAACCACGGTCCTGGAGGGCCGGAGCGACTGCTGGTTTTTGACGTTACTCTGCACTTAATTATATCCCCAAACGCCGAATGGCGTTCCGGGGGATATTATGTTTTTGGTCCGGCCGCCGGCGCACTACGTGAAGAACCGATTGGATTTTGGACAATTTACGATGCCTAGATTGGCCACCAGGGGCCAAAACCTGATTTCACTGTTAACGCGATAATTGCAGTAATATTTCAATAACAAATTTCACGTTTTGCACATAAGTAAGTATCATAAAGAGGAAGAACTGATTCGATTTTGGACTATTTACGATCTCTAGATTGGGCACCAGGGGCCAAAAACTGATTTACATGTTAACGCGATAACTGCAGTAATATTTCAATTAGAAATTCCAAGTTTTGCATATAAGTAAGTATCATAAAGAGGAAGAACTGATTCGATTTTGGACAATTTACAATTTCTAGATTGGCTACCAGGGGCCAAAAACTGAGAGAAATCACTGTTTTTATCATATCTCTGGAAATATTTGTCCGATTGACCTCAAATCAAGTGCAAATGAAAGGTCATGACCTGAGGATGTGTCCCACGATGACATTATTGCTGTTTGGTTCAACATTTTGACACAAGGTGGAGCTTTGTCACATAAAATTCACCATTTTTGCTATATCTTTGGAACTATTTCTCCAATTGACATGAAACTATGTGCAACTGCAAGGTCATGACCTCACAACGTGTCACATGATGACATCATACCTGTATGGTTCAATATTTTGCCACCAGGTGGCGCTTTGTGATGGAAAATTACCATTTTGGCCATATCTTCAGAACCATTTGACCGACTGACCTGGAATTAAGTTCAAAAGAATGTCTATTCAAGGTTTATTCAAGTTTTGGGGAATTGGAGGATTGGGGGCGTTCGGGGATATACCCCAAGCCGTCGCCTCCGACGGCATAAGCCTAGTTGATGAATGAAAGCAGTTCATTACACACTTAACTCATCTCACCTGGTGTCTTAGGTTTAAATAGGGTTGAGAAAACCAAACTCACATACCCTGTGGCTCTCCAGGACCAGGGCTTGCTACCCCTGCCCTGAACACTTTTATCTTTACTTTGAACCTCTACTTTGTCTTTGTCTTGCAACTATGCTCAATGTCCAACTACATTGACAAATCTTGGTTTCTACTTAGACTTCTGTCACAACCTGCATGTCTGTTAAATTGGCTCTAGGAGTCTTGTGGGTACTTCCTGGGAACTGATTGATTGGCTTATTATTCCCTTTTAGCAGGAGTATTGCTAACAGCACAGGGTGTGCTGAGTTTGGTTTTCTCCACCCTATTTAAACCTAAGACACCAGGTGAGATGAGTTAAGTGTGCAATGAACTGCTTTCATTCATCAACTAAGTGCAGAGTAACGTCAAACACCAGCAGACACTCCGGCCCTCCAGGACCAGGGTTGACGGCCACTGATCTGGGACATACCTCTGGCGACACAGAGGCAGAAACTAAAAATCCTGGCTGAAATAGCTTGCTGTTCTTCTTTAACTAGAACTACGTCATTGCACGCATCAAAATCATAATTTTGTTGCTTACTCTCAAAGATATACAGAAAATTGGAAAAAACTGCCCATGTTTTTTACTCTATATACCCAACAATAAGCCCAAGAGAGAGCTGGATGTATTGTAGTTGAAATCCGAACCTAAAAGCTATTTTTTTTTTCAGGAAGTCTTTTACTGACTACAAGACTGAGGTTGTCTGGTTTTTAAACAAACCGTTAGCCTGTGGAGGATCTTTGCGGCTATCGAGGGCGTTTCCATTTTGACAGGCCTCACGTCAAAAATACCCAGCCCAGCATAGCTTCAGGACCAATGGGTTAACATAAAGACTCCCACTCTCTTAAACACAAAACACACCATATACAAACAGTTAGTGAATGGTTCTTTCATTTATGCTGCTTTTAGTGATTTTTTAATCCACATTGAAAGGTTCTAATCTTTAAAATTTGACAAAAAAATTGCATCATAACTGGGAAACCCAGCCCGACAGCACTTTGACCCGAAAATGAACTAAAACTCACAGTCTCGCTCTCTTACGCATACACACACACACACACCATACATAAACACGCAAACATGCACATGCACACACACACACACACACACACACACACCATACATAAACACGCGCACACACACCATACATAAACACGCAAACATGCACACACACACACACACACACACACACACACACACACACCATACATAAACACGCACACACACACACCATACATAAACACGCAAACATGCACATGCACACACACACACACACACACACACACACACACACAATACATAAACACGCAAACATGCACATGCACACGAACGCACACACACACACACACACACACACACACACCATACATGAACACGCAAACATGCACACACACACACACACACACACACACACACACACACACACATACATAAACACGCACACACACACACCATACATAAACACGCAAACATGCACATGCACACGAACCCACACACACACACACACACACACACACCATACATGAACACGCAAACATGCACACACACACACACACACACACACACACACACACACCATACATAAACACGCACACACACACCATACATAAACACGCAAACATGCACATGCACACGAACGCACACACACACACACACACACCATACATGAACACGCACAGGCACACACACTAGAGATCATGTTCCAAAACCACATGTGGTTTATTTTATGGTATTTCGTGTGATAATTTTTTTTTCGTTAGGCGAGACATTTTTGATTTTTTGGTTCACGGATCCGCCGACGTAAAAAATTAGCATTCTTGGGAAAAAAACATTTTTTTATTTTTTGCATATTCGCGGATCCGTCGAACTATATTTCGCCAAAATTAGGAAAAAAATATTTTATTTTATCGTCCGCGCCCAGGAAAGTGGATTTGCGCCGAGTCCATGACGTCACCGGACATGTTCTGGGGTTTTCCTCCCTCCAAGCTCTGCTCCTCCCCAATCCATCATGGCGGCGATTATGGCTGAGTGGTTCGTAGTGACACACCACTGCGGTGCGAAAAACCTGCGCGGATTTGTCCACTGTGATGAGCAGATCATGTCAATTAGCGACCTAATAAACAAGGAGCTCCCAGATGCATGGGAATCGATGTCAATTTCGTCTGTCCGTGGCAGCTGCAGTGAGAAAGGGGAGAAAACTGTCGACATGACAGCTTCAATGCCGGTTGCAGTTGCACGGTCTTTCAACATCAAGTTCGTAGATGTGTGGTGTTTTTCTGATCAACCAAGCTCCCAAGATGATTCAAAGGACAAGCCTTCAGTTTTTGATGTACTGATGACTGCATCGAGGACGTATGATCGTCTACCAGAAAGAAGGTTTGTGTGCTATTATATTCGATTTTCAATGCATCTTTTTTTCCGAAAATAAGGCCTAAGTTACATGAAATTGAAAAAGCTGACCTGGGTAATGAGCTGATTGATTGGGGAAGATAAACAAAAAATGTCTAGGCCTAGGTGCATGAAAAACTTTGAAACATTCAGCAGAATAACTCAGCAGACGACTTAGTACCGACCCAAATGTCGTCAAACAGTAATTGAAATGAACGGTAAACGAAACTGTTTCGTTATAGAAAAACCAAACGCAAACTTTTCTCCGGTTAAAAAACAAGACATTTTGAATAGTACTCCGTTATGCACACTGGATTGACACTGTTCGCCGTGTTTGTTAGACTCTCACGATCACGTAGACCCCCTATGCATGTCTGTAGGACCCAGAGCCATGTAAAGAGAGAGTCGCGTCAACTCCGTTCACTCCAATGGACCAATTTATTACAGTAATGGGTCGTGGAGTCTCGCAATAGGTCCCGGACGCAACACGTCCTGCAGCTGAGCTGAAGCGGAATGGACCGTTCGTGATCATCTTTCAAAAGGTAAGACGTTCAAAGAATTAGACTGTATATCGTCAACACATCTGAATTAAATTAAGACGTAACTCACAGTCATGAGTTTTCCTGGATTATCCCCTGTATAATTCGAGATATATTGAACGTTTAAGGGCGTTTATTTTTTACTAATAATTTTGAAAGAAGTAGTTTATTTGTTTATATTACTAATTGTGGCATAGGGATTTACTATGACACGGTGTTTTAGTTGGTGGTGACATCCAAGAGTCTGGTGCCAATATTACTAACTACTAAAAAAGGCGTAAAGAGGAATTAAGCCAGAGCTAACATGTAAAAGGTAAGGTTTGAAGAAAAACACAATACAGACAACTATGCATGCATTGGGTCAGTCATGCTGCCCAAGCATAAAAGCAACAAGTAGGCGTCGAGTGCCTGAGTGGGGGGGGGTTCCGGGATTCACATTGATCACTGCATAACAACTTATAAAACATTAGACAACATTAAAAGCTTAAAAGCATACTCTGACATGATGGGGCTCTTACTGCCTTACCCTAAACAAAGAAAGAGCCCCATCATGTCTCTTTGAGTATGATCTATGTTCTAGTATTGACATTCAATGTATTGGAAAACTAATATTTTGAAAAAAAAAAAAACTTTATTCTGTCTTCCGATCTTACATCTTATATCTTGACATAATCTGTGAATATCGGGAAAATAAATTTTTATTTTTATTTTTATTCCCCCCTCCCCTAAATATTTTGCCTGAAAAAAATCCGTGAACCAAACAATCAAAAACGTCTCGCCTTAGGGGCATTTTATTTCTCATCTTAATGCAGAGAACTGGATGCACCTGCCATGAGTGTTTTAAGAGTTCACCTTTTGTTAAAGGAATGATTGAAAACAGGTCAAAGCCAATCATTAAATTCAGGAAACAGTCTGTTCATGCCATTTTCAGCTGAACAACCACCACTGGTGCATGGTGCCCTGAAGAGGCCAGCGAGATGAGCAATACTCAACGAGAATTAAGGCCCTAAAACAGACAGAGCACTCTTGCATAATCACACAGTCACAAGAGCTCCCTATTGCCTGGGCCAACATGCTAAACGATGGATTAATCACTCTTGAATTTACTAATTGCCTCTTGAATTAACAAACCCATAACTGGGTCTTATTGACCTTCAGTTATTTCCATTTCCATTCATGATATGCACTCAGCAGTTCTTCAAATCATCCAGTTCTCCCTTTCATCCAACTCGCAGTTCATTCAACCCCAGTGTTCAAGGGCACGGAAGCCAATGGGCACAGAAAACGGCAAACGTGTAAATCATTCTCAAAAAGGCGTTTCCAGGAACCAATCCACCAGCACGGCAGTGTTTCATTCCAAATGAAACATTTAATTCTGATACCTTACAATATGAAAAAAGGGAGTTAAAGATATTGAATTACCTCCTTCTTGGCCATCGATATGAGCACATTGTTTATAACTCAAAACTATATTTGCCTTCTCCGGCGTGAAGACGAACTGCAAAGCCTTGTGACAGGTCAAGTTATTAAAAACTGCACACATTTTGACTTGAAGAGGAAACAGCAAGAATTAGAGTATGATGAATGCTAAGTATTGTCCTTCAAAAACGTGCGGAACATGGAAAAGGGGGAGAGAGTGAAATTGTATGTCTATGAAGGATGAAGGGAGCAACTGAGTGAAAAAGACAAATGTTACCGTCTTACTGATTTCAAAATCTGACTGTGATTTATTTTAAACAGGGGAGAAATTCATGATGATTTCCTAAAACTGATTTCCTAAAAAAAAAGAATGTTTTTTGAGAAACCCAGGGTAAATTCTTGAAGAAAGGTGGTATTACAATAAAAGGGAGCTGATGGATTTGACTGCTCAATTCAAACAGAGCAATTAGCTTCTGTTCCCATGGGGGCTGGATGTCCTCCATCTTAAATAAGGGGAGACCATAAAAAGCAGGTCAGCGACAGAACTGAAGCATGAATGGCTGAACAGGAAAAAGAACAGGTCAACCATTAAACTGAGGTATTCAAATTACCGTTTATCCAATTATCATTAACTGAAAAACACTGAAGACCAATATGCACAATTACCCATCCCATTTCATTCCAAAGAAAGCAATCAGTAATTTTATTTATTTATTTTCCCCAAGGCTGAACATCTCTCACAACCAAATCAAAATGGGAAGTTTAGAGCAAATTAAGAGCCCGTAAGTTACCTGTTTGCAGGCTAAATCACCTGACTGGGGCTTCAAATCAAATCCTCTGAAAGATTATATGTTTTAGGGGAGTTAACTGATGTTTATCCTTGGTTTGAGAGCAAGCCAAGAAGACAGTGCGTAAAAAGGGTTAAATGGGGTGTCGCGTTCTTCAATTTAAATTCTCTCAGTATATAATTGTGCTCAAAACCAACTTCAGCTGTACAACCCTTTTTGTAACACTTCCAATCTGGAGAGATCCATCAGTTTTGTTCACCTGCCCCATTTGCACATCACCTCATTGGGAGGAGCGCAGTACAGCAGCTCCCCACCAGTCAGGATCGTTTCCGACAGGCAGGTTAGTCCGACAAGTCCCATGAAGTCTAATGTGCTTTATTTAATGCCGAAACAGCCACAGCCATCATAAGTGCAGTGGAGCTGTGGAACTGCTGATTTAAAAAAAGGCATCTCGAGAAAAGCCCAATGCAATCAAAGATGCCCCATGCAACTGACAAAAGACTGATGGCTTTTCTGTGTTCAGGGTAATACAGAATATACCTTGTTAGATTCCCAAGTGTGCCGTTTACATCTGAAGGCATGTATTGCAACCTTCCGAGATCAGGCTTCATTTATCAGGGTAAATTGCAAAGCTGTACAGATGCCCATAGCTGGAGCCACTAAGCACCCATTTATGTGACCAGTACAGTGCTGTTCCCATATCGATTTGATTTAAAGGCGAAGATGCTGCTCATATCCCAGATCAAACCAGCCATACATTTACAATAGTCTATTCAACCACACATGCCCAGAATATTGAAATTCTTTTGGCCTCATTCATTGTACCGCAGCTGATTATATTCAGTCACCAGATGCTCTTATCCAGAGCAATTTACAATATAGGAGAAGCGGAGATGCATTTGTTTGATTAACATGGGCAACAGCGGCAGACACGGCTAACAAAGTTCATGCATCAGTAAAGATGCTTCTGTAACAAAAACTCAGAAAGCCATTAAGCAAAATACAAACCGTGAATGCAATGAGTATGAAACTACAGCACCTAAATCAGAACAAAAAAATATGGATGTTAAGGGGGGGGATGTTATGGATGCAAAAACTGCAGTACACACACACAAACACTCATGTGAGAAAGTGTGTGTGGGCTATAGCTATACTTATGAGAACCAGCCATACATCATAAGAGACCACACGTGGGACATTTGGGGCTGTGAGGACATTTTGGGTGGTCTTCAGGGGATTATGGCTAATTAGCTAAAGTTTGAGTTATGTTTACAAATGCAGTTATGCACAATTTGGTTACAGATAGGGTTTGGGAAAGGCTGTACCGAATGAAGGCAAGTTAATGTCCTCTAGTATAGCTAGTCTGTGTGTGCCGTCTTGAGGGCCGAGAGAAGGTGCACAATGGAGATTAGGAAGAGGCAGATTGTGGAATTTTCTGTGCTCAGTGAGGGAGGAACTGGCTGCACTGAGGTAATTTAACCACCTCAGTCAAAGACATGACAGGAGGGAAGATGCACTGGGACATGGGCGCTAGGCAGAGGAATGTTGAATGTCCGGTTGGATTAGAGCAGATCACCTCCTGGACAAGCTAAATCTGACGTCTCTCAGCAGTCTTTAAGGCGCTCTGGACTGGCCACAGATGGAGGATTTGACCCATTTCAGAGAAAAGCCCCGAAACGGTTAGTGAGGTCAGGGCAGAGAGCCCTATAAGACTGCAGAAACGATCAGCTGGCTTAGACCAGGACAGGAGACATGTCCCAACTGACTGAAGGTGGATACAGTACACCAAACAGCGAGTATACTCAAATGTAGCCCTCAAATCCAAATCTACCCTTCGTTTGCTTTCCTTCCTGGTAATTAACTGTGCGATAAGAGGAATTGATTGGCTAAACCGTTCACTCCTGAGTGCGAGATAAATACATTGGAGAATACAGGCATTTCTCGAAACATGAGGACTGATTTGCTCAACAGGCTTAATCAATCCTCAGATGTTTTCCCCTCCTGCTCAGGAACAGACAGCACCCCGCTCCCCCACCCCATAAATAAAATGAGGTCGTGCTTCATACTGAAAAGGTGCAGTGACCATGCTAATGCACTGTGTATCAGCTGTTCAGTGTTCGATATAATAACACAGGGAAAATGTCTCATGTCACAGCTAATTGCAGACAGGAGCTTTAGACAGTGACCAGGGCTCATCTGGGTTTCCCTGGCAGAATGTGAACTGAAAGAACATTGATGTAGATATAAATTTATACAGTACATGAGAAAATACAAGCCAACTGAAGAAGGCTGCATCACAGCACCTGTTTCAGCACATTTTCATGAAGGAAAGTGACCCTGCTGTGGAACAGCTTCAGAGGGTGACTGATATTGAGGCTCATGGGAGAACACAAAGGGCCACAATATGGCAAATCTCCATTTTCAACTGAGGCCCAAGTCGAGTTCCACCGGTCAGTTTTGGGGCATGGGGTGCACTTTTTCACTAAGGCCTTTTTGGGGAGTGGTCATATCTCCTGAAGTAAAAAAGGTTAGTTTTACTTTTCAAAGTCCTTTGATAGCATTTTCATTATAATTACCTTTATTATAACCTTTATTTCAACTGGAAACAGATTGGCCAAATAAAAAAAAAGAAAAGAAAAAAAAACACTTGATCAGGGCCATGAGACAAACATGTGGAATCCAAATCTGACTGGTGGAACTGAAGACGTAGAAAATGCATCAGCCAATCAGAGACCACAGCAGCCACATTGGATTTCAAAGCAAGACTAAAAATAGCTCTTGGTCAGGGCCATTAGACAAAAAAAGCACCACTTCTGATCCAAATTTGACCACTGAAATTGGAGTTATCCAAAATGCATCAGCTCGTCAGAGGCCAAGGTGGCCATATTGGATTCTGAACTGAGCCCAAGTATTACACTTGGTGATAGCCACAGGACATACATACACCACATAGGATCCAAATCTGACCAAAGCTATTTGAAGTTGAGAATGTGTCAGCCAATCAGAAGCCAGGGGAGTCACATTGGATTTAGAATCATGCCAAAAAAATGACACTTGGTGAAGGCATTGAGACAAATACATGACGTCTTACCCTAATCTGACCAGAGGAACAGGAGGAATCGAAATTGCATCCGAGACATTGACTGTAAAAAAGATTCACGCAGCCCCTGGGTCTGAAAAGTGAGGTCAATGTGTAAATCTCTAAAAATTGCATTCTATTTGATGGCCAGCAGATGGCGACATCGGCGGTTGCAGAAAGAAGTTCAGTGCTATAGAAGTCTATGAGAAAATGACCTTACTTTCCCACCTGATTTATTATTTCAATAATGATGTTCCACATTATTTTATGGTATCTATCGCAAGTTTCAATTCTCCTTCGAGAATATATCATGATGTTCAGTTTTGTATATTATGGTCCCAAATAGACTAGAATAAAGGATAAGGCCAGAATATGCTTTCGGGGCATGACTATTCTCTGGTGCTCGTCAGATACGGTCAGATACACATGTAGACCCACCTCTCGCTCCTCCCTGCATCTTCAATTCACGCTCTGGTCCAATAGGAATCACATCCGGTTTCAAAATGACACAATGGTGTTGTTCAAATTGCCAAAATCCAGGCTTCCTAAATGGTCAGCTGAAACCAATGGGTGACGTCACAGTTGCTTCATTCAGCTTTTTATACAGTCTAAGGTCAGAGACTTGGGTGGACATATTGAATTTTGAATTGAGCTGAAAAATAACACCGGATGAGGGCCATGACTCTCTCTAACCAGTGGAACTGGACTAGCAGTCAAAAATGCATCAGCCAACAGTTGATCTGGCCCATAAGATAAATAAATACTCCATATCAGATCCAACTCTGCCTAACAGAGCTTGAGAAGTCCTTGAAAATGCGAAAGCCAATCCAGAGCAGCCAAAAGCCAAGCTGAAGAACACTTTTAACACTACTGTAGGAACATTGCTGCGGCGCAGTGCAAAATCTTGGATGGCGGTGCTGCATTGTCATTCACTATCTATTGAGCCCCTGCACAGTACAGGACCAGTGAAGTGAAGTGGCAGACAGTAGGTGACGTAAGCAGCCAAAACTTGAAGATCATTAAAATGAACAGAGGCGATGGCTGCTGCTGGCAAATCACCATCACATTTGCATTTTTAATGACTGCTGCAGTCTCAGAATTATTCAACCCCCAAATTGAATGTCTTATAAGAGCACAATTTGCAAATCAGATGTTGTCGAAAGCACGTCTAATGCAGCTAATCAAGAGAGTTTAGTTAGTTGCATCTGGTTTGCTTTAGATCGAACACATCAAATACTTGAACTCGCTAGGGGTTTGTTGACAATGACATTTGATTTTTGCCTGATTTTTCCTTGTTTGCCTGGCGCAAACAAGGAAAAGGATACAAAAAGGTAGCTCAGGCACTGAATTTTCATAGAGATACAATTTCATAGTTCGCAAGTTCAGAGTTAAAGGAAGAGCGGCTACAGTACCAGGATGTGGCTGAAAGCGGAAGCTGTCAATGTCTGTCACCAGATTCCTGAGGAGACGGGTGGTCAAAAACCCTCGAGTGACTGCAGGAGACCCGCAGCAAGACTTGGAGGCAGGAGGCACTGAGGTTTCCGTTTGCTCAGTAGGGCGCATACGAAACGCTGAAGGTCTCCAAGACACACGCCACAACTGATCCAGAAGCACAAGCTCCAATCTGCTCAAAACCATATGAATAAGCCACAGAAGTTTGGGGATACTGTTCTGTGGAGTGATGAAACCAAACTGGAATATTTTGGGCTTATCAATCAGTGGTACGTCTGCAGGAGGAATAAAGAAGCATATGCTGAAAAGTACACCCTGTCTACAGTGAAGAATTGTGGGGGAGTTTTGATGCTCTGCGACTGCCTTGCTTCCCCTGGCACTGGAAACCTGCAGAGTGTGGAGGGCAAGATGGATTCAGTCAAGTACCAGGGTATCCAAGGAGAAAATGTCATGCCGTCTGAAGGGAAGCTGATGTTTGGGCATCATTGGACCTTCCAAAAGGACAATAATCCTAATCGTACCTCAACATCCACCAAGGCTTGGTTTCTGAAGAAGTCAGGGAAGATTCTAGAGTGCCCATCACAGTCGCCTCACTTGAACCCCATATAAAAATCTCTGTTAGGATTTGAAGAACACAGTGGCAGCATGCAAACTGGAATTGGAGGCCATTGTCCATGAGGACTGGGCTAAGATTCCTTGGGAATGCTGCCAATCGCTGACATCTGCCTGTGCATCACATCTCCAGCAGGTCATAGCGGCAAAAGGGTGCTCTACTGAGTATTAAAGATGCTTGTCATGAAGGGGTTGAGTCATTTTGAGCCTGCAGCAGTAATTAAAAGTGGCATTTTGTGTTGAATTTGGAGAAGCCACTTGTAATATTTGTTGTGTTGAGCCATTTAAATTGTTCTTGTTTGATATGTTCATTGCAAAAAGCTGAATGTTTGTAAATTTTGCCCGTAAACCTAATTTGCAAGGGGAGTTGAATCATTTTGAATGCAACTGTACCTAGTTGTTTCATGTACCAAATAAATGAAGTAATTACTTGGCAAGTAAAATTTTCATGTGAAATAAAAGATAATCGTGGATATCTGTGCACAGCTATGTAGCTAGCTAGCTATTCGGCTAGCTGTCTGATGTCATTTATATTGGCTAGGTAAATACTTGGCGTACAAGATTTGTATGGGGAAAAAAAAGCACGTCATAGCTAGTTTTATGCCAGTGGTGAACTTAGTCCAAATTGCTATACTTATGAACGTCCGCATGCACATATCAGGTTTGGGAAAGGTGATCATGGTTTTTAAGAGGTCAAAATTAGGCTGCAGGGTTTGAAAAAGGTGATATTAATCAAATATAAAAACTTCAAACTTGCGAGGAAATGGGGATCAAGCCCCAGGGGTGCAAAACTCAATGGTTTTGTTGTCCCAGGCAATGGTGAAAGTAGGCCGGAACGCACAGGAACGCCGTGGTGGTAAGAAATATCTAGACCTCTTCAACAGGAACGCACCAGAACGCAACCGGAAAAGCAACATTCACCCCTGCTATGATGCAAGCCCTTTCTATTTCCAAGTGAATTGTAATGAAATTAGTGTAGATTTGATGAATATACAAAAAACATCTTCAGAATATGCCTTCTATGGTAGTAAATTGTGAAGTTGAACGCGATGTGAATGTGAATATGCTTTCTCTCAGTCTCCCCCCTCACTCAGACGCACGCAGCCATCACACTCTTTCCCAAACAAATGCACGCGTGAGTAACTCAATGCGCTATTGGTCAGCTTGTGGTTGCCTAGGTGATGACAGGAGGCCAGGCTCTGTCAAGTCATATCGCAAATTTGTGAAACTGATAACGTTACGTTAGCCAAACGCTTGTTTCTTAACATTACACTTGACTTGAATGAAAACGTTTTAAAAATGCAAAGAACAATTACATTCATGTTCAATGAGAGAAAGAGGGAGCAAGCCGAGGAAGAGGAGGAACAGAGAGAGGGAAATGTGGATGTGGGCGCGGTGCATAATGTAGCAGGTAGGCTTTGCTGCTACAATGGATACAATCTGCTACAATGCCCATTTTTATGACTGTGTGTCAGATACACACGCTGTGTCCGAAACCTCACACTCAGTCCCTACCCCCATCCACAATTTAGTGAGCTGCATATAGTGGACCCACCCTGTAGACACAAATCGGTTTCGGACACTACTCGCTGTCGAGCCCGTCGCTCAACTTGACTTATACCATGGTCCGGGTGAATACTTTTTTCTGATTGGCTGGCAGGTATGCATTAAAACCGTGGAACCGCACAGGTAGTTCGGCTACGGTCGTTTCACCGTTCGAAATTCATCCACTAGCCAACTTGTAACCCTAGCAACGTTAGACCTAGTATTGGGCTTGGTACAACGGAAACCTAGCTGCTCATTTATCTCCAGTAAATTAAGCGGCGTCATATATGTTGCGTCCTGCGGGGCGGTTAACTATAGGTACTCAAGCGATAATGACGGTAAATATTACAGCAGCGAAGTCATCAGGCTTTATTCATTAAACGATTGTAATTGTGTAGGCCTACGGTTACAAAGGAAGCTACCGTGTCCACTTCTTGAGTCAGCAACTGCTGACAGTTCGCTTATGCCAGCAGACTGATCTCAGCTCGCTGACTGTGGAAACCGTCCTAAGTTCTTTGTAATTGTGCGTAGCAAGTTAGCTACAGTCTGCATAATCGCAGATAATGTTGCGTTATGCATGATCTCCATTTCAGCTGGAATCCGTAATCAAATCAGCTGGTAAACATATGTAACAGTTAAGCGTGTGCAAAAAATTCTCTCTCCATGAACGTAAGATGAACTAAGATAGCTGGTTCAATTCAATTTGGCCTATAGTAGGCTATTGGGTATGAGAAGGCGCGGCGCCTGTTTAATGATTACCAGCTTGTTTTTTTGTTTTTAGTGCAAAACTTTCACCAAAAATTTCAGAATGCTGCGATATGATATGTCTGGCAAGTGACCTTAGTATAAGCGAGATAATCAACTCGAAGGTGAGCATTCAACGGTTTTAATGCACTTTACGGAGGGAACCTTGCCTCTGCGTCGTGCATTTAAACCGTGGAATGCTCACCTTCTCGTAAATTATCCCTTACATAATCTCGTCACGCAGTTAATATGCGACACAAGACGACAACTTTTAATGGGGGCTCGTTTTCACAAAATTTCATAACAACGGACTCTACGCAAATTTACATATTGATTAAAAAAAAAAAATAGTTGTATAATTTGAAATACTATGTTGTCTGTCTTCTGTTGAATATTTTTCGTGCCACTGCTCACTTTGCTGTCTCCTGCCAGTCAGAATCGTTTAAAAAACTACTTACATCATTTCTAAACGCTTTACGAAGCACGGTTTATTTCACTGAAATAATTATTTAGTCAAGAAAATGCTGCACCGACACCTACCCACATCCTGACAATTGTTCAAATTATGTTAATAAGGAAGGACTCAGTTTGGATGCAATACAGCAAAACATTTTCCTGCTACTTTATTCAAGTGTTTTAAATTTGAGCATGTAACATAGTATATTGAAAGCTATTGTGTAATTTTACTAAAATGTAGTTGCAGTGTAAGTATACATGATGAATTCAGTGTTTTCTCATTAAGTGTTAGCTTTAGGAGTGTATGTGTTTGAATTTTGGTTGTTTGTGTTCAGAGTTTGGAGAAGACATGTCATCATTCAAAGAAAATGGTTTGTGCCATAGCAGGTCAACTACTGAATATTTGTTGCTGGCTGCATGCTTTTACATCTGAATTGAAACAGCCTACTGTAAATATTTTGTTGTTTCTACGTATTCAGTTATTTTCTAGTTGATACCAAAATAAAAGGAGTGGTACAGCAGATGCTATTCTGAATCTTTCAATTCATACAATATTAAAACTGTAACTGAGACTAGGGAAAAAACGTGGTTAACACTGGCTGAGGGTTGAGCTACTGCAGATTGATTAATGAGGGTCCTGATTATTTTTCATGCTGACAACAGAGAAAGCATTTTATTTTTACTTACTGTTGTTACTATTCTGATGTTGTCCTCCCAAAGAAGTTTGCACTTAATCTGAAAATTTGCCATAATATTACATTTTTTTGTGTCTGACACGTTATGCACTCAAGGACTATAAAGAAAGCTGTCTGTTAATATATAGAGTATGATGCGAGTGCGCAAAGCGCGCGAGCAAAATTTTTGACTTGCACAGTTCCTGTAAGAATCTAATCCTACTTTCACCCCTGGTCCCAGGCATACCGTCCCAGCCACCCCGTCATACGGTTCCCTGAAGTCCCCACTTACAACACAGTTTGAGGGTTATGGAAAAACCTAGTAAGTGTAATTTTGGTTGAAACTGGGTTAGGAATATTTCTGACCTTATTAAGCTGTGCCTCATCACATATAATCCCTGCTTCCCAAGTCACCGGTATTTCATCATTTGTGAAGCAAAAGCATAACAAGTTGATCATATTGGGTTTTTCCGCGTTAAATTTTCTGCTTTTTGTAATGGAAAAATCGTAGAAAGTTGAATCAGCGAATTATGAAGCTGCATACGCAGTACATCACATTTGACTGGTCAGTTCCCATGCAGAGCACGAGTTGTGTAGGAAATTTATGGTCTGAATTTGTATTTCACATAATTCATGTGCTGATAACTGAAAATGGCTTCAAAAGGCAGGCAGATGGTGAAGTTAGCACTGAAAAAAAAAAACAAAAAAAAAAAAAAACTGTGAAACACCAGTGCAACAACATAATCGCTGGGTTTTTGTCCATTATTTTGATCATTCATATTTTACATATTTGGGTGGAAAAAAAACTATTTAAGTCATATTTCCGTGGATACAGACAAATGAGAAAAAATGTCCTCCCTATGTAATGCTCTTTATGCGATGAATAAATTACTGCCAAGCCAGTTCCCTTGGATGAGAGCTTAATCCCAAAAGTATACAGTTTTCTCTTTTTTCTCAAAATCTGATTACTTACCAGGTTTTTCCCAGAACACTCAAGACAGGCAGAATAGCTATATTTTCATGCCTGTCAGTTAATTTCAATTTATTTGCAAAACCAAATTCCTACATTGCAAATGCACATGCGCTCGTGGAAGTTCAAAAGAATAGACACCAAATTGACACGCATATAAGCACATGCGCCTATAAGTGAATATGCGCCTATGTTCAAGTGCAGGTGTATGCACGTATATTTGAGACCAACTGCTAAAAACTATTTTTCACATAAAGGCGATAGAACAAATTGGATTACAATTTAAGCCCTGTGCTCCACAGTGCCATAAGAGAAATGCATTTCTATAGGAAGATGACATCCATGCACGCACAGATGCAGTTGGCAGCCGACAAAACAAAAAAATACAAACATGCTGAGACCATACTGAATTTGCAAGTCGAGATATTACAGCAGAACATTCAAAACATGTTATGGTATTGTTGCAGGAAAATGATAAAGTAATGTACACTACACGCTAAAAGTCTGGGTCCACCCACAGATTTTTAATGGTGCACCAAGTGCAATGTGACCACTTGGTTTTGGGGAAGGCATTTATACAGCATGCCTTCTTGTTACATAAAATTGTTCACATCCCAGTGACATATCATGTTAACACAAAGGCATTGGAACTCAATTATAAAACATTGTGGTCAGTGATCAATCAGTCAAGACAGCTTTAAAATTTGGCCTGAGGTCTGGAATTCACCCAAAACCTATTGGCTTCCCATATTTTATGCACTGAACAGTTGATGTTTGATTTTTTCAAAAATCTGAGGGTGGCCCCAGGCTTTTGGCCTGTAGTGATCATATAAGATTATATTTCGAAATTTCAAAAATATTACTAAATAAAGGCGTTTTAAACCCATTTTGTTCCTTTTTTTGTCTGCGCCTATACGACACTATTAAGGTGCCCAATAGTGAATATCGGGCTGCATCTATAAGTGAATATTAAGACAAATGTATGCAAGACAAATTTTTTCCAGCGAGAATAAAATTTCATTATCTCACAAGCACATGCAAACCAATGTTGTGATTGGAGTAAGTCTATGACTAGTGTAAAAATGGCCACTGCCAATAAAATATTATGGATATCTGCATAGCGCGCTAGCACTAGTTGTCTAGTAATGCGTAGATGACTTCGCTTACAAAATTTGCTTATCGTGGACATCTGCTTATAGCTGTGAAGCTAGCTAGCTATTTGGTTGGTCATCGGATATCATTTCAATGAACTGAATACTTATCTATGTGAAATAAATGTGAAACAAATGTTCATTAGGAATATCTGCGTAGCTTGCTGTGTATCACAGCTATGATAAGTAGCTTACGTTCCCTAGCAATTCGGCTAGTTGTCCCATAATGTTGTTTAGAGGAATTGTGTAAATACGAGGCTAACAAAATTTGAATGTGAAATAAGTTATCATGGATATCTGTGTAATTGTTGGCTGGTGTACAAAGCAAATGTGAGCTAGCTTTTCAGCTTGTTGTCTGATGTTTTAAGTATACACTAAACCAACATAATTTTCATGTGAAATAAAAGGTTATTGTTTATATCGATGTAGCTAGCTATGTAGTGTTGCTACGATTGCTAATTAGCTAATATTGCCTTGTAATTTGACTAGTTGCATGATAATGTTTAACTGAAGTAAGCAACTACTTACCTAACAAAGTTTGAGAGTAAAATTAAAGGTTAAAATGGATATCTGCTTTTGTTTGCCGCAACAACTTAATATTTACTAGTAGCTTCTAAAATCACCAAGTAGCTCAGCTGCATGCATCCATTTCGGCAGAACTGCCAGTTATTTTACAGTGGAAATGCCCACTAGCGGCTATGAGGGTCAGCGAATTTGATTTGCACTGATGCAGTGTGTTCACACCCTTAATCAGAGGCATGAGAAATGCACCCCAATTGTCAAAAAAATCTGACCACGGCATTGACAATTGTCATTTGTCTTTAATTGATAAAATTGCATACACTCAGTATTAATTTTCTAAACCTTTGCAAAGTGCTACTAGTATTTACATCCAAGAAGTCCAGTTAAATCTTAACAGTAACCAGAAGCGCCATTGATTTATCTGGGCTCTGAGCTATCCACAATAGACAATCACACAAAGTAAATGTGTATTGTAGTCGGAGGAATCAATATGTCATGTCCATATTTGGAACTGGACCGCATAAGAAAAGGCCCAACTGGACTGATCCCAGCAACAAATTCCAAAGCCTTGCGCTGTTAGGGTTTGTGATGGTGTCAGTTGCCTTGGCAAGTGCAACTTGCTCTTCAATGAATTTCTGTAAATTTACCATTAATGCATAATAAAAGCACATTTTAAAGCAAAATAATGCTTTCAAGATGACATCTTTTCCAGAGATGCCCATAGACACTTTGAGACAATGCAAAACCGCATTCCTCAAGCGTTACATAAAGGATCTTACACAATTGGGTGTGTCATATTAGAATTATTAAACAAGTTGAGTAAATTTTGCATTTATTGAAGCGCTACTGAACAAAAAACCCAAAAATTTCTCAACAAATTCCATAACTTTCATATGACACGACCAAGAGTAAAAGATTGTATTTATCGCATAACTGAATCGCGTAATTATATAGAAAAACTTAATTTCCATTAAGCGCTGTGATGGTTGCTAATTCCAATTAGGTTAGTACTGAGCTAACGCCATCCCCTGATACTCCGCAAGTCACTGAGTCACAGACATTTGTGGTTGAACTAGGCATGCCTTTTAAACTCACAGTCAACTGAGTAGTTAGCTAACAAACTAATGCTTCATTATGGTTACTCTGTGCATGCTGGCTAAATATTAGAAGCAAGATGTAATGCAGAGCAATTTTTTTCACAATGCTCTCAGCCAATGAAATTTCTGCTAAAGTGATATTACCCTAGGGTAATATCAAAAGTATGTCATAGCTGGGCTATAGGAAAAGTACTGCAGTTACGTGATAAAAAGCCGTAGCAGCAGGGCGCAGGTGCTATACTGGCCAGACTACATTCCCAACTGTCCCCAGAAGGAGAACTTGTGGTGCATTTTGAATGCAAAATGCGACAGCAGAGACCCCATACTGTCGCACACAGTAAGACTTGCCTGCGGAAAGAAAGAGACTATTCTCTTTTTTTCGCGAGTATTCAGTTGTCAGCGAACTGTAGCCTTCAAGCTCGCTAGCTAGTTGGCCATGTAGCTAAATACAATGGCGCGCTAATTATGCGTTAAATGAGCCGTCATGGCATCCTCATCGCGCTACGACGAGAAAACTTGTTTGATTGGCGTCGATCCATATAAATTGGACTCAGCAGCATTTAGCCGAGATATAACTTTGCTGCCAGCCGTGGATGACCCCGATATTTGCCACTGTTTAATCCTCACAGAGTAACGCCTACACTGCGCAGGAGCTGAAGGCGTAAGGAGTCCTGACTATTTCATATAACTAAGCGAACATTGGCTGCCTCCCACAGCGCTTGAATTAAATCCTCGTTCTGTAAACTTGCATTTGGTCCAAAACGTCGGTCTCTGTGTCATTAATATTTTGTATTTCTGTGTCTTAACCGGGAATTTTATGGCATCTTAACTGGCTATTTCTGTTGTACAATAAGAGAGTGCTAACCAGGCATTTTATTGCGTCTTAAGACACAAATACAAAATCTTAATGCTGATGCCAAACCTGAAGTTTTGCCAGTGTAGCTACAGAACGAGGATTTAATTTTGGCGCTTTTGGATGCAGCCATTAACTCCATTCAACAGTGACTTAGCTCACCGTGAATCTCGTAAGTCAATAATATCGACTGTCATATCAGCTGTCTTGATGTCGCCTCCTACCAAAACGATGTCAGGCGCTGGTAGCTGCACCTCGCATCATTTATCGCATCAAGCAACATTCACTGTCTGACAAAACGATCTCTGACTAATAAAATCGTTAACTACCAGTGATTAAATGCTGGGCACACACTTTACTGGGGAAAGTGGCTTATCTAACTCCAACGTTACCTGAGGTAAAATGATCAGAACAGACTTTGCTGTAAGGAGTAGCCTGAAGTCTCTCCTATTGATTCTAGCGAGCCACAGGTCTCTCCTCCGCTGGGTCAACTCCTCTCTGTCTCTCCCCTCTCTTTTCCTCACAGTGGGTATTGCAAAGAAATCTAACAAGGTTTTTTTTTTTTTGCTGTTATTAGAACAGCCGTGAACCACACAGCAAACCATGTTGGACCAACCAGGGTTGATACGATCGATAAATAATGTGAGGTAGAAGCCTCTCGATAGAGTCTAGTCAGGAATATTAGTGGGAATGTCAACAATATGGCCACATCGAACATTGATGACGCGCATCGAATACCATCAATATTTGATCACGTGGGTCACCCTGAGCCAATGACAAAAGATGTCACAGATTCTGAATTTTAAGGCAAGATTAGTGCGCTGATTGGATGGTTGTGATCATGTGACCTAGTGGCCATTATTATGAAATAGTACGAAAGCGTGCAGTGGGTAGAAGGATTTAACCTACCCACTGCAGATGGAGTGTACCCAGCAACGTGCTGAGAGGCTTTACCAAATGAAAATCACAAGGCTCACGCTACCAACGGACCTGACGCCGTCCGTGGTAACCAACAGGCGAGCTCAAACAAAATACAAAAGAAAAGGGAAAAAAACCAGATTAATCCCTTTCTCACTAACACTATTACTCTTAAGCAGCTAAGATCCTGCCAATAATCTATCTTCTCAAAATACCTTACCAGCTAAAGCGTCAAATGCAAAATGACACTCCAGCAACACGAACGAGGAAGAACAGGAGCTTACACCTCCTTTACAATTGATCGTATGGGCTTCTACGGCCAGTCTGCGGCCAAAAATTGGGGATTTTGGCTGCGTGCAGCACGATGCATGCACGAAGTCTGCTGCGATTAGGGTGCCCGTAGACTACCCGTACAGCCAAATTTTGGAAAACCTGTATGCAGGTTTTTTCCACGGGGGCCGTACGGCTCAGTCACCCGTGGCCAGGACGCAAGAGGCAAGTACTTTTCAAGTACTTTAAAAGTACGAGAGATATAGTTTCATACAGGGAGTTATTTTAGAAAAAAACCGCACAGCATAAGTAAGTTGAAAGTACTTTTCCCGTACTGCTATAGACCCTCACTCCAAGTACAATTTTAAATTACTACCCGCAAGACAAACGTGCGGTACACGCATGAGCATCGTACATGCAAAGAATGATAAACATACTTGTTCCATAAATTATTGGCGTGTACAGTACGTCAGAAGTAAGGAGCACGTAGCAAACGCAAGAGTCCCTCACGTGCAACGCGGTCCAGCTCCTGGAACAGGGTGTCATATTGACCCAAAATGAGCCTCCTTGAAAGTCAGGGTTTGACCCAGTATCTCCTCCATCTCCTCCTCATCTGTCGTCGATACATCAGGAGCACCAGGGCATCTTGTTCCATTCTTCATTCCCTCTGAGGCTCAACCAATGGATCATTCATGATCTCAATGATGTGATGGAGGTTAATTGATGATGTAAAAATTGGAGCAACTTTTATAGGACCCCCAGACCGTCACGGGACCCGTTGATGCCTTGATGAACAAATACTTGTATCCTGCAATTATCGCAAGTTACGCTTAAGTCACTGGCACTTTTCACTTACAATCACCAACACGTACGTGTTTCGTACATCTCCCGTACTTGAATCGTGCATGCCACGCACGTGACTCTTGCCAGCGTTACCAGCGTGTCACCAGCGTGTCACAGTTTTCCATTTTAATTTTAAAATAAGTCTTTTTTCTTCTAAATTGGGGTTGTATTAGTTTATAACAGGTCTTTGAATGTCAGTGAAACATTTGAAAAGTAGTGAGTTTGGAGCAATAGCATTCAGATAGGCTGCCATTTTACAAAAGAACAGTGGAATTTGGCCCATGTTCAGGCAGGGGAATAACATTGTTTTCTGCCTCGGTATGAAAAAACAATTAAAGAGGGTCTACAATGGTGAGCTACATCAATCATCTTATAAATAGCATGAAACAATCAAAATACCAGAGACAAACATGCAAGAGTTATGCGGTATGTATGTATGGCAGATTTTTTCCAGCCTGAGGATAAGCCCCCACCCCGGATGGATAAAAGAAAATCAGGTCCATATGGAGCACACAGATGCCGCAGCGCTGACCCGGCGCCTGTCGAGCGCCGCGCACCATGACAACCACAGACACAACCTTCAGATTCACCCACGTGTTCTCCCACACATGAAAGGTGTGTGCAACTGTGGGAACAAGGTAATAATCGCAAGGGAGGAAGATTAGTGCTCAAGTACACTGAAGATTAAAAAAAGATTTAAAAAAAAAAAGAAATCACAGCAGAGGAAGATAATGCTCATTATCCCAAGAGGAAGATGAAATATGTGGAAATCACATCAGACCTGAAAAGAAAAAAAAAATCTCTCTTTATTAGTTCATCCTGGAAGGGCATTGTAGGGGTTGGATTTTAAGTGGCCTCTCTCCAGGGAAGAGATTGCATTTTTTTTTGCTGTGGTGCTGAGGGGATAAGACTGAACTGTGTTCCAAATACTAAACCATACAGCTTTCCCATAATGCATCAGGGAGAGCTGCCATGGAGTGGTGACAGAAGGACTACAGGAACAGGAAAACATCACATGAAAGCCCTGAAAAAAGGGGAAACCGTCACAGGCTCCTGTAAATCCCGTCTGTTCCTGGTCCCCTCCAGCTACTTGCGTGTCTTTTAGTGTTGTGCATGCGTACCCCCCATCCCTCCAGTCTCCGCGGCGCAGGTGCTGTACCGCTGAGGTCAGAAGTCTACATACGCCTTGGCCAAATACATTTACGCTCAGTGTTTCACAACCGATATTTAATCCAAGTAACATTCCCTGTCTTTGGCTTTATTTTCAGACAATGATCCGTCAAAAAAATAGTGGAGAGAGCAATGAATTTAAGCTTTTGATCCACTGGGAATGTGATGGAAGGAATAAAAGTTTACAGACACGTAGTATTTGGTAGCAGCCCTAGCAAAAATTCAAGAACTGTTCTTGAAGAATTCTTGAAACGTTCTTAAATTGTGCTTGAATTATTCTTGAACTGTTCATGAAGAGTTCTTGAAACGTAAATGAGACCATTGTTCTTGAACTTTTAGTTCAAGGATTACAATGTTCTTGAACAATAAATTCTTCATGTTTTGTTCAAGAACAGATCAAGAATTTTCATATTCTTTATCTTGTCAAATTAATGGTTTAAAAACAGATCAAGAATTTTTTTGTTCTTGAGTTTTTTGTTAAAAAACTGTTCAAGAACAGATCAAGAACAGTTCAAGAATGTAAGGTTCAAGAATTTACTTCAGGAATATTTTAGAACAGTTCCTGAAGTGTTCTTGAATTGTTTAAGTTTTTTAACAATGTTTCGCAAAGGATTGCCCTTACATTGTTTAACTGAGATGGGTCAAACATTTCGGTAGGCCTTTTACAAACTTCTCACAAAAAGTTGCGGTCATTTTGACTCCTTCCTCCTGACCGAACTGGAGTAGCGGACTCAGGTTTGTAGGCTCCTTTGCTCTCACATGCTTCATCAGTTCTGCCTGTGCAGTATCATTTGCACTGAGTTCAGGGCTTTGGGATGACCGCTCCAATACCTTGATTTTGATGTCCATGAACCATTTTATCGCTACTTTGGAAGTAAACTTTCAATTATTTTCCATTTTGAAGACCCATTTGTGACCAAACTTTAACTTCCTGGCTGATGTCTCCAGATGCTGATATCCAAATAGTTATCGTTCCTTTTGATCCCATCCATTTAGTGAAGTGCGCCAGTCTCTCCTGCAGCAAAGCAGCCCCAAAGCACCCCGTGATGCTGTTACCCCTGTGTTTCATGATTAGGATGGTGTTCTTCAGCCTGCAAGCGCTCCCCTTTTTCCTCAAAACGTAACAGAGGTCATTATGGGCTAACAGTTTAAGTTGTTGTTTCTTTATTTCTCCAAAAATCAAGATCTTTGTCCCCGTTTGCAGTGGCGCACCGGAGTTTGGCTTTTTTATGGCAGGCTTGGAGCAGAGGCTTCTTCCATGCTGAGTGGCCTTTGGAGTTCTGTCAGTACAGGACTCGTCTTAACATGGATACTGACAGTTTTGTACCAGTTTCCTCCATCATCTTTGCTGGGTCCTTTGCTGCTGTTCTGGGATTGACTTGCACTTTTCGGATCAAAGACATCCATCTGTCGGCGACAGACTTCGCCTCCTTCCTGAGCAGCGTGATGAGTGTTTGGTTCCACGATTTTTATACTTGCATACTATTGTTTGTACTGATGAATGATGTACTGCTCAGCATTTGCAATTGTTACCAAGGTTGAACCAGACTTGTGAACGTCCACAATTTTTGTTCTGAGGTTTTGGCTGATTTCTGTTGAGTTTTCCTGTGATGTCAAGCAGAGAAATGCAGACTTTGAAAGTAAGCCTTATGATATTACCTACAGGTGTACCAGGGGAAGTAAGTGGAATGATCTGTCTGTAAACAATTTTTGGAAAACGTACTTTTGTCTTGCACAAAGTAAATGTCCTCACTGAATTGCCAATATTTTTAACATATCATCAGTGGAGTGGTTAAAATATGAGTTTCACTGAATCCAACCTCAGTGTCTGTAAACCTTTGAGCTGAACGGTACCCTTACTGAGCCTGTGAAGTTGTTGGATTGTCCCTTCCTATACACCCTAAAGCAACCAGTCAGCATTTTTCCCGTTGAGAGTTTGTCGTCTTCGGAAATAAGTGTAACCTCACGTAACGGTTAAATACAGAAATACTTTTATTAGTCTTATTAATAGGAACAAGCTCCCAAGCCTATTGCCCAATCTCCAGGATTGGGACTGCAATCCTGCTAACCTGCCTCTTTAATCTATTCCTCTGCCCAGTTTATGAGGAACACACCCAAGCCCTCTGCAGTCATCAGCATTGGGACTGTTTTTCCATGACTCTCCAAACCTGCCATCTGACAGTTCTGCTCTGGCGAGGGTAACCTTCGGCCCTTTCTCAAACCCTTCCCTCAGCACTAGCACTTCACTAGCGAGTGTCACTCCGTATAAAGTCTCCCTCACAGCGATGGAGGGAGCGTCATAAAGGAGGAGGGCGTAACAACGAGTATAAACTTTGGGATGCCCTCGCCCTCTATCCAACGGGAGGGAATCATCACCATGCCTACCGATCGGTGCGTCGCATCGCACACGACGGCCTAGTTCCTGAATGACACTCTTACCCAAAACATTTTAGAGAGGATAATGTAATTAAATAAAATTTATATTAAAAATGTTAAATACACTTCATTGACAAGGATGAAAGTGTTTGTGCATGAAATGGCACATTGTAAAAAAGAGCAATCACTGATTCAATAAATGACTCTGTTTTTTCTCAGGTGCAAATCTGCATGTTCATTTCAAAATACAATGTAACCTTTAGTTCTGTGATGTGCGCATGAAAGAGTCAATCAAATGTCCATTTGAGGTTATGTCATGTTATTCTTCCCCTTCGGAAATAGCCGCATGGAACGGAGATTTGTAGATCTACAGCGTTTCTTTCATCCCAGACACAAAATAAGAGCTGTACTTGAAAGGAGGGGGTTTGTAAGTTTGTATGAAAGTAAACTCCCTGCCACTTAGACTCCGCGCTAATTTGTTTGGGATGGCAGTCAGTGTGGCTGACCCTCCGCAGGAACGCGCAAGCGGAGGGGGAGTGGATTGGGCGAGTGCATAGGGACCGGTTTGGGATTGGGCCTTCATCTGGCTTCTGCCCTGGGACGCCACTGGCCAGGCACAGACACGCCCAGAACTGAAGCTTATTACCATCTGTGCTGTACTGTGCCATTCTACGCAGGGCTCCATCCTTATCTCTCATTACCATATTCCTAGCAATAACCCAAATATTAGACTGCACTCTGCCTCTGCATCTGGTCCCTTGTCTGAATTACAACAGAAACTGTAATCACTGCTCTGAGGAAGGACAGACTCTGAAGGAAGATACACAAGCACTGCCCCCAGATCACAACATGGGGCAGACATGAACAAGCAAATATCCTTTATTGATTTGATGGCTGTTTTTCCTGAATATAAATCAGAGACCAGACTAGCATTATGCTAAACAAATTGACTCATCAGGAGTCCTTCTCTAAGAGCTGTTACATAACTGGCCACAAGCTCTGCCATTCCCCAGGCAGTGCGCTCACTTATCAGGAAGACCTCAATCCACTGCGGCAGCAAAAGTACTGTGCCTGCTGCTCATGTGGCTCTCAAACACACACACACACACACACACACACACACAACATTGCGGAAGGGGAAACCATTTTGCACTTCTGCAGGCTGTAGTGTTGACATGCTGAAAGGTCAGAGAGCACCACAACGGTTCTCTGACGGCTGAGAGGCCACTCGTGTCTCAAAGGATTCTTAACCGCATCGCCTGCTCTTTCGGGGATCTACCGCTGCCACTCCCGACGGCGAGCAGGCAAGCCCTTCAAAGCACTTTACTCCAATCACTTTAATTTCCCAAATTACAGGACAAGGAGACTGGAGAACAAATTAACGAAGACTGCTGGCTGAGCTTGTGAGGAAAGGTATGGCAGGACTTCCTCAGTCTAAGCCCTGCATTTACATCTGCCACCAAGCTAATGAGAAAATGCACATTATATTTGAAATTTTACAATAAATCCATTCCAATCCAAATTCAATTCATGATATGGCAAGTACAATGAATCTTTTTGCTTGCTTTCAAATGCAAAATTATATATGCCAGGTACATCTGAAAGTGAATCCCCTTGGCAAGTGTTTACAGTTTGTTGCAAGGAAAATAAACATTTTTAAACATTTGGCCACTAACTGCAAATAAGTGTGGGGCACCACAGACTAACATAATACAGAATAAATGATCCATTTCAACAGCTTGAAATGAACACATTTAGAGCGTCACCAATCTGAATTTTTATTCACAACAAGCAGTTTGCTGTCACACTACATTTGGAAATTCTCAACATTCTCAAACAATACGGCTAGATATTGGCAAATATTTGCTGAAAACAATATCTGAATATTACTGTGCATGCAAACAACTGAGAGTATATAGCCCTTTTGTTTTACGGTCTGAAACACAGCATATTAAAATAGATTTAATGTGACAGCCTTGAGGTCCATTTTATGTTCATAAATTTCTCTGGATTTGGTGTTCAGTGTGTGTGTTCAGCGTGTGTATCGTATCAGCGTGTGTGTCAGCGTATCAGCATGTGTGTTCAGCGTGTGTCTCTGTGCCTCAGCATTTACCAAACACTGCTCTCTCAAACCTTTCTAAGAACTACATCATGATGTTTATTCAGCCATGAAGTATGACCTCCGCCCGCAAGAAAGCTCATACTGAAAGGTCAGAGCAGTCCAATAAACTCCCTGCTATTAATTGAGGTTAAACAGTAGAGTTAGGTATTTCAACACCACAACAAGCCAAAGCCAAGAGCTGTTTTCCTCAGTGCTGCACCACCTGTTTTCTTAAGATGCCCACAAGGAGTCGAGGGCATAATTTCAAGACCAGGCGCAACCTGGGGAAACTTGATACTGGCCCCATGGACCTGAAGACAAACACAAAAGGCACTGAGCCTCTAGTGTACTACACTCTTGGCCATAAATCTAACATGCAATTGAAGAGTCCTTGCAAAGTACACAGAAAAATAAATCATATATGCATACATGCCTCTCAACTCCCTCGGAATCACATTAGGCCTTAATTTGGGAGCTGTAAACCTGCATCACCTGAAAAAAGTCACATATTTTCGTGGTATTAGACCAGAGGTGGGCAGCGAGGGCCGTATCGGTTCCTGGTTTTCACACCAACGTCTGGTCTTTAATTAGTTGATTGTCTCAATTAGCCAAACCATTTACGAAATCTGACGTTTCATAAGCATTTCTTTAAATTATCATGAAACTACAAAGACTAGTCTTGTCTCCCTTCATAAAACATTTTCCTTTGATCAAATCATTGCAAAAATCTATATTTGTGCATGCAATCAATTAACTCAATTAGTCAGGGTAATTGATAGGAATAAAAACCTGCATACACACCGGCCCTCCAGGACCGTGATTGCCCACCCCTGTATTAGACCCATTGTGTGAAGCCTGCATGAGAGCAACACAGGCATGGAGGCCAAATGAAGCATCTCAGCAGGTGGCACGAACCTGACCCTGCGATAGCAGGACGGCAGACAGGACCTCCTCTGTGAGCCACACGGCACCCGCCATGGAGACTTCAGCAGAACAGCCTGACAAACAACATTTCCTGTCACCCGCAGGAGAAGGGAGGAACTGCAGTACTCTGGGCTGAAAGAACTCCTTAAGATGAACCTTAGATTTTACCGGCGCTGTCAGGCCCAGCTAACACCTGAAACCAAAGCGATGTAATCAGTCTCGCAGAAGCCAAAGCCTGACATCACAAAGAGACATATATAATCAGTCCGACAACACCATTAATCTGGAGTCACCCAATTAAAGCTCAAACTGGTCGTGAGGAAAAATCCAGATAAGATGCCAAATTGCTTCTTATTACCCAATTGCCAGGGGAGCAGGAACATGGCCGTTTAAACTCAGGAGTCCATCTTCTGTTACGACTGACGCTGCATTTTCATTAAGATAAGAACAAGGTGAGATGCCTATTGGCTGCTCAGTCGCACAAAAGGATAAAAATTAATGGACAATTCAGCCAATCTGGCAAAAATAAAAGTGCCACAGCCACACAGCTTCCTGAACCTAAACTGAGTATTCTGCCGAGCAAAGTTTGTCTTCAAAGGCCAAACTTTATCACTTTCTCTGGCGATGTAAGCCGAACCAGCGAGTCCGACGGCCCTCGGTGCACACCTGACTGCCACAGCTTATGACTCTAATTAGCCGCAGGTGCATCTCATCTCTGCACTGACTGCTGAGCACCTGACTGCAATTAGCTGCAGCATGTGCACACGCGTGTGGACAAAACTGGGACAAGTTACTTTATGACACACTTTTTGGGCATTGCTACGATTCATATGTGTTGGAGCCAATATGATTCACTTTATATTTCATCATGTAGCAGTTTTATTCTGAGAGACTAACTTACATGCATTTTGCCAAGAAAAATAGGTAAAATATGAATATTGATGTACGAATGACCATGTTCAGTAGATACTTGTTTATGCTCCAACTTTGCATTTCAGGCAGTGATTTCCCTTTGTTGGCTAAGCAACATGCTCTAACCCAGCAAATGTAATGCCGACATATAGTGAACAGAATTTATCTTGTTGAAATCTAATTTACTGCTAACAAGTATTTGTCACATGCTGTCATTAATTTAATGGCAGGGATTTCCCATCATACATAGACTTTCAGAATTGATTGAAATAAATTACACTAATGCATCATGGGAGGAGGGAAGAGGATAGGAGAACTAAGAACAGATGTCATAAATATACCAGAAATATACCAATTTCCTAATCAATCGGCTGAAATCACAGCATCAGTCACAATGCAAGGATCAACATCACATCTGCAACAGTGTATATCATCTCAGCAGTGACAACAACGCACTTAGCTGCCCTATTAATTAATCAATCAATCAATCAATCAATCAATCCAACTTTATTTATACAGCACTTTCATATAAACAATGCAATACATGGTACTTCATTACGATAACAAGAGTTTGTCACTAAAGTGATTATATCCCCCACCGTTTGGTCCCCAAAACTGATTCCCGATTCTACTGCATTCCCAGTAGAAAGGTTGGTCCCAAAAAGAATTGAAATAGGTTGACTCCTCCTCGAGATATCGCACTGACAATGTTCGGGAAGGACGGACGGACGGAGCTGAATACTTTATCCCCCGCTTCGCGCTAAACGCACGGCAGGGGATAAAAACAGTAAAACAACCTCCCACCCACTCCGAGTGACGTGGCACTTATCAAGGTATGAAAGTGCATGATTAGTCAGGCAGGTTTTGGAAAACAGGGGGAATAAATATTGATGATGTACAAGGGCTTTTTAAAAAGATTAAATGGTGATGATTTTGGATAATGGGGCTGTCTGAGGTGAAATGGAGAGCGTAATGTTCAGTAGATGGGGAGGCAGAGGTAAGGCATAGTTTTGCCTCAGTTCCCCATTTAAATGTTTTACAAGGGCAGTACATTACAGAGATGGTTTAGCAGAGTATTCGGCAAATAACATGCCAAAGCTTTTCAGTTCTGTGGAATAAATAATCACATCAAGTATTGCTTTCCCATTTCATAAATATTCCCCTAAATCGCTGTAATTAGTACACTATAATGAAATGGAAATGAGGCGAAAATATTTGGGCTGAATAGATAACATGATTGAGCTTTTAGAGAAAGGCGTAGGTTTCATAACCTTCCCTAAAAAACATCACATCTGATCTCGAGCTGCAGCCAAAGAAATTAATAATAAATTCAACAACTGCAATTGAACACCAAACATTTATATAAAGTTATAAAGTTAGGGAATCTTAAAGGACGAGACCGCACCTCGGCAAAGTATATTTCAGCAGAAAGTTGAATTCTTCAAGTGCCTAAAACACAGAATTTTATACATTTTAATTTTGTAATGATCCAGTGCATGTTATGATTCTGCCCTTTCGTGTGTTGTCCCGTGCGTCTTTGTGCTTGTGATTTACTTTCGTCTCGTTTATTTTCCAGCGTTCAGTTCTGCCGGCTGACAATCGCTCCCATCTGTTTCCAGTGATGTTGCGTGACTGCCTTCAGCGTGTCTGTCTCCTCGTCCAATCACCTTTCTACTTTCGGTTTGGCTTCGGTATTTCATTCATTGCTTCCAGCTGCACTTAATTCCGGGTCTCGCTAAACTGAGTGAATGCGTTCTCTGATAGGACATTACTAACCCGTACTAATCCTCACGTATTTAAGGGTGATTGTAAATACTTCGTCACTTAGTATTAACCTTTATTAACTCATTTAGCGAACGTATGTGTTTCTGGCTTTCGTGATTTCAATCTGAGCTTTCTGAGTAACTGCATTTAAAACTGTACCTTTCCTTCGCTTTTCTTGCGGTGCTTTTTACTTGTCACGTTCAGATTGCCTTAATCTAAACTGTCTAGTTTGATTGATGGTCTCCGCGTCTCGTCTCGAGTCATTAGTGTAACCCGGTCCTCGTGTGATTGCTTATTAATCCCATGTGTTTCTGTTTCAGTGTGATTGCTTATTAATCCCATGTGTTTCTGTTTCAGTGTGATTGCTTATTAATCCCATGTGTTTCTGTTTCAGTGAGATTGCTCTCCGAGTCCCCGCCTCCTCTCGAGATTTTAAAAGCTCCAGTTTTCTACGCGATTGTCAGACGGATCCTCCGTATTGTCGGTGTGTTACATGGTGAAGTCTCAGCTCTGTGTGCGTTCTGAGTGTCTCCCGTGTATGGTTCCAGAGTCTTCCTGTCTGCTGCGTTCTAGTCTTGTCTGCCCCGTGTTAAAGTCTCCCAGTGTGTCCGTCCGTCAGTTTAGTTAGGTTCAGTTTTTGTTTTCTCAGTTTATCCTCTCTTGGAGAGTGTACTTCAGTTCCCCCCTGCCTTTGGCAGTGTACCTTAGTTCTCCCCATTGTTCAGTGCTTGTGCACGGTGTTTTATTTCTGGCGTGTCTGCCAACCCTTTCTCCTAGTGTTTTGTGTTTAAAAAACACTTCTGCCTCCTGCATCTGGTGTTCCCTGGACCTCCTCTTACAGTGCAACTCATTTTTAAAATGTTAAGGCTTCAAATCGGGGTCAATATCAGGGGGCAGACATTTTTACTTGGTAAATTTATGGCTGCATTCGGAATGAGTCGCTCAATCACTCTCTTTACATTGTTTTCAATGTAGAACACTAACTACACAGTGCCCTATATAGTGGGTGAGTGTGCATTTCGAACGAATCATCCAATCAAATGTCTGTGCCGCGGTGCTTTTGGCGTCAGTTATTCTCTTTCCTTTCATAAGGACCATGGAGGTGTTCAGAGGGCCTTCAGTAAGCCCTTTCTTTATGGCTTGACTGCCAGCAAGCTGTTTTTATTTAAGCTGACCTGATTAACAACCAAACAATTTATCGACAGAGCGACCAAGACCAATACTTGACCTATAATTAGAAATTATACTGAAAAGGTAAATTCCCATTGCCTACATTTATACAATTGATATGGCATTGTAAATCCAAAATTTTTGCAGACTTTGCAGCGTTTATTTTCACCGTCTGTAGGATTGTCACACAGCTGCGCAACTTGCCTTACAGCACGCTTTAGCCGTGACAACATTCAGAATAAAGAACGGATTCTCGCAGCCTCGCAAACTAATTTACGCAAATCTGTGCAGCTTGACGAGCAACTCAAGTGCTGAAATTATAAAGACATATTAATATTTTATGTCATCATTTATGCACAGAAGACACCTCATAATTTTGTGGTGCAATATATAACATTGTTATCAAAAGTAAATTAGACTGTTGTCGGTTTTTACCAATTAGTCGGAGCAACTGTGGCTAATCCGGAGATGTAAACTGCGAGAGGTTTAGGTTATGTATTTTCGAAGGTGAGGTTTCCTAAGATCAAATTCAAAATCAGAAGATTCCTCAAGTAAAAATGCCTGGTATTTAAGCCAACTTGAAGACTCGCTGGTTTAAAAATGCGTCGCACTGGATAATTATCTAATTAAAATATGCGTTTCAGACACTTCACAAATTCTACTTTCCGCAGAAATATATTTTGCCAAACTGCTGTCTCCTCCTTTAAAGGGGAATATGATCACATATTTTGTAGGGCTACAAACTATATATATAAAACAGTCACCTGTGGCCTGCTTTATTTTTGAGTTTTTATTTTTTTTATTTTTGTATTGACGCAATATCCCGAAATACGGTTTCAAAGTGCCCGATTTTCACCCTCTGTAAATCAGCCCGTCCATTACTCCATGCTGTCACACAGTGAGATAGCAAGACAAAAATACATGGCGGACAATTCAGAAAGGCATAGTGGCACCTCCAATTCAGATTCAGATTGCAACGACATTAGCGGCTCTGGAGATCACACAGATATTGAAACTGATGAGTGGATAAAAAACTAGTCACCCATCGTGGGTGTTATCCAAATTTTTGAGAGCTGAACTTGATAGTTATTTTTTAGATGCAACCGGTGACCCGCCGTGGAGCTTCTGAAAGCAGGGGGCTGGTTCAATAAACTTTACTTGTCCGAACGAGTCAGAACATCCGTCGGGTGAAAAGTCGGACCTTCGACAGACTATGTCCGTCAGGTGTTTCAATAAAACAAAAGTAGGATGTCTGACCATAGTCCGATGCGGACGGACGGTTTATCACTGTCCGCTCAAAGTTGGATGAGAATTTACACCTCAGCAATGCACTGCTGTGCTATTTGCCGTTCAAATATTCGAAATCAGTTAACGTTAAATGAAAAAAAAAACTATTATGATTAGGTACATCATTAACTACTATTCAGACATAAATTCACGGCGCACATCGCTGTAGGATATCACCTTCAATTTCAGTAGGCTATCAACTGAATGCAGTCTAGCAAATTATAAGCCATCTTTGCTCACTGTGCACTCAGTGCTAAAACCAGGATTGTCAACATAACAAAGCTATTAATCACACAAAGGAAATTAAAACATTAATATCGTCACGATCGCTCATTTTACAGAATTGAGTTAAGCAGACGGGTGATAAGCACAGCTCCTCTCTCGGTCACACATACGCACCACGAACACGGTGTTTTATAACCACGAAGAACCATACCAAGACCACTCCTTAGGTAATGTCCCAATACTGTTCACATAGCATGCATAAAAACAACTTTCTGTCGCACTGAAGGATAACGGTACCAACAATTTAAAAGAGAAATCTTCGCGTGTTTTTAATAAATTATGTGTAGTTGTTGGAAAAATTCATTCACAGATTTAACAGAGCCCTGTTTCAGGGTGTAGGCTACAGTATATTGGTTTCGCAGGCATTGGTTATACTGTTTTTCAAATCTCTCAATATTTTGGGCTGTCTGCGCTCCCAAACAACTTTACTTTCTCCATTAATATTAAATTCTGAGCTGGCTTTAATTGAAGCCCAGGCGAATGTCCCTCCTCTGCAGGGCTTCCCACCATTTGTGCGGACCAAACAAGAGCGCCTAAGCGAACACGACTTTGTCTTTCATTTTTGCCCCTCAAACGCGAAATGGATCTGCGATCACATACAAAGCAGTGTTGCTCCCATGGCATAATCAGTAAGAGAGCAGTTCAGCTGTTTTTATTAACAGTTTTCTTATAATGTCATCGGAGCTTCCAGCCCCTGAGAAAAGAGACGCGTGAGAAGTGCGGAATCATCATCGCTTTCGATGCTGCTGCTCATGGTAAAATCAATCTTAATAAACCTTGTGCAGTGTAAGTCCCAGAGAGGCACCTCTGATGTAGGTAAAATTTATCGTGTGTTTGACGTAATTTGATCCTAAACACTTGCTTTATGTTTATATGGCTTGTGCACAGACATGAATACTGTTCTCACTGTGCCGGCCCGCTGTCACATTTATTTGTCATGTATTTTGCTATTGCTAGTTGTTTTAAAGCTGCGTTCGTTCACTTCTTACATTGGCAGCTGACTTTATGTTATGTGATAGTGATATTGCGAGATCGAGAAACGTGCTGATGGGCAGTTCACAAGGCCACTGATAGTTAATCTCTGCATTAATCATGATTCACTTGTCTTGAGGAAAATTTGAGGACAGCCCTGCCTGAGCTTTCTGTTTGTCTGGGGTGCTGAAGTTGTTCACGTAGAAACACTACCTGAAGCAATTACTACTGACAAATGCTTACGATATTCAAATATTTGCATTTATTCTGACTAAATTTGATATGGGAATAAGGCTACTATTATAACTGAGCTGTCTGTGCGAGAGAAGTATAAGGAAGGCAGATGAGTTCGTTTTGGGAATTATACATTTTCGGCCCCGTGTGGCATCAATGAACGTTAGTATCACACCGAGTACTTGTAGCATGCGTGTCACACATGGTCCATCGCGATCACTGTACACAGCAGTATTCACTGCACGCTGGCTGTGTGGCTGGCTGGGTCTAAACAGAGACAAAACGAGAGAGGCAGTTCAATCTCGTCCTTTCATTTCCTCATATGAAAAAGAAAATATTCTAGAGAGTATCTGCGTTCATGTTATTACACCCTCCAACAACACAGGTACGAGGCATGGTGCCTGCAAAGTTCAGGAGAACTGCTGAAAATAGGAAAATATTGGAGTAGATTTCAGTTGTTGCATGTATTTCCAATGTTAAGTTTGTGAACGTTCTCACTGTCACGGGTCAAACGTCATCGCTCTGTCAGGCTGCGCTGTGAAGGCATTTAAATTGCCAAATTTACCAATTTACAGTTTGGAAATTGGGGGGGATATATTGGCGATTTTTTTACTGCATGAAGGTATATATTAACATTTACATAGGTTTGGCAGTTACATTCCCCTTAAAAGTCAAGTCCCGTGGGGGCCACAGCTGCTCCGAAGGCTGCAGTTAGCTGACCGTTTCTCAATGGAGGCCACCTGATGATCAACCACCTCGGTGGGTGGTCATGAAGGCCAGAATTATACAATTTTAGAAGTTAAACTCATGCTGTAGCCAACTACATTACTATGGCAACACACCACTTTGGCTGAACCACAACAGTGAAGTTAGAGCCTTGATTAGGCAAAGAGATTAGAGATTACTTAAGAAATAATTTTCAGGACTCCATTATTCGCTCACCCGAGGATGGTCCACATATCACACCAGTACAATTCCCATGATGCACGTTCTTGAGATTTATTCGACCATTAGTTCATTAGGGGGCAAATTGGCATAATTACACTCAGAGGCAAGCAAAGAAGATGGGAACATTTAGAAGATAAGCTGAGGAGATTGTTCTATTTTTCAGTCACAATTGAATAGCCTGCTGAAGCAGGCACTGCTACGCGTGCAGGGAAATTTACAGTGGGAACGCCACGAGCACCACATGGGAATTCTATTAGCGCAGGGTAAATCAGGAATGAGCATGAAGGCTCTGCCAACAGGAATATCAGAACAGGGCAGACACTCAGTGACAGGAAAGAATTATGCTGCTGAACCCAGTTCCTGACCCCCATCACTGGCATGCCCCTGTTTGGCCGCTGCACTGAGAGAGAAGATGGAGAAACTAATTAACAGTGTCATGAAGACACTGCAGCCTGCTTGCGCTAGCGGTCACACTGCTGCCTGCTTGCGCTAGCGGTCACACTGCAGCATGCTTGCGCTAGCGGTCACACTGCAGCATGCTTGCGCTAGCGGTCACACTGCAGCATGCTTGTGCTAGCGGTCACACTGCAGCATGCTTGCGCTAGCGGTCACACTGCAGCCTGCTTGCGCTAGCGGTCACACTGCAGCCTGCTTGCGCTAGCGGTCACACTGCAGCATGCTTGCGCTAGCGGTCAGGTAACCTCTGGCTAGCACAGTCCAGCTGCTTGTTAAGTGTCATGGTTGATGGCGTGTTACTCAGGCTTTGTGTCATAGTGTCTCGGCCCACCCAGAGAGGTTGAACTGGCACAAAAGAGGCCATCAAAATGACAACATGGTTTCTGAAAACTAATATTCCCATTCTTTATTATAACTTGGAAAAATGATATTGTAGCTACTTGCTACCTTTACAAGTAGGATAACATACACAGGAACTAGGATGACTATGAGAATGACTATACTGTAAATTTTTGGTTTTGATATGAACCCCTGCCCAGTAATTCAAAATAGAAAACAAAATCCTTTTCAGTTGCAGATTCATACCAAGGTGAAGTCAGGAGAATATTTTTGTAATAATAAAATACTCAGAGCTGAGCGAAGCTGCTGGCCTTGGCAGCTTGTTGGAGAAAAATCACACAGCAGTTAAGCGTGTGAAAGGCTGACCGTGAGAATTATCTGAGCTACTGGGGATACAGTTCATTAAATCTATTTTATTTGGGTCTCGCAAGCTTCAAATGCATTTTTAGTAATTCAACTTTCCGAGAGATTTAGTTGGTAAACTTTTTTTATGCCTCAAGCTCTTTCATTAAATGATACTGCAGCGGCTGGATGGTGCGTCAAAATGGGGGGAAAAAATGAACAGATACTGTGCTTTTCTCACATGTTAAACGAGGCTCAGCAAAAGCTCTTGAATTCGCTGCAAAAAACAATTCAAATTATTCGCTCAGTTGATTTGCAGGCCTACGTCCATGTAGCTGGCAGCACAATTGTGGTTCATGAATTTTAGCATTACATAAATCAAGGCTACTTTCAAAATAAAACATTAAAAGAAAAAAGTATTCCGCAGCAATCACCAAAACAATTATTCAAAAATGTCTCTTGAGTGGTTTTGAGTGCAGCTCATGCTGTTAAATGTTCAGAGACTGAATGAAAAGCACGGCGGCCCATTGTAGCCGGTGAGCCGTCATATGGGGAGAGTCATTCGAGCCTTTAACTTCTGGGGCTCTTCTTTCTGCTCTAAGCTGCAGGGAGAGAACGTTAGTCCCAGTTCACAGATCCCCATTTCCCCAGGAAAATACAAATAAAACATTAATGCACATGTTTTCCGTTCATCACTCGTTCCAAAAAAAACTGAGCGTATACGATGTAGCATGAAGTTTAATCATAAATACAGCTGATTTTGCTGGATGCCTCTTTACTGCATTAGTGTATTGTACATCCTGTGTGTACATTTGCTTTTGCTTGACGCACACAAGTGTCCGACCCTCATGAGTTTATCAGGCACAAACAACACAATTGCATTTGGAACAATTCAATGCGCATCTCAGGATTAATGCACAAACTCATTCTTAAACCAAACACTTCGTCTTCTCTCCCAAGCTTGGCATTTAAAATTAGTAATAAAAAAGGTTCCTTTCCAGAAATGCAATTCAAGTTTTTCATAATCATTCAGTCGGAGAAGTAGAGGATATTTTGCCAAAAAGAAGAGCTTCCTCAGAAACGAGACGGAATACTTCTCGAGTCTCACACGTTACACGAAGTCTGTCCCCCACGAGTACCTTTCAAGGTGCTTGTTTTTCTGGCTAATGATAATATACCTTTTGCCAAAATAATTCTTTATAGACAGTTCTACATTATTTATCCTCTAATTATTCTTCAGAAGACAATCAATTATACAAGTTAATAAGTTACAGTTAATCTATCGACCATTTCGGCAATTGAAAATACATTTTACACCTTGGCTCCTGGATGTCAAAATTTAAACTATTTAAAAAAATGAGAAATGAATCACTCAAATAAAATAAAGATCTCTCTCATTGGTCCATGGTGATATGCAATGTCCCCATTAAATATCTTTTTCATTAACCTCTGATGGCACATCTTCTGAAGTCTACTACGAAGCATGTGACATAAACACCTGTCAGCAAAAAACTCTAAGAATTGTGTGGCTTACTCTCATGTTGCCAAAACAGCTCTGTCAAACTGAAGTTTCCTCCGATTCCTGGACCCAGGGTTTCCCAGAAAACACATTTTCCAGAGCACTACACTTGAAGAGTTTGCTTCCTAAACTCGGTATTTGCTAAAATTACAAAAATTGAGATAATTCCATAGAGCGATAGCCCCATGCTTCTTACACATGGTGCAAAAATCCAGTTTTAGAAATTCATTCTATAAGGTGTATTTTTTTTCATGGTCAAATTTTGTGGTTTTCTTTAAAATGCAATTTGCACCAGCATAGAAAAATCTGATTTCCTCGAAATTAGCAAAATGGATATATCGGGTTTCATGTCCCTCACCAGCTGGTCTTTTTCCCACAGTGCACCTTGGTGCCATCACCTCCCCAAGTACTGTAAATGGTGCACACGTACCTGACAGATGCACATGATGTCAAAGAAAACAGGCCTCACTGGAGCTGGCCACCATCCTCAGTTGCTCTTACGCTCACGTGCCCATCGTCGGTGCTTTCGGCCGTTGACAGGGGTGCAATGGGCTCCCACGAGTCTGCAGTGACAAACCACTGAACCCAGCAGAGTGTGATGCTCTGTGCGCTCTGACACATTCCCCTATGACTGGCATCAAAATTCTTGGTGACTTGTGCCACAGTCGCCCGTGATTGGGATCAGGAAGGATTGTCTTCACTGGCCTTCTGCAGGTCCGGATCTGGGGGGGTTCCTGGGGTTCACTCTATTCGCCAGGCATTGTTATATTCAAGTTTTTCTATCATTAACTGCTAATATATATATAAATAAAGAAAAGTGTGACAAAGCTAGTCTCAAAATTTTTAAATATATATATATATATATATATGTAACTTGTTCATCATTTCTGGAAATTTGAAGTGCCACTGGATTAAAAAAAACAACAACCCTTAAATGGTACTTAATGTTATGTTGTTATTTTGTTGAATATGTGCTATTTTAATGCCAGGAGAGGCCACATTTTCATTCTGAAATTGCTGAAATTCATTTTCTTCTGGGGAGCTTTGTCCCCCTGGACCGCCCGACGTGGGCATTGCCCCCTGTATCCCCACTGGGGGAGGAACCCCAAATCCCCCGTCACAAATGTGGAACCCCCCCTTCTAAAGTCCTTGATCCGGCCCTGTTGTGCCCAACTCCCTGTCACTGGACCCCGGTTTGTCCCTCCTTGGGGCGACTTCTTTGAAGGACACAAAAGCCATGTCCCCCCAGCGATGCTCTCACCCACTTGTCTTGCAATTTTTTCCTTGTCGAATAACTAAATATTGCATTCAAAGTGGTAGAATTACATAAAAGTCTTCCTTTCTTGTCTATTCATTTTAAAGGACAGTCATAAGCCTACACCACAGAGACACATACAGTATGTTGCACTATAAAGATTATCAGGCAGTAGATTGTTGCAAGGGTTAATGCATATTTGTACATACAGTATATTGCACATTTTCATCACTGTGAAAAATTGAAACCACACTGAGAAGCAATTAAAACCCTAATCACTCTGTCTCCATTCCATTTCCACGCTGTCTCCGTGGTGTCACCATGGCACATAAATGCTGTTTCCATGGCGTCTCCATGGCATCTCTATATGCCAGGCTTTCAGTTTTTTTTTTTTTTTAATTGTTTGTTTTATCTGCTCGATAATTTTGCCACCATCAGCTGTTGTTGTGATGGAACAGCTGGTACATTCAGAAACGTGTGGAGAGGATTAGGGAACAGAGCAGAGACACAAAAAAGAGAGACTCCTGGTCTTGACGTGGGGTCGTGCTGCGGCCCTCGACAGGGTACGATCTGTCATCAGTTTCACAATCTTTCATCACTGTGCGCTGAGCAGGAGAGGATGAAACACAGAGAAAGAAAAGGACTGAGCAGGAATAAACACGGTTTTGATATTCGCTTCAAAAGGTGACTCTATTCTTCAGACAGTTTCTCCCTGTTTTGTGCCTCTATTGAGCAACATTCTTTTGATGGAGCCAGAGGCAGGGGGGGGGGTTTCTTTTTCTGCAAATTATACGAACTCTCCTTGTCCTTGGTGACATCCCCGCCCGGAGTGTCACTGTGGTAGAGGCCCTTTCTCACATTGTCCTCTTAAAGTCAGCCAAGCACGTCCCTGTTACTCCTGGCGGTCGACCACCTGAGCGGTAAGTGGGGGAGGAGGTCTGCGCAGAGCTGGGGGAACAAGACCGGAGGAGCTCTGACCAGCTGCTGTAAAATGAAACAGAAAAAAGTGCAGGATGGGACTGGGAATAATAACCTAAGACTCCCAGCTGCCCTGAGTCCCTCATCCACTGCTTCACTTTCTGCCTGTTAAATTCTGCCTGATCTATCGCCCATCAACTGCAGCCTATCACAGGCCCTGTTCTATCGCCCATCAACCGTAGCCTATCACAGGCCCCGATCTATCGCCTATCAACTGTAGCCTATCACAGGCCCTGATCTATCGCCTATCAACTGTAGCCTATCACAGGCCCTGATCTATCGCCCATCAACTGTAGCCTATCACAGGCCCTGATCTATCGCCCATCAACTGCAGCCTATCACAGGCCCTGATCTATCGCCCATCAACTGCAGCCTATCACAGGCCCTGTTCTATCGCCCATCAACCGTAGCCTATAACAGGCCCCGATCTATCGCCCATCAACTGTAGCCTATCACAGGCCCTGATCTATCGCCCATCAACTGTAGCCTATCACAGGCCCTGATCTATCGCCCATCAACTGCAGCCTATCACAGGCCCTGTTCTATCGCCCATCAACCGTAGCCTATAACAGGCCCCGATCTATCGCCCATCAACTGTAGCCTATCACAGGCCCTGATCTATCGCCCATCAACTGTAGCCTATCACAGGCCCTGATCTATCGCCCATCAACTGTAGCCTATCACAGACCCTGATCTATCGCCCATCAACTGTAGCCTATCACAGGCCCTGATCTATCTCCCATCAACTGCAGCCTATCACAGGCCCTGATCTATCCCCCATTAACTGTAGCCTATCACAGGCCCTGATCTATCCCCCATTAACTGTAGCCAATCACAGGCCCTGATCTATCGCCCATCAACTGCAGCCTATCACAGGCCCTGATCTATCTCCCATCAACTGTAGCCTATCACAGGCCCTGATCTATCGCTCATTAACTGTAGCCAATCACAGGCCCTGATCTATCGCCCATCAACTGCTGCCTATCACAGGCCCTGATCTATCTCCCATCAACAGTAGCCTATCACAGGCCCTGATCTATCGCCCATCAACTGTAGCCAATCACAGGCCCTGATCTATCGCCCATCAACTGCAGCCTATCACAGGCCCTGATCTATCTCCCATCAACTGTAGCCTATCACAGGCCCTGATCTATCGCTCATTAACTGTAGCCAATCACAGGCCCTGATCTATCTCCCATCAACTGTAGCCTATCACAGGCCCTGATCTATCGCTCATTAACTGTAGCCAATCACAGGCCCTGATCTATCTCCCATCAACTGTAGCCTATCACAGGCCCTGATCTATCGCCCATCAACTGTAGCCAATCACAGGCCCTGATCTATCTCCCATCAACTGTAGCCTATCACAGGCCCTGATCTATCCCCCATTAACTGTAGCCAATCATAGGCCCTGATCTATCGCCCATCAACTGCAGCCTATCACAGGCCCTGATCTATCTCCCATCAACTGTAGCCTATCACAGGCCCTGATCTATCGCTCATTAACTGTAGCCAATCACAGGCCCTGATCTATCGCCCATCAACTGCTGCCTATCACAGGCCCTGATCTATCTCCCATCAACAGTAGCCTATCACAGGCCCCGATCTATCGCCCATCAACTGTAGCCTATTACAGGCCCTGATCTATCGCCCATCAACTGTAGCCTATCACAGGCCCTGATCTATCGCCCATCAACTGTAGCCTATCACAGGCCCTGATCTATCGCCCATCAACTGCAGCCTATCACAGGCCCTGTTCTATCGCCCATCAACCGTAGCCTATCACAGGCCCCGATCTATCGCCCATCAACTGTAGCCTATCACAGGCCCTGATCTATCGCCCATCAACTGCAGCCTATCACAGGCCCTGATCTATCGCCCATTAACTGTAGCCTATCACAGGCCCTGATCTATCCCCCATTAACTGTAGCCAATCACAGGCCCTGATCTATCGCCCATCAACTGCAGCCTATCACAGGCCCTGATCTATCTCCCATCAACAGTAGCCTATCACAGGCCGTGATCTATCCCCCATCAACTGTTGCCTATCACAGGCCCTGATCTATCGCCCATCAACAGTTGCCTATCACAGGCCCTGATCTATCTCCCATCAACTGTAGCCTATCACAGGCCCTGATCTATCCCCCATTAACTGCAGCCTATCACAGGCCCTGATCTATCGCCCATCAACTGTAGCCTATCACAGGCCCTGATCTATCTCCCATCAACTGTAGCCTATCACAGGCCCTGATATACCTACCATCAGTTTCAGTCAATCACAGGCTCTTTCTATCTCCCACCAAATGCAGCCTATCACAGGCTCTGATCTAGCTCCCATCAGTTTCACCCTATCATAGGCCCTGATCAATCTCCGATCAGTTTCAGCCAATCACAGGCTCTTTCTATCTCCCACCAAATGCAGCCTATCACAGGGACTGATCTATCTCCCATCAGTTTTGGCCTTTTACAGGACCTGCTCTATAAAACCGTTCACTCTCACTCATACCTACGGGCAATTTAGCATCTCCAGTTAGCCTAACATGCATGTCTTTGGACTGTAAGAGTAAACCGCAGTACCCAGAGGAAACCCACACAAACACGGGGAGAACATGCAAACTCCCCACAGAAAGGCTCCAGGCCAGATTCGAACCTACAACTTTCTTGATATAAGGCAGCAGTGCTAAATACTGTATGTATATATATATATATATATATATATATATATATATATATATATATACACAGTTTGGCAGTGCAACTGCATTCTGGTTCTGGAGCCCTGATGGTGATGTTTTTGCCGCTGCTCCGCTCCTGTTTGCTTTTGTCTTTAAATTAAAGATTTTTAATATTTTTACCAGCCTGTGTGTCTGGGTCCCTTCACCTGTTTTTGGGAACATGGTCCCAGTGCCTGCCGGCTTCGTGTCCTCAGGGCCTGTTCCATTTCCCATCAGACTCAGCCTAACACAGGGCCTGTCCTGTCGGCAATGTCAGGAACCATTATCTTCAGCCCACAGCAGCACCTGCTCCAGTAGCATGTGTTAGAGTTACATTCACTCCTGCTCCAGCTGCATGTGTTCGGTTCCCACAAGCTTCAACTGATAGCAGGGCCTCCTTTATCTTCATACTTCAGGGAACCATTAGCTTTAGCCGACAACAAGGCCCGCTCTATCAGCTTGTATTAAGGTACCATTTGCTTCAGTCGGATGAAGGGCTTGCTTTGTCAGCATGTGTTGGGGGTCCATTAGCTTCAGCTAATTGCAGGAGCAGGATTGCCTCCCATAAGCTTTTCCCATCAGCTTCAGCTAGCAGGGCCTGCATGTGTTAGCGCCCATTAGCTTCAGCCAACAACAGGACTGGCAGCGCTGAGTTTCTGTTCCAGTGTATGAACTCATTTGGTTACAAACAGTAATTACAAAGTTACTCCTACATGGTAGCATGGAACAACAGTTTGTGAAAAGCTTAATTACATGTGATTTTTTTCTTCTTTGAGAAATGCTTATTGGCAACGTCTTTATGGTACAAAAAAATTTATGTGGCCAATTTTGCAATCTGCATTCACAACAATTTAGCCAGAGAGATGAAACGGGGCTGGTAGTGTTCCATGTCATTAAAAATTATACACACTCGTTCCACACTTGCTTCAATCTTTTGATACCAATTAGTTACAATTAATAAGCGCAGATATAGCGACTTAATGCAAAACGTTACCCAGTTGGCTTCAGTCTACAGTGAGTAATCTGGGGAGAGGGGTAGAATGATTCAGTGAGCTGATGCAGCCATGGCACAGGACAGAGCTTTTCCTCATTCAGCTGGAACGATTCTCTCTCCTGTCTTACTGCAGATCCTCCCGAAACCTGAACAACTCAGGATCCAATCTTGTAACTACACGCCTCTCTGCTTCACCGATGCTGGAATTTAGCGATCACATTTCAAATGTGAGCTGTTCTGCTTGAACAAATTGAAATTAAAAAGGTGGCAGTATAGAGCAGTGGACAGGAGATGGGAGGTGGAAGGACAGCCGTCACATTTCTCTTTTTTCCCCTAAAGCTTGCGGTCAGATGCAGCTGCGGGTGCGCGGCTTTGGAAATTCACGTCATAAGCGTGACTCATAATGCTGATAACTCCAGGCGTCCTTCGCTTACAAAAACGATACTGTTAAAAAAGTGTGGTAGGTGTTCCTCGGTACATGGACGAAGATGTGCAAGAAAGGCCAGTGCAGTGAGGCTGGTGAGTTTTCATAAATGTCTGTTTTCTTTGCTTCTATATATAAACAAATACACAGCTGTTTAAGTGTATCCTCAGGCATGAGGCCTGTTGGATGCAGGCAGGAGATTTGGATGTTCAGGGGAATTAATAACACAGTGAGCACACAAGCCTATCTGTGTCTACAGCCCACACACTGTTCCTGCCAAGAAACTTCTGCCACTTTTTTATTTATTGCCATAGCAACCATTCGGCCCTGCAATTGATACATGCCACAAGCATATGGGCGTGGCAGATGGGCCGGCTTGGTGGGATAATTTTTAGTACAGCTGAAAGGCTGTCATTAGTAGCTAAAATGAACAATGAACCCCTTGTTTTTGGAGATTATCAGATGCTTGATTGATGAGAAGACTGCACTGTCATAACAGATATGGTAATAACAGCACTAAGCACTGAGGAAACAACAGCTACGATCCCAGAAAACAATACTGTGAATAAAAGGAATGCACCACATGGACACCAAATAAAAAATAACACACACAAACATATGAGCTTGATCTAAAATGTGAGTCAAACACAAGTACAAACTGTCGTCGCACCATCCATCAAAGTGCCTTCCAAAAATACGCAGCCTATTCGTTCTAAGACAAGCAGCTATGCGTGATTAAAAATAAATAAATAAGAAAAAGATCTGAGTTCATTTGATTAAATCACTTTGAGAAGCTCCATCAAATTATCGCAAATGGCAACCTTTAAAGCAAGGCATCATGGGATTCTGATTGAAAGACTTACTCACTGTCTCCCTGAACAGTATAAATGTCTTCCCCCAGGGGAAATGTACTGCTAATAAACTAAACACTGTGGCACAGTCCTACGTGCGGCTGTGTGAATACTGCCATTGTCTCTGCTAATCTTCCAGATAAAACTGGATTGCTTTGAGTTATTTTTAACCACGATTTTAAATCACCAAATATTCTCCAAGATGAACACTCCTTTGAAGTCTGTGCCTCCCTCAGTCCCAACAGTTTGTCAATTGTGATCAGATATCTACAGAAAGACCTGAATATGAATGTTATGTCCCAGAAGTTTGCGATAAAAAACGGTGCTTCGGCACTGAGACGGCGGAGATGCAAACAATGACAATTACACTGATGCCAATCTGAGAGAAAACCCAGAGGTCATACCGCAGCTTATTTCACTCACCCCAAGGAAGATAATGAGCCACCATGTGATTGCCATAGAAATAGATGCATAATGTATGCGCAAGTTATTAATGCAAAGATTCTAAATTATTTTCATTTATACAGCTGTTTACTGCCCATGCCTTCTTCCATAATCGACATACATGTTACTTCAACGGCAGCTTATTTGGTGTCGTTAGTTAAATTCATTAAGCGTAAATAATAGGTAGCTACAGGAAGTCCTCCCTGATGACTCTAGGAACTGGGAATAATCATATTTGTTTTGAGGTGGAAGACTATTTACATTCCAGTTTAGCTGCTTCTAAAAACTGTGCTGTCCTTAGATTTGGAAGGTTAACTCATCAGAAGTATTACATTGTGGTTCCTCTTTCATATGAAGCCGTTTTTTTAGCTGGAAAAGATTAAAATCAAGGCAGCCCTGATCGTAAAATACTTAAATACCCTTTAAAACTAATAATGACAGGCTGCACCGTGCAGGACACCTCTCCAACCACCATGTAGGAATTTCAAACACTGAGAGTAGAACAACAGTACTTCTACAGACATTATTATTATTATTATTATTCATTTGCCATGCATGGAATTAAGCTCACGTCTTCAGTAATGTTTTGTGGAATGTTGTTCGGGTTGCTGTCTAAAACACTCTGGATTTCCAGTTTTTGTTGTCATAAGAGATTTAAATATCAGTTATGAAAAAGTCCAGTGGTGCCCCAGTGGTTCATCAGCCTAAGTGCACGAACCATAAGGCTGTGTCCTTCCCGCCGCGACCTGGGTTCGATTTGGACTCGAATCATTTGCTGCATGTCTTCCCCCGTTCTTCTCCCCAACCCTCCTGTCTCTCCACACTGAATAACTATCAAATAAAGGAAAAATTATGAAAAAGTGTATGTTTCATACTGACTGAATGCACGCATCGCATAATTACATTTAAGTATTAAATTGGGAAAATTATAACTAAAATCCTACAGAATATATTGTCACATCCACGTCCTATCGCAAAAAATAAAATCTGCAGTGTAATTATGATCCTGATTTCAAGTGAACCGTGAGCTGATGAGTAAATACCATGACACTACCGAACAGTGTGAATACAATATCATTGAAGAAAGATAAATAAAGATAAAAGATTGTCCTGTTGTTTAATCAACCTGAACCACCCTCATCATACTTTTGTAAATACTTATGCATGTATCCTGAACAATTACTGTGATATATTTGGCAAGGGTTCATTTGGGCCATTAAGCTTTATGTCAATCGATTTCACTTAAAAAATAAAAGATAGCATTGCTTCAAGTCACTTTTAGCTACCACCCATCATCACATAAGTGAGCAAACTAATCACTCATTTAGCCATTGAACTGACTTTAAATGCCACTAATTCATGGTTTGAAAACATTGCTACTTCAGCCCACAGTAAACAATTCTCAATATTGAGTTTTTATAAGACATATAACATTAAAAAAACTTCCTACTGCTTTAGACTCAGTTCCTCAACACACTGCCCCATTGAGAACAGATCTGTCATTGAGTTCCATTGTATATTATTTGATGGAAGCAATCAGCACCCAGAAAAATTAATACAGTGACCCAATTTCAAAATATGGCCCCTACTTGATATTGTATTTAATGAATGGAGAACATGTAACTCTGCCCTTTGTTACACTCCTGGTGCTGTCCACTATATTTCCTCATCAATTGTATCTCCTCTTCATGAGATCTTACATCAACAGCGCTCAACAATCTTTTTTTCCCTTCATAGGAAGGGTCATTGTGGCACAATAAGTCAGAGCCTATTCACTGATTTATTGGCTCCGCATTCAAAGATGGCGGATAAACGGCGGAGAGCAGCTCCGCGGCAGTTGTTGCTGGCATGCGATGAGTGCTGCTTACTTCCTGTTGATAGTTGAAAATCAAATCAAAGTCTCAGGGAGCTGAGAGTGAGAACGCTCGAGCCCAGGGGGAAGTAGAGAGTGCAGTGAGCCAGGGACCGACTCCTCTACCAGCAGAGAAGCTGACGCAACATAACGCCCAAGATGAATAATGAATATCTCTCCTGTTTGATGTGCTATTCAGAACTTCCCTGGGGACTGTAGAGCCTAATGTTTCAACGAGGAGTACTCGCCCGCGCCGAGTATTCCGCTCATCACCGCTGTAATTTGAAGGCAATTCACGTGATTATTTGTGCTGAGATAACTCGGCACATCGCGTTTGAGTGACTCTCCCTGGACCTTTGGGAATCTAGTTATCTAATAAACTGGCTCTCACTAGCAAACCAACGTGCGCTTGGAAATCCAGCATGTAGTGCCCCACTTTAACACAACTGCAAGGCTGTTTGATTTTTCCTCATTTTTTTACTTTTAACTTTTTAATCATATGTGCTCCTAATTAAAATGAGAATTGGGGAATTTTAGTCCAACTGTGCCAACAGGACCCTAAGTGCAAGCAGCCAAGAGAATTTACCGACGTATGAGTACAGCTCATATTAAACCGGGAAGGACTGCCCCGCCACATCATCCCCAGCCCAAAGCGCCGTTTCATAATAAACTGCTATCCTGTTCTGTTCTCTGTATTTTTGTCTGCAAATATAAATAATACCACTTTTTCGTTATTTTGGCTGTTTTTCCTTCCGTTACTGTTGCCAGTTGGATTGTCACCTACACTGGATCATTCATTCAATAGAAGCAGACAGTGACGATTGGATCCAGAGTTGGGTCAAGTACTTTTAAAAGTACTTGAGTCCAAAGCCCAAGTACTCAAGGACAAGTACAATACCGACCCAACTCTGTCGAGTAATAAGTGTGGAACAGATCATTCATTAATTGCAGAATATATGATTTCCTCTTTGATATCACTTTAAGCAAAAATTAATTCGCCATGTTAATAATAATTCACCATGGGTGGAGTTCAGATCCAAAATAACTCAGACGTTTTAGTACAGCAAGATAGACAGCCAGACCAACAAAAAACTGCCACAGATTTTTAAGGACTAAACTGCGTATGCACTAAAACAAGCTATTTTGCATCATTTCATGTAAAATAAGGTAATGGACCAGTGTCTGTTTGTTTGGCATATTTTTTTTGCGGAAACATTTTGCTGTGATTGAATTTTATTTATTTTTTACTGAGAACCACCACTGAACATTCCCCAATCAGGGAGAGCATCAATTATCAAACAATGAAGCTTTGATTGCTAAACAACATTATACTACAAGATGATGTAATCACACCTCCAACAATCACACTTTCCAGAGAGTCACCTTGTCCGAGGTCTGAATGTAAAATGGCAGCTTTATGCTGGTGGGGAGGGGGTGTGTTCTCTCCCACCAGACTGAAGAATGGATGTATATCGATTGGTTGAGGCGGCTTCAACAGCTCCCGGCTGGCCACTCCCCTCCCAGACTGGCCAACATCATCTAAAACATCTTGTGCATTTATAATTGGCCTGGGACAGGAATACCACAGCGGAAGTCAAGGAGGACACAGGTTGGTGGGAGAGGCGACTCATGGGAGCTGATTGGATTGAACAACCATGTGACCAAACACAGCACAACTCACTTTCCAGATGAGGGCTTTGAAATGAATGGTAAAACGCTGACAAACCCAGATAGCGCTGTGATATTTGCCTGAATAATATTTTAGTATTCATGGGAAGACAGCTGTACAGAAGTTGCCACCTTTAGCTTCGATCACACAATTTTATACAACGTTGCAACATTTATTTATGGCAAGATTTGCATTTATTTTTGCCTGAGATATTGTAGTGACAATGGGTGAATCAAACCAGTCCGTTAAACCCTTTCCAGCAGCACATCTCAGAGACTTTCAAATAGTTACGGTCAGGACTCTTAGGTGGCTCATTTGTGAAAATGATTCCTCATATTCCACGAGCCACTCTTTCACAATTTTAGCCTGATGAATCTTGGCATTGCTACCCTGGAATATGCCAGTGCCTTCAGGGATAAAAGCCCATTGATGGGTTTCTGCTCATTCAGTATACTCGGGTTGTCTGCTGAATTCATTTAATTACTGCGGAACAGTGCTGAGCCCAGACCTGACTAACTGAAGTAACCCCAGATCATAACACCAGAGGCTCGTACTGAGAGCACAATGCATGATGGGTGCATCACTTCATGGGCTTCCTTTCTCACCCTGATGTGCCCATCACTCTGGAACAGGGTAAATCTGGACTCATAAGACCACATGACCTTTTCCATTGCTCCAGAGTCCAATCATTATGCTGCCTTGCAAACCGAGCTCATTTTTACAAAATAAAAAACTGTTGATTTTTGTTTTAAGATGAGACTTCAAAGTGAGTATTTTAATGATCCCTGATCAGTACCTGTCATGATTTTTCTCTGACCCATTTCTTCTGCAAAGTTGACAGTTCACCACGACCCTCTCAGGTTTTAAGAGCCATATTCTGGGAGAACGGCACTTTTGAGATGCTTAGTGGAGTTGACATTTCAGAATTGGATTAAATTTGACAGAATGGTGCCCATATACGTGTAACAGAAAATCCCAGAGTTTGAGCTCACAATTTTTATCGATATGGATACAGCGCCACCTAGAAGTGGACAAGTTAGGTACCAAATTGAGCATTTTTGAGGAAAAATACCCATTTTTGAAGGAATATTGTGGATAACTGCTTCAATGTGCCAAACAAGTTATGATTGTATTTGATACTGGGACACTCAAATTTTTGAAATGTGAAAGTGCCACCTGATGATCATGTTGGTTATATATGCAATTACAAGGAATCTGTGTACAATATGAAAAAATATTTTTACAAATTCAGGCTTTTTTTTTTATTCTTAAGCCAGGCCACTTACAAATTCATCTTACCTGTTTCCTTTTCAGACATTAAAGGTGAGAAAAATTTTGAGGTATTTAGTCTGAGACTTCTTTGGTTTTTCAAGATATTTGCTCCCAAAGTTGGGGGCGGGCTAAATTTTTCCTGTTTGTACAGTGGATTAATTATAATAACCAGACACCTGTGGTGATGTAGAGAACATTAACATGAACCTTCCTTTGGGCTAAACAAAGAACACCAGAAACATCTTTGGGATTTTGCTCCATCTTGGAGCAGCGGCTACAGACATTTTGACAAAATCTCCAATTCGCCTATTTGCAGTGATGTTCAGGGGCCCGTAAAAGTGTTAACCAAGAAGATAGAGTCTTGAAATTAGCTGAGTCTCCAGCCCTGCCAGGATATTTCAACATGCCAAAGGAAGTTACTGGCACTCTTTGCCCATGTCTGGATATAAGTGGATGAATGTTCAAAAATATATCAGTATAGGGGGCGCTGTTACCAATATGTCAGATCGGACGAGACCAGACGTGCCACTGAGAAATCTCTTGTCGGGAAATATGTGTGATGTATGCATAACGAAGACACAGATTTTGCTCTGACAGTTGGCTGGTTTAACGAGTTGCAGAGACAGGTGGTGTCCGTATATGTACTGGTGCAAGATAAATTTTAAGGTTTCAAACAGAGGTAAGCAACATATTATTTTGGTACATTTGGAGAGTATATTGGAACAATAACTATGATAGAGAAATTCATGAGAGTGGAGTTTGGTGGTTGGTTGTGGTATTTTGTAACAAATCTGTCAATTCTAGACACCAGTAGGGGTAACAATTAACACTGTGCAGTTACTTCATACTTCTGAGTACAAGCCTTTTCCCCACTGTCACTTGAGGTTTCAACTTTTTACTTGTATTCTGAAGCAGACAATTTGCCCCTCTTGGAACATAGTAACATCTTTTCAACAACCATGAGATGTGTCATCCAACATTTTTTTTGAAAATGAGAAGTAAAACACTGAATCAGTCAGGATTGGAAGAATTATTAAATAATTATTTATCACTGCTATAATGATTCAGTCATAGGCTCAAGAATATTTGCTTATTTAAACCCAAAAAGTGATTATATATATATATATATAAACACACACACACACAGAGTATATAAAAGCAGGCTGTAAGGTTCTGGTATTTTAGTCGCGGCTGCCCTAAGCGGGTGAGTCACCAACAGTGCTGTTTATCGCTCTTGGACACACAGCCAACAGATTGTTGACTGGTGACGGTGCAGATGAGGTGCCGCCTCCCACCAGCTGAGACATGACCGTAACATGCCAATGTCTCTCTCTCTCTCTCTCTCTCCTGTGTCGTAAGCCATGCCATTTTCTCGGAATCGTAGCTTTTTTCATTTCTTCTTTGTTGGCTTTATATAAGCTACTGACCACACCCAAAAGACAAGTCTAATATCACTGTACACATCACAAGCAACTCAATGTTCATTATTACTGAAGCGCTTGGCACATCCACGTGGCGCCTGTCAGGATTACAGCATCATAAGCTTTTCTGTATTTCACACGTATCTCACTGGTAAAACAATTAAAACCATTTTGTTTCTTCAGTTTGCAATGAATACAGTACGAACCTCACCTGAGCGTTTTTAATGGGGCTAAGTAGTGTTTACATATACGGATATGTTAGTTGCATTATGAGACTAGTCATTCTGTGAAATGACTGAAGTTTAGGGCCAGCCATTTCATGAAATGTCTGAAATTTTTAGTCACATCATGAAATAACTGGTTTCACAATCTGACTGTAACTTATATACACCAATGAGCAAGACCTACAGACGTACCTACGATGGCAAGCAAACAGTCGGCTCTCATGGGCGACATCTCGATTGTGGAACAAACAGGACTGGAGCGACTTTGACAAGGACCAAATATGGCCAGACGGGCCAGTGCATCGCCGGAGTTGACAGGCCTCTTGGACATGAGGGTACATTCCAATAGTCGTCAGACGAGGGACATACTATGAACTGGTGAAAGAGTGTTAGGTGCCCAGACTCATAGATGCATGAGGGTAACGAAGGTTATCTTTTCTCATCTTAACCTATAGAAGGGCTACTGTGGCAAAAGCCACAGAGAATTTTAATAATACTTACATGAGAGGTGTATCCCAACACATGGTGCATCACACACTGTTGCATTTAGCACTTTGCAGCTGTAAACCAGTCTGAAGCCCTCTGTAAACCCCAATCCACCACAAAAAGCATCTGAAATGGGCACTTGAGTGACAGAATTAGACTTTGAAGCGATTGAAGGTTGTCTGGTCCGCTGAGCACCATTTTGTTTAACATCAAGTGCATTGGTGAGGTATATGTACACCTGCACCATTTACCGCAGGATGGAATGACACCAGGATGCACTGAGGGAGGAAGGTGGAGGGAGTGTGATGCACTGGGAAATATTCTGCTGGGAATCCCTGGCTCCAGGAATGCAAGTGGGCGTCAGTTTGATGGAGCCCCTTGTTTTGATCAAGACAAAGAACCAGATGCAGATACAGGGTACAATCCAAAGTGGAGTGTTTATTAACAGGAATACGGTAATAGATCTGGAGAGGTCAAAGCACAGGACTATGAGTGGGGCAGTCCAGCTATGGTGGTAATGCCTAGAGAGGGTTTACTGGTGTTCTTGCTTGGCCAGTGGCCATGATTGGGCAGAAGCCAGTCTGAATTCCCCTCACCGCAGCAGAACCACTTGACAACAGAACAAGAGTGTAGTGGGAACGCAGTCCCAATCCTGGAGGCCGATGAAGGCTCAGGAGGTGTTCCTAATAAACTGGCTAAGAGGAAGAAACTAACAGATGATTAACGGGAACGTGGGCCAAATCCTTGAAACCAATATTGAGGTTTTGTTCCAGTTGAAAAGACTCAGAAGAGTAGTCGCCTGTTTCACTACCATTAGATTACCCATTATATACACGATGGAAGAACTTTGCTCTATACTAGAAAATAAACTGACTTGTCTGCTTCAGTTGGGCAAAGTGTTACAATTCAGCCACACAGCTAGATAAAAAGTAAACTTCTATACGCAGACTACGCTCACAAGGAGCGGCGAACATGATGGATAACCCCTGGGCATGGGGAGGAGGACAAGACAATAAATCAATTAAAGGAGAAATGTGCAGGTTGCAAGAAAGGAGGAGTCAATTAAGGACACAAGAGGGTTTATTTGTTTTATTTATTTTATTTATTTGTTTATTTTTACAGGGACATTGCACATTAATCGACATGTCAGCTTTCGCATTCATGTAAATGGGCCAGAGTTAGCCATAGGCTAATTTACATCTGTAGTCCCTGAGCAGGCTGTGAGAATAGTGATATGACCATTTATACACACAATCTATTCATTCATACAATATAGTAAAATACGCTACAATACAATTAAAAATAATAAATAGAAGGCTGAGTAATACATAGTAGATATGGCAAGTGATAAAAGGGAGAAAACAATAGATTGTGTGAAATGGATTCGGTGATTAGCCATGGGTACAGTGTTGGTTGGCTTTAAGCCACTTCTTAAGGTTGAGTTTGAATGTTAGGTAGTTGGAGGTCTCTCTTACTTCTGTTGAAAGACTGTTCCATTGACGGGAGGCTCTCACAGAGAGGACTGTGTTACTGAACACACTGCGTCTGAATGGCACCACACAGTCCCCTCTGACAGTTGCTCTTGTTGTTCTACCTCCACTTTCACATGGCTTTATGAATTCCTTTAATGGTGGTGGTGCAAGCCCTTTGAGCACCTTAAAAATAAGACAAGAGTCTGTAAACTGTCTAAAGCTGACAAAATTAAACAGATTATGTTTCTGAACTATATTGCAATGATGGTAACGGTTGAGCTTTTGATCAAGTATTTTTAACGTCTGTTTGTAAAGTGTGTCTATTGGTTTCAGGGTTGTTACATTTGACTGTGACCAGGTTGTGAAACAGTATGTTATGTGTGAAAAGATCATTGCATGCATAAAGAGTTTAGCTGCATCTGTTGTGAGATATGGCCGTATGTGCCTGAAGTTATTCAAATTGAATTTGATTGTATTGGCTTTTTGACATGTTTCCTAAATGTTAAAGAACTAGGTTCACTAACCCACATAACTGGCCCTGTATTTTCGTGAATTACCTTGAACAATTTTCATTTGTCGAATCAGTCGTTTAGAGATATATGCTGTCCAACTTGCCGTTGGTTACCATGACCCGAAATTGATTTTACAGATGCTTCAACTAGGCAATGACTTCACTTCAAGAGATTTCGAGCCAAAAAGACAACGTTCAAATCAGTTTTTCGCGTGGGCGGCATACTTTGCCCAAAATAATTTATATATCAATCAAATCTATTATAAATCTTTTACTTATTTGTGTAGGTTGTATTGTGGGCGAGGCCTGCCGCCCGAGTTTAATTTCAACGCGCTTAGTTACGCAAAATATACAAATGTGGGATTGGCATTTACAAACGGAAATAAAATTGGATTTTGTGATATTTTTTAAAATAATAACTTAAAATATAACGTTATTTCATACAACTGTAAGTATTTTTATGTGTAATCAAACAAATGCGTGGATTGTGTGTTTTTCGCCAAGGATTTAACACGAGGCACGAATCGTATTTCATATTGAAATCCAACTTTTCAATTGCACCTCTTGCGTAAGCGGCGTTCTTTGATGTACAGCTGTTCGCATTTCCTGCTTTGTTGACGTGTAATATTTTGAATGATGATTCTTCTCTAATATGTCTGATATGTAAGTATCGAGTAAATAGTTTAGTGTCGTTGAGTGTTAGGCCTAATTACTCAATGTACGAGCCAGATAATCAGTGGCGTCAGGGTTTTCGGCGCGATGACCCAGTTTCGTCTTTCGACAATGATCCGATGAGGAAATGCTCCAGGTGAAGCCAGGTGAACTACAGGTACATGAGGAAAGGTAAGTTTTAACAATGGAAAATCTATAAAAATCTGTTCATATACGGATATTCTGAGTTATGGTAGAGATGCAGAATCAATAAGAAAAATAAGATAGGCCTATCTGATGCCTGATCGATGCCCGACATTTGGCCCCTCGATCAGCTCGGCCCTTGAGCACGCATCATATTATGCAACTTTGAAGTTTGTGAACTGAATTGAATCTGACCTTAATTTTGTTTTTAATATAATTAATAGGTAGCATAATTAATTCAGAAATATAAAACACAAATATAATTTTGCTCCAGTATAAGTGTGATATGGCATAGAAAAAAGTACCCGTGATTCCTATTACCCGACAGTCCCTATTTTCCCCCTACCCTACACATTTTACTGGTGTTTTTGATTGCTAAAGGTATCCTGCCTACTGTCCTTGCAGACTTTTTGGACAAAAAAAAAAATTTTTGAGATTACTGTAGAGATTTGAGTATAGGGCCTATAGAGTGGTTTTATTGTGGTTTAAAATTTTATAAAGAAGTACTGCATTAAAATATTTTTAAAAAATAAAATAATGTTCCTACCTACATACCTACCTACCTACCCACCCACCCAACCTAATAAATAATAATTAACATGCATTACTAATAAGACATTATCTTGGACTCCTTTGCTCTTCGGTTTGAAAATATGCCAAATAATGACATTTTGAATGGAACAATTTCCTCTCCCGTTGCCATGGAAACCATGGGCCAGACATCCTGGTAATGTTGAATTGTTAATTATTTATATAATAATTGATATACATGGTTTATAAGACAATATATTGAGCTCTTTTGCTCTTGGGATTGAAAATATGCCAAATAATGACATTTTGCATGGTGTAATTTCCTGTTCCGTTGCCATGGCAACCATGGGGCAGTAAGGCTTATAACATTCATTTTTTTTTATTTTGGCTATTATGTCAATAAATGACACCAATGATTATTAGTTTTTAGACAGGGCCAATTTTGATGGTTAGTGAACCTTGTCCTTTGAGTCAAGTGTGATTCCAAGATATTTAAATTCTTATACTACCTGAATACTGCTTCCCGTGGCTACAATATCAGGATCTGATTCTGAGGAGTTTCGTGAGGAAAAACATACAAACAGTTTTGTTTGTGTTTAAATGTAAACATGAGTTCCTCAGCCAGTCAGACACATGGACCATGGCTACATTCAGTTTATCTGCTGCTAGTTGTTTGTTTTCAGCATGAACATAAAGGACTGTGTCATCGGCATACATTTGTATGGAGACAGTTGAGCACACAGATGGCAGATCGTTTATATATAAACTAAACAGGATAGGGCTAAGTATCGATCCCTGAGGAACTCCAATGTCACAGTTGAGATATGTTGACTGAGAATTAACAATACGGACACATTGCTTCCTATTTGTTAAATATGAATTCATCCATTTAACTGCTTCGGTAGAAAAATTTAAAGAAAAAAGTTTTGACCAGAGTACCTGATGGGATACAGTATGAAAAGCCTTTTTAAGGTCCAGAAATACTGCCCCCACTATGCCACCTTTATCCAACCTAGACTTAACCCCTTCCAGAAAGTAGCAGTTTGCGGTTTCTGTTGAGTGTTCAGAGCGAAAACCAAACTGAAGTGGATGCAACGGAGTGTGTCCTAGATTTAAATAGTCAGTCATTTGTTGGGGAACCCACTTCTCTGCCACCTTAGACACTACAGGTAGAATACTAATTGGCCTGTAATTTGCCACATTAGTTTGGTCCCCAGCCTTGAAAATGGGTGTCACAACAGCTGTTTTCCAGATACTTGGGAAAATGCATTGCTTGATTGATAGATTGATCAAGAGACATGGGACAGACTAATGCGTCCTTGTAAGTTTTTAAAAATGTTGTGTCCATGTTGTACGCATCCTTAGCTTTAGAGTCTCTTAGGGAGCTCATGATCTCTACCACAGCAGATTCGGTACTTTCTCCTATCCTAAAAATGGGCTTGTCATTCCTAATGGGGGGTACATGTCCAGCTTCTGGTGTAGAAGCTTTGAGCCAGCTCCTCAACTGTGTCTATAAAAAAACTATTAAAGGTATGTGCTATCACATCATGATCTTGGGTTAGATTTCCATTCACTCTTAGTTCATATTCCTTTGTTTTCTGGTCCCTATTTCTTCCAGTTAATTAGTTAAGGTTTTCCCAAACCAGTTTCCCATTTCCCTTTGCATCTTGTATTGCTTTTATAAAAAAAATCAGCCTTAGCTTTCCTTAAATTTCTAACAGTTATGACAACCGACACAATATTACGTAAGTGTGTCTAATGTTGTGGCTGATCAGTGTATGTGACCTGCATAAAATAAAAATCATAAGATTATCGTGACTGTACGAAGGCCATTTGAGAAGCTCGCACCTATGCTGAAATGTCTTCCAAAACTTTACACAGATGATACACACACACAGAGCGGTTGTGATTGGTGAGTTTACCTCGTTGGAATGGTCCAGCATCACACAGCCGCACACATCGCCTGTTCACCTGCCAACCTGCGATGCTTTGATTTTAGACAGCGTTGATATCGCCTTTCTGGCTGCTCTCACTCGGAAAATCCAGCCTCCTGCCCAGACCCCCACCCCCTCGCTGGGGGTTAAATCCAATTAACTCTGGACACCTGAGAATAGCCTCCCCTCTGTCACATAATACACAGGAAACAGTGGAGAATGATGGGGGAGATCAGACAGGCGTTTTGTGCAGATTACGCTTGAACAGGGAGGCATGGCTGCAGGCCGCGGCGCTGCCACTGAGGAGAGATAATCAGGAAGAGCATTCAGCCGACCCCCGGGCCAGGAACTACTCTTTCAAATGAAACCCTGCATATCCAGCGTCGGTCGGATAAATGATAAAGATGGAGGAGAGTTTAAAGGTGAAAGTAGAGCAGAGTTAAATACTGGAGACTGAGCAGAATTCAGAGAACCAGTCAGTATGCAGATGATGGAGTGGAGTACTAAAGGAAGACCAAAATTCGGTTAAATTCAGAGGATGTTAAATGTTGAAGGCAGATGAAAATGAGCAGAAAGGCATGGAAGGCAGGTGAGAGTGGAGTTAAATTCAGAAGACTAAACAGGATACTCCTGACAGAGGAGAGTTGGATGCTGAAATCCCAGAGGGCAGAGCAAACTGTACAGCATGTTTGGCTAAAGGCAGAGAGCAGAATGAAACGTGCAGGGATGATGAAATGTGGAGCACAGAGCCGAGGACAGGTGACAGGGCGGGATGCAGGAGGCAGTGCAGAGTTCAGTAATGCTGACGACAGATTAGATTGACTGTCCGGGCTTCCCATGGTCTTTTCGCTTCTCGCCGTCGACACAATGCACTGTATTCAAATAGCTGTGTATACAAAAGGGTTGTAAATGTTAGCTTTGTTATTTTTTGTTAACTCTAGGTTTGAAAGAATTTACGTCTGACAAAATATCCAGTTCTAATGCAACTCTAACAGGATGATGTATGAGTGACTCGCTATTTATGCAACAGAACCAGTTTGTACCCTACAGTAGTCTATACAGCACCAGACATTTTACTGTGCGCATCACTCACCAGGCTTTCTAAGTGTTACATCTCATGACACAAATGCTGTTGAAAGGTGATATTAAATATTGTTAAGACTGAAGTTATCAATGTCACTGATAGCGCACACCAATTTGTTTTCAATTGATGAGACATCGTTAATTTTTTGGAACACTCATATACTTATGTGCCTCATAAACTTATAGTGAAAAATGATATATGCACAAATATTTATGGTCAGGATTATGCAATTTATCAATAGTATTTGAGTTAGAGACACATTTAGTGCAGTTTTGTGTAGTCTTATTTTCCCAGTGCAGAAACAACTTCTCCATATTTTTGTATCCACAAAACTTTCCAGAATGACAGATGCGTTCTGTTCCCCAAGCTCCCGTACAGATGTTCATCTTACAGACCTGTGACCTAATCATTCTCCTCCAATCAGATCTCATCATAAAGCAGTAAACAGAACCCTGCCAAAGGACAAGCAGCCGAAACCTCATTCACAAGATCGAACAGCCCTGCAGACAGCAAGGGCATTCAGCTGCGCTGGGGGAATAACAGCTTTTCATGCATTTACATTTATTTATATTCCATGATCATTCTCAATAAGTAGAGACAGTAGCAATAAAGATACTTGTGTAAATTTCTGACCCACAGTATTCAAGAATTCATGCTGGAGAAAATGCAAACACCGGTAACTGCATGAGACAGACTATGAAAGCTAGAGTTTAATTTTTGAATTGATTCTTTTTGATCTCATGGACATGAGTGATTGCAGTTGGTTTATTAAGAGAATTACTTGTGGAAGCTGTAAAAATCACATACATTTCGGAAGGTGTTATCAGAATAATAACTTGCTGAGTCTGCCATAACGGTGATAACTGATTTCAAATTAGAAAACCATATTTGCTTCTTTTTAAACTGCAATATAAATCTACTTTCTCTGCAGGTTATTTATGTGCAAAGCAATTTCATGTTACCTTCATGTGTAATAGAGGTACAAATACCAACATACCAGAGATATTTCTCATAGTTTTCTGTTTGACCATTATGTGCAAAAAGACCTTGAGCTCCAGATAACCTGTGTTTTGTCACATGATTGTGGTGTTACTGCATAGAAGGGGTCATAAACAGCACTTCAGACTGTCAGACCTCATGTGATCTACAGAGTAGAGGCAGAGCACAGGAACTGAAGTGCATTTACAGTTCACAATTCATTTGCAAATTATAGCATTTTGTATTTCGTATTTCAGTGTGGTATTTTACAATTGCCTTTATCATGGAAAAAAATATATTGAAGCATTTATCCTAAAATTCTCAGCCTAACAGAATTTTTTTTTTGTGGGTCCAAGCTAATACAGTCACGAAACAGCAAAATACTAGGCGCAGAATCGAAACCTGAACCACAGTCTACTCATCAGCTGATCCCCAGGAAAATCTGACATTGTTTTCCTCCCATATGATATGATTCACACAAGGAGTCAAATGCAGATTCAGAGTATTATCCACAAAGGAGGATATATTAACAGGAATACGGTAAGAGATTAGAAAAAGGCCGTAGCCAGAACAGTGGAGGGGCTGCTCAGCAAACCTGATAATGATTGGAGAGGGAAGAGGCGTGTCTGTGCTTAGGCCAATGGCCATCTAGGGGCGGAGTCAGGTGGTGAATTCCCCGGCGGAAGCTGGACTGCTTGACAGTAGAACTGCAGGATTGAGCAGGAATGCAGTTCCAGTCCTGGAGACCAATGAAAGCTTGGGAGGTATTCCTAATAAACTGACTCAGGCGAACAGGCTTGAACAGCGGATCAACAAGATGGCAGTTCCAATAAAGGCATGAGAGCTTGTTCCTATCAGTAAGACTCCAAAGAGTAATTATGTATTTCTTTATCATTAATTTACCAAAAACATTCGGAAGAAGAGCACAGCTCAATGTTAGAGACACAAACTGACTCGAAGGTACAGTATACTAGGGTACTAACCGTGACAATCAAGCGACCGTTCTGACACCGTAATGAACTTATGACATGCAAAAAAAAGGCGAGGCATAAGAATGATAACACCGGGGAGCAACTGAGGAGATGTGACAATAAATTCAATTCAATTCAATTTATTTGTTTAGCGCTTTTCACAGAGGCTGTCACAAAGACGCTTTGCAGTGAGAGATGAAATAAATGAAAGGGCAGTGCCCAGCCTATTCCCCACTACAGCAAATGAGGCAAAAGACTCCCAGTTGGGAGAAAAATCCTCAAACAGTGGTGAGAAAAAACTCCCCGGTGGGAAGAAATCTCAGGAGGAACCCGGCTATAGTGGGGGAGCCCATCCTCCGCGGGCTTGCTAATTAAGAACAAAATAGAGTAATCATAGAATAAAATGGCAACAGAGTCCCCTTAAAGTCCATCTAAACAGTGGCATCAGTTGCTGGAGGAAGTGGCCTGCAGAGGATGGTGCAGAACTGGATCAGGACCGCATCAGGACAGCAGGACAGCAGCAGCCAGCGCTCATGGTGAGGGACAGGGCTCGGATGATCCAGGACTCAGGGTAGTGGAGGGAAAGATCCTCGGAAAGAGACACAGAAAAAAATATGTGCATAACTACTTCATATTAATAAAAATACTGTGCTGTGTCATGTGCCAAGTAAGAATTTAAGAGCAATTGGTTAGGTAACAGTAAACACCCCTCCATCCACTTACTACAGCACAGAGACCCTATGCTTAACTTCAGGCTGTAAGATCACTTTGATTTTCTAAACACCAGTACCATATGGGCCTCCCCGGGACTAAGGCTGTAGCAAGCCCCACTGGCACCGTTATTGCATGCTCAATGCCACTGGTTCCACATGGATTTACTTAGCACTGGCTTCCAATATCATGTGAAACTACTACGAAACTAGGTTGTAGTCAGTCCTACCAGAACCAAAGAAATATTTATACATAACTATTTATGAACTAATCATAGGCTTGACTAAAAAGGTAAGTTTCACTTTTACTCTTGAAGACAGAGACTGTGTCTGAAGCCCGAATTTGTCTCGGGAGATTGTTCCATAAAACTGGCGCTTTATAAGAGAATGCTCTGCCTCCAATTTTAACGCTGGATATATTTGGAGTTTTCAAATATCCAGCACCTTGTGAACGAAGTAATCTTGGTGGGGAGTAAGGAATGAGAAGACTGTGAAGATATTCTGGGGCCAAGTCATTTAAAGCTTTGGAAGTTAGTAGTAGTATTTTGTACTCAATGCTAAATTTTACAGGCAGCTAATGAAGATTTTGAGCACCGGGCTAATGGGATCATATTTTTTAGTCCTAGTAAAAACCCTAGCTGCAGCATTCTGCACTAACTGAAGACGTTTCAGGGCCAAGCTAGTGCAACCAGACTGTAAGACATTACAATAGTCCAGCCGAGAGAACACGAATGCGTGAACCAGTTTTTCAGCGTCTTGAAGGGACAACATTTTTCTGAGTTAAGATATGTTTCTAAGATGGAAAAAAGCCACTTGAATGATATTGTTGATGTGAGCCTGGAAAGAGAGTTCTGAATCAAGGGTCACCCCAAGGTTTTTAACGACAGCTTTGGCAGGAACAGAGAGGGCATTTACGTTGAGAGAAAATGTAAAGAATGAGCCTCTAAGAGATTTGGGACCCAGTACCAATATCGCAGTCTTATCTGGGTTTAGTGAAAGAAAATTTTGTGTCATCCATGCTTTAAAAGCTTTAAGAAACACCTCTGTAATCTAGTTACCCGATCGTTTTCACCAGACTTAAAAGATACTTAGAGCTGCTTGTCGTGTGCATAACAATGGTATTTAACACCATGTCTATTTATGATATCTCCAAGGGGAAGCATGAATAGTGAAAAAAGCAAAGGCCCTAGAACAGGTCCTTGAGGTATTCCAAAGTTTACCTTGGAATACTCCAATCATTTGTTATTCACCCTGACGAACTGAGACCTATCAGACAGATAAGACTTAAACCACAAAAGGGCAAGTCCAGAAATACCAACTAATTTTTCTCGCCTAAGAATAAGAATAAGGTGGTCTACAGTATCAAAGGGAGCACTTAAATCAAGAAGGACAAGAACAGAGATGCAAAAATGGGAGGTTTGAGATCGGCCTGTAATTGGACTGTGGGATCCATATTAGGTTTTTCAAGCAGCGGCTTGATTTCTGCCATCTTAAATGAAGTGGGAACAACACTTGAAATCTGAGAAGAATTAATTATGTGAAGAATCGAGCCGCCATGATGGGCAAGAGCTCTTTCATTAGGTTTGTGGGGATGGGATCCAAGACACAAGTAGATGATTTGGAAGTGGCAACTAATTTGGCTAGTTCACTCAGAGATACAGGAGAAAGGGATTCAAACTGGTTTGTGTGTTGTGGAAGACTCCATATCATCTGAAAAACCATTGCAAACTGGTTGGGAAGCAGTGATCTTCTCTCTAATTCCAATAATTTTGCCACAAAAGAAATTTTAAAAAATCCTCACTGCTGCAAGAGACTGGAATTTGAGGGTTATTTGCAGCATGATTGTTAGTTGACTTAGCCACGGTTTTGAACAAAAATCAAGAATTTTTTTTTTTTTCCTGAATGAGATTTGCAAAATAAGAGGACCTGGCACAAGAGAGAGCATGCTTATATGCAACAAGGCTCTCTTTCCAAGCACCAGGGAATACCTGGAGTTTAATGGAGCGCCATTTGCATTCTAGTTGACAAGATTTTTTCTTAAGAGATTTTTTTTTTGCCCGTTTTGATCAGTGTACCATGGGGCTGGCCTCTTCTTCTGGGTAACTTTTTAGCTGACCTGACGACGAAGTCAGATGAGCTTATGTCATGGCCTGTTTGTTCGCCGTTCGTCCTCGTCGTTCGTCGTCGTCCGTAAACATCTTCTCCTCCGAAACCACTGGGCCTATGAAGCTGAAACTTGACAGGTACCTTCCTACCCATGAGGAAACTAAAATTTGTTCAAGGCGTTCCGATCCGATTTCAAACATGGCCGCCACGGCGGCCATATTGAAAATCACATAATTGGCCGTCTGAAAGCTATTTATGCACATATTCAGCTGAAATTTGCTATGTAGTCAGTACGTGGCAAGATACATCACATATCATAAGGCTTTTCCCGTATTTCGAATTTCTACCTTGCTTTGACCTTCAACTTTATACAACCCCTGTGAGTTTCATTGAAATCTTTCAAAATCATCTTCTCTGAAACTACTTGTCCAATGAAGGTGAAACTTGGCAGGTACCTTCTTGCCTATGGGGACACTAAGTTTTGTTCAAGGCGTTCCCATCCAATTTCAAACATGGCCGCCACGGTGGCCATATTGAAAATCACATAATTGGCCATCTGAAAGCTATTATTGCACATATTTAGCTGAAATTTGCTATGTAGGTAGTAAGTAGCAAGATATATCACATATAATACAAGTTTTTCCATATTTTGAATTTTGACCTTGCTCTGAACTTCAACTTTGTACGACCCCTCTAAGTTACACTGAAACCTTTAAAACTCTTCTTCTCTAAAACTGCTTGACCAATGAAGGTGAAACTTGACAAGTATCTTCCCACCCATTAGGACACTAAATTTGTTCAAGGCGTTTTCCTTGAGTGGTCAGGTGAGCTACAGGGCCCGTGGCACTATTTTTTATATTTCAGTGGCGTGACTACATGAAAGGTACTACTGAGAGCATCAGCAAACTTTTCTGCCGTATCGTCAATACAGAGCGGGCTGACTGGATGTCCAAAATAAGATGGGAAAAACTCAATGAATTTTTTAGAAGTTGTTGCTGTGAAAGTTCCTAGTTCCTAGAAAGTTCCTATGTCCAGCATACATCTTAGTTTCTTACAGAAAACAGAACAGAAACAGAACCTGTGTAAGAAAATGGTCAGACAAACTGGGAGTATGTGAATGAATCTTAACCTGCCCAATATCAATGCCAAAGCTTCAGATCAGGTCTAAAGTATGACCATGAAAATGAGTTGGGCCAACAACACTCTGAGCGAAGCCGACTGACTCCAAAATGTTAGTGAATGCGGATGTGAGAGAATCATCTGCCCTCTCAAAGTGCAGGTTAAAGTCACCCAAAATAATTACTCTATCATAGGTTGAAACTAGGTCTGAAAGGAATTCTGAAAAATAATTGAATAAAGCCAGAGTAAAGGCCAGGAGCCTGTAGACCGATCAGGGGCGGGGCTCACACCTGCATCCAGCAGTGAAAACTTCATCATCAGAACCTCAAATGTATCAAATTTACACTGTGGTTTTGGCACTGAGTGAGTGAGTCACTAGCAGCAACACCCCCACCTCTCTGGCCCAGGCGGGGGTTTTGAGTGAATATAAACCCCCCACCTCTCCGGCCCAGGCGGGGGTTTTGAGTGTATATAAACCCCCCACCTCTCCGGCCCAGGCCGGGGTTTTGAGTGAATATAAACCCCCCACCTCTCCGGCCCAGGCCGGGGTTTTGAGTGTATATAAACCCCCCACCTCTCCGGCCCAGGCCGGGGTTTTGAGTGAATATAAACCCCCCCACCTCTCTGGCCCAGGTGGGGGTTTTGAGTGAATATAAACCCCCCCACCTCTCCCGCTGCTTTTGAGTTCAAGGATCTTATATTCAATATTCCAAATTTGAGAGAAGAATATTTATTTATAGAGGGATTCATATAGTTAGTATTTTTTGTGATGTTCTCCGTGATTCTTCCTTCTCAATTTCATTTGGAGTTGGGGAACAAACAAAATCTCTATAAGGTTTGACCTAATCAACCGTTCATCAATGCTGACGGTACTGAATGTAAGGAATTTAGATTTAGTTCTCAGCAGTCAACTACAAGAATTTAAGTCGTAGTCCAGATTTCTTGATTTCTTAAATCAGTTCAAGGAGGTAAAACCATAAAAACACAAGCAGGCTACTGGAACAGGGAGCCATCGGTTCAGGACACAGATGGGTTGTGACACCATCATGGTCTTAACACTCGTATTCTTTTGGGATCAGTCATACACCTGCGGTGTTTGGGGTTTCCGAGGACCAACACTGTGCATGTTAAAATAATTTAATAATAGTTACACTGGATTGTGGAACTTCCAAATATATTACACAAAAATAGGTTTCCCCTTTCATAAAATCATATTGAAACCCAGTTTACAGAGAGTTATTACTTCTGCCAAGGAGGTTCTGTCTTCACCCGCTTGTTTGCTTGTCTGACTGTTAATATGAGAACTCAAAAGGTTATCAGTGGATTGGAATGAAATTTGGTAGGATAGTAGGTGGCCGTCCAAGGATGACTGGATTCCAACTCAAGTGATCTGGATCATATTCTGGATTCTGGATCCAGAAGAACCAATAGTTCTGACATATGGAGTGGCAAAGGTATTCGCTTTACCGAATGCCCTTTGAATTATTACCCTCCGAAACTTACCCTATTAGAAACTGAGCCTGTTTATTTCAAAATGTGGCAGAAATTAATAAAAATAATAAATAACTACAATGATGCAAAATATATTTTGTTTCATATCTTAAACTGGAAGGACACTCAGTCGAGCGCATATCCCCACCACGCTCATATGTCAGTATTATAGGTTCTGGATCCACAAGAATATTATCCAGGTCACCAACAACCAAAATCAATTCTACATGTACATTAGTATAGATCCTAGTCCAAAAAGGTTCATACTGTCTGTGGTAACTAATTAGCATTGACGTTCTTATTTTAAGACAGAAAAGGTTTTATCCTACCTTGACATGTTTTGACGGGTCTCCTTCAGAAGAGTCACTGATGTTACGAGTGACGTGTTTTATCAGCTGATGTTAGCGAGGCGTGTCTTAAAATAAGAGCGTCAACGCTAATTAGTAAAGATCCTACTGTATTTAACGCTGCAGCTTCCTCCAGATCTAGAATCCATTAAATGTTCTGGATCACTTCCAAAATTAAATCAAATCATACTCGGACTATCATCTACAATCCTACCAAATATTTTTGCCAATCCGCTCATAACTTTTTGAGTCATCCAGTTAACAAACAGACAAACAGGTGAAAACATTAACTCCCTGGCGGAGGAAATAAGAAACTCATGACAAAATGTATTTCAGTTTAGTTTCATACAATATGCTTTATTGGCATGAATGTAACAAACACAATATTGCTAAAGCATCAGGTAACTGTGAATAAAAAAGGTATAGTTCATAAAATCAAGAAAATAACAGTAAGCAGTGAGCACTTGTGCAGTGTGTGTGTTTATGAAAGCCTGTGGTTGTGTTTGTGGCAGCTTTTGGTGGATGTTGGTGTGTTGTGTGACTGTATATGTGGGTGTGTTGGTGTTTTTGCCATGTATGTCTGTGTGTGCGTGTGTGTGTGTGTGCGCGTGCGCGCGCGTGTGTGTGTGTGTGCGCGTGCGCGCGTGTGTGTGTGCATGTGTGTGTGTGTGCATTGATGTTATAGACAAGTGTGAGTTGTGTGCATGTGTGGGTGCTGTTGTTGGTGGTGTGTGTGTGTGTGTGTGTGTTTGTCTGTGTGTTTGAATGTATATGTGTACATTATATAATCAAAGATCTAGCAACCAAATTATTTGATATATACAATTTGTTAATAGATACATCTATAAATTAACAACAAAGTTAATTAAATGTTCTATTAAATGAACAACAAAGAAGTCAGTACAGAGTTTTACAATGTATGCATATTTCCTTTGTTTGCAAAAAAAAGAGGTTATAAGCAAAATATTAAGCATATTCTGTATTAAGCTGAATAGTAACATAGTAGCACTGAACACTCTTATAAAGTGAACAACTATGTATATTAGCAGTACTCATTACAGTAGGAGCAGTTATGGAATATCAGGTGGGATGGTCAGTGTGTTTCTTGGGGCTGCTAGTGGCTTGGAGATCAGTGTGACACCAAACCAAACTAAAGTGTTGCATTAACATTGGATTCAAGAGCTCATTCAATTATACATACATATATATATATATATATGTATCTCCCCTGCAATGTTCACTCATCTGTCACACTGCCAAACAATCTCACCAAGCATTTTCGTCTTGTATTTATACATGAACTCTTCTCTTATCTTTCATTTCAGGAAAAAATTGATGTGAGATCATTTATCTTTCTCTAGATAAGCCCATGGGGTAATTGAAATTTTCTTGACCCATGGACAATTCTAGAACTGAGTCAAAATTATCTCACATCAGTGGAAAAAGTTTTTCCTTAGAAAAAAGAAAATAGACATAAGTGTTTAAGTCAAAATATCAGATTAAAATTCTTGGTAAGATTCAGTGTTTTTTGTTTTTTGTGCAGTGCGCAAGGCACATACCACCTACTGCGACTCTGCAATTTTTCTAACATGCACGCCTGCATAAAATAGTTCCCACTGAACCACATAGCTGCTCCTCTCCTGATTGAATATTGAGAATTAAATCAAGCAGGAAGCAGTGAAAGTATTGGCTCATGCAGATGTATGTTCAGTGACTGCGCTGGCGCAAACCGTGTCAGACTGTCAGCGGTGCAAAGCAGCAGGCACACTGTCTGGCGCGATAAGAGGGACACCGTCTTCGCTCAGACATGCTGTAAATTTACAGTGGGGTTGCATAACGGAACGTTACACATTTATTTCCTGCCTGGCAGCCATCTCGAAGTCTGAGTGATTGCAATGCCAGGACAAAACAAACAGAAACAAAAATGCAACCGATTGTGCTACTTTGGCAAAACAAAATAAATACTGAGGCTGGAGCTCAGGGATGATAATGATTGAACATTTCTCTCGTGAAATAGAAACAGGGGGAACAAATATGACAGTGTAGTCAGGAATCGTTATGGATGTAAAAAAAGAAGGAAACATTCAGTTAGAAATGTTGTCCTTGTTTCTTCAGTTTGACAAAGGAATGTCTTCGTTTGGTTGTCTTTTGGAGCTCTTCAGCTTCAACTCTTTAACTAAACTCAAAGACAATGAATGAGTGAATGAGTATGTTTAATAAGCTTGGGTGGCATTTTGACCAATTAATCAGTTTGTTGCTGAGTTAGTATTCAACGGTGCCCTAGCAAGCTGTGATATCTCTTTTTCTTCAACGGGACCAGTTATTAACTAGATTTAGTCAGTAGGCATGGCTTACAGGATACCCCCCGCATGTATATCAGTAAATTCATACTGAAACCATCAGACCTACAATAACAACAAGTAGTCGGGCAGTACCACAGTCAATAGACCTTCCACCAAGAAAAAAATTTTTCAAAATCGGATGAGTGGGTTATGAGATGTAGGTCCGGACGCACAGACGCACGCACACACACACAGACACACGCACAGACACACACACGTACGCACACACGGACGGACAAAGAAAATCCAGTATACCCCCCTAAATTTCGTAACGGGGGTATAATAAACTTCGTTGCAGGGGGTATAAAAAAAAACAGATTTTTAATGAAAGATGGTTATGGAATGAACAACTGGATGTCCAATCACAGCGTAAATTGTGATTGTTGATTTTCCCCTGATTGATTGATTGTGATTGACAGATTGCGCAGATTTGTTGACTTAGGGAGCACTTCAGCACTTCATATCATCCACAATTTAGGAAATTTATGGCTGGTATTCTGTCATCCTAAATAATTAAAAATCCAAGAAAGATCAGGAAGGGTGTCTAAGAGCCGGTGTGATATAATTTTACTAATGAATTTTCAACAAATAAAAATCATCTGCAAAAACTATGACCAAAGCACAAAACCTCTGATCTGCAGAATTTTTCTGATTGGCGGATTTCACTTCGGATGAGCAGCCTTCCTTGTTCTCATGATCCAAAGTGAAATACGCCAATCAGAAAATATCTGCAGACAGGAGGTTTTGGGCTTTGGTCATCGAATTTTTTTAAATTGTTGTTTTATAATTATGCATTTTTCACTGACAATATCTTGCCCACTAATAGTAGAAGAGTAAGTGATCAGTGAAGTTTGGAATCCTATTTCGATCCTCAAAACAGTTTAATCACTTCATCGTTGACACCACTGCTGCGGACACCACCGCAGGCCCGTCACGCTATGCTTCACATCGGCAATAGCCAGCTAGTTAGCTAAGGAGCTACGTGAAATCCGTGGCAAAATAAGGCTTTGACTGAGTCACAGATAATTTTATTGCACCAAATGGTGTATGCCCACTGGATCATTTAAATCTGTGTGGTGCGGTGCGTTTATACATGCTTCGTAAGATAGTATGATGCGTCTTCACAGATTCACTCGGATTTTAATCACCACGTCGGCGACAACATATCTGTTCTAGTGCAAAGCGAGACAGCGAGGCCCCAATTTAATCCCATGATGCCTAGTGTGTACGTCATCAGGCTATGGGCTAATTGCGATAAAAATGCAATTGTCCCTCTGTCAGTCAAACTTATTAATTGGCAACTCTTGGAGCATAGAAAGAAGAGATAACATAGATTTCAGATAATTGAAGGGTCCACCAATCACTCATTAGCTTTGAAGAAAATCTCTGTGGTTTAGTTTTTTCTTTAACCGCTGATTTGACGTTTCAAAACAGGCTGTTTAATTTATGGATAATTTATAATAATTATGGATGAAAATAACTTGAAGACGGAGCCAGTGGTAATGATGTGACACGTGAGGCACTTTATTGGAAGTTCTGTCGAGAGGGAAGACTGTCAAGCAGAGAGGTGTAGCACAGAGAGGTGGACATCACACACAGAACGAAGAAACACGGGCAGTTTACATAATGACAGATAGTGACAAATAAAACCCAGTCATACAGTCACCCCCCACCAGGACCATCCTGAAGAGTATTCATGGGTAAGCCAAGTCTAAACTCTCCCCAAGCAGGAGGTCAAGACCCCTCACCCTAATTAAAAATACAGTGCCGACTGTCACCAAGTCGATGTACATATTATTCCTGAAGAAAGCCAGTAGACGGCCATCATAATTTTGGCTGAAACAATCCCTGATGGAATTCACCAAAGCTCTATCATGTGTGTTCTGAAAAACAGTCTATGTATTCATTTTAGAAACGTTGAGGAAACTCTTTGAAAACCTTGAAATCTTATAGTTTGAAAGTATGTGTGGTGAGATATGTTGCTGCTAGTAATTCATGTACATATATGTATAAGATATGCCCTTGAATCTGTGTAATCTTTAACTGTGAATGAATTTGTGACTAATTTGCTCAGTTCTATGTGAGATTAATGTTTACATATATATTCTTATTATTGGGTTTTTAATATAGTGTCTTGTTGATGCAGCAGTTCTCTTAATTCAAGGCCATTTCTCCCGATGGGAGACAATAAATAACCTTAACATTTAACTTCTTGCGTTCATTCCTGGTGCAAAGAGGGTGAACCTCATTATTTTACACGACCCGACACCCTTTTATGAAGCACCACCACCTGGTCAAACATTACATTTCCAAATGCAAAAACCCAACAGTCTGATGGGAATCACGTCACCCTCTTCGTGATGATTTCTGGTGCACAGAGAAGGGCTGTACTTGATGTTGGTGGCTCTATGACCTATGAACTGTAGGCAAAGCTTTCAATTTTTAAAAACTGCAACGATTCAAACAGCTTTATTGGGAATCATGTCAAATCTTCTCCCAAAATTGCTGGTGCAAAGAGGAGGAAGATATTGATTGTTGTCGCTCCGTGAAGTTTCAAGCAGCCCCACCACTTGGCCACATTTAACACCATTAAATGCATGAGCTCTGATAGGTTTGATGGAAAACACAGCTGACCTTCCTGGTGCAGAGATTGTTCCTGGTGTCCAGACCGAACAGCTGACACCCACTGAACTTCTCTTTAGTGCCACAACCAGACCAAACTTTTCAGTTAAGGGCAATGAAAATTTTTTTAATGAAAATTCTGTCAAAGTTGGCAGTCAAAATTCTTGGCAGATAGAGGATTAAACTGATTCATTTTTTACTGTAGTGCCACCATTAGTGGAAACTACATTTCCAAATGCAAAAAGTCAATAGGAACAACTTGCTGTGAATGTCTGGGCATGTAAAAGGAATCCCATCGTTCTAGTGACACGATGACCAATCATGGACCACCACCTTCAGGCCAAACCTTACCTTTTTCAAAAATGTGACAGTCAAACTGTATTTATGGGTCTTCGGTGAAATTAGCAGCGAACATCACTGGAGCCTTCATTAGTACCCCTCTCTTGTAGCCTCGTCCACCAGCTGGCCAAACTATGCACCTCTCCGCTGGAGAGAATAATGTTACAGTTTTGGGGATGTCCTGCAGTCATCTGCCAGTGGAATTTGTCCAGTTCAGGTTAGTTTTATTTTTTTTTGGAAACTAATAACTCCCCTGCACCTCTTTACATAGTATTTATGCCATTTTACATAATTTTGATGAATCCTGAGCACAGAGGAAATGTGTGGAGTGGAAGGAGAAAAATGTCAAAACCATTAGTCATTAAAAACACAGAATGTTACCAAAATCCACCTTGAAGCAGTGAGGTAACATAAACTCTATCGTTGTAAAATTGTTGCACTGAGCATAGATTTTATGTCACTAAAAAAGAAAAAAGGAAGAAATATTTTTTTAACAGTTACACTTCATCACTGTCAGTAAGCAATAAAATAAAGCATGTGGCTAACACAGCATGAGATAAGACCATCTCATTCAGGAGGTGGGTACAGTCGATTTCAGTAAATCCCCACAGAACTGGAGAGGAATTTTTAAATTCGTGTGAGATCAAACCAGAGGAAAACTGCACTGCCCCAAAAGTTACGGCCGGCTCTGCCAAACACAGGCAAGAATTAGTCTTGTATGTCCAATGTACATCCTGCAAGGGCACCAGGGACATGACTCCAAGCCATTCGCCTGTCTGACCATGTGCACACACACACACACGCGCGCACACACACACACTAAAAAACACAGCCATTATTAAGACACCAATACACAAACACACGTGCAAACACCTGCATGAAAGCTCACTCTCTCCCGAAAGACTTTCTATCCAAGGGCCCAATGATTTCCGAGATTCAGAAAACACAGATGAAATCACGGAACTTGATAATGAAATGGAAAACACAGAATTTTGTGAAATTTGCCAAAATGTGGATGCAATTTATAAAAATTTGGGTTTTCCCCACAGTGCCTTAAGGCCAGTTTATCATCCGGCAGGAAAGCCTGACCTGAGATACTCACCGAAAATTTGTTCCGGAGTCGCCCGGAGCTGACAGAGGTTGAGGTAATGAATAGGTACAAACCGCAGAATTTAGCCAGCAATGATCCCATGACTTACTGCCACTGAAAACAGAGGGAAAAAATAAGTTTGTTCATGTAACTTTGTTCGGAGCTCTGCTTCTCTTAAAGGTGACATAGAATCAAAAACCATTTTTACCCTGTCTGTGTTGAATAATGGTAGTCTACCTGCATTCATGAACATACGAAAAGTGCTACACATTCTGAATATCTCCGTTTCATAGAAATTCCTCTTCTAAAAATGACCGCCAGAAAACGGGCCAATCTGAACAGCGCATCCATATGATGTCATATGTATCTCACTGCCCCCCCACTCTCATTCCGTTTCCTCCCCTTCAAAATAATTTGCATACACCCCCTCTCCCGCCCCCTATGGAGAGTAAATTGCAGCAGTGTTCGTGAAGTTCAAAGTGACATACCGAGGTGTGCCCTTCCAGGCTGTGGAAGCAGTGCGCAAACGTCCCATAACCTTCCAACCGAAAGAAATGCACGAGATGCGTGGCTGCTGCTCGTTTTTAATCGGATTCCCACTACATTCAACCACAGACTGTTACTTTGCTCAGCCCATTTCACCTCTGACAGTTTTACTAACCTGGCAAAAGTTCAAGCCGGCTTCTCGCAGCGTTTGGTGCTACGTAGCGGAGCAGTTCCGACTTAGCATCTACCTCAACAACCAGTACAAACTGTAAGTATCAAGTTGTTGTTAGGTTGTTTTATAATGTTAAAAATAGACTATATTCGTTTTGTATGTCTAGCCAATGTTGTTTGACGTGATTATCACTCAACAACAGCTTTGAAACAAGATCTGAAATTCCATGAAGATTGTCGTTGCCAATGATCCTGCCATGCTCAAATTAAGACGTTAGGAAGTCGGCATCTGCGCCTTTAAGGGTCTATTCTCCCATTAGCGCGTAAGTCATTTTTTACGCGATTCCAGTTAAGCGCTTTTGAGTTACGCGTATTCTCCCCTACGTGCTTCGATCACGCTCGCAGCGCTTAACTTCAGAATGTAGGCGGCCTTATGAAAGAGGTGTGACTAATGCAAAAGAGATGCAGACACTGTACCAAGCTCATTGATTATGGCTATCAGGAAAACATGGAAAAAGGATTTTCTGATTAACCATGAAAATGCAGTTGTGGTCCATGGAAAACATAAACCAGACATTAAATTTGAATATCGTCGGCCTGCTGATAAAACCTCGTATCTCCAGCCTGATAAAAAACGAAAACTCATATGTCCACTATTCTTACATGCAAAATTAAACATTTTTTTATTTTAAACTATATTTATCCATTTATATTATTTTATTTTTATTATTTATTTTTTTATTTTCCTGTGAAGTATGTCATTCTGAAGATACAAGGTTTTATATGCCGCTGTAATAGTAGGCCTATGTATGTCTGTACCAATTACAAGAAGTAATTCAGACATCATAGCATTGGGCTCCGTCCGTCCGTCCGTCCGTACGGGCACATGAAATTGAGGCGGCGGGGGATATTGCCATGTTAGTGGCAAACACTTGTTATTTCTTACTCTAGCCACCATGGCATTAAAGCTATGCAAACAAACAAATTGCCGCGATAATGAAATAATAAATAAGGAATTTAGCGCTTCTCAACCAGTGCAATCAGAGCATTGAAAATGTGTCCCTCCTACACCAGCCTGTTTGTTCCGTGGAAGACAGGGAAGAAGACAAAGGGAACATTCTAGTCACACAAAGACAATCAAAAACAGTTTATATGATCTCATTTAGAAATTGTGCACTTGAAATCTCAAACTACTCCAGTGTCAGGTTTGCAACTAAAGGACATGGAAATGCTTTAACAAGGATTCTTACTCCGCATGCGGTCATCCCCCCGCCCCGAAACCGCCTCAGCAATGACGGAATTCCATATCCATAGCCTGTCATATCCTATTTGACTGGAGCGACACATTCACTTGAACTTGTGCCTAATACTTTATTATAATCAATTATCCAATTTACTGATAATGATTCTTCCCATATCGGCTATTCTTTATAGGCTAAAATTGATAAACAAATGGGTGCTTTGGTATTGGCCAGGGTAGGGCTCAATCTAGAGTAGCCTATTTAACAATATCTTTATTCACACATTAAAATACACAGTATTATCAATGGAGAAAAAAAATTACAAAGACACGAGTTAGTTCATACAGATATCCTCAATGAGAAAATCAATCTCTTCACTCGTGAGAATATCACAACTTTTTAGATTATCAGGAACATATAGGGCAGTCGCATTTGTTAATAGAACATGAAGACAATGATGGCGACGTCGAGCCAAAGCCGAAAACCAAACTTCACAGATGTTGGTGCTGTATGGCAGCGGGGCACTGAAGGCTCATCCGAGGAATTAAGCTGCGAATCGTTCTGGATGTGGCTTCGGTGGGAGATGTAAGCGCAGTATCCCCGATTTAAAGCATAAATGGAGAGATCTGCGGGGCGCTGTAAAATCCAGGCTCTCTGCACACCAGAGAAGTGTACACGCAACAGGTGGTGGGCAACCGTCATCCCCCGTGCATTTCACTGCACTGGAGGAGGAGGTGGCATCCACTCTTTCTGCAGTGGAAGTGCATGGAGAAGAACTTGGAGCGTCAACGAACTGCGTCAGACACCTTAAAACAGACGCCTGTGATATGTGTATGACATCACCAGCTACTCTCTGGAACCACCCAGATCCCAGGAGCGACAGCGCAGTTCTGACGTTGATGACCACGGGTATGGATGTGGATAATTGCTGCGGCTGGATAGCTGTTCATCCAGAAGTCGGCAAAGATAGATGATTGCCTCATGCACGGTCCAGACGAAAGCGCTGGATGCACTCGATGTTTGTTAGTCCCAGGATGTCCAAACGAAGCCGATATATGCGTGTTTGACTTCGAGCCCGGCGCGCTCCTCTTACTCTTTCCCAATCACGCAAGAGTGCAAGCAAATGCAGGACTTATGAGATTTTGAGGGCATGGTAGAATAATACGAGTATACAGAAGACCATCAATTAATTGTTTTGTGTTTGTAATTTAACTGATTGGAGAAGAGGCTGATGCGTAATATCATGTGATGATTTCCTTTGATAAATGATTATGGCTTTGAGAAATTTGGTTTAGAAATAAGGAAGAACAATCGAATGTTAAATGTCTCAACCTTTACCATGTTAAATAAAATAAAATTAATGTTAAACTCGGCCTATAACCGACATCAAACGCAATATTCCATTTCACCTTTTGTTGGCGCTTGACCTTAATACAGCCCTCAAAAGCGCTTAACAGAAAAAGCGCGTAAGCCAGGGGGAGAATACGCGTAAGTGTTATTTGCCTGAGAAACGCCCGGAAACGCACCGATTTTGGCCTTGCTCCGCCCCAAGCGCGTTACTGCCTTCGGGGCGCGTAATGCACAGACTTAAATGGAGAGGAAAATAGGCTTAGGCTGAAAAGCGTGTAGCTACGTAGATGTTTCGCCTGCTGCGTTAATACCAAAATATGAAAGTAGCAGAGATACCAGGTCTCATGCATTTTGCGTGGGTCTAGCGCATTTTTTAGGATTATTCCCCGTAGTCCATAATTATTGAATGAACACTTATTAATGAGATTCTCACGCGGAATTAAAATCCTTGTGCCTTGAAGTTTCAGTTTCACTTGCGTGAAGGTGAATTTCACTGCAAGTAGCATGGAGAGCGATTATGACTTGCTTCGCTTTATAATAATAATAATGCATCAATTTTATATAGCGCTTTTTTGGACACTCAAAGACGCTTTACAATGGAGGCATTATTCATTCACACTCTGATGGTGGTAAACTACGTTTTTGTAGCCACAGCTGCCCTGGGGCAGACTGACGGAAGCGTGGCTGCCAGTATGCGCCTACGGCCCCTCCGACCACCACCAAACATTCACACACAGCCATACAGGAGGGAGGGAGGGTTCCTACATTGCATGTTTTGGATGGGTGGGGGAAACCGGAGTACCCGGAGGAAACCCACGCGAACACGGGGAGAACATGCAAACTCCACACAGAAAGGCCCCAGGCCGGATTCGAACCCAGGGCCTTCTTGCTGTGAGGCAGTAGTGCTAACCACTGTGCCACCATGCCGCTTTAGGCAGCAAAGCCAGCCAATAAGCGTCAAGTGCTTGCATTTCATAATGAGGTTGTGATGGTCCTGCCCTGCAGTCCCTCCCCCCTCCTGTTGTCTTCGCCTCCACTTCAACAAGCAGCAGGTGTGGCAGGTATGGTGTTTAAGAGCAGCGACCCAACAACACAGGGCTCAGACTTCAGAATGCAGCTGAATCAGCAGTGCAGCTGCATTCTGAAGTCTGAGTCCTGTGTTGTTGGGCTGCTGCTCCCCTGAGTTTTGTATTGTCTTTTTGTCTTATTAAACATCTCTATTTCTGTAAGAGCCATTTTTTGATATTTGATTTAAAATTTCACCATGGCATTGTGCTACAAGAGCGCTTAACATTTTTGTTTTGATATTTAGTGGACTCTTGGTTGATCTTATTTTGGACTCTTATTTTGACACAGTACAATGGAGCTAAGATGGCCGCCAGTCACTTTTGACCTTTAGACTCAGAGCTGTATAGCAGCAGTTTAGAATTGTTTGAAAGACCTGGTGTTCACATAGCTCTTTACAAGATTTACACGCTTTACAAGCTACACAAACTAAGTCTAGTTAAACTTTGGAAGACATTTAAAGTCAATTTGGAATTATATCCTTTAAGTTGGAACATGTTTTAGTTGCAGTCTTGGCTGCATATTTTCTACTGGATTATTCACCCTGCCTTGGAAGCTAGTGTTTGCCTGTATGCTTACACCCTGCTAATCTTGCCTGCCTGCCTGCCTTTCTGCCTGCCATCCATCCATCCATCCTTCTACCGCTCTTCTGAAAAGGTACACATTTATTTATTAGAAGCTTGTCAAAGAAACCACAAAGGTCTGTTTGAAATTTAAAATTGGACGCTACAATCTCTTTACTCAGCCTGTGCGTGTGGGTCCCTTATCCACTTTTTTGGTACATGGTCCCAGTGCCCGCTGGTTTCCTGTTTGCAGCCGGCGGGGGAAAAACCATGACAGAGGTTGCCAGTTAAGCCCGAAAGGTTGCCAAATAGGTGCAAAACAACGCCTTCTAAATCCCCCACCTTAACACAGCTTTTTGAGGGAGGTTTTTAGGAAGCTTCTGAGGCATTAATGACCGAACCAAAATTTTGTTGTCTACATGTCACATTACAGAACAAGGATAAATACCCCGTTCAACCCTTCTATGTCACCTTTAAATAAAAGCAAACAAGCGAAAATATCAAGTGGGCGATGAGAATATGCAGTATTTGCCCTTTCCCAGTTTCTTCCGTTTTTGCAGATTTGACAAATTCTTTTCTTTTTTATTTGGCTCTCCATTTGTTTCAGCAAATATTATTGAGAATAGAAGGCACCCTCCGAGATATATCATTATACACCGTCCATTAGTGATCAGGCCTTATAGCATATTATAAATGAATAATAAAACAAATGAACAGTCAAATGTTTCAGATCATCAAAATACAACCCAAATTTTGAAATAGTTGGGAAAAAGTGTAAATTGTGAATAAAATCAAAATGCATTGACTTTCAAATCACACCAGCCAGTATTTTATTCACAATAGATCAGAGATAACATAACAAATGTTGAAACTGAGAAATTTTACAATGTTATCCACAAAATGAGCTCATTTCCAATTTGATGGCTGCTACAGGTCTCAAAGAAATTGGGACAGGGGCCTTTTTACCATGGTGTAGCATCCCCTCTTCTTTTTAACACAGAGTGGAGGCGTCTGGGCATTCAGGAGACAGGTTTCTTGAGTTTAGCCATTAGAATTTAATCCCACTCTTGTTTAATACAGGCTTCCAGCTGCTGGACTGTCATGGGTCTCTTTTGACGGACTTTTCGTTTAATTATGCGCCAAATGTTCTAAATCAGTGAAAGATCAGGACTGCAGGCAGGCCAGTTCAGCACACGGACTCTTCTACTATGAAGCCATGCTGTTGTATTAGCTACAGTATGTGGCTTTGCATTGTCCTGCTGAAATACACAAGGCCTTCCCTAGAATAGATGTTGTCTAGAGGGGAGCATATGTTGCTCTAAAACCTTTCTTTACCTATCAGCATTCATAGTGCTTTTTAAAACTTGGAAATGTCCCACACCATTATGCAGTAATGCATCCCCATACCATCAGAGATGCTGGCTTTTGAACTGAACGCTGAAAACAGGAGGGGTGATCTTTTTCTTCTTTAGCCTGGAGGACACGACGCCCATGATTTCCATCAAGAATGTCAAATTTGGACTCATCTGACCGCAGGACACTTTGCCACTTTGCTACAGTCCATTTTAAATGAGCCTTGGCCCACAGAACATGGCGGCGCTTCTGGATCATGCTCAACAATGGCTTCCTTTTTCCATGTAGAGGTTTAGGTGGCATCTGTGGATGGCACGGCGGACTGTGTTTACAGACAGTGGTTTCTTGAAGTATTCCTGGGCCCATTTAGTAATATCAATGACAGAATCATACCGATGAGTGATGCAGTGGCGTCTGAGGGCCCGAAGATCACAGGCATCCAGTAAAGGTCTTCAGCCTTGTCCCTAACGCACAAATATTTTTCCAGTTTCTTTGAATCTTTTGATGATGTTTTGCACTGTCGATGATGAGACCTTCAAAGCCTTTGCAATTTTATGCTGAGGAACATTGTTTTTAAAGTATAAAGTATGTGATCTGAAAGTCATTGCATTTTGATTTTATTCACAATTTACACTTCGTCCCAACTATTTCGGAATTGGGGTTGTTATTATAACATAAACCTGAATGCCCCCATAGCAGTAACGTGGCAACTTTAAATCCAGAGTGACACCTGTGGCATCATAATTATCTGCAGAAGGGGAAAAAAGCATAAATCCAAGTGCTCTTCCTCCTCATTATATTATATTTCTTTGCGACTGTCATGGAGATACTAATTTACTGATTGCTTATTAATGTCAAGAAAATAAATGACAATGAGTCTTACACTTACACCCACACAAACATATATGCGCACACACACACATGTCTCTCCTCTCTCTATCTCTCTCTCTCTCACACACACACACACACACACACAAAGGAGCTGTGAGCGATGAACACACACCCAAAGCCGTTGGCAGCCATTTGCAGCACCTGGGAAGCAGTTTGGGGTGTTCTGTGCCTTGTTTAAGGGCACCACATCAATGCCCGGGAGGTGAACTGGTATCTCAACAGCCACCAGTCCACACTCCATCCTGACTGGTTTGGATGGGACTTGAACCAGTGATTCTCCAATCATATTGCTGTGCACACACGGTCAACAGATTAGTAACACCTGTTATCACAATGAAAAAAAGTTTCTCATTTCATTGAAATGCAAGTCGACCCTGAAAAAGGACAGTTTCATCCAATCACTGAGCTGTTGCTGGGTGCTGTCACAGACACCAGTACAAATCTGATTGGTCACTGATTTTTTTTCCTTGGATTGATAAACTGAACTCTCCCTGTTACTTACAGAGCGTTTAACACCCTCAACATGTCCTGTGAAGTTTCCTAGTTTCAGTTGTTGATGCCAAGCTTTGGGGAGACAATTATTGTTTGACATGGGTGAGAAAGGTTTTGAATAACTCTTTACATTCAAAAATGAAATGATCATTTAAATGTGGCGTTTTGCATTCGCTCACTCGCTCCCTTTGGCTTTCCAACAACAATAAAGTTTTGTTTTCCAAAGTAGGGAAGCTATTAACCCGCAAAAAAGAAAAAAAATTAAACTGTACAATTTAAATTTCGCAATAAGCATTTGCAAAAATTGTGAGCAAAGTTTCATTTATTGAAATGGATCTTCAGTGTGTGCGCGTAAACATCAATGAGCCAGAACATTAAAACTACTCAGATGCAGCAAATAATGTTGATTATATACTCAGCCAAAATAAAAACTCGACACTCGTTTGGAGGTCGATAAGTTGAACATACAAGAAATTAGATTTTAAATAATGATTTTATTTAATTCTGTACCCATTAAAGATGGCGTATCATAAAAATAATGTCCATAATGTAACCAGTTCCACCAGAAATGTCCAAGAGTAACAAGAGCAACGCAAAGCGTGGCAGATGCCCCCGTCTGTATGTTGATCAAGGGCATATTGAGATGGCTGCTGCGGCGGCCATATTAGATATCGCACGACGCTGGTTTTCGAAAGGAACCTTCCTCTAGCCACTCCCAATACGCCATTAAGAAATGGCATCAATCCGACGAGGGATCTATAGTTATCCCACGGAAACGAAAAGTTAACGGACGACAGACAGACAACGGACGGACATGGTGTCGACATAATGCCCTCTTTCCTCTTTGGAGGGCGGGAGCATAAAGATGGTAAGTTACAACTTGAATAAGAGCAGTGCGCAGGCGATTACGGATGGTTTGGGCAGTCACACAACCTTTAAACAATTCATTCCTAGTGGACGTTGCAGTGACAAATCAATTATGCAAAAGACGTAAGACAATTTGTCGGTCTTCTGCTTTTGACGTCACATGTGGGCTGCCAGAGCGAGGTCGGTCAGCTGTGGTGTCAGTTTGTTGGAGACGTGTCCGAAGATCATGGAAAGTCCCTTGACTGCCTCCCATAACCCTTGCAACGTCAGTGACAGACATTTCCGTATTCGGCATGCCAATGACACGTTCACGCTGAATGTTTGACAGCCATGGCATTGAAAATCAACGAATACTTAACTATAAAAACTTGTTTTTCCGAGATGTCACTCTAACATGCTAACGTGAGCTCAGTTGCACATCTCTCATATGGTGACATGACTAGGAACTTAAGAAAAAATGGTTTTAGCTTAAAGTACGCTTGCACATGCTACGTACCTGTGCACGTCGGAGTTGATGTGTGTCATGATGTCTTTGACAACACATTTACCCCTAGTGATAATGAAAACTCTTTCATTAAAAGTTTCAAGAAAATATTTACAAATTTATGTGTTAAGATGTGAGAGGGGAAAAACACTGGGGACACTCAGGAAACACGGAACAACTCGGGAAGAGGGAAACAATAAGGGGAGAGACACCAGATGCGGGGATCCAACATTATTTAATAAATTAACAGAGAACCAGACAGGGGGGAAGAAATGGGGCTCTCTGGCCAAATAAGACACCGTGCCTAGCACTGAACGGGGGAGAACCCAGGAATCCAGAAACCAGAACACAAGGGGGCAGACTAGGAACAACTCAGGACAGGACTAGGGGACACTAGGCAGAGGGAGCCAGGGGACACTCGGAAACTGGAGCTAGGGGACACTCGGAAACTGGCAGAGGGCAGGCACAAGACGAGACAGTGGGCACAGCTGGCAGATGGCTAACTCGGGAAGCACAGCTGGCCAGGAGAAGGGTCAGGGAGAACATCAGGAGGGGGGCAGACAGGACAGCAGGGATGGTGGGCTCGGAAGCCGGCGAAGGCGGCCGGCACGGTGGGCACTGGAGAAGGCGAAGGCGACTGGCACACTGGGGGCACTGGAGACAGTGAAGGCAACTGGCACATTGGGGGCACTGGAGACGGCAAAGGCGACTGGCACACTGGGGGCACTGGAGACGGCGAAGGCGACTGGCACACTGGGGGCACTGGAGACGGCGAAGGGGATTGGCACACTGGGCACAGGACAGGTGGCACACAGGGCTCTGGAGACGGCGAAGGGGATTGGCACACTGGGCACAGGACAGGTGGCACATAGGCCTCGGTAGACAGGGGGCACCAGGGGCTGAGGCAGCAGAAGGGAAGGCTGGGCTGGGAATGCGGCTGAAGACACACAGAGAGATGAGGGGACCAGAGGAAGGTGCACCGGGCAGGGAGAGGTGTGAACGGGAGCGGAAGCGAAGTCTGATCTGATCTGAAGTGCTGGAGGCTGGAACTGATATCGGCAGGGGCACGGCAGACAGGTGCAGGAACTTAATATCATTAACAAGGGGTGGGAACATCAGGGAAACATAATTACATGAAACAGATAAACATCGACACACAGACGAGGATCACAAGACAATCCCAAAGACGGGATAAATAAACTGGATAAATATTTCACAGTGAAATAGAAAGAGACAGGACAGATAAAAATACAGAACCTCTGCAGGAAAACTTAGCAAAGCCAGTAAAAGAAAAGCAAGAGGCGGAGACTAGAACAGGGCGACTGCTGAGAGATCATTAGTCAATTAGTAAGTGCAGCTACACAATCCCGGGTGCTCGTTAGTATGTTAGTCTAATATACAATGTTAGTTTGGTTATTAAATTCAAGAAAATAACAAACTGTTAGTCGGGGTTAGTACTATAGAACAGCAAGGAGGAAATTGGTAAACAAGGAAGGAAGGAAGGCTGAAACCCAGAATCCATTAAATCACCCAAAATACTGTCACAATCAATTAAGACAATTAATAAACGGCAACAAACTAGTGACGCGACCGGGGAGAAAGCAAAGACAGTACATGGGTAAAACGTGGACTGGACTAACACAGGAGAGGAATGAAATGTGAACACTAAGACATGGACTAAAAACCAACATCACAAAAATAATAAAAACCTAAAACTGACTAAGCAAACACACGGACCACGGAACACAACATTATGAGTGTTAAGTTTCTTTTTTGACTCAGAATATTATAACAACAGGTCAAGGTCTGCAGTGCGGCGAGCAAACAGTAAGTCCTGGTATTAAACGTGTTAGATGTGGGAGAAATTGGAACAAATGACTTTGACAAGGGCCAAATCGTTATGACCTGACGAGTGGGTTAGAGCATCCCTGAAGTGGCATGACTTCTGAGGTGCTTCCTATCAGCAGATGTGAGCGCCTACTGACAGGATTTTGTGCACTCAAGGCTCATTGATGCACGAGGGCTATGACGGCTATACCTGGTCCAAACTGATAAAAGGGCGCCTGTGGGAAATGTAAATATTTACATAAGCACTGCGTCACAACACACAATGCATTGCATCCTCCTGTCTATTGCACTTCTTCAGCTTGCAGACCAATCAAAGCGCCCACTCTAACCCCGGTCCACCTCTAAAAGCGCCCCAACAGGCTCCTGAGCTTCAGAAATGGACCTTGGAGCAGTTGAAGTAGGTCGTTTGGTCCAGTGAGTCACATTTCCTTTTTCAGCATGTACTTTTGTACTTTTGCTGGGAACCAGAGCATCATTTACCGGGGGAAGAGATGGCGCCACAATTCACTGTGGGAAGAGGGCTGGTGGAGGGAGTGTGATGCTCTGGGAAAAGTTCTGCTGGGAAACCCTGAGTTTGGGAATTCAAGTGTTGTGAGTTTGATGTCGCAGTTTTGTTGCACCAGGGGGTATATTTTATGTATATATATATATATATATATATATATATATATATATATATATATGGGAGGTGGTTTTAATCTTATGGCTGATCGGTATTTATATATGTGTGTGTGTGTGTGTGTGTGTGTGTGTGTGTGGATGTGTGTGTATGTGTGTGTGTGTGTGGATGTGTGTGTGTGTGTGTGTGTAAGTGCGTGTGTGTGTGGATGTGTGTGTGTGTGTGTGTGTGTGTGTGTGTGTGTGTATTCACATTGGTGAATAAGCCAGAATGAAACTGAGACAGCATAAAGAAATTATGTTTGCTGACTGACAACAATTAAATCACAAAGGCTACATCCTGAATGCAGGTCTCACAAGTAGCTGCACAATACTTTGACCAAAGTGTCAGTGTCTCTGAGCAGCGCTGGTATCCCTACAATGCAGACAACACCCTGTCATGAGGAATACTGGAGGCGTGTTAAAGGAAACCACTGTCTCATAAAAATGCTGCCTTGCAATTAGCGTATTCTCGTTTTGTGAATATTTCCTCTTGTTCAGAACTGGAAACACCAAAGTTGCGACAAGAAAAGAAAAGGCAGGTGTCACATGAACAGGGCTCCCAACTCTCCTGCATTCCGTGTGAGATTTAGTATATATTCATGTTCCTGTGCAGTAGTCAGCAATTATTCAATCACCACAATGCATGTGTTCAAACGTTTTTAAATGAAATAAGACCATTTGAAACTTTTTTATACAATTCCGTTGATTTCAACCCCTGAGTAAAGAAAAGCATGAGAATGCTGGAATCATAACTGATTTCCACGTTACTAGTGGTGAAATTCATTGTGACGCATGTGAAACTGATCAACCTCCATGCACAAGGACTTCAATTCCGCCTGAGAATCTCTTACAAACGCGCTGATTGAATAATTGCCGACATACAGCTTGGGAACGTGAATATGCTACTTAAACTCAGGCCGAATTTTGGAGACTTGGGAGCCCTGCATGAAAAGATTATTCTACCCATAGTCCTGACTGATACCAGCCTGCATTAAAGCTTCTCACAGTTCATCCAAAAGGGCTGGGGTGGGTTACCCATATTTAATCCCATAAACTCTGACTTCTCACTTAAATACAACCTCATTTCCAGAAAAGTTAGGACGTTACGTAAAGAGTAAATAAGAGCAGACTGCAATGATTGGCTAATCAGTTAAACTCTATTATAAATTGAAAATAGTACAAAGACAACACATTGAATGTTGAAACGGAGTAATGTTATTGTTTTTAAAAAATATCAGTTTGCAAGCACCAAATCAACTTTTGCCAACATTGTTCTGCAGTAAAACCTGGTAGCTATGAACTAGCTAACCAGTTAACATAATCTGTTGTGAATTACGAAATGAACCAATAGCGAAAACCAGATGAATGCAAAAAGGAGGCTTTATTTCTGAAGGGGGTAACCCCCAACAGAGCTGGCAACAGTACAAAGTCCGCTATCCAAAATCAGTATCCTGAGGGCGAAATCCAGAATCGTAACCAGGGCACCAAAAACAAAATCCATAGTCAGGCAAAAATAGGTCGATACGCAAGAATTCGGTACAATACAGGGAATAGGCAAAGCTCGGTAGTCAGGTGGTCCAGTCAGAAAGATAAATCACTAAGAATCAAGGCGTAAACAAACGTGGCATAGGAAGAACGATCTGACATGGAAGTGCTTGAAATGACATCTTATATACACATCCGGGGTGAACACATGACAAGGGGGAACAGGTGCGATCAATGATACAATAATCAGGATTGACACATGAGGAAAAATCTAATTACATGAATTTGGCAAATGCCAAAACGCAGACGGGGATCACAAGACAGTCCTATGAACAAGCAACAGCTCCGGTTAAGGAGTACTAAAGGTGCATAGTCTAAAGAAAAGGAAAGCATGAGATATAAGTGGAAATTCACAGAAGCTGCAACAGAGAGAGGCAAGAGGGCGGAGATTAGAATTGGGCGATTGCTGAGAGATCGTTAGTCAATTAGTATGTGCAGCTATACAATCCCGAGAGCATGTTAGTAAGTTAGTAAAAATATACAACGTTAACCCTTGTATGGTGTTAGGATTTTTGTTACTCAGCCAGTGTTCATGGGTCTGGGACCCGCTAGAGTTTTGGGTTTTCAAAATTGTTTGATTGTGTTGTTTTATGTTAAAATGCTCGACAGATGTTTACTTCATCCCAATTAAAAGTCATATGAACAACAAACATGGTTTGATGAAAACTGAAAACGGGTCTCACAGACCCAAACACCATACAAGGGTTAATATTGGTTAGTAATCTAGCGTAAACAACAAACTGTTAGTATTGGTAAGTGGATTGTCAAAGAGAGAGGAAGGAAGCACACGAGATAATGAAGGAAGATTGAAAACCCAGAAACCAATGTAACCGGGTGAGGAGTTCTTTGTATTTTAACTGTTAATAGAACAACAATGAACACTTCCATAAAGCTTCCTACGAAATGGTACTGTTCCTTTAAATGTCATTGCGCTAAGTGTACAAAGTGCGTTATGGGAAACAGGCGGGTTTAAGTTGAATCCGAAGAAGAAGAACCGATCTTTTGCGAAATGGTAGCCTGCAAGATGGTACGTGGTCTCGCAACAATTTAGATAAATATCAATTAATCATTGATTAAATGCTAGATTGGGTGCGACATTACATAGTTGACACAGTGTTGAAGCAGGCAGGCTTGGATGAATTGTGAATGAGTTTGTATTTGGTTGGATGTTTTCAGATTCGTTGAGCATGTATTCCAGGCGAAAAACTGAATCGGCCAATGTAAGGTATCCGAAAGCGTAAGTTACCAGCATACTGTTCAGCAACATAAGTGCCATACTCTTGTATATTTCTCGGTTGTACTGTCCGCTGAAAATGATCACACTATGCTTTTGCTGTATATAGAGGGGAGAGATTTGCTGTTGCTGTGCTGCGCTCCACGTGTGCTACGAATTAGCATGCCCTGCACTTGAAAGTGAGTTGCCGTTTTATTTCGTGTTTAACAGCGGTTTGCTTCCGTCTGCGACCGCGATAGGCTTTAATGCATGTCCCACGCGGGAATGTACATTGTATTTTAAGTTGATTTGTTGCTATCAAATGAATGTAATGTACTTTAATTAGAGACAGTGAATTTTCTTTGGAGCTAAAGCACACAGAACACCTTACTCTGTTCGTTATTCTGTCAAATAACAAATCTGTGGATGTATGAAGCCATTGCACTGAAGTAAAACTGTTATTTTTGATTCATTGTCTAGTCGGGGAGAGTAAGCCCACTACCGTTGCCTGTGTAGCTTGTGTTGCCTATGTTGCTTGTAACATTTATGCTGCCACTGTCGGGAAATTTTGCGTCGGGTTTTGGAGAACTACATTCATGCTTGGGGCCAAGAAATGCATGTTCCAGGGTTAGCATGTACAGACCCTGGTGATTACAGTGTATGCCAAAGGTATATGTAATACCAGGTGTGAAGGACCATCCACCAGGGTTGTATTTTCTGCGATCTTGGCAGGAAGGCCAGAATATAATTGTCTATTGTTAACTCATTGAATTGTTTTAAATTCCTCAAAACTATCATTAACGCTGTTCCCAATCGGGCGCAGTCGAGGAATAAAAGATCCCAAAAGTAAAGTTTTGTCTGTCCTGAGTGTCCTTTAGTCACCGGGCCACACAATTTGGTACCAGAAGTGGGGTCCTCTAAATAGTTTTGAGTGTTTTTTTTTGTAAGATAGTGGCATAGTGGAAACACATAGGCAACGGTAGTGGTGAAGAGTGGTGCGGTGTGCCTGCCAGAGCAGTCTGCAGTGGATGGTGAGAGCTTCTGGAAGCGGCGGTGGAGACTTCATGATGAGCGTCCTGAGACGGGGGAGGCATTGAAGATTGCCGTTAAAGAGCACTGGCGGAAGCTGCTACCACGCATCACTCTGTGAACGTGACTGAAAGTGTGAACATTTCTGTGACTTTGTTATATCCAGGAGTTGGGACATTTCATAATGTTTGAGCTGGAGGAGGCGCAGTTTTCAGCCGCTGCTGCCAGTGAAGGGGCCATCAACACTGGAGAAGCTGCTGCTTCCCCCAGCCATAGGGACGGTAACCACATTGCACAGCTGCAATCGCAAATTGTGGAACTCAGTAAAAAACACGACCAAGTCTTAGCAACCATAGCCAGCATGGGAAATCCACTCACCAGGTCTTATGTTTACATCCCAAGAGAACGGCATGTTACACCTTTCAGTGGTGATGTTCTGAAAGATGGACACACAGTAGATGAATTCATAGAAGAAGTAGAACGTGTGATTAGATCTAGAGGCTTTAGTCCTGAGGACCAGGTTGATTTTATTATATCGCTCCTAAGGGGTTCAGCCTTAGAGGAGGTAAGGCTGCATATGGGTAGGGAGTCCAAGGAGCCAAGTGACTTATTTTCATGTTTAAGGGCTGCCTTTAGAGAGAAGCGTACGGCTCCTCAGTTACTGCATGCCTTTTATGCGCGCAAGCAATATGATGGTGAGGATTTTCGTGAATATTCCCATGCCCTTTCTCAGATTCTTAGTTCAGTATTACAGCAGTCTCCGAATGCTGTGTCAGATGCCAAGCTTATGCTCAGAGACCAATTTATTGAAGGGGTGAGGGACTCATCCCTTCGAAGGGAGTTGCGTAAATTTGTCAGGGAAAAGCCTCAGTCCACCCTCTTTGATGTTCGCGAAGAGGCTATCACTTGGTGTCTGGAGGACAAACCCCGTGGTGGTAGTGTTGCTAGAAGTAGAAACCTAATGGGGGAGGATATAGAAGAGGTTGCGGGAAATGCAAAGGCTGGTGACAGCGCACATGATAAGCTACTTGCGACTGTACAGGAGATGATAAAAGCTATGGCAAAGCAGGGAGAGGCTATAGGGAAATTAACCAGTGCTGTTCAAGGCCTCACTAGCCAGAGTGCTTCTCCGAGTGATGGTAAGGGTGCTAAACCCAGGGCCAGACCAAGGTATACCGATGATGGCCAGCCCATTTGTTTTAAGTGCGAGGGGGTGGGACACATCTCAAGGCAGTGCCCTGAGCAGCGCAGAGCTGGGGGTCAGCAGACCCCCGTACTTGGTTCAGAGATGCAGGGGAATATGCCCTCCATTGCTATGAGCCGAGCAATGCGAGGAAGGTCAGTCGGCTCGGTGAATAGTCCACTCACTAAGGAGAGGTTTCTGGAGCGTGCTGTGGGCAGGTGTCCTGAAGTACAGATTCGAATAGGTGGAGTAACTGCTCAGTGTCTTCTTGATACTGGAAGTAATGTAAGCACATTAACGGAAAGTTTCTTCCGAGAGCACTTGCATGGGGAGGATGAGGACATGCATAGTACTGCTACATGGCTGAAAATAACTGCTGCTAATCGTTTACCCTTGCCCTATTTAGGCTACGTTGAGTTAGACATAGAGACTATGGGGCTGACCATTCCTGGGTGTGGTTTCTTAATCATTAGGGACCCAGATGACAAAGAACCTGATTCTACCCCACCGGGTATTATAGGGATGAATATTGCTCAGAGGTGCAGACAGCTGGTACTTGCTGAATTTGATACAACCCTAGAGGGGAAGGTTGACTCTGTCTGGAGGGAAGCCTTCCATCAAGTGCAGGAGGCAGAGGTGGTGGAAAGGTTGTCTGCTGTCCGAGTAGCAAGTAGGCATAAAGTGTATGTTCCTGCATCCTCCGTTGCCACTGTTCATGTGAGAGTACACCGACACCCATCACAGGGCAACACTACCATGTTGTTTGAGCCAGGAAATGTACCCCTGCCCAGTGGGTTGATCATTTTCCCTGCAGTCATTGTGCCTGATAGGCCTGTTTTTCCAATACAAGTGATTAACTTTTCGCAGGAGGAAATCTGGTTACCTCCCAGAACTAGATTGGGGATTCTAAGCCCGTGTCAGTATGTAGATGGTGATCCGTATGAAGTGCGGTTCCGACGGCTCTCTGCTAACCATGAGGAGGTGACTCTGGATAAGAAAGCCAGCCAGGGCTCAGATAGTGATCTGCAAGACATGCTTGCTAGGCTACACATAGGTGGGACACCAGAGGAGCAAGCTGCATTGGGTAAGCTCTTGTCTAAATATAGTGATGTCTTTGCTTTTTGTGATGAGGATTTAGGGTTTACTGATATAGTGAAGCATGAGATTCACCTGGTAGATGATACCCCAGTGCGCCAGCCATACAGGCGGATACCCCCTAACCAGTATAATGAAGTGAGGGAGCACATTTCTGAGTTATTGAGGAAAGGGGTTATCGAGGAGAGTTCTAGTTCTTATGCGTCCCCCATCGTTCTGGTGCGAAAGGCTAACGGTAGCCTTCGCCTCTGTGTAGATTATCGGAAATTAAATGCCAAGACTAGGCGTGATGCCTTTCCGCTCCCACGAATTGATGAAAGCTTGGATGCGCTATGCGGTGCCAAGTACTTCTCTACAATAGACTTAGCCAGTGGCTACCACCAGGTGGCGGTCCATGAGAATGATAAAGACAAGACTGCATTTACCACACCATTTGGTTTATACCATTATCACCGTATGCCTTTCGGTGTTTGTAATGGGCCAGCGACATTTCAGCGTTTAATGCAGGCCACTATGAACGACCTGGTATTTCAGATGGTGCTGGTCTATCTTGATGATTTGTTAGTGTACTCGTCCACATTCCAAGAGCACTTAGAAAGGCTTGAAACTGTCCTGAATAGGCTAAAGGGGGCAGGATTAAAGGTGAAGCTTGAGAAGTGCCACTTCCTACAGCCTGAGGTTAGGTTTCTGGGCCATCAGGTATCAGCTCGGGGCATAGGGACTGACCCAGAGAAGATCATTGCTGTGCAAAAGTGGCCTCTCCCGTGCACAGTTAAGGAGCTTAGGTCATTCCTCGGTTTTTGTAGCTATTATAGGAGATTCATTGATGGGTTTTCTAGAATAGCAGGGCCGCTGCACGATGTTGTTAATGCTTGTCTTGGAGATACTAGCCCTGCTAGGGCGAATGAGCGGTTTAAAGAAGTATGGACTTCTCAGTGTCAGACTGCTTTTGAGCAGCTCAAAGAAGGACTCACAACTGCTCCGACACTAGGTTACGCTGACTTTACTAGACCTTTCATATTAGAGACGGATGCTAGCAGCCTGGGGTTGGGGGCGGTTCTCCATCAAGAGCACGAGGGCAAGAAAGTAGTCATTGCGTATGCGAGTAGACGACTCCGTGGCGCTGAAAAGAATGATCAGAACTATAGCAGCATGAAGCTTGAGCTTCTTGCTCTCAAGTGGGCAGTGACAGAAAAATTTAGGAGCTATCTTTTGGGGTCCAAATTTACTGTCCTAACAGATAATAATCCTTTGTGCCATCTTTCTACTGCCAAATTAGGAGCAGTTGAGCAGCGCTGGGTCGCTCAACTAGCAGTGTTTGATTTTGATGTGAAGTATCGTCCAGGGCGCTGCAATACGGCTGCTGATGCTCTTTCTCGGCTGCCCCCGGGTGTAGAGCCTGAACCAGACAGTGAAGATGCGGAGTATGATGGTTGTGTCACGATTTGTAATGCTCTCCGGGGAGGTACTGACTTAGGCCCAGAGTTGGTTGAGGCAGGAGTTCAGTGCTGTGGAGTCAGGCAGCTGCGAGCTTCTGAAGTTGGTGAGGGTTCTCATGGTGCTAGTACCCAGGGGAACACCCCAGCATTGCCAGGGTATTCAAAAGCTGAGCTCTGTAAGTTCCAAGACACGGACCCTGTACTTGGTGTGTTCAAGAAAGTGTGGAGCAGTCAGAGGAAGCCTACTGCTCGGGAGAGGCGAAATTTTCCCAAACCTGTATTATCGCTTTTGAAACAGTGGTCGCGTATTAGAGAGGTGGATGGGCTGTTGTTCCGGGTGATAGATGATGCACATGTGGGGGAATGTTACCAACTGCTGTTGCCAACTTGCCTGAAAGAACAAGTGCTCAGGAGTGTACATGACCAGATGGGGCACCAAGGCATAGAGCGGACTCAGAGTTTATTGAAACCGAGGTGTTTCTGGGTAGGCATGTACAGGGATGTGGAAGAGTGGGTGAAGGGGTGTCATAGATGTGTGCTGACTAAGATGCCATTGCCTAAAGTTCAAGCTCCATGGAAGCCATTCCTAGCTACTCGCCCTTTGCAGGTCATTGCTGTGGACTTTACAGTCCTGGAACCGGCCTCTGATGGTCGTGAAAATGTATTGGTAGTGACTGACGTTTTTACTAAGTTCAGCCAGGCGTACCCAACTCGTGATCAGAAAGCTGACACTACAGCAAAAATACTTCTTAGGGAGTGGTTCCTGAAATATGGGGTCCCAGAGCGACTGCATTCCGACCAAGGTCGGAATTTTGAGAGTTCTGTTGTGTCTGAATTGTGTAGACTATATGGAGTGAAAAAGACCCGCACAACACCTCATCACCCTCAGGGTAACCCACAATGTGAGAGGTTCAATAGAACCTTACATGACCTGTTGCGAGCCTTGCCTCCGGAAAAGAAGCGCCGCTGGCCGGAACACTTGCCTGAGTTACTGTATTCTTATAATGTGACCCCCCATGCAACCACAGGGTATTCGCCCTATTTCCTGCTGTTTGGGGTACATCCCCGTCTCCCCGTTGACGCACTCTTAGGCCATGAGCAGGTTGGAGATGGCAAATCTGATTGGTTAGCTGTACACCAGGAACGTCTTCACCAAGCACACTGCAAGGCTAGGGAGTATGCTGAAAAGGCTGCAGCTGAAAGAGTAGCGCAGCAGCAGAAGCAGGTATATTGTCCACCCGTGAATGTTGGTCAGTTGGTGTACCTGCGGCATCGACCCCTTGGTAGAAATAAAATACAGGATGCCTGGTCAAGTACTGTCTACAAGGTGGTCGAGATACAGGGCTCTACATATTCTGTTGAGCCTCTAGAAGGGGGGCCGGTTAAGAGAGTGCATCGTGTGAACCTTCGCCAGTGTGAGAACCCAGCCCCAGCCCCTAGGCAAAAGCGGCCGCCACTCCAAACGGAGGGTGGTCCCGTCTCCTTTCTTCATTCTGAGCCTGAATCCACAGAGCCTGAATATGTGATTGTAGAGGATGTTGGGTATCCAAACTCGGGACAGGTTGTGAACCTAGAGCCAGAGCAGCATAACATGGTAGCTGACAGTCCTGAGAGCTATTCTGAAAGTGATGAGATTGTGAGTGAATGTGGGGATGTTGTTAGGCCAGAAAATGTTTTGCTCGTTGGTAGATCAGATGTAGCCGTACCCGTGCCTGCTCCTCGTAGGAGTCAGGGAAGCAGTGTGAGTGTCGTTGTACCGAGTGCCACTCCACGCAGAAGTCTGAGAACTACGGCTGGAAAGCACACAAACCCACACAATTTACCTAGGTCAGCTTGTAACGCGGTGTCAATGAGTCCAGATGTGTTCTCACAAGTATTGGCTGGGATGGTTTTGTATACCTCAGGCAGAATTCAGGGGGTAACTGAGGTGCAGTAAGTCAACGAGGACGTTGACTGGTGAGCAGGGGAGAATGTAACCGGGTGAGGAGTTCTTTGTATTTTAACTGTTAATAGAACAACAATGAACACTTCCATAAAGCTTCCTACGAAATGGTACTGTTCCTTTAAATGTCATTGCGCTAAGTGTACAAAGTGCGTTATGGGAAACAGGCGGGTTTAAGTTGAATCCGAAGAAGAAGAACCGATCTTTTGCGAAATGGTAGCCTGCAAGATGGTACGTGGTCTCGCAACAATTTAGATAAATATCAATTAATCATTGATTAAATGCTAGATTGGGTGCGACATTACATAGTTGACACAGTGTTGAAGCAGGCAGGCTTGGATGAATTGTGAATGAGTTTGTATTTGGTTGGATGTTTTCAGATTCGTTGAGCATGTATTCCAGGCGAAAAACTGAATCGGCCAATGTAAGGTATCCGAAAGCGTAAGTTACCAGCATACTGTTCAGCAACATAAGTGCCATGCTCTTGTATATTTCTCGGTTGTACTGTCCGCTGAAAATGATCACACTATGCTTTTGCTGTATATAGAGGGGAGAGATTTGCTGTTGCTGTGCTGCGCTCCACGTGTGCTACGAATTAGCATGCCCTGCACTTGAAAGTGAGTTGCCGTTTTATTTCGTGTTTAACAGCGGTTTGCTTCCGTCTGCGACCGCGATAGGCTTTAATGCATGTCCCACGCGGGAATGTACATTGTATTTTAAGTTGATTTGTTGCTATCAAATGAATGTAATGTACTTTAATTAGAGACAGTGAATTTTCTTTGGAGCTAAAGCACACAGAACACCTTACTCTGTTCGTTATTCTGTCAAATAACAAATCTGTGGATGTATGAAGCCATTGCACTGAAGTAAAACTGTTATTTTTGATTCATTGTCTAGTCGGGGAGAGTAAGCCCACTACCGTTGCCTGTGTAGCTTGTGTTGCCTATGTTGCTTGTAACATTTATGCTGCCACTGTCGGGAAATTTTGCGTCGGGTTTTGGAGAACTACATTCATGCTTGGGGCCAAGAAATGCATGTTCCAGGGTTAGCATGTACAGACCCTGGTGATTACAGTGTATGCCAAAGGTATATGTAATACCAGGTGTGAAGGACCATCCACCAGGGTTGTATTTTCTGCGATCTTGGCAGGAAGGCCAGAATATAATTGTCTATTGTTAACTCATTGAATTGTTTTAAATTCCTCAAAACTATCATTAACGCTGTTCCCAATCGGGCGCAGTCGAGGAATAAAAGATCCCAAAAGTAAAGTTTTGTCTGTCCTGAGTGTCCTTTAGTCACCGGGCCACACCAATAAATCACCCGAATGAGTGGCACGAAAGTCTAGGGACCGTGAGCAAAGATACACACATGACAAAACGGGGTAAACGTAGTGCAAAGGATGGCATGGCAGAAATAAACAAGGCACGAGAATGAAAACATGGCAAGAATAACTATGGCATGAAACATAATAAAACAAGAAATCTAAATACCAAAAAACACAATACACAATACTAAGAATAGTCAGACAGGCAGTGGTCAATAAACACAGAAATCCTAAACATCCTAAGCCAGGCGCAGAACTTAAACATGACAGACAGAACCAGAATCCCAACATAATCAGTCTGAACATAATCCATCACATCATTGCATCACTGACCAAGCTAATTGGCTACCTAACTCCCTAAATAATCACTACTCACTGGCCTAATGCTAGTTAGCGACCTAATTCACATGAGTGAATCTTGCAAACTCATAAAATTAATTTTAAGTTCAGCAATGCTGGAAAGATTCTGCACCCCAATATAAATTTCCATAACAGTTTGGGAATTTTCTTCAGACACCCAAGGCTAAGTAGCGGTGGCATAGTCACCTCAGTACTTTATAAGTTCTGCAGCTCATTCCACTTTTATCTTATGCTAGGAGGGGAATATTCTGCCCCCCAAACAGGCTGAGTCCATGAGCTCAATACAAACACAAAATGGGAATTAACAATTAAAGTTCTCGCGGAAATTAGAATCGCGATAGTATAGCTATGGTCCAGCCATATATTTTTGACCGTCTCGTTTATAGGGCCACTCATCCTTCTGGAGAGATTTCCACAGCCTGTTCAATAAAACTAATAGTGCAAGCCTTCTATAAAATAATTTTCTGCCCAAGGAGCCAACTCCAGTGACAAGAAAAATTTCTGCTCTCTCTTCCCTGAGGCAGCCAGCTGGCGCCCTAATCACTGAACTAATGGCCACCAAGTGAGGTGGTAAGTCAGAAGTAACTGGACAAACTGACATTATCAATAATAACATTTTTTTTCTTAATACTTGGTGCCAAAAAAGTCACTCCTTGTAAAACATGGTGCACAACGAGAAAAGTTCACATTTTTGGGGAGATTAGAGGTTACCGATTTCTTTTCATTTTGAATTTAAGACATGAACATTATAAAACACCTCACTCACTGATAAATTGAGGGATGCTGGCTTAGTCAGGTCTGTTGAACAGGTCAGGCAGTGTTGGAAATCTCTCAAAGCTGCTCTCTTTTGAGCAAAACTTTCATCCACAGCCTGCGGTTGTTCTCATGGGGAGCTGGCATAAACTGTATCGTGGGACGGATGTCTGGCATTACCTGCCACTCTTGTCTTCCATGATGTGAGATGTCAAGTTGCACAATTGTTTGCAATAGCATTCATAGTTGAAAATGCGCAATCGCAAAAATAAATTTACTTGTAAGAAATAAAATGAACCGCATCTTAAGCAGAAGCCAGACGTTTGGCATGAGCCCATGCATATTTCTGCAGGCTAGAGGGTAGTTTCAGAATATGCAAGTGCATCATGTAATGACCAACAGGAATATGGTTGGGGACTAGCCCATCGTAGTCAAGTGAACTGGGTTTTTTGAAATCTGGTCATAACCAAGGTAAGCTGAGAAACCAGAATAATGGGTACACGTTAGCGCGGTCTCCTCACCTCCCCAAAAATTAGAACTTTTCCTGTTGTGCACCATGTTTTTCAAGCAATGACCTGTAGCCTTTCCAATTATACCATTAATATTGCACACGCTATGTATACATGTAGACATATTTCTGTTAGTTGTGGAGTAATACTTATCAGGGTTTTTCATTAGAGGATCAAAGGCTTAACCCATTAATGACCACTGTCATTTTGGGGACGCGGCACATTCTAACCTCTGTAACCCAAGCGAATGTGTCACTGTGGATAACCAGCTGCAGGTTAATCAAGGGAAGTAACTTGCATCCAGGAAAAGTGCTTATGAGAGTCGTCTCTCTTTACAGCCGTGGTGGGGGCCGCCATTTGCATGAATTTCTTGAATCTGTGACAGCACTATGCGACCCTCTGAAAGGTGAGAGCGCCATATTTTTCTGAGACACTTTTTTTATCCGACACTAAGAGCAAAAATGGGAGAAGGATGGTTTTTGTTTGCTTTCAACAGTCTATGTACATTTGTAATGGGACATACGTATACTCAGCCAAAATAAAAACTCCACACTCGTTTGGTGGTCGATAAGCTGAACATACAAGAAATTAGGCTTTAAATAATGATTTTATTTAATTCTGTACTCATTAAAGATGGCGTATCATAAAAATAATGTCCATAATGTAACCAGTTCCACCGGAAATGCTACGGAAATGTCCAAGAGTAAAAATTGTAAGTTACAACTTGAATGAGAGCAGTGCTTAGGCGATTACGTATGGTTTGGGCAGTCACATGACCTCTAAACAATTCATTCCTCGTGGACGTTGCAGTGACAAATCAATTATGCAAATGACGTTAGACAATTTGTCGGTCTTCTGCTTTTGACGTCACATGTGGGCTATCAGAACGAGGTCGGTCAGCTGTGGTGCCGTTGGAGCTGTTGGAGACGTGTCCGAAGATCACGGATAGTCCGTCGACTGCATCCCATAACCCTTGCAACGTCAGTGACGGACGTTTCCGTATTCGGCATGCCAATGGCACGTTCACACTGAATGTTTGACAGCCATGGCATTGAAAATCAACAAATAATTTACTGTAAAAACTTGTTTTTCGGAGATGTCACTATAACGTGCTAACGTGAGCTCAGTTGCACAACTCTCATAGGAACACGAGAAAACATGGTTTTAGCTTAAAGTACGCTCGCACGTGCTACGTACCTGTGCGCGTCGGAGTTGATGTGTGTCATGATGTCTTTGACAACGCATTTACCCCTAGTGATAATAAAAACTCTTTTATTAAAAGTTTCAAGAAAATATTTACAAATTTATGAGTGTGAAGTTTCTTTTTTGACTCAGTATATTTGGGGTACTCGATGACAAAATAATTATTTTTCACCAGAATTTAACCATTGCGCGTTCATTCTACACCGTATGCAACAATAAATTGAAACGTTCACTTTGAAAAGAAATCTGGGCATTTATGGGTTAATTGGGTAACGCTTACTGGGGTAAAGTGTTCTCGAGTCACTGCATTATTGCTATACTTCAATTCCATGGTCAGTAACCGAAAAAATTGTGTGAATGTAAACAGTCAATAACTGTTTGTAGTTTGGAATCCACATGTTCCTTCGCTGATGATGCTCTGGCCGGCCTGTCCTTAGCTCCTGCATTGCTGTTGTGGTGTTTTGCCGTCAGCGAGTGAAATGCAGGCTCAGGTCATGTGATTGATATGTCTTTTGTTTTTGCTTTTGCCAGCAGTCTCATTACCATCAGACACAAAGGGCTCTAAATTTGTAGACTAGGCGCAGTCACGGCGAATGGGGGGAGCGCCGCGCCAACGGGGAGTATCCAGGCGTATTTAGCAATTTCGTGTCCAGCGTAGCCCGGCCCAAATACCCCTCTGTCCCCCCTCTGTCTCTCCTGCTGATGCAAGTGGCAAGGAGGGAGGAGAGAAGGAGTAAGTGGGTTTAACACAGCCGAGTCAAATCACCAATCAAATGAGCTCCTCTCCTCACCTTTAAAGTATTGAAATAAAGAAGCCTCTGTCCTTTATCTGCATGATGCGTTAATATAGCATTTTACTTTGCTGCTTCAGGCATGTTTTCTACACCATTTAAGTCTACATTCAGCATTATGAATACAAGTTAGCTGGCTAGCTAGGACATTCTCGAATTATTACCATTTGCTAACTTGAATGGAATTTCAAAACGAAACTACGTCAGATCATTCAAACTTATGAAGTTGGAATGAAATACGACGGTTGCTCATTTATTTTTTCTGCCCGCATCATAGGGAAGAGAAACGATGGAAAGCATGTTCCTATTATTACACCCTGTTGCTGCTTAAAATTTTGGGATTAACATGCATGGATAACAATGCAAGATACGTTACAAATTTATTTTCAATGGGTGATCTTAACTCAGGACGAGATCAGAGCAATCAGGCTGTATTTATTTCCCCCACTAAAAACGATCAAACCTAAGTGACAATAATAGTAGCCTATATTTAGCCGCTGGCACATTGGACGCGAAACAAATTTTTCGCATGACCGATTGCGTTGAACGTGTCCGAATGTCGGACAGGGTTTTAATATATCTCCGTATAATGAACAAAGTTGCATCGGCGAAACGTATTATGGAGCACATTTGCTCATTGGGAATACATCGCCGAGACATCAACATTGGGTAAAATGCATTTTAACAAATGCCAATGTCTCGGCGACGTAGGGCCAATGAGCGTACAACGTAAATATGACATCTTCCCTAACACATTCTCATTACATCGCCAATACGTCGCGGCGACGTTAAGGTGCTTACGGGGTAATAATTTTAATCAATGTTTCTGTTTGAGCTCTGCTCAATATTGTGAGTCGAAATTGCACAGGACAATGTACATTGCCTGACGGACATTAAATGCAAAATACTATAATGCGAATAGAAGCCACTAGATGGCAGTATTGACCTGTTCTTTTGTTAAGCCCAGACTGGAGCTAGGTATGGACATGTCCTGGGCATGTCTGAGATGGAAAGTCCCAGAGAATTAAAAAAAAAAGTCTAAAAGGTGGGAGGGGTCTGCAAAAGAGTGTATAAAGAGGAAAATTGAGACAGTAAAGCAGTAGGAGAAATTGCAAGGAGAAGGATACATTTGACCAGACCTGTCACTCTTCTCAAAACCTGTGAAACTTTTTGTGGATTTTTACCTGTGTTGGAGCATTTTCCTCACCCGGAACGTCACCAAGCAACCCAACCAAAGGGACTGTGAATATTTTTTTCTTGTATATATCAATCTTGGTCAGTAGAGTAGATAGTAGATTAGTTAAAAGTCTTTGTTTAATTAAATGTGTTTAAGTTTTAAAATTGTGTCGGTCATACCTTGCTGTCGTAAATGTAATAACAAATTGGGGCCATAACAATACTCTGTGTCTGACAGCCAAAAAAGAAAAAAGGACAATTAGAACAGATTGATAACAAAATAAACAACAAAAAGAAACATTTTAACAGCAAATTGAACATCCAAAGAACACTGCAGTTTATTTATTCGCGGTCCATCTTTTTTGGATGTTCTGTTTGTTGGTGATATATTTTTATTCTTTATTTCATTATAAATCTGTTCTCATATCAATACATTTACTTTTTGCTGGCTGCCAGACATGGAGTTTTTTGCATTTCGCGTTGGACAGTCTTGATCGCGCATGCAATATTTAATTCACAATGTCAATGGTCCTGGAATTGATATGTTCACTGATTACAAGCACTATTTTATCTCTGGTGTGGAAATAAAGTGTGAATCTGTTCGATCCATCTGACTCATTTTCAAAAGAGAGATTCAAGACAAGTCTTTTTATCTTCAATGGAAGAAAACAGATGAATAATAAGACCAAGAGAAGTCGATAGCTATCAATTTGCATTTTGTGAAGGTCCAATTTTGTACGTCTAATAATTCCTGGAATACTCAAAAAATTAGAACTTTTATGACTTTCAGACACAGAGTATTTTAGGATCTCTGTCCGACAATCGCTAAATTCATCATAAATGCAGAAAGTCCGGCGCCAGTGATGACTCACTTTATTGAGCAGAGCTTAAACAGAAACACTGATTAAAATTCTTGGTACTCATCTTGAAGAACTGAGCCCTTTGATCAAAACATTCACGTTTAATATCTAAAAGATTCAGTATATTTGAAGAAATTAAAAACAATAATGGACTGTCATATATGTAAAATATGATGGCGAAACAGTTTGTGGTTGGCTGAGAAGGATGTGAAGTTGTTAGTTTGCATCACAGATCCAGCTGCATTGATTAAACGAGGTCGAGTTTCCAATACACGTGCCAACCGCCTTTAATCTGACGTCAGGACAATCGATATAGATCAATATTATTTACATGTTGATTCATATAGTTACATTAAATTGTGATTGCTATAATTATTCATTGCATTGAAATGTGCCTGACATTCTGGAAACTGCCAGTGAGGTTTCAGTGACGTGTGGCACTGTGCGCCGGTCAGCCAAATTACAACTGCGCAGAAAGTAAACCATGTTGGAGACGGTGAGTTCTCTGCGCACTTTCGGCGGAACCTTTATCCACGAAATTGTCACTGCGTCATGATGAATATGTGACACCTCCCTCTACTACGCCGCCACGCCCATCTCGGCGGACGTCCATCTACCAAATTGCCAAAGTGTCTGCGTCCGGTGTTGCACCGCGCGAAATTACCACCGTATGGGCTGCACCGGACAAAATGACCACTCCGTGGGCTGCGCCACCCTCACTGCGCCAAGAGATTAGAGCCCAAGGAACCAGCTCAGTTAGCAGCCGCACACGCCCATCCACAACCAGTCCCCATAGATGAGGTGGTGTGACTCAGATCATGAACAGCTGCTTCCCTTCTCCATGTCTTCCTTCAACTGTCTTTCTTGTAGAAGATGATCTTTGTCTCGTTGGTCCATAAGATGTTGTTCCAGAACTATATAGGCATTTTTAGAATTTTTTTTTTAACAGGTTGTCATGGTTTTGGAGCTTTGAGAGCTCCTTTAGTTACTCTCGTCCGGGACGATATCGTTTTGCTCACCATCGGATTACCGGGCCAGCTGGCATTAATTGGGGGAATTACCCGGACTCTATTTAAGCTCCTGTTCAGCCTCGTTCGTGGTCCTAGAGTGTCATTTTAGCCGGTAAGGTCTTTAGACAGAGAGTATTGTCAGGGTCTTAGCTGCATAACAGGATTAGTGTTAGTGAGGGAGTCTTTGGTTTATTTTCCCTTTTCTTTTGTCTTTCGTTGAGCTCGCTTTTGGTCTACCACGGACGGCGTCAGGTCTGCTGGTAGCGCGAGTCTCGTGATTTCTATCTGTTTTAGTCTCTCAGCAGGCTGCTGCTTTTTCCTTTTATTTCTGGCCACTGCTCTCGGCGTCCTACTACCAACACCATCACATGTTTCCTGTTTTTGAGCCTCACCAATAGTTTACATGGTAAAGTGAACCTCCTGTGTTCACTCTGGAGTCTTCTTCTGATTCCTGACCTTTGCACTGATACACCTACCCCCTCGATCTGACTAACTGTTTTGGGGGGTTAATTTCTGAACCGAGGAAATATTTTTTTATAATATAAAATTTTTTTTTTAATATTTAAAAAAATTTTTTTTTTTTAAAGAATATACCAAAAAGTTCCTCAAAGGTTTTGGTTTTATTTTCTCTCTGGTTGGTTTGTTTTAATTTTTCTGCCTCATGATGAAATACTTATGGTCCATGGAAAAGGGAGGACCTCTTTAAAAATTTGCTGTCATTCCTAACTCTGTCCACCCAATTTTGGTTGTGGTAACCATAAACCTGAAGCAAAATTTTCTCACTTTGAACTCATAATTTAATATATTTTCAACGCATTGGTCAACAGCTAAAATAATAATTATGTTGTCAATGCCCAAATATTTATATACAATGTTGTAAGTCTTTCCACAAAAATGTGTTACTTTCCATTGCAGCCCTGCATGAATTGTCATAAGTTGTTTTTATTGTTTTTTAGGTCTCCTCAACAAAGTTGTGAGAGACCTATTGTTCTTATTCAGACTATTATTATTCTTATTATTTTGCACAATTTCATGTCTCTTCTACAGGTTTCGCGTTTTGACCGATTGTCGTGAAACTTAGTGAGCTGGTGCATACCAATGGGAAGGGGTTCCAATAAACTTTTGGGTCAGATCAGCCCAGGCCTATTCGAGCAGGAGGCCCGAAAAGGTCCGAAATTTAACATGGGAAAAATTTTCAAAATGGTTTCAGAGCAATGCAATTTAAAAAAAAAAAAAAAAAAAAAAAGAGGATGCGTCATGAAATTCTGAACAAAAAAGTAAATAGCGATGAAGTCGTAGGTCACGTGGTTTAGCTGCCATCTTGGGAGTTTTCGCATTTTCCCCTCCTGATGACCCTTCCATTTTCAACTATTACATTTTTAAGGCGTGTTGTGAATTCTTGTTTTTTCTTTGCGCCAGTTGGAAGGGTTGGCCTTTAGACATAACTTGCTGATTTGCCATCATCCTCGCATTTCTTTCACCACGACAAAATCTGCAAAATCCTCAGACTTCCAAATTCCGCTGTCTTTCTCCATTCTTGCGATCCAATTTCCTGTTCTGTCCCTCTCTTTGTATGACTGGGTCACTACGCCGCGATATAGTGAGTGAGTTTGGGCTTAACGCCGCTTTCTACAATATTTCAGTTAGATCGCGGTGTGGTGACCCAGTCACCCTTCCATTTTCAAAAATCTTCTCTGTAACAACTGCTCGTTACAAAATTCTGAAAATTACACATATGAACCTAAGGACTCTCCTAAGCAAATGATCTCGAGCAGAATTTTAAAATAAATTTTACTTTTTAAACTAGAGGCTTTTAAATGTCAGTATGTATAAAAGATTTTTCCGTTTCGATCAAAGGTCTTTCACTTTCGCGCTGGCGTGAGAAAAACATTTCCTTCCACTTCCATTGAAATAAATGTGGGAAGTTTGATGCGACACCCTTTCTTTCTGTCGTGAATAAGATTACTGCCATTGGATGTGCACCGTAAACTATTACAATTTTCAAAGCGTGCTGTGAATTTTTGAAATTTCTTTGAGTCACTTGGCGGGGTTGTCCTTTAGTTGTACTTGCTGATTTGCCACCATCCTTGCATGGTTCTAACATCAACATCAATCCTATTGCAGCCTCTTAACCTCTGTGGGCAATTAGGTAAATGTTTGCCTTTTTGTACTCAGAATTTCAATTCTTTAAAGTCAAAAAGAGGTAGGTACTGATGTCTATATTTCTTTTAGTTGCATGTGCACATATTGGTATTGGTGTAAGTATAACTTTTAACATGTATTACTGCATCACATTTGAGTTGTGAATCATTTACAATTTGCTGCAATGGAAGATGCAAGGCTCTAATGCTTACCATACCTGCAGCTTTATTTTGACAATTTAATCTGTAATTGTTGCTAGTAGAGTTTCATTAATGTTATGCATGTGTTAAAAATGCTCCTTGCGTTCATATCGCAAGAACGTATATCAAAAAATTATTGCTAACCTAAATAATGTGATGTGTTGAACATGTGTTTTAATACAGTTGTTGGAAACTGTAATAGGTGACTGCTTGAACAGTGTGAGTTATTAAATTAACTGTTTCTTGTCATCAAACAAAAAAAAAAAAAACCCCACCACATTTACAGTGCCTTGTCGTGGTGTGGTGGCTTGCGTGTCTCTTTGACCCAGCGGGCTATGCTGACCTGAGTTTACACTCGTGGTAGGGACAATCATGTCAGAAAGACCAATGGATAGAGACCCGACTAAATCTGTACAACTTTGAAGCACAAACAAATTGTTTTTAAATTCTAACATTTGGAAAAGTTTCACTATGTTGTCTCTAGTGTCAAACCGGTCATCCTCAGGTCCAGCTACAATGAGAACATCACACTTTTGCCCGCGGGCAAACGTAACACTATTATTATTATCATTATCATTATTATTATTATTATTATTAGCTCGTTTTTAGTGTAGTGTTGCTTGAGCAGTGTTACTATCCACACTTATAAATAAACACACATCACAGGGTGTAAGTGTGAGTGTGTTAGCTAAAACCTATTTGCTCATTGTGACTGTAAATGTAATTTGACTCAGGAATCAAATACATGTGGAAAAATATGTTTAGGAATGATCTAAAAAAATCAAACGGCAAAATTTTTTCTTATTCTCAAAAAATTCATCCTGGTGGTGATCAGGGTCAGTCTTCTGAAGAAACCTTGCTTTCCTGATTAAATTTATAAAGTGATCTGAAGAATAAAAGATGAAACTTTATAATGACTATGAAAGCAGGTCTGGGGGACACGTCATTTAAACTGTCCACAAAAATTCAATAGAAGTTTCACAAGAAAAAAAAAAAAACACTAGTGGGCATATTTTAACACTGAGTATAAACAAGCGTGCGGCATGTTCTAAACCACTGAGGGAAAACAGTAATGCATTATTTTAGGAAGGTCACAGCTACTAGATGTAAAATGGGGGGTCCCACAGAGCTGCATTTTCCACACAGCGGATTAATTATTGATTTGAGGCAGTCAGGGTCCACTGTGTCAGTGGCGGCTCAAATGAGGCGAGCCAGCGGTTCGGGCCCCACCTCAGTTCCCACGATGGGAGTAAAAATGTGAAAGTCTGAGAGACACTGAGCTACAAGCGCATCAGTCTTTTAATGAGCCCTGGTGTGGCCTAGGTCTGACCCCCCAGGTTTAGCGTCATTAAAAATTGAGTCACTGCAGAACAGGAGGCATCTTGGAAGAGAAAAGGCGAGACATAATTGAGGATGGGTTCTCCTGTTTGTGAGAGCCCTCCTCTTCAATTATTTACCGCCTTTGATCAAATGTTAATGAAAAGTGTAAATATGAAGAAGGCAGATGTCAATGACCACAAACAGCAGCAGTATTTCAATGTTTAAATAGTTTTATTTTGGTCTCAAGATTTCACCAGGAGCTTATCGTGACAAATATTAAATAATTCAAGCGGAAGAAAATCAAGACTCTTTGATTCAAACTCAGCGGCATAAGGTGAAATTGCTGAACTGGAATGAAGAATCCCCATTAATGCACAAAAAAAAAATCCTTAAATTTTTCACGTAACAGATCCATGAGAACATAGCGCAGGGTATGACTGAAACACAGCAATGGCAGGTGCTTCATTTATAAGCAGGGAATTTGTGAAAGCAGAGTCCGGAGGGGGGCTGGGGGATTGTTGTAACGGGGGAGGGATGCAGTAATTAAATAAAACATGAACTCATAGTTCGTTCACCCAGTTTGTCATGGGGTGAGACAAAGACAGATACAGCATGTCATTAGGCTGGAATCTATAAGTCTATGTTCAAGGGGGACTTAATGACCTCAGTGCTGTCAGACTATCTGAATGTAAAGAGAGATTTGGAAAACACAAGTACATTTATATCTATTTCACATTTCACACAGACACATGCAGTGGACTCCAAAATTACTGCCACCTCTGACTGGCAATGCACAAACAATACTTTTAAAAAAAACCATATTTATAGAGAAACTTTAAATACCAGCATGTGAGAAATACTGTATGACGTTAATGTTCAAATAGAAATCAGTTTCTTCTAAATAAAGGTTTTACAATTAACCTCTTCCACCTGGGACTTGATTATAGCTCTACTGTCACCTCGCATTAACGCGCATTACTTCTCCGAACCTGTTCCCAGTTACGTTTCCTAATTAGCAACTAAGTGTTCATTTGTTCAGTTGCGAATCGATAGAATTCCTGACCATTTCCCCTCTTGCTTGCAATATTCTTAATTGCAATAATTATTGAGCATTTTCTTGTCCACATTAATTGAGCCATAAAACGTCAATATCTTTCGAAGCGCCTGAATTCCTGTAGCTCACAAAACGATGTATTCTTTTATTCTGTGTAAGTGTTCAATCTGCTTGATGTGCCTGACAAAATGTTTTAAAATTTTTGTTTTGCCGACTCAGGTCTGTACCATGGAGTATTAGGTCCAAGAAAATTGAGAGGAGGAAGATTTTTTTGAAAGCCTGCATTTCAAGAATAAAGTCAATATATTGAGAATAAAGTCAAAACGTCAATGATAAAATGGAGGGGGAATTTTTTTCTCTTTCTTTTGCATTTATAGAGTAAAGTTGATGGTCAATAAGTACAGGTAAGTTGAACTTTTGTTTCGAGAATAAAGGTGAAGTTTTGGCAAAAAGTCAATATCTACCAATTCAACTTTAGGGAAAATGACCGGCGAACTGACTGTCCACCCTCACAGCTGTGTGTACATCATGGTATAACGTTTACATCATCTTTGGGTCCGGCCAGCCTCCCAAGCATGCAATCGATGTGATGAAGTAGTCTGCTATTACGGTTGGCCTATCAGATTCCATCCACACAATATAGAGGCTAAAACCATCAATACAACAATGGCAGTGCCATATGGCACCAACTCATCGTACGAAGACAGATGCCATTGGGACCTTTGTAGCGGTAATGCCTGCGTTTCAGACGCTGCACCTGCCTGAGCGCCACACCTCCTCAATCAATCAATTTGATCAACTATCTTATTGTGTCCTGGGATAAAACTAATAATCTCTGTATTATTTGCTAGTGTATCTATCGATAGCTACACTTGCATCTGTTCATTACCAGCTATTTATTTTGCTCGAGGCCAGCTACCCCTTCTAAGTTTGTGGAGTTTCTCTTTCCAAACAAATGTAATTTTCAGCAAAATCTCTTCAAAGTCCTAATAGTTATTACCTTGCATGTTTATGCACTGAAAGGTACAATTACGGTGAGCACATTAAATTCTGGTTATTACGGTGAGTACATTAAATTTGCGGCTTCATGTTGAAAATGTAATCTCACTACACTTGTAGTCCACTTTATATTCCATTTTTGCCAAATGCATATTCAAAACATAAGCATGTGAATTGCCTGTGACTCATCATCAGCCAATCAGGTACCTCAGTCGTTTAACGCATTTAAGTCCCTAACTTGATGAAGACAGGCCAGAGACATAAATTGGAGGAAACAAAGTCGATGCCTCCTTTGCTAGCCATTGGCTACCTTCAGAAATCTGTGGAACCTGCAACCAAGCACATTTATTTCCCTGCTATGAGCAAGTGAACACATAGGGGAAAGAAATCAATAGAGGACAGTGAGACCGTGAATTGTTATTATTAAACTTGCAACCTTGGTCAGTTGCGTGTTGGCATTATGGATTATATGGCACGCAAGGTTGTAGGCTACTATTAGCTCGAACCATTTTGTGCACTGAAATCTGTAAGGAACACTAAATAGCAAATATTTTTTTACTTGACTAGCGTCAGGTCTGCGAGCTGTGATTATTTAATTTGTTAGCATGCTAAATAACGTCAGTGACGCATTGACCAGACTGATGGTGGTAGCTGAGTAAAAGTTTCCTGGCTACCAGTCTTTCACACTGACTAACATTGGCTAAATGTTTAAATTGGTGCTAGCTTGCCTTATAGCATCATAATTAACAAGGTTTGGTTCACTAAGTAGAAACTACCGTAGCCCAGTAGCCACCCAGTTACCTAGCAACTTCACCGAGCTGCCTCGCTTTTTGCTTTGAGAGCCAGGTGGATCATGGGATGTGTTATTTTCTGACAAATTAGTGGGCTAGCATGTCGATGAAAAATTTAAAAGGAGTATATTATATGTGACTTGAAAAACAGAATGTTTCGTTACTTGGAAAAATGATGCAAAATCTTGAAATTGATGGAGGCTTAAAAATACTCGAAAGTACTACAAAAGTTAATTTTTTACTTCCATTTACATTTTTACTTCTGACACCAGCGTGACATTGTCACCTCAGTACTCCATGGCAGTCACAGCCCTCTGCTTGTTGATTCGCCAGCACAGCTGCTATAGTAGTCATAGCCCTTCACTGCCACACCAAGACAGCTGCAATAGTAGTCATAGCCCTTCACTGCCACACCAGCACAGCTGCTATAGTAGTCATACCCCTTCACTGCCACACCAGCACAGCTGCTATAGTAGTCATAGCCCTTCACTGCCACACCAGCACAGTTGCTATAGTAGTCATAGCCCTTCACTGCCACACCAGTACAGCTGCTATAGTGGTCATAGCCCTTCACTGCCACAACAGCACAGCTGCTATAGTAGTCATAGCCCTTCACTGCCACACCAGTACAGCCGCTAAAGTAATCATAGCCCTTCACTGCCACACCAGTACAGCCGCTATAGTAGTCATAGCCCTTCACTGCCATACCAGTACAGCTGCTATAGTAGTCATAGCCCTTCACTGCCACACCAGTATAGCTGCTATAGTAGTCATAGCCCTTCACTGCCACACCAGTACATCTGCTATAGTAGTCAGAGCCCTTCACTGCCACGCCAGCACAGCCGCTATAGTAGTCATAGCCCTTCACTGCCACACCAGTACAGCTGCTATAGTAGTCATAGCCCTTCACTGCCACACTAGTACAGCTGCTATAGTAGTCAGAGCCCTTCACTGCCACACCAGTACAGCTGCTATAGTAGCCATAGCCATTCACTGCCACATCAGTACAGCTGCTATAGTAGTCACAGCCCTTCACTGCCACACCAGCACAGCTGCTATAGTAGTAAGAGCCCTTCACTGCCACACCAGCACAGCTGCTATAGTAGTCATAGCCCTTCACTGCCACACCAGTACAGCTGCTATAGTAGTCAGAGCCCTTCACTGCCACACCAGCACAGCTGCTATAGTAGTCATAGCCCTTCACTGCCACACCAGTACAGCTGCTATAGTAGTCATAGCCCTTCACTGCCACACCAGTACAGCTGCTATAGAAGTCACAGCCCTTCACTGCCACACCAGCACAGCTGCTATAGTAATCATAGCCCTTCACTGCCACACCAGTACAGCTGCTATAGTAGTCATAGCCCTTCACTGCCACACCAGTACAGCTGCTATAGTAGTCAGAGCCCTTCACTGCCACACCAGCACAGCTGCTATAGTAGTCATAGCCCTTCACTGCCACACCAGTACAGCTGCTATAGTAGTCACAGCCCTTCACTGCCACACCAGCACAGCTGCTATAGTAGTCAGAGCCCTTCACTGCCACACCAGCACAGCTGCTATAGTAGTCACAGCCCTTCACTGCTACATCAGCACAGCTGCTATAGTAGTCATAGCCCTTCACTGCCACACCAGCACAGCTGCTATAGTAGTCACAGCCCATCACTGCCACACCAGCACAGCTGCTATAGTGGTCATAGCCCTTCACTGCCACACCACCACAGCTGCTTTAGTAGTCAGAGCCCTTCACTGCTGCACCAGCACAGCTGCTATAGTAGTCACAGCCCTTCACTGCCACACCAGCACAGCTGCTATAGTAGTCATAGCCCTTCACTGCCACACCAGCACAGCTGCTATGGTAGTCATAGCCCTTCACTGCCACACCAGCACAGCTGCTATAGTAGTCACAGCCCTTCACTGCCACATCAGTACAGCTGCTATAGTAGTCACAGCCCTTCACTGCCACACCAGCACAGCTGCTATAGTAGTAAGAGCCCTTCACTGCCACACCAGCACAGCTGCTATAGTAGTCACAGCCCTTCACTGCCACACCAGTACAGCTGAGCAGTTGACTCCAGACAGCTAAAAAAGCCAGTGACATCAGTAAACTCAGCTGTGCCACCAAAATCTGATGGTGCAGAGACTGAAGAGGCAAACCAATATGATCTGCATGTTCCATAAATAGTTCAAACGGGGACTAAGAAGCCGGATGAGTACTGTTCCAAAACATCAGTGAGAAAAGGTTCATGGGGAGTGTGTCAAGAAAAATGATCATTTTCTCTACAGTTTGAGGTGAAGCGCTCATCATCAAAACTCAGCTATGATTATGTAGTTGATTAGTAATGGCAATAGACCAGTAAGGTGATGGAAGATTAGGGAGAAAGGTCAGAATGGGCCAGCTCATGCCAGCTGGAGTGGCATCATGGGATACAATCAGTGCCCGCTCCAAAAAGTTTTTAAAAAGGCCATTCTGACTGTCTTGATTTTGAAATCCACCCAGAACCATGCTTTTACAACTCGAACACAACAGTGGCTTCAGCTTAATAAAGCTCTTGCAAAAAAAACTGTCGTGCTGTATAGTTGTCTCAGAGAGCGGTTGTATCTCTGGATAGCGCGTCCTGGCACCATTTACCCAGCTCTATGTGGCCCTGGGGCGCTCTTCTACTCACTTACCCTGAAATGCTAAAGTAGCTCAGCGTTTTATCAGAATGAGCCATTCTTCTAATATAATTCAACTGTCCTCAGAAAAGCAAGATCTCCCTGTTTGTCCAGTGGGGCCAGCAGAACATGCCGATGCTTTGAAAAGGAAGGGAACTTGAGAGTAAATCCGGAAACTGGTGGTGAATTCAAAGGGAGAACAGACGAGCAAATTCCGTTGCATTTTTTTTTCTTCCGAAGGATAGAAAGGAAGATGTATCTGGGTCAGGATAGTAGAGAGAGCAGACTCTCATGTCTGTTCAGTTTATGCACTTTAACCAACATATTAAGCATGTTGATGTTTTACAGATGTCACATAGAATAGCGTTGGACTGTAGAATGGCAAGATTTTGGATATTAGATTATCTCCCGTGATATGGTCTGGTAAAAAGCTTTCCTCCATCACAATCTGCTGTCAAATCTCGCCCCTCTTGACTGCATGTGACAGAAGGCTCTAAAATATTTAATAGCAATCCTGCACGACACAAGCACAGAACATCATTATGAATTAATCGGCTGGGGCCTGGCTCAAAGCACACGCTAATAAGGATTTGCTAGTGTGCTGAGATGCACCCGGCTCAGAGAGCACGCAGACAGAAGTGCGCTGATGTGAAGAGGTTTGTCTGATCTGTGGCGCACGCTAACAACCGTGTGCTTATGCTGCAAGACACATCTGGTTCACAGCGCATTTTCAAACACTTTCCATTCCAAAGTCCACAATAATGGAAGAGTGTTAATTCGTTGAACAGCACCTGGTTCAGAGTACACGCTCACGAAACTGGTTACTGTGACTATATAGATCTGCATTCAGGGAGTCTGTGCCCCGTCTGCCATCACATACAAATAAGGTCCAGCGAGCTGCAGAACCTTTGGCTGCACCAGTGGTTCTGAAACTCAGTCCTGGCGCCCCATTGTGCGGCTGCGCTTTGTTCCAACCACAACTGCAGTCTTAGGATTTTAATAAGGTGTTGATTTATCTCAACTAGGTGCATTTATGTTTAGAGCAGTTGTTTATCTTCTAAAGCCACATTTGAAAAATCTATGCATGCCATGGAGAATAAAAATTTAAAAAAATTGGGCTCCCAAAGCATTCAGGTGGTTACTTCAGAATTACCATTGGTGACATGGCTGCTGGGAAGAAGCTGTTGCTAGCTTTGGCACATTCTGAGGACTAAAAACATACTGTACTAAAAGGACTGAAACACATTCTGCGCATCTATAAAAGTTAAACACATCAAACTTATTTAGGACCTGACCTTTTTGCTAACCCTCTGTTGTGTATTCTATCATTATGTGAGGTTTTACGAAATGAACCGAGAGCAAACTCCAGTAAAATGCAAAAAGGAGGCTTTATTACTGAAGGGGGAAACCCCCCAACAGAGCTGGCAACAGTACAATGTCCGCAATCCAAAATCAGAGTCCAAGGGGCGAAATCGAGAGTCATGCACAGGGCACCAATAACAAAAATCGTAGTCAGACTAAAGAGGTCAAAAAACAAAAATGCAGCAAAAGTACAGGGAATCGGCAAAGCTCGATATCAAGGACGGTCCAGTCAGAAATTTGGCCGTAGCCAAAACGCAGACAGGGATCACAAGACAAACCTATGAAAAGACAAACAGCTCCAGTCACGGAGTACTAAAAGTGTATAGTTTAAAGAAATGAAAGCACAAAGTATTTGTGGAGACCCACAGAAATCACAGCAGAGATAATTAGGGAAAGGCAAGAGGCGGAGACTAGAATAAGGCGACTGCTGAAAGATCGTTAGTCAATTAGTAAGTGCAGCTATACAATCCCGAGTGCTTGTTAGTAAGTTAGTCTAAATATACAAGGTTAGTGTGGGTTAGTGTAATGTGAATATAGGCCACTAGATGGCAGTATTTACCTTTTTTTTGTTAAGCTCAGACTGGAGTCATGTTTAGACATGTCCTGAACATGTCTGGGCCAAGTCTCAGAAAAAAAAAAAAGAGGTCTAAATGTGGGTGGGGTCTGAAAGAGAGTATATAAGAAAAGAATTGAGACAGTAAGGTAGTAGGAGAAATTGCAAGAAGATGACCAGACCTGCCATTCTGTTCAAGACCTGTGACGTTTCTTTTGTGGATTTCTTTGCCTGTGTTTGAGCATTTTCTTCATCCAGGACATCACCAAGCCACCCCACTAAAAAGGGACTGTAATTATTTCTGTTTTTTCTTATTTATCAATCTTGGTCTTTAGTTGTAGGTTGTTATTAGTCTTTGTCTTTGTTAAAAATTAAATGTGTTTTAGTTGTTAAAACTGTGTTTGTCATCCCTTGCTGTTGCTGTTGTGTTATAAATGTAATAACAAAATGGGGCCATAACAAATTGGGGGCTCAAGGTCCGGGATAGACCATTGTGTGAGTAATTTATTGAAAATCTAACATTCCAAATTGTGAAATTGTTTTTGTGAATTTTCCTAGATATATATTGACAACAGCAATGGATGATTTCTTGGCATCACCAACCGTAGGGGTTTTGAAGTCTTTTAAAAAGACAGAACTGCTAGAAATTTGCAGACAGTTGGAGCTGACAGAGGTAAAACCAGCCATGCGAAAAGCAAGACTGGCTAGAGAGATAGTTGAATATTACATTGATGAAAATGTGTTTGCACCAGGAGATCTGGAACAGTTTCCAGTGGAAAATCCAAATATAGAAATGGAACTTAAATTAAAAATGCTAGAGATTGAAAGGGAGGAAAGAGAAAAAGAAAGTGAGGAAAAAGAGAAAGAAAGGGAAGAAAGAGAAAAAGAAAGGGAGGAAAAAGAGAAACAAAGAGAATTTGAGAGGGAAGAAAAAGAAAAACAAAGGCAGTTTGAGTTAGAAAAATTAGCAAGAGAAGAAAAACAAAAAGAAATTGAGAAAGAGGAAAGAGCAGAAAGAGAGAGACAGAGACAGAGAGATTTTGAATTAGAGAAATTCGATAGAGAAGAAAGACTCCAAATGGAGCAACTAAAAATTAAAATTGAAACTAAAAATAAATTTTGTGCCAGTCAGGAGGTAAAACTGGTGCCTCCATTTTCAGAAAAGGATGTTGACAACTATTTCCAGTGTTTTGAAAAGGTAGCAAAGAGTTGCCAGTGGCCAAAGGAACACTGGCCTCTGATGTTGCAAACTGTCCTCAAGGGTAAAGCTCAACAAGCCTATTCGGCTTTGTCTGCAGATGATTCCTCTGATTATGAGGTTGTCAAAAAGGTTATTTTGAGAGCTTATGAGTTGGTTCCAGAGGCTTACCGACAGAAATTCAGAGGTCTGAAGAAATCTGAAAATCAGACTTATGTTGAATTTGCTAATGAGAAGCAGGTTTGCTTTGAGCGCTGGTGTACTTCTATGGAGGTCAAGGATGATTTCAACTCACTAAAAGAGATGGTGTTAGTTGAAGAATTCAAGAACTGTGTTAAGGATGATGTTAAGACCTACCTTAATGAGAAGCAAGCACTGAACTTGCAATCAGCTGCCAAATTTGCAGATGAATATGTTCTCACTCATAAGTCCAAATTTCAGTCTAGCAGTAACAATAAATGGTCCCAATTTCAGAAAAAGGGTTACGGTGATACCCAAGATTCCTCACCCAAAGACAAAGACAAATCTGGTGATGGTGCTCAGAAATCCAGTAACAGGTCTGATCAAAGTGTGAAAGCTAACAGTGACAAAAGTGGTCTAGTTTGCAGTTATTGCAAGAAATCTGGTCATGTTACAACTAACTGTTGGTTCCTTAAAGCTAAGAAAGAAAAAGAAAAGGATACCAAACCAAATGCCTTTGTGAAAACAAGGTTAGAAACCCCTGTAGTAGATAACCAATCTGCTAAATTGCCTGCTTCTTGTGGGGCTAAAAAGCCTAATACAGCTGACTTTGTGAGGGAGGAATTTCTTCCATTTGTGTCAGAGGGATTTGTGGCTCTGAATGAGCATACTACTCCTGTCCCCATATATATCCTAAGGGATACCGGAGCTTCTCAGTAACTTTTGTTGATGGACTCCTTGGAGTTACGTGATGAGACCGCTTCAGGGGATTTCATACTTGTACAAGGTATTGAAGGGAGGACTGTATCTGTACCCCTGCGCTCTATATTCTTGAAGTCAGATTTAGTTACAGGACAGGTAAAGGTGGGACTTATGTCAAGTCTACCTATAAAGGGTGTTTCTCTGTTGCTAGGCAATGACCTGGCTGGGGGCAAAGTAGTTCCCCCTGTACATCTTACTTCACAGCCGAGCACTGAAAATGGGGATGAGGACCCATCTCTGTATCCTTCTTGCGCAGTGACTCGTGCTATGGCTAAGAAGGCTAAAGAAGAAGATGATGTGGTGCCGTCCAGTACATTGAATAGTCAGGACTCAGGTGGTTCGCCTCATGACTCTGATTGGCCTACTATGGTTTCTCCGTTTGAGGACTTATCAGATACTTTTATCAGTTCTCTATTCAGCCAGCCGGATGGGTCTGGTGATTCTGATGTGTCTGGAGACTTGTCTCTGTCCAGAAAGCGGTTGATTGAGGAGCAAACTAATGATCCTGAAATTTGTGTACTAAAGAGGAGAGCCCTTCCTGAAAAAGAAATAGATGCAGTTCCAGTTGGGTATTATCTCAAGGATGGTGTGTTGATGCGGAAGTGGCGCCCTCCTGATATCCCTGCCAATGCAGATTGGGCAGTGTTCAGGCAAATTGTTGTTCCGAAGGTCTATAGGAATGAGATCTTAACAATGGCTCATAGTTTACCTTTAGGAGGTCATCTTGGTGTTAACAAGACTGTTGATAAGATCATGAAACACTTCTTTTGGCCTGGGCTTCGGAAAGACGTTTCCAACTTTTGCAAAACCTGTCACACTTGTCAGGTAGTTGGAAAACACCAGTTAGACCCACCTGTAGCTCCATTGCAGCCTATCCCAGCATTTGGGGAGCCATTCTCTAGGGTCATTGTTGATTGCGTTGGTCCATTACCCAAGACTAGATCTGGAAATCAGTACTTGTTGACAATCATGTGTGCATCTACCAGATTCCCCGAAGCCATACCTCTACGTAACATCAAGGCAACTGCAATCTCGAAGGCTTTGATAAAGTTCTTCACGTTGTTTGGTCTTCCCAGGGAAATTCAGTCAGACTAAGGTAGCAATTTCACTTCAGGATTGTTTCAGCAGGTTGTGTATGAACTAGGTGCAAAACAGATTCTTTCTAGTGCCTATCATCCAGAAAGTCAGGGTGCCTTAGAGCGGTTTCATTCCACTCTCAAGACAATGATGAGGACTTATTGTTATGACCATGAGAAAGACTGGGATGAAGGGGTTCATTTGCTGTTGTTTGCAGCTAGAGAAGCAGTGCAGGAGTCTACTGGATTCAGTCCATTTGAGCTAGTGTTTGGTCATGAAGTGAGAGGACCTTTGCTATTATTGAGTGAACAATGGCAAGAGAAAGAGCCGCATATCAGTCTGTTAGACTATGTTAGCAAGTTCAAGGAAAGATTGCGTGCAGCTTGTGACCTTGCCAAAGAGAACTTGAAATCAAGTCAGGGAAAAATGAAAACTTGGTATGATCATAAGGCTAGAAGCCGTGAGTTTAAACCAGGAGACAAGGTCCTTGTGTTGTTTCCCTTGCAGTCCAATCCATTGCAGGCTAGATTTCATGGTCCATATGAAATTCTGACAAAACTCAATGATCTCAATTACATTGTGAAGACTCCAGATAGGAGAAAACCAAAACAATTGTGTCATATTAACATGCTAAAGCCTTATCATGACAGAAATGCTAGGGTTGCAGCTGTCACTTCAGATTCTCCAATGGTCGAAACGTGTGAAGATGAGGGGGAGTTTCAAGGTGATGAACCAAGAATTAAAGCTGAAGTTCTTTCATGTAAATTGTCAAACACTGAAGTGTTGCAAAATCTTGATGTAAAACTCCAGCACTTAGAACCCTCACAGAGAGATCAGTTTGAAAGGTTGATCAAGAAATATGAGGATTTGTTTCCTGATGTTCCAAAGAGAGTTACTATAGCCTCTCATGATGTAGATGTTGGTGATGCCAAACCAATAAAACAGCATCCATACCGGATGAATCCTGAAAAGAGAAAGATTGCTGAGAAAGAGGTTGAGTACATGTTAAAACATGATATTATCAGACCCTCCAACTCCGATTGGAGTTCACCCTGTGTGCTAGTTCCAAAACCTGATGGAAGTACTAGATTCTGTACAGATTATCGCAAAGTCAATGCTGTAACTAGAACTGATGTGTTTCCAATACCTAGGATTGATGATTGTATTGATAGTGTAGGGAAAGCAAAGTTTCTGACCAAGATTGATTTATTGAAGGGTTATTGGTGTGTGCCTTTAACTGAGAGGGCCAAGAGCATCTCTGCTTTTGCCACACCATCTGGATTGTACCAGTATGAAGTCCTACCCTTTGGCATGAAAAATGCCCCAGCCACGTTCCAAAGGATGATACAGTCTACAATCGCCGGATTGCCACACACGGGTGCATACATCGATGACCTGATCACATGGAGTGACTCCTGGGAAGAACATCTAAAAGATGTAGAGACGTTGTTCCAGCGCCTGACCCAGGCTAACCTGACTGTTAACCTGAACAAGAGTGACTTTGGTTGTGCTACTGTCACCTATCTTGGCTACGTCATAGGCCAGGGTAAGGTGGCACCCATAAATGCTAAAGTCCAAGCCATCATGGACTTTCCAGTTCCTGACAACAAAAAAGCTTTGCGCCGCTTCCTTGGAATGATCGGGTACTACCGCAAGTTCTGCAAGAACTTTGCTGAGATTGCTCTCAGTCTAACTAACCAACTGAAGAAAGGCATAAAGTTCACCTGGGATGATGCATGCCAGAGAGCCTTCAATCACCTGAAGTCTCTGCTGTGTCACTTCCCCGTGCTCAAATCTCCTGACTTCAACAAACCGTTCTCCATCGCGGTCGATGCTAGCGACCAAGCTTGTGGATCTGTGCTCCTACAGAGAAGTGACTCTGATGACATTGAGCATCCCGTGGCATACTTCTCCAGGAAGTTCAATCGCCACCAAAGGAACTATTCCACAATAGAGAAGGAACTGTTGGCTCTGGTCCTTTCTTTACAACACTTTGAGGTTTATGTTTGTACAGGACAAAAGCCAATGATTGTGTACACTGACCACAATCCGTTAATGTTTTTGAGTAAGATGAAAAACAAGAATCGGAGATTGTTGAATTGGAGTTTGATTTTACAGGAGTTTGACTTGGAAATTAAGCATGTGAAGGGTACAGACAATGTAATTGCTGATTGCTTATCCCGTGTTTGAATGTGTATATATATATCATGTGTTTGAATATTGTATGATATGTATATATGGACAAGTGTTCACTTAACCATTTTGTATTGAAAAGAAAAATTTTGCCTTTATGAGTCAAAATTTTTCCCTTTTGGAATGGAGGTGTAATGTGAATATAGGCCACTAGATGGCAGTATTTACCTTTTTTTGTTAAGCTCAGACTGGAGTCATGTTTAGACATGTCCTGAACATGTCTGGGGCAAGTCTCAGAAAGTTAAAAAAAAGAGGTCTAAATGTGGGTGGGGTCTGAAAGAGAGTATATAAGGAAAAGAATTGAGACAGTAAAGTAGTAGGAGAAATTGCAAGAAGATGACCAGACCTGCCATTCTGTTCAAGACCTGTGACGTTTCTTTTGTGGATTTCTTTGCCTGTGTTTGAGCATTTTCTTCATCCAGGACATCACCAAGCCACCCCACTAAAAAGGGACTGTAATTATTTCTGTTTTTTCTTATTTATCAATCTTGGTCTTTAGTTGTAGGTTGTTATTAGTCTTTGTCTTTGTTAAAAATTAAATGTGTTTTAGTTGTTAAAACTGTGTTTGTCATCCCTTGCTGTTGCTGTTGTGTTAAAAATGTAATAACAAATTGGGGCCATAACATTAGTAATTAGCGAAAACAATAAACTGTTAGTATGTGTTAGTAAGGCAGTAAAGTAATCGGAAGGAAGAACACGAGATAATGAAAGAAGATTGAAACCCAGAAACCAATAAATCACCCGAATGAGTGGCATATTATTACAAGCGACCTTACATTATAAATACAGAAAACATAGATCTATGGATTTCGCAAGCCTTTCTTCTGTAGCAACAGGATGTAAGCCAACAGGATGAATCTGTTCCTTTCTTAGCTCAGTCTACCTCTGCGATTCATCCACAGACTCGCATAGAAAGAACTGGAGGTCGATGTGTTACACGGCTACCGTGGTATGTAGCCAGCTATTAAGGTAAAGAGACGTATAGACACTGGTGTAATAATACGAACTGTCCTTTTACTCCAAATTCATGAAGAACGCAATTGAAGTACATGAAGCCCAAGAGAGCAGGAACTAATGATCTTGCTTTGTAACCGACTGAACAAATGATGCGGAGATAACCGGTCTGAAGATCCACAGATCTGAGTGTAAAGCACACAGTTTCAGTGGAAGTAGCGCTAATCCAAGCGCACAGAGAGGTAATTGATTGCAAGAGCAGTGTCTTTCAGGGGAAAGCTTAAGCTTTATTCACAATCAAACTCCACGCACAGTCCGTGGCTCCAACTGTGCAAGATGGCATTTGTGCTTTGACATAAAACTTCATGCAGCAGGAGTTTCGCTCTGATTGATAATCAATGAGATTGCTTGTATTTGTTAATATCCAATCCGTATCAAATTATGGGAGAAGTCCCGCCTTCTCACTGACAGGTCACACTTAACTGGGGAGGGAATTTTCTTTTTCATTTTGTTACGAAAAGCGCGTGGGACCTCGAAATTGATAATGTAAAGCCAGGCAGGGCAGTGCGTCATGAAAATGACAAAGAAAAGTGGCGAGCTGCATTAGTGATTTAATTATGAGACAGATATTCCGTCTGCTTCTTGAAAAAGCATTATGGAGAATGTATGGCTTATTAGCTAGCTTGCATGAAAATGTGATTTTCTCATTAAGGCAATAAATTTGCATTTCTTCGATAGCTTACGCATGAAATGTTTTAGTACAGCTCGTCACAGGAATATTGCAGCACAACGAGGAATTACGCATACTGTTTACAAATAATTCTGTATGAAGTCCCTTTTCGATAATATAGTCCAGTTCAGAAATTTCAGCTGCTGAGGAATACGAGAGTTTTTCCGCCATGACAGCATCTAATCAGCTTCTAAAGTGATGCGTTGCCAACGACGCTCATGAATGTTGCTATGGCAATGGTTGCTGCCACTGATACAGGATTTTGCCCTGCAGGCAGATATGGGTGATCCAGGATATTTTGCCTGGCGGGCTGATACAGGCTCATGCCTAGCACTTGTATCACATGGGCAGATTCCCTGTATTTATAAGGAAGTATATGATAAAATAGAATATAAAATAGGTGCAGGTAGTCCTGCAGTAACTGATTCAAGTTTTTGTTTGCACGCTGTGAATTGCCAGGATGACATTCGGACCTGGGTATGACTGCTGTATCTTGTCCTGCAAGTGGCCCTTCAGTTAACTAGGAAACTGGTGGTGAGTTTGGCCGTCCTGCCTGGGTTATGCATGGATAGTTCTGACCAGGATCAAAGATCATCTGTTGGCCTTCCAATGTCAAGAGCAGATCTGTAACACACACCAGAGGTCAATTATTGCTTAGATCCTGGTTCATTAGGCACCAATCAAGCACAAGTGTGAATATCTACAGGGGTACCTTGTGGATTAGGTTCATTTCCACACTCCGTTCAACTCAGTGCATTGAGTAGCCTTCTGGGACAGTGTGAGACTCCGCGGGATCCAGAAAAGTTGTTGGACTTCATAGCTGGCTTATATGTCTATTCTGTGAGAAGAAGAACCTCTGAGTTCTTCATGGTTAATTAACTTGTCTGGAATGTGTTCTGCCACCTACTCTGTACTATGCTTGCATGGACTGGGTTTCGGGATGTGTTGATCCATCCATGGCTCGTGTATTCAATGGCAAGGAGAGAATTATGGATCTTGACTTTGCTGATGATTCAATGATCTTTGCAGAGTCAACAGACATTCCTATCGAGGCACTTCTGTAGCTGAGTGGGGCATCAGAGTATCTGGGATTGCAAGTGTCCTGAATCAAGGCTGAGGTCTTCAGCAATGACTCAGCCATCAGCAGACTGCATATCTGCAGAGGAAGCATTAATCATGAGAGATATTCACATATCTCGGCAACTACATTCCCCTCTTCAGTAGCTCCAAGAGGTCAATAGAGGTCTTGGAAGAACATGAGGAGGAATGTCAGGTGCTGTTGATATCTATGGAGGAGGACAAGGGTTTCAGTCTTTAGAGTCCTTGTGCTTCCAGCCTTACTGTATAGTTCTGAGCCATTAACCAGTGATCTGAGGCAAGGACTGGACTCTTTGGTACTACGTCTTTCCGCCGAATCTCAGTTTAACCCTTATATGACCTCGTCCTGAATGAGCGCTTACTTGGGGAGACCTAATTGAGGCATATTATCTGTAAGGTGAAGAAGCATCAATTAAAGCACTATGAACTGCCACCGAGTCTCTAATTTCCCTGTGCGTGATCCAGCTAGCAAGCACCTTGTTGCAGAAGTTCCAAACAGCTAAATCAAACCTGAGGAGCACCTGCATAACACCTGGCCATAGCAAATGGATGGTAACTGTCAGAGGTGGGTTGGGGACCGTGGGTCAGCCTGGGCAGTTATCTCCTGATATCCCGGGATGACTTAGCATATGGTGAAGGTGGAAACGCCCTGCAGCAGTGTAAACTCCCCTGACCCACCCAAGTTGTCCATTTAACAGCAAGTCCATTTGAGTCCATGAACCAGGTAAGGGAAGACTAATTTAGGCTGGCGGAGCAGTTCTGGCTGTGAGTGACTCAGGAGACTTTGGCAGGAATGACTGAAGGGACTTGGACCATCCCTGCCATCTGTTCCTGGTAGCTCAGCAGTGTTCATCAGTATTTCACAGCTATTTACATTGTCTGCGTCAAAGAAATTGCAGGGAACTGACAGTTTGGGGTCAAGCCCTGCCCTTCTGGAGCAGAGCGAGGCGGTAATGACGCCTCCAAAGAATGGACACTGCATGGTTCTCTGGTGAACAGTAAAGCTTTCCCACACTTTTCATGAAGATGCTGTAGCTCACTTCTAGAAGACAAACAAGGAGGTGCAGATTCACAGTCTGCCTGTTTGGAATGTTCTGAAACTGGACATTTGTTGAAGCACAAATTATCCAGCAGTAATTACAAAAGCCACACTGAATGTTTTGACCAATATGTAAAATGTGCATAACTGGCAAATAATCTGTACATATGTAGGGCATTAACAGTTCACTACAGGCACTTGCTGTAACCTGTGCTCAGACTGATCAGGCATTACAATTCAATTTTATGAATGGATTATGAAAGAAAATACACAAATTGAAAGCCCTCCTGTGATAAGATGTAGTTCACTGTTAATAAAAGGGAGAGTGGGCTCAGATAATGGCTGCTATGAAACAAGTAATGAATGAATAAATCTGTGAAGGATTCAGTAAAGGAAATTACAGTTGAGAGATAAACAATTATAGCACAAACAGTAGCATCTCCATTGTTGTGAGTTAGTTCTACTCCCCTCCCACTCAAAATGATTGGTGGTCCAGAGCACTTGTCTCCATTGAGTCACTCTAGATCGCATTTACCAGGGTTTCAGTTTGCAGTCGCAGTCTCAGAATTCGTTCTGCAGCACCCTCGTGCAGAATGAGTGCATTTCCATGATTACGTCAGCCTCTTAGTTCTCTATGTGGGTCAGCACTGTACTACAAAATTTTTGGAACCGGCTTTGGAGTAAATGGTTGCAGCTTCAAATCTGACAGCATAAATTACTCTGCAAAATGAAAGTTCTAATTGCAAACATTGTGTTGCACAGACTGTTGAATGTGTGGGTGCAGTTAGGACAGTGTGAATGAATTTAGTCGTGTGCCCGCAGCATGTGGTCAGATTAACAATGGAATTCACAGTCCATCAAGGACCTACTATTTATTCCTAAAACAATTGAGGGAAAATGGTCATTTGAATGAATCTAGAAATGTCCAGGTGTCTGCATGCTGAGTATGAGCAGAGGTGTGAATAGTTATGCGATGCTAAAGGCTAAGCAGGAATCCTCCCCATTACACAGAGAAGCTTAAAGTCTTACTTATGCATTATTTTATGAATAGCAAATGAATACCATTTGGAGGTTTTGCAGAATTTCTTAAAAAAGAAAATGTCCCCTCCGGGACAGAATTATCAGAGTTGATGTGGAGGATATTCTGATTTCATTTCTGTTCAGATCTGAAAGTTTCTGTCGCTCCTCTGCAGCCTGGCTGAATGAGTTCTCACCCCACATTAAAGCACAGGCAGAGCATTGGCTGAAGATCAATACGCCTCCAATCAAAGCAGCCCTGAATGAACAGATATTAGGATACAGACAAGCCATAACTGTTGTGATTTACGAAATGAACCAAGTGCGACAACCAGTAAAATGCAAAAAGGAGGCTTTATTTCTGAAGGGGGAAACCCCCCAACAGAGCTGGCAACGGTACAAAGTCCACAATCCAAAAACAGTATCCGATGGGCGTAATCCAGAATCGTAACCAGGGCACCAATAACAAAGTTCGTGGTCAGACAAAAAGGGTTCGGTACACAGGCGTAGGTTTGGAGGAGAAACAAACGCATAAGCCAAAGACAGTCCGAATCCAAAACCAGGGCAGTAATCACAAAATCAAGGTCGGGCAGAAACAGGGTCAAAATTCACAGATGCAACAATATCCAAAAAGGGCAAACCAAAAACAATAGTCGGGCAATCCAGTCAGAAAGATAAACACTGAGATATCGAGGCGAGAAACGTAGCACAAGAAAACTAGGGAGAACGATCTGACAAGAGTGAGAACCAAACAGACATCTTATATACACATCCAGGGTAAACACATGACCAGGGAGAACAGGTGCAATCAATGGTGACAATGATTAGGGAGAGACACATGAGGGATAAACTAATTACATGAATTTGGCTGTAGCCAAAACGCAGACAGGGATCACAAGACAAACCTAAGTACAAAACAACAGCTCCGGTTAAGGAGTGCTAAAGTGCCAAGATAAAAGAAAAGGAAAGCACAAAGTATAAGTGGAAATCCACAGAAACTTGCAGCAGAGATAATTAGGGATAGGCAAGGAGGCGGAGACTAGAATTGGGCGACAGCTGAGAGATCATTAGTCAATTAGTAAGTGCAGCTATACAATCCCAAGTGCTTGTTAGTAAGTTAGTCCAAATATACAAGGTTAGTGTGGATTAGTATTGAGCAAAAACAATAAACTGTTAGTATGTGTTAGTAAGACAGAAAAAGAGAGAGGAAGGAAGAACACGAGATAATGAAAGAAGATTGAAACCCAGAAACCAATAAATCACCCGAATGAGTGTCACACAAGACAAGGGACCGTGAGCAAAGATACACACCTGACAAGACAGGGGAGACAAAGTGCAAAGCATGAAAATGAAAACATGGCTAGGCCAGGCACAGAACTTAACATGACAGCAGAATCCAGAATCCCAACAATAACGGATCCCAGCACTGTGACGCAAATGTTTTTTAACACAGACATGGGATATGGGATCTGGTAGAACTATCATGCATAATAAACGACTTTAGGGTAAAGTTAGGGGGAGCCTGACCTCAGATCAGTACCTCGCGTTGACATACTTTTCTTCCTCTTGGTCCATTGCTTCATTCCTGAATGATTTTGGTAGAAAGCTCTTTCAAATGTGTTGACAGCTGCTCTCCTGCATCACTCTATAAGATCTCCACCCGCCCCGATCTGCAGGGCACCCCTACAGGCCTTGGCCAGGACTGCTCAGCAGTGATGGTTGGGTGGGGGTGGGGGTAACAGAATGGGGCCTATGGGCTGTACCCACAAGCCAAGTCATCCATGCCATCTGCAGCCCACCCCTCCCCCCATTCCCCAGGTCACTTCAACACTGCCAGGCAGTGGGCAAGGTGCCATTAACCCCCCCCCCAACCCCTTCAGGAGAACAGGATATTGTTCTAGAACTGTTGAGATTCATACAAGGACTGAAGGACTGCTTATCGTAATCGTCACACCCCTGACCTCTCGAAGATCCAGCCCCATCTGTCCTCTTTCCACCTCAGCTCCCTCTATCACCCTCCCACTCTTTCACTCCCTTGTGAAACTTCACTCCCTCCTGCCTTCTCTCCCCACCTTCCATTACCCCACGAGGGGACAGGGAGCTAAAGCTTGCGCTGTACTTTTAGTTGCAACAGCAGTAGTATTATTAGATGTAGCAGTAACAGTGACAGCAGTAGTATTCGCAGATGTAGCAGTAACAGTGACAGCAGTAGTATTAGCAGACATAGCAGAAACAGTGACAGCAGTAGTATTATCAGACATAGCAGTAACAGTGACAACAGTAGTATTAGCAGATGTAGCAGTAACAGTGACAGCAGTAGTATTCGCAGATGTAGCAGTAACAGTGACAGCAGTAGTATTAGCAGACATAGCAGTAACAGTGACAGCAGTAGTATTATCAGATGTAGCAGTAACAGTGACAGCAGTAGTATAAGTACATGTAGCAGTAACAGTGACAGCAGTAGTATTAGCAGATGTAGCAGGAACAGTGACGGCAGTAGTATTAGCAGATGTAGCAGTAACTGTGCCGGCAGTAGCATTAGTAGATGTAGCAGTAACAGTGACAGCAGTAGTATTAGCAGACATAGCAGTAACAGTGACAGCAGTAGTATTATCAGATGTAGCAGTAACAGTGACAGCAGTAGTATTAGCAGATGTAGCAGTAACAGTGACAGCAGTAGTATTAGCAGATGTAGCAGTAACAGTGACAGCAGTAGTATTAGCAGATGTAGCAGTAACAGTGACAGCAGTAGTATTATCAGATGCAGCAGTAACAGTGACAGCAGTAGTATTAGCAGATGTAGCAGTAACAGTGACAGCAGTAGTATTAGCAGATGTAGCAGTAACAGTGACAGCAGTAGTATTATCAGATGCAGCAGTAACAGTGACAGCAGTAGTAATAGCAGATGTAGCAGCGACAGTGACAACAGTAGTATTAGCAGATGTAGCAGTAACAGTGGCAGCAGTAGTATTAGTAGATGTAGCAGTAACAGTGACAGCAGTAGTATTAGCAGATGTAGCAGTAACAGTGGCAGCAGTAGTATTAGCAGATGTAGCAGTAACAGTGGCACCAGTAGTAATAGCAGATGTAGCAGTAACAGTGACAGCAGTAGTATTGGCAGCAGTTTAGTGCCAGAGCTCAGCTCAAACGTCATCTGCACTGGGGACTCATTCATCAGGGAGACGGGTCCAGACAGAGCCCCATTAGGAGCTTTGCCAGGGCACAGAGGAGGCCTCCTTGGCTATTTTGCGAAGAGCGCAGTGGGATGTTGAATGGCTTCTGTGAGTTAAGCCCTGTTGTCGGAGGACTGATGACATAGCCTGAGGAGACAGGCGGCATTAATGCGCCGTAACCCACCCCAGCTCTGACAGACACAGCGCTCGTTTATTTGTAAGAGGAGGCTCTGAGCCAGTAAATCAGGAAAAGCGCATATATGTAGTATATACTTTTTTCATTCCCCCATAAAAACCAGACACAAAGGCCTGTCCCTAGCTAATCCCAATCCTTATCAAAAGAATTAGTTTCCATAAAAGTAATTGTTCAAGTGGTAGCACAAGAACTAAAGCATCCCTCCTCTAAAATTAATTAAAGTATGCGCCAGGTTTTTTAATTCAAATGGATTTCTCTTTGTTTATATATGTAAAATATAAAGCAAACCTACACAACTCAGAATAAAAGAAAAAAAAATTATATTGAAAATAAGTGGTAGTTTTAATTTAAAAGTAGTCTTCATTTCAGAGCAAACAAAAAAAAAACAGAATCAGATGGGAGGGGTGAGATTGGCTGACTGGCCAGTAGAGAACAATGTTACAAATACATTTTTGCACATGACATTTGGCATCATTATGGCAAATCAAAGAACCAATGTTAGGAATATAAATTATAAATAGTTTCTCTGGCACACTTTGTGAACTAATGAGTGACATACCAACAAGGGACAAATGAATGGATCACCAACATTAAAAGGTTCACGATGCAAGTTTGTTTACTTTCTGTACGATAATATTTTTGTCTTAATTCACCAACATCTCTTCACGATCTGCTAGCTGCCTGACCCTAAATTCACTGCAAAAAAAAAAACCTGGGCTCTGGAGACGACACAGGCATCACAAACTGCAAATAAACACAAGGGGCACAGGCTGTGCCCCATAACATAACAAACCATTCCAGCCAATCACCGACAAGAGTTGACAGTTATGGAAGCATGGGAGGGAGGGAACTATGGGAGGGTGGGGCGAGCTTCCTCTGTTCTGTTTGAGTTTGAATATCAACAGAAGTGATGTCAATCAAATTTGCATAGTGCACCTTTAACAGTCTAAGTAAGGTGGAAAACAAACCCCAAGGGTGTCCAGGTCTAGGCACAAAATGATGGTGTGAAGAGAAAAGTATGCTAAAAAGCCTTTATTAATGTAGGCTAAAAAGAGATTAAAATATCAACATGTTTTGACCCACTCGGGTCTTCATCAGGACAAAGTGATGGTGGAAACCCAAAAGGAAAACAGATTATATAGACATCAGCTGTGCAAAGTTGAGGTAATTAAGGTAACTCCGAACATGTGGGCAGGTAGAATCAATCAATTTAACAATGAGGGTATATACAAAACAAGCGACCACAAGGCTTTCATGGTTTGCTAATTTGCTTTTTGCTTTGTTTGTTACTCTCGTCCCTGACGACATCATTTTCTTTTCACATCAGATTTTTTACCCAACAGGCTGATTAGTCCTGGGCGGTCCTTCCCGGAGTCTATTTAAGCCGGAAGTCGCCACGCCTCCTTCGCTGGAGGGTTTGATATGACTTTGCTCACTTTGGCTCAATATATCTCTAGTCAGGGGGTTGCCTATATATATTTTTTTTCTTTGTTTCTGAGAAGCTTAGCTTCTTTAAGTTATTTGGCACAATTGTTAGGTGCCTTGTTTAGTTTTCTCTTTCATTGAGATTTCTTTGTCTATCTGGTTGCTCGCTTCGTTTCTGGAATTCAAGTCTTTTGTTTATTCAGAAACGCGAGCCGGTTTCTGCTCTAATTTAGTCCTATCACTTTCAGCTGCGCCGGCTCTCGGCTTGATGCAACTTCGCCTGCCGCGGCATCTGAAACTCCACTCTTTCCAGCCGTTACAAAAGCATGATAGTTTAATTATTTAGATGTTCTTGTCTATAAAGTCTCATCAAGAAAATAATGGAAGACAGGAAAATAAGTCTATACCCAAACAAGTCGGAACCATGACAGATCAGTGACAAAAAAATAAAGTTGAAGATAAACTAAGAAGATAATATTAAAATTGGTTTGATAGGAGGAATATATCAACACAAATAAATGGAAAAAAAAGATCAGCGATAGTAACAACTCAAAAACACTAAATTCTCAAGCACGTAAAATAGAAAAACAGAGGGAGGGAACGACTATCAAAAAAAAACATACCATAAACTAAAGATTAAAGACAAGTGTAGATAGTTATAAAATAAAGTGGACATTCACAGAACAGTTAATACGCATAAATGAAACCTGACCTTGCCATCTGCATGAACTTTATTGGATGGATTCAATAAATAAGTTATCAAGTATAAATGCAAGAAAATAAGTAAATGACCTCATTAGGAGATACCACTAATATCATATAGTTCCCTGACATTGCAAACACGAGATAAAAATGTAAAAAAGGCGGAGCTACGGTTGTTCTATCTTCTGAAAAATATATAATTGAGGTTAATCGCCAGTTGAATTCCAAATACTACATTAAACTATCCACTCTCCAAATTAAAGGTACAATTTCCTAATCTTTCAAAGGATGCACGAGAATCTGAATGTATAACTGAAAGTGATTATAAATGTTTACGGGTAGAGCATCCTTCTGTCACGACTGTTTATTTATTACCTAAAATTCACAAGAAACCCTTTGACAATCGCCCAGGTTGTCCTATCATTTTGGGTAATTGAACCAGTGTCCAAATATATAGATTTTTTCATTAAACCTTTTGTTAGAAAATTACCCTCATTGATAGAGGGTACAACGGATGTTCTTATTAATCTTGAAAACCTTGACACTCATAAATCTCAATGTTTGGTTCCTATGGATGTTTAGAGCCTTTATACCAATATTGACCATGAGGAAGGTATACTTGCCCTTCAACATTTTCTTTCAGATGGGACTGATACGGTTTCCCCTACAGATTTTGTTACAACTTTTCTGTAGAATAATTTATGTATAATAATGATTCTGTATCATAATGTTTTTATATTTACTGATCAATTCTGTAGACAAAATATTGGCGTCCCCATGGGTTCATGTTTCTCTCCTAATTATGCATGTTTATATTTGGGCTCCTGGTGATCACCCCTTCCGGTGATCCCCGTGGGACCTTACTGTCTATGCCTTAAATCCGAAAGTAATTAAACGGTGGTCAATGGCGAGAGAAAAAGTATTTTTTGATCCCGTTTGCATTACACCATGAATTACACATCTGATGTTTGTTGATTCAAAAGACTATTTTGCAAGCCAATAAATTAGCAGTTTGGCGTTACGATTGTGAGATATATATAGTTTTGTTTGAGACCGCTCAGTGAACTACACCTCTTGTCTAGCACTAGCACGTGACCAACGCGAGCATGGCCGTCTGCTTGGCACACTTTTAGCTTTTAGCCTCGTTGCTAGCCTAGTAGCTATGTCGGAAGCTTCAGCTATTCGGAAGGAGAGATGGCGAGTCGATTCCCTCAGAGCTAGCATACGGGACCGGCACTGCAATTTTTCGGCGAGCGTTGAAAGACTAGAGTGCCAGTTGGCAAAAGTTATCTATTATTTTACCTTTTCTCAGTTAACCAACTTGCAAGTTCAACAGGTATCTGTAAAAATGTATAAATTAATGCTGAAACAGACCTTAGAACTGTGCGCTAATCAGTTCTAGTCTCTGATGATTCGTTGAGAAATAACGTTACTTTCCAAAAATGTAGCGGTTATTTTACAAGGATTTTGATAACTGGTCGAGGCTTTAAATTCAGGGCTCTTGGGTAACTTGGCTAGCTAGTGTGTTCAAAATGAGAAATGCTAATACGTGTTAAAAAGTTCTACCAGGGTTAGCTAGTAATACCCAATTTAGATAATGCTTGTTAATATTTTATTTTTTTTATCATAAATCATACATCATCTGAATAACTTGAGTGGGGTACAATTTTAATATTTTATCAGATACCACAAATCTTACGCACACTCAGATCAGTGACAAATCCAGCTAAAGCCAATGAAAGCTGGTCAAGCAGCTGTCAAGTCTGCGTTGTCAGCGGGTCCATCAGCTTGCTGGACCAGGTCCACCTGCTGTCAAAAAGAGAATAGGTTTTACTGACAGTCTAGATGGAACCATCATAAGCCGTCTTGGGACCCAAACTGGAATGTTACTCTGGATTGTCATCAATGTGCATAATCTGTTCTGGCCGCTTATAGTATGTTATGTCTATCCAGTCTTCTGTAGTTTGTTTGAGATGCACTTTTTTTAGCTGTCAGTAGAGCTCTTACCTTTATCCAATGGCACACAATTGGCCTGTTGTCAGCATGCATACTATTCAGGCACAGCATACTTTAAACCTTACTTACACAAACGGGTACATATGTCCTGCCCATCTTTATATTACTGCTCACTCAATCGGTTATGTAACGTTAAGAAATGGTAATTTTCTTTTTTTGATAATGTGAATGGGAGATGACACAACATTTTCGAGCACTGCCTGAGATTGTGCATGTGGGCAGTTCAAGCATTGCCATGCTGCCTTGTTGGCAATTTTTGTCTTGTGGGAGATCAGCTTCACAATAGGAGGAGTTCCAGTGGAGGAAGGCTGGCACTTCCAAGGTCATCTAACTGATGTCTGGACTGTACCCACAGCATGAGAAGACATGCAGCCTCCTGGTCACAGACACTGCCACAGACTTTTGGACTCCAATTTATTTCTACTTAGCTGTATTAGTCATTTACATGACCCAATGAAACACACAATTCTGCATCATACAATGCATTCAATTTATTTGGATTTACGCAAGAATTAAGAGCATTGATTAGCAGCTGGAAATGCAGGAACAGGACATGCTGATGGAGCTGGGAAAGAGAATAAAGAAAATAGATTAATTTTCAAATCAAAGCAGATTGCAGTTCTTACAGTTACAGAATTGAGGAAAGATGAGTTCACATGACTTTTACCAAATGTCAATCAATACATGGACTGCTTGGAGCACAAAAAGGTTAAGAGCATTTTTTAAGTTTTGAGAAAAAGCAATGTAAAACTTTAAAACAATGTGAAAAATATGATTTGCATCCAACCCCTAGTTACAGTAAAGAATGTGTTGAACAGTTTTGTGCACCAAGCAGTCGTCATGTGGCTGTATGTAGGCTGCGGTTCTGAGGTGCATTGAGCCTTTAAGGTAAATAAAATGTATGCGCATCAAATACATACAGTTGTAATCAGGTTTCCAGAGCCGTTTGGTTTAGGGTACAAGTTCCTCAATGTCTCAGTCACTGGTGAGGAACGAGAAAACAAGGTCAGCAGCTGTACTTTAAACACTTCACCTGGGTTCTCAAAAGCAGACTCATTCATTTACTACTCTTAATTATCAAACTACACTCTTGCAGCGAAAAAAAAGCTGGCTCACCGATCTCCATAATGAAAAACATCAGTCAGTTTTTACGGGTACGGCAGTGTTCCAATGCATTTCAATGTATAGCCATACGGCAGTCCCAATTTCAAACCCTGTCCTAGCCTAAACGTGACCCCTAACCCTAACCCTTCCCCTAACTATAATCCCTAATCCTTATTCTAATCCCTTGAAATCAACTGCCGTACCAATACAAACTGCCGTATCTCTAGACACTGCGGAAACATTAAGCCTGTAAGGCAAGGCTGTCTTACTCCCATCGCCTGATCTGTTTTTTTTTTTTTGCATGTTAACGTTGAGGTCGTAATTTTTAATGTTAATTCGACCTTTACATTCACTCAAGAACGATCACAGTGTGACAACCGTTGATGTTTCGCTCTTAGAGATGTGAGTCACGGTTTATGCATTTAATAAATTACACTCCGTGCAATTGAAAGGTAAATGACAGACCTCACGCTATTAGCTAACGTTAGCTAGCTAGCTAGGTGACTTAACTTGCTAGTTAGGTAACTAGTTAGTTTCGTAAGTCAGCGCAAGCACAAATGTGGCATCATGGGAGCAAAAATATGAGCATGTCAGTTACACAACTGTCAAGTATGTGACCTCAAATTTACTGAAACACATACAAATCACTGTACACAACTACAAATTCCACTGTTACAGCTGCTCAAACCTTTTTTACCAATAATACCTTCATAGATGATTGATTATTCTTTACAAACTATTAACTTTTTGGTTTTTACTATGTTTAAGGATATACCGTATACGTAATACCCTTTTACGAGCAGACTCTTTTCATCCGCCTCTTCTTATTGACAATATTCCTTTTGGTCAATTTCAAGGTTTGAGACGCATCTGTGATATTGATTCTGAGTTTTATCAACAGTCTCTTGATTTGTCTGTCCGATTCAGGGACCGAGCATTTAAGACACATGTTGTGGAACGGGCGCGTAACAAAGCTAGCTCTCTCAATCGCTCTGACTTGCTTCGTAAGACGAAACGTTGTAACACATTGTAGTCTCGGCCTTTTTTTACAACGCAGTTTAGTACAGTGGCTAAACACATTCAAAAAATTATTCGCTCCAATTGGGATATTATTGAAAGCGATCCTTTCCTTAATGGAATATTTCCTCAACTTCCTGTTTTTTCATTTAGAGGCGCTTCTTCCTTACGCGATAAGTTGGTTCATTCCTCCACTTATCAAAAAATAAACTTGGTTTAAGAAACCTACCGGTACATTTAAATGCATGCATTGTCCTCACTGTGACAACATTTTACAAACCAAAACTTTTGTGGATTTCAAGACTCAAAAAATATTTCAGAACAAGGACTTTATTAATTGCTCCACCACGTATGTTGTCTATCGTCTCACATGCACTTGCCCAGGCATTTTTTATACTGGGTGTACCAAAGGTCGTTTGAGGGACCGCCTTGCTGAACACAAATATGCCATTAGAACTAAAACTCACAATTATACCATTGCCAGACACTTCAATGAATTCCATAAAAATGATGATTCTATTCCAAGTATGGTGAGTATCGAACATAAGCCTCTTAGTAGAGGTGGTGACCCTGAGTTGAAACTTCTAGAGAAACCTTTTGGATCCATTGCTTAGATGTGTTAAATAGTCCCAGGCTTAATGAAGATATTGACTTTTAATGTTATATTTAATTTTTCGGACCTTCCTCCTGGTTTGTATTGATATATCCTTTTGTTTTTCATTGTGGTTTGTCGTTCATCTTACAATATGTGCCTGATGAATACTTTGTATATCTAATTTTTTACATTTTTATCTTGTGTTTACAATGTCAGGGAACTATATGGTATTAGTGGTATCTCCTATTGAGGTCATTTACTTATTTTCTTGCATTTATACTTGTTTACTTATTTATTGTATCCATCCATTCTAGTTTGTGCAGATGGCAAGGTCTTTCTAACGTCCTGTCAGGTTGCATTTATGTTTATTAACTGTTCTGTAAATGTCCACTTCATCTTATAACTATCTACACTTGTCTTTTATCCTTAGTTTATGGTATGTTTTTTTGATAGTTATTCCCTCCCTGTTTTTCTATTTTTCGTGCCAGAGAATTTAGTTTTTTGAAATGTTGCTATTACTCATCTTTTTTGTTTATTTTGGTTGATACGTTTCTCCTATTAAACCGTTTTTTAATATTATCTTCTTAGTTTATCTTCAACTTTATTTTTTGTCACTGATCTGTCATGGTTCCGACTTGTTTGTGTATAGACTTATTTTCCTGTCTTCCATTATTTTCTTGATGAGACTTTATAGACACGAACTTCTAAATAATTAAACTATCATGCCTTGTGGTCGCTTGTTTTGTATATACCATCATTGTTAAACTGTTTGATTCTACCTGCCCACATGTTCGGAGTTACCTTAATTACCTCAACTTTGCACAGCTGATGTCTGTATAATCTGTTTCCCTTTTGGGTTTCCACTATTATTTTGTCCTGATGAAGACCTGAGTGAGTCGAAAAATGTTTATATTTTAATCTCTCCTTAGCCTACATTAATAAAGACTGTTTAGCATACTTCTCTCTTCACCCCATCATTTTTGAGTGCCTGGACCTGGACACCCTTCAGTTTGTTTCCTTGTCGTCCAAGAGCACTGATTCAGACTCTTTTACTCTTTTCTCCATTGGGCAGCGGGGTCATCAGGTGATTGTGGTCTAAGTAAGGTATTGGGTATCCACAAGCGACCAGATCAGCTTCAACAGACTTTCAACAGACAGCTAGAGGGATGGATTTCCTTTCTTCCAAGAGATATTACCTCATTTGGCATTTTGAGGATGGTGACAGAGAGCACTGAATAACATGTTGTTCCAAAGTCTCCCACAGGAGTTCAGTTGGTTTGAGATCTGGTGACTGTGAAGGCAGTTTGGTGCTTTGAATGATTTTAGTCCTCATAGAACCATTCAGAGACCCCTTGGCCCCTGCAGGGCTTGGGCCTTTGTCATCTTCGAAGAAACCATTTCCATAACAATAGGAATGCTTCATCATAGGATTAAAAGGTGATGACTGAGAATAACTCTGCATTTATATAATCTAAAATGGATCGAGTGGACCAAAACCGTGCCAGGAAAATGAACAGGGTCTTTCGTTATGTTTGTCCATGCATAGATTTTGGTTCGTTCTTTAATTTGTCTCCCATCAGTATTTACTCTGGTAAAGACACATGTCAGTCCAGGGCCAACACTCACAGAAACACATGACTCCAGTGCCGACACTCACAGAGACACATATCACTCCAGGGCCAACACTCACAGAAACACATATCACTCCAGGGCCAACACTCACAGAGACACACATCACTCCAGGGCCGACACTCACAGAGACACACATCACTCCAGGGCCAACACTCACAGAGACACACATCACTCCAGGGCCAACACTCACAGAGACGCATATCACTCCAGGGCCAACACTCACAGAGACACACATCACTCCAGGGCCAACACTCACAGAGACACATATCACTCCAGGGCCAACACTCACAGAGACACATATCACTCCAGGGCCAACACTCACAGAGACACACATCACTCCAGGGCCAACACTCACAGAGACGCATATCACTCCAGGGCCAACACTCACAGAAACACATATCACTCCAGGGCCAACACTCACAGAGACACACATCACTCCAGGGCCAACACTCACAGAGACGCATATCACTCCAGGGCCAACACTCACAGAGACACATATCACTCCAGGGCCTACACTCACAGAAACGCATATCACTCCAGGGCCAACACTCACAGAGACACACATCACTCCAGGGCCAACACTCACAGAGACACATATCACTCCAGGGCCAACACTCACAGAGACACATATCACTCCAGGGCCAACACTCACAGAAACGCATATCACTCCAGGGCCAACACTCACAGAGACGCATATCACTCCAGGGCCAACACTCACAGAAACACATATCACTCCAGGGCCAACACTCACAGAGACACACATCACTCCAGGGCCAACACTCACAGAGACGCATATCACTCCAGGGCCAACACTCAAAGAAACACATATCACTCCAGGGCCAACACTCACAGAGACACACATCACTCCAGGGCCAACACTCACAGAGACGCATATCACTCCAGGGCCAACACTCACAGAGACACACATCACTCCAGGGCCAACACTCACAGAGACGCATATCACTCCAGGGCCAACACTCACAGAGACACATATCACTCCAGGGCCAACACTCATAGAGACACATATCACTCCAGGGCCAACACTCATAGAGACACACATCACTCCAGGGCCAACACTCACAGAGACACATATCACTCCAGGGCCAACACTCACAGAGATGCATATCACTCCAGGGCCAACACTCATAGCTTTCATATGTGAATTTTTTTGGACGACCTTCTTTCATTGGTTTCATCTGCTAATTTGAGTAATTTTGTCTGTGCTTTTGTGCACAATACTGAAGGAAATTCCCACTGTTCTGAAAAACATGGACTTTTATGAAAACGGTTTCATTTGCCATGTAACTTACAGTGATTCCCTGGAATTAAAACACTGGGTTAAGGGCTGATTTGGGGTTAAATGGGCAAAATTTGATTATTTTTCCAAAAATTTTTCTTTGAATAAAAATATTCTATAATGACCCACCTTTAATAATCACTAATTGCTACAAGGATTAAAAACTGAATTTTGCCATAAAATCATGATTTAAAAGCAACTGTGATGATGAATTTTTTTGCTTTTCACTCCAGGAAAGTGATAAACATTTGAATAATCTGATAATATAGTCTGAAAAATGGGTGAAAGCCACAGACTAAGACTGAACTCAAGTTTTCAATGTGGTCTCATGCATTTTCCATTGATTTCCTAAGGTATTACTTTTTCCACGTTTCTCATGTTTGTGGCAGCCATAACCTTTTTATTTATCATTGAAAATCAATGAAATTTGGGCTGCAGATACTTTACTTCATTAGATATGCAATGACATAAGGAAATTCTGCCTATCTGATACATACATTGAACATTTTGAGTATTTGTCAGATTCTGTGCAAAATAATTTCAAAATTTGAGTAAAATGCCCCAAAATCACAAAACTGATATATTGGGCAAAGAATGGCTGTGTCTTTGCATTTCGATAAGCAATGGCTTTTAAATGATGAAAGAAAAACTGAATTCTATCATAGAGTTCAAGAGGAATCGGTGCCAGAAGTTTTCAGCATATTAAATGAGCTTGCTTGGTGACCATGGCAACCGCATAAACAGAAAAATGCCAACTTGTATCTTTTTTGTGGTTATTACATATACCTCTTTAGATTAAATCTGAGTTGTTTCCTGGTGTCATTTTTTCATTTAACCCCAGATCACCCCTTAAGGGCCAAAAGTGAAACACTTTTCAACAAGGAAGACGGACAAAAGCATCATCTGCACTCATATTTTAGCACAACCCCATGTCAGAAAACGTTGGGACAGTATGATGGGATGAATATTCAAAGCAGAAATTTGCAAACAATCTGTATTACATTGAGAACGATACACCAGCAGATTCGTTGAAGTTTCACTGCACAGTAATTTTATTGATTTTTCAAAATAAAATTTTCCATTTTAATTCTAGGAAGATATCAAAAAAGTTGGGATAGTAAAGTATTTACCATGGTAAATGGTATTTTACCATTTACAACACATTAAACCTTAACTTTCAGGGACAGACGACACCAGGTGATTAAGTGCGTCAGATGTAATTTTGACCCATTTTTCTCGCAAACAAGTCTTAAGGTGTGGAACAGTACAGGAGCTTCACTATCACATTTTGCATATTAAAATACACCACATTTCCTATTTGGGACAAGTCAGGACTGCAGGCAGGCCAGTCCAGCACCTATACTCTCCTCTTACACATCCATGCCTTTGTAATGCCTGCAACAAAGTAAGTGCTTTTGCTTTGTCTTGTCGAAAAATGCATCAGCACCCTTGAAGGTTCTTTTCTTTTCTTGTCCAGAGAATGCAGTGTCCATTTCTTCCAGGAGAAACCTGAAACATTGATTAATCTAACCACATTCCAATGGCAACCAACTGCGCACGCTCACATTACATATGTCCCTACCAACCCGCAAATTAAATTTGCGGCCTTGCCACATTCTGTGTGGCTACAGGGTGATGGTTCTTTGCAGATGAAAAACAATCAACTACAATAGCTGGGTTTCAACCCGTAGAGGGCAGTCACTATGCATCTTTATAACACAACATGTAGAATTAAAATACTTAGCACTAAAATGTCTAGACTTTGACCTGAAGCCATCCAGATACACTACAAAATATCTATATGCATTAGTTTTCAGCTGCTTAAAGAGGTTTTGGGGGTTTAGTTATTCTTTAAAAAAGATAAATCTATTGGGAATAGTTTCCTACCTGGTTGCTGTGCAAAGCCATAGCAGTTAAAAACAATATAAATGTAAAAAAAAAAAAATCATGGAATCGGAATTTGTGAACTCTCTTCAGCATCTATCATTACCAGCCATAGAAGAGTAGCTGGACAATTAGAGTAAAGTTAGACCAAGTTACACAAGAGAGCCCAGACATGATGAGTTATATCCCACCCACTCTGGCTGAGAGCAAAGACTGTAACGTTACTTTACGTGGCTGACAACATTAACAGTAACGGCTTGCAAACAACACTGTCCTCCACTAATATTGGTAAAATGGTAATTGTTAACTAAAAAGTTTTTGAGAAAATTTGGTTGTTGTTTATCCTTCCAATCTTTTATTTAAATATTCCCAAAGAAACTCGTATAAGAAAAATCTAATTGAAGTAAATTCCCATTTATATTTTCTTTTTTAAGCTCATATTTTTATGATGACAAAAACTGGTTCTTGGGGTGTTCATGAAAGAGGATCCAATAATTGTGGTGCACATGTTTTTGAGCTAGATACAGTTGTAATCAAAATTACTCAACCCCCATTACAAATTGGGTTTACTGGCAAAATTTGCAAACATTCAGCTGTTTTTGATGAACAGATTGAACAAGAACATTTTAAATAGGTCAACACAACTAATATTACAAGTGGTTTCTCCAAGTTTAACTCAAAATGCTAATTTTAATGACTACTGCATTATTCAATCCCCTGAATAGAATTCGTCATAAGAGAATATTTGCAAGTCAGTTATTGTCTCAAGCACACCTAATATAGCTAATCAAGAGCTTAATTAGTTGCATCAGGTTTGCTTGAGATTGAACACATCAAATACTTGCACTAGCAAGGGGTTTTTTGACAGTGACATTTCATTGCATATCAGAAATATGGCTGTCAAGTGAATTGTCCAAAAAGCTAATAGAGGAGATCATTGCCTGGCAGAAACAAGGAGAAGGATGCAGAAAGGTAGCACAGGCACTGAATGTTAGTAGAGATAAAGGTGGAAGCATAGTTTGCAAGTTCAGAGTTAAAGGAAGAGTGGCTACAGTACCAGGATGTGGCAGAAAAAGGAAGCTGTCAATGTCTGTCACCAGATTCCTGAGGAGACGGGTGGTCAAAAACCCTCGAGTGACTGCAGGAGACCCGCAGCAAGACTTGGAGGCAGGAGGCACTGAGGTTTCAGTTTACACAGTAGGGGGCATACTAAACGCTGAAGGTCTCCAAGACGTACGCCACAACTGATCCAAAAGCACAAGCTCCAATAGGCTCAAAACCATATAAATAAGCCTCAGAAGTTTTAGGATGGAGAGAAGAAACAAACAAACAAACAAAATAAAACAAACAAATGGAACTTTTCTGGCTTATGAATCAGTGGTATGTCTGCAGGAGGGATAAAGAAGCATATGCTGAAAAGTACACCCTGCTTACAGTGAAGAATTGAGGGGATTTTTGATGCTCTGCGGCTGCCTTGCTTCCTCTGGCACTGGAAACCTGCAGAGCGTGGAGGGCAAGATGGATTCAGTCAAGTACCAGGATATCCAAGGAGAAAATGTCATGCCGTCTGTAGGGAAGCTGTCGCTTGGGTATCATTGGACCTTCCAAAAGGACAATGATCCTAAGCATAGCTCAACATCCACCAAGGCTTGGTTTCAGAAGAAGTCTGGGAATATTCTAGAGTGTCCATCACATTTGCCTCACCTGAACCTCATAAAATATCTCTGCTGGGATTTGAAGAAAGCAGTTGCAGCAGGCAAACCCAAGAATATTAGTGAACTGGAGGCCATTGTCCATGAAGATGGGCTAAGATTCTTTGGGAATGCTGCCAGAAGCTGTTGTCTGCCTGTGCATCACATTTCAAGAAAGTCATGGAGGCAAAAAGGTACTCTATTAAGTATTAAAGATGCTTGTTCTGAAGGAGTTAAATAGTTTTGAGCCTGCAGTAGTCATTAAAAGTGGCATTTTGTGTTGAATTTGGAGACGACATTTGTAATATTTGTTGTGTTGAGCTATTTATATTGTTCTTGTTTGATTTGTTCATTCCAAACAGCTGAAAGTTTGTAAATTTTGCCAGAAAGCCCAATTTGCAATGGGGGATGAATAATTTTGATTACAACTGTATTTGTTTCATGATAATTATTTACTGTTTCAATTATTGTATTTGAATTATAAGTTTTATTTTGCTCATATTTTGAATTGTGTATCAAGATAAACGATGAAGGCATTAATGTATAATCACTTCTGTTCATATTTTCCATGGGTGCCCATTAATGGGGCCTGTTATGCCTGTTATGACATGTTTTAGCTGTTTATCTGCATCCAACCACAGGATCAAACCCGCAGTCAGCATGTGACAGACAATCAGTGAGACTCAGGACACCCTATTCCTCAGCTGTTTTCACATTTCATATTAATACAACCAGATTTATAAGAGAGCATTGTGTCTATAAATGAGGCATGTTCTTCTAGGATCCATTGATTTTATGCAAATTGATTTTCCTTTTTTTTTTGCATATAAGATGTCATTCTTTAAATGAGAATTTTTACGACCACAGAATAGTAATGCCATATCAGAGCCCTTATTTGGAGCGTCTTGAGTTAGTTGTTGAAAATGAAAGGACAAGCAAATGCAAAATAAGACAGGGAATGCACAATGTGATTACTGTGGGTCATTTTCTCCTGCTATAACTAAGGGGAACCCACCCTAAGTTATATCGGTATGGCCCGCTGTCCTTCGACATACTGTTTTTAGATATTTGTCCTCAACATAAATAGTGTGGGTGTTTTCACTCTTACTGTATACGGTACTATAGTGACGCAGCTATAAATGGCGATGCAATTTGTCCAGTAATTTCTGGTAATTGTCCTGCTATTACTGCAACTGCCGTAGCTCCATATATGACTGTTACCTTAGTCATTACTAGTGTGACTCCTGCTGTTTGGCAGAGAATTTGGTTAATTCTTCCAACCCACATCTACAAAAAATGCCCACAAAAAAGAGAGCAGTTATCTCTAAATTTCCTTTGAATTGTATTTTATTGCAGACAGGATGAAGACTAGACTTTTAATGGTCTGTCTGGAAAATTTTATAAGTAAATACACGTCTATTCCTGCCATTCAGATCTGCAAAGCATTCCAAACGAAGTTAAGATGGGGAAATGTGGGACGAGTAAAGAGGTCAAAAACTTGAATTTTGATGTGATTTCATATGGCTTACATCACCAGGTGATTATAATCATGATTTGATACAAAAACTGGATCAAGGAAAGGCTTGGGACCAGGTCATTCGGACCCTGTGCCTGTTGGACCCATACAAGTTGGACCCTGTTCATTTGGACCCCTGACACTAACCGTTTGGACCCAATACCATTTAGAACCCAGGCAAGTTGGATCCTAGACCAGTTTGACCCCTGACCAGTTGGGTTAGGGTTAGGGTCTGGGCTCCAAACAGCATGCGGCCCAGCTGGGGGGAGGGACTTGGGTCCAACTGGTCTGGGGTCGAAGAGGTCTGGGGTCCAAACGGTACTGGGTCCAAACAACCTACAAACCTCTGAAAATAAAATATCAAAAAAGACAAATTTCCAAATTATAAATTTCCAGGAAAGTCCAAGCTTATCAGGGAGGACTTGCGACCACGGCCAGTGTGCTACTCAAAGTTGCACTTTGGCACATGAAATACAGAGAAGATGTAACCAAGATGACATTTACTATTGGTGCTATAGTACAAAATTACACATAAATTCTACGTTTTTGGCAAGAATTATTAGATATTAAAGGATTAATCACAATCTTCTAGAATTTGGAGAATTGAGTTTTTTTCCCCTCTACAATCAACTGGCGATGTAACACTAAGGAAACTGCACTGGAAAAAAGGAAACGGCGGAACTGGATTCAGATACAAAGATGGAATAGGTTCTTTATGCCTTTTCTGATGCTTGACAAAGGCAGAAAAGGCAAATGCAACACAAACAGTAAATATAGTTCAAAATCTAGGCACCATAATGCGCTAACAGTAGTGCTAACTGCAGTAACAGCGCATTTAATATGCAAAACAGGCAGGACACATTGTTCCAAATGTAGTTACAATAGTGCGCTGAACTATAACTAGAGTAACAGTGCATTTAGTTAAGGGTTTTCTATAGTTACGCAAATACGCCTTTTACAAACTCTACTCTATAGTAGCACAAGGAAATAGGCTTACAAGGTTTATGAGGCTTTGCACTCAATGTGTGCGATGTTTGTGGTTATATACGCATGGGCAGTAAATGACACAATAAGAAACAGATGCGGTGGAGCGTGGAATGCGGGCCAGGTCTTAACTCCTTAAGCACTAAACCACTTTTTCGAAAATGGCAAGGCCAAAATGAAATGAGTATATCTCGGCCACTATTTGGTCCATTTGAATGATCTTGGTATCATAATAAAGGTAAAACCATTTGGGATTTCTGCCATGGTGTTAAAGTCAGTGTGTATGTCACTGAGTCAGAGTAAATGCACTGAGTCAGAGTAAATGAAGATGGAACACAGTATAAATCAAAGACCTCATTTTGCGCCAAACAAAGTTTTACTGCTATCCCTTGTGAACTTAATTACTTGCAGTCTGAAACCTGTAAAAATTTACAGCACAGAACCTCATTATTATCTGTGCTAAAATTTATTCTGATCAAGTAAATCAGAACAAAATTAGAGAGGAATGTCAAGGTGGCTTCTCCAAATTGGCAATTGAGGTACCTTGTGTGCCAAATCAGATTTCTCAGATATGAAACTGTAAAACTCATCTAATTTCACTTATATGTCTCTACAGGCATACATTCCACCCAGATACAATCAGTTTTAAATTTTTAGAATTTATAATTTTTTTAAAATTATTTCTGCCAGTCCTATAGCCCATACAATTTCCCATTCAAAGAGAATAAATACAAAGAAAATGAAGTTTGGCTCCAATGGAGCAGATTTTTTTTTTTTTTTAAAAAAACGCAAATTTATAAGATTGTGAATACAAAAAGGGTTAAAGAATGGAGAAAAGAAGTCGAAATGGTTCCATTGCCATAAATACACCTGATCGAGGACTGGATCGCTGGTCGCCTGCACTGCAGCCCTACATCTTAACCACTAGGCTATGTCATTTGACAGAGATGCTGCTCTCAAACTGCCCATATAAAGAATGAGTCAAAAAACAAGTCACTCACCTTGTTTGTACTGTTTTGCCCTCAGAATTCTCACATTGCTGTCAGAAAAAGACTTTGAAGATGACAGTTGAATATTTAGCGGAAAATTACACCGAAAATACAACAAACAAACCTGTTAAGCGTTTATATTGTTGTGCTATTTAATTCCATTCGAATGGCCCATGGACTCGGTTTGACGCACTGGGAACGCAAGGCTCTGGCTCAGTCTAGCTTTGTGCGATAAAGCTGGTTTAGGGCTCGTTGGGAATGTCTGAAGCCATAGAATCAAATGGTACGGGCAAAGTCATACTGACAGCACCACAAGCCGATCACAGAGAGTAAAATACATTGCAAGCAAGCTGAATGCTGAGGAACTGAGATCTTTGAAGCAATGCTCGAGAAGAAAAACATGCTTTGAGACTCACAGATCTAGTTTTGTTATAAGAGGGACACATTGAGCTAACAGTAGCAAGCATGGATTTACCCTCAAACAGTTTTTCTATTACAAAATATCAAAGGTAAGAAATTTCTTTGCTCATCTCTGTAGACTGTAAAGTGTATGTCTACTGTTCTTTGAGTGAGGTGTCGGTTTGAAATGACAAGGCTCATAACGTTGAATTCTGTGGATAATCCTCTTTCATTTGAGGTATCGTTTTTATGCATAGCAAAAATTCAGGGGAAATTCTAGCGATTCAGCGCTGATATGATTCTATCCTGTATTTGGCTACATGCTTATTTACTTGGTGCTTGAATTGTGTTCGGTTGAGGCAAAAATGGTCTACATGAGCTTTTTGCCGAGTTTCTTCATGTAATGTGGATATTTTGCATGACAATGTTGTGATTTGGAAACATGCTCTATTATTATGCAGTACTGAGTCGTAGGGCCTAAGGGGTTAACAGGCTAATGATGTAGGGCGCTGGAGGCGTGGTGTTCCCAAACCACCACCGGGGGGGCTAAAGGGGCATGAGGGCAGTAAGGACCTCTGTATCGGCACAGCCATCATACATCAAATACTCCATCTCACAGCTTTCATTATTTCACTGCCTGCTTTACATGTCAAATCTATGATTAAGTCTTGAACAACTGAAAGATCATTTCAGAGGGAACAGATGGCAAATGTGTAAACTAAATTAATTAAAATGGGATAAATTAGAGCTCGCATGGAATAAAATGTGAACATTTTAATTCAGTAAAAAAGTATTTTCAGGTTACCAAGCAACACAAACTACTGCAAGTCAAATGGGGCCGGGAATATTCCTTAGTTCCAAAAGGCATTTATTAAAAACCCAGAGTGTCACAGAGGAGTTACTGCACATCATCTTGTTTCCACAGCCTCCGCTGAAGTGTTGTTCTGGATTCAGTGACATCACTAGGGAGTATCATTCATGGCATTACTGTGTGGTAACAACAATGAATAAAGGGAATGTTAAAATGGAAATAAATAATGTAAAAATATAGCAAATCTTTCAAAAAAAAACTTGAGCTCAAAGGCAGTGCAGGTACGGAAAACAACTGTACACCAAGTCTTCAAATCTCACAGTGCTTTTATACAAGATATCTGGTCTTGACATGTGTATATCAACCATTTTATTTGACTTGAAACACAATATAATATGCATGAGAAATATTGCATTTTGGTAGGATCAAATATGACTTACTAAAAAATATGCTTGTCTTGGCCGATCCAATTAAAAAAATTGGAACATTTTACTCTCTGAAGGCAAAACACTGAGTGCACGTCACTTTCCACTGTAAGGAGGCGACAAAATGTGTGTGTGTGTGTGTGTGTGTGTGTGTGTGTTTGTGTGTATGTGTGTGTGCGCACCTGTTTGCGCAGAATGCAGTTCTCTGTGTGCATGTACGTTTGTGTGAGTGTTCGTTTGTGTGTGCGTGTGTGCGTGCGTGTGTGCAGAATGCAGCTGTCTGTGTGCACGTACAATTGTGTGTGTGTTCGTTTGGGTGCGTGCGGGTGTGTGTGTGTGTGCGTGTGTGCATGCGCACCTGTTTGCGCAGAATGCAGTTGTCTGCGTGCATGTACGATTGTGTGTGTGTGGAGAGCTTTGGGCTAGCACAGGTGGTCACTTACACCCAGGGTGAACACTTGCGCAGGGAGGTCACCGGAGAGCAGCAGCAGCGTATGGTACTATGGAAACTGTCACCCAGCAGGGGGTGGGGGTGTCAGTTTTAGGATGAACGAGAGGGCACAGGGGACCCGGCTCGAGATGTCAAGAGGGTCATTTCCAGGACAAAATGTCCTACCAGTTCCAGCACCTGGACTGTAAGCAGGCTCAGGCATAAGTCCGCGCTGTCCCTGGCATTTCAAAAACACACAAGACAATGGTGATTCGCCAAGAATAGCAATAAGACACTAAGGTTACATCTAAATAAATTTAATGTTTGTGAACACTGAGTCACTCAGGTCACTTTGCAAAGTTGAAAGGAAGAAATTACTTTCAAGCCAGCATTTTATGTAAATATTTCAAATGTTAATTCATGGAATGTGGGGAGTGCAGCAACTAGTTTAAAGATTTGACATAAAAAAAACTTTTCTCTAAAGTTTATAAAAGTTGCAGTTTGTCTTTTTTATGCATGAGACTTGCTTTAATAAAATAATGGTATTTCTGTTGAATAAGCATCAACATAAACATCCCGGTGATTAGCATGCATAATATACGCAGCTGCAGACAAACACCTGGAGCGAAATGGAGACTCAAATGCGGAAATAATTTAACCATTCGGTGACAACACTCTCAGAGTCCTGGATGCTGGTGGCTGAGTGAAATGTGCTCTGCAGTGCTCAGTCGCTGCCGGCGGGACTGTCCTCTCATTATGGGGTTTTTGCATGTGAAAATTTAGCTGAAATTGAAGGGGTAGCAGAAGAGCACCGTTAGTCGTGTGAACGGCCTGCAGTAACCTCACGCTTCCCAACATAATTACCCAACCCTATTTTTCATTGCATTTCAAAGCATTTTCCTCTCCACATTAATGCAATGGTTCCCAAACTTGGTCCCATCAAGTATGGGGGGTTTCGTTCCAACCACGACTGCAAACATATGATTTTAATAAGCCGTTAATTTTTGTGAAATGTTCTGCACAGATGAGCAGTAAAAATCAGCGAAGGCACAAAAAGGATGCAGTAACTGTGATTGTGAGGAGAGGAAGACCGGATTTCCAACAGGCATGAAATTGAAGAAGTCATGCAGTCATTCCTTCATATTTTAAGAAAGATTACTTTTTAGAACCATCTTTTACATTTTCAAAATAACGAAAAAAAAAAGAAAAAAAAGGGCTTGAAGCAAAAGTTTTGGCGGTTACTACTACGGTCAGTAGTAACTTAGTGACACCCCCTTTATCAAGTATCACAGCTTCTTGTGTCCAGCTGAGAGTTTTTCAATTCTGTTTTCAGGGATTCCTGCCCATTCTTCCAAACAAAAGGCTTATATTTTTGTGATATTCTTCGGCCATCTTTCATGCACTGCTGTTCTGAGATCTATCCACAGATTTTCGATAATGTTGAGGTCAAGGGACTGTTATGGCCACGGAAAAACCATCATCTTGGACCTCTTGAAGTAATGACCTTTGGATCATTACGCTGTTGTAGAGGCTGTACTCTGTTCCTCTTCAGCCTTTTCACTGGTTGTGTGATATACGGTATTTGCTAGAATTGTTTTGAGTCCATTCTTCCATCTATCAATGACATCTTCCTTGTGCCATTGGCTGCAACACAAGCCAAAAGCGTGATCAAAGCAACCACATGCTTGACCGTTGGAATGGTGTTCTGCTCATGAAATTCTGTATTCTTTTTTCTCCAAACATACCTTAACTTCATCAGTCTGCAGGACTTCCCAGAATGCATCAGTCTTGTTTAGATGTTCCTTTGCGAACTTCTGAAGCCGAATTCTGTGATGAGGACCCAGGTAAGGCCTTATTCTCATGACTCTTCCATGATGGTCATATTTGTGAAGGTGTAACTGGACAGTAGATCAGTGCTAAATCTTTCTGGAGGTCTTTCGCACTCAAACGGGGGTTTTGACCTGCCTTTCAAGCTATCCAATGAGCAGCTCTCTCCGAAAGTTTTCTTGGTCTTCCAGACCTCAACTTATCCTCTCCCATTCCTGTTGACGGCCATGTTTTAATTATTTTACAAATTGAGGAAATGACAACCTGAAAACACTTTGCTATAGCCTTCTCCTACTTTGTGGGCATCAATTATTTTAATTTTCAGTGAGCTTGGCAGCTGCTGAGAGAACCCCATGGCTCTGATTTTTGGAGAAAGGTTAGAGGAGGCTGGGTATTTATAAAGCTTTGAAATTAGCATCACCTGGCCTTTCCCTCCATTGACTGTGAACAAGCCATAGGCCTAACAAGCTAATTAATGTCTGAGACTATGGTCAAAGTTATCAGAGAGCTGAGGTCTCGTGGGGTCCCCAAACTTTTGCAGGGTGCTCCTTTATTTTTCTTCCACACTACAATTGTAAAAAACAAAAGTATACACTAATACTGCTTAAAATCCTGAAAAAAATGTTTCATTTTTGACTTTTTGCCTTTCGGATCAGTTAAAATTCTTATTCATAGTAACAGAGATTTTGACCAGGAGTGTCCATCCAAACCTTTGCATGCAGCTGTAACTACAGTATATAGTGAATATTTATGAGCTCCTGCTCTAGAACTAGAGCTCTTGAGCCTAAAGTGGTCATATTCTTGTGGTCCTGACCAGGAGGGAGACAGTAAAATCCAGTGGGCAGGTTTATTAACAGCAGTACGGTAATTACGGGGGATGGAACCCCTGAGGAAGTGAAAAAAAACCAGAAATAAACATAAAAATAAAGTCAATATTCAGTGTTAAGGTGAAGCAATACCACTCAAAAACAAATCTACTTCTCATGCATTTGCATATTCGTGTTGCAACAAAGAAATGCACGTATGCGCTTGATATTAAAGATATAAATTTTTTGGGTTAGGTTTTTAACCCCTTAACTGCCTCAACCTTTTGGTAGAGCGCATTTTGAGTCACTGTATCAAACAGAAAAATGTGTAGAACTTCTTGAACTGTGCTTAGCAGGCCACCCTCAGGCCAGTAACCCAGGTGCTGGGTAAAAGGTTAGAGTAGGCGCCTGGATAAAATTTATTTACATTAATGCCTGCAATCTCCACAGCAACTACGTTGTAAAGACTAGTACTGCATTATTACTACAGACAGTATTTTCCATGGTTTCCGTGGAAAACCATTAACAAGTTTCTCTCATAACCTTCCGAGTATAAGTGCAGTCCACTTAAAGTACATACTGCTCCCTGCTCCACTCCCCCATCAGTTTGACGGTCGACCCAAATGATTTTGCTCCGAGTCACATTCTCCGCACTGAAAGTGATTGAGGAAAGTGTGAAACGGACCTCAGCCCAGATTTATCAGAGTCTTCACCAGCACTTTATCACCCTGGTTTCCTCTCACAATCCAAAGACATGCGGAATAAGCTAATTGGACCCTTTAAATTTCTCATTCATATGACTGTGTGACTGTCTTGTGGTGGATGGGAAAAAATGCCCAATTTGTACCTTTCTCTCGACCAGTGCATGCTGGGATTGGGTCCAGTCTCTCAGCTCAGCGACCAGGAATATTCAGGTAAAAAGAACTGGCAGCATAGCCCATTAAGGATAATAGTGAGCCTAGTAAATAAAAAAGGCATTGAGTTGCAGTGCAGGACTTTTCTTCATTCAGTTGTCCTTCATGGTGTTCGCAACCAGAGAACAGCGTGACTGTGTTTGACTTGCTGGAAAGAGCTGGCAAACAGCACTTAACCCAGTGGGGAGAACAAGCAGTCTCAAGCAGGACAAAGATTAAACACCAACAATGATCCTGAGGAGAAGCCCTGACAGATAAATCAACAGGCCACACAGAAACCTGCGGGCGATACTGAAAAGCTGTGCACTATTTATACGGCGAACTCGGTGCACCGTTATAAACCGTCACCTTTTTTTGCCAGTTGTTTTAAGTGTAATTTTACAATAAGTTTACAACAGAGTTCCATGTATGTTACGTATAAACCAATTAAATCTGCGCAGGACTCCACTTACAGTTAAAATAACCGGGAAACAATGCGTTAATTTAACGGTAAAATTCTGTCAGTTTATAATAAGACAGTTAACTCAGGCTGCCAAAGTGCAATACAATGCTGCATACAGACTTACATGTGATCCTTGTAACCTACAAATATTAATTTAGTCAGGGTGGGTGGGTGTAGTGAAGATCGAATATCTGCTGTAACATGCATGTACGACAAACAGAGGGATTAGCAGTGACACATGTACTGCTGGGACATGCGTTTGCTGCAGTCGGGCAGTGGCAGTGACATGTCTGCACATTCTGCAGTGATAAGCAAGTAAAATAGTCCAGTATCTACTGAGGCATTCAAGTTCGGCTGTCAGATGGATGTATTGTTTCCGGCTGTCGACGATACCATGGGTGCGCTGATGTGACATATGCATATTGCTGCGTCCTACATCTGATGTGACACTCTAGTGCACTGTGACGCACATTTAATACAGTTCGCTGTCGTTTTCAGCTGTGTTCACGACGCCCATGGCCAGCAGGACTCCCCTGCCGCACTGACTCATCACATCGATCTCAGCCCGTGGACTACCTGTGCAGGAATGTAAGCGCCGAAATCCTGCTGTGTGATTATTGCTCTGCTCAGCTGGCAGATTAAAGATCCGAAAGAATCAGCTTATCTTTAAGCATGGTGTGTGTGCTGCCCGTTGAACGGAGCCCACGGTGCTCAATTTAAGGGCTGAGAACCAGAAAGGTTTAACCTCAGTAATGAAAATTAGAGTTCGGATCATACTGGGGCAGATGCTGATAAGATTCATAAAGCAAAATTGGTTTCATGCTGTGTCTTATACCTGTGAACAACATTGTGAGCAATATATAATTTTTCTATATTTTATAAACTTTGACATCCATTACACTGTTATAAACTGGCACCTTAACTGCCATTGATTTTAACTAGTGCCTTTTTTTCCAGTAATTTCCACTGTAATTTTACAGTCAGTTCATATCAGAAGTTCCTTGTGTGTTAACTGTAAACCACAGTTCAATGGGTGCAAGACACTACTTACAGTTAAAATAACCTGGAGACTATACGTTAATTTAACTGTTAAATTCAGTCAATTTATAACAGTGTATCTCAGAAACAATGCTCTGTGGGTGAGGCCACTCTGGTTCAAAGCCCATCTCTTATGCCTGACAGATATTAGGCTCTTCATGATGAAAAACTGATCAGACCAAAGCACGTGAGTAATTACATCAATAAAATAACTCGTAATATTCTAAAAAAAAAAACAGAGAGAGAGAGAGATATTGTGTGGGGTCTTGGAAAAGGATGTTATGAGGGAAAGCTGAATGCTAAATAGAACTAAAGCAAACATGGCAAAAGCATATATAAAATCACCACAGAAATGCTCATTTTAGAAATCTCAAAAAAGAAAAAAGACCAATTAAGGCCTTCCTGAGGTCCCAATCACCGTTGGTTTGGTCATCAGTCTCAGACCATTTAGAAACAAATTTTAAGTATCTCATTTCAAACATAAGGCAGCCTTATATAAGCATTTCAATTCAATAAAGACATCAAAATCTTAAAAAAAGTGTATCTTGGCGTCACTGATAAAGCTTAGCACTTATCACAGTTCTGAACGATCTCTGTTTCCACCGCAGCGATGCTGACGTCGGTTTCAGATGGCTTAGTGTCGCGGAAGCTGGGACGGCTCATTGGAGAGGCGACAGCACGTTGGAGGGGAACACTGTCGTTCCTTCAGATTCTCGGGCATTCGCTCCGGGGAGATAGCGGCGACGCTCAAACACCTGCCTCCCGCAGCCCTAATGAGGCCAGGCTCACCCAGAATGCACTGCTTTCTTCTTTATGCACCTGCAGGAGAGACGAGAGCAGTTTTAGCTGCGTTTTATGACACATCGTGGGCTCACTCTTAGGATGGATTTTACAGATATTGGCTAACATGCTCAACTGAAAGGGCTGTGTGACGCTATGAAGCTCAGCTAGGGCTAGTGTAACACGGCCAAAGCACATATACTGCACAGACACGCGGACAAGTAACAGTAAAAATGAAGGAAAGCCCCACCACCCTCTTTGTCAATTTCAGATGAAGATGTTTTGTGAGAATCTTGGAAAAAATATGCTGAGGCGTATTTTAAATGACTCTAATCATTGGTATGGTGTGCAGTGATTTTCATCCATTAAAACATTTTCTCATCTTTGTTTTACTCAATCGAATCTGTGTAAGGTCGTTTGTCACACGAAATTGTTTCCTCTCTAACACTGTCTTTGTTTTTGTTGAATTCAGTTGAAGAATAATACTGCTACCGCAAAAAAAAAGAAAAAGAAATAAATACAACAATAAGGGAGCTCTGCCAATATCTAAATAATGATTAAATCTACATGGTTTTTTTCAGCTCACCCACACACAACCAGCCTTGAGCCCAGAATGCTGCAATTATACAGTATTAAACACATTGTGTTTAGTGCTGTTTTACTCTTAGTGAAGTCTTTCATTTGATATTAATGGGCTCCAATCAACATGAAAGTTCCACATCTACAGAAACCAGGGAACACCAGCAATGCTTTGATTTCACCTGCACACACCCGTGTACTGTATGTGCGCATTACTGAAATATGAGATGGATGCGTGGGGAGTGGATGAGTGTGTATGCTCTGCGCAGCCAATCAGCTTCACAAACTTAACTGTGAGAGTGGAAGGTATTCAGATTGGCAGGAGGGCCATGTCTTGCTCTCTTTGTTTTCGCAGTTAAGGTTGGCTCTCCCTCCTGCTGATGCCATTAAACAAAAGCCATTACGGATATTCAGAAGAGGTCCCCAGAGCCTGTCCCTGTAAAGAGTTATTTTATAATGTGCGCTCTGAATTTACCACCCGGAATTGACTTCTGGAATCCAGCCCATTGAGAGAGAGCAGAGTGATCCCGTGTTCCATTCGCAACAATTAGCTTCAAGGTAATGAGCTCTTTCGAACCTGTGGCCGGCCACCCGCAGGCGCCTCGGAGTGGAGCCTGCAGCGGGGCGTCACCACGAGCCAGCCTGGTGTCACGGCAACCTGCCGGTACTGTTGACCTGCACCTAATTCATCAAAGCATAATTTCTGTCGGTACGCGAGACCAACAGCTGCCTATGGGATTGGCCCACAAAAGCCCTGGGCAGACATGCTGGGAAATGAGCTGACTGAAGGCTAAAACTGAGGAGCAGCTTGCTGGCGTAATGAGTCCTACAACACACTCTCTAAAAGCCATCATAAAATGGCAGCGGGCCTGGGAACAAAACCTCAAAGGCCAGTCCAGATCATTGATTCGCAATAAGACTGGATGCCTCTTCCAGAAGAATTCCTAGACATCTGATCGTAAATGTTGTAAAACTAGCCCGTTCACATCAAAGCAACGCAACGACGTGTTCAGGCACATGCTGACCGTTTCCATACTAACTGTATTTCTGTTACCTTTATAAAAAAAAAAGGGTTACCGTGACATGCTAGCAATTAGCCTTAACACTAATTGATGAATGGCGAACACGGCGAGTTTGGAAAAAGAGGGTCATATTTGGTTTCTACAGTGGCAGAGGCAGGGCGCCTACGCCAATTTATGCTGCTGTCTTTACAGCAGGAAATGTATCTCGTAGGAATGCAGCCAAATTACAATGAAAGTTTAATGCAAACATTAGTATTGCTGTTTCTTCTTCTGCGAGATGTGCCGTGCTTTAACCTGCTGCTTCCTGAAAAAAAGAAAAAGATAAAATTGCTACATCATTATGTTCTAAAACTGCACTTGGCGATTTGAGAAGTCAAATCTTTTGAGAATCGATGCAGGGACTTCAGACGCTCTGCTACTAATCAGCTTGTGCTGCTGCAGTTTTCTCTGCAAAATTTTAGACCTGTTTCATCTCGTTGCGAATCGTTGATCTGAACGAGCCATGGCCTTGATATAACGTCCAATAACATCTGGACAGAGATGGCGATGAGAATAAGAAAAGCAGAGACATATTTTTCTTTTTGAAAACTTTTTATTGAAAGAAGAGAATGGAAAATACATTTTTAAATGATAACTTGCCGGAGTATTTTGGATAAACATAGCTGCATTTTTTCTTTTGTTTGTATTCTTTAATGATTTTTGACTGTGTGCGTTGGGAAGAGATTTTTTGAAAGATATGAGAGCCACAGTTTCTATTGCATTAAGGTAGCGAACCATAATTGCTTATCCTCTAAAGCAAAGTGTGTCCCACGCGCTGCAGAGAACCTGCCACCTACTCCATAACAGCATCTCCTGCGGCTGCTCCCACACACACACACACACACGCAAGCGCACACACACACACACACCGACACGCGGGCACGCACACACACACACACACACACACACGCAAGCGCACACACGCACACACACACCGACACGCGCACACACACACATACACACACACACGCACACACACACACAGAGCACAGACCTCAGGAGGAGCATCGCTGCATCCCAGTCGCACGCAGGACTGCTCATGATCAGGCATTATCTGAGGAGTCACAAAATACCCCCTTCGTCCAGTTAAAAATCATAAGATTATATGAAAATAAGTGGATTATAAAAATAGCTATTTTGATCCTCCTAAAATACTAGCTGAGGATGTTCTTCTTTAATTCCCCATTGACCATCTCACATTGCGAGCTGCCCTCCTGAGCCCGAACGTCTCATGACGCCTGGCTTCAAACGTTATTAGATACCTTTGTGGCTCAGTGAATTGCAGAAAGAGCCCAGTCGAGATTCAAGGAGCAGTCACTCAAACACGCAATAACGTATGTCTGTATTTTAATGTTAATATTTAAGAAAAACATCTACAATGAGAACCTGTAAAAGAAATAAATGTTTGTCTCTGCTCCTTGTTTAACTGAAATGCAGACAGGGTGAAAGAGGTGGTGTTGAATAAACCGTAGGATCGGAGTTTCGAAGAGCCGGTCCCTGCGGTCTGCTTCTGGTAGCTCCTCCCATTCTTACCAACACTCCGGCTGCAGAGGAGCCGCTGAGGCGCTGACTACATCTCCCCCACTCCTCCTCATACTCTCAGGACGAGATCTCTCTCACGTACTCACACATTTATACTGTATACTCTCTGTCACACACTCCTGCGCTCTCGCTCAAATCACACACTCTCAGTTACACATGGGGCTTATTCCATTTTTTATTGCTGTCTGACCTCTCCTTCACCTTAACTTCGCCTATAAGGAGCACAAGACAGAAAAAGGAGTCAGAGAATTAGGAAAAGCGAAATTGAGTGCGCTGTAGCAGCTCCTCCAAGCAGCATTTTAAAGTGATGTCTCTACAGCGTCAAGGGAAGAAATAAAGGAGACCCCTCAAGTTCAAAATGCCTTCCTGTCATGACGTTTCCAAGTGTTACTAGAGCTCTAAAGAAACAGGGCAGAATATGAACTCGCAGTCAAACATTGTCTCACTCTCTCACTCCCAGTCAGCCATGTTATCACATCCTGTGATCCTCAATGACTCACTCGCACACTCAATTTCAGCAAATTTGTGACACAAAATGGTTTCAGATCTTCAATCAAAATGTGATACAAGACACAGCAGTGAGCAGCAACAGCTGCAACCAAGGCCTTCCGATGAAGGGACATCAGTCCTCTACAGTGCTGCGGAGGAAGGTTGGCCCCCACATCCCAGCAGAGTCACTTTATTGGCTGCATTAGAGGGTTTTTGAGAATTAACTTCCTGTTTCAGGTCCCTCTTCATGGGCTTCTCATATGGGCTTCTCGTCCAGACTTTAAGTTGATCACTGCAAATTCTCAATTTTGTTCCTTTTGAGTCATTCAGAGGCAGACTCTGGCTCTGGCCCTTGCCCAATGGATTGATTGCTACCTGAATCACGAATGATGTCCTTATCAGGGACAAATCGCAGCATCGGTTCCTCTGGATTCTTTCGTGTCTCCTCAGATGAGTCGCTGAAGCGCTCTGAGAAGAATTTCGGTCGGCTGGCCACTCCAGGGAAGATTCAGCTCTGCTCACCACTTTTTCTCCATTTGGATATAATGACTCTCACTGCTGGAGTCCCAAAGTGTTACAGATAACTTTGTAATCCTTTTCCAGGTTGGTAGATTTCAACAGCACTTCCTTTCCGTGATTTATTTTGATTATAGCTCTATGAAAGGCCTTTCAGCCAACTTCACATTGCTGGAATGTTTCCTTGCAAGTGATGTTAAGATTCAACAGGGCTGGCAATAATTGCGCCTGCAGGTGTCTAGTCTAATTTATCCCAATTGTCAATTAAAAATCAATAAATAGTGATTGAGTAACTAAGGAGGCAATCTCTTTTTCACAGTGGGCCTGTTGGATATTTTTTTTCCCTTCTATAAAACATCATTATTTAAAGACAGCCGTCCGCTGATGAGAAAATTCCACTCATGAATAAATGAGTTGAGAGACTTGCAGGAGTTGAGTATTTATTTGCTTCCTCTTGCAGCCTTGCTATTGGAGGGATTAGAGCCCGGCTCTCACCTGGCCTAACAGCCCATGACTTCTCCAAACCGCTTCCCATTTACATTTTACATTGCATTTTATATTTATATTAGCAACTACGCGTTAATTCATTCAGTTGTGAGGATCACATCGGTACAATTACTGTCCATTTCCCCTTATCTTGCATTATTGTGGATTACAATAGTTATCAAGCAGTTTCCTATTTGCATCAATGGTGACGTACAACCTCAATGTCTTTCAAAGCTTCTGAACTCCTGTAACTCAATGGCTTTTATTTTTCTGCATCAGTGACCAATTGGCTTGATACGCTTAAGAAAACGTTTTCAAAAATGTGGTTTTGCCGACTCATGTCCATGTATTAAGTTTGCTTGCTAAAAAATAAAACTCTGTTGACATTCATTAACATTATCATAATGCAGGTTTAATGCCTCTTAAGCCTTGAGCCTCTGGCTCGAAAATGACATGCCCAAAATGAAAGAGGTATACTGAGAGGCATTAAAAAGGCAAAGTGGTTTGTATCACCTAATTTGAAAACTGATAGTTTTTCCTTTTGCTGATTGACATGATGACCATCAAGTGTGGTCAGCATTACAAAATGTCAAGTGTCTGAGTTCGAATCCTTCCTTGGTTTAACACCTCATTATGATTTTCTAAATGCAGCACAGTTCCCTGGATCATGGTCGTGAATCATTTTGCACGTGAAAAGTTGAAGATCAGGGCCAATAAAAACACACACAAACAAAGTCACATCTTTCCCACTTCAAATGCCACAAACAAATGAATCTCAGAAGAATCAAACATTTTGATTGTTGAATGATGGCCGGTCTCAAAGAAAAGGTCCTGGACGCATTAATGTCCATTAAATGACTGTGTCCAGACTGCAGGGGTGACACAGAATGACCAGATGTGTCAGCTGTCGTCTAGTGCGTCATCTGTGACGCCACAAAAACACATTTCATAAAATATCTTTTGCCATGTCAGATAATGCATAAGAACTGCTGAACTGACTGCCAACGTACTGAAAACAGTGAGGGAAAGTCTCACTACCAAAAGCACAGTTTCCAGAGACCGTGTTTTGCAATTATGAAAGAAACCATTTACCACCACTTAAAACAGTATATTTTATTATGCGTTTTTAATGCCTCTCAGTATATATCTTTGCAACTACTTGGTCCATTTCACTAATCTTGGTATCACAATAAAGGTAACTCTCAACCTGTTTTGGATTAAGAATTTATTTACTGAGCAAAGAGGCAACCAATAAGCTGCGTTGTCATTAATGATTAAGATACACAGCATTGTGTCAAAGACGAAAGCTACAACAACATTTAATTCATAAGATCATTTCCGTTCATTCCTACAACTTTGGCCAGCAGCGATACCAGTGATCTGCTCCAGCTGTGTGGCTAAAGCTACGCAGGCGTGGGTTTGGTTACAGGGTGTCCACGGGGTTTTAAAAGGTCTTAAAAGGTAGTAAATGAAATTAGCAAAAAATAAGGTCATTAAAAGGAATTAAAAGGTAATAAACGCAATATGACGAGGTATTAAACCTGGACAAGGCCGGGTTTATTATCAGATTCGGCATTGCGCCGCATTTTAAAAAGCAACTTGTGGATAGCGTTAACCATGCGGGCCAATTCTTACTTATGTTTGATGAGTCTCTGAACCATTAATTAAAAAAAAAAAACAACAACTGGATATACATGTCCGCTTTTGGAGGGATGATTATGTGTCGTCCGAAGACAACTTGTCCAAATAACCAGCCTGAACAGCAAACATAGCAGCTAGTTAAATACTCTCACCTTTCTTTGAAAAGATTTTTTTAAATGTTCTGGACCCCTGCTTTGCTCCTGCTGTCCTCTCTCTATTCTTTTCTGGTGTCCAGATTTGTGTGTTTGTGTTTCTTTTTTTTTAAAATCATATTTGCAAGGACGGTGCGCCCTGCTTGCTACCTTAGTTTGCGACCTCGCCAGCAAAAATGCACTGACAATTTTCCAGTACGAGCACGAAGCATTGATCAAACCATTTTTTAAGAAGGGGGTTACTGAAATGTATTTCATCATTATTGCATGTCTTAATGGCTTTGTTTAAACTCTGATGGATTAGTATGAATATTAGGTAAATCTATGCAAAATAATTTTGTCATGGCAGCTACTGTGCGTATTGAGGGCCCTAATGGACTGTGATATAGATATAGTGGCGAGGCGAAAAAATGTAAAGATTTCATCGCCCAATGTGAAATATTTTGTAGGGCTCAGCCGTCACGATTTGTTAATGAAGAATCTCGGGTTTCATTTATTTTATCCCTGTTAACTGACAAAGCACTCACTTGGGTCTGCCCACTTATCAGATCTAATTCACCTGTCGTAAATTCTGTGGAGGCTCTTGTTAAGGAAATGGTGTCAGTGTTTGATCAGGATGTTTGTGGTCAGGACGCGGCTACACGTTTGATGCATCTGAAACAGGGCTATGAAACCGTTACAGGGTTTTCAATTTTATTTCGCTCCCTGGCGACAAAGACAGGCTGGCTGTAAACTCTTCTTATGACTGTGTTTAGTCAGGCTGTCACTGAGGAGGTAAAAGACACGCTGGCTACATCGGAGCCCTATTCCACTTTTGATTCTTTGGTTCGCACTGCGGTGCGAATTGACAATCGCATCCGCGAACGTAACAGGGAGAAACTAAACAGATTGCCACTTGCTGACAATGGTGCCAAGGCTGCTAGTGGCGAGTGTGCTGCTCCTAAACCACCCACTGAAAATTCTTCTCCGGTTGAGGCCATGCAGGTTGATAGCTTGTTTGAGAGTCGGACTCACAAACTTGCTCGCAGAAGAATAATCTACTTTAATTTTAACAAGTCGACATGGTCTACAACATCCCCCGCCAATTGTGCGCTTCTCATTTTCGAACTCGATCAAGGCCTTTATGGTCTGAAGCTACACACCAAATTTGGTTACTGTATCTGTAGTAGTTTCTAAGTAAAGCTGTCCCCTTTATCTCGGACGGACGGACGGACGTACGCACGCACGCACGGACGGACGGACGGGGGTCAAACCTATATCCCCCTCCCACTTTGTGCTGGCGGGGGCTAATAAACCGGGTCATACCTGTCCACGTTGCCCGAACCTCTAAGGGAAATGGGGAAATCCCTCTTGCGGTATGGGGGGTGCTAGAGGGCCAGACCCAATTTCCTTTTCGAACACTAATCCCTGTTGAACTGACTGTGGGGAGCAAGACAGTTATTATTGAAGCGTTCGTGGAATTGGGTGCCGTGAATTGTTTCATGGATTTTAAGTGGGCTAGGAGGCACTCCGTTCCCACCTGTCCTCTTTCCCAGGCACGCTCTGTGAGAACTATGGACGGTCCCCGCTTGGAACAGGATTTATAACTGAAGTTTCTGAACCGCTAAATATGTTAATTTCCTTTGCTGGCCATTCTGAGGAGGTTCGGTTTTTTCTTATCAGTTCCCCTGCTTTTCCCATTGTTTTAGGGCATTCTTGGCTACGGGTGCATAGGCCTTGCATCAGTTGGGGGGAACAGAATAATCCTATCATCCATTGGGGTACCGATTGTAGGTCCCATTGTAGAAGGAATGTTACTTGTTTTCCCAGACATCAAGCTATGGGGCAGGCTGATGCCTGGAGCGAGTGTGAGGAGGTTGTCTCACCTTACCCTCCTAAACTAGAAAAAGGGGCAGAGGAGGGGTTGGAATGGGATCTTCAATTTGATTGGCGACAGCCAGAGGACGATTACCTTTTAGAGGATTTTTTCGATTCTGAATCAGTCACCGAAACATCAGGTTCTGAACAGGGTGAGGACTTAGGGGCCACCCTGAACTTTGATTTGCCTTCTAATGTTCCTAATGATTATGCTGATCTCGCTGAGGTTTTTAGTAAACAACGAGCCTCAACTTTACCTCCTCATCGCCTGTATGATTGCAAGATCAATCTCTACCCTGGTACTACTCCTCCTAGGGGTTCGCTATACTTGCTGTCGGGGCCTGAGCGAAAGGGCATGCAAGAATATTCAGGAGGCTCTCGCTAATGGTTTTATTTGGCCATCAACGTCTCCTGCCGGAGCGGGATTTTTTTTGTGAGAAAAAAAGATGGCGGTCTGAGACCCTGTACTGATGATAGGGGTTTGAATAAGATTACCATTAAAAACCGATACCCCCTCTCATTGATGAATTCCGCATTTGAACGTCTGCAGGAGGCGTCATTTTTTACCAAGCTAGATCTCCGTCATGCTTAAAACTTAATTCGCATTCGGAGGGGAAAGAATGGAAAACGGAATTTAACACACATGACGGGTGCTATTAATATTTGGTGTTGCCGTTCAGATTGGTTTACACCCCCAATGACGTCCTCCAAGAAGTGTTGGAGAAATTCGTCTTCGTTTATCTGGACAACATTTCGATTTTTTCTTCAAAGCTCTCAGAGCATAAACAACACGCGAGACGTGTGCTTGAGGGCCTCCTTAAAGCAAAGCTTTTTGTCAAGGCTGGGAAATGTGTCTTTCACGCACAAACTGTCTCGTTTCTTGGCTTTATTGTTTCCAAGGGATCGGTCCTTATGGACCAAGACAAGGTGGCTGCACTCAGGAATTGGCCCATCCCTCAAAGTGTTAAGGAGGTCCAACGTTTCTTGGGCTTTGCTAATTTTTATGGGAGGTTTATCCGTAATTTTAGCGCTGTTGCTGCCCCCATTATTGCGATCACCAGATCCTCAGCGTTTTTTGGGTCTCCAGCAGCTGAGGCTGCCTTTCAGGAATTAAAGAAACGTTTTAGCTCAGAGCCCATTCTGGTTTTGCCCGATCCCTCCCTCCCATTTGTTGTGGAGGTGGATGCTTGGGGTGGGTGCTATTTTGTCCCAGCGTCCCCTTTGGGACAGTTAGCTACACCCATGCGCATACTTCTCCCAGACTTTGTCTGCCGTGGAATGGAATTACAGCATTGGTGACTGGGAGTTATTGGCGGTCAAGTTGGTCCTTGAGGAGCGGCGCCACTGGTTGGAGGGGGCTGAACACCCTTTTGTGGTGAGGACAGACCATCTCAAGTGAATTCAGCGCACCAAGCAACATAATTCCCAGCAGGGACGGTGGTCATTGTTCTTTAACCACTTTGATTTTATACTGACCTACCACCCTGGCTATAAAAACATTAAGCCTGAGGCCTTGTCGGGGATTTTTGACCGCTCTGATCGCGATCCTACCTTGGAGCCAGTTATTCCGGCTGCTCAGAGTGTGGCGCCCATTCAATGGGAGATTGAGGTGCTAATTCAGGGGGCTTTGAAAACTGATCCTGGTCCTGGGGGGGAGCCTTTTGGCTTTTTGTTTGTCCTGCCTAGGGTTAAGTCACAGGTCCTCTAGTGGGGACACTCTTCCTGCTTGGCGAGGCACCTGGGAGCCCATCGGGTTAAGCAGTTTTTGGCCCGACATTTTTTTGGTGGCCTGGTATGATGAGGGACATTTGGGAATTTGTTGCTGCCTGTGGCATCTGCTCCAGAAATAAAACTTCCCATCTCCCTCCCTCTGGTCTCCTGCGACCATTGCCCGTCCCCAGGCGTCTTTGGACGTATACTGCATTGGATTTTATTACGGGACTGCCTGTGTCTGAAGGCAACACGGTCATCTTGGTCGTGGTTGACCGTTTTTCCAAGGCCACTCATTTTTCCGTGCTACCCAAGCTGCCTTCAGCGAGGGAGACGGCCCTTCTTGTGGTTAACCATGTGTTCCGGCTGCATGGGCTTCGGCAAGATGTTGTCTCTGACCGAGGTTCTCAGTTTACCGCCAGCCCAGCCACTTTGTTTATAGTGTTTTGTTTGTAATGTTCTATTTCTCGTTTTGTATAGCTGTGAGGTGGTGGTAATTTTCTAACAGTGGCGATCCAACCACTTGAATAAATGTAGAGGAAACACCATAGCTTTGGCTGTCTCTATCTGTGTGTATGCCAGTTCACCTAAGTATTTGTGTATAGGCCATTTATGGCACTAAATTAATTTTCTGGTAAGAGTTGGGGGGTGGGGGCCCACACAGAGAGTAGCCAACAGGCCTGTGTCCACCTTAATCCTCCTCTGAGGATAGTCTCATACTGAACTTCTATTGGTTTGTCTTTGGTGAAAAGACGTGCCTTAATAAATCCCATTACAGGAATTTAGCGTAGCGCACTGTCAGTCGAGACATAAGAGATGAGGCTGGTATTTGCCGTTCCCTGGCAGGTTGCACGGACAAGCTTACATATGATGCTGACGAGTGGACAGGTAGCCTTTCACTAAGCTTAGCTACTCATTTAGCTACTTAGCTAAAATGTATTCCCTTGCTTTAGAATGTATGTTCTGTCAATTGCCGATTTAATGTGCATATTTTTTGGTACTTTAATTTTTTGAAATATCCCTTGTGCTGATGGCTAGGCCGGTATAAATATAGTTTGACAACACAAAACACTACATTAAATAACTTATCCCTCGATTTAATATTAAAGATATTAAATTGTTCTCTCACCTTCTGTTGTATAGCTTGTGATGTCACGTCAAGTACACGCGCGAAGACTCGATGGAGTGGACAAAAATGAATGGTAGGGTTATTCCGGGCAATTCTTGAAGGCTGTGACTTCAGCAGCAAATTTCCTTCAGGATAGTGAAGTATTATGGCTGTTCTTTTTGCTTCTTGAAATGAAAATGATCAAAACTTATTCTCTACTTAGGTGAAAAGACGCAGAGGCATTTTCAGATAATGCCTCACAATTAAGTTGGGTTTTATATACTTCAGGCTAACTGGGAATCACCTGTACGGAGGATTTTTCTTAAGCTCTGCCTTTTACTGATCTGCTACCGAATGCGCAGGATGACCTCAGTGGTCACTTTATTAGGTGCACTAGTACACCTTCTCCTGAATGCAAATATTTTAGTCAATCACAGACTAAAACTCATGCAGTGCATGTGAACATGTTCCTGCCAAGCATCAGGATGGTGAAGGAATGTGGTGTAAGTGGATTGACTATTAACTGACTGCTGGGTATAGGACATGTGGACTCTTTTTGAATGTTATTTTTTTATTTATGTACCAGAAAACTATGGGGGAAAAGATTTGTTGAATTGTAAACAATTATTATTTTTCAGACAGGACACTTACGTCAGATTTAACCATTTATTTGTAATAACAGACATTTGGATTTGGCGGTGACTCTGCTCAAGTGATACTCTGGAACAATCCGAGCAAGCATGACACAGACATTCCAGGAGATCACAACCCCCCCGGCAGAGCCTGGTATACAATGTTTAAAATGAAACAAATGACACTCAAGTTTACAAAACAATGCCAATACCGTAAAGACAAGAGTATGACACAACAAGTACTGATGAAGACCATGTCGATGGAGAGGAGGAGGCTGGGGGAGGTGGAGGGGATGTTTTGCACAGATCTGTATGGATCTTGGGAATGGAAGAGCTTGGTTAGTCGGGATGTAGAGTGCTGCCTTATTTAAAAAGACGCGCAATTAGGAACGTGATACTGAAGTCCAATGCGATTGGACAAGGGGTGGAGCTGAGACTGACTTCCGTGCCTGTCTGAACTAACACTGACGTTCCATTTCAGACAGGACACTTGCGTCAGATTTAACCATTTATTTGTAATAACAGACATTTGCATTTGGCGGTGACTCTGCTCAAGTGATACTCTGGAACAATCTGAGCAAGCATGACACTGACATTCCAGGAGATCACAACCCCCAAACACGCGCTCCTGCAGGGAGCAAATGAACAGAGTCACCCGCGGGGATCTGAACGTGAAATACGTTTCGATGAGTTAAATTCTGAATATGAGTCATAAATAAGTTCATTTTGCTATCAAGGGTTAGAAGATAGGACACTGACACGTGTATTCAATAGACAAAAGATCTGTATACAGTAGGTGTTACGTGGGAAAGAAAGACAATGTGTAGCGACAAGCATGTCGCATTTCCTTTGAATTCAAGCAAGCATGCATGACCTTCTCTTCTGGATGCAGGAGATCGGCGGCCTGCTGAATGCAAGCAGAAGAACATCAGGCAAGACACTATGAGTGACTTGATACAAAGGAAATATGCTATGTGAGTAAGAGATATGTGTTGCGACAAGCATGTCGCATTTCCTTTGAATTCATGCAAGCATGCAAGACCTTCTCTTCTGAATGCGGGAGATCAGCGGCCTGCTGAATGCAAGCAGAGGAACATCAGGCAAGACACTGAGTGTCTTGATTCAAAGGAAATATGCTTTGTGAAGATGAGTCTAAGTGCGGCAAATATAATGGCATTCTAAATATTAGGCGGATACAAGGCGGATGCAGATAGAGATTAGATACAAGTGAAATGCAGGTTCCCCCAGGTTGAACGGATAAGACAATACCATGATTTCGAACGCTTTAATTATCATAAGACCCATTACGTTTGACCGACATGAGATTCAAGGTGGCAAAGCATGGAGCGAGCATGTAATTAACATAAGACAATTATCGATTACATAAATTACTCATTGCCATTTGCGCTGACAGAATTTCATTCATACTAAGACGAATGTATTTCTGGAATACTCCAGTGGACCAGCGACCCAGGGCTTGGAGGACGGATGTTGGAACTACAAACGCGGCCGTAGTAGCAGCGCCGATGCGGAGGGAATGAGTGGTGTATAAGTTTGGGGGCAGACCACAGCGCTGGCAAAGGATGCGGAGAAGAGCAGCAAACCAAGCTCTGGACATTGCCTTCCCGGACTCTGTCATGAACAGGGGCTCATCTCCTTTTGCGTTGCCTCGCCATTTCAGGTAACGAGACATAGAAGAAAAGGGAGAAAAAGCAGTGTAAGTTTTAGCATGATTACAGGGGTGCCTTTCCCATATTTATCCGTTTTGGAATGTTTGAGATTGATAGAAAACATGCAGTTATTGGAGGAGAAATCAGAAATGGTGAGGTTGTGAGAAGGATCAAATTTTTCTGAAGGTGTGGTGAATTCCCCACATCTAAGTAACCCATAAAAAGCTGTAAGACACACTGCTTCCAACAATACATCTATGTAAGGACTAAAACACCCAGCTCTCAAGTGCGATACCAGCTTTTGCTCCAAATAAAGTGTGAGGGGAAGACGTTTGTCATTGCCTTCTGGATGAGCCTTCTTTAATCCATTGAAAAGGAGGGGAATGGAGGGATTTCCAAGCAGGCTAGTAATAGAAGGATCGAAACATCTTAAATGAAACAGGACCCCAGCAATTAATGCTTTAATAGAAGAAGGTTGAATTTTTTGAAACTCTGAACAATGTACTATAAGGCACAGACCATGGAAATGTTAACAGGCAGAACTGGGACTGAAAAACCTGCACAAAAAGAGGAGAAGTAGGACCAGGCAGCATCATAAGCTTTTAATGTGTTTTTAGACAATCTGAACCTCATGAAATAGGAAGCAGTGGAAAAGTAAGTACGTAGATCCTGGTTTATTCTAAAATAGTTTGGTCGAATGCAGGGCAAGGCAGGCTGTAGGGAGAAGCGTTGGGACACAGGCTTCTGAATTCCTGAAATTTAGAACGGGACAACGCGTCAGCGATTTTATTATCCAAACCAGGGATATGAGAAGCACGTAATGTGAAATTACCCAATACGCTTGACCAGGTTAAGCGACGTACGAGTTTGTTAATTAGCGGCACTGAAGAACGCCCTTTATTGATAATATTGACTGTCGCTTCATTATCACAAAATACAATGATTTGCTTCCTTGACCATTTAATACCCCAGAGGATAGTAGCGACCACTACTGGATACAATTCTAACAAAGCGGTGGACTGGGAGGAAGCGGGTTAGGAAGAAAGTTCTTTCGGCCATGCATCCGCGAACCATTCATTATTGAAAAAACCCCCAAAACCAACGGAGGGAGCCGCGTCAGTGAAGAACCCCAGGGCGACCGATGACTCTGGCATATCGTTATAAAAGAAGGATATGCCGTTCCAGTGATTGCACAACCATGACCAAAAGAGTAAATCAGATTTTGAACCTTCGTCCAATTTGACAGGGTCCTGCAAATTGATCACGGATTTAGAGAGGTCGAGAAGACGGGACACGAAAGAACGGCCCTGAGGAATGATTCGCATAGCAAAGTTGAGGTGACCCAACAGGGTTAACAATTCGCGCTTTGGCATAGACGAAGTCGACATTGCATTCTCCATAACCTCCCTGATTCTGCGCAATTTGTCCTGAGGTAGAGACGCTTACATTTTGACAGAGTCAAGAGAGATGCCTAAAAACTCCAATTCCTGCGCAAGACCAATTGTTTTTTCCGCTGAGAGTGGGACGCCCAGTTTCTTGAAAACGTCTTTAAGTGTACCGATGCTACGACTTGGTTCGGAATTGGGAAAGTCTATGACCAAAAAGTCGTCTAGTAAATGTAAAATGAACGGCAGTTTATAAACGTTCAGAAGTATCCAGCAAAGGGCCTCGGATAGAGTATCAAAATCCGGGGGCTGCTACGGCATCCAAAGGTCAGGTTGGCGAAATAAAGTTGTTCTTTCCAATTAACTTCGAATAGATTCCACTGAGATGGGTGCAGAGGCATAATTTTAAAAGCATCAGTAATGTCAGCTTTACCCAACCACACCTGATCCAGCAATTTTTATGAGTTTAATGGCGTGATCGACTGTGGTGTAAAAGAGCGAAAATGGGGGAAGGGGGATGAGATCATTGACGCTTTGAATATTTTGATCGTGAGGGGCTGACAAATCAATGATCATGCGCTTTTTTCCGGAATATTTACGGGTAGCAACGCCTATAGGGTTAATACGGTATGAAGCGAACGGAGATTCGGAAAATGGACCAATCATGTACCCCTTTTCAACTTCTCTGGCCAGAAGCTTATCCAGTACATCCGGTTCCTGCCGGGCAGACTGCAAGTTATTGCATTTCGTACTGGAGGGAGTATCGTATAATCCTGCAAAAAACCCATCAATCAAACCAAACAACAAGTAAGAGACAAAACAACGGTCTGGATGGTTCTTCAGCACCTTAGAGAGTTCTGGGACGTTGATGGGGGTAGATGCTTTATTTAGTTTTTCTTTGCTGGCTGACGCGGTTTGCGTCGAGGGCACACAAACTTTGGATGGCTGTCTCCGCAAAAACTGCAAGCATGCAGAAACTTACAATTAGAAAATCTGCAAACGTTCTCGTTAAAATTGAAACATATTGGAGAACTTAGAAGAGGCTTAATGTTCACCTTGGGCTCGGTGACAGAGGTTCGGTGAAGGGTTGAAGCAGGGGGTTTGGAATCGGCAATGACTTTAGGGCAGAGGGTGGAGGAATGAGGGAACGCTCCGCAGATGGTGCAGGAGATTGCACGGTGACCCGTAAAATGCCTGCTAACTAATGCTAAATCGACCTGAGACCAATCCAGTCTTTGATTAAACTTTTGGAGGAATAAGGCAGCTTTAGCAGAAAAGGACTTATGATACTCATAAAACAGAGTGCCGCCATAAGATAAGTGCGGCAATAATAGCAATATAGGTATCTAGCTCAGCCCTGCGTCCTGGGTACATTTCGCAAATGACATCCCTAAACACCCCAAATGCCACAGTAAACTCTGTCATGGTAAGATTCTTTAAGAGTCTTGGATCATTGTCCTTCAAAATGACAGAAATGTCCCCGTAGTCCACTAGACGTTTCTCGCCTAAACCAAATTCGGATGAACTTAACAAAATTTTTATCAAGTTCACGTCATTACCTGCGAGGATCTGACTACGAAGATGGGCAGAGATGGCAGCTGAAGGGGAGAAGAACGGGACTCCAGTGGAAGGCCCAGGAACCGCGGTCGCCAGAGTCCGGCGAGGGTTGACACTGTCCGTGGTGACATCACTCAGGTGGGCGGGGACGAGGGGCTCGGACGAGGACCTGGATGAGGAGGTGGGGAAGCCGGAAGCCGGATCCGCGGTACCTTGGTTCTCCAGAGCTTGGATGCGATGATCCATGGAGTTGAGTGCGGTCTCGATTTTATTCAAGGCGAGCAGCAGAGGGTCGACTTCGGGAAGGGAAGCAGGAGGGAGAGGACTTCCGGGTTTCTTTGGAGCTGGCACGGGATCGCAGTGTTTTGTTTTCCTTTTGGCTTTCTTCGGAGGGGCGGAGCTGCGAGCACTTGGCGTTTCCTGGTGTGGAATATTTGCTGGATCGCGGGACTGCTCCGAGTTAGCCAAAAAGAACTCAAAAAGTTCTTCGTGGCTTGCGCCGATCGGTGGTTGGATTTGTCGTTGAAACAGGTTTTCCAGTATTCTTGGGACTGGCCAGGAACGAATAGAAGGCGTTTTCCTCGCAAGACGAGTGCTTCTGCGAACACTCGTGATAGATGACACGTCATCGTCAACTTGTCTTGCTGAGACGTTGAGGAAGCATTCCTCCTCCGAGGAAGGATCAGGATGCCCGGACATTATGAAGAACGAGGTAAGAATGAATATCCAAATACTTTTTTTCATACCTTAAAACAACAGTATAGATGTTTTGCACAGATCTGTATGGATCTTGGGAATGGAAGAGCTTGGTTAGTCGGGATGTAGAGTGCTGCCTTATTTAAAAAGATGCGCAATTAGGAACGTGATACTGAAGTCCAATGCGATTGGACAAGGGGTGGAGCCGAGACTGACTTCCGTGCCTGTCTGAACTAACACTGACGTTCCATTAATCATATTCAGAAGTTTAAAATCATCATAGTGAATCCCCGGGGCCACATTTGAATTTTACATTACAATGAAACTTGTGCTGCGAAGAAGTAAACAAAAAAATAACGTTTTAACTTAGGGCTGTTGGCAAAAAAATAAAATATCTGCAGGTTCCCTCCAGCCAAGAGATATTACAATCAGAGCAAAAAACAGCCAGTGAAAAAGAAAAAATAATTTTATTTTAATAATGCTATCGTAACCACTGAAATAATACCCGACAATACCCGAGTGAAAAAAACTTGCTTCCGCTTGGGTAACAATTGAAAGTCAAGCCAGATTTCGGAATTCGGAATAATTTTAAATGATTACAACAGAGTCTACAACAAAGTTGCTTTGTTGCTCTAGCATTCGGTGTGCATCTCAGTTACAGTGCGTAATTTGGAGTTATGGTTCGCTCCCATTTTATCGGAAAAATTGTGTACAGTTACAGTATCCCATCCTACTTCTGTTTCTGAGAGACGACCACCTGGTGGAGGCAGAAGAAGGCTGGTGTCCGAGGAGGGAAATAGTCTCCATGGTCATTGCCAACAATGCAGTTCCCCTGTGAGAGATTCAACGGCAGGTCATTGAGGATCAACAAGTCTTTCAAGGAATTTATGCCATTAGTGTCTCAACTATTCACCATATTCTGAGAAAAAAACCGTCTGCGAATGAAACAGGCATATCATGAAGCTCTGACAGAGTGAAAGACCAGTGTCAGGTGCAGGTATGGGTTTCCATACTGTATGAGGTGTTTCAGTATGCTACAAGCTGTATTACTGCACTGTAGAGTATAGCTGTCTACACTATATAACAAACTACATACACGATGGCTTATCATTTGCACCCTGTCGCAATGGGTAAGTTGCAGTCATGTACAGTACTCTACTGTATTTCATGTTTTCTGCAGGGAATCTTTGAAGTTGAAGGGCAACCTGTTCCTCACGAGATGATCTTTATTGATGAAGCAGGATTCAACCAAACTAAGAGAAGAAGAGGGAGGAACATAATTAGCCAACAGGCCATTGTGCATGTCCCTGGCCAGCAAAGAGGGAATATCACCATGTGCCATCAGCAACCGCTGACTCCCCCACCGCCATGGCGTCCTTGGGCCATATCACACAATGCTTCTCCTTACTTTCCTTGATAGTCTGCGAGACCATATATGTCAGTCAGGACTGAGGGAGCCGGCACAACTACAGCAGCCACGCTAAGTTATCATTTGGGACAACGTAAGTTTGCACCAGGCTGCTCTCGTTCGTGATTGTTTAATCAATAACAGCAGGTTCAGCAATGTCTTTCTACCAGTATATCCCCCCTCCTCAACCCCATAGAGGAGTTTTTTCAGCGTGGCGGTGGAAGGTGTACGACAGACACATTCATGCTCACCTTCTCCAGGAGGCATGTTCAGACATAACAGTCGCTGGATACCAGGGCTGGATTTGGCTGGCAAGTGTTTTTGCAGTGAAGAGAGAGGGAATAATAAAGACACGGCAATGAACACATGAACACGGCGTCAAAATACAGAACCATAACAGCTTATCATGTAAAGAGGTTTAGTGGGGGAGAACCAGAGGCAACATTATTCATTTTAGATTTTGTGGCTATGAATTTACCTCCACAGTGTCTAAGAGTATGCTGTAGTGTGTGTGTTTTGGACTATTGTGTGATCTGTGAAGGCAGAATTTGGTTTTTCAACAAGAGTATATGGTTTTGAGTGGGGAGTTGGGTTTTCACCTGAAAGTTTGACATTTGCGTTGGTTGAGTTGAGTTGAGTTGAGTGTGCAGTTTTCGATTTGCGTGTAGAGTTTTGAGAAATGTGTCTTTGCAATCAAGAAACTGTAAGGAGTGGTGACTGTATCCACAAAATTTTGCGAACGTGTTCATGTTTGACTCCGCTCACTGAATCGCAAATTACCTGATGGAATGGGTAATACTGTACGATTCAAACAGGCCACATTAGAGCATTCTGTGATGGGGGACGTTGATCGCTCTAACCATTACGACATCTGTTTTTCAAGTATCTTGACACTAATCTTTCCCATCATGATCTTTTTATTTTTGATTGTTTGCATGTGTGAGCGCTGCTGCTCATTCCTGTGTTGAGAATTGTGCAAAGCAAAGTGCATGAGCTGTGCACTCGCCTACAAAGGCGCATAATACTATCTAACTGTGCGCCCCTCAATTAGAAGTCAAAAGCTAATTGACTTTAGACTAGATTTTTGTTAGTCAATGTCACAATTGCTTTCTCTGTCAAGTGAACAACATGCCAGGACAGGGCCCAAAATCAGTTGCAAAGTGAAACGTTAAATCTGGCACAAGGATTTTTAAAATGAGTTCCATGGCCTCCCATGAGGACACATGTTCTATGAAATGAAGCACCTAATTCAAATACACGAGACAGAGAATGTGCCGAAAACACACCTTAGTTTCAAAGTCACTCTGCCCAGGTCAAAGGTCATAAAGGTCCAGATTAACCCTCAAAAGGCTCAACTGTGGAAATGATGCTTTAATTTTGCCCTAATATCAAGTCTCTGATGTGAACGATTCTTGAGACACTTACTGGAAGCCAAGGTCAAGGTCATTGTGTCAAGGTCAATGGTCCAATCAGCCTGAACATCCCAGCCGACACGTTCCCCCCCATCACAGGTGTATACCTGGCCATGACATAAGTAATTGCAGCAATATTTTCTGTGATAAAGCCCAGTGAAATCGTGATGGCCGCCCACCTGCACAGCGCAGGGGATGACCATTGTCCACATGACTAATCTGTCTACGCACTAAAAACTATTCAAAACTATTCCATATTTTGTGTTTTCTCAGGTTGTCTTTGTCTATAAATAGATTTTGCTTGAAGATCAGTTATGTGACAAACATGTAAAAGTAGGAACAATATTGTCTCTCATTTATACTCTTGCACACTTTAATAGTCACAAACACAGTCATGAATGCTTGATCAGTTCCACTTTCTGACACTCATTCACACTCTAACTCTCATGCCCAAACTCCCAGAACAGAAGGAGTTATTTCCATCTCCATTTCATGAGCAAACGTGCTGCAGGAGGTCAATTATAAATATATTTGTTTGCTTAACATCGGTGCAGCGCACAGAAGTGACTAATTACAATCAATTACAGACACAGGGAATTTAATATGTCAGTGTGAATTGTATTATTAAGAAGATGAATAAAGAAATTTATCCTGGTGAAACCCTCAAATAAGCACATTAAAAGACCTGATGGTATCTAGAGGATGCGCAAGCAGGAGTGCAAAGCTGATAACTTGAAATACACAGCATTAATAGGATTCAAATGATTATTCGTAGAATTTAACTTTAACTGAAATTAAACAGAAAATTCTTATCCAAATTAAAGAAAAAATAGGTCATTTGTATTTTTGTAAAAGGAAATGGACATTTTACTTGTCCTGACACATACATTTTTGAAATATTGAAATTTTCGGAAAAAATTTGAAATTTTCCCCTGAAGACGCCTGAAACCTGCTGTTAGCCTGCAGCATGTCTTAGGCTCACAGCAAACGGGGAAAAGTGCGGGAAAGACAGGAAAAACAGATTCTGTCCCTTCAGCACACGCCCCCTCAGCTCAGGGTCAAACCCCTGCTGTAAAAGCTGCTGTCGCTTCATCATGGCGGTTAGTTCTGGATGTAGTTGAGTGTCAACATCTCTCAGCTCATGGACTTAATGAGGCAGCCAATCAGATCAGAGCTTCTTTTACACTGAGTCAGAGCCCAGTCAAAACATCGCGTTCTTACCTCCTGTTGTGTTTCAGGGTTCTGGCCTTTGGCCAGAACAGTATTGCTTATGGTTTACAGTTTCATGTTCATAGTTTCATAGTTCATGCTCATAGTTCATAGCCATAGTTTTAACAGTTTCTTGTATCAGGTTTTTACATTCCATGTTTTTACTTTTCCATGTTTTGTTTCATGCCAGGTCTGCCATGCCACTCCACCGCTTGTCTGCGTTCCGCCCCGTGCCTTCGTTGTTGCACATTTCAGAGCTCTGGTTGGTTTTGTGGTTTCCCCCTTCCTTCTGTGCTGTGCTGATTCGGGGCTCTCTAAGCTTAATTGACAATTAACTGTTTTTAAGTTACTAACATTTACTAACACTCACTGGGTTGGTGTAATTCTTAGATAGGCACATTACTAATACTACTAATTTAGACAGGGAGTTTATTGTCATGATTCCTGCTTTGCTTTTTCAAGATCTTGCTGTGCTTTTCTGTTCTTAACATTCATGCTTGCTTCCAAGCTGCATACTTAATTGGTACTTAAGCTGAGCACGCTCATTCTCTTAATGAGCAGGTCATGTCATCCAATCTCTGTCCATGTCTTGATCTTGCCATGCCTCTTGTTTCTGCCTCTCCAGGTGTTACCCCTCATGTGTTCTGATTATCAAGCCTTTATCTGGATGCGGTGGAAGTTGGCTGGCAGACAGTGTCTCAAGTTTTGTTTCTCGCGTCTCATTGCATGTGCAAGTGTAGCCAAGTTCTTGTCAGGATTCCCCAGCATTTCTAGTTTCAAGTCTTGTCCCAGCCTCTTGTTTTTCGAATTTATATATAGTCTTGTTGTTTATTTTTCTTGATCTCTTGCCTGGAGTTTCCAGTGCCTTTTGTTTTTTGCCGTTTTGCATTCTTTATTTATAGCTCTGTGCAGCATACTTTAGTTTGTCTTTTGCAACCCTTTGGGCCAAGTTTTTCGTTGGCCCTCGTGCCTGTTTTGTTTTTTGTTTAATAAATCCTCATTTCCCTTCACCCCGCTTTTGGTGTCTAACTGATTCCATATCAGTAGACACTGTCTCCTAGACACCAGCGGGATGGAGCGCAAGATCGCCCAGCAAGAGGCTGAGCTGCTGCGTCAACGGCAGCGGATCCGGGAGCTGACGGCAGCACTTACCACTCTGCAAGCCAGCCTCCCCTGGGCGGGTTCCAGTCAGGCTCCCACCATGCCTGCTACCCAGCCCCTTGCCACCGCTGCACCTGTGCTCCAGCCCGGAGCAGAAGCACCCCAGCTGCAGCCGGTCACGCACCCAGGTCCTGAGCCTTGCCTTCCACCACCTGAGCGGTACGGCGGAGAACCAGGGTTCTGCAGGGCCTTCCTCACCTCCTGCGAGATGTGCTTCGCTCTGCAGCCTTCCACCTTCGCCTCGGAGCCGGCCCGAGTCGCTTTCGTCTTTTCCCAGCTGACGGGGCGGGCTCGCCTGTGGGGAACTGCCGCATGGCAGGCTCGGCTGCCCTGTACTACCACCTACCAGGCCTTGGCGGGGGAACTGCTGCGCATCTTCGACCGCTCCAAGCAGGGGAGAGCTGCAGGGCGAGAGTTACTGAGGATGAGGCAGGGGAGGAGATCGGTGGCGGACTATGCCATCGACTTCCAGACGGTGGCAGCTACTTCTGGCTGGAGCAAGGAGGCGCTCTGTGACGTGTTCCTCCAGGGGCTGTCCGAACCAGTCAAGGATCGACTGCTCTTCTGCGAGATCCCTGAGTCTCCAGAGGCCCTTATAGACCTGGCCCTGCGCATCGACAGCCGCCTGGAGGAGAGGGCGCTCACCCTTGGCCCTGGCCGACGTTCTGCCCCTTCTGGCCAGATCCAACCCCCGTGCCCTGATCGCGCGTCGCCTCAGGACCAGCCGAGGGGGGACGCCACCACACTCTCTCCTGGAGAGGCATCTCCCCTGGAGATCGGGAGGTCCCGGCTCACCCAGGAGGAGCGCCAACGGAGAAGGAGGTCGGGGGCGTGTTTTTACTGCGGCCAGCAGGGACATGCGGTCCGAGGCTGTCCGTCAAGACAGCGCCCACTAGCGTCTGGAGGAGTAATGGTGGGCTCCTCATCCAAGCAGACCTCCTCCTACCGCCGGACCTGCGTTCCTGTGACCCTGACCTGGGAGGGCCGCTCCCGCAAGACCACCGCCCTCATTGACTCGGGGGCTGAGGAGAGCTTTATTGACGCCAGAGCTGCTGCCGAGTGGGGGGTTCCCCTATGCCAACTTCCCAGCCCATTGTCCATCTCAGGGCTGGGTGGGCAACCCCTTGCCAAGGTGTCCTTCCGGACTGCTCCCATCCAGCTGCTGGCGTCCGGTAACCACCGCGAGCAGGTCCAGCTGTTTGTGACTGAGACGCCTCGCTCTCCGATTGTCCTGGGTCATCCCTGGTTGGCACAACACGGGCCGGTGATCGACTGGGCCCGCCATGAGGTGCGGGAGTGGAGTGCCTCCTGTTCGGCCAGCTGCCTCCTCGACTCCCGACCTTCTTGCTCTGTGGGTGGACCAGCTCCCGAGGGGAGGCCAGACATCTCCAGAGTGCCCCCGGAATACCACGATCTGGCTACAGTCTTTAGCAAGTCCCGTGCGGTGTCCCTGCCCCCGCACCGCCCGTATGACTGTGCTATCGACCTCCAGCCTGGCACAGCACCTCCTAGGGGTCGAGTCTTTGCCTTGTCTGAGCCAGAGAGGGGGGCCATGGACAAGTACATCCGGGAGTCCCTGGCAGCAGGCATCATCCGTCCATCCTCCTCGCCTGCGGGGGCAGGCTTCTTCTTTGTCAAAAAGAAGGATGGTTCCCTGCGCCCCTGCATCGATTACCGAGGCCTGAATAAAATCACAGTCAGGAACCGCTACCCACTCCCACTGATGACCTCGGCATTCGACCTCATTCAAGGAGCGGCCATCTTCACCAAGCTGGACCTGCGGAATGCTTACCACCTCTTGCGCATCAGGGAAGGCGACGAATGGAAGACCGCTTTTAACACCCCCAGCGGCCACTGGGAGTACCTGGTGGTTCCATTCGGCCTGACCAACGCACCCGCAGTGTTCCAGAACTTGGTGAACGATGTGCTTGGAGACATGATCGGGAGGTTCGTCTACGTCTACCTTGACGACATCCTGATCTTCTCCCGGGACAGGACGGAGCACACGAACCATGTTCGCCAGGTGCTCCGCCGCCTCCTCGAAAACCGCCTCTTTGTCAAGGCCGAGAAATGCGAGTTCAGCACCACCACTACCTCCTTCCTGGGGCACGTCATCTCCCCAAACCACCTGGGAATGGACGAGGAAAAGGTCAAGGCTGTGGTGGACTGGCCCGCACCCAAGGACCGCAAGGCCCTACAGAGCTTCCTGGGCTTCGCCAATTTCTATCGGCGTTTCGTCAGGAATTATAGTACCGTGGCAGCTCCCCTAACGGCCCTTACCTCCATCAAGGTGCCGTTCCGTTGGACTCCGCAAGCTGAGGTGACCTTCTGTGAGCTGAAGAGGCGCTTCACCACCGCGCCCATCCTCACCACCCCCGACCCCGCCAAGCAGTTCATTGTGGAGGTGGATGCCTCCAATGTCGGGGTTGGTGCGGTCCTATCGCAAAGATCCAGCAATGATCAGAAGGTACACCCATGCGCGTTCTTCTCCCACCGGCTGATACCTGCGGAGTCCAACTACGACGTCGGGAACCGGGAGCTGCTGGCGGTGAAGCTGGCCCTGGAGGAGTGGAGGCACTGGCTTGAGGGGGCAAGGATTCCGTTCTTAGTCTGGACGGACCATAAGAACCTGGAGTACCTCCGCTCTGCCAAGAGGCTGACGCCCAGACAAGCCAGATGGGCCCTCTTCTTCGACCGGTTTAACTTCTCCCTGGCCTACAGACCAGGGTCCAAGAATACCAAGGCTGACGCGCTCTCCAGGCGTTTCGACGCTTCCTCGTCCAAGGGAGAGCCCAGCTCCATCCTGCCAAAGACCTGCTTCGTAAACAACGTGTGCCTCCGGATCGAGGAGCTGGTCCGCAACGCTCAGAACGGCGCAGCTACGCCCAGTGCCTGCCCTGCCAACTGCCTGTACGTCCCTGCAGCTGCCCGGTCTGACGTTCTCCAGTGGGGCCACTCCTCCAACCTGTCATGCCATCCTGGGGTCGGCCGGACCCTGCGGTTCATTCAGCGCCGTTTTTGGTGGCCCAAGATGGCAGCAGAGGTCCGGGGGTTCGTTTCTGCCTGCTCAGTCTGTTCCCGCGCCAAGTCCTCCCACGCACCTCCCTCTGGTCTGCTCCAACCACTGCCCATTCCTCACCGTCCCTGGTCCCACATAGCTCTGGACTTTGTCACTGGCCTGCCCGTCTCCCATGGAAACACCACTGTCCTCACCATTGTTGACCGGTTCTCCAAGTCTGCCCACTTTGTGCCCCTTCCCAAGCTCCCCTCCGCTAAAACCACAGCTGACCTACTTATCCAGCATGTTGTCCGTCCCCATGGCATTCCTGTGGATATAGTGTCAGATCGTGGTCCCCAATTCACCTCCCAGTTCTGGAAAGCATTCTGCACATCCCTTGGCACCTCCTTCAGCCTCAGTTCCGGTTACCACCCACAGACCAATGGACAGACTGAGCGGGCCAACCAAACCCTGGAGACGGTCCTCCGATGCGTGTGCTCGACCAACCCAAGATCCTGGTCTACCATGCTACCCTGGGTCGAGTACGCCGTAAACTCCCACGCCGCCTCTGCCTCCGGCCTCTCCCCCTTCGAGTGCTGTATGGGCTACCAGCCTCCACTGTTCCCCAGCCAGGAGGAGGAAGTCGGGGTGCCTTCAGCCGGGGCATTCATCCGGCGGTGTCGCCGTGTGTGGCTGTCTGCTCGCCGCGCCTTGGTTCGGGCGGGTAAGACGATGAAGACCACGGCAGACAAGCGTCGGCGCCCAGCCCCTCACTATCGGGTCGGCCAGAAGGTCTGGTTAGCGGCACAGGATATCCCACTCCGGGTGGAAAGCCGCAAGCTGGCTCCTCGCTTCCTGGGTCCTTTCCCCATCCAAAGAATCATCAGCCCCACTGCTGTTCGGCTCAAGCTCCCATCCACCATGCGACGTCTCCACCCAGTGTTCCACGTTTCACGCCTGAGGCCTGTTGCCACCTCCCCCCTCATGCCCCCACCTGAGCCTCCGCCTCCTCCTCGGCTCATCGACGGAGGGGAGGCCTACACAGTCAAAGCCTTGCTGGATTGCCGTCGGAGGGGCCGGGGCCTCCAGTACCTCGTGGATTGGGAGGGGTACGGCCCAGAAGAGCGTTCCTGGGTCCCGGCCAGGCACATCCTAGATAAGAGTCTCATCCGTGATTACCACCAGTCACACCCCAAGCCATAGTTCCAAGCCATAGTTCCAAGCCATAGTTCCAAGCCATAGTTCCAAGCCATAGTTCCAAGCCATAGTTCCAAGCCATAGTCCCAAGTCCAAGCCCAAGCCATAGCCATAGTCCCAAGCCATAGCCATAGCCGTTACATCACTCATTGCCATAGCCTAAGCCTTAGCCCCAGCTTGCTGGAGACCCCAAGTAATCTTGTTTATGTTTAGTGTTTCTTGTTGTACTGTTTCTAGGTTAGGTGTTTTGTGTCTTAGGGTTTTTGTCCTTAGTATTTAGTTATTTGTCTTGTGGGATTTGTATTTAGTGTTGTGTGCGGCTTCATGTATTTTAGTTCTTGGTGTTTATTGTCAGCGTCAGGTGCCGCTTTTGTAAGGGGGGGGTACTGTTGTGTTTCAGGGTTCTGGCCTTTGGCCAGAACAGTATTGCTTATGGTTTACAGTTTCATGTTCATAGTTTCATAGTTCATGCTCATAGTTCATAGCCATAGTTTTAACAGTTTCTTGTATCAGGTTTTTACATTCCATGTTTTTACTTTTCCATGTTTTGTTTCATGCCAGGTCTGCCATGCCACTCCACCGCTTGTCTGCGTTCCGCCCCGTGCCTTCGTTGTTGCACATTTCAGAGCTCTGGTTGGTTTTGTGGTTTCCCCCTTCCTTCTGTGCTGTGCTGATTCGGGGCTCTCTAAGCTTAATTGACAATTAACTGTTTTTAAGTTACTAACATTTACTAACACTCACTGGGTTGGTGTAATTCTTAGATAGGCACATTACTAATACTACTAATTTAGACAGGGAGTTTATTGTCATGATTCCTGCTTTGCTTTTTCAAGATCTTGCTGTGCTTTTCTGTTCTTAACATTCATGCTTGCTTCCAAGCTGCATACTTAATTGGTACTTAAGCTGAGCACGCTCATTCTCTTAATGAGCAGGTCATGTCATCCAATCTCTGTCCATGTCTTGATCTTGCCATGCCTCTTGTTTCTGCCTCTCCAGGTGTTACCCCTCATGTGTTCTGATTATCAAGCCTTTATCTGGATGCGGTGGAAGTTGGCTGGCAGACAGTGTCTCAAGTTTTGTTTCTCGCGTCTCATTGCATGTGCAAGTGTAGCCAAGTTCTTGTCAGGATTCCCCAGCATTTCTAGTTTCAAGTCTTGTCCCAGCCTCTTGTTTTTCGAATTTATATATAGTCTTGTTGTTTATTTTTCTTGATCTCTTGCCTGGAGTTTCCAGTGCCTTTTGTTTTTTGCCGTTTTGCATTCTTTATTTATAGCTCTGTGCAGCATACTTTAGTTTGTCTTTTGCAACCCTTTGGGCCAAGTTTTTCGTTGGCCCTCGTGCCTGTTTTGTTTTTTGTTTAATAAATCCTCATTTCCCTTCACCCCGCTTTTGGTGTCTAACTGATTCCATATCACCTCCCTAGGGAAGAAAGGTTGAAATTTTGTGTTTTGGAAACTTTTGGAAAAGCTATGCATCTTGAAAACTATAAATGCCATGCATATGATTTAAGGCGATTTGAAACTTGACCAAGTAAACATTTTACACCGAAGTCCAGTTTCTGAGGTACTTTCATCCGGTTTTTGGCTCAACTCTTTTTGTAAACAAGGGAAAGACTCCTTTACTACAGAACAGTTATGGATAAAATGACAGTTTTCTGGGGCTCCTGCATACGCTGACAACTCCTGTAAAAAAAATCTATATTTCTGATGTAAGAGATGAGGTATTTTTCTTTTCAGGAGAGTCACATAAGGTGTGACCACCACAGTTTCTTTACGATGCCTAAATAAAGAGATAACCAATATTGATATTTTGAGTCTCTTGACACCATTTTCAAATGTCCTGTTTATTTGCACCACTGTGCTGGATTCCAAATGACCCTAAAACTCAAGCACAATTTATGAGGCATAAATAAGCTGTATTATCATTGTAAAACACATTTTTAAAAAAATTAATCTGGCATCTCCAATCCCACCCAAATCTGAAATGCCCAATTGGTAAACTATGTACAAGACTTGCTCGTTTGCAACCCCTTACTGCCAATTCAGGAGAGTGAAGACAGATCATGGCTCTCCTCCGAAGCACGTGTCTGTCAGCCACCGCATCTTATACACTAATTGGTTGAATCGTCACAAGTTCAGAACGAGGGCGGAGGATATTCAGACATGACCAGGCTTAGAATCTTTCTGGCGAGTGCCGTCTGGCCAACAGGAGGCGCTTGAGCAACGAACAAAGCTGCTTATTTTATTTCCCATATCCGACAGTCTCTTCCCACTTTGAAACCCTGTTGCGCGATGGCCAATTGTGCGCTACTCTGAAAAAGCTGTCGACCACTGCCGGTTGGTACGACCAAGGCTCGAACCCGCGACGCGATAGTCACTATTGCACTGCAACTCAGTGCGTTAACCAAGTGAGCTATCCGGCAGCTTGTTAAACATATTTTGTCTCGAGTCATTATTGTGAACCCGGTTCTCTTGTAATTGTTTTATTAATCCTATGTGTCCTATGTGTCCTTTTGAGATCGCATTCCGAGTCCTTGCCTCCTCTCGAGGCTATATATGTGGCAAAGTGAGAAGCAACATCAAACTTCCGTCTGATTTTATTGTATTGTATTGGCTCTGCTCTGCATGGTGAAATCTCTGCTCCTGTAGCTTCCCGAGTATTTCCTTTGTATGATTCCCAAGCCTTGTGTTGTGCTGCGCCTACATCTGCCCTTTGTCCAGTCTCCCAGTGTTTTCCGTCAGTTTAGTAAGGTCCCGTTTTTGTTTTTTTAGTTAATCCACTCTTGGAGTGAGTATTTCTGTTTCCCCCTGCCTTTGGCAGTGTACCTTAGTTTTCCCATTTTTCAGTGCTTGTGCACAGGGTTTTATTTCTGGCTTGTTGCCTACCTTTCTAATTCAGTGTTTGGTGTTTGAATAAACACTTCTGGATCCTGCTTCTGGTGTCCCCTGACCTCTTCTGAACAACATCACCACTCAGACAAACAGCAAATACAGGCATGAATGTAGCCACGCCAGGATATCCGAATGCAACCAGGTTTCCCAGAAAAAACAAACCCCGATGGAACAGGCATTGCTCTGAGTGCAACATTAAGAGTGATCTGGCTATATGACATGACGATTAAAAGGGCTGAAATGTAAACATTACCATTTGACAACGCAAATGGAAGATACGTTCACAACCATGGATGAAATGGCATTGGCTACAGTCCCCATTAGAAGCACAGCTAATAAAACATGGCTCTTCATGAAAAGCTCCAGTTACGTTCAGCAACCTTTTAGGCCAGAGCCGGCCCAAGCCGCCATGGGGCCCTGAGCAAAATTTGATTTTGGGACCCCCTATTTCTGCAAATAATATTGATTATTGATCATTAATACACCTATTATAAACTCATTGCAGCAGTGTTACACTGCTGCAGCTCTGGCAGTGTTGTTTACATTATCCTATTGTCAGCCTGACATTTATATTGTATATTATATTTATATTGTCTTTACCCATGTATGGTTTTTAATCTCAAAAAAGGAGCACATTCAGCTACAAGAGCAGACTGGGGCTGATTTACACAACATTACAAGTGATAAAGCACTAAGTGGGAGACTGAATATCATCTAGGCCTGTTAAAAGTAACAGAAATAAACCAGCAGACAATGTATTTACTGTAAAGTGTCTCCTGGTTTATTATTTTTGGGTTTAAAAAACTGTGACAGCAATGAGCAAAAATAATTTGTAGCGCGAGAACAACAAGAATGTGCACCAACAAATATTATCACTAAGATATTTAAAAATAACTACAAATGTACAAAAACAGAGTATTGAACTAGAACGGGCACTCGGTAGAGCGCATACCTTCGCCGACGCCACTGAATCCCTCGCCACTGGCGTTGGTTTCATGCTGATCGGATAAAAATTGACCGAGATATGGCCGAAAGTCGGTTTTGACCTTTTCGTGGCCTTGACCTTGACCTTTGACCCGATCACTCCCAAAATCTAATCGATTGATCCTCAGGTCATGCCAAATCAACCCACCAAATTTTATGAAATTCCTTTTGGTACTTTTTGAGTTATTCGATACACATACACACAGACAGACAGACAGACAGACACACAAATAAATACACGGTGATCAAAACATTACCTTCGTCAGCGAAGTCGCTGGCGAAGGTAATAAATACACGGGGATCAAAACATTACCTTCGTCAGCGAAGTCGCTGGCGAAGGTAATAAGCTCTGCTTGCTTTTGAATATTCAATAGCTGATCCGGGTGTGCTATCTAGTGATAGAATATTGTAACTGCGTGCATAAATCTGCAGCTCCATGTCCGCTGGCGGACACATCTAAACAAAGCGCTTAAGATAACCTGCTGATCACCGTTGTTCTTCTCAAACACGCCAAATCCAGATAATCCTTAAATGATGAATTACATTCGTATTTTAATTTGTAACAAGTATCAAAGTGGGCTGTGTCAAAGTAACTGTATACTTCAAAGTAAAAGTATACTTTTTATCTTTTAAAAGTAGTAGAGTAAAAGTTAAAGTCCCGGTAAAAAAAAAAACAAAACAAAACAAAACTCAAGTCCAAATCCTTAAAATAAAAAACGACTTAAGTACTGTAATGAAGTACATGTACTTCGTTACTATACACGTCTGCCTGCCAGTTAAAAAAGAAATGTCTCTAGTTTTTAAATAGCTAGCCAATTTGCTATTAACGGCTAGATGCAACCAGTTGCATCAAAATGTTAAGGATATTTAGGGACTTTCCTAACTTAAGGAAACTTACATTACCAAGACATGCAAACATTTCATTATCATGGCGTTTTTTCACCTCTTCCTCTTTCTTTTCTCTGCTCCTGAAGGATGTGTATTTTTGTGACATTGTTTAGCTTTCACCCAGCTGCTCCCTGGATGGGCAGTGCGCGCTGCACGGCTGGATGCACAAATTACCGGTGCACCGGAACTTTGACATTTAAAGTGACAGGCAATAAGAATCACTAGGCCCACATCAGCAGTATTCTGTTAACATAAAAATTTGTTTTTGTACAATAAAATAACTTTGATCATAAAGGAATCATCACTCACAAATGCAAAAAAAAAAAGTTGTTTATTGCTCTTGGGGGCCCCCTAGTGGTCGCGGGGCCCTAAGCAGTCGCTTAGTTGGCTCATGCCTTGAGCCGGCTCTGTTTTAGGCAACAAGGTGCAAACCACTGAAGCTCTAGGACTAGGAAAACTGGGTTTATACAGCTCAACAATTTGGTGCATAATCTGTGGTGCGATTCCCCTTGTATCAGCCAATTACCTTCAGAAAATCATATTTTAAAAAAGACCATTTGCTAAAAGATTTTTTTAAACCAATTTTTGTGGATTATGATCCTGGAGTGCATACTAGGGCATGTATTAGTGAGAGGCACTGACCTGCAATAAATGGGTGAGCGAACACCGCGGTTGAAATATCTTTCAAAAAGCTTGAAATTGATATTTTGACTGGTACAACGACTTGCATATCAAGAATGCGTGGCTTGAAAGGATTTTATGGGATAATATCAATGTGTCCTGCTAATTAGATATTACAAAAAGGCTTGAAAATTACTTCGTCACAACAAACCTTATCCTGACTACCACATCATAATCACATAAAAGGTACACCTTTTAAAAACCAAAGAAACATACCATATTTTTACGTTTAATTTTTTTTGTCTGGCTAAATATTAGAATGACAAAGTTTCATAATTAAAGCAACTAAAGTATGGCATTATTTTGTGCACCACATGTGGTTTTATACAGTTGTACGCAATTTTGCGATCAACAAAAACGCCCAGTGAACGGCACTTCTGAGGCCAAAGACACTGTCCTACTGAGATATAAGTGAATCGGCAGAAGGTCTACATGGCCGCTCACAGACTGATGTTTATAACAAAAGGATGAACTTCAAAGTATAGTGTCTGAACGCACTTCAATGAGTCTTTTACATCGCTGTAAAGAAACGGTGCCCCACTCTTCTTCGCAAAACTATACTCAAAGGCAATGAAAACGCAACACTCCAAATTTTGGTTTATTTTTGCTCAGGACCTGAGTAGTCCAGTTTGAGTTCTTAAGTGTCCATTGGGGTCACAATGTGTACCTCGTAACTCCAGTCCTGGAGGGCCAGTGTTTGCAGGTATTTATTTCTATCAATTACCCTGACTAATTGAGTTTATTGGCTGCATACACAAATATAGATGTTTGCAAAGGTTTGATCAAAGAAACATGTTTTATGTAGGGAGACAAGAATAGTCTTTGTTGGAAATTCATAATAATTTAATGAAATGTCAGATTTCACGTATAGTTTGGCTATTTTAGATAATTAACTAATTAAAGGCCAGAGGTTGGTGTGAAAACCAGGGACAGATTCGGCCCTCGTTACCCATCCCTGTTGTAACGCATGAATGATTATCGTGTAACTCAGTGTGAGTTGGACTCTCATCAATCCGTATTGAGTACAACATATGGGATCAGGAGTTGTGCAGGTACAGTGGTTGAAGTGAAGGAGGAGTTGTCTTCCCTATATAAAGGCCTGATAAAAGCAGCAAAAAAAAAAAAAACATTTAAGTGTCATAATGCCATGTCTGTCGGCTGAACAATGGAACAGGGCCCTGGGTATGCTAGAGGCGGGAGTAAGTGCCCGGCAAGTGGCTCACCGTTTTGGGTGTAGTACGTCCAGCATCAGTACTTTTTGGGTGTAGTACGTCCAACTGGGATGAGCTCTTTCATAGAGAGTGTGACGGTGTGTTCAGGAACCACATGCAAGTGAGGGAAATCCAAAAAAACTTATGTCTTTAATGAGTTCTGGGTCAGTACCAAAAAACACAATTGCCAAGCCACAAAATGAAATCCAAACACAGAGTCGACTCGACAGGCCAGGGTCAGAACCAGTCAAACAGAGAAGCAACGGTACATAGACGGTAGGTAAAAAGTCGTAGTTGATAAACAAAGCAGTGGGTCATACACAGGGCATCAAAACACAGGAATCGTGGTCGTACAAAAATAGGTTGAAATCCAGAAAGACAAAAACAATACAAAAAGGGCTATGGCAAGAATCTTAGTCGGACAAAACAGTCAAAGGAAACCAATACTCGATGGCATACGAAAGGCTCTGCACAAGGAAATATTGATCAATGTTCTGACAAAGTCAGCACAGCAGTGAGGACTCTAAATAGACGAAAGGGAAGTCACATGCTATGCAGGGAACAGGTGAGCTGGATCAGACTAATTACAACAGGAGAATCACATGAGGGAAACCCTGACCACGAAAATTGGCGAAAGCCAAGACACGGACGGGAATCACACAAACAGCCTATGACATTTAAACAGCTCTGGTCATGGAGTTGTAAGTGCACAGATAACGAGTGCAGGAAAGTAATTAAGCACGTGTGAGAGATTCTCACGGAAACGCAGGGGGAGACAGGTACAGCTGAGCAAGAGGTGGAGACTAGAACAGGGCGATTGCTGACAGGGAATTAGTACTAATTAGTAGCGGTGTAACTTCACAGATTTAACTAGAGTGCTCGTTTGTGAGTTAGTAGTATATATACATGGATAGTTGGGTTAGTAGACTATGATACAAAATACAAATGTCAGTCTTGTTAGTAATCAGAACCGTAAGGCAAAGGAGGTAAATGAGGATTGAAGGAATAATAGTAAACACCAGAAACCATTGAAATCACCCGAAGCAGGTGAGCACACAGACCGGGGAGACGGACTGAACCAACTAGAATACGAGACAGGGGAGACAAGTGCAATGGAACTGAAAATGGACTGAAATAAAACCTGAGAATTATAATAACAAAAAGGAATAAATAAAAGACAAAATCATGAACATAGAACATGAGCATAAACATGAACAAAAACCAAAACCATAACAGAAAGTAACCAGACCTCAAATCAAGCAGCAACTCCAGAATGCACTGCAGGCAGAGTAGCGACAACTTCCCTAAGACAATCTAACATCTGTGGATGTTCGTAGGGGTCACACCCAATACTGATTGTTCTTTTGAGTTCATTTTTAAATGTGTGTTCCGTTCAGTCTCGTGATTTTTCATTTTAAACTTGTGCTCGTTATGTTTAATGCATCTGTTTATTATCGTCCAAATCGGCCCATTAACACATTTAATTCATCAAAGTCAACCCATCAAACATATTTGAATTATTAAAATAAGAAAATTAATTTGAGTCACAAAATTATTTGAATCCAAACTGATGTTGCATTTTTATTGCCTCTGAGGATATTTTAATTCAGCCACACTGGAGGCCTTTGGAGCAGGAGCTGTGGTGACGCCAAGGCTTTCCAATTAGACTAAAGTCAAGACTTTGACAATAGTGCTGTGTAAAATTATTTGATCCCTCCCTGATTTCCTCTATTTTTCCTAGTTTTTATATTTAAATATTTCAGATTATCCAACTAATTTTAATATAAGACAAAGTCAATGGCAGTAAACACAAAATGCACCTTTCAAATGATCATTTCATTTATTGAAGGTAAAGTTTTTTTCAGAACCGATATCAGCCATATGAATAAATCGATGCCCCTACTAAAACTTGTTGTGCCGCCCTTGATGACAACAACTGCAATCAAACATTTGCAATAACTGGCTATGAGTCTTTAAAATTGCTGTGGAGGAATTTTGGCCCACTCTCCTTTGCATATTTGGTTTAATTCAGCCACATTTCAGGGTTTTCAAGCATGAATTGCCTGGTCAGGGTAATGCCACAGCATCTCAATCAGATTAAAGTCAGGACTTCGACTGGGCATCTCAAAAACTTTCAATTTCTTTCTTTAGCGCAGTTCATTGGGCTAAAGACTTGCTTGTGTACTTCGGATCATTTTCTCGGTGCATAATCCAGCTGCACTTGAGCCTTAGGTCACAAACTGATGGCTGAACGTTTTCCCTCAGGATTCCACAGTAAACAGCAGAATTCATGGTTCCATCAGTTTTGGCAAGTTGCCCAGCAGTTCTTGAAGCAGCAGAGCACCGCTGAGCAATACACTACCACAGCTGTATTTTACTGCTGGCTTAATGTTCTTATTGTGATGTATCAAGACCAGTTTCTCCCAAAAAGTTCCACTTTTGACTCAAGAAGCGGGCAAATACTTTTCCACAGCACAAAAGATCATAACAGGTTCCAAATCTGTCAGTTAAGAAAAGGAAGATAAGGGTTAAAATGACACGATCAGCAAACCTACAGTTAAAGATGGATGCATGGCTCCATCCTGCTTAGCCTCGGAGGAGGTAATTTTGATGACCTTGAGAAAAACTTATAGGCACATTTTTGGCCCCTTTATACAAACTGAACATCTTTTAAATGTGAGTCCAAACCTATTCCTGCTGACCTTGTGCATAATTATGACCGCAGTCAAATCATAGTCAAATGAATCATTCAATCAGCATAATGCATTCGGTCACAGAGCTCACATCATCTGAAGCTGACTCCACATTCCTGATTGACATGATTCAACTTCCCTATTCAGACCCAAATCTCAATCCACTGTGGCATGTTTGGGATGAGGTGACACCGAAGAGTCGCCGAATGTATAGCTGAAAAGTATGCAGTAACAGAATGGTGCTATTAAATCAGTTCGTACCAAAATCTAAGGACTCGTGAGTCTCCCGAACCTTGTGCGAGAATTGCCTTGAAGAATTGGTTGAATAATGCAGTTCTGGAGATACAATCCAGTATCAGTCAGGTGTACCTAATAAAGAGGTCATTGAGTACACATTTGCACCCCAGATACACACGTGAGACTCTGGTATTGTACAGTGGCATCTATTCTGATTCTGTGACTGCATGAGCAATTCAGCCAGGAACCTGAAATTTAGATTTGCCTGTTCGGCTTTATTGCCACTTGAGTGTACAAAATGACATGAATGACAATGAGCGCAGGCCTCAGAAACATGAATCATGAACTCAGCTACATTTTTACGTGTTATTCAAGGTGTTTTAAACCAAGTATATTGTGTCAGATCACAGTAACTCAGCTCTGAGTGCACATGTCAATCCCAACACCTGGCAATTTCTTACCCTTGTTACAAGAAAATGTATTTTTCTCTGAATTATCAGTGATTCAGATTCTGGACTGTAAAGTCATACGGATTTTTGGTTGCCATCAGTTTCATCAAAATAAAAGTTCCTGCTGCTGTGAATGTGAAAGGGCATCAGTTCACACTGCAGACAGCTGCAGAGAATGTCTGACAGGACGGCTGGTTCTCTGGCAGCTCCACAGTGTCGAGTTTGTTAAACGACTCGTGGGAAGAACTGCTTATTCACATGATAAGGAAACATTTTACATAACAGGAACATTGCATGTTCTCATCTTTATATGACCTAGCATAATCATGCCCTAACTGTAAAAATTCTTCACATATTTACATTCTTATTCCCAAAAACCCAAACCCAAGCTTAAACAAGATGGCTGTCGGTGTTTAATTTACCCCTCCTCTTTTCCTCACTTCCTGGCTATTCTGTAAACTGATTAAACCGCCATCAGAGACACGTTCCTGCGGAAAACTAGTTTAGAAATGACAGCAGTGGATTGTCATCATTTCGAGACCGTTTAACCATGCCCATGTGCATCGTTAAAGATATCAAGTCGTTAAAAGTAAGCACGTCCTTGCAGATGGGGGAAAATTTTTTAAAGAAATTACCATGGTAATGACCATTCGGAGAAATGTCTGCTTTCCCCTTTGGAAGAGCTTGACGTGGCCTGCTGTCCAAAATGACATTATAAAAGGAGAACAGCCCATCTAAAGTTCAGCGCAGGTCACTTGCATTGCCCAAGGAGGTCAGCCCTGACACGACCTGCATTTTTGCGCTAAATTGCTCGAGTCAGAGACCCCTGACCCCTGGCCATCCTGCATACGACAAAATTTGACATAAGAAAATAAATGTGAGAGAATGTAAAGTATGAGAGACATTAAAGCCCAGCGTTCTCTCGCACAGATCTGCAGCACAGCCGTGTAACGGCTCTCCGGCTGCAGGCTAACTGTGGCCATTCATTCTCTTTCACTGCTTTTGTCCAGCTTGACCCGTGGAATCATTTTGAAAGCGCAATTCAGGCCATTGAAATAGAGCAAAAGAGCAATAAGCTCGAATGAACAGGATCAGGGTCCTTTTGAGTGACATCTGAAGTAAATGTGTCAGTTTGTAGGGAAGTTATGAGAACCACAGGAGAAGAAAGACTCAGTGTGAAATGGCGCACACTGCCATTCAATACCCACTTCTCTCCCAAACCCCACTCCTGCACCCCATACTAATCATTCATGTCGTTCAATATACTGCATATTCACATGCTTTGTTTTAACCCAAACTTACATAATTATGTTCTAAATTAGAAAACCACTTTAAATGTAGCCTATATGTTGCCTTTAAATAGCACTTTAAAACTCTAAGAAAAGTTAAAAATACAGTGGAAAATACCTAAATATGACCTACCATTTGAAAGAAAAATACGAGGCATCATAGGTATATCAGAAATGGCTGTCTCCCGAAAGGTATCTGATATTAGAACAGACACAGATTTCACTTTTAACATTTTCAGACCTTGCTTCACTCAGATGGCAGAAAAGCCAATTAATGAATAAGCATTTCTGATTGGCCAGCATAGTATTCCAGCACTTGAAATTCTTATGATGCCACCTATATTTCAGAAGAGGGCAACTCAGACATGACATTGTAACAGGCCATAAATGGAGAATTGAATCAACATCTCAGTGGAAAGCTGCCATGGTTGGATTAGCATTAGCACTGCGCTGCTCTCTCTGTTGGCAGTTCTGTGGATGGGGGTACAGCTGGAGCGCAGTTATTTACTATGGGGCACGAACTTAACACAATACCATTCCGTTATAATTCATTTCGACTTTGGCTCCAGTGGGGACTGCTGCCTCATTGGACAGCACAGCAGGAGGACACACCCACATCATTACAAAAGCAATAGACCTGAACAAGGCCTTATTTCACAAAGCAGGATTATTGAGTTAACTGGATACTTAAGGTCCCGGTACTTGACTAAAACCAAGATCAGCTTTTTCTCTCTCAGTCCATATGTCAGATGAGGGATATCCACACATTTACAGCGCAGTTATTCTGGAAACTCGGGAATGTGGCATTATTGAATAAGGCTGATCTGTGTCACATCCTGCCTGCAGCACTTTTGATCTCAACCTCATTCATCAGCTTTGGTTCAGTATATTACAGTTCAAAGTTCACGTCTACATTCTGCCTTCTCTCAATTGATTTCTGTCAGCTAAAAATCATAAAAACATTATGGAACCACGCAGCCTACATCAGCAAAAGTCTCTTGTATAGGAGTACTTATCATCTACAGTGCCGGTTGCCAACTAGGCCCTGGATAGCGACAGGGTTTTTCGTAGCTAATCAGCACTTAATTGATTAGTTGTCAGGGGAGCTGGGGCTGTAGGAGTTAAGAGCAGCAGTAGCAATAGTGAAAATCAGAGCTTTATTGAGATAATCAACAGTTCAGGGTCGAAAAACAGCACTCACAGCAGCGCAGGAAACACAGCTCATGGTCGAGGCACTAGCAAGGGCGGAACAGCGGCACCTAGGGGGACGGGCAGGGCGGGGTCATAGGTCAGTGCCACGGTCAAGAACCAAGAGTCCAGTCCCAGAGGGAGTGGGGACGGTGAAGACGGGACTCTTGAGATCGGCAGGGGAAGACAAGACTGAACACAAGGGCCGGAGGCAGGAACAAGGGATCAGGAATGAGGTTCACAAAGAAAAAAGCAAGGAAGCAGGTTACAAACAGGCGGCAGAAGCGTTAACTTGTTGACAGACTTGAACTTTCAGGAAGGGTGGGCAACTTTGGACACAACAGCAAGCAAAAGTCACATTTTCGATGAAACGAGAGCTGAGAGCACACCGAATGTTCTCTATAACCAACATGTCTGGTCAAAGAGGACCAGCCAGGGGCTGACGGTGTATAACAGGCAGGGCTATAAACCCAATCCTTCCTGCTCAAAGTTTTTACTTTACTCCTCTTTTTTTGTTCTCACTTTAGATGAATTGTTGCTCATAAAGGCTTTATACAGCATGTATAATGCCTTCATAGATAAGACATAATGTCTCCAAAAATCATACATAAGCAAATGTCATACTTAGTAGAGGGTGAAATAACACATCCTCATTCAGCATGTGATATAACTGACAACCTCACTCAGCTAGTGGCTAAATCCTATAAAGGGTGACGTTTTCAGCTAAGTGAAATTGTCATTGTCACATCTGGCATCACATGCTGGATAAGGTTGTGTTATTTCACCCTTTTAGAAAGCCTGACATTCGCTTATGTATTATTTATGAAGGCATTAAGTCTCATTTATGAAGGCATTATACATGCTGTATAAAGCCTTTATGAGCAAAAATTCATCTAAAGTGTGTAGTGCAGGTGCGAGCTGTTGTACATAAAGGTGGAACCACAAGTTCTGGCTGCACTTATTCCCCAGTCTCCCCATTCCCTGGCTGCTTTACCAACTTTATATTTTCCTTGACTAATAACCTGGGCTTGCAACAGCCTGGGCAATCTTGTTATCATTTATTAAATTAAAACTTTCATTAATTTATTTATTGTAACTTGAAAATCATTGAGGGCTGCCCCTCATTTACAATCATGTCGAGTATGGGTACCTTCACACCAAGATCGTTTTCAGAACATCGCAGCCCATCCTAAAAATTTATGAAACGGGCTGGGGACGAGTGAAATCGGGAAACTTTGGCCAGAAAATGCTTTGAATACGACCCTACTTCGTTCTGATACATTTCGAGACAAGTCCTTTCTGTTTTCATCCCAATCATAGCTAGTTTGTACAACGTTTAAAACGGGGGAAAGTAGCCGTTCATCTCATCACGTCTCTAGTTCGTTGAAAAGGACATTTCCACTGTGTCCGCGCCGAACGGCTCTAACTACCGTTGTGTTTTTGCCAGTTCTCTTTCTAGTTCACTGCTTCAGCTGTACACATTGTCAGAATTGTTTCAAAAATTTGTGCAAGTAGATTGATATCTAGTTTTTTGGATGAAATTTCAAAATTATTCTTGATTACTTAACATGACAATTTTTCTGGATATTAACCTCTCAATATTTATTTTGTGCAATGTTTCTAACTCTATTCTGAGTAACTTTTTTAAGTTTATAGTCTGCTTATGTGTACCTTTTAATGGGACTAAGTTACTACAAATAGATGTTATACTATTTATTATGTGCATATTGCTTGAGAACAAACTAAGAATGGAGTTATACGTATATTAATAGAGAAATCTTGCTACCTCATGAGGGTGGCCTTGATCAGCACAATTTGTACTGTAAACTGCTGATCTGACTGCAGACGGAGTGGACATTGTAATATCTGAGTAAGAATGATATTAACGCATTAGAAACGAGTTGATCGCACTAAAAATGGCATAAGAACTATTAGAGTGGTGTAGAAATGTATTTTAAACCCTAACAAAACTTCCAATGTTTTTACGAAGCTATTTGGGTGGAATAAGGACGCAGTAACAACCTAACGTAGTCAAATTAAGTCTGTCTGGGAACGGGATGAGGTAGAACTGTATGAAGTGTTCAAACGTACTTCATATTTTCCCCCGACATCGCTGTGTTTTGTTCATTCTTGATACATTTCTACCACAATCGAAGTACGGCAACTCCGGTCAGATGTGTAGTGTAACGTATATTTACAGTTACAAACATTGGCGGTTATTTTTTTTCTTCTAAATGTTGGCAGGCCGTAAAGTAACCTTCTCATAAACATTTTTACTTTGACTATGTTAGCGTTCACGAATGTAACCACCATGCTCCTGATATTGGCGATTGGCGGGGTTTTTTGCGGGGTTTTTTTGGGGAGGTTTCTGTCTCCCGGGAGCAAAGTAAGGTAAAGTAAAATAAATTTAAATGCTAATTCAAAGAATAAATTTAAACGCTAAATAGTTGTCTAACTAAGTGAATTGTGTGATATACAAAGTAAAACAGAGTTGTTTTCAAGGACTGAGGTACTGCCGCCTGGTTTTTCTGTAACGTTAGTTGATTTAGCTAGCGAACCTCAGCAAGCTCTCAACGCTAAGAATATTATAGAATTACCTGGATATCTCACTGTAACCCTGCTTGGTTCCATACTTAGTCGCTGCCTTTCATAGTCTTCTAGCCAATAAATATTGACGTTCACCGGGGTTTTTAGTCCCTTTTGTTTGCTATACTGACCGCATTACCGCATAAACAAATTCCCAAGCTTGAATATTAACGCGAACCGGGGTTTTTGTCTTTTCCCATTATTATTACCGAAGGGCTCTTCTGATTAAATACATTACAAATTACCTTATCTTTGTATTTTCCTCCGCTTGCGGTGCCTTGATCAGCTGATTAAAGTTTAACTGCTTGTGTGAGTGCTTAGTGACAGCTTGTTGGAGGAGATACCGTGTTTAGTTCGCACATATAGTAAACGACCGTTTAGTATTCGGTCCGTTTTAATTAAAGAATTTTCAAAATAGCATTTCTGAACATACTGATTTTCTTTAGAAGGCACAAATTATTATTTGCACACCAAAACAGAATTATATATTTTTAAAAAAACTAAAAAGACCTCTCTGGTGTCCTTCTGTCTTGAAAAGACAATGGAAAACTACACCTAGTTTGTTGTGGAGCTGCAGCGATGGATGTGGCTGAATAGGCCAATGCATGAGCTGCAGCTCCTACCACACTTGCTGCATGTGTAGTCAGCTGTAGGGATTGTGGGGGCAGCAGTGGCCGACTGAATCTCCGCTGTTTGTGTCTCTTCCTTTCCATGCGCTGGATCTCTGTCTTCTCCTCGGCCTGCTTGACTCCGGATTTCACGCTTGCAGGCCAGCTGGAGCGTCCATGATCACTGTCTCGAGATCTGCTGGGTTGATGCTGCATGACTTCAGATCCCTCTTGCACGCATCCTTGTAGTGCAGGGTGGGCTGTCCGGTTGCCCGTGTTCCGGTGGCAAGTTCACCATAGAGGATGTCCTTTGGAATCCGTCCATCGTCCATCCTGCATACGCGTCTGAGCCAGCGCAGGCGCCTCTGGGTAAGGATTGCGAACATGCTTGACATGCCTGTCTGGGCCAAGAGGCTTGCGTTGGAAACATGATCCTGCCAGGTAATCCCGAGGAGTGGTCTGAGGTTGCGCGTGTGGAAGGCCTTCAGTTTTCGCTCTTGATACGTGTACAGGGTCCGAGCCTCACTGCTGTACAGAAGGGTGCTCAGCACGCACGCTTGGTTCACCTTCATGTTTGTGTTGAGAGTCAGCATGAGGTTGTTCCACACTCTCTTTGCTTGGCGGGCCATGGCGGTTGCTGCCATGGACATTATTATTAGCCCCCTTTAAAAAATGACCATTTATTAAGTTATTGTGCTTTAACTACACAGGCGATGTGCTTAAAGATGATCAGATGATATCACTCCACAATTAAGTTAATACATGGTATAAAAGCCTCAGTATGGGTCATTGAGCTGTCAGTTGAGAAAGCACCATCCCGAAAACTAAAGAAATCAGTTTGGAATGGAGAAAAAGAATTATTGATGCACACAAAGCAGGAGAAGGATATGCAAAGCTATCCAAGCGTTTCCAAGTGTCAAGAACTGGAGTGAGAAGTATAATCCAGAAATTCAAAGACATCCACACAGTACAGAACAAGCCTGGCAGAGGTAGGCAGTGAAAGATTTCAAAGGCCCTGGAAAGAAAACTAGTGAGAGATGTGTCTAAAGACCCCAGAACAACTGCCAAGACACTGGTGAATGACTTGGCCACATCAGGGATCGTAGTCTCTTAGAAGACAATCACCAGAGCTCTGCACAGGAATGGACTGCAAGGTTGCAGACCAAGAAAAACTCCACTTTTGAAGAAGAGACCCCTTCAAGCCAGACCTAAGTATGCTCTGGACAACTTGGAGAATTATTATTCAATGCTGGAGGCTCTTTGGCCGCAGAGACACCGCTTCTGTTTGGAGAGAAAAGGGAGAGGCATATGACACAAAGAACACCATCTCCACAGTGACACACGGTGGTGGGAGTATTATGCTGTGGGGATGCTTCAGTGCATCTGGAACTGGAAATCTTGTCAAGGTGGAAGGAATCATGAACAAAGAAAGATATATGGAGATTTTGAAAGAAAACCTGAAGCAGCCAACGGTAAAACTGGGTCTCGGTGTCATGTCATCTTCAAAACATGACAACGGTCCAAAACATACATCTCTCTCAGTGAAGAACTATCTCCAAAAGACCAAAGTGAATGTAATTGAGTGGCCTGCACAAAACCCTAACTTAAATCCGAAGGAAAATTCGTGGGGTGAGCTAAAGAGGAACGTCCATGCCAGAGGGCCTTCTAATCTGGAGGAGCCTGAGGGATTTGCCAAGAGGAATGGGCCGGGATCCTCAGAAGACATGTCAGGGAGTTGTTGAAAACTACAGGAAAGGATTGCAGGCAGTTATCCAACAAACAAGATATAGAATTGACTATTAGGATCCAGGAGGCTAATAATTTTGACCCTGGTAGTTTTTGTGTTTTGTGGAATATTTTAATTTCTGTGTGCCAACTAAAATAATGTAAGCATCCAAAATGAAACTAGGATGTCTAAAAAATCTGTGTTAAAAATTTGTTGCTCTGTTTAAAAGCACTTGGGAAATACTTTTAAAACAATGACATTTTTGTAGGGGGGCTAATAATTTTGTCCTCAGCAGTATACTCCGCAATTAATTAGCGGAGCTGAAAGATGCATTTAAAAAAAGATCCGAGAGAGAGACAGACTGTAGAATGAACTGAGAGACATGATCTGGTGGGGATGCAGGGCCATGATTGATAAGAGATATGATGAGACAGGGCTCCATCGTGCACTTCATCAAAAATGTCACCAGCAGCTGCAAAGTGGCCATTAAAAGCAGAGCAGATCTCCAAAAAAATAAAGACAAGGGTGTCATTAAACTTGAGATGAGTAGGTAAGCGAGCTGCAGATTTGTTTGTGCTAGATTATGCCACATTCTAGAATTTTTCAGGGTCAGAATAAGAGCCAGTGATCGAGTCCAAATAATGATCAGACTTAGCTTTCATCGCAATGGATGTGCATTTGTTTTTGTATCTTTCAAAAACTGGCCCAATGGGATGCATCTTCAGTGCATCGAGTGAGAGACCAAGCTTTGTTTCTGGGTATAAATAATCTTAACAGTTCAAGGCAAAGCCATGAACTGGATAGGTTTTTCACTTTGTGCTTTTTAAAGTGGGCATGCTTGTTTACAAGAGCAAAGAATGTTTTTGTTTAAAAAAAATGTCAGAAGATTATTCAGCATCAGATATATCAGATGTGAGGTGGTTGTCTCTATAATAGGGGTCAAGAAGAAAAGCTTGTTTGCGAAAGTTTCTTTGATTCCTCTTTATTATGGTTTGTGGTGAGGTTCTTTTCCTGATGCAGGCAATAAGGCAATGATCACAAAACACTAAGCCAAAAACACCACTAGCAGAAATTTTATTACTCCTATTAGAAGAAAGCAAATCAATAAGAGAGGATGTGGAGAGATTTTTCAGGTTAGGCCTGGTGGGTTCAGTGATTAACTGAGATGAATTGAAGCTGGAAAAACCCCTCCTTTAAATAATCAGAAGCAATGGTCAGCCAGTCCATGTTAAAATCTCCCAAAACTATCATTTCAGACTTTGTATATTGAGACAGTATTTCTGCCTAGTAATCAATAGATCTAGTTTCACTTGACAGAGGTCTATAAACTCCAATTACAACAAGTGAATTGTTAAACCCACAATTTATCGTAAGAGCAGGGAATTCAAACATTTGAGCACTGTAAAAGCATGGAGAACAGAATCATAAAAACAAGATTTCATGTTAATAGGTACACCACGGCCTCTACCCATTTTGTCAATTCAAAAAATATTACAGTCATTTATGGCCTCATATGACTAAATAAAGCTATTCTTAAGCCATATTTCTGACAGAAGTAGAATATTCGGGTCTGCTTGGGCAACTAATACACTCAATAATGAAGTTTTTTTGTTGCAGTAGACTCCTGATATTGATGTGGATTAGGCCTACGCCCTGTCTCGAACACAGCCAGAGTGTACATCGTAAAATGTAGGCCTGAGGCATTCCAAGTTTCAAACAGCCAGATTTTTAGTTCAGTCATTTAGTTTAGTAATTACACACTGATACACAGATGTGGATGAGTAAATCTAATCCTTGAAAGCTATGGGATGGATTATATGTTTATATGTCCAAAACACAGGCTAAAATCAGAACTGATCTGTCATGTACACTGTCCTGCATGCAGTATTTCTGCATATGCATGTAAATGTCTCCTGCTATAAGGGTTGTGCTGAGCACGCGGAGGACAGGAGGTTGAGGGCTGGACCCAGGTGCAAGGATGGACTATTTATTATTCCCTCAGCACAGCAGGGAGACACACATGAAGCAATACGAAACAAAAAAGAAAAGAGGTTCCTTAATAATGATATTAATAATAAAAAACTGAGCTTTAGCCACAGTAACACTGTATTACTAAAATATGAATAGGAGATTGGACACGTGGTTCCTTAATTGTAAAGATAAAGGGCTGATAAGAACAATAAACAGCACTAAGTTAGAGAACTAGAATATGTGCGCAATACACAGAGGATAAGTCTATGTAAAACTAGCAATACAACAGAGACGTGGTTTACGAGACTTTGCAAAGACTAAGTGCGAGGCTCAGTCTAAAAAGCAAAATACTGCCGTGCATTGGAAATGAATAACAGGTGCAGGCGTTGATTGCAGAGCTGAAGAATGCAGTATGGGTCTTAATACCGGTGAGTCTGAAGGCTGGAGGCATGACCTTACGCTTGCTTTCCTCTAAATTGAGATTAACTGAAACAACGAACCAATGTCTTGATTGGGGAAAAATTCTTGCATTTTAAAAAGTACCCACTTTAAAAAGGTGAAGCTGATGTGGCAGTTTCAAGCTCTGTCTCTCAAAAATATACTGTAAGTTTGTATTTACCACACCGCAGCACCATCAGGAGTGAGTGAATATTGCAATGAGATAAAAAGACAATGAGACAATAGTCAAATGATTGGAATTAATCAATAAAATTAAACACAAAATCACATAAAACACCAGAAACATGATGAGAGTAATTTACAGAGGCATTAGTTCGAACAATTGGTTACTCATCCATTCATCCATCTATTTTCAGCTGCATATCCAGGGCCGGGTTGTGGGGTTCGCAGACTCAGGAAAGTTACCCACGTTTCACCCTCCCCAGGTATTTCCTCCAGGTCTTTCTGGGGGATCCCCAAGCCATCCTCAGGGCAGCCGGGAGATATAATCCCTCCAGTGCGTCCTGAATCCGCCTCAGGGCTCCTGTTGTACATGGCTGAAAAACTGCTAAAGGAAGGTATCCTGAAGGCATCTGGACCACATGCCTGAACTACCTGAGCTTACTCAACCTAAAGTGGAGGAGCAACAGCTCTACTCTGAGCCCCTCCCTTAGATCTGAGCTCCTCAGCCCAGCCACATTACAAAGGAAACTCACGTTGACCACTTATATATGCAACCTTGTCCTTTCCATCACTACCCAGAGCTCGTGACCATAGGTGAGGGCTGGAATGTAGATCGACAGGTAAACTGAGAGCTTTGATTTTAGGCACAGCTCCTTCTTAAGGACAATGAACTGGTACAACTCTCGCATCGCTGCAGATGCAGCACTGATCTGCCTCTCAATCTTCCACTCCATCCTGGCCTCACTTGTTAACAAGACCGCAAGACACTTAAAATCCCCCACTTGTGCCCACAACTCAGCCCCCACTCGGAAGGGACAATCTACCTTTTTCCGCCAGAGAACCATGGCCTCAGATTTGGAGGTGCTGATCCTCATTTTGACCGCTTCGCACTCAGCTGCGAACCGCTCCTGTGCTTGCTGGAGGTCACAGCCTAATGAAGCCAACAGGACCTCATCATCTGCTAACAGCAGAGATGCAACCCTGGGGCCACCATACTCACAGTCACCAGGACTGTGTTACGCTTTAATATCTTGTCCATGGAAAACATGGTAAAGGTGGCTGACAGGGCACACCCTTGGTGGTGTCCAACACCAACTGGAAATGATTTAGTGCCGACAGTGCGGACAAAACTGCGGCTTTGATTCTACAGGGATCGTATGGCTCAAAAAAATGGCCCCAGAGCCCCATACTCCAATAAGGCCCCCCACAGGATGCCTTGTGGAACACGGTCAAAAGTCTTATCCAAGTCCACAAAACACATGTAGGCTGGACGGGCAAACTCCCATGACCGCTCCATTATTCCTGCAAGGGTAAAAAGTTGGTCTGCTGAACCTACGTTGTTCCTCTTGGATCCAGGGTTCAACAATCGGGCGAATCCTTTAGAGCACCCTGGCGTATGCATGCAGTCCCTGGAAGGCTGAGAGGTCCACTCGCTTCAAGTGGTTTTGTTGTTGTTGTTAAAGAGGCTGTTGCTTTTAGGGTCCAATCAAAGTTTAGCACAGTCTGCAGCGCCACAGGAGCAGGGCGGGTCACCCCAGGTCTGAGGAGCACCCGCCCTTATGGAAGCACTGGGCTGCAAACTATTCAGCATTGACTGTATGTACTCAATTACCCTGTGCTAATGTGCCCTGTTTCATGTGCAAGTAATCATACGTAGCATTGCAATTGATCAGCCGTTTATGGAAATGGAAGCATTTATCTCCACACCTGTCCCCATCACTGCTGAGGGTCTGACCCTGTCACAGAAGTAAAGCTCTAAAGGATCTGGGCATCACCGAGCTGTGACTGCAACAGCCGCCTGTCCTTAATCAGCCTGCAATCTGCTGCGCCTCCCTGAGAAATAAAACACTGGAAAGCCATTGGGCTGGCAGTGATTATAACAACAGGCAGACTCTTTCAAGGTGAGCTGCACAGAAATGTGCAGCATTAGTGCTGGTCTGCCGGTAGGCTCCCTACTTTCAGAGTAAAGGCATGTCATCCAGGCGAGTGGAGCACCCGCAGCAGTAAATTAACTTTAAACGGGAATATAAAACAGGGATTTTTCAATAAACTGGCTGTAGTGACAAAGCACCGCAGCAGATTCATGTGGTTGTTCACAATCTGCAAATAAATCACAGCTGGGGGGGTTTCCCTCTGAGGAAATGACATTGGGTTTTCCCAAAAACAGAGGCTCACAGTGGCGGTGAGGGTTTATATAGCCAGTTCATCTGTTTTCTTTTCACAGCTCATGCATTTAGGAGATATTTTTTCAGCCAATGAGAGCTGCATTCAATTTTCAAATCATAATGCAGTATATCGAGCGAGATTCCATCTCATTACATCTTCATTGGGAGAAATTGCGTTTCATAAATACGCAGGAATTAAAGATAATGCATTTCATAAACAATATGCATGGGAGGTTGTAATCCCATCGTTACGAACCAAAAAAGAATGGAGAAGAGCAGAGCAAAGCTGAGACTTGGCACCGCTCTCCTGCACGTGTGCAGTAAGCAGCTTTGTTCCGTGACCGAGTGGGGCTCGCACGGCTGCTCTCTGCCTGCTTATTCATTCATTTTCCCAGGGCTTAGATGCAGACGGAAACGCCGGGATTTCCCGCCTGTGTACAATTTCTCACATGAGAGCTGCGGCCTTCTTCAGTTTTTAAATTAATCTACTCGCTTTAAATGCGCAGCCCATTACCTTTGCCGCTTCGGGGGGGAATCTTAGCGTGAAAAATCAATGCAAGGAGGAAACAAAGCGTTTGACTGCCATTTGGCAAACTTTAGAGCCTTGACTAATGTGGGCAAACTGCAGCCCGTTATTAAGGGCTATAAAAGGGCTGTGTGCTCACATGGCTGGGGAGTCTAAATGAGGCACCGCTGAGCAACAGACTGAGGGCCGGCTATAAGACGTCTGCAGGAATATAAACCCTGAGAGGAGGAGGGAGGGAGGGAGAGATGTACTGTAGAATCCAGGAGAGGCTCCGAGGCTTCCCACCTCAGCAGAAATTTGTGTTAAGGAAACGAGCCACAAGGCCTGGGGAGAGAGTGGCTGGAGCGATAATGGGGGCTGCAAAGACAGTGCAGTAATCCACTTCCAAGTTTATTCTGTTGTCCGTTTTCATTACAAATTAGCAGCGTGTTGAATCTGGAGATAACACAAATGCATATACAAGCAAACACACAGGCGCGCGCGCACACACACATACACACACACACACACACACACACACACACACAAACACACGTCGTTTTTATCTTATTTTCTGGAACTTTTCCCCCTCAAAATGCGATTCCATTCCCCAGCTATATTTGAGGGAGAGAGTGCTCTCTGTGCCTGAATAGTCTCATTATGAGCCTTTTGCACTGTTTCTCAGCAGAACAAAATGATGTTACTGTATTTACCTGGCTTTACCAGACACTCAAACAAGACCTCAATTTTATTTGTGGTGATGGCTGAGGAACAGAAATTCTGTCTGTTGGTTTTTGTCATTTCATTTTATTGCCAGTTTATGTTTTGGAAGCAATATTGCATGAGTCTTCAACAAATCAGTAATGTAACTGTAGCATCTGCGGTGTCATCCAAAAGTATTTTGACAGCAACACAATTTTTGCTCTCTGGCTCCTGACTAAAATGGAAGGATTCTCTGTCTGTCTGTTTGTATGCATGTTCCTCAATTTTCTTGACAATCATTCATTTGATTGGATTCACACTTGGCGGGTGTATTCCTCGCCACCCATGGAATTGCAGTGTTTGGTGTTGTGTGGCTGAGAGGTTGTTGAGAAAGCTGCAAGCAGCAGTACTGGTGTCCAGGCAAACGGCCCATTCAAACAGGCTCGTTTTGAAGGGCGCTGTACTGGTATGAGGTTAAAGTAACGGCTGTTGCTTTTCATTCTCAGCTCCTCTCGGCCCATCCTCCCTTCCGCCTCTCATTCCTGGCAGAAAGGCCTTGTCCAGCCACTACCCCCCCCCCCCCCCGTTCCCCCACACACACACCATTTCACTCACTGCAGGTAAACCCCAATTTGTCCTATTTTGTGCGATCAGAAGGGAGGGAGGGGGCCTCTGCTTTCATCTTTGCTGTGATGCTGTGCCAGCACTGGGCTGCCAGTGATCTTTCATTTATCCACAGGCCAACCTGCTTGGACATGGCAGCAGGGTGAACAGAAGAATGATAATTTAGAGCTACTGCATGTGTAATGTGGGGTCTGGCAGCTGTGGTGGTGCAGGGGTTAAATGTACTAGATTTAGGATCCAAAGGTCCTGAGTTCAAGTTCTGTCCGAGCTTTTGCAATGTGTTCTTGGGCTAAAACACTTTACTCCCACAGTGCTGCAATCCAACTGGGTACCACTATTGCTGTCAGGAGCATTTTTATTGTCATTGTTATTATCACATATCATCACATTTTTCATCAACAAAATACACTGCAGCTAGTTAATGCAGATGAACAATCAATCTATTGTAGTTGAAGTGCAGTTGTTAAATGTTAGCAACTTATATAGTTCGTTCATTCACAGTCAATGGGTCCAGCTATGTAAGTTAGAATCTCTGATTTCGGGAATCGCACCCCTGGACATATTCAGAGGCGCCCTGGGCCCAGAGAGAATAAATAGAACATGCTGGGCTTGGCAGGATCTTGAAATGTGCCACCCCAAAGGGTAAGACTGGCCATACTATCTACATTCTTTATATTAGTGGGGTGCAGCTTAAGACATGCCGTTTTTCTCATAGATGCTCCCATCCATATCCTCCGCAGCCGCGAGTCTCTGTAAGGCGAATCAGTTAAGCTGCTCTACTGCCCTGCCTCCAGGGAAAAAAACATACTTCTGCCTGCTTCTGCACCACACTTGCCTGCTGCTATTTAAAATGTTTTTCCTCCTACATGCAGGCTGTGGCATGTGGCAAATCTAAATCTGCTACTCGTATGCATGTATGTGGCTTATCTAAGGTGTAGTTGTAGAGGACAAGCTATAAAACAAAATTGTTCAATGTATTTGATTGTTCTTGGCTGAGCTCTCTTTTGACACAGCATGCAGGTGATCCATTACAGGTTAGTCATGACAGCATGTTAATTAAACAATATCATTCCCAAATTGGCCTCCCCACTCGGTGTGCCTCATTGTGGAGCGCTGCTATGCCACGTTTTGCTGATGACACTATTCAAAGGACACCACATTTCAATCCAGAATCTTCTGCGACATTATCAGGCAACAGCTGTGATGCACACTTGCTATTTGGCACTGGCCAAAGAGAAAGGTTGAAGTGTAATTGGAGTTAAGAAGATGTAAATAGTGCTTCAAGGGCTTGCTGATATTTATTACATTCATTTTAGGAGGGTAAGACAATTTTCCCCCAAGGTAAGACCTTTGTTGCCATTCAGGGACAGAAAGGCAATTTTATAACTCTGCTCTCTTACTAAGGATTGAAACGGCTACTACTGCTGCTCCAAATATATCTGCAACCCCATTTCCAAAAAGGTTTGCATGCTGTTTAAAATGTAAACAGAAACAATTCAATGATTTACAAAGCATTTAAGCTCTGTATTTAATTGAGAGTATCACTAAACCAACATGCAGACTTTGAAACAATTTTTTTTGTTTTCTGAGAAACATACACCCATTTTAATTTTGATGCCAGCAACACATTTCAAAAAACTTGGAGCAGGTGCATGTTTACCATTATGTTGCATCACCTCCTCTTTCAACAACACTCTGTAAGCATGTGGGAACTCATGGGACCAGCCGCGATAGTTTTGACAGCAAAATGTTTGCCAATTCTTGCTTGATGAGGCATTTCAGCTGCTAAACATTTTGTGCTAAACATTTTCTGCGGGTGACAGGTCTTGACTGCAGGCAGGCCAGGTTAGCATCCAGACTCTTCTACTATAGAGCCATGTAGTAATATGTGCAGAATGCGGTGTCTGGCATTGTCCCGCTGAAATTAACAAGGTCTTCTCTGAAAATTATATCTTGATAGCGGCATATTTTGTTCCAAAATCTGTAGACTTGTCATTGATGGTACCTTCAGAGCACACACATAATTCCATGGACGCTGGCTTTTGAACAGCCAGCTGGCTCATTTCACATTGTGATTGGTAAGACCACAGGACAGTCTTCCACTGCCTCAGTGCATCTTAAATGAGCTTGGGCCAAGAGAAGGCAGCAGTGTTTCTGAATCCTGTGATAATATGGTTTAATTTCTACCAAGTTTTATGTTGCATCTGTGGATGCAGTGACTAACTTTGTTCACTGACAGTGGCTTACAGGAGCGTTCCTGAGCTCAGACAGTTATACAGAATCATGTCTGTTTTTAATGCAGCGCTGCCTGAGGGCCTGAAGATCACGGCCATTCAGTATTGGTTTTGGCCTAATCTCTTGCACAAAAGATTTCCCCAGATTCTCTGAATCTTATCTTTTAATGATATTATGTCCTGTATGTGATGAAATCTCCCAATTATTTGCAATTGCACATCCAAAATCATTATTCTTAAATTGTCGAACTATTCCCCAGTACAGTCTTTAACAGAGTGGTGAGGCCTTTACCTCTTACGACTTTTTTCCTCCAGTCATGTTACTGACCCGCTGCCAATTAATGAGCTGTGAGATGCTCTAACAGGGTATTTTTTAGCATCATACAACTTCTCCAGTGTTTGTTCACCCAGACACAACCTTTTTTTAAACCTGTTACTGGCATCAAATTCAAATTGATCAGATATTCCTGTAACACTTTCCAAAAAGCTCAGCACAACTCCTCGATAGGACTGTTGCATTGGTGTTGAACCGGTGCCCACATTGTGCTTGGATATAGAATGCGGTTGTGTACGAACACTGAAGTCCAGGCCACTGGTCCTTCACCATGTACCAGTGTTACATTAGATTTCATAATCAAGAAATATTGAGTACAGGTGCCATGCAAAGCTGCAGCATTACAACGAATTTCCATGACACACAGGACATATCATCTGCTGCTGCTTCAAATGGATTGTTGGATGGATGGATAGATAGATAGATAGATAGATGGATAGATAGATAGATAGCCCATCAGGGTTATCATTAGGTTGAATGCTTCATGGAGGTTGGAGCTACAATACAATGGCTGGTGCCTTAGCCACCCAGCGGCTGTGTCTCAAACTGCACACTTGCTTGCTCTGAGAGCGTATAACGAGCTTCCTTCTTTCAGTGAGACCAAACCATTGTGCAGTATTGCAGGGCATGGATGAAGTACCAATGTACGCCCTAAATTTGGCAAAATTAGGTGCATGTATCTGTGCAGAGTCAGATGCCCACAACTACAGAGGTGGATAACTCTTGGAAAGAAGGACATGATGTTGTGCTATGGCATGAACTAACCTGTGCACTGTGCTCTGGGGGGAGCAAACATTTCTGCCCCAGCTGTTTGAGAACCTCTGGTCTTGAGTATAGCTCTTTACACACTTCCAAATATGGATGTCAGCATTTCTCCATGAGCATCCCTAAGCACTGCAAGTTCTGCAGTTTCAATAGGTTGCGCAAGACTCTGAGCGTACCCTGCACATCAGGATGCATTGCGTAGGCGATACCACATCAACTGAATGTTTCTTTGATGTTGTATGGATCTACATCTCAGGATGGATTACAGCAGGTGAGAAACACACACCGCTGACATGAAAGGGCTCCAGTGTACAGAAGTCACCAGCCGATAAGCACCCCTCCCGCTTTTGAGTGGGTCAGGATGACTGCAGTATGGTGAGAACCACAGAATCACCACTTTATACTCCAAGTCCTTTTGTCTGACAGATTTTTGTGATATTTATCATTTCTGTTTGAAAAGATAGGTCAACCAAGCTTTAAAACACACTGCCCGTCCAAAAAAAAGTTGCCATTTGGATTCAAATAAACAAATACTCAAGAGCCAATTATTATTGCAGTGATAAATATGTCTCTGCTGGCAATAATGTTTTGAAATCCTGACTGATTTAGAGTGCAATTTTTTATGTCTGAAACAACCATGACTGAAGACATATTTCATAGTTGTTGAAAAAAATGTTGCTGTGTTTCAAGAAAGGCAAATTATTGGCCAGCATCAAGCAAACAAAACAGCAGAGGAGATTATTGAAATAACTGGAATTGGCTCATGAACTGTTTAACAATTTAATAAAATCTGGAAGGATAGTGATGAACTGTCAACTTTATGGGAGAAATGGGTTGGAGAAAAAACTCATGACTGATCCTGACCGGATCACTAAAATGCACAGGGAAGTTTCATCATCGAAAAGTCAGATGTGGAACTCATGGCTGTTTACTCATGAAGGTAAGAGCATTTCCACAGGCATAATGCAGCGGGAAGTAGGAGAATTGGGACTAAACAGCTGCATGGCCACAGGACAGTGAGGCGAATGGGGGGAAAAACAAGTTCAATTTGTAAGGCAGCATAAAGATTGGACTCTGGAGCAATGAAAAAGGTCTTGTGGTCTAATGAGTCCAGACTTACCCTGTTCCAGAGTGATGGGCACATCAGCGTAAGAAAGGAAGCCCATGGAGTGATGCGCGCATCATGCATAGTGCTCTCTGTACGAGCCTCTGGTGTTATGATCTGGGGTTACTTCAGTTAGTCAGGTCTGGGCTCAGCACTGTTCTGCAGTAATTAAATGAACTCAGCATACAACCTTAATGTACTAAATGACTAGTAACCCATCAATGAACTTTTTAATCCCTGATGGTACAGGCATTTTCCAAGATTCTTTGGGCTCCACTTACGATAGAGCGGTTCAGGGAGCATGAAGACTTATTTTCAAACATAAATTGGCAAACTGAGAGTCGGACCTTAACCAACTGAAAGTCTTTGGAGTGTCTTGAAGAAGGCTGAATGGAATAGTTTGGCGAACCCATCATCAACGCAACATTGCGGCCGAACATGAATGCAAATCTGGTTGGAAATAAATGTTGCAACATTGTAAAAGATTGTTGAAACAACACCATAACTAATGTGTGATTTCAGCTAAACATGGCCCAACAAAATATTACTGTGTGCGACTTTTTTTGGATGGGCAGCGTATATTCAAAAACATTTCTCACGACAAAAAGTTCACTGGAGTCATCGAGCTGCAGATTTATTTCCTTTTGTTTTCAGAGAGCAAAACAGAACATTACCCAGGCCATTAGAGATCACTTTCTCCATATCGCTTTTTTTATTTGCATGCATAATAAAATGAACTACAATAGTGGTCAGTGCGACTTAATATGAACTCTAAGTGGGATCATTAACTGTTTTGAAATATAGTAAAAACTGTCCAAACCCCTGAAAAACCATTTTGTAAAAGGTTTCAACTGCTGCAGCATATCGGGGATTGTATGGAATTCATCTGCTGAAAATTGATGGAAAAATCAATGCTGAAATATGAGTTTTCCTATTGTCAGTGGAGGGAGGAAAATCCCAGAGCCTCCATCCTGAGGTGTACAGTGAGGGGCTAGGTTTCAGGGCCAGCGCATGATATCCCAGCATGCAACAGTCACGGGGAACACTGATTCCCAAGCGTCTTTATCGGGAGACTTTCCAGGTTATGAAAGGACAGCATGGTGCGGAGACGGTTCAGTCTGGTCTTTGCAGGAAGTGGTGCTTGTACATTATTTCTGAAATTGCATAAACATACTCCAGCCGGTCAGCCTTACAGTGGGAGGGATGTTTGGGGGAGACAGTTAGTGCTGAGGTCCCCACAGGCTCTGGGCTCTCACAGGCTCAGTTATGCATACATAATCATGCCATTTATGTAACAAACTGGGTTACTGCAACATAAATAATTTGTCTATCATCTCATGCACTGCAGCTACAGTCATGTTTCCCTGATTCCTTCCATCATTTTATTATGAGGAACACTGTGCATTCAGACTGATGCAAGGGCTGATGCATGGAAAGTAAATACTTATAAGCAGTATTTTTTTCATATCATTATTATTTTTCAATATTGTCAAGGAAAAATGTAAAACGAATGCCACAGTGTTTTTGGCGAAATTTAGATTCATGGCCTGATACAATCTGTATAGTCAGCATATTTATATGACGTGTGTATATGGATTAATCACTCCATAATATTTGCAAAATCTAATCACTTATTTTTTCACTAATTACTGCCCGCCGCTGAAAGACCAATGATTTCTTCAAAAAATTGAACCCCAGAATTGTAGTAGCCATTACATTCAAAATTATGGAGGAGGCAAATCATTATGAGGATATTCAGTGTTTAATTTTCATCAACTGCACTCAGAAATTATTCTAGTAAAATTTACTGAAAAAAATTAAATAAAAATGACTCAGAGAGGGAATAATCAATGAGAAAAAAAAATTACTTCCCTCACTGACTAGAGAAAAATATCTGTCAATCAATGTTAGTCAATAGACACAGCAAAGATGTGAAGATTCCTGGAGCAAGTGTGAGATGCAGGATACCGGGAAGATTTATAAAGCTATCAACTTTATAAAGGAGTAATAAGCCTTCATATACTCTATAGACCATTAATAAGCATTCATATGATTTGTTAAGCATTAGTAAGCCTTCATATGCTTTATAAGAATTAATAAGTATTCAAATCCTTAATCTTTATCTCAGAACCACTCATTACGCTGTCCAGCAGGTGTAAAATCCCAGATCAGGTACTGTGTTTCTGTGATTCCATCATCTATGACTCAAACACTGTCACTGTCGGAGGGCTACACTCCTGCCTTTGGGCCTGAGCCAATTTATGCAAATCTCCGTGAACATATTTACTGGAGAGTTAGAGAATCAACAAAATTGCCAATCTGCCATGACTCAATTATAATAACCATGGAAATCTTGAGGAAAAAAATGTAAATAAATTTTCGAAGCTCACAAAAACATACAAGCTACAGCGCACTGCTTATTCTTGATTGTAACCCATGGCTGTAGTATACAGCACACTGCTCATTATTAATTGTAAAGCATGGCCGTAGTATACAGCACACTGCTCATTATTGATTGTAAAGCATGGCATAGTATATAGCACACTGCTTATTACTGATTGTAAAGCATGGCCGTAGTACACAGCACACTGCTCATTATTGACTGTAAAGTATCGCCGTAGTATAAATCACACTGCTCATTGATTGTACAGCATGGCCGTAGTATACAGCACACTGCTACTTATTAACTGTAAAGTATCGCCGTAGTATACAGCACACTGCTCATTATTGATTGTAAAGCATGGCTGTATTATACAGCACACTGCTCATTGTTGATTGTAAAGCATAGCTGTAGTATTCAGCACACTGCTTATTATTGACTGTAAAGCATGGCTGTAGTATACCTCACACTGCTCATTATTGATTGTAATGCATAGCTGCAGAATACCGCACACTGCTCATTGATTGTAAAGCATGGCCGTAGTATACAGCACACTGCTCATTATTGATCGTAAAGCATGGCCGTAGTATACAGCACACTGTTCATTATTGACTGTAAAGTATCGCTGCAGTATACAGCACACTGCTCATTTTTTATTGTAAAGCATGGCTGTAGTATACAGCACACTGCTCATTATCGATTGTAAAGCATAGCAGAGTATACAGCACACTGCTCATTATTGATCGTAAAACATAGCTGTAGTTTACAGCACACTGCTTATTATTGACTGTAAAGCATGGCCGTAGTATACAGCACACTGCTCATTGATTGTAAAGCATGGCAGTAGTATACAGCACACTGCTCATTATTGACTGTAAATTATCGCCGTAGTATAAATCACACTGCTCATTGATTGTAAAACATGGCCGTAGTATACAGCACACTGCTCATTATTGACTGTAAATTATCGCCGTAGTATAAATCACACTGCTCATTCATTGTAAAGCATGGCCATAGTATACAGCACACTGCTCATTATTGATTGTAAAGCATGGCCGTAGTATACAGCACACTGCTCATTATTGACTGTAAATTATCGCCGTAGTATAAATCACACTGCTCATTGATTGTAAAACATGGCCGTAGTATACAGCACACTGCTCATTATTGATTGTAAAGCATGGCCATAGTATACAGCACACTGCTCATTATTGATTGTAAAGCATAGCTGTAGTATACAGCACACTGCTTATGATTGATTGTAATGCATGGCCGTAGTATACAGTGCACTGCTCATTTTTGATTGTCAAGCATGGCCTTAGTAGGATCATGCTTTGGGACTGCTTCATTTCAAGTGGGACAGAAGCTCCTTCAAGATGGTGTAATGAGCAGCACTGAATTTCAAGGTATTTTGGGATTGTTTTCCGTTGGCCTTTGTCAGAAAACTGAAGCTGGGGAGGGCCTTCGCCTTCAGTCATGACAATGACTTGAACTACTCACCCAAGTACACCAAGGCAGAGCTTCAGGGAAGAAGAATTAAATTCTCGGAATTACCAAGTCAGAGCACATATCCCAATTCCATGGAAAACAGAGTAATTACTTAAATTGGGCTTAATAAAGGAGATCCACTGGTAATTCATGGAAGCTTAGAGCTTTGCATTTCTGGTATCGTGGACTCCGTGAGCACAAGTGGGATTCATCTTCAGCGTTGCATTCTGGATTGCCAACGTGCTATTGGCCAAGTTGTACCGCTACCCAAGTGTAAAGTGTGTAGCTTAACTATGAATAAACGGTTGCACTTCGGGGAAAAAAAAAAAAAAAAAAAATTCATGGAAATATCACTTTTTTGCATGGTGTGTGAAAATTTTATGAAGACTAGATACAGATACTTAAAATTTTCTGCTGCTGTTAATAGCAGGGGGTGTTGAACATTTTTCATTGAAAATTTTCAAAATAATTGACTTTTTGTTGTTTCTCTCTTGTTTTCAAGAGAGAAGTCAATCAATGACCATTTCATCCATTTTCAGCCCTATAGCTCATATAAAAGAGAAGTTATGGGACTCTAGATATGTTTATAAATTAAGAGCAGGAAAAAAGTGGGCGTGGCACCCAAATATCCCAGGGCCATAGTGCCAAAATGACCAATGGGATGAAGCAGAAATTTTGGATTCCCTCATTTGGGGTCAAAAAATAATTTTAGAATTTTTTTCAGCCAAATCTGAGAGATGTCACTGGGGAAGTTTCTGGAATCTGTGTGAATTGACATGGAATGACCCCACCATATATCTTAAGTTGGATTGAGATCTGGAATATATGCTGGCCAGTTTACCGAAGGAAAAAAAAAATCGGTTACACTCTTTGCTCTGTGGCAAGACACAACATCATCCTGAGAAATCGCTTCACCAAATTTATTTTCTATTGATGAAATCAGAAAATGGTCCAAAATCTCAATGATTACCATCTCGCTTGGTCCTTTACCTGACATGCTACCCCATATCATAAATGAATGGGGACATTTGCTTGTTTTCTTCAAGCAGTCTTATTTAATTGTTTCATTGGAAAAACACCAGACAAAAATTCCTGCATCGTCACCTTGGCAAACGCAGATTCGTGACTCGTCACTGAACCAGTGAGTAAATTTTATACGGTTTGCATAGATTATATTTACCACTCTCCAAAATCACTTTTTCACTGGTGGAAATAAAAAAAAAATCCATAACAAGGTCCCATCCTGCAAAGCGGATTTGTCAACAGCTATTGGAGAAAGTTGGAACCAGCCTGATGGAGAATAATGTTTTTCATTAGTGAAGTCCATGCCTCTGTGGAGACCGGACTGCCAGGCCTCAGGTACAGACAGCTGGTCAGTACAATGGTTCTAATGGCAGCGGAGAACAGGGTGAAACAATCTGAATCAGAAGCCAGGTCTAGAATGTGGTACTCAGGAAGTAGGCAGAATCAAGGTGAAAGCAGTCCAGGGTTCACAAGCCAAACTGTACGACAGCGAAGCCAAAAGGGAAGATCCAGAGGAGAAGTCCAGGAGGCAGCAGAAGTCAAAACCAAAAGTCAAAAACTCTCAGGGAAAAGACAAGCTAGTAAACCATGGAACATCAGAGAGTCAAAACTGGGGAGCAGGACGCTACAAACTACTGGGAAGAGACTCAGGAAAACTGAGGGAACAAACACGCAAAGTGCGAGTAAACATGCAGGCTTATAAAGGGGAGGAACTAAGGTGGGGGTGAATGGGGAACAGGTGAGAGCAGCCAGGGCTGAGTCAGAGGCAGGAGGGCAGATAGGCAAGGAGTGACTGGGGGTGTGTCTACATACAAGGGAACTAATGGGAGGAGAAATAAAAGCAAGTGGGCGGAGCTGCAAAGGTGAGAACAGGGCGTGGCTGTAACCGAGTCAGCAGTAAAGTAAGCAGAGAGTGTGGAGAGAGCAGATGGAGGCACAGGAGAAATAAACCGGGGCTTAGGACTGAAACCAAAGCGCATGGACACTAAAGGCAGTCATGTAATCTAAATAATCTAAACCCAAGGAGGAGCAACAAAATAGTAATTCTGTTTTTTTTTCATTCTGTTGATGATTCCATAATTTTTCTACTAATTGATTATGAAAAAATATGCCATCAATTAACATAATTCAATTAAATTTGTTTGAGGTGTGCTTAATGAAGCCTGAATGATAAGCTAATAAACAAAAATATTGTGTCGTGTCATACGAAATATTTTTTATTTTGTTTGCTGGGAAGTAAACAAACTGGATAAACAAACTCTTAGAGTGGTGATAGAGAATTGTCCATAAAAACACAACTGTTTTAAAAACACCATGATTTCAACAACAATCAGCAAAACTCCAGGTTACACACTGAATCCCTGGAGATACACTCCACTATGACACAAGCCTGGCATTGGGCTCAACAAAACCCCTTTTAGATCCAGCACATGGAACCAAAAAGGCATCACACACCCTTAGCGTGTCGTTCAGAATAACACATTTGTTACTTTTCAGGACCTCGCCCAGAGGTTTGGAATCAGTGACGCATAATACATTCAATATATCCATATAAAATCTGTTTTAAGTTCTAAAATGAACATTATTGATGACAACCTACTGCCTTCCCCTCTAATGGAAGAAATCTACAAACGAATCCCTGCTCAACAGTGCAGGGATTTCTTTTCCTGGTGAGATTTGATAAACTGAGGCTCTATCCTGGGACTCTCCCCAGAACCCATCCACGGGACGTCACCTGACTGCACTCACATTCAGTGTGATAGAGAATTAGAGCAGTTCTATTTATTCATTTTACTCTAGGACAGGGCCACCTCTAATCTTTCACAGGGGCCAGGAATAGCTCCCTTACAGTGGCTGAAGTGTGTCGTGAGATGGGCTGGGTGCGGTGTCTCTGTTCCCCGTGACACCATATAGTGTACGACACAATAAACAGTGCTTGGATCAATCTAATGCCGCCCGAACAAGCGTTGCCTCCGAACTACTTGCCATAATGCCACCCCCATCGTGAAGTGGGCCTTGCGTTGTGACCGTGCGCAATGGTAGATCTCCAGGAAGGGGCTTCATTACCAATGTTCCAGCAATTTAAATGCCTTCCAGGGAGTCACATGGATGAAGTGTCAGTCCCTTTATCCAGTGTGTTTGGTCCCCAGGCGTCATCTCTCTGATTGGCTCCTGAATTTCTAAAGTATCTCACCCACTCTGACACCCCCAGTTTGACAAGGCAAAAAAGAGCAAAGTTTCCCTAAATTAGCTTCTCTCACTTACTGGCCCCCGGAGCTCCATTACGATAGCTTTTGTTCCAATCACAATTACCAGATTCCTTACGCCCAAGTGCCATTTTTTTTAAAATTATGCTTTTCATGTTTTCAGGGATTACTCACTCTCTCCAACAACATTATGTCAGAAATTTCTTTGCTCGCCACGAAGAACAAAAGTCCAAATTCACACTGTACAATTTAGCAAGTGATTACATAAAGACAGGTAAAATATATATATTTTAACCAATCAGGCTGAGGTGAGTCATCAGGTCCCTAGCTGTTGAAAAAGTGTTAATGATGAATAATCCGTAGGTAGATAATGAAGATCTCAAAAGCAAAGCTAATGGTAATGAGGGAAGCCTGCATTGTGTTAAGAAGTTTGAGGGATGAAGCTTAATCGAACTGAAACACGTCTTAAAAACTTTAATTGAAAAAGTTGGTTGGACAGATCTGTTATACACTGGGGTTCCCCAGAACTCGAGAGCTGCTGCCATAGGCCATAAAAAAAATGCTAAAACAGATAAAAAGATAAAATGCAAAGCATCGAGCGAGGATGCAAGTGCTAGATGCAGCCAACCTCCTGAAAAAAAAAAACATCTGCAATGCAGTTTTAGACTGATTTAAGTTTTATGCTCCACCACACTGGGCCTTGCGTCCTACACCGTACATCGGTTAGGCTGCTTAAATTCTGTCCTAATGACTCATATTGTCCACCCCACTGCCGTTTGATGGCAGTTTAGCGACAGCCGGAAGGCATAATGGTGGTAGTGAGTGCCAGCAGAGAGGAGTGCGGGCCGGTCTGTGGGACGGGCAGGCAGTCCGGAAACTCAGCAAAACTGGCAGGACTCGTTCACAAGCACAGGTGTCGTAAAACCTTTCTCTCTCTCCTCTGAAGTTATGATGAAGATTGAAGATGGGAACAGGTACGGTAGGTGAGTAAAATGTCAATCATTTATGGAGCGCGCTGCATTCACCCTGTGTGCACGCATATTCACAAGCGACTCTCATCTAATGGTCTGTACACACCTCTCTCCTACACACACACACACACACACACACACTCTCTCTCTCATTCTCTCCCCATCTCTCTTGTTCTCTCACATCGGAGAAAGTTTGAGGGAATACCACAGTTCTCACGAGAGCACTAATGTTTTATGCTGCAGTAATAGGTTCAGTAATGAATTCAGTAATTAGCTTCCCAATCACCTTGGACCCCCCCCCCCCCCCACCACCACCAATTCTCACCCCCCCCCTCCCCCCAATTCCCTCGGGGCCCCAGTCATAAGAACATATGCTCCATGCTCCTACTTTTAACAGTTTACAAAATGTCCCTGACGCCATGTCTAACCAATGCTGCAAAGAACTCACTCTCTTCCTGGGCAAAGAGAACAGATTCACTCACCATAGGGTGAGAATGGGAGCCCGTCTTGACCAAACTGACCAAAGTCTATTTTCTCAATACTCTTAAAATAGACATTGTGTGACTTGAGTAGTTTTAGCGCCAGGTCTTCAATCAGCAAATTGTACAGATCTATCATATATCCAGACCCTCTTTTCCTCAAAGGAGACATTTTATAACTTAATTATTTCTAGCACCAGAGTGTTCAATGGCTTCATGCAGTTCCACGAGGCACCAGTGCAGTTTCTGTACACAGGAAATAATGTAAAAGGAATTTGATTGGTCATCAAATGACCTGCCAATTACAGATAATGTAATATTTGGTGAGCTCTTCTGTCCCTGATAAACTACTTTCTCAGGGACTGATTTTCAAATACGTACCTGCCGGCTTATCTTTGAGAACTTTTTCAATGAACTTCCAAGATTCATTTACATAATATAATGAGAAATCATTTCGAGCAATCAGAGAGAAAATATCTGCGTTCTTTTGAAGAAAAACTCAGAAACTGTGGAGTAGGGAGAGGACAGGAGGAGGTGACTGAGGAGGAAACAGGGAGGTGACTGAGGGAGGAGACACAGGGAGGTGACTGAGGGAGGAGACAAAGGGAGGTGACTGAGGGAGGGGACACAGGGAGGCGACTGAGGGAGGAGACACAGGGAGGTGACTGAGGGAGGGGACACAGGGAGGTGACTGAGGGAGGAGACACAGGGAGGTGACTGAGGGAGGAGACACAGGGAGGTGACTCAGGGAGGGGACACAGGGAGGTGACTGAGGGAGGGGACACAGGGAGGTGACTGAGGGAGGAGACACGGGGAGGTGACTGAGGGAGGAGACGCAGGGAAGCGACTGAGGGAAGAGACGCAGGGAGGTGACTGAGGGAGGAGACACGAGGAGGTGACTGAGGGAGAGGACACAGGGAGGCGACTGAGGGAGGGGACACAGGGAGCTAACTGAGGGAGGAGACGCAGGAAGGTGTCTGAGGGAGGGGACACAGGGAGGTGACCGAGGGAGGAGACACAGGGAGGCGACTGAGGGAGGAGACACAGGGAGGCGACTGAGGGAGGAGACACAGGTAGGTGACTGAGGGAGGGGACGCAGGAAGGTGACTGAGGGAGGAGACACAGGGAGGCGACTGAGGGAGGAGACACAGGGAGGCGACTGAGGGAGGAGACACAGGTAGGTGACTGAGGGAGGGGACGCAGGAAGGTGACTGAGGGAGGAGACACAGGGAGGCGACTGAGGGAGGAGACGCAGGAAGGTGACTGAGGGAGGGGACACAGGGAGGTGACTGAGGGAGGAGACACAGAGTGGCGACTGAGGGAGGAGACACAGGTAGGGGACTGAGGGAGGGGACACAGGGAGGTGACCGAGGGAGGAGACACAGGGAGGCGACTGAGGGAGGAGACACAGGTAGGTGACTGAGGGAGGGGACGCAGGAAGGTGACTGAGGGAGGAGACACAGGGAGGCGACTGAGGGAGGAGACGCAGGAAGGTGACTGAGGGAGGGGACACAGGGAGGTGACTGAGGGAGGAGACACAGGGAGGCGACTGAGGGAGGAGACACAGGGAGGCGACTGAGGGAGGAGATGCAGGAAGGTGACTGAGGGAGAGGAGACAGGAAGGTGACTGAGGGAGAGGAGACAGGGAGGTGACTGAGGGAGGAGACACAGGAAGGTGACTGAGGGAGGAGACACAGGGAGGCGACTGAGGGAGGAGATGCAGGAAGGTGACTGAGGGAGAGGAGACAGGGAGGTGACTGAGGGAGGAGACGCAGGAAGGTGACTGAGGGAGGAGACACAGGGAGGTGACTGAGGGAGGAGACGCAGGAAGGTGACTGAGGGAGGAGACACAGGGAGGAGACGCAGGAAGGTGACTGAGGGAGGGGACGCAGGAAGGTGACTGAGGGAGGAGACACGGGGAGGCGACTGAGGGAGGAGACGCAGGAAGGTGACTGAGGGAGAGGAGACAGGGAGGTGACTGAGGGAGGGGACACAGGGCGGTGACTGAGGGAGAGGAGACAGGGAGGTGCCTGAGGGAGAAGACACAGGGAGGTGACTGAGGGAGGGGACACAGGGAGGTGACTGAGGGAGAGGAGACAGGGAGGTGACTGAGGGAGGAGACTGAGGGAGAAGACACAGGGAGATGACTGAGGGAGGGGACACAGGGAGGAGACTGAGGGAGAGGAGACAGGGAGGTGACTGAGGGAGGTGACTGAGGGAGGAGACACAGGGAGGTGACTGAGGGAAAGGGTGGAGGAGGGAGGTGAGAGAGGGATGCAGTCAAGGGAGGAGACTGAAGAAGGTGACAGAGGTGATACAGGAAGGAGGTGCCTATGGGAGGACACAAGTGGAGGTGACAGAGGGAAGTAACAGGAGGAGGCGACTGAGGGAGACAGTGGAAAGAGGAGACAGGAGGAGGTGACTTGGGGAGACAGCAGAGGGCAGGGTTGACTTAAAGGAGATGGTAGAAGGAAGAGGCGACTGAGGGAAAGGACTGGAGGAGGCAAATGAGGAGAAAGGAGGCAAAATGAGGAAGTTAGGGAGGTAATAAAGGAAGGAGGTGGTGTTAAGGATCATATTTCAGTATTTAAATACAAATACAATACGTACTGACGGACGGATGGACCCCATTTTTATATCCCCCACAACAACGCTGTTGCAGGGGATAAAAAGGAGAACAAGTAAGATGGAGACATTCCATGACTGTACCATTGAAAAACAAGTCAGGAGCAGACATTACGTCATTGAACCATTGTATCATGAGCTGACAGAAATGTCCTGTGATGAAGGTATGAAGATTGGGTCTGAAAAGTAGAATGTCAGTTCTTCTTGCGCAACAAGAGCTTGGCATTGTACTGGTTCATGCACCAAAATAAAGACTAGTTTTCTGAAAAGTCTGTCTCTCTCCAATAGTTTGAAGATGGGGGAACCTTGAAATTGTGAAAACATTTCTGAATGGAAACCACAGCGGAGGCAGAGAAAACTGGAGGAGGTGACTGGCGAAGTGACGTAAGGAGGAGGTGACCGTGGGATGTGTCGGCTCATCATGGCTTATTCAACTTCAGTCAGGAAGTTGGAATGGAAAATGGAAAACCTTTTAATAACCAGCGCAGGGCTCACACAGAGGTCACATCTTTTAGACTAATGGAGCTTTTGTAACGTGAACCAAACTCAGCTTTATACTGATGCCATAGAGACAGTTTCTCCACAATCAAGAGCAAACAACCGGACGTCTTTTAAGCCGTTAAAAATTTTGAAATAAAATTTTAGTGTCTCATGCAGCTCCATAATTTAAGATTCCCTTGAAAAACAGCCACATTTTTTGTGAGTCTGACGGAAGCGGCTTGATTAAAAAATGAAAAAGCACAGCTTTAAACTCTATAACCTAACAACACATAAATTACTCCATGAACCGTGATCTAGGCTTCAACTGGCGCAGTGAGAGGGACACATGTTCTCCATCCAGGGGCGTAGATTTAACTGGGAGTTGGGGGGGACGGAGACACGGCCTTTATGACGACTAGTCCTGGCCAGTTCTCAATTATTTTCCTTCATCGACGCCTTTTCCACTTATCGTAATTGGCAACTGAAGACACGGTTCCTCTCCATATGCGATTTAACTCTACTCTTTAAGTGTTGATGCAACACTAAACTTTTTGCAGTCCATAATGAACAGGTGCTGCTTGTTCTCTCCGATTAAGCAAGACGGCGATCGGTCATCAGGACGCGTATTTACTGTGTTTAAATCAACGTTATTCAAAATTGCTAACCTGTCGACTCACAGGCAAGCAGTAAATTAATTTTCTGAACTTAATGTACCCCACCGTATCACCGCTGGACGCTGTTAGATCACATATTAAGAGGAACCGTGTCTTCAGTTGCCAATTACGATAATTTGAAAACGCGTCGATAAAGGCAAATAATTGAGAACTGGCCAGGACTAATTGTCATGAAGGCCGTGTTTCTGTCCCACAAACTCCCAGTTAAATCTGCGCCCCTGCCTCCATCCCATGATCAGATTCACTGCAGACTCCACATTCGGCCTGGCTGTAAAGGTGCGGATTGGTTCAGCCTGTCACATGACTTGCATGCAGCTTGTGAAAAGTAACTATTTTCCAAGCTGTGACGTGTGCTTAATATTAAAATCAGTTCCACTAATTACTACATTGCATTAATTACTCAATAATTAATGCCACATGAATCAAAAGACTTGTCTAATTAAAGTGGATTAATTAATAAATTAATTTATTTTTTAGTTAATTTCATTTCCTGTGAATCTGAACAAATCTTCGGAGAATAATCTCCTACATTATGTGACCTGTAATGGGGAATCAGTGTTGGGAGTGACTGAGCACAATCGACGGGCTGTCTGACTCGGCTTTTCTGTTATTAAACTGTTCTGATGCACTCATTTCCCAGCCAAAATCCCCCGACATTTTCACTTCAGAAGATTCACATTGGTAAACATGTGGACTCACTGAGTACACAAAAGTTAAACATTCCATGAGCAATGAATCGTAGCTCATTAAGACCTGCAGCTCTATCCAACCATTAGCATGTTCAAATTAAACAGTAATCACAAAACATTTGGGAATTTTACAGAATAGCAAAGAGCATAAATCTTTTGTTCTCTCGTTTTCTTGGGGAAAAAAATCTTAATATACTTATTATCTTTTTTAATTTGGGTTTAATTGGTGTTTTGGGATCACAGAGTCTGTTATTGACACAATGAGCAGCGGAGCGTGAAATAGCCATCTTAATCATGCGGGGCACAGACGGAGATCTCTGCTCGGTATAACTTTAAAGAAGGGTCATGTGCTCATGACGGTGAATAGAACGCCGGGGTCAGGGGTTATAATTTACTGCTATCCACACTGGGGTTGGCTGGTGTTCTCTCCACCCTGAGAGTGTGTGTGTGCGTGCACATCATCATGGAAAAATGTAGTCCACCTCTAAGTTAGGTCCATAAATATTTGGACAATGACAATATCGTTATTATTTTTGCAGTCTATCATAGGATATTGACGTTAAAATTACAACCCCAATTTCGAAATAATTTGGACAAAGTGTAAATTGTGAATAAAATGAAAACTAAACGACTTTCAAATCACACCAGCCAGTGTTTTATTCACAATAGAACAGAGATAACATAGCAAATGTTGGAACTGAGAAATTTTACAATTTTATTAACAAAATGAGCCCATTTCAAATTTGATGGCTGCTACAGGTCTCAATAAAGTTGGGACATGGGCCTGTTTACCATGGTGTAGCATCCCCTCTTCTTTTTAACACAGAGTGTAGGCGTCTGGGCATTGAGGAAACAAGTTTCTTGAGTTTAGCCATTGGAATTTGATCCCACTCTTGTTTAATACAGGCTTCCAGCTGCTGGAGAGTTTTGGGTCTCCTTTGACGGATTTTCGTTTAATTTTGACCTTCCCTAGAATAGATGTCATCTAGAGGGGAGCATATGTTGCTCTAAAACCTTCATATACCTTTTAGCAATCATGTTACTTTTTAAAACATGCAAGTGTCCCACACCGTATGCACTAATGCATCTCCATACCATCAGAGATACTGGCTTTTGAACTGAACACTGATAACAGGAGGGGTGGTCTTTCTCCTCTTTAGCCCGGAGGACACAATGCCCATGATTTCCAACAAGTCAAATTTGGACTTTTCTGACCACAGGACACTTTGCCACAGTCTATTTTAAATGAGCCTTGGCCCACAGAACACGGCGGCGCTTCTGGATCAAGGTCTTCTGCCTTGTCTCTTACGCGCAGAGATTTTTCCGTTTTCTCTGAATCTTTTGATGATGTTATCCACTGTCCATGATGACACCTTCAAAGCCTTTGCAATTTGACGTTGAGGATCATTGTTTTAAAAGTACTCCACTATTTTTTTACGCAAGCCATTACAGGTTGGAGAGCCTCTGGCCATCTTTAATTCTGAGAGATTCAGCCTCTCTAAGACGTCCCTTTTATAGCCAATCATGTTACACACCTGATGCCAGGTAACTTAATTACTAGCTAAATCTTCTTTCAGCTGATTCTCTTATACAAAACCCAAAACCAGTGAAGTTGGCTCGTTATGTAAATCGTAGATAAAAACAGAATACAATGATTTGCAAATCCTTTTCAACTTATATTCAATTGAATACACTGCAAAGGCAAGATGTTTAATGTTCAAACTGAGAAACTTTATTTTTTTTTTCGCAAATAATCATTAACTTAGAATTTAAAAGCAGTAACACATTGCAAAAAAGTTGGCACAGGGGCCTTTTTACCACTGAATTACATCGCCTTTATTTTTAACGACACTCAGTAAACGTTGGGGACCTAAGGAGACCAATTTTTGAAGCTTTTCAGGTGGAACTCTTTCCCATTCTTGCTTGATGTACAGCTTAAATTGTTCAACAGTCCGGGGTCTCCGTTGTCGTATTTTATGCTTCATAATGTGCCACACATTTTCAATGGGAGACAGGTCTGGACTACAGGCAGGCCAGGCTAGTACCCGCACTCTTTTACTACGGAGCCATGCTGTTGTAACACGTGCAGAATGTGGCTTGGCATTGTCTTGCTGAAATAAGCAGGGGCGTCCATGAAAAAGACATTGCTTAGAAGGCAACATATGTTGCTCCAAAACCTGTATGTACCTTTCAGCATTAATGGTGCCTTCACATATGTGTAAGTTGCCCATGCCTTGGCCACTAATACACCCCCATACCATCACAGATGCTGGCTTTTGAACTTTGCGCCTATAACAGTCCAGATGGTTCTTTTCCTCTTTGGTCCGGAGGACACGACGTCCACAATTTCCAAAAACAATTTGAAATGTGGACTCGTCAGACCACAGAACACTTTTCCACTTTGCATCAGTCCATCTTAGATGAGCTAGGGCCCAGCGAAGCCGCTGGCATTTCTGGGTGCTGTTGATAAATGGCTTTCGCTTTGCATTATACAGTTTTAACTTGCACATGCAGATGTAGCGACGAACTGTAGTTACTGACAGTGGTTTTCTGAAGTGTTCTTGAGCCCATGTGGTGATGTCCTTTACACACTGATGTCGGTTTTTGATGCAGTACCGCCTTAGGGATCGAAGGTCACGGGCATTCAATGTTGGTTTTCGGCCTTGTAGCTTACGTGCAGTGATTTCTCCAGATTCTCTGAACATTTTGATGATATTACAAACCGTAGATGATGAAATCCCTAAATTTCTTGCAATAGCTCGTTGAGGAATGTTATTTTTAAACTGTTTGACAATCAGCTCACGCATTTCTTCACTAAGTGGTGACCCTCACCCCATCCTTGTTTGTGAATGACTGAGCATTTCAGGGAAGCTGCTTTTATACCCAATCATGGCACCCACCTGTTCCCAATTAGCCCGTTCACCTGTGGGATGTTACAAATAAGTGTTGTAACACTTGATGAGCATTCCTCAACTCTCTCAGTCTTTTTTGCCACTTGTGCCAGCTTATTTGAAACATGTTGCAGGCATCTAATTCCAAATGAGCTAATATTTGCAAAAGATTACAAAGTTTACCTGTTCAAACATTAAGTAACTTGTCTTTGCAGTGTATTTAATTGAATATAGGTTGAAAAAGATTTCCAAATCATTGTATTGTTTTTATTTACGATTTACACAATGTGCCAACTTCACTGGTTTTGGGTTTTGTATATTAATAGCTTTTTCAGCCCTTTCTTGCCTTTGTCCCAACTTTTTCGAGACCTGTTGCAGCCAGAAAATTTGAAATAAGGTCATTTTATGGATAAAAATGTAAAATGTCTCAGTTTCGACATTTGAAATGTTATCGATGTTTTATTGCAAAAAAAATTGGCTTTTGTGATCTCAAAGTCATTGCATTTTGATTTTACTCACAATTTACACTTCGTTCCAACTATTTCGGAATTGGGGTTGTCAATAATAAATATGAGGTCCAAGTGAGGACACTCTGCTTCAGTTTGAGGGTTAACACATCAGAAGTTGGATGGACCCCATACGAATTACACCATTTTTTTAATGATCCTCCATTTTTGGGGACCAAAACCATTTGGACAATTTGATGCTTGGCTGCTCCTTGGCAAGGTGTGTTTTCTTCATTTAGAAATGAACACAAAAATAGGCCTACAATTGATTTCAAGAGTTACATTTTCATTTGGTATCTGTCGCTGTTATCTTTCAATATGACATCTAAAAGAATGACTGCGCCAGCAAAGAAAGTCGTCATTTAGTTAAAAAATCAAAAATAGAGAAACCATTATGAGTGACCAACTTAACTTTTTGATATGTTCTTTAAGAGAAACAAAGCGCCGATGAGTTCAGGAATACATAAAATAGTGCTGTGGCACTGTATCTCACTAGGTTCATTTTAGGCTTTAGAGTTATGTAAGCTGGCAGGTGCAGTATGTTCTATGCTTGGGTGCAACATTGGGACAATGACGACACCTTTTGCAATTTTTGTAGGAAAAAGAACCTCTTTAACTTGGGGCCCAAAAAACATGAGGTAATCATCAGTTTTGAGGCAGTGAGGACACAAATTGTGTTTTTCAAATTATTTCCAGTTCATGGCACATAACTGTGCATAGAATACTTTACCCTGCAAATTTCGAGTGGTTTAGTCATTGCCATGTCTTTGAAATAGCAGCTGTTATCTGATTGACAAATAGCACCAGATATTTAAAGACTATTAGATCCTCATACAGAGATGCAACATGCAAAATTAGAAGCATTGAGTCAAATGGTTTATACACAATGCACTGTTTTTCTTACTTCGGAACTGTTGTGTTCTGGCCTTTGGCCAGAACAGTAGTTTATGGTTTTAACAGTTTCATGTTCCATAGTTCAAGTTTCATAGTTTCATAGTTCATGCTCATAGTTCATAGTCACAGTTTCAGGATTTCACATTCCATGTTCAAGTTCTTGTTTCCTAGTCATGTTCATGTTTCCAAGCCTTTATCTGGATGCGGTGGAAGTTGGCTGGCAGACAGTGTCTCAAGTTTGTTTCTAGTTGCGTCTCGTTTAGCCAAGTTCTTGTCAAGTTCCCTAGTATTTGTCCTAGCCTCTCGTCTTGTTTTGTGTATATATATTTAGTCTTGTTATTTATTTTTCTTGATCTTCTCGCCTGGAGTTTCCAGTGCCTTTTGTTTTTTGCCTTTTGCATTTATTGTTTTATAGCTCTGTGTAGCTTACCTCAGTTTGTTTTTTGCAACCCTTTGGGCCAAGTTTTTTGTTGGCCCTCGTGCCTGTTTTGTTTTGTTTATTAATAAATCCTCATTCCCTTCTCCCCGCATCTGGTGTCTTACTGATCCCATATCAGTAGACACTGTCTCCCAGACACCAGCGGGATGGAGTGCAGGATCGCCCAGCGAGAGGCTGAGCTGCTACATCAACGGCAGCAGATCCAGGAGCTGACAGCTGCGCTGGCCACACTGAAGGCCAGCCTTCCCCGGGCAAGTCCCAGCCAGGGTCCCATCATGCCAGCTGTCCAGCCCCGGGCTCCTGCAGCACACCAGCCACCCGTCACCCCTGTGCGCCAGCCCGGCGCAGAAGCACCTCAGCTGCAGCCAGCTGTCCACCCTGGTCCTGAGCCCTGCCTTCCACCGCCCGAAAGGTACGGTGGAGAACCAGGGTTCTGCAGGGCTTTTCTCACCTCCTGTGAGATGTGTTTCGCTCTGCAGCCCTCCACCTTCGCCTCAGAGCCGGCCCGAGTCGCCTTCGTCCTCTCCCAGCTGACGGGGCGGGCTCGCTTGTGGGGAACTGCCGCATGGCAGGCTCGGCAGCCCTGCACTACCACCTACCGGGCCTTGGCGGAGGAGCTACTGCGTGTCTTTGACCGCTCCAGGCAGGGGAGAGCCGCAGGACGGGAGCTGCTGAGGATGAGGCAGGGGAGGAGATCGGTGGCGGACTACGCCATCGATTTTCAGACGGTGGCAGCCACGTCAGGCTGGAGCAGGGAGGCGCTGTGTGACGTGTTCCTCCAGGGGCTGTCCGAACCAGTCAAAGACCGACTGCTCTTTTGTGACATCCCTGAGTCTCCAGAGGCCCTTATAGACCTGGCCCTGCGCATCGACAGCCGCCTGGAGGAGAGGGCGCTCACCCTTGGCCCTGGCCGACGCTCTACCCCCTCTGGCCAGATCCAACCCCCGTGCCCTGATCGCGCGTCGCCTCAGGACCAGCCGAGGGGGGACGCCACCACACTCTCTCCTGGAGAGGCATCTCCCTTGGAGATCGGGAGGTCCCGGCTCACCCAGGAGGAGCGCCAACGGAGAAGGAGGTCGGGGGCGTGTTTTTACTGCGGCCAGCAGGGTCATGCGGTCCGAGGCTGTCCATCAAGACAACGCCCACTAGCGTCTGGAGGAGTACTAGTGGGTGCTTCAGCCAAGGAAACCTCCTCCTACCGCCGGACCTGCATCCCGGTGACCCTGACCTGGGAGGGCTGCTCTCGCAAGACCACCGCCCTCATTGACTCAGGAGCTGAGGAGAGCTTCATTGACGCCAGAGCTGCCGCCGAGTGGGGGGTTCCCCTCTCCCAACTTCCCAGCCCATTGTCCATCTCAGGGCTGGGTGGGCAACCCCTTGCTAAGGTGTGCTACCAGACCATTGCCATCCAGCTGCTGGCGTCAGGCAATCACCACGAACAGGTCCGGCTGTTCGTGACCGAGACACCCCGCTCTCCCATTGTCCTGGGTCATCCGTGGTTGGCGTTACATGGGCCGGTGATTGACTGGGCCCGCCATGAGGTGCGGGAGTGGAGTCCCTCCTGTTCGGCCAGCTGCCTCCTCGACTCCCGACCCTCCTGTTCGGCGGGTGGACCAGCTTCCGAGGGGAAGCCAGACGTCTCCAGAGTGCCTCCTGAATACCATGACCTGGCGGCTGTCTTCAGCAAGTCCCGTGCGGTGTCTCTGCCCCCGCACCGGCCATATGACTGTGCTATTGACCTCCAGCCTGGTACAGCACCCCCTAGGGGGCGTGTCTTCGCCTTGTCTGAGCCAGAGAGGGGGGCCATGGACAAGTACATCCGGGAGTCCCTTGCAGCTGGCATCATCCGTCCATCCTCCTCTCCCGCGGGGGCAGGCTTCTTCTTTGTGAAGAAGAAGGATGGCTCCCTGCGCCCCTGCATCGATTACCGAGGGCTCAATAAGATCACGGTCAGGAACCGCTACCCGCTTCCACTGATGTCCTCGGCATTTGATGTCATCCAGGGGGCGGCCATATTCACCAAGCTGGACCTGCGGAATGCCTACCACCTCCTGCGCATCAGGGAGGGCGACGAATGGAAGACCGCTTTCAACACCCCTAGCGGCCACTGGGAGTATCTGGTGGTTCCATTCGGCCTGACTAACGCGCCCGCAGTGTTCCAGAACTTGGTGAATGATGTGCTCGGCGACATGATTGGGAGGTTCGTCTATGTCTACCTTGACGACATCCTGATCTTCTCCCGGGACAAGACGGAGCACACAAACCATGTTCGCCAGGTGCTCCGCCGCCTCCTCGAGAACCGCCTCTTTGTCAAGGCTGAGAAATGCGAGTTCAGCACCACCACTACCTCCTTCCTGGGGCACGTCATCTCCCCTAACCACCTGGGCATGGACGAGGAGAAGGTCAAGGCTGTGGTGGACTGGCCCGCACCCAAGGACCGCAAGGCCCTACAGAGCTTCCTGGGATTCGCCAATTTCTATAGGCGATTCGTCAGGAACTACAGCACCGTGGCAGCTCCCCTAACGGCCCTTACCTCCATCAAGGTGCCATTCCGTTGGACTCCGCAAGCCGAGGTGACCTTCTGTGAGCTGAAGAGGCGCTTCACCACCGCGCCCATCCTCACCACCCCCGACCCCGCCAAGCAGTTTATTGTGGAGGTGGATGCCTCCAATGTCGGGGTTGGTGCGGTGCTATCTCAAAGATCCAGCAATGATCAGAAGGTACACCCGTGCGCGTTCTACTCCCACCGGCTGACGCCTGCGGAGTCCAACTACGACGTCGGGAACCGGGAGCTGCTGGCGGTGAAACTGGCCCTGGAGGAATGGAGGCACTGGCTTGAGGGGGCAAGGGTTCCGTTCCTGGTCTGGACGGACCATAAAAACCTAGAGTACCTCCGTTCTGCCAAGAGGTTGACACCCAGACAAGCCAGATGGGCCCTCTTTTTCGACCGGTTCAACTTCTCCCTGGCCTACAGGCCGGGGTCCAAGAATACCAAGGCTGACGCGCTCTCCAGGCGTTTCGACGCTTCCTCGGCTAAGGGAGAGCCCAGCTCCATTCTGCCCAGAACATGTTTTGTCAACAACGTGTGCCTCCGGATCGAGGAGCTGGTCCGCAACGCCCAGAACGGTGCAGCTACGCCCAGTGCCTGCCCTGCCAACTGCCTGTATGTCCCTGCAGCTGCCCGGTCTGACGTTCTCCAGTGGGGCCACTCCTCCAACCTGTCATGCCATCCTGGGGTCGGCCGGACCCTGCGGTTCATTCAGCGCCGTTTCTGGTGGCCCAAGATGGCAGCAGAGGTCCGGGGGTTCGTTTCTGCCTGCTCAGTCTGTTCCCGCGCCAAGTCCTCCCACGCACCTCCCTCTGGTCTGCTCCAACCACTGCCCATTCCTCACCGTCCCTGGTCCCACATAGCTCTGGACTTCGTCACTGGCCTGCCCGTCTCCCATGGAAACACCACTGTCCTCACCTTAGTTGACCGGTTCTCCAAATCTGCCCACTTCGTGCCCCTTCCCAAGCTCCCCTCTGCTAAAACCACAGCTGACCTACTAATCCAGCATGTTGTCCGTCCCCATGGCATTCCTGTGGATATTGTGTCAGATCGTGGTCCCCAATTCACCTCCCAGTTCTGGAAAGCATTCTGCACATCCCTTGGCACCTCCTTCAGCCTCAGTTCAGGTTACCACCCACAGACCAATGGACAGACTGAGCGGGCCAACCAAACCCTGGAGACGGTCCTCCGATGCGTGTGCTCGACCAACCCAAGATCCTGGTCCACCATGCTACCCTGGGTCGAGTACGCCGTAAACTCCCACGCCGCCTCTGCCTCCGGCCTCTCCCCCTTCGAGTGCTGTATGGGCTACCAGCCTCCATTGTTCCCCAGCCAGGAGGAGGAGGTCGGGGTGCCTTCAGCCGGGGCATTCATCCGGCGGTGTCGCCGTGTGTGGCTGTCTGCTCGCCGCGCCTTGGTTCGGGCGGGTAAGACGATGAAGACCACGGCAGACAAGCGTCGGCGCCCAGCCCCTCACTATCGGGTCGGCCAGAAGGTCTGGTTAGCTGCGCAGGACATCCCACTCCGGGTGGAAAGCCGAAAGCTGGCTCCTCGCTTCCTGGGTCCTTTCCCCATACAAAGGATCATCAGCCCCACTGCTGTCCGGCTCAAGCTCCCGTCCACCATGCGACGGCTCCACCCTGTGTTCCACGTCTCACGCCTGAGGCCTGTTGCCACCTCCCCCCTCATGCCCCCACCTGAGCCTCCGCCTCCTCCTCGGCTCATCGACGGAGGGGAGGCCTACACAGTCAAAGCTCTGTTGGATTGCCGTCGGAGGGGCCGGGGCCTCCAGTACCTCGTGGATTGGGAGGGGTACGGCCCAGAGGAGCGTTCCTGGGTCCCGGCCAGGCATATCCTGGACAAGTCCCTCATCCGTGACTACCACCAGTCACACCCCAAGCCATAGCCATAGTCCCAAGCCCAAGCCACAGTCATAGCCATCTCCCTAAGCCATAGTTCCAAGCCATAGCCTCAAGCCAAGCCAAGCCATAGCCATAAGTCCCAAGTCCAAGCCCAAGCCATAGCCATAGCCCCAAACCATAGCCTCAAGCCATAACCATCACCCCATTGCCATAGCCTAAGCCTTAGCCCCAGCTTGCTGGAGACCCCAAGTAATCTTGTCTATGTTTAGTGTTTCTTGTCCTGTTTCTTGGTTAGGTGTTTTTTGTCTTAGGGTTTTTGTCCATAGTATTTACTTGGTTATTAGTCTTGTGGGATTTGTATTTAGTTTTGTGCGGCTTCTTGTATTTTAGTTATTGGTGTTTTTTGTCAGCGTCAGGTGCCGCTTTTGTAAGGGGGGGGTACTGTTGTGTTCTGGCCTTTGGCCAGAACAGTAGTTTATGGTTTTAACAGTTTCATGTTCCATAGTTCAAGTTTCATAGTTTCATAGTTCATGCTCATAGTTCATAGTCACAGTTTCAGGATTTCACATTCCATGTTCAAGTTCTTGTTTCCTAGTCATGTTCATGTTTCCAAGCCTTTATCTGGATGCGGTGGAAGTTGGCTGGCAGACAGTGTCTCAAGTTTGTTTCTAGTTGCGTCTCGTTTAGCCAAGTTCTTGTCAAGTTCCCTAGTATTTGTCCTAGCCTCTCGTCTTGTTTTGTGTATATATATTTAGTCTTGTTATTTATTTTTCTTGATCTTCTCGCCTGGAGTTTCCAGTGCCTTTTGTTTTTTGCCTTTTGCATTTATTGTTTTATAGCTCTGTGTAGCTTACCTCAGTTTGTTTTTTGCAACCCTTTGGGCCAAGTTTTTTGTTGGCCCTCGTGCCTGTTTTGTTTTGTTTATTAATAAATCCTCATTCCCTTCTCCCCGCATCTGGTGTCTTACTGATCCCATATCAGGAACCACATATTGGCATATTAGGATCAAATTTGTTCTACCTCTCTATAGCGCCACCATTCGGCCAATTAAAGTAATTTGCATTAAGACTGCCCTTTTTCACATCCTTAACAATAGTATATAGTTTCATGACTGATGACAGTTAAAGTGAGTATAGGGGCAAATGAAATTTAATTGGCTGATGTCGGCCATCTAGTTTGAACTATCACTTTATTCTCACAGGTTTCCGTGGCAACCTTCACCAGTATGACACATGCAAAATTTAAGTTACTCGCACGATTTATTAAAGAGTTATGACCATTTGTTTGCCACAGTGCCAACTTCGAAGTGATTTAAACTAAATTGGGTGTGATGGATTTGCATGGCCTGGAGATGTGAGATCTCAAGTTTGTTAATGATTGAACATTGCATTCAGGAGTCACGGCTCTTTATATCAATATAGGCCACTCCCTTAAGTTTTGAGTGAATTGATCTCACTGTTTAGGAAGAAATGAAAAAATTAAGGTTTCGCAAACAATTCAAAATGGCAAGAAGTTTGCAAATAAAAAAATGGTTGTAGCTTGCATAGATTGATTCATCTTGACCCACAGAATGTAACAAAAAATAATTTAGTTTCTACAACCTATGGGTTTTAGGTTATTTCCTAATAAATATTGTACCTCTCTTTAGTACTGCCATATGGGGAACTGAAACTGGATTAACTGACGTTGGCCATGTTGTTTCATTCATAAGTTTGTTTCATAGTAACCCTGACTCACATGAAGCATGAAAAATTTCAAGTTGACTGGACAAGTGGTTTAGGAGTTAACACCATTTGTTTGCTATAGCCCCACCAATGGAAAGATTTACACCAATCAAACAATTTGTAATCTGTACATCCATATGTACCTCCCCTCTAAATTTAACATTGATCCCTTCAGTGGTTTGGCAGAAGATTAAAGTTAATGCAGAAGGCGACGCCGCGTGATCTCATAAACTCTCTTTGGCCCGTTGGACCAAGTGAGCTAAAACGCCAGGAAGACCACAGATAGTGGATGACTGAAGAATTCTTAACCTGGTTTTGAACAAACCCTTCATAACAATTGGCCAGGGGTGCGTTCCCCTAAAGCATAGTTGCTAACTAAGATTGCAACTTACACAGTTTGTCCTTGCACAGTCAATGGTTCCTACTACGTAAGTTAGCATCTGTGATTTTGGGAAACGCACCCCAGACCGACGACCATCTCTAGGAGGTAAGCCTATCAGTAAGCAATAAAGACAAAACTTTACCTGAGTAAATACTGAGCGCTGACATTAACATGTAAACCACTGATAAGATTGAACAACAGGAAAATTGCAACAAAAAAAATCTGAAAATGCCTGTATAGTAGTTCTGGAACAACATCCTATGGACAAGCACGACAAAGATTAACTTATACCAGTAAGACAGGGAAAGAGGGATACTGTATGCAAAAGGGAAGGAAGGGTTCACAATCTGAGTCACAATGTTGTGATTTTGCCTGTTTGCCAAGTCTCTGCCCTGCCGTGCCATGCCCACAATCTGCTTAACATGTTTATATTTGGATTTTTGCAATGTTTGACCATTCTTTGTAATGTGTATTGGGATTTGGTTACTTTTATTTATTCGTACATTGTTTTAGTTTTTTTTTTTTTTCTCCATGTTTTACTTTTTACCATAGTTTTACTCCGGTCCATGTTTTTGTTTATATCATGCTTTGCACTTTGTCTCCCCCTGTCTGGTCTTTGGTCTTGTCATTGCTCACAGCCCCAGTACTGCGTGCCTCTCCTTCAGGTGATTTAATGGTTTCTAGATTTCAACCTTCCTTCCAATATCGTTTACTTCCTTCACCTTGCTTTTTCTACACGGAGTCAAAAAAGAAATTTCACATTCATAAATTTGTAAATATTTTCTTGAAACTTTTAATAAAAGAGTTTTTATTATCTCTAGGGGTAAATGCGTTTTCAAAGACAATATAACACACATCAACTCCGACGTGCAGAGGTACGTAGCACGTGCAAGCGTACTTTAAGCTAAAACCATGTTTTCTCGTGTTCCTAGTCACGTGACCATATGAGAGATGTGCAACTGAGCTCACGTTAGCACGTTAGAGTGGCATCACGGAAAAACAAGTTTTTACAGTTAATTATTCGTTGATTTTCAATGCCATGGCTGTCAAACATACAGTGTGAACGTGCCACTGGCATGCTGAATACGGAAATGTCTGTCACTGATGTTGCAAGGATTATTAGATGCAGTCGACGGACTATCCATGATATTTGGACACATCTCCAATAAACTGGCACCACATCTGACCGACCTCGTTCTGGTAGCCCACATGTGACGTCAAAAGCAGAAGACCGACAAATTGTCTAACGTCATTTGCATAATCGATTTGTCACTGCAATATCCACTAGGAATGAATTGTTTAGAGGTCGTGTGACTGCCCAAACCATGCGTAATCGCCTGTGCACTGCTCTTATTCAAGTTGTAGCTTACCATTTTTACTCTTGGACATTTCCGTAGCATTTCCGGTGGCACTGGTTACATTATGGACATTATTTTTATGATACATCATCTTAAATGAGTACAGAATTAAATAAAATCATTATTTAAAGCCTCATTTATTGTATGTTCAACTTAGGGACCTCCAAACGAGTGTGAAATTTTTATTTTGGCTGAGTATACATTACTAACCAATACTAACAGTTTTTTTTCTGTTAAGACTAAAACTATATAATTCTAACTTACTAACGAGCACTAGGGATTATATAGCTGCACTTACTAATTGATTAACAAGCCCCTGATCAATAAAATCAGATCTACTGCATTGCTTGGTTCTCGCGACTGGTTCCTGAGTAAATCCTCACACACAGCACTTCATCTGAAAAGAGAGGTTACGTGTGGGTATGTATGGCTGCTAACTGAGCTGGTTCCTTGTATCTACTGATGATGAGACTGTTAATAAAAGCTGGAGGAGGAATTCTGAATTATACTACAACTGGGGAACGCTTTATAGTGCAGATTGATGTTGACTTATGAGCATACTGTAAAAACAACTGAGATTTTTCAGGCAAAGTAGGGTAATGTTCTACCATCGACAAGTCAATCATATGACTTGAATCCTGTTGCGCAGGCAAACAACCCAACAAGGAAAAACTGGAGACCGCTGCAGTGAAGGCCTGGCATTCAGAGCGTCATAGAGAAAGCCCATGTATGGTGATGTCTATGGGTTCCATTCTTCAGACAGTCATCTGAGACTATATTTTCTTTGGTAGGCCTGAAATGGATGGGGCTGTGCATACAGTGAGTGTAATTCATAAAGGTTCAGACAATGGTGTGTGGTTTTTTTTTTTTGTAAACTCAAACAGAAGTTGATTGTCTGCACTTCAATGGTTGTTTCTTTTCAAATCCATTGTGGTGGCACACAAAACTAAAACAATTAAAATTGTGTCTCTGTCAAAATATTTAAAGATCTAACTGTCAGTAGTGGGAACTCTCACAGAATCGGTTCTGTGTAATTTGCCAGGTGTTTATGTGTCTGTGGCATCACAACCGTGCAAGATGCCATCACTAACTTCACAGGAGTGAACCTAAAATCACAATGAAGGTCTGGTTTGAAGAGGAGCATGGTCTGAGCAGGGGCATCAGAAATAGGAAGGTTGCCAGGTGGCTCACACGGTTAAGGCACTGCGCTGCAGTGCAGAGGTGATCACCACGTCGCGGGTTTGAGCCTCGGCGTACCCACCGGCAGGGGTCGGCAGCTTTTTCAGAGTAGCGCACAATTGGCTATCGCGCTACAGGGTTACACATTGGGAAGGGACTGCCGGATTTGGGTATTCTATAACAGCTTTGTTCGTTGCTCCAGCGCCTCCTGTTGGCCAGACGGGCGCTCGTCAGGAAGACTCCGGCTTGGTTCATGTCCGGGTATCCTCCGCCCTCGCTCTGAACTTGCGAAGATTCAACCAGCGAGTGTATAAGAATCAGTGGCTGACAGGCACGTGCTTCGGAGGAGAGCCGTGAACTGTCTTCACTATCCTGAGTTGGCAGCAAGGGGTCGCATACGAGCAAGCTTTGTACATAGTTCCCCAATTGGGCATTCCAAATTCGGGTGGGATTGGAGATGCCAAATTTATATTAAAAAAAAAAAAAAAAAGAAATAGGAAGGTAGGTAGAGCAGCTGCTGTGATCCCATCGCAAGATGGTCTCTAGAGTCAGTCTCAGTTTAAAAAAGTGTTTCAATGACAATAAGGTCCGGCTACACATTTGCGGATTACGCCGCGTGTTACGGCCGCCTGAAGCGCGGCGCTAAATAATTGATTTATAATGATCGGGTCTACACATCGATGGGACAGGAAAAAAGAACGCGCTGTCACCGCCGCGTGAAATTTCAGAAACCTCCGAAGGGGTTTCTGAGCGTATCACGCGACGCGTCCAGTTAAGCGTGTTCCATAGCCAGCCGATAGAAATTCAAGAAACTCTCCCACGTGATGATCTGCAGCCCTGACAGATTTAAAAAAAAAAAAAAAACGTGGCTAATTATCTTGTCAAGCTCACAACCCTGTTCGCATTCATTTACAAGCAGAATGGGACGAAAAGGAAGAAGTGAAGAAAAACAGAGTGCGAGTCTCCCCTAATCTGGTAAAACCTGGCAACTCATTTTGGTAGAAAGTAGGTTAGAACCATTTTTGAAATTACTAAGTTACTAATCATCAAATAAACTGCCCAGTCACCAATTTGCTCTTTTTCATTGATTTTTTTTTTACAGCAAGTTTATCCTGAAGGTCTTCAGTTCTTTTGTTTTCTCAGCTTCATTAAAAAGTGAGTGACTTGGTTTTACCAGATTAGGGGAGGAGTTTCCAGCTAACCCGGAGCACAACGCGTGTACACCCACTTTACCTGCCAAGGTGTAGACCGTTCACAGCTGTGGCGTTAACACGCGTTATAAACCGCGAATGTGCAGCCAGGCCCTAAATGTCATAAAGCAATGGAAAGGCTGAAAAGCTTAGAGAATATAAGCAAACCGACATTTGAGGCTCAGCCTTTCAAATGCAAAAAAAAAAAAAATAAATAAGACCAGTTGTTTGGCTTCATGATCCTCGCAGCAGCAACAGTTTTCATTTGGAGGGGGACACGGAAGCGGAAAGACTGACGTTAAATTCATAGGCTGTCACAAGTATGCGTTCGGTTAAAATTTGCTTGAGCTTACAAAAGGACCCCACTGATGGACCAGTTGTTCATAGCCGACTATTTGATGCATACTGATTCGTTGTTTTACGGTGCCAAATAGAATTTGTCCAGGAATACCAGAAGACTTTGCAAATTTTCTATTCCAAAACCCTGTCTTGACGTTCAGAATCATCTGTCATTTAACTTGTAGCCAGCGAGTACTGCGGTTCTGAAGCTAGTGAGCTTTTCTATGCCCTTTAGAGTCTGTAAGTGAAATATGTGACAATATTTTAAAAAGGTTATGTTTGAATCAATCCAAATAGTTCAATGGTCTTCATGAAAAATTCTAAATAGCCCTAAAGTCACGTCTTTTTCACATTCATTCAGGTAAATATAATAATAATAATAATAATATTCCCAGGAAAAAAATAGTTTATCTGTTGACAGTGTTATGTTTTAATATAGGGCAGCATAATTGTATTAAATTTATATCAGGACATCTTGAGGATAAATAAGATCTTTTATATAAATAAAATGTTTTTGGACATGACCCACCCAACCACTGCCTCCAGATGAGTAAATTCTCTCACATGTGCAGAAATTCAACTTAATGGTGACTCAGATTATGTGTATGACAACACCTCCTATTCTCACAACACTTGGGAGTGTTTTGGAAGCATTGAGGCCTCATCTTTTTGAACCATTTGAAAAAAGGCAATCACAGCATTGTAATAACTTTTCACAAGTTGTTGAGGGTGGTATCTTTTACTAAACCTGGTTTGGGGACTTGGGGGGGAGGGGGATTTGGTGATCTGTTAACATCTGCTGAAATCACAGATGCATTTAGCCACTGGGTTTGCATGTTAGATATACAGTGACACTACAATTATTTTGATGGAGGCTATTTGGTGTTATATAAACTCAAAAACTAATAATATCAATGTTTTGTGGGAAATTGTGGTCAAATCCTTTCACTGCTAGTGGTGATTTTGTCAACATTTCTGAAACATCAAAGCCTTTGAAAATCGCTCGAACCATGGCACATTGGTATTCACTGGAATGCTCCAAAGCACTTTCCAATGAATATCAACACTGTACGGTTTGGACGATTTTGAAAGATTTTCTCCTCTTAGAAGTTTTGACCGAACCACCATCAGTAGTGAAAGGGTTTAGGTCATGAACTTTGACAGTAAAGAGAAAGTCTTAGGTAAAGGTTAAAGTTGTCAGTTAATGTAAAACTGCGTTATAATGGCACCTTGAAAGCTTAATTTTTGGAACCTTGGGAGGAAAATCATTGAACAGATACACAGTGGTGGCTCGTGAATTGGCAACAGAGGAAGCTCAAACAATCCCTTAAAGTTAATGATTGTTCATCACCTGTTTTCAATCATTCATTTAAATTACAATAACAGAAACTCTGAAAACTCAACATTATCTGATGTGGCCAGTTTTCATTAATAACACATACCTGTTAGCTCTCACGCATTCAGCATGAGTTTAAGTGGCATTTTCACAGTCCTCTGCTGTAGACAGCAATTATTCTATCAACGCGAATGTAAGAGATTTTCGCATGGAATTTAACTACTTGTGCATGGAGGAGCTTAAATCAATGGAATTGCATAAAGACGTTTCAAATTATTTTATATCATTTAAACAATCATGAAACAAATGCATTGCTTCCAAACATCAACCCCTGAGTAAATAAAAGCACGAGAAGTCTGGAGTCGTAATCAGTATGCGTTATAAATGAAAACTGGCCACATAAGATAATGTTGAGAGTTTTCGGAGTTTCTGTTATGGTAATTTAAATGAATGATTGAAAACGGGTTGTGACCAGTCACTAATTTTTAGGGATTGTTTGAGCTTCCCCTATTGCCAGTTCACGAGCCACTGCTGCAGATACACCAGATTTTTCTCCCAAGATACCAGGAAAACATGTTTTCAGCACATTAATGTCATGGGTTTGGTTTTTGTTCATGTTCCTGCTCATGTTCTATGTTCATGATTTTGTCTTTTATTTATTCCTTTTTGTTATTATAATTCTCAGGTTTTAGTTCAGTCCATTTTCAGTTCCATTGCACTTGTCTCCCCTGTCTCGTATTCTAGTTGGTTCAGTCTGTCTCCCCGGTCTGTGTGCTCACCTGCTTCGGGTGATTTCAATGGTTTTTGGTGTTTAATATTATTCCTTTAATTCTTGTCTACTTCCTTTCCCTGACTGTTCTGATTACTAACCAGACTAACTTTTGTATTTTGTATCATAGTCCACTAACACAACTAATCCATGTATATAAGTTACTAACTTACTGACATGCACTCTAGTTAAATCTGGAAAGTTGCACCGCTACTAATTAGTACTAATTCCCTGTCAGCAATCGCCCTGTTCTAGTCTCCGCCTCTTGCTCAGCTGTACCTGTCTCCCCCTGCGTTTCCGTGAGAATCTCTCACACGTGCTTAATCACTTTCCTGCACTCGTTATCTGTGCACTTAGAACTCCATGACCAGAGCTGTTTAAATGTCATAGGCTGTTTGTGTGATTCCCGTCTGTGTCTTGGCTTTCGCCAATTTTCGTGGTCAGGGTTTCCCTCATATGATTCTCCAGTTGTAATTAGTCTGATCCAGCTCACCTGTTCCCTGCATAGCATGTGACTTCCCTCTCGTCTATTTAGAGTCCTCACTGCTGTGCTGACTTTGTCAGAACATTGATCAATATTTCCTTGTGCAGAGCCTTTCGTATGCCATTGAGTATTGGTTTTCTTTTGACTGTTTTGTCCGACTAAGATTCTTGCCATAGCCCTTTTTGTATTGTTTTTGTCTTTCTGGATTTCAACCTATTTTTGTACGACCACGATTCCTGTGTTTGGATGCCCTGTGTATGACCCACTGCTTTGTTTATCGACTACGACTTTTTGCCTGCCGTCAATGAACCGTTGCTCTTCTGTTTTACTGGTTCTGACCCTGGCCTGTCTAGCCGACTCAGTTTTTTGATTTTGTTTTGTGGCTTGGCAATTCTTGTGTCTTTTGGTACTGACCCGGAACTCATTAAAGGCATACGTTTTTTTTTTTATTTCCCTCTCTTTCGTGTGGTTCCTGAACGCACCGTCACAATTAATTTTTCAGGGGGGAGGGCCCAAGACCCCTCCTTGCTGCCCCCCCCCGCCCCTTTCACCAGTTCATGGATCCGCCCCTGTAATGCCATCATGGTGACAGTGATTGGACGCAGACAGAGATATGAATCAGTTGCATCGACTAACCGCTTGCAAGAATTTTGGTAATTATTAAATCTTGTGACCAGAGCATTGAATTTTGAATACCACCAGCCACGTTTCAAGTCAATACAACCATTTCTGAGGAAGTTATGGCTGACAATTGGAATATGATTTTTGCCAACCTTTACTTTTGACCAAGGTTGGCAAGTTGCTCTCCATTTTTAGCGATTAGACTAATGCCCACTTATCGTGCAGTTTATATGGAATTACAAAAATGTGCTTTGCGGGGGCGAAGGCAATACCCGTCAGCCCCGACACACTGAATCAAAGTTGAAAGTGTTTCAAATCTAAGTTTGAGCCAGAGTGAAACGTAATTGTGGTACAAAACCTGGATGAGGCACAGATGCAAAAGTTCCTAACCCGAGCGGTTGGAGAGAAATGGTCTGGACAATGGCTGGAAGCCCGGACCCCCGTCCACCCGCCCGCCCGTCTGCGAAGGGGACGACATTACCTTAGTCAGGGCTGAGGGGTAAAAAGTGACTTCAGTAATTATTAATAGAAATCGACAAATTCCCATTTCTTTTAATGGGAAAATGTCATTGCCATGGAAACCGGAAGTGAATGATCGAATTTCAGCCATATTTTAAAGACACGGATATCCCTGATAAAATGTCAAATTTGAAGACAGTCTGATGAACACTGACAATTTAATTGATATTTGAAACTTTTCACCAGACCCCTGTGACTGTAGCTCCCTTCTGCTAAAGAGGGGGTGACTGATCTGCTTTCAAATCATATATATGATGCAGTGTTGAAAGGAAAATTAAATTAGTTTCATATAAATTCAATCAGATCAAGGGGAAGGTATTGAAAAAAAACAATATTAAAACTTTGCCCAATATCTTTGTGAACTTTGACCCACTTTTACAAAAATCACAAGCTTTCTACTCTGGACCAAGGTCAGTGTGTGAAGTTTTTTGTATGTACTTGTGTGTGGAGTTTCCTGAAGGTTGGTATTGAGCTCAAAGCTATAGAGCTGTTATACGCAAACAAACAAACTCTGCTGACCAATATACTCACAGGAACTGAAAATTTTGGCGAGCAACAAACCTAACTGATTAATATGTTTGTTGAAATTAGAAACACCAAGCAAGTCGCTCAAAACCTCTCCTGTGGTAGCTGCCGCTACTAGGAGCCTCGAGGACCATATTTTGCCATGAGGACAGACACACACAAATTTACAAGTGAAACATACCAGCAGAAATAGTTGCTGCTGGTGATAAACAGAAGTCGTGCATGCCCACACTACTGGCTCGCAGTGCCTGCTGTCTGCAGTGTCATGACTTGTGACTCACCACCCAGTGCTGACTTTAATATTCCAATTCAAATATACATCAGCAGAACTAGATTTTGTTCTTTCTCTCCATCACTGAAATTGAGCATTTATTAAACCTGGGTTACCACTTTCATGGAGGGATTCTTCTTCACTGGTTATTGCCTAGCAGAGACAGAACTCAAGCGAGGGCGAGATTACAGTTTTGTTACTTAATCGATATCTATGGTCACACGGCAGGGTCAAACACGAGCGTTGTTATTTCAGTACAGAAGGGTAAATACTGATTTGTAATGAAAAGACAGTCCAGTAATCAGAAACGAGGAAGTAGACTGCCAAAGCCAAATCGCTACACTGGAGGTTCTCACAGGAGGTGCCCCCCTGAGCATGATGGATTTTGTTCCAACCTCAACTGCAGTTGTAGGTTTTAATAACCAACTAATTTTTCCTAATTAGCTGCATCTCATGTCTTAAGTAGCTATTTAATGGTCTTAAGCGATATTTTAACAGACATATCCATGTGTGCCGTGCAGAATAAAAGGCGCTTTAACATATCGGGTTTGTATTTCCATATTTCAAACAAATATAAAAGACAAAATTTTAAACAGATCAATTGAATCCTCGAGTTTCCAAAGAGCCCAACTCCAAGGAACACTTTCTTTTCAAGAAAGGGAAAAATTGATTTACTTTTTTTGCCGATATGTTATGACCCATATATTTTTAGTTCATATTTTTACAAGAGAGTGTCATTGGGATAGTTTTGGCTGTAATTACAAGAAAGTTCCCCTTTTTTTATGCCCTCTACCTCAGAAGAGTCGGTCGGGGGCATTATGTTTTCACCCTTTTCGTCCGTCCGGGCGTCCTGTCGTAGACTTTTCCTTTGTCGCGCTCTAAGGTGAACCCTGCTCGACAGAGGTTTATGATTTTTGGTAGAGGTCATACATAAGTGATGATGCCTATCGATTTTGAGCTTGCACGACCAAACAATATGGCCGCCACAGCAGCCATCTAGAAGTCCTTTTTCATGCTCTAGCGTGAATACCGCTTGATGGAAGTTTATGATTTTTGGTGGGATGAAAGGCATCATCCTGTTTGTATGACCAATCGATTTTCAGCTCCCTCCACCAACAAACATGGCCGCCACGGCAGCCATCTTGAAATCCTTTAGTATACTTACCCGAGGTTTTTGCTTTTTAGTGACATGAATGCAGCGGCAGACAGAGAACACAGCTTCAAAAGTAACAGTATAAATACCACTTGTAAAGTTTTACTGAAGTACAAGTAAAAGTTCTACAGTCAGATCTTCATTTCAGTAAAAGTACTGGAGTACTTGTTTTTAAAAATACTTAAGTATCAAAAGTAAAAGTAAATTTTCTAAATATTGTATTATTACTGCCACAGTGCTTACCTTTACCTATAGAAACCTGCTGGCATGGAGCTTTGATAGATACTTTAATGTTAAAGGCTGTATCAGCGATATGACGTCACTATTGCTGACCAAAACATTCTCAAAACACAACAGAGCCGCTTGCCCCTCCCCTTCAGAAGCTTGGAACATGAACATGCTTTTCTTAAAGTGAAACTTCTGATTATTCGTGTCTTTACACTGACTTTGAAAGTAATCTGTCGCGCGAAAAATTTGTTTCGCGTCCGGTGTGAAAGCAGCTTAAGGATGGCTCACTCAGCTGGGTAAATGGCCGTGTGCAGCTCGTTGTGATAAACGCCCAGTAGCAACAATGACGACCGTTGCCTGACAATATATTCACACCATTAGTGCTCGCTACAACACGGTATCTGACAAGTATCTCAGCTCGGCACTACAGAATGAGGATTAACAATGTCACATAGATCAATACTTTTAGCTTAACTTATCACGCGGTTAAACATTCATTGACGAATTTCAACTCTGAGCACTAACCACAGAAAAATGTAATTACAGGAACACAAACTCTGGTTTGATCAGGCAGAATTAGCAAACTAACTAGCTTGCCAGCTGCAAAGAGGAAATATCAACCTCTCTACTGTTTGATTCATTCTGACCAGCATTATCTATAGCCTTACAAAAACATGAGCTTCCCTCAATTTTGCTTGGGATGACAATTTACAATTCACATCCCACCAAGTTAGCACCAGCTCTACTCACCTCTAGTAGAAACAAGGCGACCTGGGGGGTGTAACTACGGATCAAGATAAGTGGGTTAGCGAGGCATGTCGAGCCTAAACCCAGGCTTTTCAGTGTCACGAAGGCGCCTCTCTTTTCACGTGGCTAGATTAGCATGGTAACTTACGCTGCGAAGTTAACCTGGTTGGTAGCAGGTTATGTGCCGAGTTTCGGCCGTAATCGGCTGTACATGTGCTGCATTTTCAGTGAACACCTCCTTTGAAGTTGGCATCATCTTTCTTGAATAATCCTGTGGACTTCGGAGGGAGACTGGCATGACCTGTTCGCTTTTTTTGACGATATTCTCTATGAATGCGACAGATTCTCAGCTGAGGGAATTTGTTACTTATGAGATCTACTGGAGCCATATATTGGCAATGTAGCAAAGACAGGCACTTAAGTTGCACGAACAGTCTGCATAACGTTGCGTTTTGTTTTTGTCACGGGAACTGACAACAGGTGGTGATTCAGAAAATATGAGCAGAAATATTGTCGCCGCGCTATACATTTTACACAGCATACCATTAAAATAATTTAAATAATTTTGAAAGCAAAGCAGCGGAGGGCGCACTACTTTGAAAAATGTTCTCATGTTTTGTTTTATCTTGCTGCGAGGTCCTCTTGACAGTGCTGGTACTGCAACTATTAAAGCACATTAAACTATTAAATAGTATTTTATGCCACAGAACTACTGTAAATTTGCAATGGTGCAACTGGTTAGGGTTAGTGGTAGAATACGATTTAATTAAAATCATGCTGTATAAAAGAAATGGAAAAAATCCTTTAAACTAAAAACGAAGACATTAGGGAAACAAAGTTTACTAGTGGTATTTTTCAGTCAGATGATATTCAATCTATAATTTAACTTAACTGCTTCATTTAGCCGACCAACAAGAATACATACTAACATAAATATCAATTACAATTTCCCAAGTCTCGATAGGAGTAAGCGCATGCATAGTTGAGCAGTCTTTCAAAGTGTCCAACCAATCAGTGTAAAACTTCATACGTCTCCCATTAAGCTGCTGGGGCGCCCCCTTGGTGCTGCAGAGGGAGACATTCCGCAATCTTCCTGATCCTGGATCAGGGATAGCTTCCTCGGCGAAACATTCACCATGCGATCGATCATTTTATGAAGGGAAATACGGTAAAATGACGCTTGGAACACCCTTTAATTGAGAGCGCTCACAGCGTTCTAGCACAAAGCAGAGATTAACAAAGAAAGATTATAACCACCGTTGTGATACCAATTATCTCTAATTGCAAGGTCAGGGTTTGTTGAACCGGCTTACTGTCTATGTTGAACTTGCTTAGTAATATACCCTCCTGGGTGTCAGAATTAAAGCCATTCAACTACCGGAATTTGTATGCTTTCCCTATGTATATTTGGGACTTCGAATGTCTGCGATCCCATCCCAACTGAACAATAGAGTAAAGCTCAGGGTCTTAGTTTGGTAACAGTGGGTCAGAATGGCAACGGTACATAAATGGCAGGCAAAAATCTTGAGTCGAGAAAAGAGATCCAATAATCCAAAAAACTAGGGCAGCAAAAACAGGAATCATAGTCAGGTGGGCAGGGTCAGAACCAGAACAACAAACAGAATGAACAGAAGGGCACAGGCAGAAATCAGGAGTTGGGAAAAGGGTGTCTTAAATCTCTCAGATCTACTGGCACACGGATCTCTCGACACAGAAGAAAAGATCAACGTTCTGGCGAGGAAAGAACAGTAATGCAGGGCTTAAATGCACCAAACATGCTACGGAGTAACAGGTGGTGGGAGGGACAGATAATGAGCAATGCAGGTGAGCACATGAGGAAGCCCTGACACAATAATTGTCAAAAGCCAAGATGCAGACTAAGAACACACAGGCTGTGTCCGAAATCACTCAGTCATTCACTGCTCCCTACTCACAAAAAAGCAACTCACTATGTAGGTGACTGTATAATGTGGTCATTGGCAGAGGGAAGACAATACGCTTTTGGACAATACCCGGCTCGTTTTGTCGCGGCTGTTAATAGCGTCATTGCTGTCGCAAAATTAAATGGTACCTGTTCAACTTCAGCTGAAGGATTTGGTCGTATTTTTGTAATAAATGAACTGAGCATATTTCCTGCCATGTCTGTGTTTATCATTATCGTTTAAATAATAAAATTTGCCATAATTTATTTTGTCCTCTCACTCATCATTATTCGTTTTAATTGTACCTAAATGTCCATTTGAAATCTCTCTCTCATTTGTACGTTACGAGCACCATCCTTAATGAAATATTCTGTTTAAACAAACAGGTCTCTCCCACTGGTTGGTTTCTAATTCTAAGAAAAAAAACATTTTCGGGCCTGAACTTGAGTAAGTGTCTCGTGCCTGTTTTCAATAAGTAAAATAAACTCCGTTGACTAGCAGAAGACTTACTCTTGTTTAAATGGGGTTTTCTGAAACCAATTTGTGTGTAAAAGTTCAAACATTAAAAGAGATAAGACGATTGGCTCCCGAGGTATAACCTTTGTCTCAGTCGGGGCAGGGAGAATAACCCCCCCCCCCCCAATAAATGGCCAATTGAATTGTTTGATAAACAAAGTAAAATAGAGTTGTTTTCAAGACTGAGCTACTAACGCCTGGTTTTTCTGTAGCTGATTTAGCTAACAAACTTCAGCAAGCTCTCAACGCTAAGAATATTCTCGAATCACTTGGATAACTAGCGAACTATTACCTGGGTTGGTTTCATACTTGGTCGCATTCATACATTCTTCTAGCCAATAAATATTGACGTTCACCAAGGTTTTTAGTCTCTTTGGGTCTTTCTCTTTATCACATAAACGCATTGACAAGCTTGATCTAAATATTAACGCGAACCAGGATTTTTGTCTTTTTTGCGTCTCATTATGCTCTTCTGATTAAACACATTGCAAATTACGTTATTTTTGTTTTTTACTCCGGTTGTGGTGCTTTGATCAGCTGATTAAAGTTCAGTTGCCTGTTTGAGTGCTTAGCGATAGCTTGTTAGAGGAGATACTGTGTTTAGTAGGCTCACAAAGGAAATAACTTTTTTTTCGGTCCATTTGAATGAAAGGGAACTGGAGCTTTACTCTGTTTCGTTACCTTTGGTTGTATTTGTGGCTAGTTAGCTAAATATTTACTGTTTGCATTTTTGACTTGGGATCTGAGATTTTGCATTTAGTCAGTAGGGCAGCTGTTACCTAAATTGTTCATTCAGTTAGGTTGGAATTTTAAACGGTAAGGTTTACTGGAGTGCTCTCCCCCCCCCCCCCCCCCCCCCCCACCAAGTCTGTTTTATCTGGATTCTCAGCTAAGACCTGGATATTTTTAGATCAGTAAATTAATAGTACTGGGACTATATAAAGTCAAGTTGGCTTACTCAGAGTGCCTGTTACATATCGAGTTAATCTCAATTTGGTATTTCTTTTTTTTTTTTTGTTAACTGAAACTAAGCCCCTGTTAATAGAGTCTTATAATCCATTTACATAGTTTCCCCAAGGTTTCTATTGTGACTGTTGCTAAGGGCTTCTCAGGTTAATAATTTGTGAACCCTGAGCTTCTGTCTCGGCATGAATCAATTTTCCTTGTTATCTAGGGTGAGCGAGGTCATTAGGTGGGGGGTTCAAAATGTGGCCAAAACTATGTGACGGTTGCAGGATGATCACATTTTTGGAAAGAGATTTCCAGGGTGGGTTTGCCTGTCACCAGTGCCAGCTAATTGTGCATTTGAAGAGTAAGATCCTTGATCTTCAGAGCCAGTTGGCGGCGCAACATAGGTCCTCTAGGAACTCTACCGACTGCAAACTAAGTAGTGTGTCGTTTAGAGAAATGGTGTGTACGCCAAAGCAGGGATGTGCAGAGACCTCAGAACAGGTATGGAGAGAAAGTTGGGTGACTGTAGGTCGATAACACAGGAAAGGGCGTAAGGCGTTCATGCCATACATTGACAGCTCCTCCAGTGGTTGAGGTGTCCAACGGACTCCGGCCCTTGTTCTTGAACTCGACTTGGCCCCTGACCCTGAGAGTGGGGGGACTGATGAGCATCAGGTAAGCCTGTTAGCCTCTTCCCCTCAGAAAAAAGAGTAAGTGATAGTGGGGGACTCAATCATTAGAGGAATAGTCAGCTTAGTATGTTCGCGCGACAAGGAGTCTCGTACGGTGTGTTGCCCACCTGGTGCCCAGGTAGGAGACCTCCTGGAGCGTGTGGACAAGCTCCCGGCCAGAGCGGGGAGGGATCCAGTTGTCATGGTCCTTGTTGGGTGACATAGGTAAGGGTAGGTTTGAGGTTCTGCAGGGCAAATTTATGGACTTAGCTGGGAAGCTTAGGAGCAGATCCTCCACATTAGTTTTCACCGGTATTCTACCGGTACCACGTGCAAGCAGAGGAAAGGAGAATTTTATCTGGAGGTTTAACACATGGCTATGAACCTGGCGTAGGAAAGAGGGGTACAGGTTTATGAGGCACTGGAACTTTTTCTAGGACAGGGGTGACCTGTTCAAGCCTGACGGGCTACACCTGAACCGGAGGGGTACCTTAGCACTGGGTCAGCGTATTTTGAGGGTAGCACAGGATTATTTAAACTAGGGACTTGGGGGGCAGGGAGGTTGGTGAGTGTTACACATAGGGAAATGTAAACTGCCTCGATGGAGGCTGACGGCGTTACATGCACTATCGATGATTTACTTTTAAAGCAACAAAGCGTAGTGGGGGGCTCGAGGCAGCGGCCACATGGGAAATTAAGGGGGAAGAGCATTAGTAATAACCTGAAATGTTTTTATTTACATACAAGAAGCATAAAAAATAAATTTCCAGAACTTGAGGCCGTTATGATTAGTGAGGGCAATGACATACCCATTGTTGGGATTACAGAGACATGGCTTCGTAAATAGGATTGAGATGAATATAATATAGAAGGTTATAAGCTCTTTAGGAAGGATAGATGTAATAGGCGAGGAGGGGGCGTAGCATCTATGTGAACGAAAACATAAATGTACAGGAAATTCCCAAAATTTAACATTCCTAGCCTTGTGAAGATATCTGGGTCAGGCTCATTGGCAAGAACGAGACAGGTTTAAACATAGGAGTATGCTATCGACAGCCAGCTTTGGAAAATATTGTCAGTGAACTGTGTAAGCGGGAAAGACAGAGAGGATTATCTGGCTGGATTTTCTAGCCCCATAATCATTACTCCAACAGTTTGACCCTTGTTGAGATACGTGCCCCATCATTACGCCAACAGTTTGACCCTTGTTGAGATACATGCCCCATCATTACGCCAACAGTTTGACCGTTGTTGGGATACGTGCTCCAACATTTAGCAGATGACCCCAGGGTCATGGGAATGGACTCAACCAGACTCTCGGGCGCCAATCTCATCTTGCCAGAGGGTTCATGGTTAATGCAGATGCCTGGGAATCTTCCAAAAAAACTACTGTCCGCAAGCCTTTGGCCAGCGACGCTCATGCCGGACAACTCCACAGTGCCATCCAATGGACTCTGACATAACTGCACCCATACAATTTCAATACATTACAGTTTAGGTAAATATTTCTAAAAGACTTTTAATTTCCTGAGTAAAACACTAATCTCACTCACGATGTCACAGAATAATGTGTATTTTGCTATACTGAAGGTTAAGAGTGGAATAATAACCTTAATGCAGATTATTCTTGTAATTCGGTATTGTGTCGGACGTTTCATGACCAACTCTAACGCAAGTAGGTTGTGTTTGGTATCATTTTAATCCTGGTAATTTCTGAAATCTCATAGGGAATATTTCGAAGGAATTGGACTTGTACCATACCCTCCTTTAATAACTTTAAGGGAAAAATATGCTTCGGTTTCCTTGTGGTCATGTCTCCTCCCAAAGCCCCTCCGGAAAGGGGGAGCATTCCTGGCTCAAATGACCCAAAACGACCTATGACCCCGCCATAGGACGCAGCCTAGAGATTGGGCATAAAAGAGGGGGAAACAGAAGTCGAGGAAGCTTGTATTCATCCTTCCCGCATATACGTTGTGTATATGTGTAGTTTTGGGCTGCGCCAGGTATGAATTGACTTCTTTTCTTTTCTGTAACGATGTAATTAGGTCTTGTGATTTAAGCTTGTGCCTGCCTGGCGAAATAAATTGATATTCGCATCTGTGGTGTGCTTCTGATTTTGGACAAACATAAACCTACCGGTTCGGACTCCTGGATCCCAGTTGAGTAACGTAGACCGTAATCGCGTGCCTGATCAACACGCTAGGCATCTGCGTTATAAGGTGGATTTTCCATGCTGTGTATGACGCTATTAATATGGCTTCGAGCAAGATTCCGTTTATATTTTTAGGCGGAAATCTTAAAAGACGCAAGGCCTCTGAACGATGTTTTTCCGTTATGCCTTTGTAGTTGTTCGCTGTGGGCCCTGGTAATCCCTAGTCATAGCGAGGCTATGTCAAATTACTGGCTTAATAGGCTGCCAGCCTCTGAGTTCTTTCGCCGGATTGGATAGTTCAGATGGTTTTGGTCCGGCGGAGTAGGGTATAAACCTGTTATGGGTCCGATGCACAACAGAGCTCCAAATTAGGTAATAAATTGACGAATTAAAATCCGAACATATTTATGCAAACGCATGATAACCGCAAAAGATTGCAACTACAAATTTGTATCTTAAATTTGATATGGAGTCAGATATATTGTAACCACTAAGATATTAGGGTTGCAGCATCCGCTAGGCACATCTCAGGCCATTTAAAAGCAGAATGTGAACGACGTCATCATGTGAGGCCTGGGGCAGAGGTCCAGTGCTGACGCTGTAGCCAGACCCCATTATTATAATGGAGACTGCGAGGACCATCTTTTAGCTGGCTGTTAAGGCAAACACGCTGAGACCTTCCGCCTCAGCTAGGACCCTCCTTGGCCTAGTTGCACGGTGTTTACAACTGCTCTTTAAGAGGATTAGGCAAGCTCGTGGAGGAGGAGGGACTCTTATTATGGCAGACTTCAATATCTTGGTATCGCTTGGAAAATGATGAAAGGACAGGGTAAAGGGGAGAAAGGATTTCTGGATGTTATAAATGACAATTTTTCGGTGCAGTATATTCATAAATCTACAAGAGAGAAGGCAATTTTAGACTAGTGCTCTGTAATGACTCTGATAGACTTAGAAATGCTGAGGTACTGGAGTCACTTGGGACTAGTGATCACTCTGCTGTTAATTTTGACATTTCATGGGAAGTTAAAAAGGTGTCTTTGAAAACCAATTTTTTTTTATTTTAGGCGAGCAAACTTTTATGGGATGCGCTCATATCTAAGCGAAATAAAATGGGAGACACTTCTGGGCTGTGCGTCTGTAAATGAGATGTGGGAAAGATTTAAGGGGGTCTTACTTGATTCACAATGTAAATTCATTCCAAAGGTGTCCAAAAGTAAGCTGAAAAAGCAAAATCCTCCAGGGATGACCACAGCTATTCATAGGAGTCAGAGGAACAAGAGAAATCTTTATAAGATGTACATAAAGGATAACAATGAGAACACTTAAGGCTGAAAACTGTAAAATGCGGGCTGTGGTCAAAAAAGAGCTGAGGAATGCTAGAAGACTGTATGAAAGACAAATTGCAGAGGGGGCAAAAGCTAATCCGAAGCGCTTCTTTCAGTTCTGTAGCAGAAAAAGGAAAGTCAAAGCGTAGTTTTAGTGCATAAAGAATAAATATGGATCGCTGCTTTATGATAACAAGGATATTGCGGATACCTTAAACAGTTTTTTCGTTGAGAATTTAACCTCGGTGTGGGTTTTTATTCAGCCAGAGGATATATCCAATGCTTAAGTTTATTTTGCGGAAATTGAGGTTAGGGATAATGAAGTATTAGACAAGTTGCATAAACCAAAGGCAGATAAGGCGGCGGGTCCTGATGACTTATATCCTAGAGTGCTCAGGAAAGTTAGTGAGATCATTTATCAACTGCTATCTTCAGGCAGTCTTTAGAAGCTGGAGAAATACCAAATGATTGGAAGCATGGCAATATAATACCAATACATAGAAAAGGGGACTGTACTGAGCCACGAAATTACAGGCCAGTCAGTTTAAATTGCATTGCATGCAAAATACTGGAATATATCAGAAAAGATGAGCTGGAATTATTCCTTGAACATTATAATATTTTGAGGGATAGCCAACACGGTTTCCGTAAGGGAAGGTCTTGCCTGACAAACCTCCTGGAATTTTTTGAAGAGGCCACCAAGACTGATGACCAGAGCAGGGCTTATGACATCATATACTTGGATTTTCAGAAAGCATTTGATAAAGTACCGCATAAGAAACCACTTTCTAAAATGAGCTCCGTTGGGGTTTCGGGGGGTATTCTGGAGTGGATTCAAAACTGGTTGCAGGACAGAACACAAAGATTGGTGGTCAGTGGTATCACATCTGAGTTAGGTATGGTGGGGAGTGGTGTCCCTCAGGGATCAGTGTTGGGACCCCTGCTGTTCCTCATCTACATTAATGACCTTGATAAAAATATTGACAGCAAATTTGTTAAATTTGTGGATGATACTAAATTGGGAGGTTTGGCAAACAGTTTAGACTCTACTAAAGTGATTCAGGAGGATTTGGATAGAATCCAGAGTTGGGCAGAAATATGGCAAATGAAATTTAATTTAGCAAAATGTAAAGGTGTACAAGTAGGTAATAAAAAAAATTAGACAGGATAACTTCAGGGAGGTTTAAAACTGGAATGTGCTCCACATGAAAAAGATTTCATGATTGTTGACCATTGTTTGTCATAAATGGAAGTTGACCAAGGGTAAATTTAATACTGATATTAGGAAATATTTAATCACCCGAAGAGTAATTTTGATGTGGAACAGCTTGCCTGACCATATTGTTGAGGCAGAAACCTTGGGAATTTTCAAGAGCAGGCTTGCCTTAAAGCTAGATACCATTGAGACATTGAGTATCTGAAGTGATATATTCACAAAAGTTAAAAGAAAATGGTGAGCCTGGCTAGGCTGAACGGCCTGTTGTTGCCACTCGTGTTATGTTATGACTAAATGCAGCTCTTTCGGAGCTTTTCAGTTTGTGTGCAGTGCATGATGGGACGTATAGCTGGGTTAGTGACCATCGGATGTTCAATAAATTTTGCGGTCGATTGTGGGATATAATGAGTTAACTATATAGGGGATAATAATTCTTATAAAAACAATTCAGAAAGCACTACAAAATGGCAAACCCACTATTTAGTGCACTATATCGTGAGTAGTGACCATAGATATATATATTTAGAACACTAGATTGATGTCATATTTACATTATCCAAAGTGAAGCAACCGGCCGCCATAGTGATACACCCAACTTCTTCATAAAAATTAATGGTTTCCTATGAGGCCAATTTCAAATAAGTCGATACAAGCGAGAAAATGCTGAGATGTGCGGCTGCCTTTTGCAGCAATGAATATTTGAAGAGCAGTAATAAAATGTTTCATGCATAAGTTAACGTATAAACGCAAAGTTGCCACTTTAATAGTAAAGAATCGTGTTTCGTGCTAGCTAGCTAATTAGCCGTCCCATTGACTTGAACAGACCGCTGACTGAAAGCGAATGCTAGCGATTGATAACGGTCTCCAGCAAGCTACCTTGGCGTCGTGGGGACTACATTGACTTAGTGGTAAATAAATGAAAAAGGTGGCTAACAAGCTGGCAAGGAGGGGAGAAAAGCTTCACTAGCGCTTCCTTTTAACAACGTTGGCATTAAATCGGGTGATTTCAAATAGTCAACCAGGGTACAATGAAGTGAGGAAACCAGAGTGTAATTTGATAGCGTATACAGACATTCATCAACATTTCTTATAACGGTGATAACCTCCAAGCAATTATCTTATCAGAGGTAAAAGCCTCGGTCACTTTAACGTCACGTCTCTGTTGCACTAACAGCGAGTCATATTTCGATCTTCGCTTCAGAAAGTGTGCCGCTTTCCATCCTCCGAAAAGCACGTTTAGGGAGACAAAATATTGCTCTGCGCAGCGATACCAAAATAACACAGACTCACGCGCAAGTGTTTTTGAAAATGTAATCTTAAAGTAGGCTAAAATGAATGGGAGTCTATGAGCGAATTTTACTTCCGGGTGTATAGGCTCTTAGAACAGATGCTTCACTTGAGTGCACCCTATCAGCAATCTAGAGTCCTATATATACATCTATGGTAGTGACTGATTTCAGACACAGCCATAGACAACCTATGACTGATAAATGGCTTCGGTCAGGGAGTTTTACTTGCACAGAGGAAAGAGTGCGGGATAGTAATTAAGCAGGTGTGAGAGATTCTTGCGGAAGTACAAGGAGATACAGGGAAAGTAAAGCAAGGGGCGGAGACAAGAACAGGGCGAGTGCTGAGATTACGTTAGAAGTAATTACAAAACCCAAAACCAGAGAAATTGGCAGGTTATGTAAATCATAGATAAAAACAATACAATGATTTGCAAATCCTTTTCAACTTATATTCAATTGAATATACTGCAAAGACAAGATGTTTAATGTTCAAACTGAGAAACTTTTTTTTTTTTTTTGCGAATAATCATTAACTTAGAATTCAAAGGCAGCAACACATTGCAAAAAAGTTGGCACAGGGGCCTTTTTACCACTGTGTTACATCGCCTTTCCTTTTAACGACACTCAGTAAACGTTTGAGAACTGAGTAGACCATTTTTTTAAGCTTTTCAGGAGGAACTCTTTCCCATTCTTGCTTGATGTACTGCTTAAGTTGTTGAACAGTCGGGGGTCTTCGTTGTCGTATTTTACGCTTCATAATGCGCCACACATTTTCAATGGGAGACCCGCACTCTTTTACTACGGAGCCATACTGTTGTAACACGTGCAGAATGTGGCTTGGCATTGTCTTGCTGAAATAAGAAGGGGCGTCCATGAAAAAGATGTTGCTTGGATGGCAACATATGTTGCTCCAAAACCTGTATGTACCTTTCAGCATTAATGGTGCCTTCACATATGTGTAAGTTGCCCATGCCTTGGGCACTAATACACCCCCATACCATCACAGATGCTGGCTTTTGAACTTTGCGCCTATAACAGTCCAGATGGTTCTTTTCCTCTTTGGTCCGGAGGACACGACGTCCACAGTGTCCAAAAACAATTTGAAATGTGGACTGGTCAGACCACAGAACACTTTTCCACTTTGCATCAGACCATCTTAGATGAGCTTGGGCCCAGCGAAGCCGGCGGCGTTTCTGGGTGCTGTTGATAAATGGCTTCTGCTTTGCATTGTAGAGTTTTAACTTGCACTTGCAGATGTAGCGACGAACTGTAGTTACTGACAGTGGTTTTCTGAAGTGTTCCCGAGCCCATGTGGTGATGTCCTTGACAGACTGATGTCGGTTTTTGATGCAGTACCGCCTGAGGGATCGAAGGTCACGGGCATTCAATGTTGGTTTTCGGCCTTGTCGCTTACGTGCAGTGATTTCTCCAGATTCTCTGAACCTTTTGATGATACTACGGACCGTAGATCTTGAAATCCCTAAATTTCTTGCAATAGCTCGTTGAGGAATGTTGTTTTTAAACTGTTCGACAATCAGCTCACGCATTTGTTCACGAAGTGTTGACCCTCGCCCCATCCTTGTTTGTGAATGACTGAGCATTTCAGGGAAGCTGCTTTTATACCCAATCATGGCACCCACCTGTTCACAATTAGCCCGTTCACCTGTGGGATGTTCCAAATAAGTGTTTGATGAGCATTCCTCAACTCTCTCAGTCTTTTTTGCCACTTGTGCCAGCTTTTTTGAAACATGTTGCAGGCAACAAATTCCAAATGAGCTAATATTTGCAAAAAATTACAAAGTTTACCTGTTCGAACATTAAGTAACTTGTCTTTGCAGTGTATTCAATTGAATATAGGTTGAAAAGTATTTGCAAATCATTGTATTCTATTTTTATTTAGGATTTACACAACGTGCCAACTTCACAGGTTTTGGGTTTGTAGGAGAGGTGCAACTTTACAAATTGACCCAAGTGCTCATTAGTTAGTAAGTAATATGAACATGGGTTAGTTAGGTTAGTAAATATAATACAAACTATAAATGTTAGTATTATTAATAATCAGAGAAAGCAGACCGAAGGAAGTAAACCAGAATTAAAGTAATTAAGCAAAATACCAGACACCATTGAAATCACCTGAAGTATGTGGGCACGCAGTCTGGGGAGAAGGATTGTACTACACTGATCACATGACAGGGGTAGATACTGGTGCACAGAACAGTTAATAAACAAATGGCAAAACAGAAACCGGGAGGCAGACTAATACATAAAAGATGCATAACAATGAAAAATAACAAAAACAGACAACTGGCAGAGGAGCAGAATCATCACAGTTTTGTTAGAAGATATGCAGACCTCTGATTCATCGGCCCGTTGGGACCATAATGATTAAAACTAGACACTGAGAGAATCAGTGGGCTCCAAATTAGGTTGCTAATCACAGGTGTTTAGAGTTCTTTCAAAATACTTTGCGTGAACTTAAACTTGACCCAGAACAAGTTTGACTCAATCGTTTGTTTGCCTAATGAGTTGTTAGTTTAAGCAATCGTGTGTCCCTAGTCTTGGGCAAAAGAGCCAATCCAAGTAAACAATAAATTGGCTCTGAAATGGCAAAACACATGGTTGCTGAAACTAACAATTTATTAGGTAAATAAAGACCTTAAATATGAAATGCATATAATTAGGACAAATTAGACAGTTTATTAAAATCCTACAATTGCAATTGTGGTTAGAATGAAAGCCAGCAAACACAGGGGGCCCCAGGACCGACTTGGAGAACTACTGGTCCAGTGATTTGGCTTTGGCACACCTACTTCCTGATTTCTGATTACTGGGCTGTCTTTTGATTACGACTTTATTTACCCTTCTGTGTGCTGAATTAACAACGCTCATGTTTGAGTTTAAGAACTACTGCACAAGAAATTTGGGAAATCAGAAAGCAAACACAGAAATCAAACACAGGCAGATAAATCATCGCTGAGGGCTGAGCAGAAATGATAAACCAGAAGACCAATCAGAGCTGTATCCAGGAGACTTGGAAGATCAGAGAAACACTTGTAACACATGGAAAAGTGGCCAGCAAATTCCACACAGAGGGGTGTATAAAGGGAGAAGTAATGAGCAAATAAAATGGGTAACAGGTGTGTGAAGCTAAACGGTGTGCTGGGAGGTGTACATGCAAATGTGGGAACAAACCATTAAGAATGAAGAAGAGGGGTGCACGTGAGGGAGCGAAAACAGAAAGCTCATGGTGAATTAAATGACTAGACATATAATTAAATGCTAAACGATGAACATGAAAAATAATAAACACAAATACATGAAGCACAAAAATTCAAACTGAACAGATTCCAAAACTGACACTAACAACAGCCCTGCCGGGGCAAGTAGATAAAGGGCATCAGCGATCAGGACAAACTGCTGGTGACCTTCCTGCAGCTGAAATGACTGTGATTGTTGTCTGTGTTAACAGTGCTGTTGTTGCGGACGTAAATATCTTCCCTCAATTAATCATATTTTGGAATGGATCCACATGTCGTTTTGTTCTGATACTCCTTAAAGTAGGTAAAACATGAATTTCTGTTATTCAATGGAATTAAAGGCATTTTGAATTATCTATGTCATCTACTTTTCAATGAAGGGTTTCAGAATCGTTGAAAAATAAACGGTGCAGCTTCCTGTCTTCTCTGTGTCAGTTCCCAAGGAGACAAGCAAAGGATTTCCAGATGAAGGCCAAACACAGCGGAATGTATCAGAGTATGTGCAGCAACCATGAATTCTCAACACCAGGGGCTGCACTGGGAGACTCACGCTGTTATGACTTAAAAATCAAAACAAAGAAAATCAGCAATGACAACTTAAGCAAATTTATTCTTCACTGATAAAAAAAAAAAAACTTCTACAAATAATCCGCTGTTCAGTCCTATAATAACACTCTAATGCCATTTTGTAATTCTATTGCCAAAACAAAAACTCTGCCTCCACTGACCAAAATCACAGCATTTATATAGACTAGCAACATTCTGGAAAGATCTACAGGATTTCTGGGTGATCCCGCCCCCTCCAGGCAAGAAGAAGCCAGAAACTTCTAGAAAGCGCAAGTCTATTTCATCACAAAGAAGTGATATTACTTCAGATCATGTATTGCTACAGACACACCACCAGAGGGTGCTGAAGAACAAAATAAATAGCTGACCAGCAAGGCAGCAAAAACAGCATGAAACAAATCTCCATTTACAAATGATATATACTGCTGTACATAAAATACTCATACATAACAACGCTAAAAACGGAAAAATTGCATGTGGTAAGCTAATGCTAGCCTCTGAGATCTGCTCTGGGAATGCTTGGCTGTGTTCATCAAGGAATGTAGTGGGAGTGATTATGCTCAGCAGTAGTGACTGTACTGTCAATGCTAATGCATAACACCAGAGACTGCACAGAGAATGGTAATGCTAAACGCTAGAGACTGCACAGGGAATTCAAATGGTAGGCACTAGGGATCTCAGGATGTATGCTTATGCTACATTGGAGGGAATGCTAGCATAAAATACCAGAGACTGTACTGGGAATGCTAACACTAAATACCAGGAACAGCACGGTTTACATCAGACAAACGCCTGTACAAAGGCACTCAATACCACAGAATGCATAAATGTTCGTAGACCTGGCTGATCTGTGGGACTCTGCTAATGTGCTCGGATGCAGTAAATGGTTCAGTGTTTACTGATGAAAAAGTCTTTGTTGTGAGAATTGAAAAGGCATATGAAGCGACATAATTCTTAGATTAAGGTCATCGAAGACTGAGGAATGTGTTCAGGCCTGGGAAAGTGTGAGGAAACATGCGGTGAGCAAAGAACAAAAGCGTCTTTAATGCTGCACGTATTTCTTATTCTCTTCGCTGTTCTGCTTTTTCGAGAGCTGCTCAAAAATTGATTTTAGTGTTCTCAGTACTGATCCCAAAAACTCTGCGCCGAACAGAACCGCTGATCCCCTGGGAGAAGAAAGGGAGGAAATCAGCATTTTTTTCCTTCGATAAAAACGTATTCCTGCACATCTGGACATATGAATGCAAAAAATATATAATATAAACAGTAAATGGATAAGTTTTCTGAGTGTACACACACACACACACACACACACACACATGCACATGCACACACACGCACATACACACACAAACCTATTTATGCGAGTCTGGCCTGTGTGGCATATGTGGGTTCTGCAAAATTCATTTTCTGCATCAGCTGAGATTTTTCGGGAGCTGGTTCTGTGTCAGCATGAAACAACAGTATTACATTATATTCCAATGCGAGGCATACCAAGCTTCACTAAAAATACAATAACCTGCAGTTCTGAAAAAAAAAAAAAAGCGTCAATATAAGGCTGATACATAGATATTGTATATTTGTGTGTTCAGTTGTGTGTATGGGTATACAGTATATGCACACAAACATGTACATAGAGTGGACAAAACCTCAGAAACACCAACAAAAGTGAATTTGTTTTTACTGATGAGAAGTCTCATCCTTCACCTCCAAAATAGTTTTAATTCTTTAATGAATAATGTCAAAACAATTTTTAAGCTGTGTGTGGTAGGATATTGGGCTACTTTTTCAAGGGGGAACAGCATCCAGTGCTTTGAAGCATCGCCAAAACGTCCAATTAAGGTTGAATTATGTTCAGATCTGGTGACTGTGCAGGCCATGGAAGGTACTTGACTTAATCCTTGTGTCCTTGGAACTATTTCTCCATGTTTTTTAAGTGTGTAAGGGGGGTTATTATACTACTTTTGTAGAATATCAGTACATTTTTAGGGAACAGCATTTGCACCGTATCAATCCCAAGGTCTTGCAACATCGTCTCTTTATATGTTCCTGAAACTGTCCTTTACCATTTGATTGTAACAAATCCATAACACATAAAAATAGGCTCGTCAACTAAATAAGATATAGCCGTTCAGAATAAGGTCCATACCCGCTGTATTCTGAAACAGCTTATTAGCCTTAAATGCTTTGAGTTGGACTACATAAGCATTTCTTGAGTGCAAAAATGAATTCAACTACTGTGCGGCAGTGATCAGAGGGTTCTAATAATGAAACAAAAACAGCTTGTGAGAAGAAAATTTTACACCATGTAATTGACAACGTAATAGGAAATACAGCCTGGCCAAAAAAAACTCCTTTTGGAGTTAGATACACAAATACTTCAGCCCTTATAACTGAATCATTGTTGCACCCTGCAAAATTCCTTTAGCCCTGACTGATGGCGTGTTTAGCTTCTCATTTCTGAAACAGCCATGGCAGAAGACGTATCCCATGGTTGTGGAAAACGATGGAGCTCTGTATTAGCTCTACATTAAAATTATTTGGCACAGAAGGAATCAGGGCTAGAAGATGAGCCTGGCCTCAAAATGTGGATCAATGAGATTTTTCATATGACATGACTTGATTTGATCATCATCCTATTCCACATGAAGTTTTTTTTTTTTTTAACATGCACTATTTCAAGTTTTCTCTGGTTAATTACAAAAACACATGACACATCTATGGTTCCAATACTTGTTTTTACTGCACTATATCATAGTTATTAAACTGGTGCAGTGCTGCAATTGACACTTCCATAGTTCCCATGATATTGAAGCTTGAAGTTGGTAATGGGAATACAGTTAATCTATTTGCAGTTTGTAACACTGGTCCAATATGCCTTTCAGCTCTGAAAATTTCATGTAGCTATATCTGATACACATGAAGTTACACATGAGGGCTCAAAAATGCTCGAAAAAATGACCAGAGAAATTTTAACCTACCACCGTGTACTTTTAGAGCCTGTAACTCAAAAAATCAAAGTAAAATTTAGCAAGGATTCATTAAATATACTGTAGTTGTTGTACAATAAAAATCAGGTGATTCTAAGGGGGGTCAGGTGGGAACTTTTTCAGATTTAGTTGATTTTGCATGAAATGACACGTATACAATGTTAACTCAAAGTGGTCATGTCAATTTATCTGCCAGGTGTTATTTATTTATTTATGTGTTTCTTTGGGAATTTGGGTGTCAATTACCCCTTTCACATTGGGAGTTACAGAGGCGGCCCTGAAACGCTCTTAATCCCAGTACGAAAGGGTTATGAGAACGGCTCTCTAAAGTTAGAGCGCTCTCGAAGGTCGTCCAGGGCCGCTTCAGAGGTGGTTTAGTGGCAGCATGAAATGTCGCCGAGTGTTTCGACCGCTGTAGATTCAGTGGCCCGTAAACCGGAATGTCCGACGTGAGCTGCAAGTGCCACAAATATCAATATGTAGGTGATCTCCATTGTCAGGCGATGTTCAATAAATCAAGAAAAGATAAGTGCCATTAAGTGTATGTTCATGTAACGTTTGAAGAAAGATTATATTCCGTTTCGGTACTATTTATAGCTACGTAAGCCTACCCGCATATACCGTGCATTGTAACCACACATGCATGTATGCATAACCTTTGGAAATTTCATGTGCCCACAATGCATGCATAGGAGGGGTGATAGGTTACCGTAGCAACTACATCGGTCTCGCACGTGCCCGGGGGTGCATTTCCTGAACAACGACGGAAGTTAGCTTTGAACTAACATGGTACGATGCATCGTTACACTAACGAACATCAGAAGAACGATGGTTTCCCAAAACCTTTGTACCTTGTTCGTACCACAGTACCCTGAACTATGTTGGTTTGAACGACGTTAGTTTGAACCATGATGGTTTGAGCGATTGTCGCTCGAAAAACAATGTTACCAGGAGCACTTCGGTCTGATTTTCACCCCGGGAAGTTTAAACACTTGCCATTTGTGCCTAAATACGGCAGTTGTGATCAATATTTCAATACTAATTTGTCGTTTTGGCATATTATTTTGTGATCGTATACAAACTAGCTACAATACAATTTACCATTTAAATGAAAAGACACTTTAGGCAACGATTCTTGTGGAAGAAAAAAAAATCTAAAGAACGATTTTCCATTTCAATACATTTAATTAAATGAGCTCCACCAGCGAGCACAAAGTTTTTAAATGCATCTTTATTAACATTCTTAAGAGTAATACAGAGTGTTTTCTCACATAGTGTGACTTCTGCGGTGCAGTGGATAAAACAAATGAAAAGCATTTCAGCAGGATCTGTGCAGCGGGGGTTCGACTCCTGCAGGGAGAGGAAGTGTCTTTTTTTTCTCCACGCTGTCTTTTTATTCATTGCAACGTGTGCTCCGATCAACAAGTGATCATTACATTTATACGATTTGCGTGTCACATTGTCTCTTTTGATGTATTTTTGTAGTAAATATTAACTTAATGTCACACACCTTCTTCATGGCTGTAGAAATACACACACAGACAAAAATAGAATATAAAAAGCTAACATTTTTATTCCGTTTTCCGAACTTGAAAATTATTTAATTGACTCAAAGTAAAAAGAAATGGCATAAGACCACAAAAAAATAAATTCTGAGGGCCACGGATGGAGATGCAGTGCAGTGGATATGGGGGGGGGGGGGGGGATGTGAGGAAAGTTGCCAGCTAGACATTACTAAGGAGAGCAGCAGCTGTAAGGTGTGCACTACAGAGGACTGGTGGTGGGAGCTCCTGTCTGTTGGCCTCCTCTTACTCCTGAGGAGAGTTTTGTCCATGCTAAGCCCAGAAGTGCTGGCGGGAGTCCCAGGGGTATAGGTATCTGTGGTGCACAATTCCCTAACATGAGTGCCTTCCCCCCTCTGCCCACTTCCTCTAAGCCCATTTACGCCTTGTCCCTTGCAGTTTGATTCCCAGGGTCCCCCAACATTGGGCACCTACACGCAGGAACTCTCAACATCGGCCATCCTCTCACTGGGCCACTCCATATCGGGCCCCCTCTGGCATGGCTTTCTGTGTGTCAGGGCCGCTCTTTCCCCTGAGTCTCCAAAATTCTCTCAGACTGGCAGTTTGTCTACGTCCTGCACAGCATGGCCGTCACAGCAAATGTCCAGCTCCCTGAAGATAAGGCTCTCTCTGTAAAGGATGCTGAAGATGACCGTGCATTCCACAGACCACAAGGAGTGACAAATGTTATGCAAAAAGACCTCCATCTCCCCCACCCCCTTTCTTTTTTATCAACACTTTCCCATCCACTGTCATTAACAGATATTATGATTTCTACCATATTAACAGTTGCAAGTGGGCAAACGACATCCTCTCCAATCGATACATAAAAATTCATGAAGGTAAACAGCGAGATCATATGTTCTTCCTATGACTACCAACATAAAGTCTCAAGCTTTACAGATTTACTCAACAATACTGCTATCTTGAACCGGGATTCCGTAATGTAGGCAAATTAACTACCTCCTGCTCTAATGACAGCGGAAAAAAAACAAGTGTTGAACTACTAGACTAGACTAGCGTAGTTAATTGTTGCAGAACATTAAAGTTTCTTTGCTATCGCATGCGAAGGCTACAAGATACATTATTCCAGAGATCCAACCATAGGCCCACTCATGAAAACAGAAATGCAACAAAAAGTGTTTTTGCCCTAGTAGCTACATTTTCAAATCACAGTTTTGATGTTATATATGTTTGTAAAGCAAGATCATCAAACATTTTCAGCTACTGACCTTATGTTTACCTTTCGTGGACTGCATTTTCCGACGCAATCACCCGGAACTAAGCTTGCAACTACAGCTGGGGAGCAGTAGTTGGAACTACACTACTTAACGACAGTGGTTGCGAACGTTCATTCGAACTATGGTTTAGGGGAACACCAACGTCATTTAACGATGGTTTGCACTACGTAAGTTACCTTGATAGTTCGAACGATGGTTTTGGGAAAGCTTGGCGTCGCAACTACATAGTTCAAACTATGTAAGTTGCTAAGTTGTAAGTTGCACCCCTGGGTGGTTGCGAAGGGCAGTTTAAAACGACTCTAGCCCAGACCAATTTTGACTGCTTCAGGGACGGCCTGAATTCTCAGCGCAGTATGAAAGGGGTCATGTGTTGCAGTTGAAAATAAGCTTTGTTGACAAAATAAATGTAGGGCGAGAGACTGAGAAAATGTAATGCCCATCGATTATTGTGTGTCTGGCCCTGTGACGCTCAATGAGAGGTGGGAATGCATTTCTTACCATCTTTTAGTTGTACAACAATGTTGGGCTAAGATTGAAAGAAAATTGTCTAACAATATTCACTAGTCTATAATACAGGGAGTACTGGGACTTGTACAGCCAGTGTTGGGACAGCAGCATTAGCCTGCCCACATTTTGCACTGGCCCACCCACCCATGAAATGTATTTTATTTAGGAATAATTGATTTTTGTATTAATTAGACGTATGACAAACATGCAATGTGTTTTATTTTTTTTTGGTGCGTCCTAATTTAGTTTGTGTGGGATAAAGGGATAATTGGATCTGGTTTCTGCTGAGCCAAAAACAGGTGCAAAACATCCCTTTATTATTTGTGTTTGCATTAGTAATAATCAGTGGACCTGTTCACAAACACTCCTCTTGATGAACATTACAAGATTGAGACACTCAGCACTATCTGCTGAGGCCAGTTATCCTCATGAAGGTAAGAAAAGCCATAAAACGCTTCATTTGGGCACAGAATTGTCTGCCTTTCAATAAATGATATTGAAAATTATGGGTATGTGGAGGATGAATGAATCCGGAGTAAAATGAGGTGAGAGTAACAATCGAACAAATATATTTTATATCATAATGGTTCGAAGATGGTTTAATGTTATCCTTTCTATTAGCGTGAAGCTTAATAGATCTTTAACCCTTAGGGCGCCAAAATCAATTTTCAAACACTTAACAAATTTAAATATCTTAAGCTTTTGAAAACCTATCATGTGGCAACTTGTTGAAAAGATCTCCTGCAGCTCCCGCAGTCGCCACATGATAGGTTTTCAAAAGCTTTGATTTTATTTCATTGTATCAGCGAGCGGCATATGCTGCCTTTGGCGCTTTAAGGGTTAAGCTTGATCGGTAAAGTGCAATCTATACACAGACAGAAGCCTATTTAGAAATAGTACAGGGGCCTAGGTGATTTTCTGGGGGGAAATGTGGAAATATCTCAACCAGATACCTGCATATGACTGTATGCTGCACAGACATTTCATATTTGGCCCATTTTACATCTCTCTCTCACTCTCTCACTTACAAATCAGTGCACCATAAACTACAGTAACAAGACATTAAATCAATTTAGCAGAGATGACATTCAATTATGGACAGGAATGCTTTTTTGCCACAAGGATTACTCATTAGCCATTTGGTCACCCATCACTGCAAGTGTTTGGATTGTTTATAAGGGGCTTATAATAGCCGGAGAAATTGATCATTGCAGTGGACAAAATTGCGCTTTTGACTGCAGAGACTTAAGGGGTCGCTTGGTCGACTCCTTAGAACTACAGGGCAGGCTACACATGCACTGGATACCATCACTCAGCTGATTATATTGACGATGGATAATTGCCCAGACAAGAAAAAGACAAGCTACCAGGGTAGTGCCAGGGTAGTGAACTTGTGGATGGAGCAAGAGGACCAAACTCCCCAAAATGTCCCCAAATTCAGTGATGTACAACTTGGAAGAGGAGAACAACTGTACTTAATTGGAAGCGAAGCTGTGTCTACAAAAATAGGTACAGACCATTTTATTGATATTAGTAGAAAGCGTATGCAACAATAATTCTACACTCACTTCAGGTTATGTTACAACATCATATAATATGGCAGAAATCAAGCTATGACTCAAAAAATAAAAATCCCAATTTAGATTCCACCATCCTGGCCAGTTACAGACAACTTCCATTTTTATCAAAGATTCTATAGAATTGTGGCCTACAGCTTTCTTCTTTCCTGCAAGCCAGTACGAGAGCATACCGAGTCTGGGTTTAAAAGCATCCTTTCACTGAAACAGCTTCTACTAAAGTAATGAATGACTTATTTTTTCTTCCAGGATAGAGGCTCCACCTCTGTTCTAGTTCTTCTTGCTTTAAGTGCTGCCTTTGATACCGAAAACCACCACCTTCTCCTCCATGGGCATCAGGCAGCATTACTGGACATGCTCCTATGGAGTTTTTCCTCTTATCTCTCTAATAGATTTCTTTTTCAGGATAAAGATTATTATATATCGAAGTAGTGATAGTATTGGTGAACTTGGTGGAATACCTCAAGGATCTGTTCTGGGTCCTTTGCTCTTCTCTCTGTACTTGCTTCCCCTTGGAGACATCAAACGTAGACATGATGTTAAATACCATTGCTTTGAAGATAATACCAAACTCATTACATCCAGTACGCCAGTTGAAAAGGATGAGGAAACTAATAAGAGACTTGCCTTAAAGCTGTTAAAGCTTGGATGACCGTAAATTGTCTCTTATTAAACTCTTATTAGACCAAAATATTGGAAAAGGTCCCAAATCACCTAGAGACAAATTTCCTCAGTGTTCTCTAAATTTTAATAGCTTCTCTATTTATGCCAAAGTGGTCATTAAAAACCTTGGGGTCACTCTTAATTCAGAACTCTATTCAAGGTCAGGTTAACAATATTATAAAAGTGGCCTTCCTCCACCTGAGAAATATATTTAAATTGATGAACATGATGCCCCCTCAGGATGCTGAAAAAATGTTCCACACAACTGGATTATACTGATGCTTTATTGCCTTTTTGTATCAATTCTGGCTGAAAATACTTTCGACTTGTGCAGAATCCTGTCATAGAGGCTCTTCCAGGAACTAACAAATGTAAGTATATTGGATCAGTACTCACAAATCTTCATTGCTGCCCGTCTAATTCAGAGCCGAATATAAAATTCTACTGTTAACCTACAATGCTTTAAATGGCTTGGTTCCAGAATAACTCGGTGCACTTCTTATTTCTCATGCCCTTCCTAAATTACTTCATTCACAAGATGCTTGATGTTTGAATATTCCAAATATGTCCAGAATTCAAATGGAGAGAGAGCCTTCTCTTAAAAAGCACCAATATTATAGAGTAATCTCCCCACAGATGTTGGTCATCAGACACATTCAGTGTTTTCAAGTGTAATTTGAAAACATACCTGAGCACCACTTCATTCAATCCTATATTGAAGCATCATATTAGTAGTTCTGTAAATCTACAAGTGCCGTGAAAAAGTATTTGCCTCCTTCCTGATTTCTTCTTTTTTTTGCATATTTGTCAAGCTTAAATGTTTCAAATCATCAAACAAATTTTAATATTAGACAAAGGCAGCCCGAATAAATATAAAATGCAGTTTTTAAATGAAGAGTTCATTTATTAAGGGAAAAAAGCTATCCAAACCTACCTGGCCTTATGTGAAAAAGTAATAGCCCCTAAATCCTAATAACTGGTTGTGCCACCCTTGGTGACAACAATTGCAATCAAATGTTTGCAATAACTGGCAACGAGTCTTTCACATCACTGGAGGAATTTTAGCCCACTCTTTGCAGAATTATTTAAATTCAGCCACATTGAGCATGAACGGCCTGTTTAAGGTCATGCCACAGCAGCTCAATAGGATTTAAGCCCGACTTTGACAAGGCTAGTCCAAAATCTTCATTTTGTTTTTTACTAAGCCATTCAGAGGTGGACTTTCTGGTGTGTTTTGGATCATTGTCCTGCTGCATAACCCAAGTGCGCTTGAGGTCACAAACTGATGGTCGGACATTCTCCTTCAGGATTTTCCGGTAGAGAGCAGAATTCATAGTTCCATCAATTATGAAAAGTCTTCTAGGTCCGGAAGCAGCAAAGCAGCAGTGCACCATCACACTACTGCCACCATGTTTGACTATGATGTTCTTTTTATAAAATGCTGTGTTAGTTTTACACCAGATGTAACGGGACGTGCACCTTCCAAAAAGTTCAGCTTATGTCTCATCATTCCACAGAATATTTTCCCAGAAGTCTTCGGCATCATCAAGATGCTTTTTGGCAAATGTGAGACGAGCCTTTGTGTTACAAAACCCAAAACCAGTGAAGTTGGCACGTTGTGTAAATCGTAAATAAAAACAGAATACAATGATTTGCAAATCCTTTTCAACCTATATTCAATTGAATACACTGCAAAGACAAGTTACTTAATGTTCAAACAGGTAAGGTTTGTAATTTTTTGCAAATATTAGCTCATTTGGAATTTGATGCCTGCAACATGTTTCAAAAAAGCTGGCACAAGTGGCAAAAAAGACTGAGAGAGTTGAGGAATGCTCATCAAACACTTATTTGGAACATCGCATAGGTGAACGGGCTAATTGGGAACAGGTGGGTGCCATGATTGGGTATAAAAGCAGCTTCCCTGAAATGTTCAGTCATTCACAAACAAGGATGGGGCGAGGGTCACCACTTAGTGAACAAATGCGTCTGCTGACTGTCGAACAGTTTAAAAACAACATTCCTCAACAAGCTATTGCAAGAAATGTAGGGATTTCATCATCTACGGTCCGTAATATCGTCAAAAGGTTCAGAGAATCTGGAGGAATCACTGCACTTAAGCGACAAGGCTGAAAACCAACATTGAATGCCTGTGACCTTCGATCCCTCAGGCGGTACTGCATCAAAAACCGACATCAGTGTGTAAAGGACATCACCACATGGGCTAAGGAACACTTCAGAAAACCACTGTCAGTGACTACAGTTCGTCGCTACATCTGCAAGTGCAAGTTAAAACTCTACAATGCAAAGCGAAAGCCATTTATCAACAGCACCCAGAAACGCCGCCGGCTTCGCTGGGCCCAAGCTCATCTAAGATGGACTGATGCAAAGTGGAAAAGTGTTCTGTGGTCTGACAAGTCCACATTTCAAATTGTTTTTGGAAACTGTGGACGTCGTGTCCTCCGGACCAAAGAGGAAAAGAACCATCCGGACTGTTATAGGCGCAAAGTTCAAAAGCCAGCATCTATGATGGTATGGGGGAGTATTAGTGCCCAAGGCATGGGCAACTTACACATATGTGAAGGCACCATTAATGCTGAAAGGTACATACAGGTTTAGGAGCAACATATGTTGCCATCCAAGCAATGTCTTTTTCATGGACGCCCCTGCTTATTTCAGTAAGACAATGCCAAGCCACATTCTGCACGTGTTACAACAGCATGCCTCCGTAGTAAAAGAGTGCGGGTAGTAGACTGGCCTGCCTGTAGTCCAGACCTGTCTCCCATTGAAAATGTGTGGCGCATTATGAAGCGTAAAATACGACAACGGAGACCCCGAACTTAAGCTGTACATCAAGCAAGAATGGGAAAGAGTTCCACCTGAAAAGCTTCAAAAATTGCTCTCCTCAGTTCCCAAACGTTTACTGAGTGTTGTTAAAAGGAAAGGCAATATAATACAGTGGTAAAAAGGCCCCTGTGCCAACTTTTTTGCAGTGTGTTGCTGCCTTTAAATTCTAAGTTAATAATTATTTGCAAAAAAAAAAAAAGTTTCTCAGTTTGAACATAAAACATCTTGTCTTTGCAGTGTATTCGATTGAATATAAGTTGAAAAGGATTTGCAAATCATTGTATTCTGTTTTTATCTATGATTTACATAACGTGCCAACTTCACTGGTCTTGGGTTTTGTATTTTTGGTCAGTAGTGGTTTTTGGTTTGGAACTCTCCCGTGGATGCCATTTTGCCCAGTCTTATTAATCTTATTATTGAATCATGAACACTGACTTTAAGTGAGGCAAGTGAGGCCTGCAGTTCTTCAGATGTTGTTATGGTTTTTTTTTTTGTGACCTCCTGGATGAGTAGTTGATGTGCATTTGTAGTAATTTTGGTAGGCCGGCCACTCCAGGGAAGGTTCACCATTGATCTAAGTTTTCTTCATTTGTGGATAATGGCTCTCACTGTGATTCGCCAGAGTCCCAAAGCCTTAGAAATGGCTTTGCAACCCTTTTCAGACTGATAGATGTCAATTTCTTTGTTTCTCATCTGTTCTTGAATTTCTTTAGGTCGCGGCATGACATGCTTAGTGAAATCTTTTAGCCTGCTTCACTTTCTCTTTGTAAGACAGGTTCTGTTGAAGTGATTCCTTGATTCAACAGGTTTCCCTTAATAAATGAAATCACAATTTAAAATCTGCATTTTGTATTTAATTGGGTTATCTTTTTCTTATATTAAAATTTGTTTGATGATCTGAAACATTGAAGTGTGGAATATATGCAAAAAAGTAAGAAATCAGGAAGGGGGCAAATACTTTTTCACGGCACTGTATGTGGAGCTTGTGAAACTGAGCAGCTTAATCGTGCTGGGCATGGTAGTTGGATACCTTGTCACTTTATGGTCTACAAGGTGCTGGTGGTTATGCTCATATTATGTACATCCATGTGGAGCCGGTGGCACTGAGCCTGCATTAACGGTGCCAATGGGGCTCGCTACAGCCTTAAGTCACCAACGTGCTCCACATGGTGTTGACTTTTTGGGCAGGGTGAATTTTTTTGTTGTGTGCGCAAGGGATTAATTATACACCTCGAAGTAAGAGCAGGGGATCTGAGGCGCGATAGACAAAGGAGGGTCGGCTGTTTCTTAAGTGATTGCTGTTAGCTGCTTCAGGGGTGTAACTTGAAACTTGACACAGGGCATTTTGTAAAGACACAAGACTTTTCTGCAGTGCCTGATCCCCTTATTTGTGTCATTTTTCTGGGGTCCCTCCCTCTCATACTCTGAGGCCAAGGCCCAATCCAGCCGTGTCCCTGACTGCTCCTGTCCCGGCCCTGTTCGTCCTCTGGTTCACCCCCACGCCTCACCGCATCTCTGAGCTACAGGAGGAACTGCATGGATCTCTTATCAGACTTTAAAAATCCAACCTGAATCACGATCAGTCGGCCAGCGGCGCCTGGACTCCCACACTAAGGCCAGTCTCCTCCTGAGGCCCCTTTGCCCTGAGGAGTTCTCTCTCTCCACTGCTTCAGGGCTCTTTTCTCCTCACTGCGAGTTCTTTGTGCCTCATTTTCTGTTTTGGGGATTTAGACCAGGCATTTCCCTCCTCTGTTGTAGACAGCATCTTTGTGACAGTCCTGTGAAAAGCACTACACAAATAAGACTGAATTGAATTGAGGACACATAACAAACAGAACCCAACACTGCATGCAGTTATGCTCTTCCTGTCATTACAGAGTAGAGTCAATGCGCAATCAAAGCAAGATGTGAGTGCAGCCCAACTTACCCAGCAGTAACTCAAACGTCTGTTTATGACACCGGGGCAGCTACACCCCTCCAGCCCTTTCAAACGCCAGCAGAAGAAAACTGACACCTTTTATTTTCAAGCTTTACTCTTTAAATGAAATGAGGAACCAAAAAAACTGGACTTCATTTGTTATTTTAGACTTTTTTGGAGCATTTCCCCTCCAGTGCTCTTCTCATTATTCCACAGTTTTAAAAAAATAGGACAAAATATCAGCAAAAATTGCTGCAAACAATGAATTTTCTAATCAAAAAGCAGTCTTTACTAAAATGTACAATTGTATCTGTCAGCAGTGTACCCTTTTATGAGGCATCTCAATTTGGCCATCTGGCTGCCTGCTTAACACATTCATTAATGTCAGCAAACCGTCAACAGTATATTTTTTAAAAGGGAAGCATAATGCCATGAATAATGTATTGACCATTTATAAATGCTAGAATGAAGCAGCCAGGAGTCTAATGTATCCTGGTGTCAGGGAGAATCACTGTAAAGCGGCTCACAACATGGCCCGTCGCACGAGGGGCAGCATTGACTTTATCACCTGATTTCCATAGGAGCTGAAGGGTCTGATTATTGAATAAGTCAGAGGAGCACAAACAATCAGGAGTCTGGCAAAAACTCCACACAATTACAAACTAAAAAGTGTCTCATCACTCAAGGTAGCAAAAAACCTCATGAAAAATGTGAAATAAAATGCAGCTGCCAGCAAATTAATCCTTAGCAGTTCTGTGTTTAGTACAGAAACTTCACAACACTTTACAGGATGTCAGTAAGAGGTGGTCTATACACATACTTTTCCCAAACGTTATGAACGATCACACACCAAGAGCAGTCCTAAGCTGCAAGACCCTCGTAGGATTAAAATCAAAGCTTTAGACTCATATTCGTCTGAAAGTATCTCCAAGAGCACTGTATTTTTGTGACGGATGCTTTTAAACATGGTTTGGATCAAATACCTCACCATATGCTGTACCTAAGAGGGCTGAGACCTTGGCAAGCACCACCACAGATACTATTTTAAAACAGCCACAAATTTACCCTTAAGACAGAGCGAGGCCTAGATACGATGCCCCTGAGAGTGCACCACGCAGGCACTAACCTTTGGACTTCATTACACTTTATATTTTACACTGATGAAACTTAAAATGTTCTCCAATGATAATATTCTATAGACAACATGTGGGCCAGGACCTACAGCAGACAGGAGAGGAGAATATCTCATTAAGCAAAGGCCTCTGGGGTAACAAAGCAATCTGGTTTTGCCCCCCCAGTTCCCAAGAAGCAATTAAAATATTAGCTCAAGCGGTAATGGCATTCACAAATATTGATATTTGTGGAAAACTCCCACAGAAGAAACAATGAAATAAGTTCAAGTCAAACTTTGAGAACACCCAAAAGCTACAACACCAATTTACTAAGTATAAATACCAGCCAAAACTGCAACCAACTCCCACGGCTTTTGTATCCATTTAAGAATATGCATGAGCTGGTGCAGGAGGGGTGCTGAGGATTATGTGACAGGAGCAGCGGCACACGCAGTGGAGTTGCATGTGGATCGTGTGGGCACCCTATGCTTGCACTGGGCAAGCTGCCTTGATGCTGACTGAATGCCAGACTCGTGTATGATGAAAGTGGGAAGGTAAGCTGCAGTTGCCAGTCGAAACTTGGAGCAGAAAACTCTATCTGTGGAACCACAGTCTTACCCACACAGACCTGGGATTTGCACTGGGAGTGACCACAGCCAGCGCTGTAACCCTGCATTCGTGCCACTACAGCCCCACCACATTAGTGCCACTCCGTTAGTCCTGCTTTATTGGCCCTATTTCTGTTAGTACCACTGTATTAGCATCATTCTGTTAGCAGCACTCATCTGACCCTGCTATGCTACAGCCACTCTTGCTGCATTAGCATTACTCTAAGTGCACCACTGCGCATGAGCCTGAGGCACTTCCCAAAAAAAGCTTCCAAGAACAGCACATATACTCTAAAACCATGCTTGCATCAGCCATATGAGCCTGACAGTTTATAGCCACTGTCATTAACACGATCATGCAAGAGCAAGAGATCTCCGGTCTCAGTGACACTACTGTTGGGTGAAGCTTTTCAATTACCTAGGTCTCCGGTTCAAAGCTACAGTATTGTTTATCATAACATCATGCCATACTGGCACCAGTATTATTATTCAATCATAACAGCACTCCTCAAATTATTCAAACAAAGGCGGACACTTAACTGGAGCTACATGCTATTAAATCATTACAGGCAGATAGAGTTATCTCGAGAAACTTGTGATTAAATCATTCAATTAAATAGATGCACTTGGAGGAACAATAACACCAATGTCATCAGAGGAAAATAGCTGTAATTAAAGTGCAGGAACAAAGTTAAATTAAAATTTGAAGCACATTGCCCACTGATTTTTTCAAGACATACCTGCCTCTCTGTGATGTAAGCTTAACAATGGAGCAAAGTGACAGCGTGGGTGTTAGCACAGCAGATCTGAACCATCTTTAAAGATAGTATTTTTTTTATTCAAAAAATGCTAATTTGCTTTTCTTTTACATGCAGATATATAAAACAAAACAGCATCTTTAAAACGAAACCAGAGCTGCTGGATAGCTCACTCCGTTAAGGCACTGAGTTGCAGTGCAGAAGTGACTATCACCTCGCGGGTTCGAGCCCCGGTCGTACCAAACGGCAGTGGTCGGCAGCTTTTTCAGAGTAGCGCACAATTGGCTATTCCCCTACAGGGATGCAAATTGGGAAGGGACTGCAGGGGAGGGAAAATAATAGTTGCCTTGTTCGTTGCTCAAGCGCCTCCTGTTGGCCAGACGGGCGCTCGTCAGGAAGATTCTAAGGCTGTTTGTGTCCGGGTATCCTCCGCCCTCATTCTGAACTTGCGAAGATTCAACCAGTGAGTGTATAAGAAGCGGTGGCTGACAGACACGTGCTTCGGAGGAGAGCTGTGAACTGTCTTCACTCTTCTGAATCAGCAAGGGGTCGCATACGAGCAAGTCTTGTACATAGTTCACCAATTGGGCATTCCAGATTCAGGTGGGATTGGAGATGCCAAATTTATTAAAAAATAAATAAAATATCCACTGATATAATAATAATTTTTAATTTTTACAATTATACTAAAATGTCAAATGTGATGATAATGAGAAAATGGCAGAACAGTAGGGAAAATAAAAAATGACTTCATTGTATAATTGGTTACTCTTCTTAAGTTTACAACTGAAGCGGTTCATTCAATAACAGCCCGACTCCATGTTGAAAATGCGTGGCGTTGGGCCATTATTGAATTCACCAATTCAATTAGATTTAAAACAAATTCAAGCCAATTCCAGTCAGTTTTGAGACATGATGAGTTAGTGAAACATTCGTCATGTTAGTCCCCTGTTCAAGAAAAGAAGTCCATCCAAAAATTTTTTTTTGTTCTGTGTCCTGCCAGTACCAGATTATTTTTATGTTCATCAGCTTTGAATAAACTTTTCAAATCTATGTTGCTCACGATTCACTTCATTAGCAGGGCTGAGCAGGGCTTTGTTTGCTTTAAATGATTGTGGCAAAGTTGCAGTTATATATCAGCAACAGCTCAGGACTTTAATAGATTTGTTGGTGCCAGAAACTACTATCTCACAAATTTGTCAAAATCACACTTTCCATTTTTTTGTACACTGAAATCATAAATATGTTATATTAGTGCTTTTGCTTTTAGTGCTTTTACTGAGGAATATCAGCAATTTGTCAAACATCTGAATTTACTGAAAGCAGAAACGTGGAGCCTGTTTTCTGCAGGGCAAGCAGAGTCCGGCTGTACCGCAGTCAAACAGAGAGAACACAGCAGGACACAGCAGGGTACAGCAGGGTACAGCAGGACACAGCAGGGTACAGCAGGACACAGCAGGGTACAGCAGGACACAGCAGGACACAGCAGGGTACAGCAGCCCGGTGAACAACTGATGAAAAAACTCACTTTTACCGCTTCCACCTATCAGGAGGGTCAAGAAAAACATTAATCTAATAAACAAGATTATCAATCAAAATAGTCACTATTTTGCACTTAAAAACCCAAATAGAAAAAAATCTTTTGAACAGGCACTAGTTAATTCATCCACCATGTGCAGGACTTCTGCACCATCGGTTCCTTGTTGTGTAAATAAAAGAGAAGTATAATTTCTCTGACTAATAGCCATTTCACACCTGACAGGAATTTTGTGCAAATTATTCCCACGGGTGTGCTAATAAAATGAATTTCTGGTTTATAATGGAAGCCTATTCATCAAAGCGGATTTCCATGCGGCAGGAAAAAGCTATTCTCATTCACCGTAGTGCTGCAGTTATCTGAATAAAGAAAAAAGTTTTGGGCCAATAAAATCCTTGAGATTAAACAGCACTAAGTGGGCTTACCTTAGCCTTTGCTAACCTCATCTACATCCACTTGTGAATCGAGTTTTACCGACCCTCCTGAGTCGAAAGCTACACACCGCCTGCAAGACCGAAAATGATAGAATCTGTTTTAGTTAATGGAGCAAGTAAATGCTGTGTGACTTTTTCAGTGCAATTTCTGATATGTTGTCATTGGAATTAAGCTCGATAAGCCAGCGTATACCCACTTATTCTTTAGTGTGTATCTTCATGCAATCTGCGTCCGTTTAGGTGATGTAAATCCCTCTCAGTAGCCTGGCCCAAGGAATGGGAGGTTTGTTTTCATTGCATGACAGGTGTTGTCACCCCTTTTTCACACTGTTATTTTAACCTACTTCTCCTGTTCTTTAACTTTGCTTTTTTCATGTCATTGTGTCTAAGGAAGTTTGCCACATGGTGTTTTCCTGTTCAGTCTCACACTTATGAATTTACTTTAATCACAAAATTTGAGTGGATTAACTCAATTAATTTATCATTCATTTAATGCAGGCCCACTTCTTCTGTGGCATTCATGAATTTTTTTCCTTCTCAGCCATAAAAGTTGTTGATAGTTAGGATAGATTGTTATTGATTACCTAGGCAGTCCAGAAAATGACCGTCTTTACTGACTTTGGTTTCGATCTGCATGAGCAATCATCGTTAGGGGCAACTAAAACTGACTGGAGAAACAGGCCCATCACAAGTGACCCTGAAATGGAAATATTGTTTTCAATTTTAGAGAAATAGGAAGTTGGCTTTTTGTAGCAAGTATGCTGTAGTTAATCACTGCCAGTAAGACAGGGTGTCAGTTCAGCTGGAGTCCAGCAGGAGGCGGAGAGGGACAAAGCCCAGAGCAGAATGGCACAGTTCAGTTCCGAAGGAGGTGAGCTTGGATGTAGGGCATGTGCACGCTCGGCCAGTGGTGTCCTGGGGCAGGAACCAGATGGAGATCACCTTCGCCAGAGCAGAACTGTGGGATGGCAGGTTCGGAGAGTGTAGGGGGAACGTAGCCCCAATCCTGATGACTGCAGAAGGCATGAGATGTGTTCCTAATAGACTGGTCAGAGGAACATACTGAAGACTGCATGACAGGCATACCGTCCCAATCCTGAAGACCGAGAGGAAGGCTAAGCAACTTGTTCCTATTTAATAAGACTAGGAAAAGTTCTTCTGTGTTTAACTATTATGAAAGGTTATAAATAATTTGAAGATGATAAATTGTAGAGTAAGAAGATACTGACTGGTTATTTAAAGGGTTTTCTGCAAGTGAAAATCCAACAACATGCGCACACAAAGCAATGGGTAATGTACGCCACAGATGTGTTCGGAAATGGGGAATGCAAATGCATCACACCTGCCACGGGAGGCAAGCAGGATGGCAAACCACTCAAAAGAATTAACCCTTTCAGTGCCGTGGGCAACTTTAGTTGCCCAATGATGTATACTGACCAAAACTTCCAACGCAACACTCGGGTTTATTGCAACACATGTCATTTTCAAAAACACAGTTTTAGAGTCAGGAATGAAGAACAGATTTTTTCTGGTTTCCAATTCATTGCATCAGTTGAAGGCGCAATTCTGGATCACCGAAGTCAGTATCTTGTATGGCCTCCTCTGGCGTCACACACAGCCTGGATTCTGCGGTGCATGGAGTCAATCAAATGCCGAATTTCAGCCTGTGTGATGCGGTCCCATTCCTCCTGGAGTGCGTGACGCAACTGTTGGACTGTGGCTGGTTCTGGATCACGCCTTCTCACCCGGCGATCCAGAATATCCCATAGATGTTCTATAGGGTTTAAATCTGGGGAATACGCAGGCCAATCAAGACACTGAACATTATTCTGCCTCAGGTAGTCCTGACAGACTCTGGCGACATGGGGTCTTGCGTTATCCTGTTGCAGCGTTAGGCGATAGAGATGGACGAGTGCAAATGCAACAGGGGTAAGGATGTCATCACGGTAACGTGCCACACTGAGGTTTCCATCAATAGAAATGAGGTCTGTCTTGTGTCTACTGCTTATTCCAGCCCAAACCATCACACTGGGTCCACCCCAGCGGTCACGCTGCAGGATGGTAGCATCAGTATAACGTTCCCGTCGCCTACGCCATACACACAGTCTTCCGTCAGACACACTCAACTTGAACCTCGATTTATCAGAGAAGAGCACCCTGTTCCACCTGAGAGCATTCCAGCCCAAATGTGCCCTTGACCATCGCAGACGGACGTGGCGACATGGAGGAGTCAACACCAAACCACGGCGGAGACGTCGGTCGTGCAAGTCGGCTTCACGTAGGTGGTTGGGTACGGTTTGGTCGCTAATCCCGTTCTGGTGACGACCTCTGGTCTGAGCAGCAGTGACTGTAGCTGGCAGTAGGCGATTGCGCATGTGCTGGAGGTGAATATGGCGATCCTGCTGAGGGGTGGTGACACGTGGTCTGGGGGCACGTGGTCGATCACCGGTGCTTCCTGTTTCATTATACCGGCTCCAGAGACGTGATATGGTCAACACGTCGATGCCTAGGTTCCTTGCAACCCGTCTTTGCGACATTCCACCAATGAGCATACCAACGGCTCGCTCTCGCTGATTTTGACCTAGGCACGGCATGGTCACACATTGACCCAGAATAATGCAAAGGAATATTTAAGTTGCCCATTGCTATGGCTATTTATTGACCAAATTCTCGAAGGCTTGGTCAATGAGTTCTACTCAACCTGACGGGACAGGCAAAATTCTAAACAATGTGCAATCAAGCGGAACGAGCTGCCTACACGACAAAATCAAAACAATTTTCTGAGCTTTTAAGTTTTAGTTGATGTATCATGGCTCAAAACCAATATCCCATTTTATATACACAAAATATTTCAAAATTGTATGTGTTGCGTTGGAAGATTTGGTCAGTGTAAGATATCAAAATCAGACGCTGTTGAAAACTGCAGGGGAACTCTTTTAAACAAGTTGCCACATGATAGGTTTTCAACTGCTCAGGATAATTACATTTCTAATTCCTTGAAAATATATTCAGCGCTCAAAGGGTTAATATATCCAAAAGAGAAGCCAGCTTCTGGATGGAAGGAGACACAAATGGAATTCACACATGGGTTGTTGAATTCACACTAGCATCTTCTCATTTGCACAATTTTTCAGTCCGAAGGTCAAATGGATAGCTGGCTGAGTTCACTAGATGGAACAAAAATCTGACTGGATTGTAACTTTATGAACCCCACAGTTCTGTAAATCTGGTGATGGTAACTTAACTATAACCATTTTTTTTTTTCAGTTTGCTTGCAGAAAAAATCTTTCAGAAATGACGCATAATGATGTGAAGTTTTCTCCCTGAAGCACACTGGTAGTAATTGTGAGAATGCCGAAGGCTTGCGAGTTGTTCAGAGCCATCTGTTTCCCACCGCCTGTGTATCTCAGAAGCGTTTCAGTTAAACCGCAGGTCTTTGTCTCACAGTCTGTGAGCTCCACTTCTGATTCAGGTATTAAGAAGTCTTATGTCAAACTCAACAGATTTCCACTGAATCCTTTAAATGTATTTTTCATGAGTCACATCCCCTTTCGGTTTTTCTTCGGGGTGTCTCACTGGGGATGGGAAAGGCTGGGGGAATCACTTAATGGTTATACGATGCAAAAAGAAATTATGTTTGAACAAAATGATTGTGGGGGAATTTTATTTTTCAGCATTTCAATTTATATTTACACAGCATACAACATTTATCCAAGTTGTGGTTTTAAATACTGAGAGGACGCCCCACACAAATAGCTGAGGAGAGTCGTGTAATGGCAAGTCGACAGAGACTGGTAACGAATCCATAGTTAGCAGTGAGATGATCAGGCAGGTCACATTAAATTAGTTTTTATTATCACCCCTCAGCCCTCAAGGCTGCCGGGGTATTGCTATCCTTCGTGCGGTTGGGCGGGCGGGTGGCGGGCGGGCGGGCGTGTCCAAAAACTTCGACATCGGGCTGAGGGGTATTCCGTTCATTGCACGCCTATTTTTTTCTTTCTCAGAGCAAAAGCTGCTACTGATGATTAATCACTTTCTTGAACACAACGATTCTTACTTCAGTACCAGTTTGGGATTCGTATCATAGTCTTGCCTGGGAATTCCTGTTATTCTCACCTCAATAATACAATAGAAACATTTGCAGCACTTCAAACAAGCAAACCAAGAGATCTTGTTAAAGATCAATCAATCTGCTATTGCTCCGAGTGAAAGTGAATTAGAGCTGCGTTCTCTCCAACGTGCCCTTTAATACCCTGTGAACAAAACACATGCTAAAGCAGCCTGGTGAATCAATTTTGCACTTATTTGCATACCCTTCACAGACTTCGAAAAGCGTGGAGTCATGCAGTCATTCATTCGAACCGGGAGCCACGTCTAAAGGATTCTCATTGATTCATGCTAGTCAGAAATGGGCAGCATCTATCCTCTCTCACAACCAGCGAAACTGAGCTACAGTCTCCAGTCACCTGTTTATCTTAAACTGTACTGATAGGCAATTGCACTCCTGAGCTCACTTTATGGGAAGGCAAAGGAGACAGCCTATCAGGAAGAGGCTTTTTAATGGCATCACCCCGTTTCCATGAGCACGAGTACACATTATTCCTCTGTGGATTGCACCCCTGCTGTGACATAATTTATGAAGCTATTCATAAAACACATTAGGGTAATCACTCAAGTTACCATTATGTGTTTTATGCAAAATCTGGCTATTACTCAAGAATGTAGGATTTAAACTGCACAATAAATGTTAGCAATTACACCAGTCATTTCATTTCTGTGAGGACAAATGTTGCAGGGTTTACGAATAATGTATTGCAAATAATGTATTATTGGTATTTTCTGTGTAAAAATATTCAGAATTGTCAGTATTATTCGGTTGGCGCAAGGTCTACTTGTTTTACATGTGAGATGAACAAATGAATGTTTCATTAAAAAGGGGACACCCGCAGATGAAAATGTAAAAAAATAAAAACTTCTGTGCATGTATTGATTCAGTCAACTGAAGAGCTCATTTACAGAAATATATTGAAGCCATTCTTAATTGAATAAACAGACACCGATTTGACAAACATTCCTTCGACTGCCCACAAATACCCTTTTTATTATTAGCAAGCGTTGAACAAAAATACACTTTAGAAAAGTTAAAATTTTGAGTAATCTTACTGGAATAACCCAATAGTAATTTGATTGATATTCCCTGGAATGCACAATTAACAAGCATGATTCAGGAAAATAAATCAAAATACTGATAATGTATTTTATAGTGTATCTTCAATTGTTTTTGCTGAAGAGCCCTTCATATAGACCCAGGCGTGTCCGTCACAGTGCTTGGAAGTGGCCTTATTTGTGAACAGACTCCAAGCCCTTTTTGGAAACCTGTGACAGTCAGAGGACAAGAAATGCACAAATCCTCTACAGGGATCCATCGCCAAACGGTTCAAAGAACCAGCATGAAAACTGGGAACAAACAGAATTTTGGGATGAACGTCAAACAGAAACAAAGTGGATGTGGCTCCACTGACGGCTCATTAGGGAAGCTATCTTTTTCTTAATCGGATAAGCATTTCTATTAAATCTGACAACTGTTAGTGAACCATTTAGCTTCCGAAAAAATGAATTTAAATTTTACCAACTTTATGTCTGCTACATGGGTGTAGGTTCAACAGGAAAGTTGGTAGGGACGCAAATGTTTTTCGCAATAATCTGAATGAGTGCAAATGCTGCCTTTCCCGTATGCTGATATTATCCTAATGAATGTTTTCTTTTTTAATGATGCAAGGCAAGGTTCCTCCACAATTTTAATAGATACATACCATATTCATAAACTTTTTTTTTCCATTTTGCATCCAAGTACTAGTGATTTGATTTTTGTAAACAAGTTTACAATTGTTATTTATGTTATGAACACTAAATACATGATGGTATGTTGCATTATTAGCGAGCGCTAAAATCATTATACAGTAAATTATTAGCTAGCTATAACTCACAAGCTAACGATCTCGCTAGCTAGTGATCTAATGTTAGTTACGTTCTGACGCCAGCCACAACAATCAGGGGCTGAACATATCAGACTTGGAAATGCCTGGCTCGGTTTCTCTATCACCCAACATCCCGGATACTTGTTCAACAGTTTTAATACTATGATTTTTTAAATAAAAAGAACCATTATCTGGCATTTTTAGACCATCCATGTTTAATTGCTGAAAATAAAAGGCTCAATTTTTCTCTTGAATACTTGAATATCAACTAATGTCTCAATTTCATCCACTTTCGACAATCTTCACTAACCGTTACAAATCATCGCAGTGCACTCCTGAAATCCGCTCCGTTCTAGCACAGTGGGCATTAAAACAAAGCGTGTGGGAATGTAGCTATGTTAGCTAGCCAGTTCAAAATCCTGTCCAGTAAGAATCTTTACATATAGTGTTGTTTTCTTAAAACATTAGTGGTTATGTGACTATGGCAAGATAAACACCTATTAATTGGACAAGGCTGCAAACTGGGCCTTAAATCACACTAGATTCTGCTAGATTTACGATTCTGCATTTCTTTTATGTCCCCTACTGACCCAAAGTTGGTCAGGATATTTTTGCTACGTCATAAAGGTGGCTGAGACATATTCCAGTCATCCCTACCCAAATCAATGCCGGTGGTCTGCTAACAATCTTTTCGTCGGGAAAGTAAGTACGGTTTAAAGGGGCTTTTCAGCCTAATCATGATTTATCTGAGTTGGAGATATAGTGCGGATAATGTGTGTAATTTTTGCTCATTTTTGCATGCCTCTGGAAATCAGCCACAAACTACCTACCTCCCCCTCCAGTGTCATTATTTGAAGTGTGCAGTGACTTAGTTGGAGGTGAGGAAGACAGAAAAGCTATTTCAGCTTGGATTTTTGGCTATTCTCTGCCTGTGGGTGGCCACAGTGCAGGCACTAGATCTGCTCAGAGACTTCACTGTTTTCGTCACTTGCAAACATTAGCTACTGTTCCTACAGCAGGAATGGCATCCCAAAATATGAGTCCAGAGGATGTTATGGGCCAGTAAATTTTACACAAAGGTAGCTAGATAATGTGCTGTCTATAATGTTCAGCTGACAATTGTTTTTGTTAGCTTGCAGATGTAGCAGACTGTACCAAGATAGCAAGCAGAAAATTTTGCCAGTCATTTTGACAACATATCTAGCTCTACTATTTTAGCTCAGTCAGCCTCATTTCCATCATGTAGTGTTAACTTGCAGATGTAACATGAGTTGGCCGAAGCAAGCATTCGAGCAAAGGGAAAATTTCACTAACCACAAAATTTTTGTCAGATGATTGCACTGACATTAGAAAAGAGCTTGCGACCTGGATTGCCTCCCTACCAGCAACTTCATATGTCATCCTTTGTTCTCCATTTAGGGTTTCGAGGGCGAAAGTGAGTCTCGATAGGGTCACCGTCGCATCGCCACTTGATTTTTTGGCCGCTGTCTGCGGTGCTGAAGCTGTCACTGCAGCAGCTGTCCTGGGTGCTGAAATGCAAAGTGAGCCGTGCAGGACCGCAGGAGTAATGCACTTGCTCTTTATTCCCCAACATTTGTCGTATCTCCTTATATTGACATGTTTTATGCTTGTGTCTAGTCTCAGTGGTGTATTTTATTTTATCTCTTTTTCCTTGTTGATTTTGCTCTGTGTTTGTATTTTCTATTGTTGACACCAACCTACCACAGGGACTAAAGATGGAAATGAGCCTCTGGCTCTAGGCCTGCATGTTTACATTTTTCTTTTCTTTTTGAAAAAAATATGTCCATCAATATGCACTGTTCCTGTGTTAAAAATAAAAAAATAATTGTAAAAACTGCACAAAGAACTGCAAGAGAAATGCGGCTCCATCCCCACCCATACGTCTTTGCTATTTAAGCAGGGTGAGGTTACCTGTAGTGCAGGTTCTTCACTCCACCTGACCAGTAAACTCTCTGTTGATCTTGCATAGGGTTCTTTTTACCTGCTCCTGTCTTCATTAGTGTTTCTATACTTTTTTTTAGTTTATCCTTTGACTAGTAGAAACTTGGCTCCTTTTTTTGTCTTGTTTTTGTATTAATACCCTGTTGGGCAGTCATTTTTAGTTTTTTGTTTCTTACTTTTCATCTGGTTTCATCATTTTTGGCCAACCCAACCCAACCCACCCCAACCCAACCCGACCCAACCCGACCCGACCCAACCCAACCCGACCCAACCCAACCCAACCCGACCCGACCCAAGAGACCTGCAACCCCCCTACGCTCTGTGGGGCCTGACCCCTCCAGCACAGAGGTGCCCTGCGTCACAGCGAAGCCCAAGATGCACACGATGGCGCAATGGAATTCGCTCCTCTCTGGTTTCAAATAGAGTCGATTCTCCAACAGTCTTTGATAAACCAGATGGACACAGCAAACATGGTCCAGTTTAAACAATCATCACTACAGCTGAGCAGCTCTGCACCGAGTGGTGGCAACAATGAAGCCGTTTTACATTCGTCGTCAGGCGTGTGCAGCAGTGATGCACTAAAGGCCATGTGATGATAAAACCTGGGCTGCGACGACTTACATAAGACTAAAGACTTCCTGACATCAGCCTCTCATCTCGCAAGTCGAGACATAAAGAGCAGGAAATGACATCAGCGAACAATTTTGGCTTGTAATTACAAATACAGCCACAGATAAGATCAGCCATCAATGTTGTTGGTTTTTTTCCATGGCTAAGGGCCTATACGTCAGGAAGTTCAGATTCCAAGGCATAAATACTAAATTGCTACAGAAGCACTTTAATATGAATAATAAATTCTCAGACTACAAACATCTGGCTTGTTTTTATCCAGAGCTAATTAGGGCCAAACCTGGCTCCTTGTGCAAAACCAGATTTGTGAGTCATTTTGGGAAACCTACGTACTAATTGGTACGTATATGCGGTGGGACTGATTTTTGATTTTTGCCAATCTGAGACATATTATACCATAGAACCAATCTTGCATCCATAGAACCAATTGTCATGCATCTCTTTTGATAGTTCAGGAGTTGTGACTAATAGAAATTAGAATATTGTACAGTTACACTCGTTTTTACTCAAAATTGGAGGCAACGCCCCTTTTTGAACACTCAATATCTCAAAAACTAATGAAGATATGGGCCTAAAATTTTGCACCAAATCTACTGGATCTGACTACATGATATTCTGTAAATTTGAAACAAATGTGAGGCGATCAGTGGGGAACCTTTTTGAAATCTGGTGATCTGAAGTGGAATCATCCAGCTGTTAGTGCAGATTTTTGATTCAGATCTATAATTTACATACCTTTTGTTCAGTATACCAAAACATAAATAAATTCTTGATGTCTTTTTCCTCTGTCCACCCAATGTATTTAGCTTAAAAAAATCTGAGGGACCTAAAATTAAACCTTGTGGCTTTTCAGTTATTATTAAAGCAGTGTTGTCTGTGGGCTCATTAACGGATGTAAAATTAAAGGGAAGTCTTCTCCTCAGTATCCAACACTCTCCCACTCTGAACGCCTGCAAACCAGCCTGGGGGACGACTGTCTGCACAGCGTACTGCCGGAGACGGTCATGTGCTTGTGTGGGTCAGGAGGGCATTATGGGTCCTGTGTATTTCTGCACACACAGTTTTGGTATGGGGGACAAACCTGGCTGTTGTGGTTAACAAATAATTTGTAGAGCTGTTGTGTCTGTTATTAATTATAATGATTGTCTCACATGACAGTGGCATTAATGGCATTTAATTTTTGTGCATGTTGAGGAGTTGGTGGAAATATAGCAATTTTAGGGAATGCAAAATGTCATAACGACCCTGGAGGATGTAGCACCTCGTGGTCACATTAACTGCAGGCCGCAGGGAGAATTTTAAAATAACTGCAAATTAGAAAGCATGTTTTGGGGGAAAAAAAAACTCCAGCACAATTTGTTAAGCTAGAGGGGTATTTACAAGAAGTAATTACACAAATGAACAGTCACAAAGTACATATATAACTGTCACTGCTGCTATTGAAGGTACTGCTCGAGGGTCTCTGTACAGTCACACCAACACCGCAAAGGACATTTTCTCATGAATTTGATTTTTTTTTTTAAAAGCAACTGAAATAATATTTTTGAAATGTTCTTGACACCTATTTCCTCCTTCTGTGGCTGAGTCTTCATTAAGGAGTTTGAAATTCATAATCATCTCTCATTTTGCAGGCATTGAGAACAAAAACCACAAAATTTTAATCACCAATGCCAGCAAGGTCTCAACAATTTCAGCAGACATGTTAAAGTTGTTTCACCTGATTCATAGTTAAAACCAATTCCTTCAAACAATAAAGAACATCCAATTATTTTTTCGCTATTAATTGCACCAGTACAATTAATAGAGTATTTGGACAGTGGCGTTTAACCCCATGACTTCCAAATCCAATGTCCAAAGCCAAGAAGCTTTGCTCCAGCAAATTTGTTGCACAAGCTTACTCAGGTTCAAATACACAATCTTCAAAAAGACAGAAACTAACGTTTGGATTTTCAAGGGATTCCAGTATTGTGTGCCTCATTATATCAGCGAGCGGACAGTGTTTCAGTAGGACACAGACACGGTACCCAAGGTCAACAGATTGAAATGAGTTTCCCTGGCTGTTATGAGCTCTGTCGTATTTATTTCGCCTTGTTCTTAATTGATTGTTTCTACTTCCGAGGGGACGGTGCTTTTTAAGGCCGCCGCTTGCACGTGCCAGTGGAGACTAGCTCTTCGACCATTTGCAATTAGTGTTTCGGAACTGTGAGTATTTGGATTGCCTTCTGTGTTGGACCGGTTTTGTCTTGACCTACGATTCTTGCCTGGCCCCGTTTTTGGTTCGATTGGATCCCTGTGATTGACCCTTGGCTTGTCGCTCTGTGACTTTGATACTTGCTCTTGCCCCTCTATCTGGTTGTTTGGTAATAGATGCCCGGGTTTTTGACTTTTGATTCGCTTGTCTGACTGCCTTGCTCGTCTCGTCCTTTCTGTACGCTGTCCGCTTACTCTGGTTAGCTAAGGTATTCCCAGCTGGGTCTTCCCATCCTTCCATCGGGATACCCCTTTATTGTTTTGCATTGTTATTTTCCCTTTGTTATTTTTGGAGGTGACTCTGGGTGGAAACTTGTTTCCGAAGGGGGTACACTATTCGCTCGCTCAGTCCGCGCTTCTGGACGGAGTGTTCTGGAGTTACGTGTTTAAAAGCCGCCCCGTGCCTGGTAAACCTTCGAAGACTAGCGGTAGGTCTCAGTTAGCTCTGGTTAGGCAGTATAGGGACCGGAGTGCTGTGTAGCGTTCAGGTTCTTTTGTATTTTTGCCACAGTTTTCTCTCCCTGTGCTTTCCTCCTTTCTCTACTCGTGGCCGCACTACCGAGACCGAGTTGTAACACTGGCTAACCCTCGAACATTAACCACCAACTCCAGGATTAGTTTAAACACCTCTAAATGCATCTTAGTCCAGTCCTTCATGCAGGACCTTTCGTGATCCTTGAAGCTGCCCGGTTTCCCTCTCAGTTTAGGTCACAGTTTTTTATTGGGGTTCAGGCATGAAGACTGGGGAAGCCTGTGTGTTCCTGTCACAATTTCTCACTGGATTTTATGTGCAATCCTGAGTCCTGACCTGAACTCTTAAGAGCAGAGTTTCAACAAACTGTGATTCTGGTTTTTGTTCCATCCGCAACTGCAATCTCAATCATTAATGGCTTTACATTATTTTAAAGGGATTATTAATGCTCTTTGGCAATATTATCTGGAATAGCTGTAGCAGTATGCCGTGTTGATAAAGAAGTGATTTAGAGCAAACATTTGCAAAAAGGGTACTCATTTTAAATGGACAATTTATATGCTGTTTTACAAACTGGTATCAAAACAGACACATTTTAGGGCACCATTTTTACACCCATCTGATGAGATATGTGGATTTATGGTAACATCTGTTATTAGTAATCCGCTTTCTATCGCCTGCAATTAATATCCTGTAGCATTTATAGTTCTATGGTAATATTGACCCTTATTTTACCCCCCTGTGGGGGGTGACCCTTTATCGACCCCTTTTTCAGGATGTGGGTGTCCTTCTATTTTAATGAAACCTAGAATTTTGAAAAGGGCAGGGGAGGCTGTTTGTCCAAACTGCACCAGCACTCGGTAATTACACTTATCGCCACAAGGACATGGTTCATTTACACTCATGTTTGTTCAGAAGTGAGTGTTTTGTGTCATTGCTTTGTTGAAAGGTCTATGGCCAAATCTGCACTTCCCTGCAGAGGCAACCAGATGTTAGCCTGAAGTATTTCTGTAGTCCATGGTATTCATTAAGCCATTGACCTTAGCAAGATTTCCAACATCACTGACAGCAGAACAGCAGAGGGGAGGCCAGTCCTGACATTTGTGAAGAAAAGGTGATCAAAGGTTCAGATTTTGGGTACGCGAGTCCCTTAACCCCGTCAGAATAACTTGTGCACACAGACACTCTGACTTCGGTCCAGGCAGCAAGGGAGGGGGATAATTTAAAGCTCTTTTACAGCCATTCTTGTGACAGGAACAAACTGACATGGTTGGACTCTGTTCACTGTGGCAGAACAACACAAAGTCAGTGATCAGATGAGGTGGAAGTTGGGATGCAGTAAAGTCTGAAGAGGTCCTCTTTGTGTGTCAGCTGAGGCATCAGCAAACGCCTTGACCATCAGAACAACGACTGAACAGTTAATCATGACCAAAAACTACAGATGTGACAGAACTCCTCCTGAGCCCTTCTGACATGGGTTAGAGGGGTGTAGGTTTGCAAGCTTATGTGAATCTGATGGGTCAATCAGATTTTCACCGTCAGTCAGGCCTGGTCGGGATTTTTATGACCCCTGGTAGAAAACATGCATTCTGCCCAAGTGATCAATAGCTCTACACTGGCACCATTATGTCTCGGATGAGGCTCGGTTCACCCTGCAATATTCCACATCACAAACTGCAGAGTTTATGTGTTGAGACTGAGGGGTAAGGCCAGCGCGCTCGAACCCTCAGGGTGTCTGCTCTCTGTGCTACAGCCAAACCACTCAATTTCTTATCTGACCACAACACATGGATTCCAATCATAGTCCCGATAATGTTTGAGTACAGTGCTGTGGAAACATATTTGCCCCCTTCCTGATTTCTTTTATTTTGGTTTACTTTTCATACTTAAATGTTTCACATCATTCAACTAATTTTACTATAAGATGAAGACAACATGAGTTAACCGAAAATTCAGCTTTTAAATGATCATTCCATTTATTGAAGGTTAAGTGTTACTAAACACCTGAATTGCCCATGTAAAAAAATAATTTCCCCTGAAATCTAATAAGTGATTGGTCCACCCTTGGCAGCAACAACTGCAATCAAATGTTAGCAATAATTGGCAAAGAGTGTTTTACATCATTGTGGAGGACATTTGGCCCTCTCTTCTTTGCAGAATTGTTTGAATCCGTCACATCAGAGGGTCTTCAAGCATAAATTTCCTAATTTAGGTTATGCTACTGTAACCCAGCCAGACTTTTAAGAGCCGTGTCACACTTACTGCGCATGTTTATGGAATTCCTTCAGAAAACTGCTGAAATAAGCGCTCCAGCAGAACAAGTCACCTCTCTTACGGTAAGTGTCCGCTTTTTGCTTTAGTAATAGTGCTTTCACATACTTTGTAAGTCGAATTTCAGGCCCATTTTGACTTTAGATGTGTAAACTAGGCAACATGAAGTCTGGATTATTTGGTTCCCATCTGCACCGGATGATTCTCAAACTCTCTCCAGACCGCTAACGTTAGCACTCGTTCAATAAGAGCAATAAAAAAAGAAGCCGGATGCTCTTGCAAAACAGCCAGTCCTGTAGTTTTGTTTCATATCCTTTGGGTAAGTAGCGTTTTGAATACCTGAAAATCACTTAAAGGTGACCTATTTTACTATAGTTCCAAATTTCGGCTTATTAATTTCCTTTTTCGGCTTATTATTAGCCACAACAATTTCTAAAGGGGGATGAAATAATGTCAAGCTGGTGCAGAGAAATCATTTGTTATACCAGACACGGCAGAGCTTCTGCATTTCGCATTGCTTTCACGGTAGCACCGGAGAGCTTGCCCAGACAGTTGCGAAGTATCCGGCTGATCCCGGTCATGGATAACTGAAGCGATCACTTACTGTAGTGGCTACAATCGGCCAACGGTATGATGAAACTGCCACATTGATGCTTACCGAAGTAACACAAGCATACCGATCAGAATTACTGCATATAAGTTAACCAGGAGCATTTTTAATTAGCATGACACGCAAACGAACATGCAGTCGCTGGTAACCGAGCAGTCATAACCACAGAGACAAACCCTTGCAATACAGTTTTTACAGGCAGCAAGTTCTGTCACAATGAACAGTTGTACTAAGCATCTAAATTACAAACAAGTATTAAAAGTTAGCTTCAAATGAGGTTTATGTTCACACACCTTCTGTAGAATTTCCCCTGTTATCACTCCTGCATATTTAGGACACAAACATTAGCAACAGTAACTTGGTTATGTTAGCCGCTGTGCTACAGCCGCAATCAACTGGCTATCACGTCAGGTTGGTTTATGCAGTAAAAGCAACTAACAGCTTCTGTGTCTGAGAGTAACGGACAGTCGCAACGGATACAGGCTTTATCTTCAGATATTTTACAAATCCTGCGGTTGAGGCCAGTTGTTAGTGCTAACTATTGCTAGCGGTCCTGCTTGCCAGTAGCCACCCGTAACATGTTAGTTTCACTTACAAAACCCAAGACCAGTGAAGTTGGCACGTTATGTAAATCGTAGATAAAAACAGAATACAATGATTTGCAAATCCTTCACAACTTATATTCAGTTGAATACACTGCAAAGAAAAGGTGTTTAATGTTCTAACTGAGAAACTTGCAAATAATCATTAACTTAGAATTTAAAGGCAGCAACACATTGCAAAGAAGTTGGCACAGGGGCCTTTTTACCACTGTGTTACATCGCCTTTCCTTTTAACGACACTCAGTAAACGTTTGGGAACTGAGGAGACCAATTTTTGAAGGTTTTCAGGTGGAACTCTTTCCCATTCTTGCTTGATGTACAGCTTAAGTTGTTCAACAGTCCAGGGTCTCTGTTGTCGTATTTTACGCTTCATAATGCGCCACACATTTTCAATGGGAGACAGGTCTGGACTACAGGCAGGCCAGTCTAGTACCCGCACTCTTTTACTATGGAGCCATTGTGTTGTAACACATGCAGAATGTGGCTTGGCATTGTCTTGCTGAAATAAGCAGGGGTGTCCATGAAAAAGACGTTGCTTGGATGGCAACATATGGTGCTCCAAAACCTGTATGTACCTTTCAGCATTAATGGTGCCTTCACATATGTGTAAGGTGCCCATGCCTTGGGCACTAATACACCCCCATACCATCACAAATGCTGGCTTTTGAACTTTGCGCCTATAACAGTCCGGAAGGGTCTTTTCCTCTTTGGTCCGGAGGACACGACGTCCACAGTTTCCAAAAACAATTTGAAATGTGGACTCATCAGACCACAGACCACTTTTCCACTTTGCATCTGTCCATCTTAGATGAGCTTGGGCCCGGCGAAGGCGGTGGGGTTTCTGGGTGCTGTTGATAAATGGCTTTCGCTTTGCATTGTAGATTTTTAACTTGCACTAGCAGATGTAGCGACGAACTGTAGTTACTGACAGTGGTTTCTGAAGTGTTCCTGAGCCCATGTGGTGATGTCCTTTACACACTGAGGTCGGTTTTTGATGCAGTACTGCCTGAGGGATCGAAGGTCACGGGCATTCAATGTTGGTTTTCGGCCTTGTCGCTTACGTGCAGTGATTTCTCCAGATTCTCTGAACCTTTTGACGATATTACGGACCGTAGATGATGAAATCCCTAAATTTTTTGCAATAGCTCGTTTAGGAATGTTATTTTAAACTGTTCGACAATCAGCTCACACATTTGTCCACTAAGTGGTGACCCTCGCCCCATCCTTGTTTGTGAATGACTGGGCATTTCAGGGAAGCTGCTTTTATACCAAATCATGGCACCCACCTGTTCCAAATTAGCCCATCCACCTGTGGGATGTTCCAAATAAGTGTTTGATGATCATTCCTCAACTCTCTCAGTCTTTTTTGCCACTTGTGCCAGCTTTTTTGAAACATGTTGCAGGCATCAAATTCCAAATGAGCAAATATTTGCAAAAAATTACAAATTTTACCTGTTGGAACATTGAGTAACTTGTCTTTGCAGTGTATTCAATTGAATATAGGTTGAAAGGATTTGCAAATCATTGTATTCTGTTTTAATTTACGATTTACACAATGTGCCAACTTCACTGGTTTTGAGTTTTGTACATTATTTGCTGTTATATCGTTACTTCCAACTTGTGGCTCCGAGCACCTGATTGATGCAGCTGCTTCAGGTTTGAGAAGCAGCTGAAATGCTTATCCTGCGTCAAATTATCCTTTATTAACAAAGCTGTCTTTGGTGAAATGCTGAGCACAAGCAGCTAACGTTCCCTTTGGCCGTGGCTGTTTGCTGCCAGCAACAAAAAAAAGCTACTCACTGATTTATGGTGGCATCCTCTTTTGGAAGATAAATAGGTGTTTTTCTTCACGTCCAAAAGTAAACGGACAAGTAGCTTTGGGAGAGATACTGACAAAACTGCACCTTAAATGATCTGCGTTTCTTCTTTTGTAGTTCCAAAAGTGTAGACGCTACTAAGGCATAGTGTGATCTGCCTTTTGTTAGTGCCTGCTAGAATAGTTTCTGGTGTGGGCAGGTCGAGTGCCATGATTGGCTCTGGCTAGGTCCGTACTTATTAGACTGCACAACCTTACGTCAGGTTTTGCCCAGATCTCATGAAGATCTTGGGAGGAGCTGTTCAGAGAGGAAATCACTCTCACAAAATCACGTTCTTGGATTACGGCAAAATCCCAGTATCTTATGTATCGAAACATTTCAGAGGTTGAGTATGGACAACTAACATAATAACATTACTAATATGTATTAAAATAAGGATCAGCATCATAGGTCCCCTTTAAAAAAAAAAGTATTATGCCTGAGTAACTATATATACTTAGTGCCATTAAAAAGGCACTGATGAGGTATCTACTGCATTTTTGGCAAATTGAAGAATCCATTGATTTTTATTGCTTTTCCAGCGAGGCACGAGAGGAAATAAAGAAATGCGTGTGGAATTTAATCCTGACGCGCCCTACGTGCTCACACCAAGCACTTCAGTAATAACAAACATTGAGCTGTTCGTGATGTGTACAGTGACACTTGACTTGTTCTTTTTTGTGGTCAATAGCCTACATAAAGCCAACAAAGGAATATTCTCTTATCAAGCAAATGGAATGGCTGATGACACGAGAGGGAAAATGGCCATTGGCATATTATGGGCAGGTCTCAGCCGCCGAGAGGCAGTGCGTCATCTGCACCGTCACCAGTCAACAATCAGTCGGCTGAAAACAGGCGCCGTTGCTGACCGACACCGCATAGGGCAGCCTTGAGTCACTTCAGCAGCTCAAGAGCGGCACATCCGGTTACAGCCTGTACGTGACAGATTACAGACAAAAACCCAAACTGATCATGAGAGGAGGGGTCTGAGACATCTGAAGGTGAGCACAAGTACTGTTCCATGCCGTTTACGTCAGCAAAATATGTGTGCATATGGACGCTACAGAAACCCTTTTTTTGCCCATGTATGCACAGTAAATATTTCCTCACAGCACTGTATGAGCAGGCTTTACAATTTATGGGCTGCTCGGACGTCTTTCATAAAACCCTTATATTCAACTTGAGATGGCGTTTGGTCGAGAAACTTGTAGCGGGAAAGCGCTAAACCGCAGCAGTAACACTGCAATAATGAAAGAATGCCGCCATACCCACTTTGGGGGGGTTCAATGTGCATATACATCCTCTTCATGGCAAATTTTTTATTCTTCCAAATTTTTTGACAATTGCGCTGACTCTGCTTTTGTCTGATTTGGGAAGGCCAGCTATCATTGGTCTTTTTTGTATGAACAGCTCGTTGGCAGTGGTTTTTTCCATGGTGATGAATGCCAAAGGGTCACCGTGTTTGTGGAATCTCATATATACGCCACAGACTTTGGCGACTAAGATCAAACTGAATCCAAGCTGCCATTGTGCTTTTTATTTGGTTTTATTGTAAACATTCTTTAGGGGAGCCAATGATTTTGACCCAAATATATTATTATGTATAAAGTTTATAAGATTATGTCTCTGATTTCAGTTAATGTGTAAACTGAACATTTCAGTCATCATCTTCATGATTTATTCTGTTCAGTCATTTTTTCTCATTTCCATGAGATGTGCCAATAACTCATGAGATGGCTGAACAGAAATTTTTATTAATGTACACTGACCTTGTCAATTAAACCGATAAATTAACGACTCAGAGTTACTAACTTTAATACGACTCTCTGCAGAGGGCTACAGGCTCAGAGGCTGCTGCACTTCCGCAGCAGGGGAAAAGCGCTGTAACATTAGTGAGTAAATATCCTCTCAGCATGGAGCTCCGTTCACAAGATTAGTGCTGTTTACATGAGTAGAGGAGAAGATAAGGTGTGTTTCTGCTGGCCGGGGTGGAGAATTCGCAGAAGTTTAATTTCTTCAGTTTGCTGCGTGTCTACAGCCTCAATGTCATCACGCGCATATAAGGTCAGGTTGGGGGTGGAGGCGCGCTTGTATATTCAGCTGAAGAGCACTTTAAAACTGAGTCTTAAAATAAATAAAAACAAAGAGAAGGAAAGAGATGACATCTATTCTTGTGGGCTAATAGCTGGCTGTGGGACCGGATCCTCCGCCTCCAGCTGGGTGCTTATCCTTAGATCGTGTTCCAGGCTCCGAGCACCGCTTAATTACAAGAAAGCTGCCCCGTCTCTCATTGGCTCATCCCCCACCGTGGGCGGGAAATAATGGCCACCTCTCCACCAAGCGAGCGAGAGCAGCAATCAAATACGTGCAGATGAGCGAGGCGGCGTGCAGCTCCCCACCGCCTGATTGGCTCTCCCAGGCTGTCGAGGGCTCCAAGACAAAGAGCCCATGTTGGACAAGCTACAGCCGCCATCGGAAAAGCTTCCCAGAAATCTCTGCTCCTGGGATCCAGCTATCACTCCGTCAGGAGTGATCTCATTCTCTGTCGAGTGTTTTTCTCTGGAACACAATAATCGCTGTGGGATTCCTGCAGGAGAGGAGAAAATGAACCCACCAAAAAGACGAACCGTGGCTGATTCTCGACTTTACAATAATTGGAACTGACTTAAATTGAGAATCAGAAAGAACAGCATCTCTGTTGGTGGAAAGGAACCTGCTCGCACCCGGGTACATGTCATTTAAAGGTGCGGTAGTCATTGTCTAACCTGTTCGCTCCTCTTTGAGTAGTTTGAATTATAAAAATAGACACGGAACAGAAAAAGAAGTGCTGCAGGCGTTGTGAATCTAACCAGTACTGCAGGAGAGCTGTCAGAAACAAACTCATTCACTCTCCCTCCTTCATACGCACACACACACACACACACACGCGCACAGACACACACACACACATACACACACAAAACCCAAATCCAAAAATGGATTTTGGATGCGCTGTAAAATGTAAATAAAAACAGAATGCAATGACTTGCAAATCTCATAAACACACATTTTATTCACAGCAGTACACAGGCAACATATCAGATCTTGAACGTGAGACATTTTGCTGGTTGGCACCAAAAATTTGCTGACAGTCATGTTTACTTCTTCTGAAAGTTAGCGTTCCAGTTACCGCCAAAATTTTTTATCAAAAGTTTAAAGTGGTTGCTCAATAGACATAGTCCCACCCACCGGCATCAAGCTTATAATTGAAATAGCGTTTTAAAACCTCCCATTTTGATTGTTACCCGTATTCACACCACCTACTTTATTCTATCCCTTAACATCTGCAAACCGCTTCAAACGTATTGGGCTATAATGCTATCCAACTTGTAGCTAACGTAACACAATTCCTCCCCATACTCCGGGGATAGCCTATAGGCTGTCAAGACTTGGCTGCACATGCCATATCACTACGCTGTTGCAGGATTCTTGAAAACAATTAATATGGCATCTGGGGACATAAAATATCTATGTCATCAAATGACATGCAAGTAATTAAACTAAAATGATCAACCATGTAATCTTGGCGATGGTTAAGCCTAGAGTGCTATAGCGATGTTCACGATGACGTCAATGTTTTGATACGTGGTAGGAAAAACGCTGATCTTACTCAAGTAGATCTCCGTCTCTAGTTGTACTTAATAAAAGATCTAAAATAGCAATGCCAGTCAGTTTTTGTGTCATAGGTTGCATCAACGGGGTTACCTTGGGGTTCAGGAATCATGTTTTGAGCGAAGAACCAAAGAGGCTTTTTTCCATGTTATTTATGCCCTGATCAGGCTTTCTGCCAACTGCCAAACTGCACATGTATAACATCGACGTTATTGTTTGTAAACAGTGAACATCGCTACTGTTTGTAAACAGTGAACATCGCTATTGTTTGCTGCTAGTTTGTTTTGCAGTACAGCAGCAACTAGTCATGCAGAGTGCAGCGCAACGAGCCGTAAAAACAACTGTATAAATTGTATAAACTGTAAAAACTGTATAAACTGTATGAACTAGAGGTGCTATGTTGCGATTTCACAGTGAAAGTCTGCCCGCCATCTTGTGACGGCGTACATTACAGCAAGGTGCAGCAAAGTGGCTGTTTCATTCCATAAGTTTCTCTCGGAATGTCTGACCACTGCGTCACCATAAATTGCAGCCACAGGAGAGAGAACCTTTCACAGGTAAGTAATTACAGAGATTATTGGCTGTAATGCGTCAAACTTAGCTAGACGGTGAAGCTAGTGTTGACTTAGTCCTCACCCACAACCAAATCACTGGGTTACCTCGGGGGTAATGTTGTGGCTTATAGGACCGGATCGGTCAGGTTATTTGGATGGGAAGTAGACACATTATTCGCGTGAGACTACATAAGCATTCGATTCTGCTTGGTGCTTTGCTTATAGTTCTAACAAGCAAAAATACTGCAGTCCTTTGAATCACTCCTGACTTCAGCGTCAGGCACTTCCGACAACCCGTTGAAATCAGCAGCCGCTTCACTGTCAGTAGACGTGAATAGGTTTCGTGGTTCTTCCATCGTAATGTCAGTGTCCAGGCCTGCACCATGCAGCGGTAGGCCTATTTCTATCAAACAAAAAATAGTCATAAATACGCGTCAGATCCAATTAAAAACCAGAGTTGTTGTTTTTTTTTAAAAAATAGGCATTCCCCTGTAAACTTCTTTCCCGACATGGCTGCGGTCACAATAAGACACTTGATATCAAGGTTCCCAGCATTTTACAAGTGCCCCATGCTAGACCTTACTGCCAGAGAAAATAAACCCGGCCTTCCAGAACAAGATCGGTCATAATATTACTGTAGCTTTTTAAGTTGGCTATTTGGCTAAATACATTGGCATGCTAGCCATAACATTATACAGTTCAATATCACTTTAGCTTCCTAGCTAGGTGGCCAACAAGCTCGCTAGCGAGTATGATAGTGTATGCCAACTGTAGCCTTATTTTGTTGGCGTAATTATTTCTGAGAATGCTTCGGTCATTGTCAGTGAACTGTAGTCTTTTTAGCTCGCAAGCCAGTTGGTTATGAAGCTAAATACATTGGCATGCTAGCTATAACATTATACAGTTCGATATACGCAAACTGCAGCCTTATTTTGTCGGCGTAATTATGACACAAATTGATACGCATTATGGGACTAAAGTCACGAGGGGGCACCGGAATTTCAGAATAGCGATGCATTAATGGTACAGAAAAAAAAATTGCGGCCAGCCCATCGTGCTGACACTGCGTTATTTAAACCTTACTTTAATGTTGCATGGTTCCACCTTGCTAAATCAAAACAGTGCCGACTAGGAGCTACTTACTTCTGGAGAAATGCAGCTAGTTAGGAGAAGGAGAAAAGAAGTGTAAGGAGAAAAGTAGCCTTCTCACACAATTGGCTAAATCTACAGAAAAGAGGTCAGCTGCTGTCAAAATATACTGTATAAGGAATATTTCGTTTTTGGAAGGTTTCACTCCGCAGCTTAGCATTTTTCAGGTCTTTGGAGCAGAATATTTTGTGAATGTCCACATATATTGAACACCAAGGCAATAAGAGCGATCTGATATACAATACGGCACATCGCCAGGCGGATATGATGGCAGAAAATCACGGGTCAAATGTAATAATTTTGACAAGTGAACTTCTGCTCATATCCGCGCACGGTTGAATGCTAGCTAATATAATGGCGATTTATAGCGATTCGTTCCAAAACATGAACTCTGGCTTTGACTTATTTGTAGCGTTTATCTGAATTTTTGCTGTATTTTCATGTTCATATCTGTGTTACACGATGGTTTTCGACTGCAAAGCTGCACAATGCACATTGCATTTCCTCATGCATGCATTGGCTTGGCAAAGTTGGTCTTATTACTGGAAGTGTGGATGTCGACAAAAAATTCCCTTTCCTTGATCTCATCTCCCGATTTACGACAGTTTTGCACAATAACAGTTCGCTCCTGTTACACCTCTGTGGCTGTGTCTGGTTCTGCCACCCTTGACTCGGTCATTTTCTTCTTTTTTCCCCATTTTTGGTTGTTTTCTGTTCCCTTAGTAGCACTTACAGCTGCAACTTTTTTTAAGGGCTGCTTGATAATGAAATTTTTATGTCAATATTCGACATTTCCTACTATGTACACAATTTGATTCTACTGAGTTCACAGTGATGATGAGAACAACAACTCCACTATTATTCTTCAGTATCTTCTCATCATGTCATTATTCCTTAATCTCTCTCATGTATTAGATGTAACTCCCTGATGACTAATTGGCTCCATGACAATGACTTCTAAGGAAAGACTGTATCATACACAAAATTCTGATTATTCCTTAGTGATTCAGCATAGGTTATATCAGGTTCTGTTTGAATACATGAAATTAGTATTAAAACTCAAAGAATTTCAGGATGAGGTTCCCCAACCCCCGCCCTTCAACTGTGGACCCCCACTTCAAAATACAATCAGGCGTTCACACAAAAACACACATGCACGCACACACATGCACACACACACACAAACGTGCGCCCACAGGCACACACGCAAACAAACACATCGCCCCCTTGGGTCCTGAGCTACAAATGGTTCAAGTGCAGGGTTTGCGATGAAACAGCACGCAGAGATAATGACCATAAATCACTTTCCCTCCAAAAAGAGCATTCAATTAGCTCTCAAGCTCCACCGCAGATGCTGGAAAAATGAGGCCTTCACTGCCCATGGCCCTGCGGGCTCGCCTCAGTCCTGGAGACAGCAGGAAGCACCGATTCTGACCAAAGAGCTGCGCATATATTATGTATGACCTGCTTTAATTATGCAAGTTAGCACTGAGAGAAAGAACATGCTATAGTGACAATTTTACAGTTTTATATCCGGGCCAACTTATTAGATCTAGTTTTCAGGAAGATAATAGGTCACCATTTGCATTACACGCGGGGGTTTTAGCGGAGATGCTAAGTGACTCACACAATGGATATTAACATTCAATAAATATCCCGCTGTGCAAATGGATTGTAACTATTAAGCTCAAGAGTCTTGCTCAAGAGACCGGAGTTAATTTAAGTGCGTATCTTCTGAGGTAAGGCTGAGCCCTGACTGGGCCCCAGTCAGATCCAGACCCCACCCCACCCCTCCCCATTCCCTCCATCCTTCGTTACCCATCCACTTTATCCCCACCCCCTCACTCGTCATCCACAGTGTCCAGAGAGGATGTCCCCTGCACAGGAATATTGTTCTTTGAGCCCCACAAGTACGACATCTTACAATTACTACGAACGCTCACAACTTTGATAGAAGCAAATTTGTTCAACTGCAAGTCAAAATCTAAAGGGTATTTCTCTTCTTCTATGGTTTTATGATGATGGATATCAGCTTACAGTCCTCCTATTCCTTGGCTACAGCTTAAAATAGCACTTTCAATCCTCAAATATCCATAGAAAGCTCCTTAATATAAGAAGCATAGTGCTTTAACTAACTAAAATATACTGTAGGACTTTAGTTCTGCATGTATTATTTACAGAGTGATTTCTGACCCAATGTTAATGCACGGTCTTCCGCCCTTTGGTTATGATGGAGTAATTGATGTTTTTTTTATGCAATTGCTTGTTATCGAATGTGCATTAAAACGGACATTATGTTAAATCAATTTATTTTGTTCTTCAACTATTATGGAGTCAGAAATCACACTGTAAACAATCTTTGCAGAACTAAAGTCCTTCAGAATATATAAATACGATGCAAAACCAAGACACTTTGTTAAGAATGGAATCATACTACGACTTGCAATCAAGCAGATTAACCTACTCGAGATGTTCGTTCTGAGCACGTGCAGTAGTCGTGACACAGCTCCTTTGCAGGCCTTGGGCACAAAATCAATGTCATTGTGGGGTCACCGAGCCAGGAGAGCCAGACGCTGGTGTTCGAAGCTCGACTCGTGAAATACTGTGCTTTTAATTACACTTCGCAATCTGACGTGAACAGAGCGAGAGAGCGAGACACAGAAAGGGAGCGAGACAGAGAGGGAGAGAAGAAGGCAGAGAGAGGAGACTGTGTTTTATGGTTGGCGGTCTGCCGGCTCTGGAAGGCTGTTATTTTTATATCAAAGCAGCATTGTTATTGATAGCGCAACTGGAGAGAATGAATGTTAGTGTGCATTATCTTTCATTACTACAGTGCGCGGAGGATTGAGATTATTATGATGTATGCACTTCTCTGGACGTGTTTGACTGATTGTGGGTCTGTGCGTCTGCTTGTTGTGAGTGGGTGGGGGGGGGCAGCACATCAGGAGAGAGAATGAAGCGATTGCTTATCTCGGTCCAGGGCTGTCAGCTCGCTGCGGTTTGTTTTGTGCGCGCGTGCTTTTGGACGGACAGAAGAAAACAAAAGATGACAAAGTAGCACAGGTGTTGATCGCAAAGGATGCTTCAGCACTGGTGCCTTGGCAGACGTGTCGCGCTTGTACTATAATTAATGGAGCCTTTAAAAGGTCTACACAAGGCTACATTGCCTTATATTAAACAATCATTTGTCTGAGCAGCAAAACTAAGATTAAGCACCACTCCCTCTGTTGTTCAAAAGGAACGGCGACAGACTCAGCACTTCCTTCTTGAGTAAGCGTAGCCAGCCTTACTCTCCGGATGCAGCGGCTCCTCTGTAACTTGAATTGAAGATTATCCCCTCCTTTATTACCAATTCACTGTTTTGATTGGGCATTCAATCCATAATTAACAGCAAAGTCAGCCAATAAAATGTTTATAACAAGTTACTGCAGTGGAGGATATGCCTGAGTGAGCCGAGAGGAGGGATTTTAATCACACATGACAAGCCCCCTCCCCCCTGCAGAGATGTAAAGTCATAGCCTGCAGGTGAACGCAGGGGTAGAGGTGGGTAGAGGTGTATTGCTGATAGCTGACTTGAGCGATGTAGGTCATGTTGTTAGCACAATTTCAGTTGGCTGTCTGAACTAGCGCACGGGTTCATTTCATTTCATTTTTCATGTAAATACTAAACACAGAGTTGTAGAGCTCATTTAGTAACCTCTGTTGACTCGACAATAGGAAAATAATAGATCCACAAATCATGCCAACACTCAGATCTGTACAACAAATTACGCCACGTAAGGACACTCGTTATGCAAATGAATTACTTCCTTTGGTTCTTTCCTCCAGGGGACGGGAAAAATCCGTGCAGATGTTTGTATCCCTCTTGATACATGTAAACTCATTTATTTCAATCACAAGACACTGCTGAATGGTAGCATGTGACCCCAGGATGAAAACTCTCCATCAGTGTTCCCTGTACATCCCGTGTTGTGAGGCTTTTCTCGTGCTCGAGGGAGAGGCGGTCTGAGTCATGTGGGCATGAGCAAAAACACATGAGCAGGTGCCAAAAAGTGTGCGTAGGAGTTTGCTGCACATACGCAGTTGCAAAGCAGACTTTACTGGGATCTCCTTACAGTGAGGGCGATTGGGCAGAATCCCCAATATCCTCAGAAACAGAAGAGAATCTTCAATCTTATGCCACCTGTTTTGTTCACTGTTCTTCTGCCTTGTTTTCGTAACGGCCTGTTTCTGGGCATTTCATTCCATTACATTGTCAAGAAAGTACTGAAAAACAAGCTTTTCAAAAGCAGTTTCCATCAGGAAATGCAGTCTATATTGGCACATGAAGTATGTACAAAACCCAAAACCAGTGAAGTTGGCACATTGTATAAATCGTAAATAAAAACAGAATACAATGATTTGTAAATCCTTTTCAACCTATATTCAATTGAATACAACTGCAAAGACAAGTTACTTAATGTTCGAACAGGTAAACTTTGTAATTTTTTGCAAATATTAGCTCATTTGGAATTTTATGCCAGCAACATGTTTCAAAAAAGCTGGCACAAGTGGCAAAAAAGACTGAGAGAGTTGAGGAATGATCATTAAACACTTATTTGGAACATCCCACAGGTGGACGGGCTGTTGCTGCCCGTTGCTGCCTTTAAATTCTAAGTTAATGATTATTTGCAAAAAAAAAAAAAAAAGTTTCTCAGTTTGAACATTAAACATCTTGTCTTTGCAGTGTATACAACTGAATATAAGTTGAAAAGGATTTTCAAATCCTGTTTTTATCTTCGATTCACATAACGTGCCAACTTCACTGGTTTTGGGTTTTGTATTTTGGCACGTACAAGAATTAATCTCTTAGCTAAGGATGCTTTGTTAAAAAAATACTGGTATTTCCGGAGATTTCAGTTCAGGATTTACCTGCATGGAAAATTGCTATGAATCTATTCCACTGAGGTCATGCATTAATATATGCCACCTCTGTGATGGGGAAACAATTAGATTATTCATATTCATCTCAATTTTTTCTGTTCAAAAAAAGAACAGAAACTTTGCCATTGAAATTCAATAATGGGCCCCTTTTATTTTGGACAGCAGGTGATCTTTCAGTAAATTCTTAGATGTCATCTCTGCGACTCGAGGCGCTGCTGTTGCCAAGGGAAACTGATGTAGGTGTGATAACTGCACTTAGGTGAGCGAGAGAGAGAAATGGCAAAGTCCTGTCCTCTACCATAGTTCTCACAGATTGACTGATATATTTAAATGTAAATTCAACTGAGATCTGATTTGAGACATTAATGGACAATTATAGAGACCATTAAACCATTGAGAAGTGGTTTTGTTCCGAGTCTTGTGCTGCGAAATCAGTGACGAAGTCCATCGCTTACAGAAGTTCTGTGTCGTGAATATGGGGGGCGATCAGCACCTCACCCTCACCCCGATGCTTTATATAGCAAATTCAAGCAGAATTACTCCTTCAAACGCAGGTTGAGTGGCCATCAGTTAAAAGTATGAGGGCGTAATGGCGAGGTGAAACACAAATTGTTCGTTTCCGAGTGAAACGGCCTTTCAGTGAAGTCAGATGAGCGACAGCAGGAGGGCTGATCAGGACTTAGTCCTCTCGGTTGCCCAGATGTGGATGTAATTGCAAATTATGTCGCCTGGATAGCGGGGTTAGGAGGACCAAGGAAGCGATTACTATAATTCATGCGGAGCAATGACTTCCTCATCGCTGCAGAACACGGTTTCCATGCCAGCCCAGAGAACTGAAAATGTGTAATTTTTTATCTGAGTCTGTGTGGAAACTAGCCTTAGAGCTCTTCTGTGTACAAGAGATATGCACGGCCCATGGGCGTGGACAACCCAGAATCCACAGACTATTAAAGTCCCTGTGTTGCAAATATTAAACAATGTAGCACTTTGGTCATGGCAGGGAACTTTCTGGATAAGAACGACTTCCCAAGCATAACTCAAAGTCAACTCAAACAGATATCAGAATGGCATTCTCAGGCTCTGCACTTGAATTCACGCTCTCATTCCTGCATCCTGTGAAAGTGCACAATCTCGTGAAATACTAATAAATTTTTGGTGAGAATTGAAAGTGAGGCCATGACTCATTGTGACCTTTAAAGAGCACAATATGGTGAAAGAGGTGCTCCCCAATGTGACTAAACTCTTTATCTGACTGTTGGAACCTCCTATCTCAACATGCCCAGGATCAACAGGCAGAAAAATTGCTCTCCTCTCTCCACCTGACGCACGTATGATTCAAAGCTTTATTACTATTATTATTATTATTATTATTCAAAGATGACTTGATCTTTCCAGCAGATAATTACATATCATTGCTGCACCAATGAAGTTTCATAAGACTTGTGAGAAGCTAAAACTGAAAACTAGCTTGAAAAATGAATAATCCCCCAGTCAGAAACTAACAGGCAATAGATGCATATCTAACACACAATAAAAATGTAAATTAGGCGTCTATAATACCGCTGAAATATCGTTGAGGGTCTCCCAATACATATTGTATAATTAGTTTTCCATTTGAATTTTTCTCTGGGGTATTAGCGCCGTCTCTTTGCTCTGAAGTCCACACACAGGGCGTGGAGAGTCTGGAGCTCGTCTGATGGCGTCGCCATGTTGTTTACAGTCTCCTCAGCTCTACTGGTGCAGATCCTGGATGGGACTTCAAACAGGTGAGTCTTTGCCACATATAGCACATGGCCATCCCAACAAAGGGCCTAACTGAGGGGCAGCCTGTGCACAGCGGCCGGGACAGTCCAAAGGGACAGGGAGACAGTCAGCAGATGTTGTCTCCTACAGCTCTGTTCCTTCCTAAGACACAAACTCATCAGGCTAACGCAACTCACTGAGCTCTTTCACTGCAATGAAAAATAAACAAAATCCTCTCATGTTTATCAAAGCTGCTCACAGGTGTTTGTGTGTGCGTGTGTGAGTGTGTGTGTGTGTGCGTATGTGTGTATGCCTGTGTGCGTTCTTGCTGGAATATTACCTTGTTCTGTATGTATCTCAATAAATACGCTTGTGCAAAAGTCTCGTGGCAGAGAAAACCATGAATGAAAAGGATAATAAAAAGATGAAATATGAATTTGACTCTCTGGCTTGACCACGTAATATAGCAAAGGACACTGGAGGCTAAGGGAAAGTGCTTTGGAACACGTCGCGTGTAGCTTCTCCTCATGAAAGGCCAATTCCCGTCGTTTCCGCTCATTTATTTATGAGGGAGGTAAAGCGCTTCAGATCGCCGCTCTCCCTGAACTGTCACTCTCTCTTTATTAGCAGCGCCATAAACAATCAGCAAATGTAGGTCACCCCACTTTAATAATCTCGCAGTGGCCGATATGATTTATTAATAACGTCCCGGCTGTTCTAAATGCCTTATTGCTACGACTCCTCACCCTGACACCTCACTGTAATATTACTGCAGCAGGAATGTCAGATTTATACCGATTGTGCGAGTCTCAGTGTGAGCCGGGGAGGGCGACGGTACGAAGACCCAAAACTGGAAACCGTCCGTTTGCTGAATTAATTTTTCACTTGAATGAATTTTTTGTATGTATAAAGCAGAAGGGGGACAATGGCCTTGGTAAATGACTAACTGCCCCAGTGTTTCTCGCCCAATCAGCCTTGCCCAGTCACCTGCGGACTCCAAATCAGTGCTCACTCACCTTGACATTGTGCCAAACACATTGGAGAGAAAATGCATTTGGCCATCATTGAATGCTGTATTCTTTGAGAGAACGAAAACCTAATTTTTTCATTTCATTGCGAACCATGCCACGAATTCCAATAGGAGTGAATGGATCTATACAGCAAGTTAAATAAGACCTGATTTACCTCATGAGAAGAGAAGGTCTGTGCACATGGCCACTTTCTCCACCAAGTAGAGATAAAATGAGAATACTTCAGCAGTGATTATACACATTGTTGCTAGTTTTGGGGACATATTTAATGGAGCACTTGCAATTCCAACAGCAGCAGTTCCTGTGTTGGCAGCAGAGGTGTAACGAAACCACAGGACTGACCTCTGTGTTTTCAACAATACAGCCCTTCTAGCTGAAGCTAATTCCATCAACTTTATGTCTAAAGAGCAGAACTGTGTCCATGGAAGTTAAACGGTAGATAATCACGTGACCTTGCCCTGGAGAGCCCAATACAGCTCAGGGTTGTACTATAGTCAAGGAGAACAGGAACAGAGGAGTATCTGTGGTATGACCAGAATCTGTGGGATAAGCAGAGATTACCAACTAAAGAAAAAGAGTAAACTTTTTGAGAAAGTTCACTTAAAAAATGAGTTCTGTGTGAAGTAGGTCAGTCATCACCGGGACTCATGCTGTGTGGGTGAGTCTATTTCTCCACCCAGAACAGCTCAGCCTCAACTATCCACTCTCTGCCACTGCCCTCCTCCGCTTGTCTACGGACCAATCAGATCACCAGAAAGGTGGAGGTGTCTCTCAAGTGGGCAGAATGATGACTGAAGACACCCCACAGTGAGAAGGTGTACAGCCACAGTCCTTTCGCTAATAGTTTCCTCAAACGCAATTCAAACACTTGTCCATGTGAGACACACAGTACATCACTGTATTACTCATGTCGGGGCTAAATGATTGGTGAGAAGGCCTGTGATTCTTAACATTTTTCCGTTGGAAAATACCTGACACTACTTCAAAGTCCCGCAAAGTTAACTTTGAACGGCTGGCTAAAAATCCAAAGAACCAGAGAGGGAGTCTGTGTTTCGAGTTTCTCTCGATATCTAAATCAGGAGCTCCTTCCAATGTCTTCTGTTTAACTTCAGGGGCGAATCCTACAGTATCTGAGCACATCAGCACCGAGGGGCACTGCAGCGCTCTCATGTGTGTGGGAGGACTCCACAATGAGAATTTATAAGTCTCCACTTTTGTCGGAATGGCCATATGCAACCTTTGCATTTGACTCTCAGTGTAATGTGCCTGGGGCTAACATGGTGGAGCTGGGCTCAGGAGAATATGCAGGCTGTGTGGGCTGGATTCACCCCTGAAGAGAAAGTTATCAAGTCGAGAGAGAAAAAACACAAAGTCTATTCTTATGTCCAACACACAAAGGTTTGCACGGAGGAGAACCGTCTTAAAATCTGCGGGAGACACAAGGTAATCGCCTCTGGCGGTTCCATAGCAACCGAGAGGGAACATGGTAAAGACGGCACACAATTTTAGCACAGTTACAGAAGAATCACACACATCTTGTGCGCTGCTTCATGACACAGAGAGAGGTGTGTGTGTGGCTGTATGGAGGCTGAGTGTCAACCTATGTGTCTTGTGCATGAACTCATAAATACGTACACGGATGCGCAGGCACAAATACAAGATCACACATGGTGAACACAGGCACTCACGCACACATAACTCCGCTCATATACCGTTCACATAAATACACATACGACGGTGCATGCTCACACACACCAATGTACAAAAACACACATGCAGACACTAATACACACATAAATGGCCATGCAGAAGGAAAATAGTCCATAATCACCCAGCCCGAGACTTGGCAGGTCTATCAGTAGCATCCACCTCAAACCAGCAATCATCACAACTATCGTGTCAACTACCTCTTAGCAGATAAACAGGGTAATTCTCCATCGCTATCAGCCCACGCTCTGTACAACACATTAACAAGAAGAGCTGAATAAATTTAACGAGATCATGAATGACTGCATGAGAACAAAGGCTTTGGAATTATAGAAATTGAACAAATGAAGAAAAACAAACACATAAGACAATGAATTAATGGATTTTAAAAAGAGCTCAATGGGGTAATTGTCCACTGAAATGTTCTTCTGAGGCTCCGCACTTGAATTCACGCTCTCATTCCTGTCTCCTGTGAAAGTGCAAAATCTCGTGAAATACTACTGCTGTTCTTCCCCAAGGTTGACAATTTTCCTGTTATTCTAGACTGATCCTCAGCTCAGTGGGGAGGGGTAAACCTCGAGCTGCAAAATAATGTTTCACTTCGTTCAGCAGCCTTGTTAATGGAAACACCTTGAGGACTGACAGCCGCTGTACAGACACATTTAAGCAACCTCAAGGTTGCCGAGCACCATCTTACAGAGCCATTCAGATAAAAAACTCAAAATGAAGGCTGACCGCACGTTTCTGTCATCATTATTCGCAGCTTAACAGCGTTTTAATTATCACACACAACTTCTCAGTAGTTCTTGTGCCCTAACGATCCCGCTCCCGCCGCGCTCTCGGCACCAATCGCACTTTCCACTCTGCGAAGGGAAAATCAAACGCTTCGCTTTGTATACACACACCTTCAGCGCAAATCTGAGTCGGTTTTCCGGGGAAAATCTCTTGATTCTTGTGATGGATATCCATTCTGGTCCCTCATCTGTCACCAGGTGTGCTTGCAAGGACATGACAAACGACAAATGTCCCTTAAAATGAACCAGAGCGCCGAACACAGAGATAATGTGGAGGCAGCTCTCCTCTGGATGAGAGTAAATGATCTGTGATCAAGCCGGCTGTCGGCTGAATAACAAAATACATCAAATTTTCTCATTGATAACAGCGTATCGACCGGCACAATCTATGTCCCCAAACATTACTGATGGCAGCAGCATGGTGCAGCCCCAGGACTCTGACAAACACCGTCCTGAGAATGGATTCTCCATCAGCAGTATCCCCCCCCCCACCCAATAATAAAAAATAAAAAAAAAACAAGATTGTGTTTGGTGGAGGGAAACCCAAGTGACACCGAAATAAAGTGAGGTGGGATTTGGGAGGATCTGACAGGATTTCGGCGGAATGGCAGCATTTCAAAGAGGTGACATGCATCTGTCAGGAGGCTGGGATGCACTCGACTGAAGGCGGAGGGATCGGAGAGACAGTCACAAGCAGCAAGCCACTCCGATCCAGATCGGGATCTGAACTAAATCCTGCTGATTTGGCCCGGATCCATGATAACCTGAGCTGATTCGGGCCAGAACCAGAGCATATTCAGCCCAGAGTCAGCTATTGTCTGGGGAATGTGTGAGGTTTCACGAAATGAACCAAGTGCGACAGCCAGTAAAATACAAAAAGGAGGCTTTATTTCTGAAGGGGGAAACCCCCCAACAGAGCTGGCAACAGTACAATGTCCGCAATCCAAAGTCAGAATCCTAGGGGCGTAATCCAGGTTCGTAAACAGGGCACCAATCACAAAAATCGTAGTCAGACAAAAATGGGTCAATAAACAAGAATGCGGTGAAGTGCAGGGAGAAGGCAAAGCTCGTGGTCTAGGACGGTCCAGTCAGAAAGATAATCACAATGATACAAGGCGAGAGAAGCGTGGCACAGGTAACCAGGGAAGTAACGATCTGACAAGGAAGTGTAACAAACGGACATCTAATATACATTTCCGGGTGACCGCAAGACAAAGGAACACAGGTGCAATCAATGGGAATGGTTAGTATGAGTGAGTAAAATAGCAAAAGTAAGAGGAAGGAAGATCACAAGATAATGAATGAAGATTGAAACCCAGAAACCAATAAATCACCTGAAGGAGTGGCACGCAAGACAAGGGACTGTGAGCAAAGATACACACTCATGACAAGACGGGGGAGATGAAGTGCAAAGCCTGGGACTGAAACATGGCATGGATTAAACTGAACTGAAACATGGAAAATAATAAAACCTGAAATCTGAATACAAAACACAAGACACAATCCTAAGAGCAGTCAGACGTGAGCAGAGGTCAGAAACACACAGGTCAGTCAGAACATGGCACAAGGCCGGGCACAGAACATGGCACAAGGCCGGGCACAGAACATGGCACAAGGCCGGGCACAGAACATGGCACAAGGCCGGGCACAGAACATGGCACAAGGCCGGGCACAGAACATGGCACAAGGCCGGGCACAGAACCTGATACATGGGCATGGCAGAAACAGAATCACAACAGAATGTATGAATCACCGCGTAGAGACGGGCATCCTGGGAGGACCAGGTACATTACTGCACGTGCGGTGACCTTTGACCCTTGCAGAACAGAGCGGGCCTCATTATAGCCCATAAAGCTAGCGATAGATACAGCACATTATGAGTGCCAAGCAATCCATATAAAAGCCTAAACCAGAACTGCAAACATAACTGTATTATGGCTTCTCATACAATTTATTATTTTCTGTATTGATGTTTTCATATTGTTTACATGGCCCAGATGGTGAGTATATTTAATTTATCTTTTTTAGACGGTCAGAACGCACTCCTGGAGAGCGGCAGTGACTGCTGGGTTTCGGAGAGTTTCAGCTAAGCAAATTCATTTAGGTTGTTGATTGGCTAAAGAATCCGCACACCTTGTAGTAAATGCTATAATTGGCCGCTGATAGAAAGAAAACAGAAAGTAGCTGCCGGAACAGTGGCCCTTTAGGATGTGAGTTAAACTGTGGTAATTGATCTACTTAACAGGAGCTGACTGATTGATTTGTACCACTGGGGGAAACAGGACTGTGTCCACAGCCTCATACTCCAGCGAACGCACAAGGAAGCAGAATTGATGCATAATTGAGTGAGTTAAGCCATTTTACTGCCACAACAGTGACAAGCAGGAAGTGCCATTTCACTTGGCGACAGGAAGAGCCCGTTTCCAAGGGCCTTGTCACTCAAAACCGAGTTGACTGGAGCTATTTTGTCATGCAAAAGTGACTAAAATGAAAGAGACTGAAAACTGTGAGTAAAATCCCCCCTTTTTAATGCAGATGTATTCATTTTGGTAATAGCTAAACTTGCAAAGTTATATAAAGAAAATATAAACCTGATTAAGTGTCAGTCAACATTAAGGGACAGAATTGATAGGATCCGAGCCCTAATGACTCTCCTCAGAACACCAAGGCTGAACTGTGTATTATTTTTTTTTTCTTATTCCGCTTATTGCTGTTGGGCTGAAAAAGATCACTGTCCCATCTGATTTAAAAATGAATGCGCTAAACTGGGGTGGCACCGACTTCACTGCCGGCAGCAGACCCAATTTAATTATTTTTTCCCTTTTTTTTTTGGGTGGGAGGAAATTGATGGCAAATTCAGGACCTCTATTAGTGACCCTCAGCTTGGAGAATCACATATCTTTGTTCTATAAATGTCCCAAACTAAATTTCAGTTTATTTGTTTGCCACTCGATTGAACTCCCTGCAGGCCCCAGAACAGAGGCATTATGGGTACTGACCCGGTGAAGACGAGATTCATGTAGAGGCTGCAGTGGCTCAAGTTTCTGGCTGACGATAGCAGGGTAGGAATGATCAAATCTTATCAACACCCTTATGGAATTATCCTGTAATTAGTCATTCGTAATCTCAGTAATATTACCGTATTAACGGCATGACTATAGTATTACTATAGTTTGCACAGTATAACTGTAGTACTGTAGCCATCACATATCTATAGTATAACCACAGTCAACAGCACCATGATATTACTATAGTCCACACAACTGTACGGCTGTAGTGTGAAAAACTATAATATAATATCACAATTGTAATACCACATCATGGTGGCAAAAATACCATCAACTGACTATAGGATAACTGTAGCTTGGAACTACATCAATGTTTCATCAGGGCACATCCAAGCACTGGCTCTACTTCCTCCCAAAAATGAACTCATAATAGGGACTCCATAGTTCTTGGGGAGCATGATTTAAGGAACTGGAGTCTAGTTCATCAAGCTGATTAAAGGGGCTGATATTTCAGGTATATTCATTAACCCTGAGAAAGCAGGGTGATAGAGGCGGTAGATTGTAGCGTTTGATATGGGGATCGGGATCGGTATGACACGTGGACTGTGGAGGTTTTTCCAGGCGAAGTATGAATGTATGAGAGGTGAAAGGAGGAAATTTGGGTGGGAAGAGGAGGGGGGGGGGGGGGGGGGGGTGGTGATATTCATTTTCTCCTGAAGTAAATGATCTCTCTACACTTCAGCAACCAGCCCCGGCGATTCTCAGTGGAATAGGGGTTGGGGGGGAAGGGGGGGTGACCTATTTTCCAGGGGCTTCTGGAGTGCTGGGGCTCACATGCAGCCGGCCACAGGAAAACTGCACTCATTACATAATGTTATTACACTGGTGCAGCGCTTGACTAATGGCCTGGTGGGGCGTTACACGATGCTCTTTGCCTTGAGTGTCCTGGTGAAGAGCCCCTCAGCGGCACGAGCAGAGGTGTGCGCTGTCTGAGCTGTCAGCCGACATGATACTAATGCCACGCCGGCTGGAGAGCTCTCCGCCGCCGCAGCCTGGCCTCACACCTGGAGCAGCGGGATCGCCGACATTACGCCTTTCCATCATCGACATTACGCCTGTCAAATGAGCATTAAGTAAACATGCCGCAGACCAGTGCATGTGAAAATACGAATATGCAGTGTGAGATGGGTGTGTGTGTGTGTGCGTGTGTGTGCGTGTGTGTGTGTGTGTGTGTGTGTGTGAGGGTTTGTACGTTTGGTATACATCTCCATGAGTATATCAGCATGTGTGCTTGTGTATGTGTGTGAGTGTGTGTGCATGTCGAGTGTGAGTGTGTACCGATGTGATGAGATTTAGTGGTTAAATAATATAAGACGAAGCCCACACTAACTCTGTTAGGGCTCCCAGCTGAATCCTTTATTTGCATATAAATGAAAAAGATGCAGGTTTGGATCCAGGCGGCTCCGCCTCGCCGTGACACCTGCCAACTGCCAAACTGGACGCACACGTGTCCGGGATCTGCTTAAGACACCGACGTCGAAGGCTGCTGAAACAGGCTCTTTCTTGCACATTACCTATGCATTAGTTGTACTGGAGTCATGCTGACGACCATTTTGTCATTTGACAAATGATGCATTAAGAGATTCTGACGGCTGTTTTTGGTTGTTGGGCTTCAGTCTGTCTGTCAGACACCACACAGTGCCCTGCTCCACCCCAGCCCAGCACCTGCTGAGCCGACACACCAGCACAAGGGCCTCCCCACACGTGCACATCATCTCTAACGCTGAATACAGATGTGCGTACGCCCTTTGGACTAGTGTAGACAGGCTTCTTAGACATGCAGTGACGTTCATTGAGCTGCTCTGCGTCATTCTGTAAAGACTCATGAACACAGAGCAGCAAGCTCAAAGGTGCAAATTGGACCGGACTTCAGGCCTTGCCCCGTGCCATAGGTACAACCCTCAGTTAAAAAAAAGACTGTGTTAGTTTCTGGAAATTAGTGTACATATAGGCTTAATGATTTGTGTATTACACACCCTGGGGTATCCCCTCCTTACCGACTTTACTGTCACGCTTCAATGAATATTTTCCCTTTTTTGATTTGCTTTCGTGTCAGAGTTTATATTGTCGCTCTCTTGTTGATGAGGACAAGAGGATCTTACACAAGTGGGCGTGTCATATGACAGTTCTGGAATGAGTTGAGTAAAGTTTACTTTTGTCGCAAGCTTTCGCGACTTTCATAACTTTCTATAACGCGACTTTCATATAATGCAACTAACACTGAGTACAAATGTACGAACGCCCTCTGGACTACTGTGGTAGGCCGTCTTAGGCTTTGATGTTACATGCATTGACGTTCACCAAACTGCTCTGCGTCACTCCATGAAGACTCGTGAGCACAGAGCTGCAAGCTCAAACGTGCAAATTGGACCGGATTTCAGACCTCGCACCGTGCCATAGGTACAACCCTCAATTAAAAAAAGAATGAGTCAGTTTCTGGAAATAAGTGGACATATCGGCTAAATGATTTGTTTATTACATAAATTAGGTAATCTTCCTGGCCTACTTTCCTGCCACACTCCAATGAATATTTTCCCTCTTTTGATTTGCTTTTGTGGCAGAGTTTATATTGTTGCATTCTCTTTGATGAGAACTAGCGGATTTTACACGAGTGGGCGTATCATGTGAAAGTTTTGAAACGAGTTGAGTAAAGTTGGCTTTTGTTGCAAGCTTTAATGCACAACAAACACAAAATTTACTCAACGAGTTTCATAACTTTCATATAACTCGACTTAGAGTATAAGATTCTATTTATCAAATATATGAATCGCGAAATTTAATAGTAACAAAACATTACCTTTTGCACCGTAATGGTTGCTAGCTAATTCTCACTATGTTAGCACAGAGCTAACACCATCATTCTGATGCTCCGTAAGTCTCTGAGTCACAGACAATCGCGGTTGAACTATCCATGCTTTTAAAATCACAGTCAACCGAGTCATTGGGGAGCGAACAAACTAATATTACATAATAGCCGTAGAAAGATACTCTGCACGCTGGCTAGCTAGCTCAGTAACGATAACTTAGTTATGAGAGTGGTACATGGCTGGCTCACTAAAGCTCTAAGCCATACTGATATAACCAACATTACACTTAATATTTAGCCAATCTGAATACCAAAAGTGTGAGGTAACGCGGAGCGATTTTTTCCCCCAGGCTCTCAGCCAATGAAATTTTTTCATAAGTGATATTACCCTTGGGTAATATCAAAAATATGTCATTAGCTGGGCTATGGGAGAAGTACTGCAGTTATGAGATAATACTGGGGAATCGCATTGGCTATGTCTGATGAAGCCTGCGCCCCTTACAGACTCTGGCAGTCTGAAAAAAGTCTAATTAAGGCCCCTAGTATACAGGATGTGTCGTGGGTTTGGACAACCCTCAGAACTCACAGACTTCCCAAGAACACACTTGCAGACCTCGAGTCTCAAAAATGTTTGAAGTCATTCACATTCAGCCTGAGTTAGAGGGAGCTGAACTGGGGCATGACAGGTCTGTGATCCTGGCCCTCTAACAGGCATCAGTCCTTTGAGAAGTACCAAGCAGACACCAGGAAACTGTCAACTCCACGCCTGATACTCACTGCTCCACAAGGGGAGGGGGAAAATCACGGAGGAGGGTTTCAGCTGAACCTTAGACTCATCCATCCAGATGGTCACACAAAGCAGCCAGTTGCGTCTGTGGCACCTTGGACCAGTGTGCAGAATATGGAGTCATATCAGTCAGGATGGAAAACGCAGCCCAAAAACAATTCAGCTTAAGACCCCTGACACTGCTGTCATATGACAGCCAGGGTCTTAGTGCCTCACTGTTTAATGAGGTCTCCAGATCGTGCAAACTAACGCTAACGTGCAATAAGGGGAGACGTGGCTTGACTTGATGACCTTGCTTGAGTCTCCAGCCTGCACGCCCACCCCTCTCTGAGCTCAGCAGCCAATGGACCCCCCCATATCTGCCTCTCTGCGCGGCCTCCCCTGTGGACTGTTTGGGAGAACATATGTGTGGGTTACATAAAGGAGGCAGAAACCCAAGAAAGAAAGGCCAGCTCTGATTGGTTTTTTCCCTGAGGCCTTCAAATGGCATCTCACTAGGTTTCTGAGCAACAGGCTGCCAGTTTATAATGATCCAGCCATCTCATTTCTTCCTTCCAGAGTAACCGAGGGGGTGTCAGAACCGGCCCCGGAATCTCAACAAACATTTTGCATTTTAATATTTCAGTTTTTTACACCGTTGTCCAAGGCGATTTGCATCGCTCACATTCTAAATATTTCCCATTGCACCGATTCCAGATTTTCTATCACTGCACTCTGCCCGAAAACAGCAGACGAACCCCATATTCATTCAGCATCTCAGAGCAGCAGCGCAGCAGAGCAGCTCTATTATCAGATTGTCCGTATTTCTAACCTGACCTGGATCAGCACTCCTGTAATTACAGCTGCTGCCAAAGTTACTCACTGAAGAGAAGCCAAGATTTCTACTTCCAAACTGCGAGGTCAGACGGGACGAGCTCCTTTTTTGCGATAGAGCCCACGCACTGCCCGTCGACTACTTGGGCCCACCCCAGCGTGAGACGGACCTCTGCAGAGGCCGGGTCACGCTCATCGGCTCTCTCAGAAAGCTCAGGGAGTGGCTGTAGTCCACACAGCAAAGGGAACCGCTACAGCGCCACACTGATGCCCGCACTGTGCCAGAGATTTTAAGGACAGTGGAGAATAATTATAGAAGTGCCCCATTGACTCGGATCCCTTTGTACTGTATTCTTCGCATTGTGCGAGGACACAAAGGAGTCCGATCATCGTGTGATAATCATGGAGATAATTATTCGTTTCATGCGGAAATATTTCAAAGCAGCAGGAACTATGAACTGAGATAATGCCATGTTTTCCCATCCATTTAAAAATTCATGGTTTAGTCTTCACTGTGCATTAATTTTTGTTTAATTGGAAGAAAAGGCCTCAGTGCGGAGAGGGAGAGGCTACAACAGACGACTGCTTTTGATCCCTGAAACACATATTTGAACTGCATTCTGTTCAAGTTTTGTTAAGCTATAGTGTATGAAATACTGGACGGGGTTATTCATTAATAGTAATTATGCAATAAAATATGGATATACATCTCAGAGAAATATAAAAGCAAGCCCATTTAAAATAAAAGTAAACATTTTGAGCAAATGTAAATGTTGATTGTTTATTTGCTTAAGACTGGATAAAGGCATTTACCACAATGGATGCACTGAAATCTTTCTCTAGCCTGAAAAGCATTTATTGAGGCATTTTATTTTCCTATTTGTCAAGCTGACTTCTCCATTAATTCTGCAATCAGTCCATGTAGCTCTCAATATTATAATAACTGGCAATTACCATTCGATAAGTGACCCTTTGTGGGGCTTTAAACTGAAAATCGATGTGCATTGTACCTATTCAGGTTGCTAAATCAAGTGAGGCTGACGTCTCCCGTCGCAATCCTTTAACACCGGTCGGCCATTCGCCCCAAGGCTATGACTGACATTTACCGATTCAGAACTGCATGAAACGGCAAAAAGACTCAGGAGAAAGGCATTTGTGGAGGAGCCAGCGTTCGATCAATATCTCGCTCTCTCTTTGCTGTCGATTGAAGCAGCCGACTCTTGCGTCTACATGGTCGAGGGTGAGGAAGAGGCTGTCCAATCAGAGGAGACAAACAGAGACCAATGTGGAAATAACACCCCCCCCTTGCTCCCCACTCCTGACACCTTTGGTATGTTCCATCTTTGAGGAACCTCACAGTCAGGCCCTCTGGGTTGTTCACGCTGTTGAGATCCTCTGTGAAGCTTAATCTCAATGTAACTGACTGCCCACAGACACTGAACCTTCACTTTGACCCAGTCCTCTTGTCCTAAGTGACTGAATCAACTCCAGAGGCGCCAAAATCATTTCAGAAGTGCAGAGGCCAAATATTTCTTGGCTCCCCACCACCGCTATCACCATACGGTTATAGCAAGAATCCCAAGAACAAGCCAATGGGACACTGCGCAAAAATCTAAGCGTGGTTGCAAACTTAGCACTGTCATGTCCTGAATGTCTCCCTTAGTTGTTTCATACAAATCAACCATCCGTGTGCATCTCCAGCGCTGCCTCGCAGTGCTGCGCATTGATTGAGATTCTCCATACTCATTATTATTATTAATAATAATAAACTTTATTCTTCCCTCTGTTTTACAGCATAGTCCCACAGCACTGACAGGACATACAGACACCTCTGGAACGATCAGGACAAGTGTCTTATGTCTTTTGTTCTTGCAAAAATGGAAAAAACCGCAAAACTTTTCCCATAGAAATTAATAATGAAATGTTTGGATCTGATAGACCTCTGTGATGTCAATAATACACCTTCCAGCTTCTCAGCAAACCTGACAAGCTCCTCTTCGGTTTTTTTTTTTGTATTACATCATCTTTGGCTCCCATTGATTACAATTTCATTGGCCCATGACTTTTTCTCCAGATTTTTTGTGTTTTATATATGGCAAAGTGACTATTGTATACAGCTCTGCCAGTACACAAGCCAGCGAGCAGCTTATCAAATGGCTACTTGTGTGTGGTATTCAGCATTAAATGCAATCTTCGTGAAAAAAAAAAAACATTTGGAAAAATGAATTTGCTTGTTTTCTATCTGAGAGTCTAAAGGACCCATAAATAAGAAACCCAAACCAATTTTATACGGCTGTTAGTCGTCTTCTCAGTGTGTATGTAAAGAGGTATGAATCCGCTGTGACTTTTCCATATAAGCCGATGCCTAACAAAGACACAACAGGTCATCTGACAGTTTAAGTCTCCCGCTTTGGTGGGAAAAGAAGTGACCAGTTTCCCTTATATCACCAATCAAGTTTGATGAAGGTTTACTCCATGGAGCCAATAAAACACTTGGAAATCCCAATTTTCATATAAAATGCCCCTTATTAGGCAATATCCTGTGAGCTAAATCACCAAGGTTGCTGTGAATGGAGGTAAGTTCCCTACCTAGCGGTACTTGTATCTTCAATTGGGCCTTTAAAACTATTTTTTTTTCACAGCATCTACCCAATGAAGTTAGCAAGCTCGCCAATTGATCTCAGACTTTCATTGAGAGGGAAGGTTTGATGGCTAACGCTGACTCGTTAGTAATTTGCTGCTCAGATGCTCTGGTAATTGTATACGGTGCTGCCAGTTATCTCACATCTGCCTCCACAATGTTAATGCAGCGGGAGATAATGGCCTGTATTCACTCAGTACCCTGCCTGTTATGGATGACAAAGCAAGTTTAACTAACCTTTGCATATTGGCTTTCAGAGTCTGTTCGACATTCTCTAGTGACTAGCTAGCTACTTGGTTCGCAACAGGCTAAAAACTTCACTTATTATTAACTCAAGCTCTCTTTAAGGATTAACAACCCATACTGCACTGTTTTGTTCTGGCCATTGTCTTTTTTTTTTTTTACATTTTTCCAAACACAAAACATTAACCCTATTATACACAATGCCACGGAGGCCATTGTTTGTTTACATTCTTGCTTCTGGCAACTCACCCACATCATGAAAGATGGCAACCGATGATTGATCGATACCCAATGCGTAGTCTGTTATGTTCCGTGGTCATGTTAAGAATTTATGACTCTAGAATAACCTAATCTGACACCATGACCCCTGCAACAGACAATAATATTGTGTAGTCCAAACCCAGCTCTACAAGCACTCATGATAAATGTGGTCTCTCTGTCAGCAATCAATCGTGGACATAGACCTAGCTGGCATAGGACTGTAGTATCTTTGGCGTCACGATAGGTCCTGTTGTCACGCGATTCCCAAAAACTGAAACCGAGTTGGCTAAACTCTGTGTATTAAGGGCTCTGACTTAATCAAATCAAATCATACTTAATTTTTAGCACTTTTCATACAATAAAAGTAACACATAGTGCTTTACACTTTAAAAAAAACAACAACAAAGAGCATCAGCCCCCGGCCCCGAACCACCCACCCTCCCCAACTCAACTTCTCCCGCACCCACAGAGACTTAATGAGGTAAGAGCATGAAAATGACTAAAATACTACTGCTGCTATTGCGTGTATTCAAATAAACTGCACAAACAATAATGAGAGCACTGCAAGCACTGCAAGTGTCTTATAGTCCATACATACACAAGCTGATGCTACTAGTAGTACGATTTCACTTGTCCAAATGGTTCACACACAGAAATCTACAACTGCTTCGACTGCACGTAGTATGACATACACACACATACGCAGACCGGCCCTGAAGGACTCTAACAATGAAAGCAGTGAAGGTGCTGATGCCTCGGTGCTTACAGCAGCGACAAGTTTGTCCCTTAATGAAGCTTTAAAATTGGGTGTGAATATGTCAGAGTGCCCTAGCAGTGCATCTATGCTTGACATAATGAAGTATTTACCCACCAGTGGCAGTCTGATGAACATTAATTGATTGATTGATTGATATCTTTATTTCAGACAAAAAAACATGTCCATATATCTATAATATAGTAATAGTATAATAAAATAAAATAAGCTAGCGGAGAGAGTAAAGGCTCTCGCGCCATAAAACAGATAAGGGTGATTGCACATAAATATCACAGTTCAAAATGGCATGTATAAATTCATTATTCGAACGGGCTAAACGTACAATAAGACCATTCACACATTTTCTGTACATAGAGCTAAAATTATTGACGCGAGCCCGAACAAACATCTCACTCGCACTACATTGCATGTTAAGTTTCAGAAGTATTCTAAAAGCATTATTATAAGCAACAATAAGACTACGTAGTACCTGCTTGGAATGGTAAATCCAAAGAGGACACAAGTATACACTCGATAAATATGACATGAAAAGTTTGTATTTAACAGCTCGAGAACAAAAGTAAAATTTACGCAATAATAGGTTGCTTCTAGCATACAGTAGGCGTTTCTTGGAGATGATATCTGCCTCATCTGATAAGTTGTTACAAATAATGTACAGTTATGGAGGGAAACACCTTGCACACTATTTAGGGTCTTTTTAACACTGAGCAATAATTTGTGTAATTCAGACTCTGTGGGAACAACAATAGGTTTTTGGAGGGAAGCATCTTTCATACTATGCAAGACAGAGGTCGCGTTATCCGAATATTTTCCATCATTGACAGATTTTTTTAAACAATGATGGAACATTTTGTAGGCCATCCGTCACTTTCACAGAGCATAACTCACACCCCCACCGAACTGATGGTGGGTTTCGCATTGTCTCGAGCATTGTCTTTGATCTGTATGATCCTGTATTTTGATAAAGTATGATCCTCATATTTTTATAATATGATAATTTGCTCTTCATTTGAAAAATATACGGCTTTGCTTCCGGTAGACGATTAGTCGTATACTACAAACGCCATCTCTGTTATGTGGACACGCAGATATTTAGGTGGGGAAAGCCCCGGAATTGATAAGCAGCTTCGTAGCACCGCTTAGCGAGACTGCGGTTGTAAGGGTTCGTGAAGCCTAGCGATAACTGAAAGCATCGTTTATCTGCGCACTGGTACTGAGTGCGGAGAGAAATCATTGGTGATGTTTTACAAAGTTCATACAGCAGTAAGTTTGAAAATCCACGCAATGCTGTATTTAACAGCGTGCAATGTGTGTCCACATGAATCGCTGTCGGCATTATGCTCCATTTGTCAAGTTTTGCCATCAGCAGTAACCATTGCTGTGATATAAATCGAACTCGAAAGTTGTTAAGTGATCCACTGTGAAGAGCTTTATCTTCGTTGAAGTCTTGATCGCTCGCAGCAGCCATCGTGGTTATCAAATAGTGCTATAACTCGAAAACAATGGTCTATCTCAAAAATCTGGCAAATTTAAATCCAAGAGATCAATGGCATTTAACCCATAGAGCCATATTCTAGGACTTGATTTTGACTGGTGTAGCAGCTATCCCAGTTACAGACAGAATGAATGAATGAATGACACACAAACCAACTACCATATACCTCGCTTGCGCAAGCACACCGAGGCATAATGACGACATGACCACCAAGAAACACCAAAGCCACCACACTGTACACTCTAGCAACCACCCAGAAACATTGTTGGGCTGCCAACTGTACACCCTTGCGACCATTAAGAAACACCTAGCCACCACCCTGCAAATCCAAGCAACCACCTAGAAACACATTAGCGACCATTTAAAAACACCTCAGCAACCACTTACACATGCTCCAGTAGCTGAACTGCACACCATAGTAACCACCCAGAAACACCTTACCGACCACCCTGCAAGTCCTATTAACCACCTAGATATACATTAGCAACCACTTGAAAACACTCTAGCAACCACGTATGCACACCTTAGCAACTACCCAGAGACACCCAAGCAACCACCTAGCACACTTTAGCGACTATTTAGAAACACTCTAGCAACCACGTTGCACATTCTGTCAGCCACCTAAAAACACCCCAGCAACCACCCACCACACCCTAGCAACCACCTAAAAATACCTTAGCAACCACCCTCCACACCCTAGCAACCACCTAAATATGCCTTAGCAACCACCCCGTAAATGCTAGCAACAACCGAGACACACCCTAGCTTTCAACTTGCACATGGCAGTTACCATTTAGAAACACCCTTGAAACCACCTCAAAACACCCTAGCAACCACCTTACTTACCATAACAACCACCTTAAACACTCTAGCAACTACTCTGCATGCCGTAGCAATCAATTAGAAGTACCACCCAGAAACACCATAGCAACCATAAATAAATCACTAAACTCAAAGGGGTCATGCAGTCAACACCAGGAGAGTTACTGTAACAGCATCAAGAACAATATCATTTCTGATCATTTTTGTGTGATAACACTGAAAGCCATTGAAAATGGATCCATTAAATTTGGAAAGGCTCTAATTACAGGACATTTTTGCGGCTCGGTGTGAATGATTTGGACACCGTTATCAAACTGTTATATTCCTTGGTGTGGGTGACCCTTTCTGGTAATGGTGTGCAGTGCTGCTCTGACTAGCACATACAGGACATACATACACATACATTACTCCACAACAAACGCTACAAGTCATCCTGCTCTCAGCTTTATAAAACTAACCCATCCTCAAACCATGTCTGACTAATGGCCAGAAAGTGAGACAAGGTAATTGAGTTGTTATGGTACAGACAGGGACTCAAGTGTGACGGCAGTGTAAAATCCAGTGGGTAGTTTGTCGACAGCTGGTACGGTAATGAAGGGAACGGAACCTCTTAGCAAGAGGCGGGGATGGAACCCTGAATAATAATAGCACATTCCTCAGATGAAGCTTGTGCTGTCAGCCACTCGAGGATTGGGAACTTGTTCCTGACAAACTGGACAGAGATACACACTTGGAGGAGTTAACAAGAACGCGGTCCCAATCCTGAACTATGCTTAGGCCTGGGAGCTTGCTCTCATAAACTCATGAACTGGCAAACTGACTAGAGTTGGATTAACTTGCATATGGTGCCAATCCTGGACCTTGATTAGATGAGAATAGAATTCAGTGACTGCTGTCACTAAAGTTGCTTTTCGCAAAGATGAAGAATGTATACAAGGATACTGACTGGTTCTAAGCAAACAAAAGCACAGCTGTTACAAGTTGCAATCTGGCAACTTGCCCCATTGAGAAGAGGGCTTAAATACATGTCACCTGCCAAACCAGGTAACCAGATGCAGCAGAGATACACGCAATATAAACCAATCAAATAAGACTTACACCTAAGATGCACAAGTTGCTAAGTTGAACTAGAGCCGAAACAAATTCACACAAGGTTGCGGCATGAGTTGAATTTACTGACCTGGCATCACACAAAGCTCAAAATTAAGCCATCCTTACGCACTGGTTCTTTTGACATTTTTGCTCAACCAAACAATCTGTTAGAATATTGCTGCCTTAGTTCAGCACAGCTCGCACACTGAGGGCTCAAACAGCCATATCATGTTAAAAACAGAATTAAAACAATTTTGTTGGTTGCAATGTGCTCTGTATACATCTGACTGGTTAATAGCAATGTCCTCTTTAGATTGGATTAATCTGTAAATATTCTTTCCAATTCACGTTCACCTGTTATATTTTACCTGATATCTTTGAGTGGACTGTAATGATTGAAACATCTTTTTACTCTAAGTGTTGCAATATAGGGCATTTTTGAGGATACAATGATTCACAACTTACAAAGTATGTAGGACAGGGTCATAAAGTGGGGTCACCTACTTTCAGCACCCCTGTCTGACTGCACCTGGAACACATCGTTCCAAATGAATGGATTCAAAACAAAAATAGTGAAAGGCCTTTCCAACAGTGAAATCGAAGTTGCCTTTCAATACTCCAATCTGATACTGAGCTGTTATGAGACTCAGAGAAACAGGTGCAATTTTAATATGCCGTTAAAATTTAATGAACAATGTCCATGCAGCAGTTATTAAATGAATGGCACATTTTTACCCCAAAACAGAAATGTAACTAACTTTTATCTGATAATGTAATATAAATAGTTCCCTGGTGAAAATGCAGCAATATTTCTGTTGGTTTAGCATGCGGAAACGGTAACTTTTTAACCACTAATTTATAAACAATTTTCTTTTTACATTTCCTCAGAAACCACCCTCTCACACACAGATAAAACCCACACAAACTGCAGAGCCCTTCCGGTGAGAAAGCATAGTACACCCCACTGCACGCAGGCTGACCAGCCCATCCTGAGTTATAAGAGGCTGCATGGCCAGGAGAAAGTGCACCCCACTCTGAGCACCACCAGCTGGAGACCAAACACAGGCATTACGCCCAACCACAGGATGGGTGCAGCGCAGCAGCAGCTCTATCAGCGCAGGGTCAAAATAAATTGCCTTGTTTTCTTGCCTGTAATGACTGGTGTAGGTGAGGCCCCCCTCAGGGTAACCCTTATCTATGTGGAGCTGAAGGTGCAGTTCAACAGGAAGTACCTCCCTCAGGCAAGTGTAATGTTCTTGAAAATCTCTATCATGATCGCAGTTCTCATTTTCAACAATCAGCGTGTTGTCAGATGTTAGTCTTCCTATCAGAAATAAGTCAAAACTTATACATTTTTAAAGAATGTTTAGACATTTAAGGGGACCCACTATGTCTTTCCGTATTTTGTGTCTTATAAGTATATAGTGTATACAGTGAAGCGTGTGTCTGCCCTTTTCAGTGGGTGTGCGACCAGACTTCAAAGGCCACATGTCTGCTTTCCTACTGCCACACCAAGCGCTTCTTTATGAGTGATATACACTTAACAAAAATATAAATGCCCCATTTAACACTTTTAAACTTTAATTAAGGGTTTTACAATATATAAAGTCATACTCAATTCATTTTATTGTTCAATATGCAACAGATTACTGTTCATTAAAGCAAGATAATGGTGTATGACAATCAGGGAAACTCGTAGACACGGTTGGGATCATGTGACGATCTTGTGCTCGTGTGGTCACACGTGGACGACGAGGGTGAGGTCAATTTGCTGTACTGCCAGTCTGTCCCAAACAAACTCTTAAACCACCAATTGTCCGATAGTGAACATTCAGCTGTGCAGCAACCGCTCTGGTGGACATTCCTGCACCCAGCATTCCTATGGCGCGTTCCCACATGATTTAAGACATTTGTGACATGGTGACTTTTGATGAAATTTGACATTTGGGGTGGCCTTTTATTGTCCCCAGTTTTAGGGAGTGTGTGAGTTCTGTTCCTGCCGCTTGAGCAGCGTCTGCACAGCCACACCTGTGTTGTGGGGGGAATCAATGCATCACAGAGCAAGTGCTCACTGGCAGAGATGGAACACAAATGTTTACAAATCAAGACAACCACTTAAGACATTATCATCTTATTTAGGGTAACTCATTTCATGTTACAGAAATAATTTACATGGGGTGTTTATTTTTTTGTTGAGTGTAGATGAATACTTGCCAATCACTCGATGCATACAATCATGTCATTTGCTGCCATGTTATCCACAGCAGTAAGACCGGCAGTTTCCGGGCTTTGTGAGTAGAGATGCTCCTCAGTTAGCTGAAATGGCGTAAGAAGGTGCAGTGCAGTACCAGTCTCATCATCAATAGAGAAGAAAACTATATATTGACAGGAAATAGATCCTGCACGGCTGGGTAAATTGAGTTTGAACTCATCGCTGTAAAAATATGTTAAGACCAGTGCAATAGCTAGCCTGTAGATGCACAGTAGATACCCCGAAAGAGTGTGCCTCACATTAATTTTGGGATGTCCAAGATGGCTGTATTGATAAACTGTTCAGAAAAAACCAAGAAATAAAGGGTTTAAAGGGTTTCCATGCTAAAAGCTCAAAAGAGGTTTAATTTAGCTTTTTTGGTGCACAGGGTGCCCATTATGACAGTCTAGACTGAAGTGAAGCCTGAATTATACATTATATACAATGGTATGTATAATGGAGAGGCCTATTGTGCGCAAATATTTGAGGTTTGACCTTTTCCTTGAACATGCTGTAGGCACTTTGTCTACTTTCAAGGCTTTTCTAAGTTCCGTAAAGTCCATGTGTGACTAAGAAAAAATAAAGACTAAGATAAAGTGAAGAATATTTATTTTACTTTATTTTTCAAGGAAAAAAGTGAAGAATATTTTTTTAAAACCCAGCGGGCACCCTGATAATGCACATCAATTTGTACCAATCTGCATAATTTTGCATCAGCACTTATGTAAGTAATGTCAGGCCACATTGACAGGTCGTAAATCCATCCATTTGAAAGAAAATATGAGTCTGGCAATGAACTTTTCTTTCTGCACTTTGTTAGTTTGTCAGCTAACGGTCCCAAGCATCCTTGATAGGTTTTAGTCAACACATTCTCATCCTGACTTGTCATATAGTAACGCTGCCTGACCAAACGTCGATATACGACGCAAAAGGAAGCTTTGGCAACTTCATTTGATACTTAGGGTCGTGATATGACGTGTCGGGATGAGACTGGGCTCTTATGATGCAAGAGCTAACAAATGTTTCACATTCTCGCAGCAATGCCTCTCATTGCTTTCATCCACCGCATTGCTGCTCTCTGCCTACCAGTCGCTCACGGTTCCCACGTGATGACGTCACAATTGTATACACATGGCAATTCCTGTACTGTCGAGTGCTCGTCTATTTGTACGAGCTAATAAATTTGTCACTCCCTGGATGGAGTGAGTTTTGTATTAGGGAAAGGAACATAGCTACATTCTATTACCAAGCATGGGCACTGTTTTCAGGGAGAGTGAACAACAGAGAGGTATTACCAACTGATGGCTTCCTGCAACAAGTTTTACGACCAATGTTGTCTCATCATAATATATCACTGTGAGGGTTGGGGTCTGAGATATTTTGTATTTTGAAGGCAAGGAAAAGAGGGATCTGTTTTGTTGACTGTGAAAGTTTACACAAGAGGAAGGAGAATGAAAGAAATGCTTTGGATCAGATACTTATTATAATCTTGATCTGAAGGTACAGGCCTAACTGGCTAATTTTCATGTCTTAAATTGAACATTTTAATTGTGTGGTGTGATTAAATATGTTAATTTCATATGATTTAGTAAATAAACATCGTGTGACTGAATCTTATGATTTGTTGACTCGAGGAAGAACAGGGAGTGATGATTCCTATAAATCTGCCACCAAAATAGAGAGGAACTTGCGTTTTTGGAAATAGATACAGCTTGTAAGTTTTTTTTATTTTGTGTGTGTGTGTGTGTGTGTGTGTGTGTGTGTGTGTGCATTAGAGCACTGAGTTCGAATGAGTTGCTAGAACTCTGATGCAAGTAAGGATTCTCAGTGAACTGCTGCAACTATCAAGAATTCTACTGGGGTGTAGAGGGTTTTAAACTTATGACAAATTTAGCAAAGCTACTTTCAAAAACCAAAATAGCAGCCTTAACCTTGAAATTTCAAACTTGCTGCCAAAAGTACCATCTTTGAACATAAAATCTGTGAACTTCACCACTGGGTCAATTAATATAAATGTGTAATTATACAATTATAATTAGTAGGAACCGATTAGTATCTACCTTGATATAGGGTTCACTGCCATTTCGGTTTTTAATAGTTGCTTCGATAAATTTGTCATGTCAGAAAATGTATAACTAGGCACCAAAGGAGGTTTTGCAGGGTATGGGCAAATTTGCCCACAGCCCAATTTAAACATCATCTGGTTATATGTACCTACTTGTGGGACAGTCCAGAAAATAGATTTGAAGAGTGAAATTTGCATACAGGAAGTGAACTGTAACCTTTTTAATGATTTCAAGATTTTTGTGGGGCAAGGCCTCGAAAAAATCCATATTTAAACCCATAAATGATTGTTCTGAAAAACCAGATGATTTTTAATGGCTACACAACAACATGACGGACATTTTGATACCAAACATAAGTATATGTGTGAAAAACTGAAGACGTGTCAGACAATTTTCCATTAAAAAATGCATCTGTCTTGACCAAAGTTGGTGCAAAACGTAAAGTTCATCTTGAAAAACAACCAGGGGTGCGTTTCCCGAACAAGGACGGAAGTTAGCTTTGAACTAACATGGTATGATGCATCGTTAAACTAACAAACATCAGAACAACGACTGTTTCCCAATACCGTCGTACCTTGTTCGGACCACAGTAGTTTGAACCATGTTGGTTTGAACGACGTTAGTTTGAACCACGATAGTTTGAGCGATTGTTGCTCGAACAACAATGGTTCCAGGAGCACTCCGGTCTGATTTTTATCGCGGGAAGCTTAAAAACTTGGTAATTATGCCTAAATATGGCAGTTGTGATCGAAGATACAATACTAATTTGTCATTTTGTCATATTATTTGGTGATTATATACAAACTTGATGCAATACAATTTACCATTTAAATGAAGAGACTTTAGGCAACCATTCTTTGAAAGAAAAAAAAATCTTAAGAACGATTTGCCATTTTAGTGCATTTAACGAGATGAGCTCCACCAGCGAATACAACATTTTTTAATTCATTAATCATTAACATTCTAAATAGCTATATATATACACTAAGCTTTTCATCATACTGAAGTTTCTCTGGTGTAGTGGATAGAGCTCATGACACAATTATACACTGTCTGCACAAACTGAAAGTTTGACTCCCGCGAGGAGCTTTTTTTTTCTCCACGCAGTCCTTTTATTTATGGCAACGTGTGCTCCGATGAACAAGTGATCATTAAATTTAGAAGATTTGTGTGATACGTTGTATCTTTTGATGTACATAGTAAATATTTATTTAAGGTCACCCACCTTATTTATGGGCGTAGAAATACACACACAGACAAAAATGGAATATGAACATTTTTATTTATTTTTCCCAGCTTAAAAATTATTTCATTGACTCAAAGAACAAACAATGGCATAAGACCACAGAAAAGATATATTCTGAGGGCCACGGATGGAGATGCTGTGCAGTGGATATGAGGGGCGATGGAGGGATTGCCAGCTACACATTAGTAAGGAGAGCAGCAGCTCTAAGGAGCACACAACAGAGGGAGCCCCGGTCTGTCGGCCTTCTCTTACTCCTGAGGAGAGTTTTGTTCAAGCTAAGCCCAGAAGTGCTGGCGGGAGTCCCAGGGGTATAGGTATCTGTGGTGCACAATTCCCTGACATGAGTGTCTTCCCCCCTCTGCCCACTTCCTCTAAGCCCATTTACGCCTTGTCCCTTTCAGTTTGATTCCCAGGGCCCCCCAACGTTGGGCACCCACACGCAGGACCCCTCACCATTGGCCTTCTTCTCACTGGGCCACTCCATATCGGGCCCCTTCTGGCATGGCTTTCTGTGTGTCAGGGCCGCTCTTTCCCCTGAGTCTCCAGAATCATCTCAGACTGGCAGTTTGTCTACGTCCTGCACAGCATGGCCGTCACAGCAAATGTCCAGCTCCCTGAAGATCAGGCTCTCTCTGTAAAGGATGCTGAAGATGACCATACATTCCACAGACCACAAGGAATGACAAGTGTTATGCAAAAAGACCTCCATCTCCCCCACCCCCTTTCTTTTTTATCAACACTTTCCCATCCAATGCCATATATATGATTTCTACCATATTCACTGTTGCAAGTGGGCAAACAACATCCTCTCCTATCGATACATAAAAATACATGAAGGTAAACAGCGAGATCATATGTTCTTCCTATGACTAGCAACACGAAGTTACAAGCTTTACAGATTTACTCAACAATACTACCGTCTTGAACCAAGACCCCGTAATGTAGGCTAATGAACCACCACCCGCTCTAATGACAGCAGGAAAAAACAAGTGTTGAATCACTAGACTAGCGTACTTAATCATTGCCGAACATTAAAGTTTCTTTGCTAACGCATGCGAAGGCTACAAGAAATATAATTCCACAGATCCAACCATAGGCCCACTCATGAAAAGAGAAATAAAACAAAAAGGCATTAAAAGGTTTTTCCCCTAGTAGCAACATTTTCAAATCACAGTTTTGATGTTATATATGTTTGTAAAGCAATATTTTTGAATATTTTCAGCTACTGACCTTATGTTTACCTTTTGTGGACTGCATTTTCCGACGCAAACAACCGGAACTAAGCTTCTAACTACAGCTGGAGAGTAGTAGTTAAAACTAAACAGCTTAACGACAGTGGTTGCGAACGTTCGTACGAACTACGGTTTTGGGGAACACCTGTGTCGTTTAACGATGGTTTGCACTACGCAAGTTACCTTGATAGTTTGAACGATGGTTTTGGGAAACACTGGCGTCGCAACTACATAGTTCAAACTATGTAAGTTGCTAACTTTCTTAGCAACTACGCTCTTGGGAAACGCACCCCAGGTTTCCATGAGAACACACCAAAGATATTTTCATAAAAGTTGCCTCATATAGTTGGCTAAATAATGTGTAGGTGTCGTTAAATTTAAAGACTGGTAACATGGATCCGAATTGCGAAAAAATTGGAATTATCCCTTTATTTAGAAATTATTTTTATCTGCTTTGGGTGTGAAAGTAGGTCACTAAATAATAAACATGGAATACTTGTTATAGAGACTTATCCAAATTAAGAGTCTTAAATAGTTTAAAGTTGAATGTTAACATAACATAACATGAATGGCGAGAACAGGCCGTTCAGCCCAACTACGCTCGCCAGTTTCTTTATACTATTGTGAATATATCCCTTCAGATACTCAATGACTCAATGGTATCTAGCTTTAAGTCAAGCCTGCTCTTGAAAACTCTCATGGTCTCTGCCTTTATAATATGGTCAGGCAAGCTTTTCCACATTGAAATTACCCTTTGGGTGAAGAAATATTTCCAATATTTCCAATATTTACCTTTTGTCAACCTCCATTTGTGACCCCGAGTTCTACTCACAACACTTGGTCGAAGAAATCCTACATAATTCACTTTGTTAATCCCTTCAAAATATGTAAAGACCTCAATCAAATCACCCTTTAGTCTCCTTTTCCTAAGACTAAAGAGATTAAGGATCTTCAGCCTCTTCTCATAGCTTTCATCTTTTATACCTGGAATTAGCTTAGTGGCTCTTCTCTGAACTTTTTCTACAGCCTCTATATCTTTCTTAAAGTATGGTCCCCAGAACTGTACTCAATACTCCAGGTGTGGTCTGACGAATGTGTTGTACAAAAAAAGCATCGCCTCCTTAGTTTTGTACTCAATACTTTTGGCAATGTATCCCAGCATCTGACTGGCTTTTATAACTGCTACAGCACAATGGCTAGAGCCTGTGAGGGTTTGGTCAGTCACTCCCAGATCTTTCTCTTGTGGAGCACATTCCAGTTTTAAACCTATCATGAAGTAATCCCATCTAATGTTTTTATTATCTACATGTACAACTTTACATTTCACTACAATAAATTTCATTTGCCTCATTTCTGCCCAATTCTGGATTCTATCCAAGTCATCCTGTATCACTTTAGTGGACTCTAAACTATTTGCCAAACCCCCCAATTTAGTATCATCTGCAAATTTAAATAATCAGCACTCAATATTTTTATCAAGGTCATTAATGTACAAAACCCAAAACCAGTGAAGTTGGCACATTGTGTATATTGTAAATAAAAACAGAATACAATGATTTGCAAATCCTTTTAAACCTATATTCAATTGAATACACTGCAAAGACAAGTTACTTAATGTTCGAACAGGTAAACTTTGTAATTTTTTGCAAATATTAGCTCATTTGGAATTTGATGCCTGCAACATATTTCAAAAAAGCTGGCACAAGTGGCAAAAAAGACTGAGAGAGTTGAGGAATGCTCATCAAACACTTATTTGGAACATCCCACAGGTGAACGGGCTAATTGGGAACAGGTGCGTGCCATGATTGGGTATAAAAGCAGCTTTCCTGAAATGCTCAGTCATTCATAAACAAGGATGGGGCGAGGGTCACCACTTAGTGAACAAATGCGTGAGCTGATTGTCGAACAGTTTACGCGACAAGGCCGAAAACCAACATGGAATGCACATGACCTTCGATCCCTCAGGCGGTACTGCATCAAAAACCGACATCAGTGTGTAAAGGACATCACCACATGGGCTCAGGAACACTTCAGAAAACCACTGTCAGTAACTACAGTTCGTCGCTACATCTGCAAGTGCAAGTTAAAACTCTACAATGCAAAGCGAAAGCCTTTTATCAACAGCACCCAGAAACGCCGCCGGCTTTGCTGGGCCCAAGCTCATCTAAGATGGACTGATGCAAAGTGGAAAAGTGTTCTGTGGTCTGGCGAGTCCACATTTCAAATCGTTCTTGGAAACTGTGGGCGTCGTGTCCTCCGGACCAAAGAGGAAAAGAACCATCCGGACTGTTATAGGCGCTAAGTTCAAAAGCCAGCATCTGTGATGGTATGGGGGTATACTAGTGCCCAAGGCATGGGCAACTTACACATATGTGAAGGCACCATTAATGCTGAAAGGTACATACAGGTTTTGGAGCAACATATGTTGCCATCCAAGCAATGTCTTTTTCATGGACGCCCCTGCTTATTTCAGCAAGACAATGCCAAGCCACATTCTGTACGTGTTACAACAGCATGGCTCCGTAGTAAAAGAGTGCGGGTACTAGACTGGCCTGCCTGTAGTCCAGACCTGTCTCCCATTGAAAATGTGTGGCGTATTATGAAGCGTAAAATACGACAAAGGAGACCCTGGACTGTTGAACAACTTAAGCTGTACATCAAGCAAGAATGGGAAAGAGTTCCTCCTGAAAACCTTCAAAAATTGGTCTTCTCAGTTCCCAAACGTTTACTGAGTGTCGTTAAAAGGAAAGGCGATGTAACACAGTGGTAAAAAGGCCCCTGTGCCAACTTTTTTGCAATGTGTTGCTGCCTTTAAATTCTAAGTTAATTATTATTTGCAAGTTTCTCAGTTTGAACATTAAACATCTTGTCTTTGCAGTGTATTCAATTGAATATAAGTTGAAAAGGATTTGCAAATCATTGTATTCTGTTTTTATCTATGATTTACATTACGAGCCAACTTCGCTGTATCTCCCAGGCCTTGTTTTTACTCCACTGAGCAAAGCCTAGTCTGCGCTTTTGGTCTCGCTTCAATCTTCTGTGAACCACAAAACTTTCAACACTGTTGTATGCCAGAGGTAGGGAACCTTCTCCAGAAAGAGCCACAGAGGGGGCAGGATTTCATACTGAACAAGCTGCTACACACCTGATTCTACTCATCAAGGCCCTTAACAAACATTCCAGAGGTTGATTAGTAGAATCAGGTGTGTAGCAGCTTGGTTGGTATGAAAGCTGCAGCCACAGTGGCTTTTTCTGGAGAAGGTTACTACCCTGTTATGCTCATGCTTAACATACTGCTGCTGTTTCAAGTGATACATTTTATAAATCATATATATAGCGCATTCAGATTGAAAAAACACAATTATGCCAAAGAAATGTGTGAAAAACAATTGCACTTCGAGGTTCAAAGATAGTGCAAAGTGTAGTAAGGGAGCTTGTGACCTAAATGGACAACAAAATCGATGGCTGTACTGATTGTTGGTGAATGAGGGGATGACAGTACCAGACAGTGACAAGATATGCAGCAAATGTTATTTCAAATGATCAAAAAATGACCAAAACCAGACACAGACAATGACAATGACACAACAGACGATGTTACTACATCAAACAATGACATTGATGAAATAGAGACTGCGTTTCTTCAGGAAATCTTGGCAAATGAGGAAGACTTATCCAAGGGTATCCTCTCTATGTATCCTGTCCAGCTGTTGATTTAATGGTATGGAACATCATCACATTGAAGGTGTTCCATTTGTAAACAATATGATGACCAATACTTAACAATACTAAAGCTAGTTCGCCATTCACTGATCATAAAACATAGGTTGTGGTGCTCGTGTTTGCGCATCACATCTCGTTGGTAATCACTTGCATCCTGATACAATCGTGTCCACTGAAAGCAGAATTTCTTCGAAGAAAAATTGGATGTCAGTATTTCTTCCCAGGTCATAAATGATCTGTTGGAGGTCATTGAGGCACTTTCCAAAAAAGGATCTTATCCTTCACTTCAATATTCTCATCTATCAGATTCTGATTGTCATGTATGGATGGGATGGACATATAGTCAATCCGACAGTATCCACGACCTCTGCAAGTGTAAGATATCTCTGTGTGACGGTGTATCTTCTGAAGATATTTTTCTGTACTTTTGGGCCGAGTTGAAAACCGATCTGTCTTGGACTCAACTGTCTGTATTGCCTACGTTGTCCTTGTCCACACTATCAAGACACTTTCGCAAAGTTGTCAATGCTCTGAACGATACTGTTGTACCAACTACCAAAATATTTGGGTATCTCACATATTTCTCACGATGAAGCCAGGACACATAAAACAACTTTTACCAAGTCTTTTTATGGTGATAATACCACACTGATATTGGGCGGTACTTACATTTATCTCCATAAAAATTCACGCCATCAGTTTCAAAGGTCTTCCTGTGGTGGTCAGAAGAAGTGTAACTATCTCAGGTTCATGACCATTGTTTTCTCAGATGGTCTTGGATTCTGTGGGTCCCTCCCTGCTATGGTAGCGTCAATGATGCATCAATAACTAAATTAATATTTGACAAATTAGTGGCACTGAAGAACTGGCTACATGCCAATGATATTATCATAGTTGATCATGGGTTTCAAGAAGTATTAGATGTTTTCGCCTCCATGGGCTCTGATGCCAAAATGCCAACATTTATGCCATCTGGCAAGGTTCAGCTTGATTCTTCTCAAGCCAATGCAGATCGGCTGTGTATAAAAACACGATGGGTGGTAGAGTCCTATCGTGATCGTTTCAAACGATGGCGTTTCTTTCAAGAAAGAATTGTCTAATTATGTTCCCGTTATTGGTAATCTCGCTAAAATAATTACAGCTTTTCTTAATGAAATAAGGGGGCCAATATATGTGACCAATCCAGAGCGTGCTGCCAGAGACACACAGATGGCATAAAGAACACTGGCATATCAAGAAAAAAATAACATATTGGCACAAAGAGTTGAAGGAGACCCCACCATGGGAAAAAGAAAGAAAAAGGACTGGGTGAAACTAGAGGCATCCAGTATCACATGTCCAAAGCTCAGTCTAGATTACCTGGAGACATTGTTATGTGGATCATATCAGCTCAAGCTAGCACCCAGTTACGTTGTTGAACATCAAAGCAATGATGGCGACAATGAAATCTGAGTCGATCAACATCACAATGACCTTGTTCGTGGTCAGATCCAATCAGTGGCGTAGCGTGGAGGCGCTGGGCCCCGGTGCGAGAATGGCGCTAGCCCCCCCCCCCCCCCCAGGCCTATCCGCGAAGCAGAGGTGTAATTGTAACAGAACTTTAGTTTTTTGAGGATTTGTACTTTACCTGAGTTCTTTCTTAAACCTGGACTTTTACTCTACAACATTTAAAACTTAATAATTATCATTTTACTTCGTTACTTTGACACTAGCCACTTCGTTACAAATTAAAATATGAACGCAATTCATCGTTTAAGATTTATCTGGATTTAGCGTCTTCGAGAAGAACAACGGTGCTCGGCAGCAGGGTATGTTAGTGCGGGGACAGGGAGCTGCAAATTTATGCACGTAGTTACAATATTCTATCACTAGATGGCACACCCGCATCAGTTATTGGATATTCACGGAAACAATCGTTCTCTGTAGCCAACCACTTCAGCTACAGTGAGCAAGTGGGTATCCAAATCAGTAATTAAGAAAAATCAGTTTTCTGAAAAACGCAGACACCCATAATTATTAGGGCTATTAGAACCATGGACAATGAATATTTGCACAGCATCTCAACATCACACAACACGTTAGGCTGTTTGAACCATGAACAACAGTGACAATACATTGCCAATGAAAATGCGAAAAAGATCCATACGGCTGAACAGTCAACCGTATTTCCCTAACAGCACAACAGTGGCCAAATCAAAAAGTAAACAGATAGATAGACACACATCCTGGCACAGCAGCCATTTAACCACAACCGGCAAGCTGATCACTTGCAGTAGCCTAATAAAAAACTGCACTCACCCATTCAGAAGTTAACTCTGGGTGCCTTCTGCTCTGCAAAGTCGTTGAGCAAGAGGGCAATGAGGTGGTAGCATTAGCCTCCAAGTCTGACTGCTGCGTGTCGCCGCTATCATTCACTACGCTAGCAGGAACTGCATCTGGACAAGATGACTATTTAAAAAAAGCATTCAATTTCGCCAATTTGGAGTTCCGTATATCGAGCTCTTTTTTTCTTTTCTTTTTTGAGCACCGCTTTTGTGCTGCTCAACATGGTGCTCAAGACTTTTCACCTCCAATACTAGGCTAATGGGTTAGCTGATCTCTCAAAAAAGAACAATTCACGAGCAAGCGCGTAGCCTACGAAGCTACGATCAGAAAGGAATAAGTGAATGTCACCTAATTGGACAAACACATTTCCCAGCAGGCCATGTTCATTTGAAAATATTGTGAATAAAACAATCAAATATATGATTAGTAATTGTGATTATAACTGAAAAAGTATCATTACTGAAATACAAAAGACATATATCAAAGAAAAGAGGAAAAATGGCCAATGTGTGTGTGGGAGGGGGGGGGGTTGTTACCATGACTGTGTTGTATGAAACAGTGAAGCAATATATATACTCATCAACTCCATGGCAATAAATGATAATACTGTGTTGAACAGAAGACTTGATTTGCTGAATCTTTCTAATGTAATTGCTCGATGGATTATTATGATAAGAGGAAGAATGGCATAGTTAATCACCGTGGGCACTCAGAGATCATCGGGGCCCCGGTTCAGCGCACCGGCTGCACCGGCAATACCTACGCCGCTGGATCCAATCCATCATAACAGCCAGGCAACATATAATGTATGGGTACAACATGATGTAAATGAATCTGTTGGCTCAGTGACTGCATACTATTGTATGTGTGCAGCGGGAAAAAGAACTGCTGGAATGTGTGCCCATGTGGCATCAATCCTATATTATATTGGACAATACCAACACGCTGACCTGAACAACCTTCTTCAGATGGCGTCTCGAAAATTCTCAGTCTATAATTACATCCTAAAATCCACAAGGCCTGTATACAACCTGCACAATTTTCAACAGTTTATGAAAACATCTAAATGGCTTTTCTGAGAAATATGTAGTATATGATAAAAATAGACCACCGTTGAATAGACCACCGTTAACTGATCTCATCACACTTACAGGTGATCCTGAAAGTGTTATTATCTCCCAATGAATTAACATACAACTACAAACTATATATAGTAAAAATCTATATTTGTCTAATCTTCAAAAGGACATATGCGCTTTAGATGTATTATAGTTAAGATCCAGATGTGACGGTGCGTTGAGGAACCACACACAAGAGGGAAATCCAAAAAAACCGTATGCCTTTAATGAGTTCCGGGTCAGTGCCAAAACAAGAATTGCCAAGCCACAAAACGAAATCCAAAAACAGAGTTGACTAGACAGGCCGGGGTCAGAACCAGGAAAATAGATGAGCAACGGTACATAGATGGCAGCCAAAAAATCGTAGTCGATAAACAAAGCAGTGGGTCATACACAGGGCATCCAAACACAGGAATTGTGGTCATACAAAATTAGGTCAAAATCCAGAAAGACAAAACAATACAAAAAATGGCAAGAATCTTGGTCGGACGAAAGAGTCGAAGGAAAACAAAACTCGATGACATACGAAAGGCTCTGCATAAAGAAATATTGATCAATGTTCTGGCAAAGTCAGAACAACAGTGAGAACATTTAAAGAGATGAGAGGAAAGTCACATGCTGTGCAGGGAACAGGTGAGCTAGATCAGACTAATTACAACGGGAGAATCAAATGAGGGAAGCCCTAACCACGAAAACTGGCGAAAGGCAAGACACGGACGGGAGTCACACAAACAGCCTATGACATTTAAACGGCTCCAGTCAAGGAGTTCTAAGTGCACAGATAATGAGTGCAGGAAAGTAATAAAGCACGTGTGAGAGATTCTCACAGAAACGCAGGGGGAGTCGGGTACATCTGAGGAAGAGGCAGAGACTAGAACAGGGCGATCGCTGAGCGCAGTGCCGTCTTTAGCAGCGGCTGGTGGTGTTTTGGGTGTTTTGTTGCCTGCCCGTGTGCGGATGGGGCGGTGGTGTACGGATGGAGCGGTGGTGTGCGGATGGGGCGGTAAAGGACGGATGGGGCGGTGGTGTGCGGATGGTCGGGGGTGTGCGGATGGGGCGGTAGAGGACGGCGGTATTTCCAGACTCACAAGCTTTTTCTGCTTTGTCGGCTCTCCTGGAACGCCAGGCATTTTCATCTTTTATAAGCGTTTGTTTGCGTTTGGCAGCAAGGCGGCGGGCAGCGGTCTGATCACTAGAGAAGCGGGCTGAGTGATGTGCATCAGTTTTTGTAAGGGTCTCATTTGATTTCCACTGATGACGTTTATGACGTTTCATGCCCAGGATGTAACGAGCTGCTTCAATGGTTGCTGTTACGCCTTCTCTCCAGGTCCCATCTAGATCTGACAGGTTTTTCAGAGAGACAGAGAGACCTGTGCTGGCGGTGGGGTCTGCTAGTATCTCCATGTCGACTGCTGAGGGGCTGAGGACCTATAGCACATGAATCCTCTCATAGTATTTCTGGTTAAATCTTGGCTGACAGGAGGAATCACGCAGCGACTTCTTACAGGATCACGGAACTTATTTTCAGCTCCAGCTCTGTTAGACAAACACTTTTACGTGGTTGGTGGTGATGGTATAACGTACAATTCAGCCCAGCTCTGCCGTTAAATTCATGAGCAAGCAAGAGGGCTGCTCATTACAATTTTCCAGAACCAACTTAAAATATGTCTGCATTCCAGAATGAAAATCTGCAAAACAAATATACATTCTGCTTATCCGTGACATGTCTAATCAGATGGTCATATAATTACAGCGACTACCATGAACTCATTTTTTTAAGTTAATGTGAAATGTTAATGTGTTAATGTGAATATAAATAGAATTCTGAATTAATATTGAAATGAATTTTGACGAACTTCAACAATCTATAGTCACCCTGTTACACACGCTTGAGATGTAATTTACAGGAGCTGGCGACAAGACTGGTCTGCATTATTACCGATGTCTGCACTGCGGTATGCAAGGCAATTTTGAATGATGTTCCAGCATGAGGACACAATGATGTGGTCAAGTTCCTTCTTTGTGCGGCCGTCGTTGGAGTACCAGGACCATCGGTAAATGTTGCGCCGGCGAATCCAAGAGCCTCAGATCTTGAGTTTGAGGAGGGAGCACACGTTGAGGAGTCGCTCCCCATTTTCGTTTCGTGTGCCAGAAGAGTGTGGGCCTATGACCAACTCGTAGTCATTTCTGTCTGTGCCGATAGTAGCATTGAAATCACCTATGATGATGTCGTGCTGGGAGAATGATGCTGTAAGATCGCTCAGGGCATCATAAACGGAGTTTTCAGTGGCTTCAGTGGGCGTGTTGGTTGGCACATTTTCAGTTGCCTGCAGGATATGAAACAAATTTGGCTTGGACACTCGCACATTATTTAGCCAACTATATGAGACAACTGTTGTGAAAATATCTTAGATGTGTTTTCATAGGAACCTGGTTGTTTTGCAAGATGAAGTTTATGTTTTGCATCAATTTTGGTCAAGACAGATGCAATGGAAAATTGTCTGAAACTTCTTCAGTTTTTCACATGTATATTTATGTTTGGTATCAAAATGTTCGTCATGTTGTTGTTGTGCAGCCATAACAACTCATCTGGTTTTTCAGATCATCTATGGGTTTAAATATGGACTCTTTGAGGCCTTGTGTCATGGTTATGGTTTTGGTTCATGTTTATGTTCAAGTTCATTGTTCATGATTTTGTCTTTTATTTATTACTTTTGGTTATTGTTATTCTCAGGTTTTTAGTTCATTCCATTTTTCAGTTCCATTACACTTGTCTCCCTGTCTTGTGATCAGTTGGTTCAGTCCGTCTCCCCGGTCTGTGTGCTCACCTGCTTCGAGTGATTTCAATGGTTTTTGGTGTTTATTATTATTCCTTCAATCCTCGTTTACTTCCTTCACCTTACTGTTCTGATTATTAACAAGACTAACATTTGTATTTTGTATCATAGTCTACTAACCCAACTAATCCATGCATATAGATTACTAACTTACAAACGAGCACTATAGTTTAATCTGTAAAGTTGTACCTGCCTCTTAGCAAAACAAATATACAAAAGTAGTATGAACACTGGGCATTTAAAAATCACGGATTGCTTTGTTATTTCTGTCATGAAATGGTTAAATAGGGCGAAATGGGCATTTTTTTAAACTGAAACTACCGTCCTCATAGCCCCTTAGCAGGTAGTTGCTACCTTTCTGTACTCAGTGTGTAGATGACTAGCTAATCACACAATCAGTCATGTATATTCAGAGACTGTCCCTTCATGCCCTTGGATTTTGACACAGTTGGTCGTGACTCTGTTCACTAGTCAATCAGGGTAGAGCTCATTCCATGGAGGGGCCTCCCTCGACCTCTCACAGTACAGCCTGTTTTTCAGAGGGTTTGGAATGACAGGAATCAGATAGCCTTGAAATCATGAATTTTTCTTTCTTTTTTCTTGCCAGGAGTTTATAATCCTTCCTTTAGGACATCTAAGAATCGTATAATCTGGACAAAAGCAGTATAATAAGTGCCCTTTAACCCCATAGACTGACTTTTCTACTGAAGCTAGATTCAACATTAAAAAAGCATTTTTTCTCCCATGTTTCAGGACGATGTCATATTCTGTATCTGATGGTTGTAACGCTTCACTGCGTCTACTTCACACTTGTATTGACAGAAATACTCAAACCAAGGACACCATGTTTTTACGGCCACAGCATTACATCAAATGGAAAATCCCTGGATCTTGTGCATCATTTAATGCACATTTCCCTGTAACTCAACAGCACATACATAGGATCATTGGAAATCTTGGGCTCTCCAATAGATAAAGGTTAAAGTGCGAGTGTTTGTAGCAGATTGGAATTTTGGGACACGGAGGGATTAAACGTCCCTTCGCGGACCAAAGAGTTCCGAAATTCCCCTGACGCTACAAGTATTTAATGATCTCACCTTGAATTTCCAGCCAATGGAGTTTGTGAACGCTCCTGTCGGTTAAGACGGCTGTATTTCTGTTTTCTTTGCTCTTAATGAAAGACTGAAGTGCCTGTATGTGTGCGGATAGAAGGGTGTGAGTCAGCACGTGGCAGTGATTTCTTTCACTGAATGCCGTGGAATCTTCCACAGCCAAAAGTGAAGACGGACATGAGGGTTAGGTTGCCATCATTTGTTCAGCAGTGATCAGTGTTGAACTTAAACAGCATCTGGCAGCTAAATGCCCTGCATCAGCTCATACAGGCAGCGGTCTGCGCCCTTTTTAACCAGGATGTATTCGAGCCACGACAAGCTGTTTCTCTCAGCAGCTGCCAGGCTCCCAAGTTAAAAACTAAAATGGCTCTCAAAATTACTGAATGGAGAGAGGCAAGGCTGCAACTGTTCATTAACGCACAGCCGCATATTATTGGGTTTTGAATTGTCCTCAGTTTCCCAAAGGTCGGTCTGCTCGGTGCCGACCACATCAGTAACACTGAGGTGTAGTTACAGAGTGACCCAGCAGACGGTCACAGCGCTTACTGCAAAAACGGGAGAGAAAAATTCAGGGCACAAACACTTTCATAACTGAAGGATAGCGCTGAACAATAACAGAAATGGTTAGTTTGGAGAGTTCAAAACCGCATGCACATTCACATGTACTTAAAGTTTATTTATTTATTTATCCTTTAATGCTCCTCTCATCTCAATATGTATTACAGTACTTAAGATATCCCGCAGAAATTAATGTTTGTCTATTTTTACTCCTTTGAGTTTCTGTGAATATTTTGGGAGTTTATCCCGGGACGACTCTACCCCATTTCCCAGGCAAGAGCTAGAAATGCTCCCTGTGTGTGATTCTGTGAGCACCTAATTACGGGCTGAATTTATGCAGAAATTTTCATGATCTCTGAGCAGTTCACAGGCTCACCTTAGCCAGCCTCCACGAAGGCGCAGAAAAGCTTGCTGGGTAACTACAAACACTTTACTCAATCCCAATCTTTCAAAGAACATTTATTCCTCTGTTGTTAGCCTCAGTGAAATAACATTGTGCACCTGTTCCTGACAAGTTAAACCCCAGGGTTCCCACAGGAGTCTGAAGTATAAATAAAACACTATGGAACAATTTGCTTGCAATGCATGCTGGTAAATGAGTATTAACAGGAAAATACCATTAAAGATGCCAGAATCAGCAACTTTTGATGAATTGGACAGAATTGGGATCTCCTGCCAACAAATGCGCTTTCAGTAAGGATGATGTGAAATACCTCAAAATAATCATAAAGCGCCTTGTGCATTAATCAACACAAATAAAATATTCCTTCCCATTAGCTGGTGATAAGAATTTGCATTAAGTTGATTAAAATATCTAATTTTCATACTTTACTAATAGATATTATTTGCATACTCTGCATGCAAGACCTGAACAAGGTTCATTTTTCTGTGTTGTTTACCTGTTAGTCAACAGTGGTTTTCACCTTGCAGCTGTCCAATGGATGCCCATTTTTGCCCAGTCTCTTTCTATTGGTGGAATTGTGAACACTAACTGGGACAAGGCGAGTGAGGCCTGCTGTGCTTTAGATGTTAGTCTGGGTTCAAGGAAACAAATTTATATGATAATTTGGTTCAATTTCACTAGAATCTAACCTGTCTCTCAGCGAGAACAGACAAAAAGCAGCACATAATGCCACAGTTGAAAGAAATTCTGGAATAGATGAGGAACTATGTTGACAATAATCTGTCTGGAAAGTGTTACAAAGGTGCTGGGATTCAAGTCAACTACAGTCAGCACCATTATCTGCCAATGGGTAGAACTTAGAACAGTGGAGAACCTTCCTAGGAGTGGTCAGCCTACAAGAAATCCTCAAGAGCGCATCCAGGAGGTCACTAAAGAACCCAGAATGTAAAGAACTGCAGAACTGCAGAACTGCGACGCGGCATCCTACAAACGTAAGTTAATAACCATGATGGCTTCCCCTTGTTCGCCGACCTCTTTTCCTGTCTTGTGCTCTGAGTGTAATATGTTTTGTTACGACTCCTCTGCGCTTAGTGGCTCTTTCATTTGCAAGAAATGTATCTCATGTGCTAGCTTAACTGAAAAGCTTTTACAGCTGGAAGATCGCATAGAAACGCTGCAGAACATTAGGTCGAATGAGGATTTCATTGATTCTTTCTTGGTCCAGCCTGAAACGAGTGTAAATGTCAGTTCTCTTTCGGTTTCTCGTTCCTTACCTGCTGCGGCAGCTTCTTCACAGCGTGATGTGTTTGTAACAGTTCGAGGTAAACGTAAGGGAAAGAAACTTGTGCAGCCACCCAGTACCTCTCCCGTTAAACTGTTTAATTCATTTGCTCCCCTCGAAGAATTGGAGCCAGATGAACGAGTACCGGAAAAGTCACTAATTATCGGGGATTCCATTGTTAGAGATGTAAGGGTGTTTAAACCGGCGACCACAGTGAGCTGTATTCCTGGCGCTCGTGTGACTGATATCGAGGCGAATCTGAAATTACTCGATCAGGGCAAACGCAAGTTCTCCAAAATTATTATCCACGCCGGTACAAATGATATTCGATTACGACAATCGGAGATCACAAAGAGCAGTTTTAAGTCGGCCTGTGCCCAAGCTCGAAAGATGTCACGGTCAGTGACTTTCTCTGGTCCGTACCCGATCCGATGTAGTGATGAAATGTACAGTAGATTGGACTCGCTCAATCGCTGGTTGTCTGAGTGGTGCGTAGATAATAACGTCGGTTTCGTGGACAATTGGCGAGCTTTCCGGCGAAGACCCGGTCTTTTGAGGAGGGACGGTGTTCACCCATCTCGTGAGGGCACTGCACTTCTGTCGAGAAATCTGGCCTACGACTTAAATTGTCGTAATTGACTGCAGAGAGTTAAATCTAAATTCCTGACATTCAGCTTTGATAAACCGTTGATTAGGTCAAACCCTATAGAGATTGTGTCTGTTCCTCGAATTCCAATTAAATTAAGAAAGAAGAATCGCGGAGTACATCACAAAAACTTGATTTGCATTAACACCAACTGTATCAATCTACCAATAAATAAATATTCTCTCAAAATTGGTCTATTAAATATTAGATCCTTGAACTCTAAAGCAGCTCTTGTGAACGAATTAATCTCTGATTGTTATCTTGACATACTATGTCTCACAGAAACGTGGCTGAGACCAGATGAAAACGTATCTTTGAATGAAGCATCTCCACCTGGGTTTATATACACTCAAAACCCCCGCCTGGGCCGGAGAGGTGGTGGTGTTGCAGCTATTTATAGTGATTCCATTCACTCAGTGCCAAAACTACAGTATAAATTTGATACATTTGAGGTTTTAGCGATGAATTTTTCAGTGCTGGATATAGGTGCCGGCCCTGCCTCTGATCACCCTTTAGCTTTGGTGACAGTCTACAGGCCCCCTGGCCTTTACTCTGCCTTTATTCAAGATTTTTCAGAATTCCTTTCAGACTTAGTTTTAAGCTATGATAGAATAGTTATATTGGGCGACTTTAACCTGCACTTTGAGAGGACAGATGATTCTCGAACATCCGCATTCACTAACATTTTGGAGTCAGTTGGCTTCGCTCAGAGTGTTGTTGGCCCAACTCATTTTCATGGTCATACTTTAGACCTGATCTTAAGCTTTGGCATTAACATTGGGCCGGTCAGGATTCATTCACATAATCCCAGTTTGTCTGACCATTTTCTTATCACCTTCTGCTTACAATTGACCCACCCTGCATTGTTAGAAACTAGGATGTACACTGGTCGTACTTTTACTGCAACAACTTCTACAAATTTCACTGAGGTTTTCCCATCTTATTTTGAGCATCCAGTCAGTGCCTCCTCTATTGACGATACCGCAGAAAAGTTTGCTGATGCTCTCCGTTGTACCCTTAATGTAGTCGCGCCACTGAAATATAAAAAGATTACTCAGAAGAAGAGGCCAGCCCCATGGTACACTGACCAGACAAGGACACTAAAGCAAAAATCTCGTCATCTAGAACGGAAATGGCGCTCCACTAAATTCCAGGTATTCCATAGTGCTTGGAAAGAGAGCCTTGTTGCATATAAGCATGCTCTTTCTTGTGCAAGGTCCTGTTACTTTTCAAATCTCATGCAGGAAAATAAAAATAATTCTCGATTTCTGTTCAAAACCGTGGCTAAATTAACTAACAATCATGCTGCAAGTAACCCTCAAATTCCAGTCTCTTGCAGCAGTGATGATTTTTTAAATTTCTTTAATGGCAAAATTATTGGAATTAGAGAGAAGATCACTGCTTCCTTACCAGTTTGCGATGGCGTTTCTCATGATATGGAGTCTTGCACATTACACACAAACCAGTTTGAGTCCCTTTCTCCTATATCCCTGAGTGAACTAGCCAAATTAGTTGTTACTTCCAAATCATCTACTTGTATCTTGGATCCCATTCCCACAAAGCTAATGAAAGAACTCCTGCCCATTCTTGGCGGCCCAATTCTTCACATAATTAATTCTTCTTTGATTTCAGGTATTGTTCCCACTTCATTTAAGATGGCAGAAATCAAGCCGCTGCTTAAAAAACCAGATTTGGATCCCACAGTCCTAGCCAATTATAGGCCAATCTCAAACCTCACATTTTTATCTAAGATCCTTGAAAAATGTGTTGCCCAACAGCTCTCTTCTTTCCTGCAAACTAATGAGGTTTTTGACAGTTTTCAGTCTGCCTATAGAAAGCATCACAGCACCGAAACAGCCCTCACTGTTGTAGTAAATGATCTGCTTCTCTCTATGGATAGTGGCCGCATTTCTGTTCTCGTCCTTCTCGATTTAAGTGCCGCCTTTGATACAGTAGACCACCATATTCTTCTTCGTAGGTTGGAAAAATTAGCTGGTATTTCTGGACTTGCCCTTTCTTGGTTTAAGTCTTATTTGTCTGATAGATCTCAGTTTGTAAATAACAAGTGTTCAGAGTATTCCAGGGTTAACTTTGGAATACCTCAAGGATCTGTTCTGGGCCCTTTGCTTTTTTCACTATACATGCTTCCGCTTGGAAATATCATAAGTACACTTGATGTTAAATACCATTGCTATGCAGACGACACGCAGCTCTATATATCCTTTAAACCGGGTGAAAATGATCCGGTTACTAGATTAGAGATGTGTCTGAAAGCTGTTAAAGCTTGGATGACGCAAAATTTTCTTTCACTAAACCCAGATAAGACTGAAATATTGGTACTGGGTCCCAAATGTCTTAGAGACTCATTCGTTAAGTTCTCTCTTAACTTAGATGACCTCTCTGTTTCTGCCAGAGCTGTCGTTAAAAACCTTGGTGTGACTCTTGATTCAGAACTCTCTTTCCAGGCTCACATCAACAATATCATCCGAGTGGCTTTTTTCCATCTTCGAAACATATCTAAACTTAGAAAAATGTTGTCTCTTAAAGATGCTGAAAAATTGGTTCACGCATTTGTCTCTTCTCGGCTGGACTATTGCAATGTCTTACTGTCTGGTTGCACTAGCTCCGCCCTGAAACGTCTTCAATTAGTGCAGAATGCTGCAGCTAGGGTTCTGACTAGGACTAAGAAATATGATCATATTAGCCCGGTGCTCAAAAATCTTCATTGGCTGCCTGTAAAATTTAGAATTGAGTACAAAATACTATTACTAACTTACAAAGCCTTAAATGACTTGGCCCCGGAATATCTTTGCAGTCTTCTCATTCCTTACTCCCCACCAAGATTACTTCGTTCACAAGGTGCTGACTACTTGAAAATTCCAAATATATCTAGAATTACAATTGGAGGCAGAGCATTCTCTTATAAAGCACCAATTCTATGGAACAATCTCCCAAGACAAATTAGGGCTTCGGACACACTCTCTGTCTTCAAGAGTAGGCTGAAAACTTATCTTTTTAGTCAAGCCTATGATTAGTTCATGATTAGTTATGTGTTGGCTCTGGTGGGACTGACTACAACCTTGATTTATGACATGTTCACGATATTGGAAGCCAGTGTTATGTAAATCCATGTGGAACCGGTGGCACTGAGCCTGCATTGACGGTGCCAGTGGGGCTTGCTACAGCCTCAGCCACTGGGGAGGTCCATATGGTACTGGTGTAGTGTTAAGCAAGTCCACGCGGAACCGGTGGCACTGAGCATGCATTAACGGTGCCAGTGGGGCTTGCTACAGCCTTAGTCACTGGGGAGGTCCATATGGTACTGGTGTACTGTTAAGCAAATCCATGTGGAACCGGTGGCACTGAGCATGCATTAACGGTGCCAGTGGGGCTTGCTACAGCCTTAGTCACCGGGGAGGTCCATTTGGTACTAGTGTCTAGAAAATCTGAAGTGATCTTCCTGGAATAAGTGTAGGGCCTCTGTGCTGCTGGAAGTGGATGGAGCGGTGTTGACTGTTTCCTGACCAGTCAGCTCCTAAATTCTCATTTGGCACATGACACAGGACTGTATTTTTATTAATATGCAGTAGTTTTATCCAGTGCCTCACCCCACTTTTTTCTGTCTTTCCCCGAGGATCTCTCCCTCCACAACCCTGAGTCCTGGATCATCCGAGCCCTGTCCCTCACCATGAGCGCTGGCTGCTGCTGTCCGGATCCAGTTCTGCACCATCCTCGGCATGCCACTTCCTCCAGCAACTGATAGCACTGTTTAGATGGACTTTTATGGAACTCTATTGTCATTATCTTCTTATTAACTAGCTAGCCCGCGGAGGATGGGCTTCCCCACTATAGCCGGGTTCCTCCTGAGATTTCTTCCCACTGGGGAGTTTTTTCTCACCACTGTTTTAGGATTTTTCTCCCTACCGGGAGTTTTTTGCCTCATTTGCTGTAGTGGGGAATAGGCTGGGCACTGCCCTTTCAGTAACTCATCTCTGACTGTAAAGCGTCTTTGTGACAGTTTATCTGTGAAAAGCGCTATACAAATAAATTGAATTTGAATTTTGAATTTGAATCTCACACACCTTAGTTATGATTAGTGTTCACAATTCCAAAATTAGAGGGTGACTGTCCAGTTGATGCCATTTTTGCCAAGTCTCCCTCTAAAATAAGATTGTTGACTAAAAGGAAGACAAAAGCTCATCTCACATTTGCCAAAAGATATCTTGATGACCCCTAAGACTTTTGGGATAATTTTCTCCAGACTGATTCAAAAGTGGAACTTGGAAGACATGGGGCCTGCTACATCTGACATAATGCTAAACAGCATTTCATAATAAGAACTCCATATCGACAGTCAGCACGATAATGGTCATGTGATGGTCTGGGGCTGCTGCGCTGCTTCAGGACCAGAGCAAGCTGCCAGAATTGATGGAACCTTGAATTCAGCCTGAAAACCCTGAAGGCAAATGTCCAGCCTTCAGTTTGTGACCTGAAGCTCAAGTGCAATTGGGTCTTGCAGCAGTATGATGATCCGAAGCAAATCCATCTAAAAATGGCTGAAGAGAGCCAAAATGAAGATTTTGAAGCGGTCTTGTCAAAGTCCTGACTTGAATCAGATTGAAATGTTGGTGCGTGACCCTAAAAAAGCAGTCTATGCTCAAATACCCTCCATTATGGTTGAATTAAAACAATTCTGCAAAGAACAGAGAACCAAAATTCCTTCACAAGAATGTAGAAACTCATCGCCAGTTTTGGAAAATGTCTGACTGCAGCTGTTACTGCTAAGGGCAGTAACACCGGTTATAACATTTGGGGGTGGGGCAGTTATCTTTTCACATGTGTGATACAGGTTTTGAAAAAGCTTTGCCTTCAATAAATGAAATGATCATTTAAAAGCTGCATTTGGTGTTTGCTCATGTTGCCTTTGTTTTGTATCAAAATAATTTGGAAGATCTGAAACATCTAAATCTGACAAATAAATAAAAACAGAAGGGGGCAACAATGCTTTCAGAGAGTGTGTTACTGCGGTTCCTAAAGAGAGAGGTGGGGAAACCCAAACTGGAACATCCAAAGCGGAACCCCAGAACACGTCATCACGTCAATTAGCTTGATAGTGAGCAGAATAACTCAAAACAGCCCAAGCATCAACCAACAGGAACACAACAGCATCACACCGCTGCATCCAGGTTAAGTTACATAGCAAGTGGTAATTACTGCTAAGTACAAATATAAAATATGCAGATGAATAAAGTGCAGTTATGTCAGAATTAATTTACAAGGTAGCAAAAGAGGCAGAAAAATATAATTGGCTGCACGTTCAAATAAAAATGGATGACCCAACACACGAGGATGAACAAAGACCACTTGAAGTTTGACACGCCACTGCGGGTTAAGGAGAAAATGACTACAGACTAAATTAACTTGCCAGTGTGATTAAAAATAATTTTTGTAAAACTAATTTGCACTTACTGTAGCATAAAATTAAGGCTGCTTTGGAACAGTTGGTTCAATTTTCACGAGACCATCAGGACTTTTTAAATTTTAATGAAGACCCAGTTTGCCTTTATATTTCGGTTTGCCCTCGATGTTCCCAATGACCAGTTCAGCCTGCCTCCACTATAGACATAAATACAATCAAGAAATCAAACTATCTGAAGTTCAGAGTCATTATATGTGAGCTGGGTAATGTCAGTATTACACCATACTTGGTGTCTCAACAGATTCTCTGACCTGCAGTGTTGGAAGAACTCAGATCATTTATCTGACTGCGACTGATATATACAATAAACAATAAAAAGGCTGCTTATGTATTGATTCATCATAATAATGTACTCAGTTAAATGTATTTATTATTCCAGTGATATCCTGACTTTCTTCAGACTCAGTACTTTCACTTCATTAGTTGATTGTATGCAAATGTTCCAAACAGGTGTTTTTTGAGCATTCCTCAACTTTTCCGTTGCCCCATCATAGCTTTTTTGGAATGTGCTGCAGGCATCAAATACAAAATGAGTGAAAAGTTTGAACATTAAACATCATGTTTTTGTAGTGTACTCAATTGAATATAAGTCAAAAAGTATTTGCAAATCAATTGTATTCTGTTTTTATTCACGTTTTACACAACGTCCCAACTTCATTGGAATTGGGATTTGTATACGTTCAGCCCGAACTATCACCAATAGGCTGCCAGTTGATGACTCTCCTGTGATCTGGAAAGTTCTCATCATCTCTCCTTTAAATTCTTACTTTACCTATTCAGTAGAGTAAAAGTAAATGCATTTTCAGTGAATTTGCTTAAATTTAGATTTCATCTTTGCTAAAGGTAGAAATTGACTGACTAGGTTTTACCAGAACAAACTTAATGACCGAAGCAAATCTTTAATCAATAAAAACCTAGAATGTCAAAATGATCTCTTAACATCTCAAACATAAACTCTTTATTATTAAACCGATCCAAAAACATTCAATTCAAATATGAACATATATTAACAAAATTATACACCAGAATTAATGGGTTCTCTGATATGAATTCTTTAAACACCTCAGAGACTAAAAAGAATCATACAGTTCTGAACAATAACAAAGAAAAAGACCTAAAATATTAAAACATTTGCACTGTTAAGTACATTTCTTAAAACTTTAAGAATTTCTTCATTAGAAACACTTAGAATACCCTGAACAATGAAAACAGCATGAGCTGGTGTGACCTCAGGTTCACCAGTATCTGTGCACTACTCAACCCATTCTACAAGATCAGCATTTCCGTCATTTACTGGTATATCCTGCCAGAATTTCCCCTCGGCAGCCAAAAATAACTGTCAGTTCTAGAAACTTTTGCCGCTTTACACCAGAAGGGCCCGGCGGTTTGTTTCTGGTGGTGAAGGGGAATGTGAATTCAGTTTCAGGATCCTCCTCAACACCCTGTTTAATCCACAACGCTCAAGAACCTTTTCTAAATTCTGCTAAGAAAGCAAGAAAAACAAACATCTGCTCAACAAACTCACTGTGATGCTTTCATGGAGGCTGCTATTTTGCAAGTTGATCATGTGACCTCAAGACACCATGTGATTGGCTCGCACTACTTGCAAGGTTTTTCCAGATCAAATATCCCTATGATGCTGAATAAATACGGACTTACCAGGTTCTTCCAGATGAAAAACCATTAGACAGGTTTTTCAGACATTTTAACCTGATAAAAAGAAGGGGTAAAACCTAGTCACTCCAAATTTTGGTCCAACTAAATTTTCTCAAAATTTTGAGTTACTAGGTTTTTCCAGATCACAGGAGCACTATACTGCATTTTACAATTCATCAGAAATACCTCCAAACTCATTTCAGAAGGGTGAAGCCCCCATCTGTGGATAATGTCATCACTGAGTGGCCTAATTAACTGCAGCATTGTCATATTTAGAAATTAGGCTACTGTTTGAAATCTCTATCAAGCTTGATTGCTCCTGTTTTTGTTCACCTGAGCAACTATGAAAAGTTCATTTGCTGAATAATCTGAACTTATTCCAAATATATAATGAGCAGAAAATAGCGACAAATTGACTGCATGTTGTTTACATTTATATGGAGGACATGATGATGTAAGGGTGACCTGTTGTGATTCTGCTGTCTGCCATGTTCTGCTCTGCCTGGCCATGCCCTGTATTCTGATTTTGTCTTGCTTTATGATTATGATTCTGCTTTGCCATTTCTGACTGCCCTTTGTGTATGTGGATCATTTGCTTATGTCTGACTATTCTATGATACATGTATTGTAGTCTTAGTCATACTTCTCCATATTTTGAATTTTACCAGTTATTCTGGTCCATGTTTTGCTCTCCACTTTGCATCGCACTTTGTCTCCCCCTGTCTGGTCTCTTGTATTGTCGCAGCTCTCAGCCCCGGTCCTGCATCTCATGACTCCGGGTGATTTAATGGTTTCTGGTTTCAATCTTCCTTCCCCATCTCGTTTACTTCCTTCCCCTCTCTTTTTCTATATTACTAACACATACTAACAGTTTGTTATTTTCGCTAATATACTAACCAACTCTAACATTGTATATTAGACGAACTTATTAACAAGCACTCAGGATTGTATAGCTGCACTTACTAATTGACTAACAAGCTCTCAGCACTCGCCCTGTTCTAGTCTCCGCCTCCTGCTTTCGTTCAATCTACTCTGCTGTGTTTCTTGCAGATTCTCTGCACTTGTCTTATCTCTGTTCTGCCTCTCACTCTGTGCACTTAGAAATCCCGAACCGGACCCGTTTTACTGTCTATAGGCTGCCCCGTGATCCTTGTCCGCGTTTTGGCTTTTGCTTATTTCATGTGATTAGGTTCTCCCTCTTGTTCCACCCTCTGTAATTAGTCTCATTTCCAGCACCTGTGTCTGTGTAGCATGTGATTCTCCCGGAGTGTATATTAGGAGTCTTTTCACAGCACTTCCCCATGTAATGTGAATATAGGCCACTAGATGGCAGTATTTACCTTTTTTTTGTTAAGCTCAGACTGGAGTCATGTTTAGACATGTCCTGGACATGTCTGGGGCAAGTCTCAGAAAATTAAAAAAAAGAGGTCTAAATGTGGGTGGGGTCTGCAAAGGAGTATATAAGGAAAAGAATTGAGACAGTAAAGTAGTAGGAGAAATTGCAAGAAGATGACCAGACCTGCCATTCTGTTCAAGACCTGTGACGTTTCTTTTGTGGATTTCTTTGCCTGTGTTTGAGCATTTTCATCATCCAGGACATCACCAAGCCACACCCACGAAAAGTGATTGTAAATATTTATGTTTTGTACATAATTCAATCTTGGTCTTAGCTGTTAGTTGTTTAGTCATTATTGTCTTTGTTTAAAAATTAAATGTGTTTCAGTTTTAAAAACTGTGTGTCATCCCTTGCTGTTGCTGTTGCTGTTGTGTTGTAGATCGTAATAACAAAAAGAGGCCATAACAAATTGGGGGCTCAAGGTCCGGAATAGACCATTGTGTGAGTAATTTATTGAAAATCTAACATTTCAAATTGTAAAATTGATTTTTTTTTATTGAATACATATATATTGACAACAGCAATGGATGATTTCTTGGCATCACCAACCGTAGGGGTTTTGAAGTCTTTTAAAAAGACAGAACTGCTAGAAATTTGCAGACATTTAGAGCTGACAGAGGTGAAACCAGCCATGCGAAAAGCAAGACTGGCTCGAGAGATAGTTGAATATTACATTGATGAAAATGTGTTTGCACCCGGAGATCTGGAACAGTTTCCAGTGGAAAATCCAAATATAGAAATGGAACTTAAATTAAAAATGCTAGAGATTGAAAGGGAGGAAAGAGAAAAAGAAAGGGAGGAAAGAGAAAAGGAAAGGGAGGAAAAAGAAAAGCAAAGAGAATTTGAGAGGGAAGAAAAAGAAAAACAAAGGCAGTTTGAGTTAGAAAAATTAGCAAGAGAAGAGAAAATAGAAAGGGAGGAAAAAGAAAAACAAAGAGAATTTGAGTTAGAAAAATTTGCAAGAAAGAGAGATTTTGAATTAGAGAAATTCGATAGAGAAGAAAGACTCCAAATGGAGCAACTAAAAATTAAAATTGAAACTAAAAATAAATTTTTTGCCAGTCAGGAGGTAAAACTGGTGCCTCCATTTTCGGAAAAGGATGTTGACAACTATTTCCAGTGTTTTGAAAAGGTAGCAAAGAGTTGCCAGTGGCCAAAGGAACACTGGCCTCTGATGTTGCAAACTGTCCTCAAGGGTAAAGCTCAACAAGCCTATTCGGCTTTGTCTGCAGATGATTCCTCTGATTATGAGGTTGTCAAAAAGGTTATTTTGAGAGCTTATGAGTTGGTTCCAGAGGCTTACCGACAGAAATTCAGAGGTCTGAAGAAATCTGAAAATCAGACTTATGTTGAATTTGCTAATGAAAAGCAGGTTTGCTTTGAGCGCTGGTGTACTTCTATGGAGGTCAAGGATGATTTCAACTCACTGAAAGAGATGGTGTTAGTTGAAGAATTCAAGAACTGTGCTAAAGATGATGTTAAGACCTACCTTAATGAGAAGCAAGCACTGAATTTGCAATCAGCTGCCAAATTTGCAGATGAATATGTTCTCACACATAAGTCCAAATTTCAGTCTAGCAGTAATAATAGATGGTCCCAATTTCAGAAAAAGGGTTATGGTGATACCCAAGATTCCTCACCCAAAGACAAAGACAAATCTGGTGATGGTGCTCAGAAATCCAGTAACAGGTCTGATCAAAGTGTGAAAGCTGACAGTGACAAAAGTGGTCTAGTTTGCAGTTATTGCAAGAAATCTGGTCATGTTACAACTAACTGTTGGTTCCTTAAAGCTAAGAAAGAAAAAGAAAAGGATACCAAACCAAATGCCTTTGTTAAAACAAGGTTAGAAACCCCTGTAGTAGATAACCAATCTGCTAAATTGCCTGCTTCTTGTGGGGCTAAAAAGCCTGATACAGCTGACTTCGTGAGGGAGGAATTTCTTCCATTTGTGTCAGAGGGATTTGTGGCTCTGAATGAGCATACTACTCCTGTCCCCATATATATCCTAAGGGATACCGGAGCTTCTCAGTCACTTTTGTTGATGGACTCCTTGGAGTTACGTGATGAGACCGCTTCAGGGGATTTCATACTTGTACAAGGTATTGAAGGGAGGACTGTATCTGTACCCCTGCGCTCTATATTCTTGAAGTCAGATTTAGTTACAGGACAGGTTAAGGTGGGACTTATGTCAAGTCTACCTATAAAGGGTGTTTCTCTGTTGCTAGGCAATGACCTGGCTGGGGGCAAAGTAGTTCCCCCTGTACATCTTACTTCACAGCCGAGCACTGAAGATGGGGATGAGGACCCATCTCTGTATCCTTCTTGCACAGTGACTCGTGCTATGGCCAAGAAGGCTAAAGAAGATGATGTTGTGGTGCCGTCCAGTACATTGAATAGTCAGGACTCAGGTGGTTCGCCTCATGACTCTGATTGGCCTACTATGGTTTCTCCGTTTGAGGACTTATCAGATACTTTTATCAGTTCTCTATTCAGCCAGCCGGATGGGTCTGGTGATTCTGATGTGTCTGGAGACTTGTCTCTGTCCAGAAAGCGGTTGATTGAGGAGCAAACTAATGATCCTGAAATTTGTGTACTAAAGAGGAGAGCCCTTCCTGATAAAGAAATAGACGCAGTTCCAGTTGGGTATTATCTCAAGGATGGTGTGTTGATGCGGAAGTGGCGCCCTCCTGATATCCCTGCCAATGCAGATTGGGCAGTGGTCAGGCAAATTGTTGTTCCGAAGGTCTATAGGAATGAGATCTTAACAATGGCTCATAGTTTACCTTTAGGAAGTCATCTTAGTGTTAACAAGACTGTTGATAAGATCATGAAACACTTCTTTTGGCCTGGGCTTCGGAAAGACGTTTCCAACTTTTGCAAAACCTGTCACACTTGTCAGGTAGTTGGAAAACACCAGTTAGACCCACCTGTAGCTCCACTGCAGCCTATCCCAGCATTTGGGGAGCCATTCTCTAGGGTCATTGTTGATTGCGTTGGTCCATTACCCAAGACTAGATCTGGAAATCAGTACTTGTTGACAATCATGTGTGCATCTACCAGATTCCCCGAAGCCATACCTCTACGTAACATCAAGGCAACTGCAATCTCGAAGGCTTTGATAAAGTTCTTCACGTTGTTTGGCCTTCCCAGGGAAATTCAGTCAGACCAGGGTAGCAATTTCACTTCAGGATTGTTTCAGCAGGTTGTGTATGAACTAGGTGCAAAGCAGATTCTTTCTAGTGCCTATCATCCAGAAAGTCAGGGTGCCTTAGAGCGGTTTCATTCCACTCTCAAGACAATGATGAGGACTTATTGTTATGACCATGAGAAAGACTGGGATGAAGGGGTTCATTTGCTGTTGTTTGCAGCTAGAGAAGCAGTGCAGGAGTCTACTGGATTCAGTCCATTTGAGCTAGTGTTTGGTCATGAAGTGAGAGGACCTTTGCTATTATTGAGTGAACAATGGCAAGAGAAAGAGCCGCATATCAGTCTGTTAGACTATGCTAGTGTAATGTGAATATAGGCCACTAGATGGCAGTATTTACCTTTTTTTTTGTTAAGCTCAGACTGGAGTCATGTTTAGACATGTCCTGGACATGTCTGGGGCAAGTCTCAGAAAATTAAAAAAAAGAGGTCTAAATGTGGGTGGGGTCTGCAAAAGAGTATATAAGGAAAAGAATTGAGACAGTAGAGTAGTAGGAGCAATTGCAAGAAGATGACCAGACCTGCCATTCTGTTCAAGACCTGTGACGTTTCTTTTGTGGATTTCTTTGCCTGAGCATTTTCATGATCCAGGACATCACCAAGCCACCCCCACGAAAAGGGACTGTAAATATTTCTTTTTTTTTTTCCTATTCAATCTTGGTCAGTTTTGTTAGTTAGTCATTATTGTCTTTGTTAAAAATTAAATGTGTTTAAGTTTTTAAAACTGTGTCTGTCATCCCTTGCTGTTGCTGTTGTGTTGTAGATTGTAATAAGAAATTGGGGCCATAACAAATTGGAGGCTCGTCCGGGATAGAACATTGTGTGAGTAATTTATTGAAAATCTAACATTCCAAATTGTGAAATTGTTTTTGTGAATTTTCCTACAAATATATTGACAACAGCAATGGATGATTTCTTGGCATCACCAACCGTAGGAGTTTTTGAAGTCTTTTAAAAAGACAGAACTGCTAGAAATTTGCAGACATTTAGAGCTGACAGAGGTAAAACCAGCCATGCGAAAAGCAAGACTGGCTAGAGAGATAGTTGAATATTACATTGATGAAAATGTGTTTGCACCAGGAGATCTGGAACAGTTTCCAGTGGAAAATCCAAATATAGAAATGGAACTTAAATTAAAACTGCTAGAGATTGAAAGGGAGGAAAGAGAAAAACAAAGAGAATTTGAGAGGGAGGAAAAAGAGAAAGAAAGAGGAAAGAGAAAAAGAAAGGGAGGAAAAAGAGAAAGAAAGACAATTTGAGAGAGAGAAAGAGGAAAGAGCAGAAAGAGAGAGACAGAGACAGAGACATTTTGAATTAGAGAAATTCGATAGAGAAGAAAGACTCCAAATGGACCAACTAAAAATAAAAATAGCAACAGAAAATAAATTTCGGGCTAGCCAGGAGGTAAAACTGGTGCCTCCATTTTCAGAAAAGGATGTTGACAACTATTTCCAGTGTTTTGAAAAGGTAGCAAAGAGTTGCCAGTGGCCAAAGGAACACTGGCCTCTGATGTTGCAAACTGTCCTCAAGGGTAAAGCTCAACAAGCCTATTCGGCTTTGTCTGCAGATGATTCCTCTGATTATGAGGTTGTCAAAAAGGTTATTTTGAGAGCTTATGAGTTGGTTCCAGAGGCTTACCGACTGAAATTCAGAGGTCTGAAGAAATCTGAAAATCAGACTTATGTTGAATTTGCTCATGAAAAGCAGGTTTGCTTTGAGCGCTGGTGTACTTCTATGGAGGTCAAGGATGATTTCAACTCACTGAAAGAGATGGTGTTAGTTGAAGAATTCAAGAACTGTGTTAAAGATGATGTTAAGACCTACCTTAATGAGAAGCAAGCACTGAATTTGCAATCAGCTGCCAAATTTGCAGATGAATATTGTTGTGATTCTGCTTTTTGCCCATGTTATGATTCTGCTTGTCATGTTAAGTTCTGTGCCTGGCTCTGCCATGTTATTGATTCTTGTGTTTAGTGACCACTGCTCTGTCTGACTATTCTTAGGATTGTGTTTTGTGTTTTGGTAATTTAGATTTCCTGTTTATTATTTTTCATGTTTAGATCATTTAGTTTCCAAGCCATGTTTTCATTTTCATGCTTTGCACTTTGTCTCCCCTGTCTTGTCAGGTGTGTATCTTTGCTCACGGTCCCTTGTCTTGTGTGACACTCATTCGGGTGATTTATTGGTTTCTGGGTTTCAATCTTCTTTCATTATCTCGTGTTCTTCCTTCCTCTCTCTTTTTCTGTCTTACTAACACATACTAACAGTTTATTGTTTTTGCTCAATACTAATCCACACTAACCTTGTATATTTGGACTAACTTACTAACAAGCACTTGGGATTGTATAGCTGCACTTACTAATTGACTAATGATCTCTCAGCTGTCGCCCTATTCTAGTCTCCGCCTCCTTGCCTATCCCTAATTATCTCTGCTGCAAGTTTCTGTGGATTTCCACTTATACTTTGTGCTTTCCTTTTCTTTTATCTTGGCACTTTAGTACTCCTTAACCGGAGCTGTTGTTTTGTACTTAGGTTTGTCTTGTGATCCCTGTCTGTGTTTTGGCTACAGCCTAATTCATGTAATTAGTTTATTCCTCATGTGTCTCTCCTTGATCATTGTTCCCACTGATTGCACCTGTTCTCCCTGGTCATGGGTTTACCCCGGGTGTGTATATAAGATGTCTGTTTGGTACACTTTCTTGTCAGATCGTTCTCCCTAGTTTTCTCGTGCCACGTTTATCGCCTTGATCTCTCAGTGTTTATCTTTCTGACTGGACCGTCTTTGATATCGAGCTTTGCCTACTCCCTGTACTTTTGCCGCATTCTTGTTTTTTGACCTCTTTTGTCTGACTACGATTTTTTGTGATTGGTGCCCTGTGTATGACTCTGGATTTCGCCCTTTGGATTCTGATTTTGGATTGCGGACATTGTACTGTTGCCAGCTCTGTTGGGGGGTTTCCCCCTTCAGAAATAAAGCCTCCTTTTTGCATTTTACTGGTGTTTGCTCTTGGTTCATTTCGTAAAACCTCACATTACGATCTGACCAAGATGGAACCAGCGAACATCCAGCCTCTGCAGGAGGCAGTCAAGGAACAGGGAGCCCAGCTCGAATTTCAGGAGCGTCAGCTTCGCGCCCTCATGCAGCATATGCAAACCATGAGTCTCCAGGTTGCGGACCTCATTCGAACAGTTCAAGACTCTCAGCTGCTGCATACCCCCCAGCCTGCGGTCCACGCCACGCCTGTGCCCTCCTCCACTCCGCCGCTGCCTGTCTGCGAGCCACGCCTGCCTCCCCCTGAAAGGTACGACGGCAACCCCGGTGCGTGTCGAGCATTCCTCACCCAGTGCAACCTCATATTCAGCCTACAGCCCTCATCATTCCCCACTGAACGGGCTCGTGTTGCATTTATCATCACGCAACTCACGGGAAGAGCCAAGCAGTGGGCTACTGCAGCTTGGGAGGCAGATCTACCATGTGTACAGACATCTGGTCTACTGGGTGAGGAGATGAAGCGGGTTTTCGACCGCACGAAGTTGGGTCATGAGGCGGGACGGGAGATTCTTCGGATACGCCAGGGTGGTCGTTCTGTGGCTGATTTTGCAATCGACTTCCAGACCCTGGCAACCAACAGCAGGTGGGGCCAAAGAGCCTTATATGACACCTTTTTTAATGGTCTAGCCGAGGCCATAAAAGACGAACTGGTGTCCCAGGATTTACCAGAGGAGCTGGACGAGTTGGTCGACCTAGCCATACGAGTGGATGCTCGCCGTGAAGAACGTAGATGGTCCGTTCTTCACAGTCGTCCAAATAACCCCTACCGGACCACTCCACTTTTACCACCACCTCCTGACGGCAGCCCCTCTCCTGAGACGGAACCCATGCAACCCGGACGAACGCGCATTCCCACTGTGGAAAGGAACCGTCGTCGCAGAGAGGGGGCCTGTTTCTACTGTGGCAAAGGGGGACATCAGATAGCTCAGTGCCCCAGCAAGAAGCCTCGTCCTGGCACCAGGAATGGAACAGTGGTGGGCGTTACGCCAGTCCAAGATTCAAGAAACCGCACCTGCCTTCCGTTGATCCTGGAATGGGGAGGGGAGAGCAGATCCACTACGGCTCTCATTGATTCTGGAGCAGAGGAAAACCTCATGGATGTGGAGCTGGCTCGTGAATGGGGGGTTCCGGTGGAAAAGATCTTCCCGGATCGAGTGGCCAATTCCCTTAGTGGCCAGCAAATTGCCCAGATAACTCATGTTACCAGCCCCATCAAACTCAAGATATCAGGCAACCACCATGAGACAATTCAATTATTCCTCCTTCACTCTCCCCATGCTCCTATCATTCTGGGTCACCCATGGATGGCTAAACACCTACCTCACATTGACTGGCGAACGCACGAAATCAAGGGCTGGAGCCCCAACTGTTCTCAGACATGCCTCCAAAATGCTTCGGAACTACAGCCTTACTCTACTCCAGAGGAGATCCCCGACCTAGAAAAGGTTCCCCTCGAGTTCCATGATCTCAAGGAGGTGTTCTCAAAGTCCAGGGCCACCAGCTTACCTCCTCACCGTCCATACGATTGCGCCATCAACCTAAAGCCAGGTACAATGCCCCCTAGAGGCCGATTATATTCCCTGTCCCGACCAGAGACCCAAGCCATGGAAAAGTACCTGTCAGAGTCTCTGGCTGCAGGTATTATTCGACCATCATCCTCCCCTGCGGGCGCTGGTTTCTTCTTTGTGGCCAAAAAGGATGGGACGTTGAGGCCCTGTATTGACTACCGGGGACTAAATGAGATAACCGTCAAGAACCGATACCCTCTCCCCCTCATGAACACAGCGTTCGACCTCCTACAAGGAGCTAAGGTTTTCTCCAAGCTTGACCTCCGCAACGCCTATCACTTGGTGCGAATCCGGGAGGGAGATGAGTGGAAGACGGCTTTTAATACTCCCACAGGGCACTGGGAGTACCTGGTTCTTCCTTTCGGGCTCACTAACGCTCCAGCTGTGTTCCAGAGTCTTGTAAACGATGTACTGAGAGACATGATTAACAAGTTCGTTTTTGTATACCTTGACGATATTTTGATTTTTTCAGATTCCCAAGAGGAACACGTGAAACATGTTCGCCAAGTGCTTCGTCGTCTCCTGGAGAACCGTCTCTTTGTAAAGGCCGAAAAATGTGAGTTTTTTGTTGAGACTTCAACCTTTCTGGGTTACATTATCTCCCCAGGCACCATACGTATGGACCCAGTCAAAGTGGAGGCCGTCACCAACTGGCCCCGACCTGAGGACCGTAAGTCTCTCCAGCGTTTTTTGGGTTTTGCTAATTTCTATCGACGGTTTATCAGAAACTATAGTTCTGTTGCTGCTCCTCTCACTGCCCTCACTTCCTCCAAGTCCAAGTTCCTTTGGTCCGAGAGAGCAGAGAGTGCCTTTGTAGAACTAAAGTCTCGATTCACGTCTGCACCCATCCTCATTATCCCTAACCCAGAACTTCAGTTCATTGTAGAAGTGGACGCCTCGAATATTGGAGCCGGCGCCATTCTGTCCCAGAGGTCCCCTGAGGATGGGAAGATTCACCCATGTGCCTTCTTCTCTCGTCGTCTAAGCTCTGCTGAAAGAAACTACGACATCGGAAACCGTGAGCTGCTGGCAGTAAAGTTGGCCTTGGAAGAATGGAGGCAGTGGCTAGAAGGATCCAAGGTACCCTTCATAGTGTGGACAGACCATAGAAACCTGGAATACCTACAGACAGCCAAGAGACTTAACCCAAGACAAGCCAGGTGGGCTCTATTCTTCTCCCGCTTCAATTTTCACATCGCTTATAGACCTGGAAGCAAAAATGTTAAACCCGACGCCTTGTCCCGTTGTTTTGAGATAAAGGAAGAGGAACCATGTCATGATACGATTCTGCCCAGAGAAGCCTTTGTTAATGCCATCTATGTCAATATTGAAAAGGAAGTCAGAGATGCCCAAGCCAGTACTGCTGCCCCTAGCGCTTGCCCCACTAACTGTCTTTATGTTCCAGCTGCATTACGCCCCAAGGTTCTGGAATGGGGACATTCTTCCATGCTGTCCTGCCACCCTGGAGTACGCCGTACTAAGGACTTTATTTTACAAAGATTTTGGTGGCCAGAAATCTCTCAAGATGTCCAAAGTTTTGTAGCTGCCTGCTCGGTCTGCGCCCAAGCAAAAGCCTCACATCAACCACCTCACGGTTTGCTTCAGCCCCTTCACACTCCACACCGCCCCTGGTCCCACATAGCACTCGATTTCATCACTGGCCTTCCCCCTTCCAATCATCACACTACCATTCTCACCATTGTAGACAGATTCTCCAAAGCCGTTCACCTAGTTCCCCTCACCAAGCTCCCCTCCGCCCAAGAAACCGCTAACCTTGTTATTCAACATGTCATCAGACTTCATGGTATTCCTATTGATATCACATCTGATCGCGGCCCCCAGTTCACTGCCCTATTTTGGAAATCATTCTGCAAATCACTTGGCACCACAGTTAGTTTATCATCAGGTTTCCATCCCCAGACTAATGGCCAGACCGAGCGGGCTAACCAATGTGTGGAAAATGTTTTGAGATGTCTTTGCATTAGGAACCCCTCCTCCTGGAGTCATCAGTTGCCATGGGCTGAATACGCCATGAACAGCCACACCTCTGCTGCCTCTGGCATTTCCCCCTTCAAGGCCTGCCTAGGCTACCAGCCCCCTTTGTTCCCTTCCCAGGAGGAGGAGGTAGCTGTCCCCTCAGCCCGTGAGTTTGTGCGTCGGTGCAGACGCACATGGATAACCACCCGCCAGGCCCTGCTCAGGTCGGTCGCCCGGATGAAGGAGCAAGCAGACAAGAGGCGCACGACAGCTCCTTCATACCGACCTGGGCAGCGTGTCTGGCTATCTTCAAGGGACATTCCTCTCAGAGGTAATGGGGGCAAACTTTTCCCTAAGTTTTTGGGCCCATTCACTATTGAAAAAGTCTTGAGTCCCACTGCGGTTCGCCTCCGTCTTCCACTGTCTATGAGACGTATTCACCCCACGTTTCACGTGTCCCAAGTCAAACCTGCTGTAACCCACCCCCTGTCCTCTGGACCTGATCCCCCACCACCCGCCCGGATCATCGACGGAGGCGAAGCCTACACGGTCCGTTCCCTCCTGGATTGTCGTCGGCGAGGCCGGGGACTGCAGTACCTCGTCGACTGGGAGGGTTACGGACCGGAACACCGCAGTTGGGTACCGTCACGCCACATCTTGGACAAGAACTTGATCAGAGACTTTCATGCAAACCACCCCAGACCATCAAGTTGAATCGCCCGGTGGCGATTCGTAGGGAGGGGGGTACTGTTGTGATTCTGCTTTTTGCCCATGTTATGATTCTGCTTGTCATGTTAAGTTCTGTGCCTGGCTCTGCCATGTTATTGATTCTTGTGTTTAGTGACCACTGCTCTGTCTGACTATTCTTAGGATTGTGTTTTGTGTTTTGGTAATTTAGATTTCCTGTTTATTATTTTTCATGTTTAGATCATTTAGTTTCCAAGCCATGTTTTCATTTTCATGCTTTGCACTTTGTCTCCCCTGTCTTGTCAGGTGTGTATCTTTGCTCACGGTCCCTTGTCTTGTGTGACACTCATTCGGGTGATTTATTGGTTTCTGGGTTTCAATCTTCTTTCATTATCTCGTGTTCTTCCTTCCTCTCTCTTTTTCTGTCTTACTAACACATACTAACAGTTTATTGTTTTTGCTCAATACTAATCCACACTAACCTTGTATATTTGGACTAACTTACTAACAAGCACTTGGGATTGTATAGCTGCACTTACTAATTGACTAATGATCTCTCAGCTGTCGCCCTATTCTAGTCTCCGCCTCCTTGCCTATCCCTAATTATCTCTGCTGCAAGTTTCTGTGGATTTCCACTTATACTTTGTGCTTTCCTTTTCTTTTATCTTGGCACTTTAGTACTCCTTAACCGGAGCTGTTGTTTTGTACTTAGGTTTGTCTTGTGATCCCTGTCTGTGTTTTGGCTACAGCCTAATTCATGTAATTAGTTTATTCCTCATGTGTCTCTCCTTGATCATTGTTCCCACTGATTGCACCTGTTCTCCCTGGTCATGGGTTTACCCCGGGTGTGTATATAAGATGTCTGTTTGGTACACTTTCTTGTCAGATCGTTCTCCCTAGTTTTCTCGTGCCACGTTTATCGCCTTGATCTCTCAGTGTTTATCTTTCTGACTGGACCGTCTTTGATATCGAGCTTTGCCTACTCCCTGTACTTTTGCCGCATTCGTGTTTTTTGACCTCTTTTGTCTGACTACGATTTTTTGTGATTGGTGCCCTGTGTATGACTCTGGATTTCGCCCTTTGGATTCTGATTTTGGATTGCGGACATTGTACTGTTGCCAGCTCTGTTGGGGGGTTTCCCCCTTCAGAAATAAAGCCTCCTTTTTGCATTTTACTGGTGTTTGCTCTTGGTTCATTTCGTAAAACCTCACAAATATGTTCTCACACAAGTCCAAATTTCAGTCTAGCAGTAATAATAGATGGTCCCAATTTCAGAAAAAGGGTTATGGTGATACCCAAGATTCCTCACCCAAAGACAAAGACAAATCTGGTGATGGTGCTCAGAAATCCAGTAACAGGTCTGATCAAAGTGTGAAAGCTGACAGTGACAAAAGTGGTCTAGTTTGCAGTTATTGCAAGAAATCTGGTCATGTTACAACTAACTGTTGGTTCCTTAAAGCTAAGAAAGAAAAAGGAAAGGATACCAAACCAAATGCCTTTGTTAAAACAAGGTTAGAAACCCCTGTAGTAGATAACCAATCTGCTAAATTGCCTGCTTCTTGTGGGGCTAAAAAGCCTGATACAGCTGACTTCGTGAGGGAGGAATTTCTTCCATTTGTGTCAGAGGGATTTGTGGCTCTGAATGAGCATACTACTCCTGTCCCCATATATATCCTAAGGGATACCGGAGCTTCTCAGTCACTTTTGTTGATGGACTCCTTGGAGTTACGTGATGAGACCGCTTCAGGGGATTTCATACTTGTACAAGGTATTGAAGGGAGGACTGTATCTGTACCCCTGCGCTCTATATTCTTGAAGTCAGATTTCGTTACAGGACAGGTAAAGGTGGGACTTATGTCAAGTCTACCTATAAAGGGTGTTTCTCTGTTGCTAGGCAATGACCTGGCTGGGGGCAAAGTAGTTCCCCCTGTACATCTTACTTCACAGCCGAGCACTGAAGATGGGGATGAGGACCCATCTCTGTATCCTTCTTGCGCAGTGACTCGTGCTATGGCCAAGAAGGCTAAAGAAGAAGATGATGTGGTGCCGTCCAGTACATTGAATAGTCAGGACTTAGGTGGTTCGCCTCATGGCTCTGATTGGCCTACTATGGTTTCTCCGTTTGAGGACTTATCAGATACTTTTATCAGTTCTCTATTCAGCCAGCCGGATGGGTCTGGTGATTCTGATGTGTCTGGAGACTTGTCTCTGTCCAGAAAGCGGTTGATTGAGGAGCAAACTAATGATCCTGAAATTTGTGTACTAAAGAGGAGAGCCCTTCCTGATAAAGAAATAGACGCAGTTCCAGTTGGGTATTATCTCAAGGATGGTGTGTTGATGCGGAAGTGGCGCCCTCCTGATATCCCTGCCAATGCAGATTGGGCAGTGGTCAGGCAAATTGTTGTTCCGAAGGTCTATAGGAATGAGATCTTAACAATGGCTCATAGTTTACCTTTAGGAGGTCATCTTGGTGTTAACAAGACTGTTGATAAGATCATGAAACACTTCTTTTGGCCTGGGCTTCGGAAAGACGTTTCCTACTTTTGCAAAACCTGTCACACTTGTCAGGTAGTTGGAAAACACCAGTTAGACCCACCTGTAGCTCCATTGCAGCCTATCCCAGCATTTGGGGAGCCATTCTCTAGGGTCATTGTTGATTGCGTTGGTCCATTACCCAAGACTAGATCTGGAAATCAGTACTTGTTGACAATCATGTGTGCATCTACCAGATCCCCCGAAGCCATACCTCTACGTAACATCAAGGCAACTGCAATCTCGAAGGCTTTGATAAAGTTCTTCACGTTGTTTGGCCTTCCCAGGGAAATTCAGTCAGACCAGGGTAGCAATTTTACTTCAGGATTGTTTCAGCAGGTTGTGTATGAACTAGGTGCAAAGCAGATTCTTTCTAGTGCCTATCATCCAGAAAGTCAGGGTGCCTTAGAGCGGTTTCATTCCACTCTCAAGACAATGATGAGGGCTTATTGTTATGACCATGAGAAAGACTGGGATGAAGGTGTTCATTTGCTGTTGTTTGCAGCTAGAGAAGCAGTGCAGGAGTCTACTGGATTCAGTCCATTTGAGCTAGTGTTTGGTCATGAAGTGAGAGGACCTTTGCTATTATTGAGTGAACAATGGCAAGAGAAAGAGCCGCATATCAGTCTGTTAGACTATGTTAGCAAGTTCAAGGAAAGATTGCGTGCAGCTTGTGACCTTGCCAAAGAGAACTTGAAATCAAGTCAGGGAAAAATGAAAACTTGGTATGATCATAAGGCTAGAAGCCGTGAGTTTAAACCAGGAGAAAAGGTCCTTGTGTTGTTTCCCTTGCAGTCCAATCCATTGCAGGCTAGATTTCATGGTCCTTATGAAATTCTGACAAAACTCAATGATCTCAATTACATTGTGAAGACTCCAGATAGGAGAAAACCAAAACAATTGTGTCATATTAACATGCTAAAGCCTTATCATGACAGAAATGCTAGGGTTGCAGCTGTCACTTCAGATTCTCCAATGGTCGAAACGTGTGAAGATGAGGGGGAGTTTCAAGATGATGAACCAAGAATTAAAGCTGAAGTTCTTTCATGTAAATTGTCAAACACTGAAGTGTTGCAAAATCTTGATGTAAAACTCCAGCACTTAGAACCCTCACAGAGAGATCAGTTTGAAAGGTTGATCAAGAAATATGAGGATTTGTTTCCTGATGTTCCAAAGAGAGTTACTATAGCCTCTCATGATGTAGATGTTGGTGATGCCAAACCAATAAAACAGCATCCATACCGGATGAATCCTGAAAAGAGAAAGATTGCTGAGAAAGAGGTTGAGTACATGTTAAAACATGATATTATCAGACCCTCCAACTCCGATTGGAGTTCACCCTGTGTGCTAGTTCCAAAACCTGATGGAAGTACTAGATTCTGTACAGATTATCGCAAAGTCAATGCTGTAACTAGAACTGATGTGTTTCCAATACCTAGGATTGATGATTGTATTGATAGTGTAGGGCAAGCAAAGTTTCTGACCAAGATTGATTTATTGAAGGGTTATTGGTGTGTGCCTTTAACTGAGAGGGCCAAGAGCATCTCTGCTTTTGCCACACCATCTGGATTGTACCAGTATGAAGTCCTACCCTTTGGCATGAAAAATGCCCCAGCCACGTTCCAAAGGATGATACAGTCTACAAACGCCGGATTGCCACACACGGGTGCGTACATTGATGACCTGATCACATGGAGTGACTCCTGGGAAGAACATCTGAAAGATGAAGAGACGTTGTTCCAGCGCCTGACCCAGGCTAACCTGACTGTTAACCTGAACAAGAGTGACTTTGGTTGTGCTACTGTCACCTATCTTGGCTACGTCATAGGCTAGGGTAAGGTGGCACCCATAAATGCTAAAGTCCAAGCCATCATGGACTTTCCAGTTCCTGACAACAAAAAAGCTTTGCGCCGCTTCCTTGGAATGATCGGGTTCTACCGCAAGTTCTGCAAGAACTTTGCTGAGATTGCTCTCAGTCTAACTAACCAACTGAAGAAAGGCGTAAAGTTCACCTGGGATGATGCATGCCAGAGAGCCTTCGATCGCCTGAAGTCTCTGCTGTGTCACTTCCCCGTGCTCAAATCTCCTGACTTCAACAAACCGTTCTCCATCGCGGTCGATGCTAGCGACCAAGCTTGTGGATCTGTGCTCCTACAGAGAAGTGACTCTGATGACATTGAGCATCCCGTGGCATACTTCTCCAGGAAGTTCAATCGCCACCAAAGGAACTATTCCACAATAGAGAAGGAACTGTTGGCTCTGGTCCTTTCTTTACAACACTTTGAGGTTTATGTTTGTACAGGACAGAAGCCAATGATTGTGTACACTGACCACAATCCGTTAATGTTTTTGAGTAAGATGAAAAACAAGAATCGGAGATTGTTGAATTGGAGTTTGATTTTACAGGAGTTTGACTTGGAAATTAAGCATGTGAAGGGTACAGACAATGTAATTGCTGATTGCTTATCCCGTGTTTGAATGTATATATATATATCATGTGTTTGAATATTGTATGATATGTATATATAGACAAGTGTTCACTTAACCATTTTGTATTGAAAAGAAAAATTTTGCCTTTATGAGTCAAAATTTTTCCCTTTTGGAATGGAGGTGTAATGTGAATATAGGCCACTAGATGGCAGTATTTACCTTTTTTTTGTTCAGCTCAGACTGGAGTCATGTTTAGACATGTCCTGGACATGTCTGGGGCAAGTCTCAGAAAATTAAAAAAAAGAGGTCTAAATGTGGGTGGGGTCTGCAAAAGAGTATATAAGGAAAAGAATTGAGACAGTAAAGTAGTAGGAGAAATTGCAAGAAGATGACCAGACCTGCCATTCTGTTCAAGACCTGTGACGTTTCTTTTGTGGATTTCTTTGCCTGTGTTTGAGCATTTTCATCATCCAGGACATCACCAAGCCACTACCACGAAAAGGGATTGTAAATATTTATGTTTTGTACATAATTCAATCTTGGTCTTAGCTGTTAGTTGTTTAGTCATTATTGTCTTTGTTTAAAAATTAAATGTGTTTCAGTTTTAAAAACTGTGTGTCATCCCTTGCTGTTGCTGTTGCTGTTGTGTTGTAGATCGTAATAACAAAAAGGGGCCATAACTCCCGTCAGATCGTTTCCTCAGTCTTCTTGGGCCACGTTTTCTCTCGCCCTGATTGCTCAGTGTTTATCTTTCTGACTGGACCGCCCGACTTTTTAGTTTTTTGCCTTTGTGATTTTGGATTATTGTTGCATCTGCGTGTTTTGACCCTTTTTCTGCCCGACCACGAGATCTTTGTTTGCTGCCCTGGTTACGATTCGGATTACGCCCATTGGATTCTGGTTTTGCTTCTTTGACATTCCTGTACCTGTGAACCAGACCCATTTCTGTCCGACTACGATTACTGTGATTGCTGCCCTGGTTTTTGATTCTATTTTTGCCCAACTGGATTTTGATTTTTGGAGTGTGGACTTTGCGCTTTTGCCTTCTGCTCTGCGGGGGTTCTCCCCCTTTAATAAAGCAAGTTCTACTGCATTGCCTGGTTCTCGTGACTGGTTCCTGAGCATATCATCACATTACCGACTGCAAAAAATCCTAAACTCTCCCCGGTTGCCATCTCTCATTTCAGCATTTTTCAGCTACGTAATCAATCACAACATGGCTCTTGATTTAATTATAATGTTATTAGTATTCAAACAAATATATGTATAAGGATACATCAGGCAAAAGGAGTTACTCACAAAAAGTCTTTTGGACAAATTTAAATCTGTCCTGTTACATGAGCTACATGAGTTCAGAATCTTTGAAAAACATAATACTTAACATCGTAAACTTTCAAACTTTTGAATTGCCTGGTCAGTCTACCAATTGGTATCAGAAACAAAGCAAATTATTGATGCTCAGTAAGCAAAATCAAACTGTGCCAGGTTTAGGGTAATTAATTTATCCACTTTGCCCAATTTATTCATCTCTTTGTTTGGTGGGAAGAATTAAGCAGCCAAGGTTTTGCATATATTTCTGCCACCTAATCGTGGATGTAATTTCTCGTACCAAATGCATAACCCCAATGCATTTTGGGTGATATACACCTCTGGAGTGAGCACCCTTGCTGACTGTCGCCCTCAGCCCTCCAAAGATCGATCTCACCAACTTCATTTCAGTTTTCAGAGGTTGAACGACACTTACGATGGCCATAGGGAACACTTTTTTCTTGTCCAATGAATAGAAGTGATACAAAGCATTCAGGAGTCCCGGGCGTCGCAAAAACCAGTTTCAGTTCTGTTCAAGAGATGCAGAACTCAAGCATGAAACCTGCGTGTGAGAGCGTGGCTCATTGAAGCCCTGTTCACAATTGCAGTAGCGTGTGTTAATCCAACGAGTAGTGTGTTCGTACCCGTAGCAGAGCATTATACTTCTGTGGATGGCATTAATCCCAAAAAGAATCCAGCTTTGTTTACTCGGCTTGTTTTGTAGTCTTGTTGAAAGACGTTACTCTGTAGTGCCACTACAGGGGGACAAGTATTGGTTACAGAGACCTTGTGCATCAACAAAAATATTGGTTAACTTTAGAATAAAATGCAAAGTCAGTCAAGTTATATTGGCACTCGAAAACACACGCACAGTCTGCACTTTTCATTGCCATCTCCCCATGCATCGATTTTTCAAGTTTGCCTTTTTGACAATATAGAAATATTTTTTTACGGCCTAAACAGGAGTAGGTTGCAACACTACAACAGACTCAAAGTTGTTGGCTGCATAACATAAATTCTGGATCAAAATTTGATTGCTTGGCTGAGTCACAAAACTGCACTTCCGTGCTCTGAAACATTTTACACACCAAGAAAGCCAATGAGTGACATCACTGTGACTGTTTTCTACAAATTATAGTTAACGTAGAGCAGTGTGCATATTCTCTCAGGAATGTGTCAATCCCTCTGCAGTATGTTAATCCATGAGCAGTGAATTCATTCCAAGAATAATGCGGTAAGACATTAAGCAGTGCAGTTAGTTAGATGGCAATGCATAAATTCTCTGAGCTGTGCGTTAAACTACACAGCAGTGTATTAGCTCTCTGAGCAGTGTGTTAATTCACAGAGCAGTGCATCACTCCACTGAGCAGTGCGTTAATTCACAAAGCAGTGCATCACTCCACTGAGCAGTGCGATAATTCACAAAGCAGTGTGTCACTCCACTGAGCTGTGCGTTAATTCACAAAGCAGTGCATCATTCCACTGAGCAGTGCGATAATTCACAGAGCAGTGCATCACTCCACTGAGCAGTGCGTTAATTCACAGAGCAGTGCATCACTCCACTGAGCAGTGCGATAATTCACAGAGCAGTGCATCACTCCACTGAGCAGTGCGTTAATTCACAGAGCAGTGCATCACTCCACTGAGCTGTGCGTTAATTCACAGAGCACTGCGTCACTCCACTAAGCAGTGTGTTAATTCACAAAGCAGTGCATCACTCCACTGAGCTGTGCGTTATTTCACAGAGCACTGCGTCACTCCACTAAGCAGTGCGTTAATTCACAGAGCAGTGCATCACTCCACTGAGCAGTGCATTAATTCACAAAGCAGTGCATCACTCCACTGAGCTGTGCGTTAATTCACAGAGCACTGCGTCACTCCACTGAGCAGTGTGTTAATTCACAGGGCAGTGCTTCCCTGCACTGAGCAGTGTGTTAATTCAAAGTGTGTTACTCCACTGAGTAGTGCGTTAATTCACAAAGCAGTGCGTCAGTCCACAGAGCAGTGCATTAATTCACAGAGCAGTGCATTAATGCACAAAGCAGTGCGTTACTCTACTGAGCAGTGCGTTAATTCACAAAGCAGTTTGTGTCTCCACTGAGCAGTGCATTAATTCGCAGGGCAGTGCCTTATTCCACTGAGCAGTGCGTTAATTCACAGAGCAGTTTGTCACTCCACTGAGCAGTGTATTAATTCACAGAGCAGTGCGTCACTGCACTGAGCAGTGCATTAATTCAGAAGGCAGTGCGTCCCTCCACTGAGCAGTGCATTAATTCACAGAGCAGTGCATCACTCTACTGAGCAGTGTGTTAAACCTTAAATGCCCCGTGACAAATTTTGGGGGTTGTCAAAACCACTGTCCCAAATAAATTTTGCAACATAATGCCCATAATGACATATTTAGACAATCAGTGCTGCCATCTAATGCATAAAATTGGAACTGACATTACAGTGGCTGCACCAGCTAACCTTATACCTAACCTAATGAGGCTGCCCCCCAGGTGGAATCCACATGGTAGATCAGCACCCATTCATCACTGGATAAAGTAGACAAACAGGTAAGCTAATGAACAATAAGCTATGGCTAATACTTCAGCTGTACATCAACTACCAAAACGATGATGTAAAAAGTTATCTTTATAAAAACTCTCCTTGAAACTTAGAGTGACACATATGTCACAAGACTAAAATGAGGTTAAAGGTCACCGAAATGTAAATATTGCTATTGGGTTATTATTAGCCCCTCCTCAGGACATATTAACATATTCCCTTTCAACTTTTACTTTTGTTGGACATTTAAGGGTTAATCGACAGAGCAGTGCACTAATTCACTAAGCAAAACATTAATTCTCTGAAAAGCGCATTATCAACTGAGCACTGTGTTAATTCACTGAGCAATGCACTAATTCACTGAACAGTATGTTAATTCTCTGAAAAGTGTGTTAATCCACTGAGCAGCGCTTTAATTCTCTAAATAGTGGGTTGATTCTCTGAGCAGAGCATTAATCCATGGAGCACTACGTTCCTTAAGGAGTGTATTAAATCCTTGAGCATTGTGTTTATCCACTGAGCAGTGTGTCAATCCCCTGAACAATGTGATAATTCAAGGTGCAGTGTGTTAATCCACTGAATAGTCTGATAATTATTTGAGCTGTGTGTTTATTCTTCAGTGTTTAATTTCATGTGCATTGTGTTTATCTGAAGGGACTTTAATATCACTCCGAAAGGGCTGGTTTCAGTCCATCTCTTTTTTCAAAGGCAAGGACAAGTTTTCAAAACCACAAGCCGCACGTACTGAGTCACACTACTGCTCTCACATTAACTGTGACATCTACGACTGCACACAGTCAGGTCATTTATTTGTAAATTGACTAAGTTTTTGTCATTTTAGTTGTCTACTATGGCATATTGGGAATCAAATAAAGCCAACTTTCAGCTTTATTTTGAGGTTATTCACATTTAGATTGGGTGAAGTCAGAATTACAGCTCTGTTTATATTTGGTCTCCCCTTATTTAAGGGACAAAAGATAAATAGGCAACTAGTTGCGAAGCTTTTCCGTTGCCAGTTGTGTGTTATTCCGGCAATATTTCATTGTAAGCATATGTAAGCAGATAAAATATCTGCAGTTGACTCAAAGTGTAGCATTTAGATTTAGAATCTGTTGCTGTCAGACATCAGAGAAATTGCTAAAACTTCAGGTGCAGCCAAATTAATTATTAGGTATATTCTGAGAACATGGAATGCACTGGTGAGCTTAGATAAATCAAAAGGCCTAGAAGACCATGGAGAACAACTGTTTAAGACGGCAGATGAATTATTTTCCTGGTAAAGCGAAAACCCCCATCATAACTGTTAGCCTCATGAAGTTTTCTCTCCAGGAGGTACGTGCTGTGTCAACGTCTGCAATCAAGAGAAGCCTTCGCTAGAATAAGTGCAGTGAGTTTACCGCAAGGCGCAATCCCTTAGTGCATTACAAACTCTGGAAGTTTGCCAAGAAACATCTCAAAAAGCTTGCACTGCTCTGGAAAATTGTCTGATAGATTAGATAAAGCTCAACTCTGAATGATGAGAAGAGCACGGAGAAGGGAAGGAAGTGCCCATGATATAAAGCATAACTCATCTGTAAAGCGTGCTCATGCGTGGGCATGTATGACTGTCAATGGAACTGGTTCCCCTGTATTTATTGATCATGTGACTTCTAAAAAATGCATCAGGATGAATGCTGGTTTGCATGAAGCTGTATTGTAATCTACTTAGATTCAGCCAAATGCTTCAAAACTTGTTGGCTCTTCACAGCACAGATGGACAAGAACCAAAAGCATCTTGTTAAAGCAACCAGACTTTTTTCAGGCAAAGAAATAGAACTTTTTACAATGGCCTAGTCAATCACTGCGGAGTGTGCATTTCCCTTTCTGAGGGATAAATTGCCAGAGATCAAGCAGAAATGGAAGGCAGCTGCAGTGAGGGCCTGATAGTCCTTCAGCAGGGAAGATACCCAGGCGACATGGGGTCATGTTTACGGGTTACAGACTTCAGGCAGCTCTTTACTACAAATTATTTGCAACAAAGTGTTAAGAATTACATGTTAATTTATGATGGCAATCCCAAAATGAAATGAGTATATCTCTGCGACTGCTTGGTCCATTTGAATAATCTTGGTATCATAATAAAGGTAAAACCATTTGGGATTTCTGGTGTAAAAATCACTATATATGTCACTGAGTCAGAGTAAATGGAGATGGAACACAGTGTAAATGAAAGATCTCATTTAGCTCCGAGCAAAGTATTACTTTTATCCCTTGTACATTTGTTGACTTGCAGTCTGAAACCTTAAAAAAATTATAGCACAAAATCTCATAATTATCTGCGCCAAATTTTATTCTGATCAGGAAAGGCAGAGCAAAATGAGAGAGGAATGTATAGGTGGCTTCTCCATTTTGGCAATTTAGGTACCTTGTGTTCCATTTCAGATTTCTCTGATACCAAACTGTAAAACTCATTTAATTTCACTTATATTTCACTACAGGCACCCATTCCATCCAAATATAACATTTTATCATTTTTAGAATTAAAAAAAAAATTTATATTATTTCTGCCAGTTTTGTTGCCTATACTAATTACCATTCAAAAATAATATATACAATGAAAATGAAATTTGACTCCACTGGAGCAGATTTATTAAAAAACAAAACTAATAAATAAAATTATAAATACAAAGGCAATGTGAAAAAATGTTAAAGAAAAGTAAAAATAACAAAAACCCCAGTGACTATTTGTAGAAGGAAACTAAAGTTTGGCTACGCAAACTGATAACGGTTCAGTGGTCGAATTGCCCATTTAACAAATGGGGAAAGAAAATACGTACTGTACTGTTGTAGTGTCAGTATTTGTGCGGAATAGTGCAAAGATTCTGTCAGAAAACAACTTTTAAAATGAATGTTGAATATTTAGCGGATAATTATTGGGACAATACCTCAAACAAACTAGTTATGCGTTTATATTGTCGCGCTATTCAACATGCAAATGGCCCATGGACTCAGTTTGACGCACTGGGAACGCAAGGCTGTAGCTCAGGCTCGGTTTCTGCGATTAAGGTGGTTTAGAGTTCGTTAGAAACATCACGAGTTATCGGATCCAATGCCTACCGAAATAGTCTTACTGACAGCATCACAAGCCGATCGCAGAGAGGAAAATTCATTGCAAGGAAGCTGAATGCTGAGGAGCTGAGATCTTTGAAGCAACGCCCTGGGAAGAACATGCTAGGATCCCGGCAGATCTAGTTTCGTTAGAACACGAACACATTGGGCTAACAATAGCAAGTGCAGATTTACTCTTACGCAGTTTTTTTATTACAAAATGTCAAAGGTAGCAAAGAGCTTTTTTCTGCTCATCTCTGTAGACTGTAAAGTGTCTGCCTGCTGTTCTTTCAATGTGGTGTTGGTTTAAAATGACAGGGCTCATATCGTTGGATTCTGTGGACTTTCCTCTTTTATTTGAGGTATCGTTTTTACGCATAGCACTAATTAAAGAGAAATTCTGGCGATTCAGCTCTGATATGATTTCATCCTATGTTCTGCTGCATGCTTATTTACTTGCTTGGTGCTTGAATTGTGTTTGGTTGAGGTAAAAATGGTTTACATGAGCTTTTGGCCGAGTTTCTTCACGTAGAGTGGATAAGCCACATGACAATGTTGCGATTTGGAAACATGCTGTGTTTATAATGTGTAACAACCGGGCCCTGGTACCGGGGAGTAGGGCTTAAGGGGTTAAGTTCATCATGACTGATTAAATCAAATCCAAAATGATGAAAATTGTGTCATAGTCCAAAACATATGGACCCGTCAGAACATTCGCTGATACAGGTAGACCTGCAGATAGAAAAAGCCATCACTGAGACTCCAAGCAGCCATAGAGCAGCAAAACTTTTAACCGCAATCAGTGTTCCCCGAACTGCCAGGATCACAACGCCCTCTCAATGAACGGCTGAACGCCACGGCGGATCCGCGAAATGCAGGTCACAGAGAAGTGTTGTCGTTTTGCTCCCGGCGAGCAGTCAATCAGCGGCTTTATGACAGCGTAACGGACACTTCAGCGGCCAGGGAGGACAACATTGGGAGGGAGCTTCTCTGACGTCTGCAAACACAGCCTAACATTCAAGTCAACATTTCTCAGCATCTTTAGCACAGTCGTTGTATGCAAAGTGTTTTAGCTCTCCGCATTCAGTGACAAATAAAGTTTAAGACAGATATGTTGGACGTTTATTAAATTCAGGTCACGTTTGCCAACATTGCCAGTGTTTTGAAGGGCTGTGGGAGAAACCGCCGGCCCAATCAGCAGTCTGATGCTGGGCCAGGATTTATCAGGAGCAGTGGAGGTCATCTAGCCCACCCACACTGCTCACTGTGACGCAGGCCAAATCACAATGACAGGGCTCCAGGGTTTGCGGTGCCTCTTCAAGCCGCCGTCAGCCATTTTATGCGGTAATGACTCAGTGGGAAAAACAGCTCTGCGTGTTTTTCATGCCAGGCGCACCTGGAGAGGTCACGGAAACACCTGTAAGCCAAATCCCTCCCTCCTATTCCCCCGTCTTCTGACCTGGAGATCCACTGCTGGTTATAATTACGTCTCTCACCAGGACAAGTGCTAATGCTGCTGGCCTCAGAGAAATATGATTCCAAAGTTACACTTTTAACTTTCAACTTTCCTCACTTATAAAGTATATAAAGTGAGACAAACTTTTTTTTCCCTCCTCATTTGCTTCAATGTTTGGTACAATACGTGTGTGTGTATGTGTGTATTTGTGTGTGTGAGTGTGTGTGTGTGTGTGTGTGTCCACGCACACATCAGTATATTCACACCCTTGAGGGTACTACACAAATGTCCCAACAAGTGATGGGAAACAAGATTTCTTCATCCAAATGGGGACAATGCCCTGGTCCCCACAAGGTATCTGAGGTACTTTAGGGTTAAGGGTTAGGGTTAGGTTAAGATCACGGTTATGGTTAGGGTCAGGCATGTAGTGTATATGGTTACGGTCTGGATTAGGGGTTAGGGAATTCATGTAAATCTATGGGATGTCACCACAAAACATGGACACAACACGCGCGTTTGTGTGTGTGTGTGTGTGTGTGTGTGTGTGTGTGTGCGTGTGTGTGTGTGTGTGTTTGTGTATGTTTGCTTCTGATAATGAGTGAGTTAATGGAGAAGTGAGCACAGGAAGGCCTTTCATGTCAAGTCAGAAAATTTGAAAAATCTTCAGATGGAATAAAACGGCTCCAGAGGGAGATGTAATTACTGTAGAGACTTTCCAATCCTATCTTCCTAAATCCCATCTTAACCCCTTAACACTCCGACGGTCCGTATACAGGCCCATCAAGAAAGTTAAAAACAAGAAAAAATTTCATTTTACCTTGAGTACGTCCTTTATAGGCATTGTAAGAAAATGTTACTGAAGTGGTTAGGGGTTAAATACAGCAAACAAAATATTGCCATGGAAGACATCACAGAAAATTACAAAAACTTAGCAGACACACTCCCCAGAACTCACATAGAGTAGTGGAGAACAAACGTGTTACTAACATGTTCACTTTACACATTTTTATAAAAATAAAACACATAGTGCTTGTATTCTTGCACATCTGTCTGCATGCATGCTTATGTATGCATGAACATGTATGTAATGTCTGTGACTAGGAATAAATTAATGTAAACAATGTAATCATACTTAGTAATCATGCTTACAAAATATATGATATGATGTTCAGTCTTTAGCACAGCAGAAAACCACTATGAAAACTCTAGGAATCAGATAATAGTACTTATTTCTAATGTTAATTACATTATGAATGCTGAAAAGAATGTAAATATATTCAGAACTTGGAGGTCTATATTCACATTTGGTTAGCTTGTTGGTTGGTACAAAAAAAATAAAGTAATCTGACAGAGGGAAATAATGAAACATCGACCGCAGCTGTATCATTCTTTCACATTATGCAAGAAACCCTACACAGTCTGCTGGCTTCGGGGAGAAACTTCTAATTTATGCAATTAGCTTTTGTTGTTAAAGAAACCTGCCCAGCCCCTAAAATGGAAAACGACGCTGATTATTTTTGGGTCCTGGGCCTTGATGGCTGAATATTACGCAGCACTGCAGTGAGGAGGGCACTGGGCAGTGACATCACAGGGCATGGATCTCTGATTCAAACCTCAGGTGCTGCTGTGCATACAGGTGAGGTTTGCTTCTCCGTTACTGCAGCAGTAATCCAGAGGTAATATTCTAAATGTTGAGGCCCCTGCTGATTGCCAGGGATGAATCCGTTAGGAATATCAGCTGAAAAATAAGCAGTGTAATGCTGCAGATCATAGGTTTGCTGTACCTGGCTGCACAGGCTGCCAGGCTGGGCTGGGCTGTGATGCATGGAGGTGATTTGAGGGAGGGGAGATTAATTATTCCTGCTGTCTCCTAGTCTCTGCTGGAGTGGACCGTCAACAATCTGTGTCCCACTGGCCTTTCAGCCAACATGAAGGCTGACCCTTCTCATAGTGCAAACGGCTCCAAAAATCTTGCTCCTTCGGATACTACAGTCCCCGGGATCTCGGCCGTTTGCATTTCTCCTCTGTCTCTCAGAGTGCCGACAGAACCCTGAGTGACATTCAGCCAACGACATATTGAGTCCGCCTCTCGGATATTGCAGAGAAAGAACTCGCTGTCGCAGCGGATTTCGAAGGCAGATGCAATTCTGAATGCTCTGGGTGCCCGTTGACTCACAGAAGCGTTTTATAGTCCTCCTCTTTGAAGAAAGATCACGCCGCAGATTCAGCTTTCTGTTCTTTTTGATTGACATAATTGCACAGTAGCTTCCGGAAAGGAGAGCGCTGGAAAATACCTTGAGCCCATTGGTGAAGCCTCCTCATGTCTGTCTCTGGTGGATTATAAAAAACATCAAAGCATAAAATGAGTTTAGCTTGGCTGACATCCAGGCGGCTTTCAGCAGCTCCTTTTGTCCTTGAGTGGTGTCCTCATACAGGACTTGAAGCAATATTTCCCACACAATAGTGTTATGCATTTTTTACATTCTAATATTTGACCTCCCTGCTTTTGCTCTGCCCCAGCCAATGAGCTGGTGAAATAACGTCCATAAAAGAATATTTTATTTGTTAGTAATGCATCTAAAGCAGGCGGTCAATGAAAATTTGACATTTTCCCTGACAGATATGACATGCTTAAGAGGCCCACTGCAGTCTGTCTGAAGGACTGAGAACTGCCGTAAGGGCCATTCTTAGCCTGCCGAAATCACCCGAGTCTTTTTCCGCATAGAGCTGTAAGTAAACGCATCCAAATTGCAGTTCCTATCGGTGTCATAATTCAAGCACTGCTGCACTGACACCAGCCGTCTCCACGAAGATGCTACAGATACCAGCCATCACGCCGATATTTTACTGCACCCCCCCAACAACATTAAACCAACACTGGGGACAGATCGCCCCAAATCAGAAATAAACATCTTTCCCTTTTGCTTCTTTCCTGTATTGATCCTTCAATGTTGTTTTTTAATTTATAGAGTTTTTTAACAATGTACACATTCTCATTCCGACTCATCATTCCTACAAGGGACCCTACCAGACTGAGCATTGAAATACGATGCAAAAGGAGGCTTTTGGTGTCTTTATTTGACGTTTACGGTCAGGGTTTGGGTTAAGGATTCGGGCTTTGGAGGTAGGGTTCATTTTAAAATGGCGTCAAATAAGGAGGCCAAAAGTGTCCTTCTGCGTGGAACATCGACGCTCGATCAGGAGCGCTGGGATGAGACAGAGTTCACATTAGACAAGACAAATGACAAATGACGCCACTCCATTCAGGCACTGCAGCAGCGATACCAACGATACAGATCCATTCCATTAAGACACGACTCGAGTGATACTAACTCACTCCAATATGACACTACTCTTGTGATACTAATCCACTCCATTTAGACAGTACTCCAGTGTTAGGGAGCTTGTCAATATTCTGAACAGTGAACGCGTCCATTTTTGGATGCGTTCTAGGCTGCAAACCTGGTCACTGCATTCGATAATGAACACCCTTCCGTTCATTTTCTGATGCATTCATTTCCCGATGCCTGCCCAGGGCGTGATGCGTTCATCTAAAACTGAATGCCTTTCATATAAAACTTAACTCCGTTCATTATAAAATGTTCGCAATCCAAGAATTTCAGTTTTTAGTCAACTGTTATGCAGATTTTGTCAATGTATGTGACAGTTTATGCGGTTAATGCCATCTTCTCGTTTTCAGTCATTTACTATAGATAGATTTTATAGAAAGATTATCGGTGTAACAGCTGGAGTCTTCTCTCTGTTTAATGGATCAGTTATATAAAATATTATCGTCACTCATTTCTTTTTCTGAAATGTAGGCCTACATTTGACTGGCGACGTGGTACCAGAATTTGGAAAACACGAAACGTGCGTGCATGTTAGTCTTTGCCCGTCGTTGTCTTCGTGGTCTCGCAGTTGTGTTTTTCTGTCTGCCTGTCTGATAATTTCTACGTCAGCTAAAGTTACATAATGTAATCAAAAATATCACCAAATGATAAAGAATTATAGCAAGATTTTAAGGCTGTTGAGAACAATAAATTTGCCATTATGACTGAAAATAATCAGCTATAGGGGAGACTGGGTCTTGTTGTTACACTTTTTCTTTTAAGGGCTGTAGAATTGACATTATCAGGTTTTTGTTTCCAATATGCACTGTACAAATATAAAGTTTATTAGACTACATGACTGATCTGCAGCAACCCCCATATTCTGCGCATGCGTGATGCTGGTGAGGAAAAAAAAGACCCCATCACCTGTAACAAACTACACCAATATATTGGATAGTCTGTTACAGGAGGGGTCGTTTGCAACAGGTTGTGGGGCATTTTGTTACACTAAGAATTTGCTTATTAATTGAGACGTGTTTCCCACTTAAGTAGGCAAGTTAAGGGGGATGCCTTACTACTATTATCCCACAAAGCTACTGTAAGGAACCTCGAGTCATTCTCTTATGGCATTGCCATGTTTCGTCATTCGTTTGTAATTTCGAGGCATATTACTAAAATAAAAAAGGTAGAAAGTCATTCAGTGAGGTAATTCGATCCCAGGTCTTCCCGGCACTGTTGACTCCGTTTCTTATAGAACAAAAGATCTTATCTTTTGTATAGACTATGCTGATTTCTGCGATTTGGCGCTAACATGTGTTATGTGAGCTTTTAGATTATGGGCGTGGATATTCTTATGTGAATGACAACTGAATATGGATGATGGTTGATATAAAGCTTATACAGGCCTATTTTAAATTCTAAGTTAAATTTAAGTTCTTTAAAGTGAAATAGTTCTCATTGTCATTGTCAAGCTTTTTTTTTTCATATACTGGGTATAATCTGCCTGCTAAAGATCATTTGCCAATTTAGGTGATGCTTCAGGAATGGGGTTATATGCGACCTACTCCTGTTCTCTGTACAAAATTATATTCCGATTACCTAAATAAAAACACATTAAACTTAGTCGACTGAACAAATTAAGTATTAATCGTGCACATCATCCAAAAGTCTTGTCACCGGTATTCTAGCGTATCGCATGAATTCAGGTCTCACTCCGTGATCTCATATCCCTGAACCAGCTAATCCCCATGGCATCACAAGACTAGGCTAAACAGTCGTTTGTCTTGCAATCAAGTGTATTCATTAATTGAACTGATGACACCCTTATAATAAGGGTTATATTCGTAAAGGGGGAAGGGGGGGATAAATATTTATTAACATTCAGACATGCTGATTTTATACTACTATGCATAAGCAGTGGTTTTACTTTGCTCATCTGTTTGTCTAGATCGGACTTGTCATCAGCAGCTCCCACAGAGCGGCAGTTTCATGTGCTGTTAATTCAATCTGAAAAAAATACTGTATTATAAATTAGAACAATAAATAATATGACAAATGGTAGCCTACAAGATCTGCAACAATCAATGGAACAAAATCTGAATATCATTGCAGAACTCATCATGTACGTGGTGGGCTGAAAAGTGTGGCTTTTTTTTTTTGGCTTCGCGTTCACAGGTTTAAAAAGAAAGGATTAATATTGCAGATAATTTTGCAATTTGATATGAGAGAGACTAAGTTATCCTAGTTCTTATACTCACAGAATAGTATTATTAAACTTGGGCTGTCGCACAGATGATGTGATACAATGCGTAAACTATCATTTTAATGTATTTAATTTAATTTATTCACAATCTTTTGCATACAAATTGTCTAGCGGTCAAATCATGATTTGGAATTGTAAAATGTTTTTTTAAAAAGAATGAAAAAGTGGCATACTGTCACCACACTGAAGCGATGTTCATTCCAGTCAAGTATTTACACAGCAACATTTGAACGTTTTGGCTGACTGAATGTATCCCGGGTAACATTGAATCACAATTTATCTCCGGTCTTGAGTGTGAAATGTGTTAAAGCATCTTATCGAACTCAATGAAAAGCTTGAGTGTATAGCGGAAGATTGACGATTGGTAAAGATATAATCTTGAAACTGGAGATTTGGTAGGATTTTTTAGTCGACATGAAAACCGTGGTTTAATAGGCATGTACCTTACAATATACTTCTAAATTCTGCAGTATGGGAGACGGGGAATTTTTTTCTCATTTTTTTTCCCTTTAGAGACACACTTCAAAGGATACAAAAAATACTTTAAACTCAAAGTGGTCCTCCTAAACGATAGGGTAATATACAATGGGAAAAAATGCTCAGGTTTGTGATCTTATGAATTTCCAATTATCGCAGAGCATTTTCAAAATTACTTTATTGAAATTTTGTGCAGGTATTTTAGACTGAATGACCAAGAAATCATATTCGTCAAGCCATTCTTATCAGGGGAATTCTACAGTGCAGTGTCCTATGATGTCACAAGGGATCAACAAACAAAAGTGCAGACAAGGAGAACAAAACCAGCTTTGAAACGCTACGGAAGAAAGGTGGTGAGCACAGCCACACCCTACAGCTCTGGTTATGCCGGTGTTGCAAAGAGTTGAGATATTTTGGGTCTCATGAATAAAAATATGTGTTGTGAGATTTATTAGGCTACTATAATATTGTCATGTTAGAAAGTAAACACTGTTGCTACTGCACTCACTGCACCAGAGACGTTAGTTTCACCCAGGTAGCTTCCGTAGTTTATTCTAGTTTCCATTCAGGATCCAAATGCAGAGGTACAATCTGTAGTTCCATCACCCTCCCAAGAGCCTGAAATTGGGGGATAATTTTTAATGAATAAGCAGAAGAAAATTCTCAGTCCAGGCAACATTGATGATAATTAAGAATTGTTCACTTGTAAATGCTCACCACAATGTAATTATACAAAGCCAGATGAAAATTGGCAGAGGATCCCTATAACTTAATTTAAACATCACTCCAATGATACATCCGTCCTCCATCGACTCATGCTCTACGAAATACTTTTATATAAAATTGTCACGTTTGTGCGGAATACTTTTCCCAAAAATTACACAATATAAAGTATTGAAGTACAGGTGGTGATTTTGTGTTTTCATCGGACTGTGATACTAACCAACTACAGTAATTCAGTGATTCCAAGAGCAGCACCAGTCATTCTAATACATTCATCATGTCATTAGTTTTATCTATTTATCAGTCACAGATTACCCATACATGTCAGAATGTTATCTTTTCCCCAGAAATCATACAGCACAAAAACTGACTCATCAGAACCCCCATGTTTCTTGAGGTCTTTCGTTCCACTTTGGCTTAAAGTGTGATGCCAGTGCATTTGCACAGATGGCAACATGCTGCGATGTTTCATTTCAGCATCACCACGAGGAGCCGCTTGTTTCCAGAAAGCTGAGAGAAGCCTATTCAGAGCCAGTAATGGTGACCTGTGCTTGCAGCAGAGCTTCACACAGAGTGCAGCTGTGAGAGGAAGTGACATCACGATGCTTCCTGCCCCAGTCCTAGTCAGTCACAGCTTTTATCTCTCCCAACACTCTTTATCATTCTGAGTACCCTAAAGAGACAGGGACCTGCTGATGAAGTTGTTCCAAAATAAGGACAGACTCACGTAATGAGTGCCTCGTCCCTCTTGCCAAAAACAGGGCATTAGAGCCTGTAATGGGCTCTTTGGTCAGGACGAGGCCTTCAGCCCATCCATTCTAGGTGTAGATTGAATTAAAGCTGACGGCAGAGGAGCAGGAGAGTCTGGAGCGGAAGGGCGAGTCGGAGCACAGGGGTCACGTCAGGGGAGCGAAGGGCGAGTCGGAGCACAGGGGTCACGTCAGGGGAGCGAAGGGCGAGTCGGAGCACAGGGGTCACGTCAGGGGAGCGAAGGGCGAGTCGGAGCACAGGGGTCACGTCAGGGGAGCGAGCCAAACACCAGAGGAGATTTCGCTGTGTTGCAGATTGTGTTGGCACCGCATTATGAGCCTCAGCTGGAACACTGATATGCATTACGGAAAACACTTACCTTCAGATGACTGGTCATAATAATTTCAAAAGATTTATTATTTTTTTAATCAACATTCAAGTCTTCAAGTCAATTTTTACAAAATGAAGACCTGTGTGCAAGAAGTACCTGAGTCACTTAAAAAATCAATTGTGATTTCGGGGGTCAAAGTTTTCAAAACATGTAGCATGTTGCAGATATATGTACACAACCCCAATTCCGGAATAGTTGGGACAAAGAGTAAATTGTGAATAAAATCAAAACGCAATGACTTTCAAATCATACCAGCCAGTATTTTATACACAATAGAACGGACATAACATACCAAATATTGAAACTGAGAAATTTAACAATTTCATCCATAAACTGAGCTCATTTCAAATTTGAGGGCTGCTACAGTCTCAAAAAAGTTGGGACAGGGGCCTGTTTACCATGGTGTAGCATCCCCTCTTCTTTTTAACACAGAGTGGAGGCATCTGGGCATTGAGGAGACAAGTTTCTAGAGTTTAGCCATTGGAATTTGATCCCACTCTTGTTTAATACAGGCTTCCAGCTGCTGGGTTTTGGGTCTCCTTTGACAGACTTTTCGTTTAATTATGCCCCAAATGTTCTCAATCGGTGAACGATCAGGACTGCAGGCAGGCCAGTTCAGCACACAGACTCTTCTACTACGAAGCCATGCTGTTGTAATAGCTGCAGTATGTGGTTTTATATTGTCCTGCTGAAACACACAAGGCCTTCCCTGGAATAGATGTCATCTAGAGGGGAGCATATGTTGCTCTGAAACCTTTATATACCTTTCAGCATTCATGGTGCTTTTTAAAACATGCAAGTGTCACACACCATATGCACGAATGCATCCCCATACCATCAGAGATGCTGGCTTTTGAACTGAACGCTGATGACAGGAGGGGTGGTCTTTCTCCTCTTTAGCACGGAGGAAACAACTCTCATGATTTCCAACAAGAATGTCAACTTTGGACTCGTCTGACCTCAGGGCACTTTGCTACAGTCCATTTTAAATGAGCCTTGGCCCACAGAATACGGCAGCGCTTCTGGATCATGCTCAACAATGGCTTCCTTTTTTGCACAATAGAGTTTTAGGTGGTATCTGCGGATGGCACGGCGGACTGTGTTTACAGACAGTACTTTTTTGAAGTATTCCTGGGCACATTTATAGTAATGTCAATGACAGAATCATGCCGGTGAGTGATGCAGTGGTGTCTGAGGGCCCGAAGATCTCGGGCATCCAGTAAAGGTCTTCGGCCTTGTCCCTTACGCACAGAGATTTTTCCAGTTTCTCTGAATCTTTTGATGATGTTATGCACTGTTGATTATGATGAGACCTTCAAAGCCTTTGCAATTTGACGTTGAAGAACCTTTATATTCCCAGCAATTGTTTCCCAACATGCATCTCAGTAGCTTAACGACCGCTTGTGAGCTACTCTGGGGTGCGTTTCCCAAAAGCGTAGTTGCTAACTAAGTTAGCAACTTACATAGTTCGTCCATTCACAGTCAATGGGACCAACTATGTAAGTTAGCATCTGTGATATTGGGAAACGAACCCCTGACCGGGGCACGAACCCAGACACTTCTGCTCCACAATGCTTTGCATTAACCAAGTGAGCCATTCAGAAGCTTGTACATTTGTGGTTAGAAATAACCTTTAGATGTATAAAGATGGTTGGAATAAGTCTCAGCAGACCTCAAATTGCAGTCAAATTCATTCTAAATCTGCCTATAATCTGCAATCACATGCATGTGCACAGAAAGGCATGATTTGATTGAATTTTTGAAAATAAGGGAAAAGTTCAAAAGCTCAAACTTTCAACATAATTCTGTCTTCACAAGCAAAAGAGGAACACGAGTTTTCCATTATAGCATAATAAAGTTGTAATGCCTTACATTTATATTTTTGAATTGCTACCGAGGAAATGGAAAGACGTCTTCACACACCGTAACTGAAATACTGCTCAGTTGTGCAGCCAGTCAGTCAGTCAATGGTCTGATCGGAGAATCAGTGAGTTGGTCTGTGCCTGGTGCCCCATGTGCTTAAGCACCTTAAAGTTAAAAGGGACACAATTTCCTTGCTACTTCAGTATCGTGGATATCACTGCATATTGCACATTTTCATACCTTTAGTCCGGTCTCTCACTTCTAGAACCCGGGTACACAGAAGGTAAATTGACCCTTCGACAGAGCATTGCAAGGAGTCATAAGATTTATTTTAATTTATATTTAACCCTTTTTTAAGATGTCTTTCCCATTAAGCTTTGTTATATTAGAAGATCCTAAAGACCATCAAAGTCCTATTGAACAGGTTTTTCAATGAGGGTGTTTTATAGGAAGGTCTTATAGAACAGCAATAATCTTATAGGACTTTCTTTTCCATAGAGGTGCTCTGTAGGTTTCTAGCAAATTCCTATAGAACACACAGAAAATCATATAGACCATGCTGTTCTACTAAAACGTTCTATAGCATTCCATTGATATTCTATAGCAGGGGTCCCCAGTCTTTCACACAACTGATACTACTAGTCAATCCCTGGGGTCCTTGCTAATAAGCTTGATTAGTAGCATCAGGTGTGTAGCTGCTTGGTTGCAATGAAAGCCTGCACCCACACTGGCCCTTTCTGGGAAAGATTGGGGACCCCTGTTCTATAGAGTCCTATAGAAAATTTTTTGCAGGGCACATCCACCGTATGGGCAACCTTGTTGTAAAACATATGGATCCATACTAGATATGCCATAAATCTGAACATTATTCAGACCACTCACCGTGGAATTGATATTTTATTCAAAATTCCAATATTCCTGTACAAAAAGTATATCAGCTTGATCTAGAAGTTTTTCATGTACGCTACCCGATTGTTACTATGACCCGACTGTTCCAAGAACATAAAACAGAATTCGGTTTCATCATGTTCATTAGCTCTCTTTGATTGGTAGAAGCATCTCACATAGACACCACTGGGCCAGAACTCGCTATCCAAGACCTTTGTGGGGTCCAAAACCTTTATTTCTGCCCTAAAACTGGAAAATGTGGCTTTCTCGTTGGATATACATACAATTGAATGCACTTCAATATCATTGTTATTCATGTACTGTTCAATATTGTCAGCGGTGGTACCTTCCTCCACTTCGTAGACGAAGATGTCTCTGCTCAGCTCACGGGCTCATCGGAATCCACCGATCTACTGCGTCCGTGTCCCTGCGGTAGGCCACTGTCGAAGTTTCTTGGTCTGGTGCGGCTGATTGTGGAATCCTTCATTGTAACCTCTGGGTTTGCAGGACGCTTCGGAGGCGCCAAGCAGTTACGGCCGTTCTGCAGCACATAGTTGTTGGGGCTCATCAGCCGGGCCGTTGGTGCTCATCCACACGGCAGGTCTCTCTGTGGCCTGCTGGCACTGGCAGACTGAACAACAGTGTCGGCATCAGGGGAATTCTGTTGGCTTATCGCTGACGGCTTGAAGGCCTTCGCGTGTTGCTTAGTGCCTGATGAATAGGAAGTAAAGTTCATCACCGTTTCCTCTGTCTGAAGTGTTTTTGCTACATTTTGTGACATCGCATTTTCTATGGCTTTCATTCGATGCTCCAGTTGAAGTATCCTGTCACACAAACTGAGAGAGTCCGTTTCTGGCAGGGAACGTTTCGGCAGCCTTTTTAGATTTATGACATCCACGGAAAATCTTGGCAACTTGTCCATTTCTCCGAGTTAACTGATCCCAGCAATGATGTCATTTATGACGACTTCTGCATGTGACGCGACTGTTCCATCTCAACGTTTAACATACTTAGGGAATTCATCCCTGTCGCCCACAGCAAACAACAGTTCCTTAGCTTCAACAAGTTCCTCAATGCTGTAGTATTCCTGACAGGTCTTTATAACCAGCTCAAAAGGTGAAGTATTTATACCGCGGATGACAAAAGTCAGTACCGAGCCACTCCGCCTCAGGTGTGGTCCCGTGGTTCTGCGTAAATCGAAACGCCTGGTCGAAATGTTCAAATCCCTGGTGAAGAGATCCTGAGAACGTATCCGTTTGTTGATGAGAATGCCCGTAGCACAAATAAATCCCGACTTTTCTGCCCTTGGCAACAGCATAAAAGCTTTTGTCGCTCATATTTAGAAAACCTTCAAGTAGCAAGCGAAGTCAATAAAATCAACTTAGCTGCCATCTTGGATTTGTTGCGCATTTGGATATATCTGCAACATTTTTTGAAAACTTTGACCGCCAAAATCACAAAAGTGTTATTTAGTGACTTAGGTACTTCTTGCTCACAGGTCTTCAAATGTTCAGACATACAGCTGTGCACTTTGGTTGAAGACTCCCAGAGTTCTGTGTTCCTCAGATTTTACTGGCTGTTGTAGGATTGAATAGCTTAATAGCTCCTAGTAGAAGTTTCCTCAGGAATGAACCCTATTTCTGCAGAGAGCTTCTCTCCATCTCACCAGGGGCAGTTCTGCTGCTCGTTGGCAGTCTGCACTTTCTGCCTTATTCATATTCTTATTTCATAGCGAAAAAGTTTCTGAAACATCTTTTGGAAATTGCTGAGCAAAACAAAAAACAATCCCATTTCATTGTTGACAGTCCTTAAGAGGAAAATATCACTGTCCACTGATTGTGTGATAAAATATCTTGTATCATGTTTCAATGTGGAAGGGGAGAGCAGATTTACATGAGGACACACTAAACTCTGAAAATTGGACACTTATTTTGGTCGATCGTACTGTATGTCGCTTTTCATGTTTGCAAGAGTGTTCAAATCCCCTCATTGTGGCTCAGCAGTGGTTAGAGTGAGACTCCTGTTCAATGAAGTGTTTTCATTCACAGGGATAAACGCACACAAACACAGAAATGGAGTGGAATGGATAAGCCGCCAAGTGGGCCCACATCACACCAAAACACACGCACACACACACCTCAGCCTCACACACCCCTAAACGCACACACCTAAGCGCAAAAACTTCAGCCTCATACACTCACTTCAGCCTCACACACTCCTAAACACACACACACACCTAAACGCACACACACCTCTCACACACTTAAACACACACACTTCAGCCTCACACAAACCTAAACACACACTTACCTCACACACACCTCAGCCACACACAAACCTCACACACATCTCAGCCTCACACAAACCTCAGCACACATCTCAGCTTCACACACGCCTCAACACACATCTCAGCTTCACACACGCCTCAACACACATCTCAGCCTCACACAAACCTCAGCACACATCTCAGCCTTAGGCACCTGTGGACACACAGCTCATCCCCCCCCCCAAAAACCTGAGCTCCACCCATAACTCAGCAAACACTGTATTCTGTTTCATCGAGGGACAAACACACCATCGTCTGTTCCACACATGGTCCGTGTCTAATATTAGAAATCAGGTTGATATGATGGAAACAAAGGAAATGAAATATTGTTAATTCATGTTCCTGATGAATAAGTGATTAACTGAGGCTGCAAGGCCTCCAGCAACCGGCAAATTAGTCCACTGAAGAAGAGAGGAAGCGAGGAGGAGGGAGAGAAGAAGAGAGGAGGGACATTTCGCTCGGAGAGATGAGGCACCTATCAGCAGATGGACAAGCAATCATATGACCATATTGAAAAGTTTAGGGTCCTTAGAACTTTCCGGAAGAATGTCTGTACTGATGGCAGATAATTGCAAATGGCTTCAGCGAGAAAATCTAGACCTCAGCTTTAATGAGTGCCCATACCTCTCCAAATAGGGTATCAATTCTTGCCTCAAACAAGTCCTTATCAACCGATATTGAACACCATCGACCCAAACTTTATCCCAATGCAGCGATACTCAAACCTCCACCTTGTTTACTGATACTCAACTAGTCGTCTACCAACAATTGATCCCCATTTACCGATACTCAAACTCTGCCAGTCAAAACATAAACCCGCACCTCCAAATCAATTACACTCAACCCCTATATACCAACACACAGGCCACCCCCCCCCCTGTATCAACACTTACAGCCCTCACACACTCTGTCAACTGGTACTCAAGCCACCCAACCCCCACTGTCCTCTGATACACACAGAAAATGGACAAACTCAGCTCAAACGCATCATCACTTAGAGCTGGCCGCTCCTCACAAAACAAACCCCACATTTATCTCCATTTTCAGGTCATACTTAAAGACACAATTTCCCCTTGTCTCTCCAACTTCCAACTGTCCGATGCCCATCAGGAGAGCAGATTGGCCGGATTAAAGAGGTGTGTATCGCCATCTAGTGGTGGGTTTACCATAGCTCCCATCACACCTGTCACGACAGCAGCCGTGAAAGGCCACAATGACGACCAAAAATCACGGGTCGTATTCAATGTTTCATAAACGAATCGCACTGCACATATTTCACATTTCAAGCCTCTTTTGTTCCCTCCTCCCTTTGCCTCTGAGTTTTGAGCCTGAAATCCTGTCGTCAGACAGGCTGACGGTGACTCGCCTCCGAACACACAGCCCTTTAATAATGGACGGAAAGCATCTCACTTGACCGCTGCCTGAGTCTGTAAGCTGTCTGTCACTGTCTCTGACTTCTCAGGGTTTCGTTAGTGGCTGCAACACACACTGAGCCAAAATCCAACTGCCGAACTCTGGGCCTCCGTGCGATTAACTGCTAGAGTGGTTATAACAGTAGTTTGTGAATATATGAAGCTATTCCATACATCCATATAGATCTACAACAATCACTGACACAACACTCTGATTCCAGAGAAATCCTGCCTACATTAGTCCCATGATTCCATCTGTCACTTTCTGAAGACACATTTGCAGACATATGTGACTGAAGCTCATTCCTGAAACCACACTCTCAGTCACACAGAGGGGAGCTGGCTCCTAATTTCCGGAAATATTTCCTACCCGACCATCCTTTATACCCTTTAGGCTGTATGTTCCTGACTGGAAGTTTAGATAAAGCACAAGGGAGTCCTTCTCCAGCGCAGTATAGCAAAGATTAAAAGATAAATCTGACATACACAGACTTTTTTTTTCATTTTGAGGCCAACATTTATTTTCTCTGAGTGAGCCGAGGGGTTTATTTTTCTCCTTTAACCAGCAAGATTATCTGGAGAGGTTACAAAGAAAGCACACTGGACTCGTTTCCAGGGGACAGAATATTGTGCTGCACTATCTTCTGACAGACAATAATAACAAAGAGAAGAGGACACAGTGTCCAGAGAGGGGCAAAAATGTGTTGCGTTTCCACCTCTTGCTATCAATACAGGCAGCTGTTTGGAGTGTGAAACCAAATATCCTTATAAGTAACAAGAACAGAGCACACAAACAGCATCCAAGGAAATGCAAAGAAAGCTGTTAGTCGCAGTAATTTCTGATTCAAAAGAATTTGACTCACAGCTCTGGGTATGAGAGCTTCGCTTTCTGTCTCCTGCAATTTATGCTTCCATTGAATACAATGCAATTCAAAGTCTTATACAAGCAATGTCATCTAATTTCCTTTGACAGATAAATCAGTTGCTGGAACAGTTGCTTTTCAAAACCTGCAGAAAAAAGTTCATGTACACTGTGAGCGCGGCCTTTGTATTTGACTCTGCTCTATGTTTGAGGTTGTGTTTTGGCAGACGTCATTGCCTGAGATATAAAGCTGGGTCAAAGCTTTCGGTCGGACTGATACCTCTCCTGCTCAAAAGAAATGCAATGAGAGAGGATGCATTTTAAGAGGTGCACTCTGTTTTTTCAGGAAAAAAGGCTTTTCATAACCCCATGAAATATACAAGCAGGGTCCATTAAATGCTGCTCTTCATTCAAACCTGTAGCACTTCAGGCCGACTTTGAACTCTACTGGAGATCCCAAGGCCTCCGATGATCCCGAACATGCCCTGCTAAATTTCGGGGAACTGAATATAAAATGATAAACAAGATCCAGAAACTTTCAGTTGAATGGAATGCTGTGGCCGTAAAAACATGATGTCCGAGCTTCGAAAATTTTTCTCCATTTAAGTGTGATGTAGCTTCAGTGAAGCGCTGTAACCAGCTGATACAGAATGTGTATGTGACATGGTCCAACATTATGAAAAAAGCTTATTCTGACTTTGAACTTACTTAAAGGAAAACTTCAATGAAAAGTTAGAGTTCAAAGGTCCCCTATTATCCCACCAGGTGCACTACTAATTAGCCATTATGAGCACATTCAAAATCTCCCCTTCCTGACATCATAAGGGGGAGTGACCACCCAGAATAATGAAATCTGATTGATTGACTGCTCTGCTGAAGGTGACCAGTTCTTCTTGCCTTCCCCATGTGATGTCAAGAGGGGAAAGATTTTGAAATGGCTTCTAATAACTTGTAGGTTGTGCACCTGGTGACATCATAGGGAACCTTTAAGGATCCTCATCCTGATCCACTTGTGATATGAGAACTGACTGCTCATACATAGCATCTGTTCTTCGCTTGTTCGCGAAGCTGCCCACACAGTGAGAAATACCTGAGGCTGCCCGGTATATTTACGTGCATTTATGGCCAACATGCTTCACCATCAGAATCATGTCTCAATCAGCTCACTGCAGTTGATGACTGCTGTACTGCATGGAGACCCACTGCAGTTATGGGCACCACACGCTGATCCGAGAGCCACCGTCTGAGCCACGGAATCTATCAGGGCCCCCAACTGACAAACTTAACCCCTTCAGACCTGATTTTCTTCTTTTTATCCAGTTGCTTTTTACTCCTCTCCAATATAGAAATGAAGGGGAAAAAGTCAATTTTGCCAAGTCAATTTTTTAGTAGTATTTTTACACGACTGAATGGGCGTGAAATGTCATTAAAACTAAAGAAAAATTGAATATGTTTTTAACATTTGGAAGTGGATGTCTGCATGTGTCTGCATGTGTGGGTGCCGGTGTGCAGGTCTGAACATGAACGACTTTGCATGTGTATGATTTTGGTTAACATAAAATCAAGACATCAGTTTTGATGTCTTTGTCAGTAAAATATCATGAACGAATTGCCATATTTTTTTACATAGTTGGCTACATGTAGTAACTGATCACACGAACAATTGGAACAGATGTCAGCGTCTGGATACTTTTATCTTTTCACTCATTTTTGAGGAGGGGCCTCAAAGCAGGTCCTGTGTGGGACAAAGCACAGGTGGATGTTCCATTTGAAACAAAAGATTTTTGTTTTTCCCGTGCAGTAGGGCCTCTTGCATCTGGTAGCCTCTCTCTTATCATAATAATTTGGTTCAAGGACGTCTTCCACTTTGTACTCTCAAGGAACATTACATGAATAATTTTTATAAAAAGTATAAATAAATAAATAGTCAAAGTTTAGCTATGAAATGCGCACAGATATTCCATAACTTTGCATCGTGACACTATATATTGAAGTGTTGGCTCAGATCACCCAGCACCTGATGTTCATGGGAAAGGACACTGAACTTTGGAAAAATCCTGTACTTTGCAGTTATGAGATATATTCAGAGTAACTTAAAATATAATCACATTCAATTGTTAGAATTATGCCGAGTGAAAACTCATTAGGCTACAATCAACATTAATTAATATATACGAGGAAAAAAGTTGCGAACTCCTCCTCCTGTCAGGCATAGGAGCCATGCTGGTCTTGTCTGATGTCTGTAGTGCTTTCAGATCAAGTTACCGATCATATCTTCATTGTGATTGGATTATCAGCAACCAATCAGTAACAAACAGTTGTTCAAATGACAAAATCAAAGATTTTAAATGGCCTAGACCCAAAAATATGTCACGTCCATTCCAGTGGTTTTTTGACTGTGTTACGCTAGACTTACAAATTTTGTTAGTTTGAACTTAATGCTGACAACAGGAGGGATGGTCTTTCTCCTCTTTTGCCCGGAGGACACGATGCCCATGATTTCCAACAAGATGTCAAATTTGGACTCGTCTGACCACAGGACGCTTTGCCACAGTCCATTATAAATGAGCCTTGGCCCACAGAACACGGCGTCGTTTCTGGATCATGCTCAACAATGGCTTCCTTTTTGCATAATAGAGTTTTAGGTGGCATCTGTGGATGGCCCGGCGGACTGTATTTACAGACAGTGGTTTCTTTAAGTATTCCTGGGCCCATTTAGTAATGTCAGTGACAGAATAATGCCGGTGAGTGATGCAGTTGCGTCTGAGGGCCCGAAGATAACAGGCATCCAGTAAAGGTCTTCGGCCTTGCCTCTTACGCACAGAGATTTTTCGAGTTTCTCTGAATCTTTTGATGATGTTATGCACTGTCAATGATGAGACCTTCAAAGCCTTTGTAATTTGACGTTGAATAGCATTGTTTTTAAAGTACTCCACAATTTTTTAATGCAAGCCTTCACAGGTTGGAGAGTCTCTGGCCATCTTTACTTCTGAGAGACTCAGCCTCTCTGAGACATCCCTTTTACAGCCAATGATGTTACACACCTGATGCCAGTTAACTTAATTGCTTAGTAATTGTTCTTTCAGCTGATTCTCTTATATAATAATTGCTTTTTCAGCCTTTTTTTTTGCATGTGTCCCAACTTTTTTGAGACCCATTGCAGCCAGAAAATTTGAGATGAGCTCATTTTGTGGATAAAAATGTAAAATGTCTCACTTTCAACATTTGAAATGTTATCTATGTTCTATTGTAAATAACCTATTGGCTCATGTGATCTGAGAGTCATTGCATTTTGATTTTATTCACAATTTACACTTTGTCCCAACTATTTCGGAATTGGGGTTGTATCCTACGTCAGTTGCACGGCTGTCTTGAAATTTTTTATGACACATTTTCCTACGACAGTAGTACGACTCATATTGTTATGTGATCACTATGACACAAGCTTCAAATCCTCCGCGCCCAAACTAGTGTCAAGTCCCTTCTGTCGTGGACCCACTAAAATTGTACAACACAAAGAAAATCGTACAATGTATGTGAAAGCCCCTACACACATGCACACTCACCCACGCGTGCTCGGGTGCACACGCAGGGACATAAACAATTGTTCATGGCAAGCGCAGCATTTCATTTCACAAAAAAAGTTTAAGACCATCTGAAACGTCCCAAGAATCACAGGAGACTGTACAGCTCGCCTGTCACCTCAGAGCTGCACGGCGCATTCCATCCCAGGTTACAAGCGCGTTCGCTCGGCTGCAGCTCGTCAGCACCCCGAGTCTGCGGCGTCTCTCTAATGTGCAGCAGCAGGCCCTGAGACACATAAACCTGTCGGCTGACTTATTATTTCAATATACGCCGTCCCCAGACAGCTGGGGTCCGCACGCGGCACCAGCCTGTTCCTTTCTCCTTCCCTGCCATTGCTCCACTTTTATAATCAGATAGCGGGGCTGGCGGTAAATCTCACGTCTTTATCCCCGCAGAGCCTGAGCGGAGCCTGTGACCGAGAGACAACACGACGCACTTGACGATCTCGAGCTGCCACAGCTGAGCTCATGCTGCTGTGTCCCACCCCGCAAAATGCAACTTTTCTCTCCCGTGTTTGGATTGTTTCCTGCAGGTTGGGAAATATGATGACCGTGTCTGATACAGCACTGTGATTATCCCTCCTGTCCCTAAATTGATTGCTGAATGGAACAACAATTGCAGCAGAACCAGTCACGGTAATTGAGCAATTCTCACCCTCGTCAGCGCCGTCACGGCTAAATATTCGCTAAAACTGCTCTCCGTCATTTCATGAAACTTCAGCTGGTGCGTTCACAGACACAGGCTGAAGGAAATGAAAAGTGAGAAGGAAGTCCAATTAGCAAGATGGTCCACTGGCAGCAAAAAAAATCAGGTCTCCAATCTCAGAGAAAAAACAGGAATTTCAAATTTGTTTGGGCTCATGTGCTACAGTAACTCATCCGTGAGAATTTCAGAACCATGTATCAGAAGCATCAAGAAGTAAAATATGTTTTGTAAGAAATACATAAAAATATGTAAGTTTAATCGTCCAGGTTTGCTTTTGTTTTGCTGCTAACATGCAGTGAAGCCGCTTTCAAAATGTGCGTATGATTTAAGCTCTGAGAGCCTGATTTAAACAGAGCTGTATGTGCAAACAGCACACGCAAAATCTTTGTGTTGGTCTGGCACCATCACTGGTGGTGCTAATAATGGCGCATATGCTAAGGGTTTGCTGGCCTTCAATGTGTTTATTGTATCAGGCCCTAAATGTTTTAGTAACATGGCAGAGGACTGATGGGCATGAGGCCATTTTGTGGAATATGTTCCCATATAGGCTGTAGAGAGCAGGCATGTAGGTGTCCGATCTCCCATTCCCTTCCAGAAGAAAAGGGTCTCTGTCCTTTCATTAGTGGAGACCAAACCCAATGTTTCATGTCCACATGTCCATTTAGAAATGATATCGACACTCTGGACTTTTTTTGCCATGGAAGTTCACATATTTTCCAGTCCTATCAAGTGCGAGTGATTGTGTTTGGAAGAGAGGGCAAAACACCCTGAATGACCGTACGAGCCTCTCAGATCGAGAGCAGGAGAGCGAGAGATGAGTTTGCATTTCTTATTGGTTTTAATGGGAGCATCAGCCTTTGGCACAGATCCAATCTGCAATCCACCCATGGCGAGCTTTTCGCTTAATTTGAAGACATGAATCTAAGAAAGTGTACATCTCCTCACCTCAGCTTTACCAGCTCAGCAGAATGATATTACTCATTTACATTTTATCATAAGGAGCACTGCGCGCGAGGAGAGAGGGTTCAGCAACGACAACACTTGCTTTCAATTATTACTGCACCTGAAGCGCAAAACACACTGCGCTGAGATTGAGTAAGAGCCTTTTGAGCTGACATTCTTTCTAAGTTTCAAAATGTTCCCTTCAGCACTGAGTAAGACAGAGAGGCCTCATGGGAGTGAGGAAGTAGAGGAACCCCTGGAACCCGAGGTAGATGGACAAACCGCACTCCCGCAGCGGGATCATTTGGCTTCAGGCTTTCATCTCAGCGAAAACTTGAAGGACACAGTGTTCACTGTAATTAATTGTGAGATCAGACTCAGGAGTGTAAGGAATATATACTGTGTTTGCTGTGTGTAGATTATTCACACTGTAGAAGCCCATAAGTGTTGATTCAATTATTTATTTGTTTACTGACTCTGTTGGCACCCCGTTGCACAGATCCCTGAGCTTCAAGCACAAGGCTAATTTGGCAGGATACTGAAATATGTGCCAATTCTGAAAAACACTCAGGATCCCCAGGAGAGAATTACAGCGCACACACAGTCTCATAACCCCACGGTTCTGAAAGTCTACATAAAAGGACCCAGAAATATTCTGTGCGTTAAATGAAAAGCACTAAACTGGGTTGTATTCTGTAACCACTGAAGGGGAATTAATTCTGACAGAACACAGACCAGTGGCAGGTCACTGAGGGCTAAAGGATTTCCAACAGCTCTGTATCCAGTGAGAAATCAGTTCCCTCTCGTTTAATACAAACCTTAAGTTCATTTACGTACATTTCATTTCTCTATTGCTGTGTATTCAAGTTGCTAACTAAACCGCAGATGCTGTCATCTCAGTGTGACACTTTATTAAAAAGGACCTGGAAGCTGAGGACTCTGTACCAGGACACCTAAGGTAATTTTCTAAAGGACAGAAACCCAAGATAAGCAGCTGCTAGGATGAATCACACATACTGTAGATATTCCTTACTTAATGCATGTAAACAAATGCTTTTCCTGAGTTTCATTGTGAGAGGTTTACAGGCTTATTGGAGAGAATTATAGCCATCAGAACAGCAGTCGTACAAGTTCTGCCAAATATTTCAGCATGTAAGCTTTCTGTCGGTCAACAAAATAGTCTTCACCATCGTTTATTGCTGCCGGGGTTGATAAACCAATGACAAGCCGACTGAAGCTTGTGTGCTCTACTTTGAGCATTTCGATAATTTCTTGCTCATAATGATAAAGAACATTTGTTTTGTTCAGATTAAAACTGTTGGCTGAATTGTTAGTCCAAATTACTGTTTGCAGAAATGAAGCCTGCAGAAAGATTAGGTTTTCTTCTGCTGAAAATGGTATTTAAGCCTTCTATCTACATGCGGAAAAATCACTCCAAAATTAATGTCCTCATGAGTTAAATTCATAAGCCTAAATCTACAGAAGTCAAAATGGCTGGAGATTAATGTTGCTGCTTGATCAAGAGTGTTTCGTCTGTTCTACTCAGAAGTCTTGATTAATCATCACGATACTCCGATTTCTTTTTCTGGCATTGAAGGCAGGCTGCGTTGCCATGGAGATACAGCCCTAATTTGCATCTGTCAGTCACATTTTTATTGCTCCTAGTTTTACTCAGGGATTCTAAAATGTCAATACAGACTTTGCATCTGATGAGAAATTGCCTGTCGAGATTTATGTAAACATTCGGGGAGTGCCACTGGCCTAAACCACCAGCATGAAATGAAAGCTTTAGTTCATTTAAAAGGAAAGCGAGAATGATTTGTTTCATCAGGTCCTCGTTGTGAAAAGAGCAGTTAGTTTCCATGTGTTGGGACTCAGGTCACACACATTTCGATGAGACATTCTTTAAGCGGCTACCTTTGGTACCATCAATCTAGCTTTAATGAAACCTTTTTTCATGCGCCCAACACCAGTCACACAACCTACAGGCCCCCAGACACACCCTACACCACCGCACACACACCTTACAGTCCCGAACACACGCCCTTCACCACCCCACACACACCCTATAGTCCCAAACGCACACCCTACACCACCGCACACACACCCTACAGTCCCGAACACACACCCTTCACCACCCCACACACACCCTACAGTCCCGAACACACGCCCTTCACCACCCCACACACACCCTATAGTCCCAAACGCACACCCTACACCACCGCACACACACCCTACAGTCCCGAACACACACCCTTCACCACCCCACACACACCCTACAGTCCCAAACGCACACCCTACACCACCTCACACACACCCTTCACCACCCCACACACACCCTGTAGTCCCAAACGCACACCCTACACCACCTCACACACACCCTACAGTCCCAAACACACACCCTACACCACCCCACACACACCCTACAGTCCCAAACACACACCCTGCACCACCTCACACACACCCTACAGTCCCAAAGACACACTGTACACCACCTCACACACACCCTACACCACCCCACACACACCCTACAGTCCCAAATGCATAACCTACACCACCTCACACACACCCTATAGTCCCAAAGACACACTGTACACCACCTCACACACACCCTACACCACCCCAGACACACACCCTCCACCACCCCACACACACCCTACAGTCCCAAATGCATAACCTACACCACCTCACACACACCCTATAGTCCCAAACGCACACCCTACACCACCCAACACTCACCCTACAGTCGCAAACACACACCCTACACCACCCCACGCACACCCTACAGTCCCAAACGCACACCCTACAGACCCAAACGCACACCCTACACCACCTCACACACACCCTACAGTCCCGAACACACACCCTACACCACCCCACACACACCCTACAGACCCAGACACACACTTGCCTCTCTCATGGTTTCCATGAACCAATCGATAGCCACACCCCCCCCCCCCACCCACACACACACACACACGCACACACACATCTGTATTCTCTCAGCCTCAGCGGTTGGGGTCATCTCAGGGGTTCTGGCCCGCTCAGCAATCAACAAAAAAAACATGAAACATATTATTTTAAACAGGTGTTCCATGCAAAACAAACCCCGGCCGCCCTCTGAAAATCCGCAACCTTGAGTTTGACCTTTCAAGGTCACTAAAGGTCAAACGCCATGGTGGCAACTGAAAGCCCATAGGGGACTTCCTATATGTTGACAATAGTCAATATCTGTCAACCATGAACCTTTTTCAAGTTAGAACCATCTGAAAATCTGTGACCTTCAGTTTTACCTTTGATGGTGACACAAGGTCAATGGTCATGGTGCCCGATGAAAGCCCATATTAGGAGATCCTATATGCTCATAATAGTAGACATCCGTCTATCTGCAACCATTTTTGAGTTATAATGGAAAATGTACTATTTTCACTGATGACCTTGAAACCCCCCCCCCCCCCCCCCCTGACATTTAACCCCCAACCGCTTAGGAAACTCTGAAAGCTACCCCATCATGCAGCATATAATTGGAAGAAGAATTGAAAGATGCAATTAATTTCAAGGAAGTTATTGCAAAAAACCATTTTGACATTTCCAATTACCTTGACCCTAAAATTGACCCAATCACCCCCAAAATTTGATCAGGTCATCTATGGATCATCGCCCACCCTCTGTGAAAGTTTGAATTGAATCATCGCATGTGTGTAGATGCCACATTGTTGACACACAGACACGCAAACAGGCAAAAACAAACAAACAAAATGCACCAATTACAATTCCTCGCCCCGCTGACTCTCTTGCGGGGAGGTAATAGCTACAATCCTTCTGAAATTGTGCTGCTCTGCCTAATTACATAGTCCATTTACGGTAAGAACCACTGATCTATTGTACCAGTCTACTCCTTTGTTATTTGAAGCCGGGCAGTGTTGGCTAATGGCACTAGCCCAGTGGAATTTGATGAACTTCCAAGCAAAAACACTTCATTTGCACTGTTTGGTTAACATATGCCCTTGACCAAGCACTGTGAGTGAAGCCTGCTCCACTGAACTCAAAAAACACTTCCTCCTGTCGGCTCCGCCCACCCTTATCATCCCTGTTTAGAAACGTTTCAAACACGCCTTACAAATTCCATGCAGACTGCTGGCAGAGAGGCTTTCCAGGATTATTCTGCCGCAGAGTTCGTCAGCTGATCCAGCTCTTTCGGGCCGAGCTGAATTGCAGAAGTCCTGCTTTAATTTTAACTTCCCTGCATAGACCCAGAAAGCCTCGTATTTACGCTTTAGCAGAAATGGAGGAGCAGTCTGATGGTATGCTAAACCCATCACTCTCCACAGAAGTACAGTTATTATAGTATGATTCGGTCATAAACCAAGCAGAAATATTTGGGTTAGATTTAGCAAGTGTTTAGAAACTTGCCAGTAAACTATTGATGTGAATTTTCTTGTACATAAGAGAAGCTGATTTACAGTGGGGCATTTTTGTGACGCTCCAATCTAGAAGTAATTTACACTGCATACTTTTTTTTACAACGCCGAGTACGGTATAGCTTTGCAGCTGGATATTTACTGAAGCAATTCTGCTTAAGTGTCTCGCTCAGCGGTATAACGGCAGAAGCGCAGCTGAGAAATGAACCTGAAATCCTCACGAGGCCCAGCGCCCCAACCGTGATACTACACTGCCACCCAGAGCAGCGAATCAGAGCAGCCAATCAGACCAGGTCTCCGTTCGCAAGACGATGGACATGAACTCGGTCACGCTTTCAGCTGATGGATCGTCTCATCCTCTGAGCGCAGGCATCCATCAGCGTCTCCAGCTGCCAGTCAATACGGTAAGCCCCGCCCCGCCGCTGTGATTTAAGGAGTCGGCCTCGGCGCATCTCCTCTGCCCAGATATCCATCAAACACGACCTCATTCCTCTCCACTCCAAGGAGCTCTCCGAACACCACAGACAGGATGACAGATATGGGAAGAGTACATATTTCCCCTCGGGGCCAAGGGAGAGAAATATATAATCAATATCAATTCCCTCCATCTGGATTTAAGCAGCAGGACACTTTACAAATACCTGGGGTTACTGGGCTGTTGGCCGGTTGATGGAAAGCGGAACTGGGCGATTTGTACGGCGTGCCGGTGATAACTTAAGAGTGACACATGTGTTTAGTGACCCTGACCCTGACCGGCGTCACCAATGTGACATCAAACGCAAGAATTTACACACCTCTGTCTCCCGAGCTCCTCCGGAGGACCACCAATCTGACTCTGCTCAAAATGAAAGTGTCCTCAGTCTCTATGACACATAGTGGAGCATCCTGTACGTCTGACAAGCTCCTCCCAGGGATGTGTTTTCAAATATCATTTTTTCCCCAAAAAAAAACATCAAGATTTAATATACTGTGCAGTGCAGTAAATGCTAAGTTATTATTACATCCTGTTTACTACATTACAGTCTGCAGCCCCCTGATACGTCTGTTTCTCAGTGGATAGTTAAACAATTTTATCAGAGCCCTGTTTCATCTGTCATACTGATATGGTCCTGTCATTAGAAGGTCTAATGGCTCTTTAGACTGACTAAAAAAGAATAATTAAGCAGTCATGATAGCCAGAGTGGAGCTCAGATGAAGTTTCACTGCTGCAACAGATTCACTCACTTTTTTATCATTGGTAACTCCCTGGGCGAATCGCAGCCTTCAGCGAACTGTGCCAATGTACACTGTAGTGAGAAAATCCAGTGGCCAACTACAAATTTTAGGGGGCAGACACATCTCTGTGTATCATATGGACACATGCACAGATGAGTACAATGAAGGCATGCGCACATGCACAGCACTTTGTGTTGTTACAGCATGGGCTGTATGCTGTGAGGTCATATTAGCTATTCTGCATTACAAGGGTTCAGGGCACTCATGCAGCTCTGTTTTACAAAGGCATGTGCACCGCTCTGTGCTATGAGGGAACATGCATTGCTCTTTGCTATGAGGGAACATGCACCACTCTGTGCTATGAGGGAACATGCACCGCTCTATGCTGTGAGGGAACATGCACTGCTCTGTGCTGTGAGGGTACATGCACCACTCTGTGCTATGAGGGAACATGCACTGCTCTGTGCTATGAGGGAACATGCATTGCTCTTTGCTATGAGGGAACATGCACCACTCTGTGCTATGAGGGAACATGCATTGCTCTATGCTGTGAGGGAACATGCACTGCTCTGTGCTGTGAGGGTACATGCACCACTCTGTGCTATGAGGGAACATGCACCGCTCTATGCTGTGAGGGAACATGCACTGCTCTGTGCTGTGAGGGTACATGCACCACTCTGTGCTATGAGGGAACATGCACTGCTCTGTGCTATGAGGGAACATGCATTGCTCTGTGCTATGAGGGAACATGCACCGCTCTATGCTGTGAGGGTACATGCACTGCTCTGTGCTGTGAGGGTACATGCATCACTCTGTGCTATGAGGAAACATGCACCACTCTGTGCTATGAGGGAACATGCACTGCTCTGTGCTGTGAGGGTACATGCACCGCTCTATGCTGTGAGGGAACATGCACCGCTCTGTGCTATGAGGGAACATGCATTGCTCTGTGCTATGAGGGAACATGCACCGCTCTATGCTGTGAGGGTACATGCACTGCTCTGTGCTGTGAGGGTACATGCATCACTCTGTGCTATGAGGAAACATGCACCACTCTGTGCTATGAGGGAACATGCACTGCTCTGTGCTGTGAGGGTACATGCATCGCTCTGTGCTGTGAGGGAACATGCACCACTCTGTGCTATGAGGGAACATGCATTGCTCTGTGCTATGAGGGAACATGCACCACTCTGTGCTATGAGGGAACATGCACCACTCTGTGCTATGAGGGAACATGCACCACTCTGTGCAATGAGGGAACATGCATCACTCTTTGCTATGAGGGAACATGCACCACTCTGTGCTATGAGGGAACATGCACTGCTCTGTGCTGTGAGGGTACAAGCATCGCTCTGTGCTATGAGGGAGCATGCACAGCTCTGTGCTATGAGGGAACATGCACTGCTCTGTGCTGTGAGGGAACATGCACTGCTCTGTGCTGTGAGGGTACATGCACTGCCCTGTGCTATGAGGGAACATGCACCACTCTGTGCTATGAGGGAACATGCACTGCTCTGTGCTGTGAGGGAACATGCACTGCTCTGTGCTGTGAGGGAACATGCACTGCTCTGTGCTGTGAGGGTACATGCATCGCTCTGTGCTGTGAGGGAACATGCACCGCTCTATGCTGTGAGGGAACATGCACTGCTCTGTGCTATGAGGGAACATGCACTGCTCTGTGCTGTGAGGGTACATGCATCGCTCTGTGCTATGAGGGAACATGCACCGCTCTGTGCTGTGAGGGTACATGCACTGCTCTGTGCTATGAGGGAACATGCACCACTCTGTGCTATGAGGGTACATGCACTGCTCTGTGCTATGAGGGAACATGCACTGCTCTGTGCTGTGAGGGAACATGCACTGCTCTGTGCTGTGAGGGAACATGCACTGCTCTGTGCTGTGAGGGTACATGCATCGCTCTGTGCAGTGAGGGAACATGCACTGCTCTGTGCTGTGAGGGAACATGCACCGCTCTATGCTGTGAGGGAACATGCACTGCTCTTTGCTATGAGGGAACATGCACTGCTCTGTGCTATGAGGGAACATGCACTGCTCTGTGCTGTGAGGGTACATGCACCACTCTGTGCTATGAGGGAACATGCACCACTCTGTGCTATGAGGGAACATGCACCACTCTGTGCTGTGAGGGTACATGCACTGCTCTGTGCAATGAGGGAACATGCACTGCTCTGTGCTGTGAGGGTACATGCATCGCTCTGTGCAATGAGGGAACATGCACCGCTCTGTGCTATGAGGGAACATGCTCCGCTTTGTGCTATGAGGGAACATGCACTGCTCTGTGCTGTGAGGGTACATGCATCGCTCTGTGCAATGAGGGAACATGCACTGCTCTGTGCTGTGAGGGTACATGCACCGCTCTGTGCTGTGAGGGTACATGCATCGCTCTGTGCAGTGAGGGAACATGCATCGCTCTGTGCAATGAGGGAACATGCACCACTCTGTGCTATGAGGGAACATGCACCACTCTGTGCTATGAGGGAACATGCACCACTCTGTGCTGTGAGGGTACATGCACTGCTCTGTGCAGTGAGGGTACATGCACTGCTCTGTGCTGTGAGGGTACATGCACCACTCTGTGCTATGAGGGAACATGCACCACTCTGTGCTATGAGGGAACATGCACCACTCTGTGCTGTGAGGGTACATGCACTGCTCTGTGCAATGAGGGAACATGCACTGCTCTGTGCTGTGAGGGTACATGCATCGCTCTGTGCAATGAGGGAACATGCACCGCTCTGTGCTATGAGGGAACATGCTCCGCTTTGTGCTATGAGGGAACATGCACTGCTCTGTGCTATGAAGATATGTGTTCTGCTCTCTGCTATGAGGGCATATATGCTGCACTGAACTATCAGGACACGTGCGCCACGCAGAATATGAGGGCATGCGCAAAACCCTGTGCTATGAAACTTTCTGAATTACCACAGTTGGATGCTGGGCAGGAGATGGGATGAGCTTTGCAGCAAGCAGAGGTGATGGGCGTGAATCAGCTCGCTTTGTTGGTGTTATCGAGGTCAAGCATTAGTTGTGGCTAACTTGAGTAATCACATGATGTGAAGTACCTCGCAGCCTTGTTTTATTTGTGCATGAAAAAAAGATTTTTGAACAATATGTTTGGTCTTAAAAAAGATGTGTAAATTTATAACGCAACATGCGACTGGTAGATTGGTTAGGAACACTTTCGGCTGCATTTACAGCTGGCGTTGCTCAAAGCCAAGGGCGTAGGTTTAATGTGAGAGTTCACAGGTCAAGCTGGAAACAATGAACCAGCAACAAGTACAATAAGGTCCCACGCCAAAAGACTGGAGTGGGTTACATTAACTAGCCAGCCAGATAGTATCGTGGCTATCCATGGTAACGCCATTTCATTTTCCTCTGGCATTCTTTTGCTGCACATCGTACAAGGAGACAAAAATAGGAATTTACTTTACAAAGTATTACCCTCGCCTCATCTTCATTTCTACTCTCTTTTTTCCCTCCTATTCTTGTGTTTGCTCTTTGATGACCGTATTTTCAGGGAAGTCAATTTGATTGGTCATTATATTTCCCTCAAATCTCCACAAATAGGGAGCAAGTAGAAGGATATTTGCCATAATATAAACAGAAAATATGCAGCCAATCCAAAATCAATTTCAATGAAAAAATAATTATCCAATGCTGGCCCCTTATATTTACATGATTATTAAAGCAACTCTTACCCTTCTGGCATTTTTACACTTTTCTTTTGTAATCTTAAAATGCTCCTAATAAGCAAACGGCACCCAAACATGTAAAAGAAATCCACCAGGTGTTCAAACAAACGGGCGCTGAAATCCTATAATTACGATAATAACGTTAATGGTAGTTCGTCAGACTACAAAGGTAACTAAACGTTTTGAGTGCATTTTATTTTATACCACATATAGAATGGAATATTATATCAGTACTGTTGGTTAGTTTTCACTTACCGATGCCTCTGACTCTGACTCCATTGACGCGTTTCACTCTCCTACGAAAAAAAATATTGTGTGCGGCGCGAGGAAGTGAGCAGCGCGAGTGAAACGGGTGAATCGAGTCAGATTCAGAGGCACCGGTAAGTGAAAACTAACCAACAGTAATGACATAATATTCAATTCTATATGTGGTTTAAAATAAAATGCCGTTGTAACGTTTACTTACCTTTGTAGTCTGACTATATTTGTTATATTTTTTTCATAGGAGAAGTCTGGCAATCTGGGGGAAGAGGGTGGAACTTTGGAGGGAGGCGGAGTTGTTCATGTTCAAATTTTTACTAAGTGCTGTGCAACATACCAGAAAAGTAAGAATTGCTTTAAACATCGATGTATTGAAATCTAAAGGATGTTACTTCCCATGACTGAGATTTTGTTGTCTTTGCTTTCACTTGTAATACTAAAACATTATTAACATAATTTAATAATTTTCACAGTTTTACATTTTCAATGAAGCATTTTGATAGCCTACTTCATGCGCAGATGTTTCTTGTTGATTGCCACAGCGATCATATCACCACAGAGTTCGAACGAATCCCCGTGGCATGCGGGCTCGGGTGCAATTGCACCTTTGGTGGTTCCGCCACTCGTCATCAATCGCTTGACTTTCAACACTGTTTGAATTACCCTAACCCCAACCCTTTCCACCGCCTTCACTAACCACAAATCATCTCAGCACACGCCCGGAAACCGCTCATTTCTATCAGGATTGACATTGAAACAAAGTGAGTGGATATACAGTAGCTACTCTAGCAAGCCAGTTCGCAATCCTATCTATTAAGCATCTTCACTTGTGCTAAGGCGACTGCAGCCCGGATAGGCACGTAAAATTGGACCATTGCCTGTCAATGAAATAGACAAAGCCGCAAACCGAGCATTATATCGGACTGGATCATGCTGGATTTAGATTCCAATTTTCTTTTATTTTCCCCACTGATCAAAAGTTGGTTGGAATAGTTTAACTTTGTTTGACAGCTGGTCAGGGCATATCTCGACCATCTCTACTCAAATCTATGCCTATGCTCAAAGCTCTCTCCCAATTTTTGTATAAAATCAAGCTCTGTGCTAATTCTGATTAGCTCAGCGCTAATTCGAAGATCAGCTGTGCTCCAGCTGTTTTTAGCTCATTGAGTCACCTGAAAATAATTAACAGTTACCTGCCTTTGCTTAATCAGGTAATTGCCCAATTGTTAAATCAGTGGTCTTGTTTAAGCTCGCCCTCGTAGAATCACCCTCTCACCATGCACGCTTCACAAACAGACCCAACTGCTTCAAGATTCACAAACCTGCAAACCACCCCAGCTCCACCTGTCTACTGTAGCATTCATTAATCGTTTCATAACAAAGTCACGCCAATCCATAACAATTTAGTTAAATTCACTTTTATTTGCAGAGCGCTTTTCACAGAAGAACAGTCACAAAGACGATTTACTGGGCAAAAAGCTGAGTGCCTGGCCTAATCCCCAAAACAGCAATGATAACAACTTGCTGTAGAATCTGCACTATGGGGGGTTAGTTGCAGCTCTCGCCTTTGCCAGACTGAAGTACATGTTTTTCCACTTCATATTTAAACAAACAAACAAAAAAACCTCCTGTCACCAATAAAGAGAATCTGCTGTTCTCTTCTCTCATTTTGAGACTTTATTTGAGTTGTACCTTTAAATTTATTTGCTGAATTCTGGTAAGTACTGCCATGGAGAAATCTCACAACTAAACAGACAGGGTTCCAGCAACTGTAGTATCGTGTTGCAAACAAAACTGTTATTTTGTTTGGCGAACGGCACTAGAATTCTGCGCTGCCAGCAGATGAGACAGAAATGTGTCCAGATAAAGAAAATTGCAGTTTTCAAGCACTAGCCGAAAATACTGACTGACTGAAACGATTACTTGAAATCCCCATTCGTTGCTCCTATAGAGAAATATGCTTTGAACTGGATGTCTGTATATGGTAGCCCCAAAGCTACTAACCAGTAGAGTAACACTCCTGTGGTCTGTTATCACACTCGAGCCGCTCTGTGCTGAGCAGGGAGGTGCGCTGCTCTGTGCAGTGAGGGCACCTTTCTGCCCGGTGTTATAAGGGTACCTTAGTTTCTCCGTGCATGAAGATACATGCACTTCTCTGTGCTTGCACTCAGTGCTATTAGAGTATGTGCACTGCCCTGAGCTGTTATGCGACCTGCACTGGCCTGTGTTGACAGGTTACATGCACTGCCCTGGGCTACGAGGGTGGGTGTATCCTTGTAGAGGTGTATCCTCTACAAGGATACATGCAGTGCTCAGAGTTGTGAGGGTGCGTGCACTTCTGTGAGCAGTCGGGGCTTGTGCACTTATCTGCGTTATGAGGGTGCATGCACCCACCTGCGCTGAGGGTACGTGCGCTGCTAAGAGCTATGAGTTCATGTGTACTGCTTTGTGCTACTAGGGAAAATGCACTGCGCTGTGCTATGAGGGCACCGAGCTCCTGGGAAGGACTTAGTAATGTAACCTGCTATTTGAAACAGGGAAAGAACAAAAAAAAAAAGGGTTGGAACAGTAAGTTATTTAATAAAGTTAGCTGAGGTGTAATGTTCCCTCATCACAGCAGAGAGAGGGAAGTTCTCGGTGGCGAGGGGAGGACTGCGTCGCCTAAGGCTTGGTCACTGCTCTAATCTGACCCGTCAGAGCTGCTTTAACATCTTGTTTACCGCGCTGACAGACTCAGTAGGACCTGAACACTAAAAAACAGCCGGACAGAAAAAGCAATATAAGAAAAAGACGACGACACTGCAGCGTTCCGGTAAACTTCATAAGGAGCCACTTGAGGAGAATGAGCCACACTGCTTCACAGGGCTACTGCTGAATGAAGTCAGCATTACGGGGACCGCGCTCCCCTATGCCCGTGCTGTGTGCTGACAAAGGCAGTTTATCCCTGTACCCTGCACTCCCCCATACCCACGCACCAGACCAAAGACATACACAATTAAAGCTACGCTAATTAGAGGAATGCAAAACTAAATGAAGAATTTGTGGATTTTCTTGTGAAGTACACTGTGTTTACATAATGGGGGAGGTTTTTGAAGAGGACACTCCGTTGAAACACATTCTTTTATTTTTTTAGTAATACATATATTTTAATATTTATTTATACTTATCACTCGTGGCTGATGAGTTTCAATATTAAATTAATGCAGACTAGATCCTGTCTGTCAGCAGATTAACCAACATATTACATATATCATATATTACATATACACATTACATATAACAAAGGTTTTTAGTGTTTTTTTTTTTCATGACAAGTGTTTCAGTTATGTACAACTTCAAACAATTTGACAATAACCAGCATATGTAAATATAAATATACACATAAATGGTGCTTCCCCTGCAGAATTTTTTTTTCGGTGAGAGCAGTCTCTGAAATGGCATTTATTCAATGCTAAGTGCGTGCAGCGTGCAACCAGAGATAATATCTCAATAAAACTCCAAGGCCTCAGATTTTAATAAAATAAAAAATGCTTCAAATAAACCAAGGTGTCATTTGAGACTTTGCAATTGCAGGCACCATAAAAGTGGCTAGAAGTGTTGAAATACTCTGCGCACATGCAGACACCATCAGAGCACTCGGCCCAATCGATGACGGACCAAAGTCTGTCCACTGCACTGTGGTAAAAATTGCTCTCAGACTCCGGTACGCCTGTGGTACTGACAAAGATGCTCACGCACTTAACATCACCACAAAAAAAAGTGCCTTATTGATTGAAGTGGTGGACTCGAAATATTACCACACAGTACATATTAATTAAAATATTTTCCATGGTATATGTGCTCATCTCTCAAATTTTAGGACTGAGTTAAATATTCATCAACCTCCTCCCTCACTCTCCTCTATCATGTACAAACTATTTTGTAATCAATCAATTAAAATGACTCTGTGATTCAAAGCTGCTCCTTGAACCACAACTAAAATTATGAACATTCCAATTAAACAAACTGTTCAGTAATTCCCTGAGTCTCTGCCATGCTAAAATGTCACTCATACCAGTATTTATATGGACACCTGAATTTGACCTGGATCGTTGGGGACGGAGATGAGCTCGAGCAAGAAGACAGGTGTTCTGAAACGACATAATTAACATTAACAGAGGGCTATTCCTGTCATTGCGCTCAGATTGTAAACCAAAGATTTTAGAGATCTGACCAGACAAATGAGCTGGTTTGACAGCCAGCTATTCTAATCTCTGTGATGACCTAAGTAACCAACTTGTTCTACAAATGAAGAAGTGGATTATCTGGTGATGTTTTGATGTCCAATAGCATTATCTCACTTTCAATGAGAACTACGTTATTCATGGATGAGATCCACAGCATCAGACTTGAGCCAACTGTGGACGTTTGCCAGAAACGGTGACGTCCAACTGATGCCTACATCAGCCGGGGTGAGGGAGAGATTAATCAAACTGGGATCGACACGCGACTCTTTCAAGTTGACCCCTTCTGGCAGAAACAGGGACTTGCTAGACAGCGCAGTTAGCTGTACAACCAAGCCTGCGCACCACAACGACATGCAGATATCCGCAGGTGAGCATCACAAATCTGCACAGACCTGCCAAAAACGCTTTCAAGCTCGTTAAATTTGCTCATAAAAAGTTACATTTGGGTAAAAAGAGAAATACGCCGTGTCAGTGCCTGTTTACGCCACTGCGCGATGCCCCTGTGCAGTTCCAGACTGACTGGCTGACTGATTGAGGAGAAAAACTGATTCACGCAGAAGGATGAACAAGTTTCCCTCATTTTCTAGAGCAATGTGAAAGGATTTCCTCAGACAGCGCTTTGTACCAGCTTAGCTGAGGTCTGCAACATGACAGTAAACAGCTGGCGGCTCCGCACTCAGGATAGGAGCTGCAGATGTCACAGTGCTCCCAAACGGGCGGGGCGGGCGATGCATGGAGTGTGGCAGAGGAATTCTTGAGGCGACTTTTCTTGGTTTCGGCCACAGGGAATTAAACAAGCTTTCAAGTGGGCATCAGCATGTTACCAACATGGTGCAAGTTTTTAGCTTATGCAGCTCTCGATTTCTTTTATTAGAACAAATCATTCCATCATTCCATCTATCCATCTGTCCATCCCTTTTCAGCTGATAATCCAGGGCCGTGTCACAGGGGTTGCAGACCCCGCAAAGTGGCCCAGGCATCTCCCTCCCCAGGTACTTCCTCAAACTCTTCCTGAGGGACTTCAAGCCGTTCCCAAGCCAGTTGGGAGCTGTAATCCCTCCAGCGTGTCCTGGGTCTGCCTCGGGGCTCCTCCCACTCAGACATGGCCAGAAAACTTCTAAAGGGAACCAGATGCCTGAATTCACCTCAGCTGACTGGAGCAGCGGTTCCACCCTGAGCCCCTCGCCCTCTCCCTGAGGGTCAGCCCAGCCACCCTGCGCAGAAAACTCATCTCTGCTGTCTGTATTCATGATCTTGTTCTTTTGGTCGCTACCCATAGCTTATGACTGTATAGGAGGGTTGGAACATAGATGGACACCTAAATGGAGAGTTTCGTTTTTCGGCTCAGCTCCTCCTTAGCCACGACAAACGGTTTGACGCCCGCCTCACAGAGGAGACTGCGCCGATCCGCCTGCCATCTCCTATCAATCCTATCAATGTCTTCAGTCATAATGGATTACTTGTCAAACAATCTGAAATTAGAGAAATTACAGGAGGCCCAACACTGCGCAGGTATTTTGCTTCCTTGTCGGAGCAGAGACCTTTTGGAAAATAGAAAGGTGGTTGTAAGGTGACAGCAGCAAATAGAATCTGTGATTAGCTAAATTTAATCTTGATTTATTAATACATCGGTCTGGACACATTCCAAAATTTCACTGCTCTGTGAAAACCATTCAATTATTTTCCCAGAATGGTATGCAAAAGTTACTCCAGAAACAGATTTTTCTCACTGCAAATGCCATTAAAAACATCTCAAACTTAAGCAAATGCAGTAATGCTAATCTGGCCAATCTGATAGAGGGGGAGGCAGTGAATGGTAACACCGCCCCCTTAAGGCATCTTAAGAAGAAACATTCCAAAATAAGTCTGTGTAAACAGACTTCCTGGTTAATTTGTCAGTAGCAGTGATGTGTAAAATAGCCATCTGTGAATGAGGCCGGCTAATGAGTCCACTGTCTAGGATGAGTCAGAGGCAATGGGACAAAATACTGGGGGGGGGGGGGCAGTTACTGCAAAGGCCTGTGTGTGTGTGTGTGTGTGAGGTAGGGGGGTTATATATATCTCCCAGGCAAAATGCAATGATGTCACTGACCAGGTGGTAGATAAGTGCTTTATCTTACTGAGGCAGACTGCATAGATGTACTGCATGAGCGAATTCCACAGCCCAGCACACGTTACAGATCTCGTCTACATTACGGGTGGGTCTTACAGTCTGGTACTTTCTGTCCGACAGCATTCATGAATCCTACGCGCTGTGAGTTTCTGTTCTACTGCAGGGATGGGCCTCATAGTCTGATGTTTTAGATCCTACAGTCCGACATAAAAGGGTCCTAAAGCCTCATAGTTTCTGTTCTACCGCATGGATGGGTCCAACAGTCTTACAGTCTCTGTTCTGCATGATGTATGGCTCCCACAGTCCGGCATCCATTACAGATCTGTTCTGTATGGACAGTTATTGTACCACAGTCATCTCTAGCCCTAAAATGATGACAGTTCTCGTGCCTCGGGCATTCCAAACCAGGGGAAGGAACGGGGAAAGGCGTAAAAAGGCAAATAAAACTGCAAATTATAAAATCCGCATGTGGCTGGGGCTCGGCACAGCTTCATTTCTTTTCATGAAAGGCGGAGGACTGGGGAGACTTTAAATGAGGAAAAGTTGTAATGTTATTTTAAGAGCATTCGAGCGTGAGCCGGGCTATAAAACACTGCCGAAAAAACATTACGCATCGACAATTTAGGTTAAGAGCAACTGCGCACTCCATTTACGATCTGAATTTTATGCAGAAGTTTACAGCTACCTGTGCGAAACAACCACAACATCGCAACACAGCTAAACACCACTTTTGGTTGGAGAAGAAAAAAATTGAATCGTAGGAACAGACTTTTTCCCTTTAACCCTTTAAGCGCCGAATAACTTTTCAAGGAATTAAAAATGTAGTTACCCTGAGCTGTTGAAAACCTATCATGTGGCAACTCGTTTAAAAGAGCCTCTGCAGGGGAGCTCTTTTAAACGAGTTGCCACATGATAGGTTTTCAATAGCATCTGATGTTGATATCTGACATCATTGGGCAGGTACAGTTATCTATAGTGCAGAAAGGGTTAATAAGGACCTTTTTTTGGGGGCTCCCCAGAAATTGAAACGCTGGCGAGACTTGGTTTGTGGGGTGCAGAACAGGGAAGTCTCGTTCGACCGCCCCCTAGCACATCCCAGCTGGCGCGTCAAACGCAGTCGTCAGGCACATTTGTCTTGTAAAAATCCACTTAGCGGCTGTGTTCTACAGTGCCTGAGGTGGGGGGGGGGGTGGAGGTGCTAATATAATATGCAGACAAGGTCTCACCTCCCAGGGCCCTTAACTAATGCTTCATTACTCATATATTCCCTCACCCTGTCAATGCATCGCAAGCTCGGAGACACCTGACGCTGCCATTCTTCTTTTGCCTGGGTCAGCACATTTCCGGCAGTCGCAATAGAGAGTTCTGGCGTGTGTCTGTCCTTTGCTGTGAGTGCAGACAGACAGACAGACAGGTAGAGAGACAGGCTCCAAGGCACATCATTACATAGTCACACCAACCATACTCTTTCAGTAGTCAAGCAAATTCCTCTCAGCAGTCATTCAGAACCCAAATTAGACAAATCGGAAAGCAGCTGGATTATGCTGCACCACAGCGCACCCCATTTCCAGACGTACCCATTTCAGACATCCCGCTCCACAAAAACTGTAGAGTAAGAAGCGAACAGGAACAGAGCTATTTCAGGACGCGGCGAGGGGGCTGCGGGACGGCTGGTCTCACAGAGAGGCCGGCGGAAGACGTTTCCCCCGCAGTGCATGTGAGGATCCTCACCGTAACCCGCTGCTTTAAGTGCAGAACCTCATAGGACCCCACACTGGCAGCTCAGTACCGCACAAAGCCCGGGGAGGAAGACAGTGCGAGCCATCCCATAAATAACAGGCGCAGAGAAGGAGACGGAAAGGGGGAAAGAGGGAAAGACAGAGAACTATCCCATAAATAACCGAGAGAGAAAAAGAGGAGAGCTATTCCATAAATAAGAGAGAGAGGGAGAGAAAGCAAGATAGAGAGAACTATTTGAGCTGGAGTGTGTGAGGGAGGGAGGGAGAGAGGGAGAGAGAGAGAGAGAGAGAGAGAGAGAGAGAGAGAGAGAGAGAGAGAGAGAGAGAGAGGAGAGAGGGAGAGAGAGAGAGAGAGAGAGAGAGAGAGAGAGAGAGAGAGAGAGAGAACTATTTGATCACTGAACCCTGCAGGCTGATGGCGATAGTGAAGAATTGGCCTATCATGAATAGTTTTTACCATGGCAACTATTCCAGCAGGGTTTCCCAATGATTTGTTGTAGCTGTTGCCATTTTGTTTGTCCCTCCATTGCGTTTCTTTACTGATATTTTTTCCACCGCAACAAATAGTTGTGAAGAATGAAAACTGTTCTCACATACGTACAACTGACAGGCTGAAATACCGACAGTACATCTGTGGTAGTGGATGTTACACGGGTGACATTCTGATATTTAAGACAGTAGCTGTAAAGACATTCTCCCTATTTCAAGACAGGAATATTCATGAACAACACATTCTCATCGTGGCTCGTCATATCGTGAGGACGCCTGACCGAATGTCGATACATGACGCTACAGGAGGCTTAGGCCTTATTTAACATTTTGGGTTAAGGTTCTGGATTAGGGTTAGGGGTTAGCAGGTAGGGTTTGGTTTAAACTGTCAAATATGGATGTTGAAAGCCTCGTTTTCCATTGTATATCGACGCTTGGTCACGTAGCGTCACTATATGACAAGCCAGGATGAGACTGGGCACTCATTAACGATCGTATTGGAAGAGGTTTTATGGAGCAATAATTGTTCAAATGCTCATTGCAAAACAAACTGCTGTAACTGCAGTAACTGAGCAATCTTAGTAGTTTACATGAAAAATAGGACAGTGCATTCAGTCTGTAAATCACACAAATCACATGTAATGATCACATTTTCGTGATCTTTCTTCTCATACACTCACCAGAATGTTTATTTATGCCAACCAGAATTGAGATGGGAGTTGCGATGACCTTCTTGAGGGAAAGAGATGATTTTACAGAAATGTTTCGCCAGCGGCTCAACTGGCCTAAACAGGTTTCAGTGATGTTGCAGCTTGACAGTGGCAGCCCACTTACCCAGTGGATGTGTCAGCAAGCGGAGCAAATACCCAGCATGCATCCCTGTCATAATCATCAGCGGCTCTGCTCTGCTGGTCTCTGAGGCTGCTTCGACAGCGGTGTTATTCTCCCTTAATCTCTTCTTCAGCCTGAAGGTCGGCCTCGAGAGCTTCACCGCTGCCAGGCTCTGTCAGATGGACTTCTCTGGCAGGTCTTACAACAGCCAGTCCAAGGCCTCCGACATGAAGACTGACACAAGAGAACAGATTCAACCGTGAGAAAGACAGACGTTTTACACACCGCTTGTGTGTTTCACACAAACACACCTCTATGCCGGAGGACAGGCAGCTTGATTCAAAGTCACCCGTGTACTCTTTGTATTTTAATAAACCCATCAAAGCACAGTTTTGTTATATTTTGAAATATGAAATATGCTCAATGCAGTTGCCTCAACTGTCTGTGAGGAGAGATATAAGCAAGCGCTCTCCTCTAAAACTGAAGCTCGCAATGTAACATTAGTGATGATGCACATTGTCACTGGACCATCGAGTTGATAACGTGATGTTACTGATGATGCACATTCTCATCCGACGTTGAAGCTAATAATGTAGCCACACTAATGGCACACATTCTCCTCCAGCCAACACACTCCCTCTCCTTAAACTGAAGTTCATACTTAGCATCACCACGGGCCGTATGTGCGCTGCTCTTGACCTGAAGTTCATAACGTAACGTCTCTGACGTGTCCTCTGATGCTGAAGCGAGTTATTGAACTCTGAATGTGCTGCCTGTGTTGGCCGACAGCCAAAGCCCAGCCAACCTGCAGTGGTGGGGGGATGGGGGATGGGGGGGTTGTGATTGCGGGGGGGGGGGCTCTGCAGCGGAATGACTCACATGCCTCCTGCTGGCTAAAATCCCCTCTTATCTGAGTTCCCTGAGGTCACTTCTGCTCCGCAACTTTGTACAGCTGGAAGAGACAGTCAATACTGGTGTAGTGTGAACTTGATAAAAACCGCCTACCTTTACTTCCTTCTTGTAAAACTTTACCCTCTTAAGGTTTTTCCTCACCCAATTGACATTGCTATTCCCAAATGACTTTGTCATTCTTGTAAAACTTTACCTCTCCCCAGTGGCTGCACCACTTCAGGCTGAATTCATCACGGCGCGGAGTCCTTTCTCCGTGTCCCATGCAATAAAAGACAAAAGTTTCATTTCGACTGTTTAAAATGCAGCTTCATTCTGTTCGTTCCCCAGGTCAAGTAAAAGCAGGTGTTCATGAATATAGATTAATTAAAGATTCGCAAAGATGTTGATTACAACTTCAAAATTTCAACAAGGTCATGCTGCGTTCGTTTCCCCACCCAACATGGTCGTCACTGCGCTGTACGCCGCCCTGCCAATGGGCAATGCGCAAAGACCGCATCTGCAGACGTTTCACAGCACTGAATGCGGACACCTCCTTTCCCAAGACAGCGGAGTGGGGCTCTAAGACCTCTAGACAACTTTATATGCGCACAAAACTGCAAGCTGTGAGCATTTCTAATGTTTATTCACCTCACACAGGCCTGGTAATTCATCATTAGCAAATGGCAAACATTTCAGCAGTGAAACGATAGCAGGCGTTTATTGATAGTTTGAAAATGCGTGCTAGAGCTTGAGTCAATATAAAATGTCTATTGAGAGAAGTCCATCTGAATGTTTTTGTTTTTTTTTTTTTTACTTAAAGATTATATCAAGGCAAATCATGACTCAAAGTTTTGTTTTTTTAATCATGGAACTTATAACTGCTTCCCAAGATCCCCATAACCCTTAAAGTGCTGAATTTTACCCAAACTAACCCTCCAAGAGTTAATCATTCATTATGTAGTTGACAAATGAGCTGCAGAGGGACTCACAGGTACCTGTGAACCCTTCTGAACGTCATTCCCAACTAAAAATTGACAAAGTTGTTGAACATTTGAAAGCTGAAATCTGAAAATTTGCTTCATATATTTTGACTGTATCAGTGACTGGCACTTTAAGGTTAATGTTCGATATTTCTGCCAGCAACCTCACCAGTTTAATCTGCAAAATTCTGTGGTTTGTAATATTTTCCATTCTGGTAGGTTGACGCTCTTAATATGCAGGATATCGCCGTCATTAATAAAGGCTGTCGTAGCAGCTTGTTAATGACTGCAGTTTATTTTGATCAGGTGGCAGAAGGCTCCCTGCCCGAGATCTGACCCACAACCTGCCGGTGCTTCCTGGAGCTGCTGTTTGCATCACTTCTCATCCCAGGTCCTGGCTGTTAAAATGAAATGAGCGTTTCATTGATGACAGCACAGACCTGCCTTCTCATTTTAAATATGGAGCCTTTCAGTCTCTCCCTCCGCAGCGCATCCTGCTGCAGTTCCTCCAGGCACAGAAAATTAAATCGCCCAGATTTCCTTTCATGTAGACTCAGAAACTCTGGCAACACTTTAGAATGCAGCATGCTTATGAATGCTCCATAAAACAATCTTAATTGCATTACAGACCATTAAACACTGCTGTGCTAAATCCAACAGAATTGTAAATGTCAGATATTAAGAAATGTCTGCTACAGAGAAGCCAAATATTGCTATATACATGTAGACAGTAGACCGCCCAAAAAACCTCAAGTATTGACTACCAGCCTTATGTGTTGTTGGTCCTTTGCATGCCGCCAAGATACTTCCATCAAATTTAGGTTCACATATACTCAGCAACAAAAGTTTCTGTGACACCATTTATGTGTATGTTATAAATGACACGCAAAGATCTCAATGCAATCAATATGTTTATTTAACAGGAGAAACACTGAATTTTCAGTGCCAACGTCACTCAAAACGAAAAATGTCATTTTCATGCGTCATGAAGCACTTGTCTGACGTCTAACCAATTGTGACCTTCACACTTCAATGCCGGGTGTGACTTCCTCGTGCCATGATGCAAGCAACGCATCTCCGGCGCATGGACCGAATCAGATGTGCCAGAAATTGCTGTGGGATGTCATTCCAAATCTGACGTAGACGTTGTCGCAATTCCTGGAGTGTAGCTGGCGGGTTATCCAACCGCCGCAAACGTCGATCCATCTCGTCCCAAAGATGCTCGATTGGGGACATGTCTGGGGATCTGGCTGGCCATGGCAGGACATTGACATGTTGTTGCATCAGATACTGCTGTACAATCCTTGCAACGTGTGGTCTGGCATTATCATGTTGCAGCGTTATTCCGGGACCATGTTGCATCAAAAAAGGTACCACCAATGGCCGTAGCACTTCATCGCGATATCTTTGACTTGTCAGATTTCTATCAATAAGAAGCAAATCTGTTCTGTTTCTAGCCGTGATCCCTCCCCAAATCATGACACTACCACCTCCAAAACGATCAAATTCCTGAACACAGTTGTTGGCATAACGTTCTCCACGTCGACGGTATACACGTAAACGACCATCACATCGGTTAAGCATGAATCTTGATTCAGCAGTGAAGAGTACAAGATCCCACTGACGTTGGATCCACCGTCGATGTTGTTGTGCCCACTGTAGACGCAGTCGTCGGTGTTGTACTGTGAGTATTGGACGTCTTGCTGGCCGACTTGGGACAATGCCAAAATGACGGAGACGGCGACGGATTGTCAGTGCAGACAGTCGCCTCAAACCAGGTATCGTTCTTGCAGTTATGGTTGCAGGTTGGAATCGATTTCGGAGATGGGTTGTTCGAATCCAGTTGTCCTGTCTGGGAGTGGTTACTCGTGGACGGCCGCTGCGAGGACGGTCTCTGACATGTCTTGTCTGCTGATGACGCTGCCATAAGTTCCAAATGGTGTTTCGGTGGACATTCAGGCGATGAGCAACTTCCCTCTGCGAGGTTCCGGATTCAATCATCCCAATGGCCCTCCACCGATCATTTTCAGAAGTCTTGGCATTTAGAGGGTAGAGTTCCTGATCCGAAATGGCTGTGTTTTCGATAAGTGATGCTTCCGTCGTTCATCAGGCACAATGTGAACATTCCAAAAATTCTCCTCTTTTATTGCCATCCACAAGCATGATTTACGCACATTTTCACGTGCAAAGTCATTTTCTCGCATTTTCATGATTTCCATTTCAATGTTGTGTTTATGTGTACTGTTTCAGTCTGATATCACCATGTATGACAATTTCATAATTGCGTTATGAAAAATAATTAACAATATTGGTGTCACAGAAACTTTTGTTGCTGAGTATAAATGCTGAAACCCAGATGACCATCTCTCCAAGCATCAGGTTCCCTCCATAGCTTGTCTTCTACTGAAGTTTGCCTTTGGTGTATCTGTGGATGCTTTAGCATTGGAAGCTTTATTTCACAGGGTGTGTGCTGTATATTTTGGCACTGTAATACATTTCTGCATAAGAGTGTGTGTGTGTGTGTGTGTGTGTGCCATTGCCCATACACTGCCATTGTAACATATATTACTCAGATTGTGTACTATAGCGCTGTAGCACATACTTCTCCATCTGTAATTAATCATTTACAGTTTCCTTACATGTTACTTACCACGTCGTGTGTGGCGCCGTGTCGGTGAACGGTTTGCTAACACAAATGTCGCCCGGAGAGTCGCCCATGGCGGAGGCGGTGTCATGGTGTGGGCAGGGATTACACACAGACAGAGAACTCCATTGCATTTCATCGATGGCAACTTGAACACCCAAAGGTACCGTGATGAGATCCTCGCACCAACTGTAGTACCGTTTGTCCAACAGCATAATGTCACATTCCAGCATGATAATGCCCATCCTCATGTTGCTAGGATCTGCACCCAGTTCCTCACAGCTCAGAACGTTCAGGTGCTGGACTGCCCCGCATATTCGCCCGACATGTCGCCCATAGAACACGTTTGGGATACTCTAGATCGGCGTATCCGGGACCGTGTTCCAGTCCCAGGTAATGTCCGGCAACTCCGGATCGCGCTCCAGGAGGAGTGGAATAACATTCCACAGGCCATCATTGCCCTGTTGAAACTGTTGCCAAACTTTTGATTGTGCATGTATCAAGGTGTAACGGACATCAAAATGATTAGTATAGATGTCTTTATCATGTCGTAAAATTTGCTGAGATTCACATTATCCCATATGTAATAAAATTCACAAAACATCTGGTGGTGCATTTATATTTTTGTTCAGTGTATTTAGGCATCAAGTAAACATTTAGTCCTCAAAGTGTTGGAAGCAGGAAAAATGGGCGAGCCCACCGCATAAGGATGTGAGCCACTTTGACAAGGGCCAAACTGTGATGACTAGACAACTGCATTGAGCATCTCCAAAGCTGCGGCTCTTGTGCGGTGTTCCCGGTCTGCAGTGGTCAGTACCGACTAAATGTGGTCCAAGGAGGGAAATCTAGTGAACTGGCAACAGGGTCATGGCGTTCAAGGCTCATTGATGTGTGCGGGGAGCGAAGGCCGGCCTATGTGGCCCCCAACAGGAGAGCTGTAGCTCTCATTGCTAAAGAAGGTTCATGCTGGCTCTGATGGAAGGGCGTCAGAAGGCCGTGTTGTGTATGGGGCCGTGTAACCGCAGATCGGTAAGGGAGCCCCTGCTGACCCCTGTCCACCAACAATGAGCATCAGAATTTGACCACGGAACAGTAGAAGAAGGTTCTCTGGTCTGATGAGTCATCTTTTCTCTTACATCACGTGGATGGCTGGGTGTGCATGTGCCACTTACCCAGGGAAGACTGGCACCAGGATGCACTATGGGAAGGAGGCAAACCAGCAGAGGCTGTGTGATGCTTTGGGCGATGATCTGCTGAGAAGCCTTGGGTCCGTGGGTCATGCAGAGGTTACTTTGACATGTACCACCTCCCTAAATATTGTTGCAGAGAATATACTCCTCTTCATAGAAAACGTAGTTCCTAATGGCTGTACCTCATTCAGCAGGATTATACGCCCTGCCACCCTGCAAAAAAATGGCTCTGGAATGGTTTGAGGAACACAACTGCGTGTTCAAGGTTTTGACTTGGGCTGCAAAGTCCCCTGATCTCAATCCAATCGAGCATCTGTGGGATGTGCTGGACAAACAAGTCTAATCTATAGAGACCTCACCTGCAAGTTACAGGACTTGAAGGATCTGCTGTCAACATCTTAGTGCCACATACAACAGCACACCTGCAGAGGGCTCGTGGAGTCCATGTGTCGAAGGGTTAGGGCTGTTGGACCACCTTTCACCTTCATCATTGCTTGATTCTTCGCGGCATTGATTCAACAAGGTGCTGGAAACATTCCACAGAGATGTAGGTCCATATTGACATGATGGCATCACGCAGTTCTTGCAGATTTGTCCGTTGCACATCCTTGATGCGAATCTCCTGTTCCACCACATCCCAGAGGTGCTCTATTGGATTGAGATCTGGTGACTGTGGAGGCCATTGGAGTTCAGTGACCTCACAGTCATGTTCAAGAAAACAGTTTGAGATGATTTGAGCTTTGTTATACGGCACATTATCCTGCTGTTAGTAGCCATAAAAAGACAGACACACTGTGTCATAAAGGGATGGATATGCTCAGCAAAAATACGTACTTAGGTAGGTTGTGGAGTTTAGATGCTCAATTCGTATTAAGGGGCCAAAATACGCTAAGAAAATATCCCCCACATCACTACTCCACCACCGCCAGCAAGAATCCTTGATCCAGGGCAGGATGGATCCATGCTTTCATGTTGTTTAAACCAAATTCTGACCCGACCATCGGAAAATTGCTGCAGAAATCGAGCCTGATCAGACCAGGCAACATTTTTCCAATCTTCTGTTGTCCAGCTTTGGCGATCCTGTGTGAACTGCAGCCTCAGTCTCCTGTTCTCAGCTGACAGGAGAGGCACCGCTGTGGCCTTCGGCTGCTTTCGCCCATCTGCTTCGAGGTTTGATGTGTTGCGCCGTCAGCGATGCTCATCTGCACACCTTCGGTGTAACGAGTGGTTATGTGAGTTACTGTTTCCTCTATCAGCTTGAGCCAATCTGGCGTTGGTCCTCTGACCTCTGGCATCAACAAGGCATTTTCATCCAGAGAACTGCTGCTCACTGGATATTTTCTCTTTTCTGGACCGTTTCTGTAAACCCTAGAGATGGTTGAGCGTGAAAATCCCAGTGAAATTACTCAGGCCAGCTTGTCTGGCACCAACAACCATATTACATACAAAGTCACTTAAATTGCCTTTCTTCCCCATTCTGATTCTCAGTTTGAACTTCAGCAGATCATCTTGACCACATCTACATGCCTAAATGCATTGAGTTGCTGCCATGTGATTGACTGATTAGATATTTCCGTTAACGAGCAGTTGAACAGGTGTGCCTAACGAAGTGGCCGATTTTCCAGTGTTTCTGCATCTGGACAGATCTCAGCTGCATCAGAAGCAGTCGCAAAACTTCACAGGTGCATAGCTATGATCACAATGAAGCCGTATTGCAAGGTCGGTGCGGTCCGAGCACGATCCCCGGCGGCAGAGAGGAAGAGTGGATGGTGCAATCCCATTGGAAGATGGTCTCATTTCTCAATAAAATACATTTTCAGGAACCAAATAGAGGCTGCCCTTTCAAAAACAGCCACCATAAGGAATCGCACTCAAGTAATTATGTGTAAAGGAAATAATAGCTTCACCAAATATTCACTCCCACTAACAGCCTTTCCCTTGCTGAAGATTGTTTAAAATGATAAGATGCATTACTAAATTCAAGGTCCAGTTTATACGAATTAAGCCATTTACTTGCACTGGCAATAACCGGGGACAGAGCACAGTAACATCGTTCTAAAAATGTTCTCTACCAGTTCTGCACCAGGAACTCCATTAATTGTGAGCATGACAATTTAAATCAACATTGCAGCGATGTCTTGCTGTGTGAAGACAAATTAGGGCTAACTGGTGTTAATGGAGGTTTTCAACTCCAGCTGAAACAAGTCTTCATTTCTTTAGATGTACAGCTATTGTTATGGCCCCAATTTGTTATTACATTTATAACACAACAGCAACAGCAAGGGATGACAAACACAGTTTTAACAACTAAAACACATTTAATTTTTAACGAAGACAAAGACTAATAACAACCTACAACTAAAGACCAAGATTGATAAATAAGAAAAAACAGAAATAATTACAGTCCCTTTTTAGTGGGGTGGCTTGGTGATGTCCTGGATGAAGAAAATGCTCAAACACAGTCAAAGAAATCCACAAAAGAAACGTCACAGGTCTTGAACAGAATGGCAGGTCTGGTCATCTTCTTGCAATTTCTCCTACTACTTTACTGTCTCAATTCTTTTCCTTATATACTCTTTTGCAGACCCCACCCACATTTAGACCTCTTTTTTTTAATTTTCTGAGACTTGCCCCAGACATGTCTGGAAACATGTCCAAACATGACTCCAGTCTGAGCTTAACAAAAAAAAGGTAAATACTGCCATCTAGTGGCCTATATTCACATTACACCTCCATTCCAAAAGGGAAAAATTTTGACTCATAAAGGCAAAATTTTTCTTTTCAATACAAAATGGTAAAGTGAACACTTGTCTATATATACATATCATACAATATTCAAACACATGATATATATATACACATTCAAACACGGGATAAGCAATCAGCAATTACATTGTCTGTACCCTTCACATGCTTAATTTCCAAGTCAAACTCCTGTAAAATCAAACTCCAATTCAACAATCTCCGATTCTTGTTTTTCATCTTACTCAAAAACGTTAACGGATTGTGGTCAGTGTACACAATCATTGGCTTTTGTCCTGTACAAACATAAACCTCAAAGTGTTGTAAAGAAAGGACCAGAGCCAACAGTTCCTTCTCTATTGTGGAATAGTTCCTTTGGTGGCGATTGAACTTCCTGGAGAAGTATGCCACGGGATGCTCAATGTCATCAGAGTCACTTCTCTGTAGGAGCACAGATCCACAAGCTTGGTCGCTAGCATCGACCGCGATGGAGAACGGTTTGTTGAAGTCAGGAGATTTGAGCACGGGGAAGTGACACAGCAGAGACTTCAGGTGATTGAAGGCTCTCTGGCATGCATCATCCCAGGTGAACTTTATGCCTTTCTTCAGTTGGTTAGTTAGACTGAGAGCAATCTCAGCAAAGTTCTTGCAGAACTTGCGGTAGTACCCGATCATTCCAAGGAAGCGGCGCAAAGCTTTTTTGTTGTCAGGAACTGGAAAGTCCATGATGGCTTGGACTTTAGCATTTATGGGTGCCACCTTACCCTGGCCTATGACGTAGCCAAGATAGGTGACAGTAGCACAACCAAAGTCACTCTTGTTCAGGTTAACAGTCAGGTTAGCCTGGGTCAGGCGCTGGAACAACGTCTCTACATCTTTTAGATGTTCTTCCCAGGAGTCACTCCATGTGATCAGGTCATCGATGTACGCACCCGTGTGTGGCAATCCGGCGATTGTAGACTGTATCATCCTTTGGAACGTGGCTGGGGCATTTTTCATGCCAAAGGGTAGGACTTCATACTGGTACAATCCAGATGGTGTGGCAAAAGCAGAGATGCTCTTGGCCCTCTCAGTTAAAGGCACACACCAATAACCCTTCAATAAATCAATCTTGGTCAGAAACTTTGCTTGCCCTACACTATCAATACAATCATCAATCCTAGGTATTGGAAACACATCAGTTCTAGTTACAGCATTGACTTTGCGATAATCTGTACAGAATCTAGTACTTCCATCAGGTTTTGGAACTAGCACACAGGGTGAACTCCAATCGGAGTTGGAGGGTCTGATAATATCATGTTTTAACATGTACTCAACCTCTTTCTCAGCAATCTTTCTCTTTTCAGGATTCATCCGGTATGGATGCTGTTTTATTGGTTTGGCATCACCAACATCTACATCATGAGAGGCTATAGTAACTCTCTTTGGAACATCAGGAAACAAATCCTCATATTTCTTGATCAACCTTTCAAACTGATCTCTCTGTGAGGGTTCTAAGTGCTGGAGTTTAACATCAAGATTTTGCAACACTTCAGTGTTTGACAATTTACATGAAAGAACTTCAGCTTTAATTCTTGGTTCATCATCTTGAAACTCCCCCTCATCTTCACACGTTTCGACCATTGGAGAATCTGAAGTGACAGCTGCAACCCTAGCATTTCTGTCATGATAAGGCTTTAGCATGTTAATATGACACAATTGTTTTGGTTTTCTCCTATCTGGAGTCTTCACAATGTAATTGAGATCATTGAGTTTTGTCAGAATTTCATAAGGACCATGAAATCTTGCCTGCAATGGATTGGACTGCAAGGGAAACAACACAAGGACCTTATCTCCTGGTTTAAACTCACGGCTTCTAGCCTTATGATCATACCAAGTTTTCATTTTTCCCTGACTTGATTTCAAGTTCTCTTTGGCAAGGTCACAAGCTGCACGCAATCTTTCCTTGAACTTGCTAACATAGTCTAACAGACTGATTTGCGGCTCTTCCTCTTGCCATTGTTCACTCAATAATAGCAAAGGTCCTCTCACTTCATGACCAAACACTAGCTCAAATGGACTGAATCCAGTAGACTCCTGCACTGCTTCTCTAGCTGCAAACAACAGCAAATGAACCCCTTCATCCCAGTCTTTCTCATGGTCATAACAATAAGTCCTCATCATTGTCTTGAGAGTGGAATGAAACCGCTCTAAGGCACCCTGACTTTCTGGATGATAGGCACTAGAAAGAATCTGTTTTGCACCTAGTTCATACACAACCTGCTGAAACAATCCTGAAGTGAAATTGCTACCTTGGTCTGACTGAATTTCCCTGGGAAGGCCAAACAACGTGAAGAACTTTATCAAAGCCTTCGAGATTGCAGTTGCCTTGATGTTACGTAGAGGTATGGCTTCGGGGAATCTGGTAGATGCACACATGATTGTCAACAAGTACTGATTTCCAGATCTAGTCTTGGGTAATGGACCAACGCAATCAACAATGACCCTAGAGAATGGCTCCCCAAATGCTGGGATAGGCTGCAATGGAGCTACAGGTGGGTCTAACTGGTGTTTTCCAACTACCTGACAAGTGTGACAGGTTTTGCAAAAGTTGGAAACGTCTTTCCGAAGCCCAGGCCAAAAGAAGTGTTTCATGATCTTATCAACAGTCTTGTTAACACCAAGATGACCTCCTAAAGGTAAACTATGAGCCATTGTTAAGATCTCATTCCTATAGACCTTCGGAACAACAATTTGCCTGACCACTGCCCAATCTGCATTGGCAGGGATATCAGGAGGGCGCCACTTCCGCATCAACACACCATCCTTGAGATAATACCCAACTGGAACTGCATCTATTTCTTTTTCAGGAAGGGCTCTCCTCTTTAGTACACCAATTTCAGGATCATTAGTTTGCTCCTCAATCAACCGCTTTCTGGACAGAGACAAGTCTCCAGACACATCAGAATCACCAGACCCATCCGGCTGGCTGAATAGAGAACTGATAAAAGTATCTGATAAGTCCTCAAACGGAGAAACCATAGTAGGCCAATCAGAGTCATGAGGCGAACCACCTGAGTCCTGACTATTCAATGTACTGGACGGCACCACAACATCATCTTCTTTAGCCTTCTTGGCCATAGCACGAGTCACTGCGCAAGAAGGGTACAGAGATGGGTCCTCATCCCCATTTTCAGTGCTCGGCTGTGAAGTAAGATGTACAGGGGGAACTACTTTGCCCCCAGCCAGGTCATTGCCTAGCAACAGAGAAACACCCTTTATAGGTAGACTTGACATAAGTCCCACCTTTACCTGTCCTGTAACTAAATCTGACTTCAAGAATATAGAGCGCAGGGGTACAGATACAGTTCTCCCTTCAATACCTTGTACAAGTATGAAATCCCCTGAAGCGGTCTCATCACGTAACTCCAAGGAGTCCATCAACAAAAGTGACTGAGAAGCTCCGGTATCCCTTAGGATATATATGGGGACAGGAGTAGTATGCTCATTGAGAGCCACAAATCCCTCTGACACAAATGGAAGAAATTCCTCCCTCACGAAGTCAGCTGTATCAGGCTTTTTAGCCCCACAAGAAGCAGGCAATTTAGCAGATTGGTTATCTACTACAGGGGTTTCTAACCTTGTTTTCACAAAGGCATTTGGTTTGGTATCCTTTTCTTTTTCTTTCTTAGCTTTAAGGAACCAACAGTTAGTTGTAACATGACCAGATTTCTTGCAATAACTGCAAACTAGACCACTTTTGTCACTGTCAGCTTTCACACTTTGATCAGACCTGTTACTGGATTTCTGAGCACCATCACCAGATTTGTCTTTGTCTTTGGATAAGGAATCTTGGGTATCACCATAACCCTTTTTCTGAAATTGGGACCATTTATTATTACTGCTAGACTGAAATTTGGACTTATGTGTGAGAACATATTCATCTGCAAATTTGGCAGCTGATTGCAAATTCAGTGCTTGCTTCTCATTAAGGTAGGTCTTAACATCATCTTTAACACAGTTCTTGAATTCTTCAACTAACACCATGTCTTTTAGTGAGTTGAAATCATCCTTGACCTCCATAGAAGTACACCAGCGCTCAAAGCAAACCTGCTTCTCATTAGCAAATTCAACATAAGTCTGATTTTCAGATTTCTTCAGACCTCTGAATTTCTGTCGGTAAGCCTCTGGAACCAACTCATAAGCTCTCAAAATAACCTTTTTGACAACCTCATAATCAGAGGAATCATCTGCAGACAAAGCCGAATAGGCTTGTTGAGCTTTACCCTTGAGGACAGTTTGCAACATCAGAGGCCAGTGTTCCTTTGGCCACTGGCAACTCTTTGCTACCTTTTCAAAACATTGGAAATAGTTGTCAACATCCTTTTCCGAAAATGGAGGCACCAGTTTTACCTCCTGACTAGCACAAAATTTATTTTTCATTGCTATTTTAATTTTTAGTTGCTCCATTTGGAGTCTTTCTTCTCTATCGAATTTCTCTAATTCAAAATCTCTCTGTCTTGCAAATTTTTCTAACTCAAATTCTCTTTGTTTTTCTTCTCTTGCTAATTTTTCTAACTCAAACTGCCTTTGTTTTTCTTTTTCTTCCCTCTCAAATTCTCTTTGTTTCTCTTTTTCCTCCCTTTCTTTTTCTCTTTCTTCCCTTTCTTTCTCTTTTTCCTCCCTTTCTTTTTCTCTTTCCTCCCTTTCAATCTCTAGCATTTTTAATTTAAGTTCCATTTCTATATTTGGATTTTCCACTGGAAACTGTTCCAGATCTCCTGGTGCAAACACATTTTCATCAATGTAATATTCAACTATCTCTCTAGCCAGTCTTGCTTTTCGCATGGCTGGTTTTACCTCTGTCAGCTCCAACTGTCTGCAAATTTCTAGCAGTTCTGTCTTTTTAAAAGACTTCAAAACCCCTACGGTTGGTGATGCCAAGAAATCATCCATTGTTGTTGTCAATATATATCTAGGAAAATTCACAAAAACAATTTTACAATTTGGAATGTTAGATTTTCAATAAATTACTCACACAATGGTCTATCCCGGACCTTGAGCCCCCAATTTGTTATGGCCCCAATTTGTTATTACATTTATAACACAACAGCAACAGCAAGGGATGACAAACACAGTTTTAACAACTAAAACACATTTAATTTTTAACGAAGACAAAGACTAATAACAACCTACAACTAAAGACCAAGATTGATAAATAAGAAAAAACAGAAATAATTACAGTCCCTTTTTAGTGGGGTGGCTTGGTGATGTCCTGGATGAAGAAAATGCTCAAACACAGTCAAAGAAATCCACAAAAGAAACGTCACAGGTCTTGAACAGAATGGCAGGTCTGGTCATCTTCTTGCAATTTCTCCTACTACTTTACTGTCTCAATTCTTTTCCTTATATACTCTTTTGCAGACCCCACCCACATTTAGACCTCTTTTTTTTAATTTTCTGAGACTTGCCCCAGACATGTCTGGAAACATGTCCAAACATGACTCCAGTCTGAGCTTAACAAAAAAAAGGTAAATACTGCCATCTAGTGGCCTATATTCACATTACACTATATTCTGGCTCAAAAATCTGTATTTTCTGGAAATGTCTTTTTTTACATTAAAAAATTCATAGGACAGCCAAGATCAGGTGTACATTTTCATATGCATACTGAGCTAATCTATAAATAATATAATATTATTACATGTAATAATGCTTACTTTTGAGTTGGACTGGTTGTCTGAATTTTTAATGCTGGCAAAGGTGCATGTTAATGTTCATACACACTCACTGCGGGCTGCTCGCCTTCTTCTCTCTTATGTTGTGTCTCACAAAACTTTACGGTATTTTATCATTCAAGGTCACAATAAATTATTTTAAGATGTTTCTAAAGAGATCAGAAATTAGTTGCATAATTTTATACTCTTCATTTTGCAGTTTAAAGCCAAAAGACTTTCTTTGTTATACTTTTTCCATTCAGAAAATGTTATTTTTATGAGGCCATCATTTATGTTCACTGTGTTATTGATTATTTGTTTCTGATTTAAATACCTTTATCTATCATTGGGATTTAAAAACACAGCACACAAAAGATGGGCTTCTCATCGGTGAATGATTTCTCAGTGTCCTGTCCATAGACACCATAATGACTGTGAAATTAACATTTAATTATTAATTTGTAAGTAATTAATTAATCAGTAATGTAATAAGTCAGATAGAAAATAATGAATGAAAGTAATCTATGTAAAATTATACGTTCGTTTCCTAACATTTAAAATACTACCTATCTAAACATGTGCCCCAAAGTACACAGACATACAGAACAATCAACGTGTACTGTACAATTTTCATTTAAATTATTCAAGTTAACTGATTTTGCAACCTGGGCATTGTAATGAAACTTTTAAGACCGCTAGGCAGCTCGTCATTGCGTAAGTAGTTTTTGCCCTCCGGACACAGCTCTTGTAGGCTACAGCTGATCTTGTCCACGGTTTATAGATAAAAATGTAAGCGTAAGGCTGCCATCGCAATAACAAAAGCCTGCGATGCCAATATGAGGGAAACTGAAATTTGAGAGAGGTCATATACCCGCCGCAAAACTGTCCCATGGTGGTTGGATGCGGTTCGTGATGTTCGACGCTCCTTGTTCTCTAATAGAATTAAAATGAACAGGCTACATGTTTCCGTTTGCGAAGAATTATCGGCAAAACAGCTGCAGGGAGTGCATTCAAAGAAATGGCAAAATTTTTATGACTTGTTCCCCCTAAATTATAGTGAAAGAGCGCCGTACAGTACCACTTCACTGCGCTCCCCCTGCAACGGCAGAAATGATTTTAATAGTTCCAGGCCTGTGATATGATGTGCATGAGATGTTGTTTTTACAAATGCCGTTTCCCACCGTCGTCAAACCCTCAGCGCCAGCGAAAACTGCCAGTGAGGACGCGTGCGGCAGTGCAGGGCGATTTCGTGCGACTGGGGCTCCGCCCAGTGGTAGCAAGTCGGTACCGCAAGATGCGTAAGAGCGCACAATGCGCAGAGCTAGACGAGAATCTCAGAGAATGAGTACTGATCTCGGATCGGTCCTTCTTAGGCCAAGGGCGTACTTAGTTTTCACTCGAAACAATCACGTTCCCAGGACGAGACAAACTCCAAGACGTTTCCATGAATCACGAGTCCGGATAAGTATGCAAAGTGAGTGTAGCGAGTGAATGTTTACTCAACTCATTATGATACTAATAACAATGAATTCCAAAACGTGTTCACACTGCATTATTAGGGGATCACTATGTGTTTAATTGAAATAAAAAGCTCCATTGAATCAGTATGCCCACTCTTGGGGCAAAAACATGGCCCACATAAATACGGAAGCTCAAAAATGAACGTCTGGCCAATCGCGAACAAACGCGCATCCCTAGTGAACACAGACTCAATCCCAATATCCGTACTTGAAGTTTCATGGTCTTCCGAGCGCGCTCGCGCGCCAACATGTTAGTGTGGAAGACGGTCCCATTTCCGAAGGTGCACTTAATCAACATGATGTGGACCCTCACCCGAATGCCACTCTTGCGCGCTATTCGCAGAAAGGAAGTAGTGGTTATTATGATAAGGGGCATAAATATTCCAATGTAAATAAAGTTGCATTCAGTTTTAGAAGCTCCTGTTTAAGGCAATATGTTCAGTGTAAATTCGACAACTGTGATCTAATTGATTGCTTATTTATTGATTTTAATGTTTATAGTTTTAATGTTAGGATCTGTAATTGGGCCTTTATTCACAAGTTTATTCAGAATATGAATGCTCTTCATGTCATTCTTAGCTTATATACTCGTCCAACTGCAGCCTCAACAGAAAACATTTTCCTTTTACTAAGTGAGTCCCAGTGCGAGATGGAGAAACGTATTTGCTGTCTTTAGGTCTACTTATACACTTCAGTGCAAACTGCTGTTGGGAGGAATTAGCCCTGAAGGCTTTCTGTCTGCCTGAAAGGCTTTCTGCCAGAAAGTCTCAAGGAAGTCATGTGATGTACGTAGTATTAGGAGCTACACAATCTCCATAACAAGCAAGTTGCGGTGGATGAAGAGGCTCAACGTAGGACACTTATGGAAGTAAACATGACTTGAATCCCACAAGGAAACATGTACTAATTTAATTAATTTTTGGCTTAGTTTATTTTATATTATTTTAAGTTTTATTTACCATTTTCAGTTCTGAGCTTGGTTAACTTTAGGCAACAAAACAAATTGGTTAGATTTAGGCAAAAAAATGTAACCCATCGTAACCCATGAATTTATGCTTTTCCTGGTAGCTCGGAAAGATGCATGTTTCACTTCAGAAAAATGTCTCATTTGGGCATCATTTCTTTGTCCCATTTTACCAAATGCATCCAATGGAAATTGTAAAGAGTATTGTGGAAATATTTTGATTATAAGTCAAACTGTTAATAAAATGCAAAATCTTACAACCATTTTCGTGTTCTACCTGCATTGTTTTAGCTGCTGGAATCCTATTACCAAAAAGAACAAATTAACCTTGCAAGCTCAGGGATCAATGATTTTTTTTTTTTTAATCTTCGCACTGGGCATCCTAGTTATCGCAGACAAATTTAAATTATTGTTTTACCTAAAAGACTTTTCTTGCAACAATGCAAAAGCATTTTTGGTGATGGGCTGCTAAAAATATTTAAAAAGTCAAAGATAAAAAAAAAAAAATTTGTCCTATTTTACCTAATGTCACAAATTATCTGACCTCACCCTATGACAGCACATATGTCAAACATGAACTACTTGTAGCCTACAGTCAAAGCATTTTTTTTTCCAAATATTGGCCAAATATAATGTATGCCCCTCAAAAAAAAAAAAAAAAAAATATATATATATATATATATATATATATATATATATGTATATATATATATGGAAATTTATTGGAATGAGAAGAGATTGTTGGATTTTGAATAGATGCCATAACGGATCTTTGGGCTTCCTCTGATATAAAAAAATAGCCCAAAAGAATCTAACCGCAACATCGCTCAACCCCGTCGCAGGTTAAGCCTATTCGACGACGTAATTATGCAGTTGAGGAAAATAGACGCAGCAAGGACGCCACTCCGGAAAATTGGATCAAGTGCGAGTAAACCCTCCAGGACGAAACCTGTTCATCCTCGCCTTCATTTATGTTTTATGTATGAGGAGATGATAGACCAGCCCGGTATGCGTTTCATTATTTGCTTTGCTAACGAATTATAATCCCAGAGTCGCTGCTCAGTGTGTGAATAGGCTGAAATATCTCTGTGGGCGCTTCGGTAATTAGCACTCCATGTATTCTAAGACATAATGAGGTTATTTGTTCTCCCTTTTTCCACGGCGAATATCAAGCACCAAATACAGTGTCATCCAAAAATAACAGACGAAATATAGATCGTTAACTAAATAATCAGCTACATCTGCCGAAAAAAATAACACGAAAATACTCAACTCATTGAAACAGCTCTTTCCAGCCTGCAATCAGCAAGGCATGCTAATGGGCTGTATATATTGTCATTTTGGATACTTGTCATCTTCTTGCCTTTTAGTGCGGGTTCTGGTTCTACAGCAGATTAATCGTGGGCTCATCTTTTATTGAACGGGGGTAGGAAATAATGCTGGTTCTGAAATTACTGCACATGAATTTATGCAATTGACAACGTTCAAAAGGTTACAAGCTCTGTTAGAGTGCAGGTTCGTGTAGTGGTAGGCATAATTATTCTTTTTATTTAGTTTTAGCTGTTTAATGGATTATATTAAATAGGAGGAGACAATGAATGTAAATTCAGACTTAACCAGAGCCATTTATCTTCAGTATTAATGATATTTTTGCAATAAAATCAACAGTATCCAAAACTGTCATGAGTAGAAACAGCACCATTTCTGACAAAGGAAAAGCTGATGAAGAGAAACTGAGGAAGACAGGAGCCCACCACAGCTTCACACTCAGATTCAACTCTGAAGAATATTATTCAACTCTGGTCCTCACTCATGGTAACATTAAAACAAAATCGCAGTTGTGATTTAAGGAATGCAGACCCTTCTCAAAGTGGTAGATTGGGAATGAGTGCATAGTTTCAATATATGAAGGTTCAATTGCAGTGGGGGTGACTTACAAACTCACCCTTTCAAAGACAATACATCAAATGTTGAAACTGAGAAATTTATTGTTTTCAGAAATGTATTTGCTCATTTTTAATTTGATGCCAGCAACATGTTTATAACAAAAAGTTCAGACTGGGGCAACAGGAGATTGGAGATGTTTTATATTGCTAAAAAAAAATGGTGGAACACCTGACAGCTAATTAGATTCATTAGCAGTGGGTCAGTGACATGGATGGGTATGAAAAGAGCATCTGAGAGAGGCTGAGTCTTTCAGAAGATGGTGAGGGCGTCACCACCTGTGACAGACTTTGGGCGAAAACCATTCAACAATTTAAGAATGAAATTGCAAAGAAACTGGGGATTTAATAATCTATGATATGTAATATTATAAAATTATTCAGAGAATCCAGAGCAATCTCTGTATGCAAGGGACAAGGTCAAAAACTAATATTAAATGGCCATGATCTTTAGGCACTCAGGTGGCACTGCATTAAAAACAAACAGGATTCTGTGGTGGAAATTAATGTTTGGGATCAGGATCACTTCTGAAAACCACTCTCAGTGAGCACAATTTGTTACTGTATCCACAAATGCAAGTTCAAACTTCAAAAACGTAAATAAATAAGAAATAGAAGTGCTGCCGCCTTCTCTGGGCCGAAGCTCATTTATTATAACGGCCAGAGATGAAGTGGAAAACTATCCTGTGGTCTGACCAATCAAAATCTGATTTTTTTTGGAAATCAAGCATGCCATGCCCTCTGTGCTAAAAAAAAGAGAGGTTAACATCCAGCTTTTTATCAGCGCACAGTCCAAATGCCAGCATCCATGATGTATGGGGGTGCATTAGTGCATGTGGCTCGGGTACATCTGTGAACAATATTATGCTGAGCAATATATATTGGTTGTGGAGCAACATTTACGGCCATCCAGACATCAGGTAAGGTTTGCTTATTTTAGCAAGACAATGCCAAAACATATTATGCATATGTTACAACATTATGGATTTTTTTTTTTGAGTTCAGGTCATAAACTGGCCTGCCTGCAGTCCAGATGCATTGCCCATTAAAAAATGTGGTGCTCAAATATGACAAAAAAAATTCTGAAAAGTGTTGAGAAGCTGAAATCTAAAATCAAGCAACAATGAGAAAACATTTTGCTTTCAAAACTACAGTAACTGGTCTCCTCGGTTTCAAAACAGGTGTTGCTAAAAGAAGAGATGATTTAACACGGTGGTAAACGTGGCCCCCCCGTCCCAACTTTTTTGAAATGTGTTGCTGGCATCAAATTCAAAATGAGCAGTCATTTTTCAAAAAACAATAAAATTTCACGACCAAGGACCACGCCACAACGAGGTGAAGTTAAAGGTTTAATGAATTGAGGGATTGAGAGACTGGGTGTGGAAGTGAAAGAGGGATGTTTGTTGAGGTTGTCTCGACAATGACTGGGTGGAGGAGACTGTGTGTGGGGTTCTGTCTCGGCGTTATCCACCCGAGCTGACGTCGAGTCCCCAGAGTCAGAATTAAATTGAGCTGAGTTGAGCATGTGCTTGATGGAGGTCTTGAGGATTGTGGCAGATGTAAGTGCAATATGCCTGAGAAGACCATCGGCCGAAGACCTGGATGGATTGATCAGAGTTGCCTGATCTGGCAGCTGTAGATGCTGCTCTTATACGGAGGGAATGGCTTCAGCAGTGTTCTGGGGAATACCTGAAGTGCTGAGGATTTGAAGTAAATAAATCATGGAGTTACAAAAGGGCCCAACTCCACCAAGGTATTTTTTTTAGGGGAGCATTTTTTCTGTTTGCTGTTAATGCTATGAAAGGAAATTTCAAACAGCCAAGTGTAACGTGTCAAGGCCAAACAGAGGTGTATTTAGGCTGAGCATGAAGTATACTCCATGTCACATAAAATAATGGTAGCACTTGAAACATGGCGTAGTTAGGCCCTTTTGTAATTAAACGGACAAAATGAAAGGACTACAATGATTTCTCCAATGAAATTTGAGCTTTATTTCAGACTACAACATTGCTTCCGCACAGGGTATGACAGTAGGTCTGCTTTACTTCCAAAACTCTGCCAGTGGTGCTTGTTCATTGGGTTGTTCACCTCCTGTTTCTCTGTCATTCTTCACCTCCCCCTTCCTATTTTCATACTCTTTGCCTTCTGCTCTTAGCCTTTTGGACTTATTTGTTTTCCATTCTCTCTCATTTCTCTTCCTATTTGTCTTATTTCATCCTCACAATTGGACATGTGTTGTTCTGTGGGCGCTTCCATGTTTGAACTGGTGCTGCCTTCTAGTGGCATCCATCAGTAAAATTTGTTGCAGAGGGGCCCAACTCCTGGGCTTGGGCTGCCCGTTCTTCAACTCAAAGCTAAAGAACTCACCTCAGTTAACAGCTTTATGACCTGGAGTTGGGCCTCTCTTCAGTTCATTTTCATAGGTCTTAACCCAATATACAAGATAGGCAGATAACCTGGATTTCTCAAAAATCATGGAGTTGGGCCCTTTTGTAACTCCATGACTCAAATGTTTCTGGAGCCAGAATTGAGTGGCCTCGTTGCCCGTTTCAGTAAGAATGAGTGGATGCTGAGGTAATGCTTTTGCAGCGTATCTGTAGCTTACACATTTAGTCAGGGAATCATATTGGCTGAGATAAGAATTGAGCTGGAAAACATGGATGGGGTAGGAAACTCCCAACTGATCAGTTTTACTCCTTCGGAGTGTGAATTTGCGGGAGTCAGGAGAGTGGACTGTTACTCTAGATAGACTGGGATGTCAGGAGGAATTGTAGAGGGGTGATGTTGGGGTGAATTGGAGCATCTCAGGAAAGAGTGAGGACGCAGAGGGTAAGATGGTCAGAGGTGAGAGGCAAGGGCTTGAGTGTGGCTTTGTTCTTGTAGTCTTTGATTAACCTTGTTATGAGAGATTGGAGGTAGAAGGACAATGGAGGTCATTGATTAGTTTGATGAAAATATTAATGCCTGTTCAGTATGTCCGGAGGTGGAATAGTATGGTGGAGGCTTGACGCAAAGTCTGAGGAGGGAAATGACAGATTGTATGTGGCATGATAAGTTTGAAAGTGTTCCAGACAGTTATGTAGGCTGAGAGAGTGCTTGGAACAAGGCTGTCGAGAATGGTTTCTTTAGAAGCGTTAATGACATTTGAGTTGTGGAGTTAGGTGAAGGTTGTGGCTGAACAGTGGAACTGGTGTGGGATGCACATCCAAATCTGGAGCTAAGAGTCTGAATTTGTGGAATAAGAAATGAAATAATGAGTCAGTGATGCGGTTATAATCAGGAATGTAGGCTCCCCTGAGAATGAACTGATGCTGAGGTGAGATTTGGGTGATTCTGCACAGGAACTGCGTGATTGTTTGAGAATGGATTGATATTTCATGATTTCTAGGACCGAGGTGTTATCGGGGTGGATGAATATAGACCATTCGGACCATTCGTGCCCCCAAAGAGTTGTGATTCTGCCTTGTTTATTTTTGATTCTGCCATGTCCGGATTATGATCTCTGCTTTTGTCTGAACATGCTTTGTATTTTGTATTGGGATTTAGATGCCTGGCCATGTTTTGTTTTTGTCTTGTCTCAGAATATGAAAACTATCTTTGCAGTTTTACTCCAGTCCATGTGTTGTTTTTCACCATGCATTGTCCTTCTTCCCCTGTCTGGTCTCATGTCTTGCGATCACTCAGCCCCAGTATTGTGTGCCACACTTTCAGTGATTTAATGGTTTCTGGGATTTCAATCATTCCTTCCAGTCTTGTTTACTTCCTTCACCTTAGTTTTCTATATTACTAACTATACTAACAGTTTGTTGTTTTCGTTAAACTTACTAACCAAAACTAACATAGTACTATAAACAAAGTTACTAACTAGCACTAGGGATTGTATAGCTGCGCTTTACTAATTGACTAATTGTAATGAACGTACGGAGACTCCAATCGCGGTTCAAGCTCGGAGGTCAATAGCCAGAAATCAGGAATCACAGAAAAGCTCAATCGTAGTCAGGGACAGGCAAAATGTCAAAAAACCCAGGAAACCAGTCAGCACTGAATACAGAAAGGGAAACTGACCTAAGGGAATGGGGGAAAGGGAAAGGGGAATTGGAAGGGAAGAGGGAGACACAGAAATTAACTGAACAGTCAAAGTATAAAGGGAACTGGGGAAAACGGGAGACTCTCAAACTCACCGCACTCACTCGACGAAACACAATCAATAACTAGAGTACAGAAAATTACAAAGGACAAAAACGCTCAATAATCGCAAAAACACACTGAGAAAAAGCGCAGCGACGGAACGACCAGGCAGAGCAAGGAACGGTCACGAATCAACAAAGACAAGCGGAAAAGTGGGGTCTTTATAAACAAACTAATTAGAGTGTTTAGCCCAAGAAATGAAGGACAGCTGAGAGGAGGCAGAATCTAGAACAGCAAAGGAAAGTGATAGGACAGATTGAACAAGTAGGTGTGCCCTGCTTCTTCAAACTAACCAATCACCGTGTCTAACTACTCTGCTCTAATGTGTAGTCCTACCCATTTCTAATCACCAGTGCCTCAGCTAAACTATTCTCAGGTGCAGACAGTTAACAAGCACAGGAAGAAGGAAGCAGGAAGTACCCAACCAGAAAAGACAGGGGAAAAGACTGTGAATGGAAACAAGACACGACACTTAGACACTTAGACACACAAGGGAGCGAGAGACAAAAGACAAGCATTCATGAAACATGAACAATCACACTAGAAGTAAATCTAACACAAAGAAACAAATAATTCTAAACATAATGAAACTGAAAACATACAAAAACAAAGCATCAATTACTTAATTCACAACACTAATGAGCTCTCAGCATTCGCCCTATTCTAGTCTCCGCCCCTTGTCTTTACTTAATTTACTTTGCTGCAGTTTCAGCGGAACCTCCGCACTTGTTAAAACTCTTCTCTCTCCTTATCTGTGCACGGTAGAACTCCATAACTGGAGCCGTAAGTCTGTCTGTAGGCGGTCTTCATGATCCCTGTCCGCGTTTTGGCTTTTGCCAATTTCTTGTAATTAGGAACTTCCTCATGTTCATACCTTTGTAATTAGTCTGATCCAGTTCACCTGTTTCCCTTTGTACCATGTGACCTCCCGTTTGTCTATTTAGGCGGTCTTTTCACAGCCAGCTCCTTGTTTCTCCTGTGCTGTGACTGTTTATGCCTTGTACTGTCTGTGATTCACTTCTGACTGGACCGTCCCTCATTACGATTTCGGCTTTGTCTTGGATTTGTTTGCATCTGTGTATCGAACCTTTTTTCCCTGACCACGAGTTTTGTGTTTGCTGCCCTGATTACGACTTGGATTATATCGCTGGGATTCTGATTTTTGGATTGTGCACTTTGTACTGTTGCCTCCTGCTCTGTGGGGGTTTGCCCCCTTTCCAAATAAAACACAAACTTTTTGGATTTCTTGGTTCTCGCGTCTGGTTCCTGAGTAGCCTCACACAAAGATTGACCGCAATGACTATGGGGTACAGCTCATGAACGCAGATGAAGGGGAGCGGGACTTGGCCAAGAGATTTGAACTCGGTGGAAGTAAACCATATACTTCTGTAGTAGCCGCCAAAACTAAGGAAGGAGCTGCATCTGTATAAAGCTGAATTTCCTCAGTTTGGGTGACAGTCTTTCTGATTCAGGGTGACTCTGTCATAGAGAGAGGGAACGGCTGCAGTTCTGTCAATAGATTTGGGAGGATTTTGCTTGTGGGATAATGCAAATGGCATAATTTAAGTGGTCAAGGATGGCAAAAGCTGGCGTTTTGTGTATCTGTCTGTGAGGGGGGTAGTTTGCAAGCAGCAGAGTGATGCACAAGAGGAGGAAGGGATCTGGATAGGGATGGAGTAAGGAAGGGAAGAGGATGTAGGGATGGAGTAAGGAAGGGAAGAGGATGTAGGGATGGGGTAAGGAAGGGAAGAGGATGTAGGGATGGTGTTAGGAAGGGAAGAGGATGTAGGGATGGAGTTAGGAAGGGAAGAGGATGTAGGGATGGAGTAAGGAAGGGAAGAGGATGTAGGGATGGGGTAAGGAAGGGAAGAGGATGTAGGGATGGGGTAAGGAAGGGAAGAGGATGTAGGGATGGAGTTAGGAAGGGAAGAGGATGTAGGGATGGAGTTAGGAAGGGAAGAGGATGTAGGGATGGAGTTAGGAAGGGAAGAGGATGTAGGGATGGGGTAAGGAAGGGAAGAGGATGTAGGGATGGAGTTAGGAAGGGAAGAGGATGTAGGGATGGAGTAAGGAAGGGAAGAGGATGTAGGGATGGGGTAAGGAAGGGAAGAGGATGTAGGGATGGTGTTAGGAAGGGAAGAGGATGTAGGGATGGAGTTAGGAAGGGAAGAGGATGTAGGGATGGAGTAAGGAAGGGAAGAGGATGTAGGGATGGGGTAAGGAAGGGAAGAGGATGTAGGGATGGAGTTAGGAAGGGAAGAGGATGTAGGGATGGAGTAAGGAAGGGAAGAGGATGTAGGGATGGGGTAAGGAAGGGAAGAGGATGTAGGGATGGTGTTAGGAAGGGAAGAGGATGTAGGGATGGAGTTAGGAAGGGAAGAGGATGTAGGGATGGAGTAAGGAAGGGAAGAGGATGTAGGGATGGGGTAAGGAAGGGAAGATGATGTAGGGATGGGGTAAGGAAGGGAAGAGGATGTAGGGATGGAGTTAGGAAGGGAAGAGGATGTAGGGATGGAGTTAGGAAGGGAAGAGGATGTAGGGATGGAGTTAGGAAGGGAAGAGGATGTAGGGATGGGGTAAGGAAGGGAAGAGGATGTAGGGATGGAGTTAGGAAGGGAAGAGGATGTAGGGATGGAGTAAGGAAGGGAAGAGGATGTAGGGATGGGGTAAGGAAGGGAAGAGGATGTAGGGATGGGGTAAGGAAGGGAAGAGGATGTAGGGATGGGGTAAGGAAGGGAAGAGGATGTAGGGATGGAGTTAGGAAGGGAAGAGGATGTAGGAATGGAGTAAGGAAGGGAAGAGGATGTAGGGATGGGGTAAGGAAGGGAAGAGGGTGTAGGGATGGGGTAAGGAAGGGAAGAGGGTGTAGGGATGGGGTAAGGAAGGGAAGAGGATGTAGGGATGGGGTAAGGAAGGGAAGAGGATGTAGGGATGGGGTAAGGAAGGGAAGAGGATGTTAGGATGGGGTAAGGAAGGGAAGAGGATGTAGGGATGGGGTAAGGAAGGGAAGAGGATGTAGGGATGGAGTAAGGAAGGGAAGAGGATGTAGGGATGGGGTAAGGAAGGGAAGAGGATGTAGGGATGGGGTAAGGAAGGGAAGAGGATGTAGGGATGGGGTAAGGAAGGGAAGAGGATGTTAGGGTGGGGTAAGGAAGGGAAGAGGATGTAGGGATGGAGTAAGGAAGGGAAGAGGATGTAGGGATGGGGTAAGGAAGGGAAGAGGATGTAGGGATGGGGTAAGGAAGGGAAGAGGATGTAGGGATGGGGTAAGGAAGGGAAGAGGATGTTAGGATGGGGTAAGGAAGGGAAGAGGATGTAGGGATGGGGTAAGGAAGGGAAGAGGATGTTAGGATGGGGTAAGGAAGGGAAGAGGATGTAGGGATGGGGTAAGGAAGGGAAGAGGGTGTAGGGATGGGGTAAGGAAGGGAAGAGGATTTAGGGATGGGGTAAGGAAGGGAAGAGGATGTAGGGATGGGGTAAGGAAGGGAAGAGGATGTTAGGATGGGGTAAGGAAGGGAAGAGGATGTAGGGATGGGGTAAGGAAGGGAAGAGGATGTAGGGATGGAGTAAGGAAGGGAAGAGGATGTAGGGATGGGGTAAGGAAGGGAAGAGGATGTAGGGATGGGGTAAGGAAGGGAAGAGGATGTAGGGATGGAGTAAGGAAGGGAAGAGGATGTAGGGATGGGGTAAGGAAGGGAAGAGGATGTAGGGATGGGGTAAGGAAGGGAAGAGGATGTAGGGATGGGGTAAGGAAAGGAAGAGGATGTAGGGATGGGGTAAGGAAGGGAAGAGGATGTAGGGATGGAGTAAGGAAGGGAAGAGGATGTAGGGATGGGGTAAGGAAGGGAAGAGGATGTAGGGATGGTGTAAGGAAGGGAAGAGGATGAAGGGATGGGGTAAGGAAGGGAAGAGGATGAAGGGATCTGTGTATCTTCTCAGATGGCAGAGATGCCAAAATGAGAGTCCAGACTGATAGTGAGGAACTCAATGGAAGAGCTGAGCCATGAGGTTTCTCTTTGGAAAGAGGAGCACTAAGATCTGAGAATAGTGAGCCCGAGACAAGGAGGTGAGGATGATGGAGTAACTGAGAAAATTGTTGACAAGATGGAGTATGTGGGAAAGTTTGTAGGTGTTGATTAGAATCCATGAAGCAGAGTGCTTTAGAGAGCGTGTCAAAGATCTTGGGACTGCTTCTGCCGCAGCTGGGAATAAGACTATTTATGCTTGGAATGTGTGAGTTTATGAAGGAGCTAGGCTAAATCTACGAAACCACCAGAGAGAATCTACTGGCGTAATGCGAGAGAGACTGGAGAATGGCAAGGAATAGGTGAAGCTGGCTGGGTAGGTGGTACCGCTGAGGTTAGAGTGTAGTTATTGATGAAGAGAATGAGGAAGTTGAGAACCATTAATTTGATTAGCCTGTGGTGGGGGCCCTTAGTGTAGCTCGATGGGGCTGTTGTTCAGTGGTGGTAGTCGTGATAGAGACGGTTGAGCAGACGCCGCTCTATTGGAGACAACCGAAGGAAGGGCAGAGGAAGGGATGATGGGATGGAAGGAGGTATGTTCTCTGGGATTTTGTGACGTCTGTGATCACAGGAATGCAAAGAAAGCTGAAATTATGTAAGAAAAGCCAGACAGAGGGAGCAGGCATGGGGGGGTGAGCTGATGGAGCCAGCTGTGGCCTTGCAGGCAGTGGAGGCTCTGTGACGTCGTGGGAGACGGGCTTGAGTTGATTGTCTCTGGCCCATTAGCAGGGGTCAGTTTTTTTGGAATCGCTGTCGTAGGCTGTTGGCGCGATGACGTTGCAGTGGTGCAGGAAATGTGGTGAAGAGCCGAAGCCGCTGTATGGCACTCGAATGGTTCTGGACGATGGAACGTTGCTTCATTTGAGATTGACGTGGAACAGGGCTGATTTTAACAGTGTTTTGCGGTGTTAAAATAGTTGATGAAATGAGTGTTCATTCTTTCATTGCGTGTTAGAGACGAACAATGGCCTATCGTTAGGAACCAGGAAGCTGTGCTAGTTTGAGTAACTGAATAACTGAGGATGCAGGCTGCGAGCTATAGTCCGAATCCTAACACTGGAGAGTAGCTTAGTAGCAGCAATGGCTAGTGCAGTGATAGATTTCTCATTTATTTATTTAACCTTTATTTAACCAGGAAAGTCCTGTTGAGATTAAAAACCTCTTTTTCAAGGGAGTCCTGGCCAAGCGGCAGCAAAAAGTTACAAACAAAGACAATACAAAAAATTACAAACAATTACAAAAAAACAATTGCAATTAACTGAGTAGACCTAATGTGCTCTCATTTAAAGGAATGAGCTCAGGAAGTTTCCAGTCATTTTGCAACATGTTCCTTGTAGTGGGAGCAGAATAAGCAAAAGCCCTTTTTCCCAGTTCACTCTGGGCGAATGGAACATAAAGCAACAGCTGATCGTTTGAACGCAACGAGAAGGAATCAACACTTCTTCCTGTGAGTAAATCACACATGTAGGAGGGCAGCAGACCAAGCAGGGCCTCATAAATAAAAGTGTCCCGATGTCCCAGCCTCCTGGTGGCCAGAGACGGCCGTCCTACACGAGAGTACAGCTCACAATGATGCGTCAGCGCTCTGCAATTCGTAATAAACCTCAGAGAAGCATGATACACAGTGTCCATTTTTCTAAGACATTGAGCAGAAGCGTCATGTACAACAGGTCTCCATTGTGAGGTATTGTTCAGGAACCACTCGCAAGAGACAGCAATCCAATAAACATATGCCTTTATTGGAGTCCGAGTCAAAGCCAGAAAACACAGGAATTGCCAAGCCACAATACGAAATCCAAAAACAGTATCGACTGGACAGATCGTGGTCAGAACCAATAAGACAGATGGGCAGAGGTACAAAAACGATAGGCAAAAAGACGTAGTGGATGGGCAAAGCCAATGGTCATACACAGGGCATCCAAACACAGAACTCGTGGTCATACGAAAATAGGTCAAAATCCAGAAAGAGAAAAACAGTACAAAAAGGGTAATGGCGCGAATCAGGGTCGGACAAACCAGTGGAAGAAAAACAATCAAAGGCGTACAAGGAGCTCCGCACAATGAATTATTGATCAACGTTCTGACAAGAGCTGTGAGTGAAAAGGCTCCTAATATACACACAGGAATGGTCACATGCTATACAGAGATCAGTTGTGGGGAATGAGACTAATTACATCGGGAGAATCACATGAGGGAAACCCTAACCACGGAAATTAGCGAGAGACGAAATACAAACGGGAATCACACAAACAGCCTACGACATTTAAACAGCTCCGGTCCAGGAGTTCTACGTGCACAGATAACCAGAACAGGAAAGTAATTAAGCACGTGCGAGAGATTCTCGCTGAGCTTAGGGAGAGGACAGCGAAAAGCAAAGGGCGGAGAATAGAACAGGGCGATTGCGAAGAGGTAATTAGTCTATTAGTAGCGGTGCGGTTTTACAACTTAAACTAGAGTGCTCATTAGTAATTAGTAATCGTGTATATATATATATATATATATATATATATATATATATATATATACATGGTTAGTTATGTTAGTAGACTATAATACAAAATACAAATGTTAGTCTTGTTAGTAATCAGAACAGAAGAGTGAAGGGAGAAAACGAGATACGAAGGAATGTTTTAAACACCAGACTTCCTTTAAATCACCAAAAGTCAGTGAGCACGCAGACAGGGAAGACGGACTGAACCAACTAGATCACAAGACAGGGGAGACAAGTGCAATGGAACTGAAACATTGAATGAACCAAAAACCTGAATGTTACAAAAACCAAAAAGAATAAATAAAAGACAATACCCATGAACACAAAACCAGCACATAAAACATGATCAAAAACCAGAACCATGACACTCCATAGTCTAAGACAGATAAAAATGTTGCAGTAACAAGCCGTTTCTTTACCTCAAAAGAAAAACACACCTTATTTCGAAAAAGAAAGCTCAATTTAAGTTTAAGTTTCCTCACAAGATAATCAATGTGGGGCTTGAATGTCAAAAAATCATCAAGTAAGACCCCAAGGTATTTGTACTCATGCACCAGCTCTATAACATTTCCATCAGGAGTGGACACCTTGGGAAAATCTGTAGGGACCTTCCTGGCATTTGAAAAGAACATTAATTTTGTTTTGTCAGCATTTAGGACTAGTTTTAGCTGCATAAGTGTGAGCTGGGTCACGTCAAAAGCTTTCTGCAAAGATTTAACTGCTTTTGCAGGGGTGGTTCCAAAGCAATGGATAATTGTGTCATCAGCATAAAGATGAACATTAGCATCTGACAGATTTTGTCCTAGATCATTAATATACAAGATGAACAGAAGGGGTCCTAATATTGAACCCTGTGGCACCCCCTTGTGGACACTCAAAGTCTCAGAAAACAGCCCATCACATTTAACACACTGAGTCCTGTCACTCAAGTCATTTCTGAACCAAGAGAGTACAGAATTTGAGAATCCAAAACTACTGAGCCGATCCATTAAAACAGCATGGTCCACTGTATCAGAAGCTTTAGACAAATCAATAAAAAGCACGGCACAGTATTGATTCTTATCAAGAGCAATAACTATGTCATTGACCACTTTTATAGCTGCAGTAATGGTACTGTGTTTTTTCCTGAAACCTGATTGCAGCTTTGAAAGAAGTTCATTTAAAAACAGAAAATCTTTTAGCTGATGACAAACAAGAGATTCAAGAATTTTTGACGAGACACACAAGAGGCCATATGTGTTCCTGGCTTTCTTGGAGATTTTTGGCTTCTAATTACGAAATAATCCATAATTAGCAAAACCTTTTAACTCATACTACATTTTAATTATTCCCTTTTTTTTCTCTCTCTCTCCTTCGGCAAAGTAATTGATGGAAATGTTAAGTGACTGGGTGCAATCTTTCGGAACGGGAATGGCCCGTCTCAATTGCAGACTGTTGCTTTAATGGTTTTCTGGTGGGCGTGGTAGTCGAAGACGTCAGGCTTACGAGGATGTGGCAAACCAGGAAGTCTTTTTTGGTATTACCTCAGGCGAAACATTGCAAAAAAAACAAAAAAAAAACAAGCCAAATAGCTCAGTCTTTTCTTCGTAAAAACCTCTGCAACCTCGTAAAAAATACGAACAGCTTACTTGCTAGAGTGGTTTCATTTGTGAAACCTTGGCGAATTAAATCGTTTAATTTGGAGCGTGTTATACACCAGAGGGAGTTGCCGGAGCAGGAGACACTGACTGGAGGTGGTGAAGTTGTAGCTTTGCCTGAGGGAGAAGCCCGGTGAGACGCTGCGAACAGCTGTTTTCGATCCGCCATCTTGGACGATGGTCTGTCCAATCTGGATCAAAGACAGCATTTGAACTGAAGGCACTGAAGAATTTGTTGGAATTCTATTGTTCGGTTGAACAATTGAATTTGAGTCGGAATCGACGTTTGATGGTTGAGCTGGACTTTGGACTCCGGAATTCGTGTTGCTTGGTAAGCAGAAACATCAGATAGCAGAAAAACGTTAAATTAGTGAGAAGCTGGCCAGGGAGAATATGGATCCGGTAGAATGCAGGTCCGATAAAATGCTGTCGGGGAGACTACGGGTCCGATAGAATGCTGGTTTGGAGAATGCAGGTCCAATAGAACGCTGGTTTGGAGAATGCGGGTCCGATAGAACACTGGTTTAGAGAATGCAGGTCCGATAGAACGCTGGTTTGGAGAATGCAGGTCCGATAGAACGCTGGTTTGGAGAATACGGGTCCGATAGAACACTGGTTTGGAGAATGCAGGTCCAATAGAACGCTGGTTTGGAGAATGCGGGTCCGCTAGAACACTGGTTTGGAGAATACGGGTCAGATAGAACGCTGGTTTGGAGAATGCAGGTCCGATAGAACACTGGTTTGGAGAATGCGGGTCCGATAGAACGCTGGTTTGGAGAATGCAGGTCCGATAGAACGCTGGTTTGGAGAATACGGGTCCGATAGAACGCTGGTTTGGAGAATGCGGGTCCGATAGAACACTGGTTTGGAGAATGCAGGTCCAATAGAACGCTGGTTTGGAGAATGCAGGTCCGATAGAACGCTGGTTTGGAGAATACGGGTCCGATAGAACACTGGTTTGGAGAATGCAGGTCCAATAGAACGCTGGTTTGGAGAATGCGGGTCCGCTAGAACGCTGGTTTGGAGAATACGGGTCAGATAGAACGCTGGTTTGGAGAATGCAGGTCCGATAGAACACTGGTTTGGAGAATGCGGGTCCGATAGAACGCTGGTTTGGAGAATGCAGGTCCGATAGAACGCTGGTTTGGAGAATACGGGTCCGATAGAACGCTGGTTTGGAGAATGCGGGTCCGATAGAACGCTGGTTTGGAGAATGCAGGTCCAATAGAACGCTGGTTTGGAGAATGCGGGTCCGATAGAACGCTGTTTTGGAGAATGCAGGTCCAATAGAACGCTGGTTTGGAGAATGCGGGTCCGATAGAACGCTGTTTTGGAGAATGCAGGTCCAATAGAACGCTGGTTTGGAGAATGCGGGTCCAATAGAACGCTGGTTTGGAGAATGCGGGTCCGATAGAACGCTGTTTTGGAGAATGCAGGTCCAATAGAACGCTGGTTTGGAGAATGCGGGTCCGATAGAACGCTGTTTTGGAGAATGCGGGTCCAATAGAACGCTGGTTTGGAGAATACGGGTCCGATAGAACGCTGGTTTGGAGAATGCGGGTCCGATAGAACGCTGGTTTGGAGAATGCAGGTCCAATAGAACGCTGGTTTGGAGAATGCGGGTCCGATAGAACGCTGGTTTGGAGAATGCAGGTCCAATAGAACGCTGGTTTGGAGAATGCGGGTCCGATAGAACGCTGGTTTGGAGAATGCGGGTCCAATAGAACGCTGGTTTGGAGAATGCGGGTCCAATAGAACGCTGGTTTGGAGAATGCAGGTCCAATAGAACGCTGGTTTGGAGAATGCGGGTCCGATAGAACGCTGGTTTGGAGAATGCGGGTCCAATAGAACGCTGGTTTGGAGAATGCGGGTCCGATAGAACGCTGGTTTGGAGAATGCGGGTCCGATAGAACGCTGGTTTGGAGAATGCAGGTCCAATAGAACGCTGGTTTGGAGAATGCGGGTCCGATAGAACGCTGTTTTGGAGAATGCGGGTCCGATAGAACGCTGGTTTGGAGAATGCGGGTCCAATAGAACGCTGGTTTGGAGAATGCTGGCCTGTTTAGAATTCTGGTTTGGGGAGATGTAAGTCAAACAGAGAGGAAGGGGCTGAACAGGCATAAATAGGCTTGTCCAGTGATTGAAGGTGGAGTTGAGGCGTGGCTCTGCTCCTGAACCTTAGTTAACTTATTAACTTTATTTCTCAGTTTCAACATTCAACATGTTGTCTTGTACTGTTTTAAATTTAATATAAAGTTTACATGATTTTCCAATCATTGCAGTTTGTTTTTATTTGTATTTTACACAACTTCCCAACTTTCGTGGAAACAAGGTTGTAAATGTAAGATAAAGAGCTAATATCAGAGGTCGCATTAACCAAATATTTTCTGTCATTGGCGGATTTTTTAAAATAATGATGGAATATTTTGAGGCCGTCCATCATTTTGACAGATTGTAATTCACACCCCTGTCCAATTTGTGCTGGGTGTCATTTTGTCTCGAACATTGTCTTTGATCTGTTTGACAGAGATGCCAAGTCTCACGCATTCGGCGTAGGTCTCACGCATTTTTTAGGCTTATTCACCGTAGGCCACAATTATTCAATGAACGCTTATTAATGAGATTCTCAGGTGGAATTAAAATCCTTGTGCATTGAAGTTTCAGTTTCACTTCCGTGAAGGTGGACCTCACTATGGAAAGTGATTATGACCCCGGATTTCTCCTGCTTCTCTTTACTCGGGGATTAGAAACAATGCAGGTGTTTCTGTATATACTGCACCCTCCATAATTATTGTTACCCCTGGTTAAGATGTGTTAAAAGCCTTAAAATAAATTCAAATTTAATTGCAGAAGCATACTCTCACATTGAAAATTTTAGAAAAATGTAACCTTCAACAAAAGTGAATTTTAAGGGGAAAAAAATCCCTGACCAAGAAATAATTATTTTTCATAAAATCACCTGTTCCACAATTATTGGCACCCCTAACAATTCCTTGGAAATAAATGTAATTGAAGTATTTCTGTCATTTTTACAGTAGTTTACAAAGTTGATCAGAGTATCTAGGAACATTTAATTGGTAACTCATCACTGCCTGTTTCCCTGGGGTATAAATATGACGTGACACAGAGGCCATTTCTCTTATCCACTCTTTAACATGGGAAAGACAAAGGAACACACCATTCAAGTAAGGCAGATGTGTGTCGACCTTCACAAGTCAGGCAATGACTACAAGAAAATAGCCACTCGCCTAGATCTGCCCATATCTACTGTCAGAGGAATCATTAATAAGGTTAAAATAACTGGAACAGTGGTAAACAAGCCTGGACGAGGACGCAAGGTTATTTTGCCACCACGCACAGTGAGGAGGATGGTAAGAGAAATAAAAAGTTATCCAAACCTCACTGCTAAAGAATTGCAACAAATGGAAGCATCTTGAGATCAGAAAGTCTCCAAAACAACCATCAGGTGCTGTCTACATGCCAACAAGCTGTTTGGGGGGCATGCACGGAAAAAACCTTTTCTCACTCACAATCATAACGTAAACGTCTGGAGTTCGCTAAGCGGTACTGGGACTTCAACTGGGACCATGTGTTATGGTCAGATGAGACCAAGATAGAGCTTTTTGGCAACAAACACTCTTAGTGGGTCTGGTGGAACACAAAATATGAGTATGCACAAAAGCACCTCATGCCCACTGTGAAGTATGGGGGAGGATCAGTGATGCTGTCGGCCTGTTTCTCTTCCAGAGTCCCTGGGAACCTTGTTAGGGTGCATGGCATCATGAAAGCTTTGAAATACCAGGACAGTTTAAATCAAAATCTGGTGGCCTCTGCCCGAAAGCTGAAGATGGGTCATCACTGGGACTTTAAGCAAGATAATGACCCTTAACATGTGGCCAAATCTACTCAGAAATGGTTCACCAGGCACAGAATCAAGCTCCTCCATCTCAGTCCCCAGACCTCAACCCCATTGAAAACCTGTAGAGTGAGCTGAAGAGGAGAGTGCAGAGGAGAGGACCCAGGTCGCTGGATGATTTAGAGAGATTGTGCAAAGAGGAATGGTCCAAGATCCCTCTTTCTGTATTCTCCTATCTTGTGAAACATTATAGGAGAACATTAGATGCTGTTTTGTTGGCAAAAGGGGGTTGTACAAAGTATTAACATCAGGGGTGCTAATAATTGTGGCACACATGATTTTATGTAAAAGATTTATTTCTTAATGTGGGATTTTTTTCCAACTGAATGAATGCACGTGAATTAAAGGTTGGATTTTCCTTTTTTCATCGTGGCCCATATATATAAATTAAAAAAAATATATATATGTGTGTGTGTGTGTGTGTGCGATATATATATATATATATATATATATATATATATATATATATATATATATATATATTGTGATGTGAATAGTGGCCACTAGATGGCAGTATTTACCTTTTTTTTTATTCAGCTCAGACTGGAGCTATGTTTAGACATGTCCTGGACATGTCTGGGGCAAGTCCCCGAAAAGTAAAAAAAAGAGGTCTAAATGGGGGTGGGGTCTGCAAAAGAGTATATAAGGAAAAGAATTGAGACAGTAAAGTAGTAGGAGAAATTGCAAGAAGAAGGATACATGCGACCAGACCTGTCATTTCTGTTCAAGACCTGTTAAGTTTCTTTTGTGGATTTTTCTCACCCAGCACATCACCAGGAAACCCACCAAAGGGACTGTAAATATTTCTGGTTTTTTTTTATTCAATCTTGGTCTGTAGTTGTAAATAGTAGTTTAGTCTTTGTTTTTTTCATTAAATGTGTTCAAGTTTTTAAAACTGTGTCTGTCATCCCTTGCTGTTGCTGTTGTGTTGTAGATTGTAATAACAAATTGGGGCCATAACAAATTGGGGGCTCGTCCGGGATAGACCATTTTGTGAGTCATTTATTAAAAATCTAACATTTCAGATTGTAAAATTGTTTTTGTGAATTTTCCTATATAATTATATTGACAACAGCAATGGATGATTTCTTGGCATCACCAACCGTAGGGGTTTTGAAGTCTTTTAAAAAGGCCGAACTGTTGGAAATATGCAGACATTTGGAGCTGACAGAGGTAAAACCAGCCATGCAAAAAGCAAGACTGGCTAGAGAGATAGTTGAATATTACATTGATGAAAATGTGTTTGCACCAGGAGATCTGGAACAGTTTCCAATGGAAAATCCAAATATAGAAATGGAACTTAAATTAAAAATGCTAGAGATTGAAAGGGAGGAAAAAGAAAAACAAAGAGAATTTGAGAGAGAGAAAGAGGAAAGAGCAGAAAGAGAGAGACAGAGACAGAGAGATTTTGAATTAGAGAAGTTGGATAGAGAGGAAAGACTCCAAATGGAGAAACTAAAAATTAAAATTGAAACTAAAAATAAATTTTGTCCTAGTCAGGAGGTAAAACTGGTGCCTCCATTTTCTGAAAAGGACATAGACAACTATTTCCAGTGTTTTGAAAAGGTAGCAAAGAGTTGCCAGTGGCCAAAGGAACACTGGCCTCTGATGTTGCAAACTGTCCTCAAGGGTAAAGCTCAACAAGCCTATTCAGCTTTGTCTGCAGATGATTCCTCTGATTATGAGGTTGTCAAAAAGGTTATTTTGAGAGCTTATGAGTTGGTTCCAGAGGCTTACCGACAGAAATTCAGAGGTCTGAAGAAATCTGAAAATCAGACTTATGTGGAATTTGCTAATGAGAAGAAGGTTTGCTTTGAGCGCTGGTGTGCTTCTATGGAGGTCAAGGATGATTTCAACTCACTAAAAGAGATGGTGTTAGTTGAAGAATTCAAGAACTGTGTTAAGGATGATATTAAGACCTACCTTAATGAGAAGCAAGCACTGAATTTGCAATCAGCTGGTAAATTTGCAGATGAATATGTTCTCACACATAAGTCCAAATTTCAGTCTAGCAGTAACAATAGATGGTCCCAATTTCAGAAAAAGGGTTATAGTGATACCCAAGATTCCTCACCCAAAGACAAAGTCAAATCTGGTGATGGTGCTCAGAAATCCAGTAACAGGTCTGATCAAAGTGTGAAAGCTGACAGTGACAAAAGTGGTCTAGTTTGCAGTTATTGCAAGAAATCTGGTCATGTCACAACTAACTGTTGGATCCTTAAAGCTAAGAAAGAAAAAGACAAGGATACCAAACCAAATGCCTTTGTGAAAACAAGGTTAGAAACCCCTGTAGTAGATAACCGATCTGCTAAATTACCTGCTTCTTGTGGGGCTAAAAAGCCTGATACAGCTGACTTTGTGAGGGAGGAATTTCTTCCATTTGTGTCAGAGGGATTTGTGGCTCTGAATGAGCATACTACTCCTGTCCCCATATATATCCTAAGGGATACCGGAGCTTCTCAGTCACTTTTGTTGATGGACTCCTTGGAGTTACGTGATGAGACCGCTTCAGGGGATTTCATACTTGTACAAGGTATTGAAGGGAGGACTGTATCTGTACCCCTGCGCTCTATATTCTTGAAGTCAGATTTAGTTACAGGACAGGTAAAGGTGGGACTTATGTCAAGTCTACCTATAAAGGGTGTTTCTCTGTTGTTAGGCAATGACCTGGCTGGGGGCAAAGTAGTTCCCCCTGTACATCTTACTTCACAGCCGAGCACTGAAGATGGGGATGAGGACCCATCTCTGTATCCTTCTTGCGCAGTGACTCGTGCTATGGCCAAGAAGGCTAAAGAAGATGATGTTGTGGTGCCGCCCAGCACATTGAATAATCAGGACTCAGGTGGTTTGCCTCATGACTCTGATTGGCCTACTATGGTTTCTCCGTTTGAGGACTTATTAGATACTTTTATCAGTTCTCTGTTCAGCCAGCCGGATGGGTCTGGTGATTCTGATGTGTCTGGAGACTTGTCTCTGTCCAGATAGCGGTTGATTGAGGAGCAAACTAATGATCCTGAAATTTGTGTACTAAAGAGGAGAGCCCTTCCTGATAAAGAAATAGATGCAGTTCCAGTTGGGTATTATCTCAAGGATGGTGTGTTGATGCGGAAGTGGCGCCCTCCTGATATCCCTGCTAATGCAGATTGGGCAGTGGTCAGGCAAATTGTTGTTCCGAAGGTCTATAGGAATGAGATCTTAACAATGGCTCATAGTTTACCTTTAGGAGGTCATCTTGGTGTTAACAAGACTGTTGATAAGATCATGAAACACTTCTTTTGGCCTGGGCTTCGGACAGACGTTTCTAACTTTTGCAAAACCTGTCACACTTGTCTGGTAGTTGGAAAACACCAGTTAGACCCACCTGTAGCTCCATTGCGGCCTATCCCAGCATTTGGGGAGCCGTTCTCTAAGGTCATTGTTGATTGTGTTGTTCCATTACCCAAGACTAGATCTGGAAATCAGTACTTGTTGACAATCATGTGTGCATCTACCAGATTCCCCGAAGCCATACCTCTACGTAACATCAAGGCAACTGCAATCTCGAAGGCTTTGATAAAGTTCTTCACGTTGTTTGGTCTTCCCAGGGAAATTCAGTCAGACTAAGGTAGCAATTTCACTTCAGGATTGTTTCAGCAGGTTGTGTATGAACTAGGTGCAAAGCAGATTCTTTCTAGTGCCTATCATCCAGAAAGTCAGGGTGCCTTAGAGCGGTTTCATTCCACTCTCAAGACAATGATGAGGACTTATTGTTATGACCATGAGAAAGACTGGGATGAAGGGGTTCATTTGTTGTTGTTTGCAGCTAGAGAAGCAGTGCAGGAGTCTACTGGATTCAGTCCATTTGAGCTAGTGTTTGGTCATGAAGTGAGAGGACCTTTGCTATTATTGAGTGAACAACGGCAAGAGAAAGAGCCGCATATCAGTCTGTGAGACTATGTTAGCACGTTCAAGGAAAGATTGTGTGCAGCTTGTGACCTTGCCAAAGAGAACTTGAAATCAAGTCAGGGAAAAATGAAAACTTGGTATGATCATAAGGCTAGAAGCCGTGAGTTTAAACCAGGAGATAAGGTTCTTGTGTTGTTTCCCTTGCAGTCCAATCCATTGCAGGCTAGATTTCATGGTCCTTATGAAATTCTGACAAAACTCAATTATCTCAATTACATTGTGAAGACTCCAGATAGGAGAAAACCAAAACAATTATGTCATATTAACATGCTGAAGCCTTATCATGACAGAAATGCCAGGGTTGCTGCTGTCACTTCAGATTCTCCTATGGTCGAAACGTGTGAAGATGAGGGGGAGTTTCAAGATGATGAACCAAGAATTAAAGCTGAAGTTCTTTCATGTAAATTGTCAAATTCTGCAGTGTTGCAAAATCTTGATGTAAAACTCCAGCACTTAGAACCCTCACAGAGATATCAGTTTAAGAGGTTGATCAAGAAATATGAGGATCTGTTTCCTGATGTTCCAAAAAGAGTTTCTATGGCCGCTCATGATGTAGATGTTGGTGATGCCAAACCAATGAAACAGTATCCGTACCGGATGAATCCTGAAAAGAGAAAGATTGCTGAGAAAGAGGTTGAGTACATGTTAGAACATGATATTATCAGACCCTCCAACTCAGATTGGAGTTCACCCTGTGTGCTAGTTCCAAAACCTGATGGAAGTACTAGATTCTGTACAGATTATCGCAAAGTCAATGCTGTAACTAGAACTGATGTGTTTCCAATACCTAGGATTGATGATTGTATTGATAGAGTAGGGCAAGAAAAGTTTCTGACCCAGATTGATTTATTGAAGGGTTATTGGTGTGTGCCTTTAACTGAGAGGGCCAAGAGCATCTCTGCTTTTGCCACACCATCTGGGTTGTACCAGTATGAAGTCCTACCCTTTGGGATGAAAAATGCCCCAGCCACGTTCCAAAGGATGATACAGTCTACAATCGTCGGATTGCCACACACGGGTGCGTACATCGAAGACCTGGTCACATGGAGTGACTCCTGGGAAGAACATCTAAAAGATGTAGAGACGTTGCTCCAGCGCCTGACCCAGGCTAACCTGACTGTTGGCCTGAACAAGAGTGACTTTGGTTGTGCTACTGTCACCTATCTTGGCTACGTCATAGGCCAGGGTAAGGTGGCACCCATAAATGCTAAAGTCCAAGCCATCATGGACTTTCCAGTTCCTGACAACAAAAAAGCTTTGCGCCGCTTCCTTGGAATGATCGGGTACTACCGCAAGTTCTGCAAGAACTTTGCTGAGATTGCTCTCAGTCTAACTAACCAACTGAAGAAAGGCGTAAAGTTCACTTGGGATGATGCATGCCAGAGAGCCTTCGATCGCCTGAAGTCTCTGCTGTGTCACTTCCCCGTGCTCAAATCTCCTGATTTCAACAAACCGTTCTCCATCGCGGTCGATGCTAGCGACCAAGCTTGTGGATCTGTGCTCCTACAGAGAAGTGACTCTGATGACATTGAGCATCCCGTGGCATACTTCTCCAGGAAGTTCAATCGCCACCAAAGGAACTATTCCACAATAGAGAAGGAACTGTTGGCTCTGGTCCTTTCTTTACAACACTTTGAGGTTTATGTTTGTACAGGACAAAAGCCAATGGCTGTGTACACAGACCACAATCCGTTAATGTTTTTGAGTAAGATGAAAAATAAGAATCGGAGATTGTTGAATTGGAGTTTGATTTTTCAGGAGTTTCACTTGGAAATTAAGCATGTGAAGGGTACAGACAATGTAATTGCTGATTGCTTGGCCCGTGTTTGAATATGTATATATATATCATGTGTTTATTTGAATATTGTATGATATGTATGTATAGACAAGTGTTCACTTAACCATTTTGTATTGATAAGAAAAATTTTGCCTTTATGAGTCAAAATTTTTCCCTTTTGGAATGGAGGTGTGATGTGAATAGAGGCCACTAGATGGCAGTATTTACCTTTTTTTTATTCAGCTCAGACTGGGGCTATGTTTAGACATGTCCTGGACATGTCTGGGGCAAGTCCCCGAAAAGTAAAAAAAAGAGGTCTAAATGGGGGTGGGGTCTGCAAAAGAGTATATAAGGAAAAGAATTGAGACAGTAAAGTAGTAGGAGAAATTGCAAGAAGAAGGATACATGCGACCAGACCTGTCATTTCTGATCAAGACCTGTGAAGTTTCTTTTGTGGATTTTTGCCTGTGTTTGAGCATTTTCCTTACCCAGGACATCACCAAGCCACCCCAACAAACAAAGGGACTGTAAATATTTCTGTTTTTTTTTACTAATCAATCTTGGTCTGTTAGTTAGTTGTTATTAGTCTTTGTCTTTGTTTAAAAATTAAATGTGTTTAAGTTTTTAAAACTGTGTCTGTCATCCCTTGCTGTTGCTGTTGTGTTGTAGATTGTAATAACAAATTGGGGCCATAACTATATATATATATATACATATATATATATATATATATATATATATATATATATATATATATATATATATATAATTATATAGGAGGGATCGATTTCCAGTCATAGGGCCCAAAATTGCCAGCGGCGCCCCTGCAGACACCACAACATGACAAACTAATGCTTCCCATAAGATACATGATACTGGATCATGCCGTGTCAAACACCACCACAAAATCCTCAACTAGAGGCACTTCTACAGTGCAAACGTCCATCGAGGCAGAACAGTCTAAATCTTGGTGGGTGGGAGCAAAGTTCAGTTATCGCTTAGGATTTCATAGGATTTCAAGATTGTGGATTTCAAGATGGCTGCCAGGGCGGCCATATTGTTTGACTGATCGTGGTCAAAATTGATAGAGTCCATCCCTAATGTAATAGGGACCCACCCTCAGACTTTCAGACATATCAGTTCATTACTTTTTGAGTTATCCTGTTCACAAACAAACAAACAAACAAACAAACAAACGGCACCAATCACATATACCTCCTGCCAACTTCGTTTGGCGGAGGTTATCAAACCATTTAATCCAATTTTTTTAATTAAATCCATCAAATTTTACAATTATATCAATTTAATTTACTCCTTTCTGTCCCCTTTATCTGACTTTTTCCCTTCATTTCATTGGTTGAACTGTCAGTATTATGGGGATGGGTGAAGAGGGAGGCGGTGTGATTCTGGAGAGCGTCTCCAGCTCAGCAGTCTGCTCAAAGGCACATAAACAGTGCTGTTGGACACCAAAGAATGAGCCGCTCTCCAGCTTCCAGCCCACGACTGAGATGCACCGTCCGAGCCTTTCCAGGGGTACAGCTGCCAAACTATCAGGTGTCTACACAACAGAACATTTTACTGGATGTAACCCGGTTTTTCCGGCAGCTTTTTGTTTCCTGGTGTAATTAGTAAAATCAGAATCCAACACCAGGGCTGTTAATTATTCCAGTTACACCAGAGAAATCGGTTACACCTGGAAATATTCATCTTCCATAGTGAGATCCCAGGTGTGTGTTTGGCATGGGGGAAGGGGCCATAGTGTACAAATAATGTGAAATAATCTGGGTGAACATCAACAGACAGACAGCAGCAGACACAGGTTCCCTGGCAGCGCACAGGCTTACTGAAGCGCAGATGACTGATGAGTCTGCGGATTTCGATACGGCCAAAGATACAGAGGGAAAATGGAGCGCTTCTCGTTTTCCAAAGAAAGTGAACTGCATATATCTCAGTTCCACCCTTCATAAATATTTCTCTGTGTTTGTGGTTCAGAGAACTCGTTTCCCTTTTTGTAAAGTTTGGCATCCAGTCTCCTCATTAAGGCATTTGTGCCGTTTCCATGCAGACTGTAGCATGTGTGAGTCACGGAATGATGGATTGAAAGTTTGGGTGCCAAACACAATGAATCAAACCAAAGCAAAACAAACTTCTGACAGAATTTTCCGTCATTCCCAACCAAACTTGTGTATGGAGGATGACAGACAGAAAGTCTAGAATCTAGAAACTTTTACTGTGGTTTTGGCAAAAATATCTTTCTTTTCACTTCTTAACTAATTTAAATAATTAATCACTTTATACTTCTAAAAAAATCTTCACTTAAAGTAAATGACTCAATGAACTACAATCCCAATGCCAAAAAAGTTGGGATGCTGTATTAAATGTAAATAAAAACAGAATGCAATGATAATGCCATAAACGATAGTGAAGTGAAGATAGTGAAGTTACAACTAATGAACCAAGGTCTAAACTCGTGACGGCGATAGCAAAATAATTTCTGTGGAAAAAACAGTAGCATTTCAATCAATTACATTTTAACTAACCATTCTAAACCACAGAGAGGTCGTTATGTTAATTAGTAGCCTGTAGCATAGCGTAGGCTGCCATACAGTAAGCCTGGGCTAAGTAAGAAAATAATGCTGGCTCATGATACACTTTATTAATTGCTTGCATATTTTTAAGTTTATTTCCCATGACATGGCCTGTAAGGTCAATCAAGTGAAGCCCACTGGCAATAACCCAAAGATATTTGTGGGTAATGGCGACCCTTCAAGGGAGATTGTGCTATAAACAAGTCTCCACCACAATTCTTCTCAGACACAAGATGGATAAAACATTCTGAATCTCGCCAAATCTTATATCTCTCATCTGAATGATGTGGATTAATACACCTCAGCTAATACCACTTTACCATCATGCGCTCACATAAATAGCACTTGAGTTGAATTATTGACCAGTCCAGACCATTATCTGACTCGGACAGAGTGGATTAAAATCTGGCTTAAATATATATTAATATGGATTAAATATGGCCTCTAACAGGGAAACCATGGTAATATGTAGTGTATATCTTTTTTTGTTTATGTACACCTTGCTGAACTACTTTCTCATCCAGTGCACTCAATTTCTGTAAGCAGTAGTGAGCGATTTTGGACATTAATTTGGGTTTATTCAGTCTTGATAAAAGACTTGGGGCCAGGTTTTCCTGATCATTGAGAGAGGCTGAAAGCCCAGAGCAGTGCCGACCACGATTCGTCAATGCGAGTGGTTCTTCCATCTATATTTCAATTCATACATGGGCTGTGAGATTGTGGAAAGTTGACCAATCTGTCGAACAAGGTTAGGTGAACTTCAATACCAATGTTACCATCTACAGTCATGCCTCAGGTGTTCACATCGGAGGATAATGCATGCATACTTTTTTGTTTGGCTTTTTTTTAAGAAGGTGCTAGCCGTTACTTGGCGTGTATTAATCAAATGCATCATTTCATTTCTTTCAATACTCATTAGATTAAGGAGAGCAATTGGGTGTATTTATGGCATTAAGAGAAAGAACAGAAGAGCTCTGAGAGCAGGATATCCCCACTAAAGTCGCCACAGCAATGTGTGAATCATCAGTCTATCTGCAGCTTAAGTTTCACAGATGTCCTATGAAAACTGTAGGAGGAGTTGATTTCAGAAACTATGTACCTTCTGATACAGACAGACGGACGGTCAGACAGAGGGACTGCACCATGACCGAATACCCCTTTTGGACAGAGGCCCGAAGGGGAATAAAAATTGGATTCTACACTGACCATTCAGTTAAATCATCATGGTCTCAGCTGAGCAAAACTGATTGCACTTTATTCTGGAATAGGCTACTCTACTCCACAAATAAAACAGCGTGGGCCACATTTTATTTTAACCATTACAGTACGACATCCAAGTATCTTTGACGTATAGGTAAATTTTATCTTGGTCACACAAATTGCTTCTGCAACCACATTCACTTCACACCAGAACTCAGCACTGAAATTACAATGTATTACTTTGTCATATAATTGAATTATTAATGGGCATATAAAGCCAGGGAAATCAGGGCCCGAACACCAACTGGAGCAATGACACTATTGAAATTGTTGTGTTTATAATTATTATTATTCCCACGAATGAATTGGATTTTGAGGGCTTAAACTTTGCATATTCATCAGGCCTGGCGAAAATTAGACTTTTTTAATGGCTTTGCAAGTGGGGCTGGCAAAATTTCAACACAGCAGCTCTCGCGTTACGTTTCACTCTGTCATGAAGATTGAGAGTTTTCATTGAATGACGTTGCCATGGCAGCACATGATTCGCCATAAAGCAGGCAGCGGTTTCCCAGATGTAAGGGATGCTTGAAAACTCACAAATCTTGGCACACATCAGAGAAAGTGTGTATTTTGTTGTCTGATATGGGTGTTGTGGTTAAGGGTGTAGAAAAACGGCTCCATTCCACACCCAAGAAAAATTCAGCAAAGCAGCCCTCCCGGCATGTTCCACATCTGGAATTTGTTGGGCACCTGCATTATGCCATGACTTTAAAAAGTCTCTTGGTGCCATAACCTACACCCAACAGGATGTCTGCCATTTTGATTTTACTGTCGAATTTTGTGCTATTTTTCTCATTTCTAGATATCTATGACCTGAAGGGTGTTATAGGGCAAAGCTATTTTGGTTTCGTTGAATGTTGTGTCCATGGTGGCACAATGACTGTTGTTGTTTTGTCGTGAAAAAGAAAGTTATTGAAACTAAAACAGAAATTGACCGATCTGCCCTACAGGTTGCCTGCTGGAATCGAGTCCTGGCCTTAAAACATCTACATGCAGTACTGAGTCTGTCAGCATGACACAAACTGGATATGAGAAAACGCCTCTGCAAACAACAGTTTATTTACATGAAATTGTGATGGTCTACATTTGATATACAACAAGGCAAGGCCAGTAAAGTGGTTCTGCAGAACCTGCGGTGGACACAAGTTGTGCAGGCCCTTTAGGCAGGAGGTAACATGTAGGAGTCTTGCCCTGTCTGATGGCTGCACCCGTGGGGGTCCTGCCACCACCTCCAATGGGCAGGACGGTGCAAGAGCCCGGTCAACGCTGCTCGCTGCTTTAATTGATCATTTGAAGGCAACCTGGGGAGTGTTGTGTTCCAGGGTCCTGGACCTTTGGCCAGGACAGTTTTTGGGTTTTAACAGTTTCATGTGCCAGGTTTCATGGTTCATGTTCATTACTCATGTCACAGCTTTAGCAGTTTCTTGTATTAGGATATTACATTTCATAGTTCATGTTTGCTGTTCATGTTTTTACTTTTCCATGTTTTGTTTTTTTGCGTTGTCTGCGTTTCGCACCATGTCTTTGTTTTCGCACACCTCAGAGCTCTGGTTGGCTTTGGTATTTCCCTCTTCCTTCTGTGCTGTGCTGATTCAGGACTGCCGAAGCTTAATTGACAATTAACTGTTTTTAAGTTACTAACATTTACTAACATTCACAGGGGGTGTGATTCTTAGACAGGCACATTACTAATACTACTAATTTAGGAAGGGAGTTTATTGTCATGATTCCTGCTTTGCTATTTCAAGTCTTGCTGCGCTTTTCTGTTCTAACATTCATGCTTCCTTCCAATCTGCCTGCTTCATCGGTACTTAAGCTGAGCCGCTCATTCTCTTAATGAGCAAGTCTTGTCAACCCATCTCTGTCCTTGTCTCATGATCTTGCTTTGCCCATTGTTTCCTCTCCAGGTGTTGCCCCTCATGTGTCCTGATTTCTCTCCTTTTATCTGGAGGCGGTGGAAGTTGGCTGGCAGACAGAGTCTTGATTTTCACCGCGGTTCATGGTCCTCACTGATTTTCATGTCCTTGAGTGCCACAGTGTTTTTCTCATAGCCAAGTCTTGTGGTTTGTATTCCTAGTCTAATTATTCTTTTCTGTTCATGGATTTTTCCCTGGAGGTTCCGGTGGTTTTTGTTTTTTGTCGTTTTGGATTTTTAGTTTGCAGCTCTGTGAAGCTTTTCTTAGATTTTTGCAACTTTGGGCCAAGTTTTTTTTTTTTTGTTGGTCTTTGTGCCTGTTTTCTTTGTTTTAATAAACTCCCAGTTCCCTAGCATCTCACGTCTGGTATCTTCTGATCTCGTTTCTAGATGTGCATAACCTGCAAAGTAAACCATCTCCTGCACTGCTTATCAGTTCATTTAGACATCGGTAATGTGACAGTTCTGTCATCGGCACAGTTAACGTCTTCTCATTGAGCAAGATCTCACACCGACATGGTTAGTGATATTTTTTTTTTTTCAGTGTTCCTCCTACAGCCTACAACTACACAAGATTGAGGCATTCAATGTTTGTCAAATGAAATGTATTAAAACCAACCTAAAGGCGAAGGTTTGGCTTCGAGACTTTGCATGGAATAACTGTCCACTTAGAGCTGCAAAGACTCTCAGAATAATGTTACATGCACATAATTAATACGTAATCAGTTTTTTCGGAAATCTGGGAAATCACAGTCAAGCTGGGCTTTTTTAAATCTTGTTTCTTCACTCAAATGGGACGATTGAGCTCAGTTACCAATGCATTTGGTAACTCATTGAAGTGTTTTTAGCACTCGGCTCTTCCATTTGATATATGTTGCGCATCAGTTCATCACTGATGAACTACGCCTCAACACTGTGTGGTTTTAGAGGTTTATTTGAGGATGAATGGATGGGTGTAAAATGGAGGGATGAAGGCAGGAGGACGTCCTCAGTCTGGCTGGTGCGGGAGAATGAATAAATGAGCAGCCAGGGTGAGATTTAGGGTGGGGGTCCCTTCTCTGGAATGGGTCTGCCTGCATTGGTTATAACTCCCCGGATGGTACCTGGGAGAAGTGTGGACCGGGCTGAATCTGACGGGTTGAGTGGCTTTGGAGGGGGTTGGATAAGCAGAGGGAGGGATGAGGTAAGGATGACGTAACGCAGGGGTGTCCAGTCTTATCCATAAAGGGCTGGTGACGGTGCAGGTTTTTGCTGTATCCCAGCGCCCCAACACCTGATGCCACTAATTAACTGATTGGGGGGTCAATTAAGACCTTGATGAGTAAAATCAGGTGTGTTAGTGTCGGGGAGTAACAAAAACCAGCGCCCACACCGGCCCTTTGTGCATTAGATTGGTCACCTCTGATGTAACGGGATGAGGGGAAGAGAGGGTGGGTCGAATAATCTGAGACAAACAAGGTAGAATGAGTCCAGCAGGTATAAATAGCCTTGACAGGTGATTAGAGATGTGGTTTATGTGTGGTTAAGGCATAGCCCTGCTCCCAAACTTAAGTTAATTCATTACCTTAAGTGGTAAGGTCAGAAATATCACACAGACCCGTGTTAGACAAATATATTGTAATTTCTTTTGGATCCAGAATCCAGAATATGTTCCAGATGACTTCCAAAATTCAATTAACTCATCCTTGGACTATCACCAATTACCGTACAAAATTTTGTGCCATACTGTTGCATAACTTTTTGAGCGATCCTTTTAACAGACAGACAGACTGACAGACAAATGAAATTGCTCATAGAGCGAGGACATGCTGAAATCTTCAAGGTCAAATGTCATTGTGCCATTAATTGGTGACCTTGACCTTGCCCTTGAGGCTAGATTCACCATTTTCAGTGCGCCTAAACTGGATGGCAGTGGCAACAATATGAGTTAACTTGGAATGAAATTAGGCCAGTTTGTGCAAGAATTTGCAAGCCAACAGACAGACAAACTGAACCGATCAATAGGCATGCCAAAATGTACGATTGCAGCATGTAACAAATTGATGAAAACATGACCTCCTTGGCAGAGGTCAATGTTGGGCTTAACATATAGTTACAAATGTGTACAACACATTTTGGAGAGGGTGTTTGAATTTACCTCCTCATTCCCTTGCATTGAAAAAGGTACAGCAATACATAAATATCCTTCTGCAAACCAAGATATTTCCACAAACCAAGATATTTACACAAACACTCAGAAAAGGGCTTGTTTTTTTTTGTCATTTCCGTGCGTGATTTGTGTGATTATTATTGTTAAACCATTATAAATTCAAGCATATCCAGGCTGCAGTCGAATAGTCAAAAAATCACGTCCTATCAGCTAATTCCTCACCTCTTTTCTTTAACCTGAATGGAAAACATCATGAGGTCAGGGAAGGGTGTAAAGCGAAATTCATAAGGGCTTTGGAAGACGACCCCACTGGTTAGAGAATCTGAATTTGACGACACGAGCCAACGTGATCATGCGTCTCTTGCCCGTCATGTTCGTTTGCTTTCATGATTAGCCAGATGGATGGTCATCACTCTAAATGTTGCTGCCGCACGGCATTGTGGGGGCAGTGTAATCTCCTTTCTTTTCATAATGACTTGTTCAGTGTATCTTATGCTAAAGGCGATAAAATAGAAAGCACTGAAGCACCATTCCTTCCATTTGCAGAATTTGAACACACTTATTGCGACTGCCACATAAATAATGCCAGGTCGTTTTCTAGGAGTTTAGAGCTTTCCTAAGCAAAAAGGACTATTCAAATGCCGCCCAGTCTTTTGGACAGAAAGTCATTTTGTTAGGAAGTAGTCGAGGGGACACCAGATGCAGGATCCAGAGGTGTTTATTTAAATACAAAAACACTAAATAAGAAAGTTAGGCAACAAGCCAGAAGTAAAACACAGTGCACAAGCACTGAACCGATGGGAAAACTAGGGTACACTGCCCAAAGCAGGGGGAAACAGAAATACTCACTCCAAGAGTGGCTAAACTAGAAAAACAAAAACTGGACCTAACTAAACTGACGGAAAACACTGGGAGACTTAAACAAGGAGCAGACAAGACCCAGAAATAACACAAAGAAAATACTCAGAAGGCTCAGGAGCTGAGATTTCACTATGCAGAGCAGAGTCTAACAAAGTTCCATCTGACGGTCGCTTCTCTGCTGCCCACAGATATACGCATGGGAGAAGACGGGCACTCGGAACGCAATCTCAAATGGAAACAGAAACACATGGGATTAATAAAACAATTTCCCGAAAACTGGGTTAACAATAATGACTCGAGACAAGACTCTAAGACAGTTTAAATTAAGGTAATCTAAATGTGACGAGTAAAAAGCACCACGAGAAAAGCAAAGTAAAGCACTTGCTAATGTGTTAATTAGGTTAATACCACGTGACGAAATATGCACAATCACCCCCTCAAATAAGTGCTGGTTATGGGTTCGTAATTATCCTATCAGAGAATGCATTCCCTCAGAGTTTAGCGAGACCCAGAATTAAACACTGGTGGAACCAATGAATGAAATACCTCAGCCGAAACCGAAGGGGAAACGTGATTGGACAACGAGACGCAGGCATGCTGAAGGCTGTTACATGACATCACTGGAGTTTGGGCGAGAGAGAATCAATTGTCAGACGGCGGAATGAAAGCTGAAAAATAAACAAAGGCATGTGAGAAAAGCAAAAGCACAAATATAAAAGGATTCAAAACTGGTTACAGGACAGAATACAGAGTGGTGGTCAGTGGTATCTCATCTGAGCTGGGTATGGTGGGGAGTGGCGTCCCCCAGGGAACGGTGTTGGGACCCCTGCTGCTCCTCATCTACATTAATGACCTTGATAGGAATATTGAGAGCAGATTAGTTAAATTTGCAGATGATACTAAATTGGGGGTTTTGGCAAATAGTTTAGAGTCCACTAAAGTGATTCAGGATGATTTGGATAGAATCCAGAATTGGGCAGAAATGTGGAAAATGAAATTTAATGTAGTGAAATGTGAAGTTGTACATGTAGTTAATAAAAACATTAGACAGGATTAATTCATGGGAGGTTTAAAACTGGAATGTGCGCCACACGAGAAAGATCTGCGAGTGATTGTTGACCAAACCCTCACAGGCTCTAGCTATTGTGCTGTAGCAGTTAAAAAAGCCAATCGGATACTGGGATACATTGCCAAAAGTATTGAGTACAAATCTAAGGAGGTGATGCTTCTTTTGTACAACACATTCCTCAGACCGCATATGGAGTATTGTGTACAGTTATGGGGACCATACTTTAAGAAAGATATAGAGGCTCTAGAGAAAGTTCAGAGAAAAGCCACTAAGCCAATTCCAGGTATAAAAGATGAAAGCTATGAGAAGAGGCTGAAGATCCTTAATCTCTTTAGTCTTAGGAAAAGTAGACTAAGTGGTGATTTGATTGAGGTCTTTAAATATGTTAAAGGGATTAACAAAGTAAATTATGTTGGATTCCTTTGAGCAAGTGTTGTGAGTAGAACTCGATGGGGGTCACAAATGGAAGTTGACCAAAGGTAAATTTAGCACTGATATTGGAAAAGATTTCTTCACCCAAAGAGTCATTTCAATGTGGAATAGCTTGCCTGAGCATGTTGTTGAGGCAGAGGCCTTGGGGGTTTTCAAGAGCAGGCTTGACATGACTTAAAGCTTGATACCATTGAGACATTGAGTATCTGAAGGGATATATTCACAATAGTATAAAGAAACTGGCGAGGGTAGTTGGGCTGAATGGCCTGTTCTCACCATTCATGTTATGTTGTGTTATAAGGACAAAGACAAAACAGCACACATGAGGCGGAACCATAACACACCTCATTGCCTCACCAGACATTCTCCCATAAGTCAGACCTCTCCACCTCCTAACGTGTCGTCTCGTTCTGTGCTCCACCTCCTAACGTGTCGTCTCGTTCTGTGCTCCACCTCCTAACGTGTCGTCTCGTTCTGTGCTCCACCTCCTAACGTGTCGTCTCGTTCTGTGCTCCACCTCCTAACGTGTCGTCTCGTTCTGTGCTCCACCTCCTAACGTGTCGTCTCGTTCTGTGCTCCACCTCCAAACGTGTCGACTCGTTCTGTGCTCCACCTCCTAACCTGTCGTCTCGTTCTGTGCTCCACCTCCTAACCTGTCGTCTTGTTCTGTGCTCCACCTCCTAACGTGTCGTCTCGTTCTGTGCTCCACCTCCTAACGTGTCGTCTCGTTCTGTGCTCCACCTCCTAACGTGTCGTCTCGTTCTGTGCTCCACCTCCTAACGTGTCGTCTCGTTCTGTGCTCCACCTCCTAACGTGTCGTCTCGTTCTGTGCTCCACCTCCTAACGTGTCGTCTCGTTCTGTGCTCCACCTCCTAACGTGTCGTCTCGTTCTGTGCTCCACCTCCTGACGTGTCGTCTCGTTCTGTGCTCCACCTCCTGACGTGTCGTCTCGTTCTGTGCTCCACCTCCTAACCTGTCGTCTCGTTCTGTGCTCCACCTCCTAACGTGTCGTCTCGTTCTGTGCTCCACCTCCTAACGTGTCGTCTCGTTCTGTGCTCCACCTCCTAACGTGTCGTCTCGTTCTGTGCTCCACCTCCTAACGTGTCGTCTCGTTCTGTGCTCCACCTCCTGACGTGTCGTCTCGTTCTGTGCTCCACCTCCTAACGTGTCGTCTCGTTCTGTGCTCCACCTCCTAACGTGTCGTCTCGTTCTGTGCTCCACCTCCTAACGTGTCGTCTCGTTCTGTGCTCCACCTCCAAACGTGTCGACTCGTTCTGTGCTCCACCTCCTAACCTGTCGTCTCGTTCTGTGCTCCACCTCCTAACCTGTCGTCTTGTTCTGTGCTCCACCTCCTAACGTGTCGTCTCGTTCTGTGCTCCACCTCCTAACGTGTCGTCTCGTTCTGTGCTCCACCTCCTAACGTGTCGTCTCGTTCTGTGCTCCACCTCCTAACGTGTCGTCTCATTCTGTGCTCCACCTCCTAACGTGTCGTCTCGTTCTGTGCTCCACCTCCTAACCTGTCGTCTCGTTCTGTGCTCCACCTCCTAACGTGTCGTCTCGTTCTGTGCTCCACCTCCTAACGTGTCGTCTCGTTCTGTGCTCCACCTCCTAACGTGTCGTCTCGTTCTGTGCTCCACCTCCTAACCTGTCGTCTCGTTCTGTGCTCCACCTCCTAACGTGTCGTCTCGTTCTGTGCTCCACCTCCTAACCTGTCGTCTCGTTCTGTGCTCCACCTCCTAACCTGTCGTCTCGTTCTGTGCTCCACCTCCAAACGTGTCGACTCGTTCTGTGCTCCACCTCCTAACCTGTCGTCTCGTTCTGTGCTCCACCTCCTAACGTGTCGTCTCGTTCTGTGCTCCACCTCCTAACCTGTCGTCTCGTTCTGTGCTCCACCTCCTAACGTGTCGTCTCGTTCTGTGCTCCACCTCCTAACCTGTCGTCTCGTTCTGTGCTCCACCTCCTAACCTGTCGTCTCGTTCTGTGCTCCACCTCCAAACGTGTCGACTCGTTCTGTGCTCCACCTCCTAACCTGTCGTCTCGTTCTGTGCTCCACCTCCTAACGCGTCGTCTCGTTCTGTGCTCCACCTCCTAACGCGTCGTCTCGTTCTGTGCTCCACCTCCTAATGTGTCGTCTCGTTCTGTGCTCCACCTCCTAACGTGTCGTCTCGTTCTGTGCTCCACCTCCTAACGTGTCGTCTCGTTCTGTGCTCCACCTCCTAACGTCTCGTATATCTCCAGCCTAGAGAGCGTTCCTATATGTCCTGTTTATTTTTGAATAAGTCTCTGCAGGTATTTTCAGTTGTATCTGCGCGTGGTCTCTTCACGTGAGCCTCCTTATCAGTGAGTTTTATTGTAATTAATGCTTTCACCAAAAAGTTGGGTATGATTTGATGCTCCTAAGATTTTGTCATCTTCAAAAGTATTGTTTTGAATGCCGAAAACATTGAAGAAATCAAGAGCAATTTAATAATTAATTACACTGCTAAAAATGCTAAAATGAGAGATGGAAGTCAGGAAAAGTTTTGCATATTTTGCATTTATTCAGATTATTGCCAACCTGACAATGTTACATCCATTATATAATTTTAGCCTTTTGGCAATCACATTGTCATTATCATTTCATAATCATTATGGGGCAAGTTGCCAATTGGTCTTGAGTATTCAATAAATAATTTCTCTGATTATTAATCAGGCAAAATGAAATTGGAACAGCTTGAGAGCAATCCTGTGCTGAGAGGCAGGCTGGGTGAAGGCCTTCGAAGCCCCTAACAGCACACGACTCTCGCAAGTGCTTGAGCAACACAGCTGCACCTCCACTATTGGACTTGTGCTTTTGAATCCCCCCTTTCTCATACACTGCCAGGGATGTAAAATCTCACCACCTGGATTTAATGAAGCAAATAGGAAACGGTCTTCCATTGGATAATTACTGCAGTGATTAATGTGTTTCAAAGTAAGAGCATTTCCACATGCACAATGCGAAGAGAACTCAAGGGATTGGGACCTAACAGCTGCGTATCCTTAAAAAAACCACTGTGAAGCCAATCTGAAACATGGGCTTCAAATTGCTGGGACCATAATGATTGGACTCTGGAGTAATGTAAAAAGGTCATGTGGTCTGATGAGTCCAGATTGACCCTGTTCTAGAGTGATGGGCACATGAGGGTAAGAGGAGAGGTGGATGCCGTGATGTACCCATCATGCCTAGTGCCAACTGTACCAGTACCAGTGCCAACACGTAGTCTATTGGGGACGTTGGCAGGCCAGTGCAACACCGCCACTCTATGATCCTCAATCATTCAGATGACCCTGCATTGAAAACTGACATGCTTTTATATGAATATAATCACATGGGCTGGGAATACTTCATTAAACCTTTGTTAAAAAACATCATTCATCATAACATCCACTAATGCAAATGAAAACTGAATGCCCTGAGGTAACCACATGTCAAAGACGTCTAGAAGTGCTTCTCTGGGGCTGAGCTCATCTGAAATAGGCCCTGGAAACACTGGTATTGTTGTCCTATTGGTAATAATGAATGTTGTGTTTACCTGGACAAAGAGGAAAAGGACCCCCCCAGGTGCGTGGTCTGGCTCGCCTGCAGTCCACACCTATGTCCCGTTGAAAAGATGCAACACTTTAAGAAGCAAATTATAAGACAGGACAGTTAAGACCCTTGAGATCTGAGCAGGTTAAGAAGAATATCGAAGAAGCTGGGGAACAATCGGCATCTTCAGTTTTTCAAAGGAAAGCTGATGAACCTCTGAGGTAAGCACACCTCTGACCAAAATTTTTTGGAATGTGTCGCAGGTCTAAATTTTCAAATGGGTCTTTATTAAAAAATAACTCACTGAAGGAAAAGCCTTAAACATCCTGTCCTTGCACAGTTTTCAATTAGGAACAAGTTAAGGATGATTTGCAAATCAATGGTTTCTTTTGTATGTTGGATTTCCATTTTCAGTATTGTCCCAACTTCTTTGAGAATGTAGCATTTCAAGCCCAAAACACATACAGAAAAAAGTTCATTTAAAGATGTTGGTTACATGCTCTTTAATATTTACAAGATTACTTTGATGCAGATGAGTTCATTTAATAGAGGTTGAAACTTTGTTATTGAAACTTAATTATGAAACATAAATGAATATTCTTACTGTATCACAGAAAGACTTGGATCTAATTAACTCCATTGACCAAGCAGCATTGCAAGTTTAGCGCAGTGTAGAAATGGGGCATTCTCTGACCCTTATGACATTATCAAATTAATCAGCCATCTTTGTCATTCCACCATTAAAATTCAATTAGCTTCAGCCTAACTGAGAATGTGTTATTCCTCAGAAAATCAAAGCAATTACTTCTCTCCAGACTTTCCACTTGCTCACGCTGCAGTGAGCAAAGCAGCCGGAATATTTCTAATACAATTCTCTCTTTTTCTGAACAAACTGATGAAAATGTCCTGCATTACAATAATGATCAACGGTGAAACCAACAGCACTTCGGGGGAAAGCAAGTGTTTCTGCATGCAGAGCTGTCTGAGGTAATTAGGCTCCATGCCTTTTGAAAAGGTCCTACATCAAGTTCGTGTCACATCATTGACTTGATCTTTGGTACTCAGTACAACGCTGGTGCACAATTACCGGTGTGTTTTACATCTGGCAACAGACATTTTTCGGATTACCCATACCTTTGTACGTTGTATGATATTTTAATAATCCTTAACAATCATACAAAATTTCATGGAGAATGGTGATAGCTCAAGTGAGATAAGGGGAAGTGTAATTTTATTGGATGATGTTGGCCATGTTGTTTTAGCAATCACATTGCGTTTATAGATATTCATAGCAGCCTTGACTAAAATGCAGCTTGGAAAATTTCAACTGAGTGGACAAGAGTTATGAGTTCAGTTGGTTTAAGAGTTGTGACCATTTGTTTACCATATCGCCACCTATGGATGGATTTACACCAAATTCATTAGGCTTGAGTCTAATGGTCTGTGCATGAGGGATCTTAAGTTTGGCGATGGTGGTACATTGCTATCAGGAGTTACAGCTCATTATATCAATACAGGCCAAGGCCACAAATTTCATTGGCTTTCTACATCCATATCCTTAAATATAGCTCATTTGGATCACAAACATTAGGACTGTCACAATAAGAGGGAAAATATGCCATTGGTCGTATTATTGGAAATAAGTTATGACCCAAAATGTAGTTTTAGTATTTTGGATGACCTTGACCTTGACCTTTGACCTAGCAACATCAATTAGTTGACTAAGTTGGTGTAACACAAAGTGAAAAAGTGAAGTTAAAAGGCAATTTAGTTTAGGAGTCACTGACAAACATTCGAACAGAACACAGTAACATACTTGGCGAATAATCTGTTGGGCGAAGTAATGAGGGGTGGACTGAAAACGCTTGCAGATCACTCTCTCACTTTTCTGCGGCTAAAGACAGAAGAAAAGCAGCTTTCAGAGAAAGATCAAAGAATTTTCAACCCCTCCCAGCCTAAAGGCTCACAGAGGTGATCAGAGAGCATCATACACTGCAGCCACATCCCATAAAGGAGCCAACAGTTTCACTGTTGTTGCACTGGGTGCAAACACTGCATGCCTTTGTTAAAGTGACATATCGATGGTTGCTGGGTTGCTGACTTGTTAGCAAAGCCCACATGATAAGTATATGTTGCTGCCAGAAACACCTTGATGCTGGAGTCAGCTTTGTCCGCCATGGAGCACAGTGTAGGGACCACGTTCATCACACCACATCAATCTGCAAACAGTGCGCCCCTGTGGCAGTCCTCCAGACCTGCATCCATTTAGATTTATATCAAAATCAAACTGGGCATTATAACCGCATGGAGACGTCTCAATTTCAAAAGCTAACTGTTCTAGATGTCAAATAGTCACCCTCAAAAAACTTGACCCTCCAAGTGCCTTTGGGGGAAAAAAGTTTGGATCACAAACCTAGAAATTGTACATTTTTCTATCTTCCCACACGCCGTCCGTCTAAAACAACAATAACAAAACTCAGGCAAATCTGAGATGGTCATACTGTACATCACTCAATGCCAAAATCTTCAGAAAAATGGAGTGGAGAGTAAATTGTCACAGTGCAGCACTGAGGCCTGGCCTGCGGATGTGAATAAAAGGTAACGTCTTCATTTCATTGGCACCTTAAAGGGATAGTTCGTGATTTTTCACATGAATCTGTATGGCATCACCGTCTTTAGTCTTGTGCACACACACTGACTTTCCCCCGACAGTGTCCTGTGAGCCGAGTTCTGTCCAGTTTTGGTCAAAGCAAAAGTAGTTCCGGCAGGTTTCCAGGGGTCTGCAAAGTAAAACGTTTTTCTTCTCAAAACAGTATGTGTTCGAACGAGTGATTTATTTGCATAACAAAACCCTGGTAATCCAAAAAGTCACATCTTGTAATTGCTTGGGGCTACTTTCTCTCAATAGCGATCACTGCGCGCTGTCACTGCTAACAGCTGTGCGCACTACCCAACTACTTTCATCAGTTGTTATCATCATAGGATTGTTTGTTGTATGAAAATAAATCTTACTGCCAATTTTGAAGTAATTCTGATGAATATTTTTGAAGTTATAGCAATTTTTGTCCAAAATTTCAAATTCTGAGATAATTTGCATTTTATAAAGGAAATAGACCCTGCTTGGCCAATAGATGGCAGCAAACACATTAGTGCCCTGTCAGTTACAACCAGAGGTCCACTGCAACAAGAAAAAATGGTCAATTTTGACTGTTCCCCCCCCCCCACCATTTTGGACCAAAATTATTCACTTCCAGTCTGATTATAAGCTTACCTAATTATTTTTTCCCCTAAAATACAATCAAATACTAAAAATATCCATTGAATGTTGAAGAGTGTGTGTGTGTGTGTGTGTGTGTGTGTGTGTGTGTGTGTGTGTGTGTGTGTGTGTGTGTGTGTGTGTGTGTGTGTGTGTGTGTGTGTGTGTGTGTGTGTGTGTGTGTGTGTGTGTATATATATATCAAAGTATCACTTAAATACTAAAAACAAAAATTGAGTTTTTTTTTTTTTTTTAAACCAGACCGGCCCTCTTAAAAAAAAAAAAAACCAATATACTTAGATTTGCTTTAAACACCACAAAAAAAAAGTCTCACCTTAAGAAATTTTCTGCATTCAGCTCAGCTGATAATTCAGAAGGAATAACAGTTTGATATTAGTCTTGTGCGTCCCCATTATCCCTCTCAGAAACCCACAGACGCCTGTCGTGAGGGGGACTGAATCTAGGAAATGTCCAATTCTGCAGCACCCCAGAGCCGATACGGAGCGGGGCCCCTTTCTCAACAAGCTTGAGTCAGGTATGAGAGAAAGGTAGTGTCAAAATATTTATTTAAAAAAAAAAACCACACTAAAATTTTAAAAATTCAAGTATTCAGGGTACAGGCAGAAATGTGCAAATCTGCACAAAACAGGCATTTTTAAGACTGTGCTGCAGGTGTGAAAACATCTGAAGGGATCCCTCAAAATCCTTTAAGTTCAAATGTACCATATAACGACACAACCTACTTTGTCAATACAACCAAAAAAAGCAACTCATATTCACCCATTTCACATTCCCCAATCCCAACTCTGCATAAATAACCACATTGCTCAGAATAATCACTTAAAAATCACTATAAACATGAATACAACTTTGTGTTTTAGCTCTACAAACAAGTAATTTACATTTTCAAATTTAAATATAGGTTAAAAAACAAAAATGAAACTTGTGACAGAGGACATGCAGCACTGAAGTGGGTCTTCGGCACGTGTGTCCGGTAACATCAACATACAGTACCTGTCAAAAGTGTGGAAACACTTTGCTAATGTCACAGCACTCCGTTTTTAGAGAAATTTAAATGGATTCGCTTCTACATAATCTCAAATGGAATCTTGTGAGAGGTTAACATTCAGACGTTAGAAGAGAATCATTTGATTGAACGGTGTCCAAAATTTTTGAATCCTCAATTTTATTACTTTGCAAAGTAAACAGAAAAATGTGCTCCTTCCATTTTCCAACAGCCGAATTAAAATCCAGCTGTTTGGGACTTATTGGGCAAAAAGCGAGGTGAAAAGCAAATCGCAAGTGCAGCTCATCTTTGGGAGGTCAGACAGCAGACAGCCGCGCAGCTGCAAACTCCCTGTGGTCATATGACTGCACTTGTGGGGGGAAAAAAATTTTAAAAAGCGAGTATGTTCAGCAACTATGACAACAAACACTGGTTAGTTTGATGGATTTAAGAATTCGGTCTTTTGAAAAATAAAGAAAGAAGCACCCTTTATTTAACATGTATTCTAAGAAAAATGTGGGTGTGTCCAAACATTTGACAGGTACTGTACACGACCTCAGCCGCTCCTCTGAAACTCCCAGTGCGGGTCAGGGCCGGGAGAATTTGCTCCGCCCAGACACTACATCACCAGACTTCATCTATTATTTCACCCATTTGGTTCCAATTCTAAGTGCATTCCTGAAACCAGGGAGGTTTAAAGGAGTTTGTGCGCGGCCAAGGCGAAGGGCCGGAAGCACTGGTGTTCGGAAGCACTGGTGCATTTATACAGCTCCAATACAGTGAAGAAAGGGCAGTAGCACCAAATCGCTGAAAAATGTCAACAAGGGCCACACTGTAAACAAGTGATCATTCTTTTGAGCAGCACCTTCAGCATTAGCCTCAACTGCCATCTTGTGGTTTAGCGGAACATAAATCTGAAACAAGACCAAAAGAGTCCAGTTAAATGAATGAACAGAATGATGGCAAAGCCAGCCTGTGCAGGTCCGGACATCTTTTTTTAGCATCCGCTCCTTGAACAGAGCATGTAACAGCAGTAGGATGCAAAGGGCTGGGTCCCAGGAAGTGTGTTGGCTCATGTGGTGTCCATGACACAGAGGCCCGGCTCCAATACAGGACTATAGCTGGACCTCAGTCTTCACTGAGCTCAGTGTGCATTTGTCAGCTCAGGTTCTGATCCACAGTAAAGATTCCAGGCCCCCAGCATTAGTCAGGGAGTCCTGAGTGCCGACTGCAGACTCTAGTGCTGATCCTCAGGCGTGGGTCGGCTCGGTTGGGCCACAGGTTCTGGTTTGTTCAGAATTCTCTCCAGCTCTTGGACACAGGGACTGATGAGGGCGCTGTGGACCTGTGCAGCCTTCATCCTGGAGCGAGGAGACGAAGGTATCACATTTGAGCAGTTTTTTTTCGGTAAACTGTTAATTTACTCACACAAAGCGTGTTTTTACACCAAAATAAAATTAACTAGGCTGCTCTTAAAATATAAACTGGATAGCAAGTGACTGATGGCATATGCACCAAGAGGGATCGCCAACGTTCCAGAGTTCCCACAGTTTTTACCAACACTGAAATATACCTGCACTTACCCCCTAAAACTAACAGTTTTCTTACAGTTTCCCTTATGTTGGTTCACTGTCAGAAAAGGAATTTTTTTCCACATTGTAGGATGTCACATGTGTATATTCTTTATCTGCCGGTTACAGCGCTTTACTGAGGCTAAATCACACTTATATTGAGAGACAAACTCCAAAGAAGCCATATTTTTACAGCCACAGCATTACAAATCAAAAATATCTAGGTCTTTTACACACATGATTTCATAAACATTTCCCTGTAATTCAGCAGGATATATTTGGGATGGCTGGAAACCTTGGGATCGCCTCTAGAATTTAAAATAGGCCTGAAGTAGCTTTGAAAAAGGCAGCTGCATGTGACAGACCCATATGTGTGTTTGAAAATACGAGTGCGACTAAAGAGTTGTCAGAGGATGACTGTATTTGGGCTGACTGCATACAATCTACAGACCCATATACAGGTTGTATGCAGTGAGCCCAAAAACAGTCATCCTCTGACAACTCTTTAGTCGCACTTGTATTTTCTAACACACATATGGGTCTGTCACATCCATCAAACACAGCATACGCCGAAACGCTACCTCCTCAGAAGTTCCCCAGCCTTGCCGGCTCTCGGGGGAGCTCGTTGAAGAGCGGAGGCACAGTGGGCGGCCAGCACACTGTAACACTGCTCTTTCACCGAGTTGTGACTGGGCGTGTCCCACTGCGGCAGCTCGCTGGTGTACCTCCACGCCACTAGGGTGTGCTCTAGAGCCGCCTCCCACTGCTGGCTCTGCAGCAGGAGCCGGCCCCCTTCCTGACACGCACTCTGAGATAGAATAGAGCAAAAATCATGGTGACACAATGGCCTGATGGAAAGCATTATAGCAGTTAGCAAACTAAATATTTTACATCCACAAAATTCTCTCAAATTTAAAAACTATATTAAAAAGGTCCTCAACCCTAATTTTGCCATTTAAAAGCCAAGCATTGCAGGGAAAAAAAAAAAAATCATAAGAGTGCATCACTTCCATTTCATGGAGATCAATGTCTTGTTTTACTTTAATCACTGCTGACATGTAAACAGAGGGTCCACAAATATTAATTTTCTTTAGTCCTAAACTTATCAAAATAATGATAGATTGTCCGTTGACAAACTTGTGAAGACTTGAGTCATGCCGCTTAGCACCTACACGCCAAATTTCATCTGATTTCCAGCAGAAACTCACAAATGAGTCAAGATGGCATTTTCAAGATGGCAGCCATTTGTCGCGACCATAAAATAAAAACAGATCGCGACAAATTATATAAACTTTGGCATCTCCATGCAGCTTCATTGGCCCAACAGTTCCAGATGACATTTATATTCGCCCATCACAACGACAGAAGGAAACCATGACGTGCTGAAAAAATACAATGTCTGTGCAGCCTTCATCAACTTCTCCAACATCAGACACAGACAGGACCTAAAGCCTGTCAGTCAGTCAGTCAGTCAGTCAGTGTTCCCCAACTGCAAGCCTCTCGCCCTGAACCCCCTTTCACATCCCAGGTGTCCCACACAATGCAGGAGGCTGGTAAAGAGGACATGAGCCCCCCCACCCCCCCAAAAAATCCTCCCTCCTCCTTTCTGCTCACCTTAAAAGCCTGAAGGTAAGGGTAGGCCTTCCTGTAGCAGCGGGCGTCTCTGTTGGACCCCAGGCGGGAGTACGGGATCGATCTGTACACCATAGCTTTCCTCAGCTGCAGGTCCACCTGCAAGAGCTTCAGGTTCGAGCACAAGGGAACACGCTTCCTCTCCTGCACCAAAACAAACGGAACACAGTCAGAAACATGGTGCAAGTCTCACAACACACATCCAACATTAGCAGGTACTCCATGAGAATTATTCACACAGGCTCCACCTTACCAGCAATAAAAGTTCATTCTCAAATATTGTTGTGCTGACAAAAACTATTCTCAAAACAGAGGAGAAATATGCCTCAGCTGACAAACTACAGCCAAAAACTGGTGCTTCCCAGAAAAAATGGGATATTACTCAAATATCAAAGGAGAGTCCTGGAGTACACAGTTAGAATAGGCGATTTATTGTGGTGCAGGGGACTGACATTTCGACACAAAGTCGAAAGAGTTTGACTCTGAAGAAGTCTGTGTGTCGAACATCAGTCAACATTTGCACCGCAATAAATCACCCATTATAACTGTCTGCTCAAGGACTCTTTCCTTTGATATTTAAAAACTATTCTAACTCAGTAAAAGTTTAAGTTTCTCCCATACATGCTGACAGATGGGAAGACATTACTTTTTCCATGCAGTTTCTCAAGGATGGAAAGATCCAGCAAAGCTCCAGGTGTCTGACCTGTTCCAACAGTAAAATGGAGCGAATCAGCTGGACCAGGTCTTGCTGGGAGAGGGAGATCTGGCGACCCTCCTGGTCTTCAGCCTGCTCCGTGCACCTGGCGGCCCGCTGTCCTCTGAGGCAGCCAACCCCTGTAAGGCAGGGCAACTAACATTTATAACTAACATTTATCTGGCCCACTTTCCCTGGACACACGCAACAAGCACCCATCAATTCATTATCTACACCGCATCCTCCTCATTAGGGTCACGTGGGAGCAGGGGGCCCATCCCAGCCAACTATGCGCAAAAGACTGCTTGCCAATCCACTGCCAGGCTTGCACACCACTCACTCACACTGACTAATGCAGTGCCCCACTAGATGAGATTCCAATCAGGGGAAAACCCTGATAATTAAAATAATAGCTGCTTTGCCAACCAATGCATGTACTCACTTGGTCGGTCACAATACGCTTTGGAGGACCGAGCTCTGGGAGTAAAGGGGGATGACCGCACAAATGAGTTCAACACTTCCAAGTAAGACCGCCGCATGTGACCTATAAAATAACAGGCAACCAATTAGCAAATATACACCAACTCTTCATTTCACATGTCATGCGCACACGTTTACTTGTATGCTTATAGAAATATAAAAATGTATACAGTGGCTAGTCAACAGCCTTGTCCCCCCCCCAAAAAAAAGCAACATGCACGTGTCTGAATAGAATCATTTTTGCATTTAGTTTACAGATGATACAGTTCTTTTCCCCAACAGTAAAGAAACATTTTGACTTAACCCCTTAAACTCTAGTTTTTCACATAAGGTTTCTCTTAAATAGTTCAGCAGCATAAAAACCCCACTTTTTTCATGTTGTCGGACAATATCATACATATTCCGCATCTACTTGGTCGCAGTGCCTCCCGGAAGCTGAACAACACTTAGACTGAGCAAAATATTCAAACCCTGAACGCCGTGTTTAAGGCCACAGGAATGCGTAAAATGGAAAATAAAACCTAGATCTTGTACATCAGTTTGTACACGTTTCCCCGTCATTAAGCAGGACATATTTGGGATGGTTGAAAATCCGAGGATCTCCTCTAGATTTTCCAAATAGGCCCGAAATTCTAAATGTCTGAACACAGCAGCTGCATCTGAGGGTCTCGTGGGTTTTGTGGGTTAAAACATTTGAAATATCTTCTAATAAGGCGAGACATAAACCAGAATTTTAAAGACAAGGGTCGGAACGAAGGGAAGTCAAAATGACTGCGACATAAATGAGCCGAAACCATGTAACCATGGCACGTTAGACAGTGAACTCAGCATTCAGGATGAGCCGGGCATTTAGCAGTGTTTTCAAACAGCTTGCAAAATTACATTTATGAATAATCACATCTGCAAACACTAAGAAATATCAGCCGAACATCAAAACGAAAGATATGCGCGTCTTCTTATTATATTAACATCAGACCGGAAGCACCAGCAGCCAATTTGGTGGGAAAAGAAAAGTTACGCGGCGTCGCCCCGCCGAGACCTTCGCTGGTCACAGAGCAGAATTATTCCAACCTCAGTCACAGGGCCGATCTACGGAAAAATCACCAAGATAACAGTAAAAAAAAAAAAAACACTCAACAATCATGGAAATTGCATGATGTACTTCGGCAGATAATAGCGCCAATACAGCGAGTTTACCGCCGCTCATGAGCGCCCTCCAAGCGGCCGCGGGCGCGCGTTCACGCCACAATAAACTTCAGCAGCGCCCGCACCCGAGGGAAATTACAGAGCTTTCCGTGTCAGGCTTTGCCATCACTGGATTATTTACATTCAAAAAGTTGTTAAGGAATACTTTTAAAGCGGCCTTTAGACACTTAACTTACCAGCGATTTTAGGCTGCGGGGCAGAAATTTCCACGAGAGCGCGCCTTTCATAAACCGTAGCCATTCTCAGCTGACAACCAGGCTTAACTTACCCGTTGTTCGTTGGCTGAATAGTAATCAGTTAGATACGAGAACAGGCGGATACATAAATCTAATGACTAATAATAAATACTGAAAGATCTACAATTCGCCTCGCTGGATCTTTAGTTTCTAGGCAAAAGCAGAAGCAGATGCTGATTCCACCAGGGCTGACCAGCGCAATGTTTCCTGCGGGGCGACTGGCTTCACTGCCCGCAAACTAGCGATCCGTATCTTTACCTCAACTTAAATAGCGATTAATTCCGTAAACAATGGAAGAGGCTGAAGTACAGCGAGGTCTGACTCAGGGCAGCACAACGAGAAGCAAGACAACGACTGCGAACTGCGCTTACGGTTAAGAAAGATTTTTAAATAATAATATGCGAGCATCAGAAAAGTACCGCGCAGGCGGGGCTTTAGGTTTATTGCAACCTCATTGGCTCACTGAACCGCTGAAATCCAAACCCCGCCTATGAATGCAAATATAATTATGACGTCTCAGGGAACTGTGAAGTATCGGCTGATTCGACAAGTGTTTCAATAGTAAAAATGATAACTTTGGAATCAAAATACATGTGCATGTTATTAATAAAAAATACTGTATAACATTTATTTTGTCGTGAATGGACATCATAGCAGCAAAACACTCACACAGCCGTACAATTAACATATTTTGTTTTCTTTTCACCATGGCGAATCTGCCGCTCTGAAATGTTGCGCTTGTTTGCACGTTTCTCCGTCTCGCAGCGGAATTTCTGCTGCACTCTGCAAGCAAGAATGGGAGACGAATTAGGACACGAGTGGTGGAAATTAAACAACGATTCAGGTAGGACTATGGGATTTTAGTTTATTTGTGACGGCGGTATGAAATCTGCTATGTGTCAGAAGAAGCCGTCCTGATTTTCGCATAATACTTGGATTAATTCCCTTACAGAGAATAATCTGTCTTGCTGATATGACAACATCATTAGTGCACTTTTTATATACACGGTTCCGTTTAACTGAGCTTTAGTTCTTATTTAAGAAATTGGTTCAACTTACTGTTCATACGTGCGATAATTCAGTTGTTATACCCAGCACTTTGCTTGCTAGACGTGACCCAGACGGGTGCGCTCTCCTCAGGAAACAAGCCACATGTGGGACTGTGTCTTAAAACCTTCATCGAATTGCATTTTGGTACTTGTAGTCTCACTGAAACAATGGGTTCTCGTGGTTCCGAAGCCTCCTACTCGATCGGGTTCTCCTGTGGTTACTGTGCTCACATACTTCTGGCATCACATATCATTCCTGAACAGATATACTGCATCAGATGATCATTCGTGGTGCTTTTTCGGGTGTACCGTCTTGCAAACACGTCCGTTGCATTCATGCTAGTTTATTGCCTGTAGATGGGGACGTTGCACTAGAAAGTGTCCACTTACTTGTTTTCATCATAATTGACCATAGACTGTATAAAAAGATGGATGCAGCACTCTGGTATGAAAAATGAAGCCCATGCGTAAGTACCGTAAAATGGCATTCTATTTAATGGCCAGCAGATGGCGACGTCTATGGTAGCAGAAAGAAGTTCAATGCTATAGAAGTCTACGAGAAAATTACCCTACTTTCCCACTTGATTTTTCATTTAAATAATGATTTTTCACATTGTTTTATGGTAGCTATAGCAGGTTTCAAGTCTCCGTCGATATAGCATGATGTTCATTTTCGTAAATTATGGCCCCATATCGACTAGAATAAAGGATAAAGCCAGAATATGCTTTAGGGGCGTGGCTATCCTCTGGTCCTCGTACAATAAAGTCAGATCCAGAGCCACGTTCCTCCCCGGATCTTCAATTCACGCTCTCGTCCAATAGAAATCACATCCGGTTTCAAAATGACAACAGCCAAATTCCAATCCGCCCCCAGAAGACTCAAGCCTTGAACCCTCACTGACTTAACTGACGTCAGCTGTAAGGGACTGAGTCTGAGGGCTGCAGATCCTCTACATTGGAATGGAACAGCGCTTACCCCCTTTCACCTCACCCAGTTACACGCAGTTGTGACTGTAAACGTTAATACTGACACGGAAACTTTTCTTCTGCTTCTTCCATGACCTCGATCGGACCGCCCTTTGGTTTACGTACGTTTTTTTTTGTTTGTTTAAATTTCCGATATTCTGACGGCATCCCCCGTATTTGACTTCACAACGCTATGAACTGTGGGTAATTTCCTCACCCAAAGTCAGCATTAGTGCTGACTTACGGTAAGGGGGCAGTAAGGGCTCATTCACGGACTCACTGACTTGATGATCTGACAATGGAACAGCCCTCACACACTCACTGACTTCCCGTGAATGCGCCTCGAAGTCAGTGAGTCCGTAAGGGGTCGGATTGGAACTGGGCCAACATGGCTTAATTCAAATTGCCAAAATCCAGGCTTCCTTTATAGTATGCTTAAACCAATGGGTGACGTCACGGTAGCTTCGTCCATCTTTTTATACAGTCTATGTAATTGATATTTTTCAGAAAATGACTTAATAAGTTTCCTGTACTTTGTTGCCAAGAGTCATGATGGGGCACAATTTACCCCAATCAGTCATAACATTTGATCTTTGACGCTGAAACTGATTATCTTGTCATAATGGCACCTGTCAGCGTGTGTGGGATATATTTGGCAGCTAGTGAATATTTTGTCTTTGAAGTTGATGTGTTAGAAGCAGGAAAAAAGGGCAAGTGTGACAATGTGAGCGACTTTGACGAGGGCCAAATTATGACGGCTGGACGACTGGGTCAGAGCGTCTCCAACACTGCAGCTCTTGTGTGGTGTTCCCTGTCTGCAGTGGGCAGTACGTACCGAAAATGGTCTAATGAAGGAAAACCGGTGAACTGGCAGCAGGTTCATGGGTGGCCAAGGCTTATAGATGTGCGTGGGGAGCGAAGGCCGGCCCATGTGGTACGATCTAGCAGAAGAGCTACTGTGCAAATTGCTGAAAACGCTCATGCTGGTTTTCGTGGAGTGGCATCAGTTTGCACAGTGTGTCGCAGTTTGTTGTGTACGAGGCTGCATAGCTGCAGACAGGCCATGGTACCCATGGTGACCCTGTCCACCGCCGAAAGCCCCTATAATGGGTATGTGAGCATCTGAACTGACCCACGGAGCAATGGAAGAAGGTGGTCTGGTCTGATCGCATTTTCTTTTACATCATGCGGATGGTCAGGTAAGTGTGTGTCGCTACCTGGGGAAGGCGTGGCACCAGGATGATTATTGGAAGAAGGTTGGCCAGCAGACGCAGTGTGATGCTTTGGGCAGTGTTCTGCTAGGATACTTTGGGTCCTGCCATTCTCGTGGATGTTACTTTGACGCGTACCGCCATCCTAAATATTTTTGTCGACTAAGTACACCCCTCCAATGGAAAAAGTATTTCCTAATGGCAGTGGTCTCTTTCAGAAAGAAAATATGCCCTGCCACTCTGCAAAAATGGCTCAGGAATGGGCTGAGGAACACAATGAGTTCATGGTGCTGACTTGGCTGCCAAATATCCCAGATCTCAATCCAATCAAGCGTCTGCGGGACGTGCTGGACAAACAAGTCTGATCCACGGTGGCCCCACCTCATAACTTACAGGACTTAAAGGATCTGCTGCTGATGTCATGGTGCCAGATCCCACAGCACACCTGCAGAGGGCTCGTGGAGCCCATGTGTGGACCGGTCAGGGCTGTTTTGGTGGCAAAAGGGGGGACCTATACAATATTAGGCAGGGGGCCATAATGTTATGGTTGATTGGTGTATGCTGTACAGTGGCAGAATAACTGCGCAGAATATTGCTTTTCCTCTTGTGCGTCCGTGTAATCACAGAGTGCTGTTGGTTGGTTAAAGAAAGTCCTTTGTTTTGAGCACTTCTGCTCAAATATAACCCTCAGGTCCGACCAGTTTCCTTCTCTACCGGCAGTTAATTCACCTGTTAGTGCTCCTGATGACCCTGACTGTCTTCACCCCTGACTCGTTATGAAAGGGATGGTGGGAAGCAGTTTTCCTCCTTCCTGATCCTGATTTAAGCAGTGGGGTCCCAGGGATGCGGCAGTAAGCTCTGGGTCAGAGGGTCACGCCTCGGTTACCTGCGTTGCTCTTTTAGGGAGGAGACTGTACGCCATGGGCCTGCACAGAGTACAGTGGTGCCTGCAGTTCCCCTCCTCTCTGCTTGGAATGGATTGAATGCTTTAATCCTGCAGTGCAGGAGTAGACTTCTGATATTGGAGCGTCTGGTGAGTTCTGGGGCTCTAGATGCCAAGAGAAGGTTTGAGAAAATGATAAAATATTGTTTTAACCGACAATGTGATATTTTTAAGGAAGGGAGGTGTCACATTCGATTAAAGTTCAGAATGAGTTGCTTTAGCTTCTTCCGCAGTCCTCACTTACGGGTCACCCCATATCATGTCCAGTGGCTCCCGCACGACCCCTTCAGATTCAGCTGAATGCTTCAGCACAGTAACTACCACAGATTTTATGAACATATGCCAAATTTTTCTTGGATCATGAAAAAAATTTTCGAGTTATTGACGTTTTAAGTACACTGGTCGAAATTTAGGAGCTTCATTTTTTCCGCCATATTTGAGTCCTCATAACTTTGTATGTGATGTAGGTAGATGAATGAAAATTTCAGGGTTGAAAGCCACATATCAGCTCTGTTAAAACCATTAATTTTAATACTGCCGTGTGTATTTGTTGCCCCAGAGCTTGAGGTCAAACTTTGAAAATTTGTGACTGCAATTTTCTTGGCAGCCAAATTCAAGCATCTATATTTTTGGAAATATAGCAATAAAGCATTAAGGATTCATTTTATAATTACAGGAAGATCTGAAAACTTGAAAAACCTAATTTTGGTCAATCTTTGACCACACATAATGCATGTGGGATAGTTCATAGGTCATTTGAAAGAATTCATTTTCATCTACGTTTTGATAATAAAGTAAACTTCGAGCCATGAATCCTTCTGTGTCACATTAACTTTCCAAAATTGCCATAATTACAAAGTTTAAATCCATTCGTTCAGGTTTGAACATGGCAAGTATGATCATAGAATTTTTCCTCCAAGCTCATGCTGACATCACGAGAATCATGCCCAAAGTCAATTGAAAGTTGTGTTTCCTCAGTTTGACATCATTAAGACAGACCATAATGTACATGTACATGAAGCACAATAAGTCTATATAACCGTTGTCACAGTAAGTGCCCCGCTGGATGCCAAAAGCAATCCGGCGGGCGCTAGGACCATGGGCCGAGAAGACGGAGACTCGGGAGCACAGGCTGACCGTGAGGAATAGATTGAATAAAAGCCCAAGAAATACAGAAAACAGCAGCACAGATAAAACGGAGAGGCAGGAGACTGGGAGGGAAGACAGAGGTAACTTCGGCTGCACCTGCCAGCCCTAAATACTCTGACCATCATGAACATGGAAACACCGCGAACAGAAAGATAATCAGCTGATTTTGTAAAGTTTTTGTGACACAGAAGGATTCATGGCTAGAAGTTTATTTTAGCAGCAGAATGTAGATAAACACGAGTTCTTTCAAATGACTCAGCTTTCCATTGACCGATAAGCTGTCCCACGTGACATGATGTTTTCAAACTTTCAAACTTGCCCAAATGAGGTTTTTCAAGTTTTCAGATCTTCCTGTAATAATAAAGCAAATCCTAATGCAAGCAAATCATGCTTATTTTTATTGTTCTGTATCCTAGCCATAAATTTGATCATGGCTCAGTTATCAAACTTACATATTTCCAAAGATATAAATGTCTGAAGTTGGCTGCCAAGAAAATTGCAGTCAGAAATTTTCAAAGTTTGACTTCAAGCTCTGGAGCCACAAATACACACGGCAGTATTAAAATTAGTGTTTTCAGCAGAGCTGGTATGTGGCTTTCAACCCTGAAATTTTCGTTCATCTACCTACATCACATACAAAGTTATGAGGACTCAAAAATGGTAGAAAAAATGAAGACCCCAAATTTCGACTCGCACCCGTCGTGTACTTCAAAAGTCAGTAACTCAAATATTTTTGCCATGATCCAAGAAAAATTTGGCATGGGTTCATTAAATATGTTGTCGTTACTGTGCTAAAATTTTCAGCTGATTTTGAGAAGATCATACAGGAACCTTTCTCAGAATTTTTTGATTTAATATGGAAAGATCCATGAAAGATCACAAGCCAGCTAGTTGGATGATGGATTGTTTTCAGTATTTCCAGCAAAGGCTGGAAGCAAGAGGGTGAAATTCTGAAAATTGTGCCGTGGCAAAGAGTGGGGTCTGATCTGAAAATGCAACTCAGTGGCTCTGTGTTTTTGCTCTGAGCCTGTGGGGGGATACGGAGGCTCCCAGGTCTCTCAGTGTGGATGCGTTGCAGTCACTCAGTGAACATTTTAAAAATGTTTACAGTCTCTGAATGAGCAAGTGCACAAGAAAGCACCTGCCAGTGAGATAGTGACATGGATCCCAAAATTAGCTTCCCATGATGGCTATAAAATGATCCACAATGATTCTACAGTGACTATAAAATCTACAGCTCATTCCAGACCTGTGTTCCTTGTGCCAGACCTGGAAATCTAGCGAGGTCTGCCATAACTCTGGAGATCCTTTGAATGAGTTTGGAAATACCGTTAGAAGTTTTCCAACATCTTTTAAGACAATGAAGACAAGACCATCCTCCGCAGAGGTATTTTTCGTGATACGCGACGTATAAATGACTGACCTGTGGGTGTAACTCTTCCTTCCTGCCACTAGTCTTCCATGATTGTAAATGACTTCGCTTCAAAATGTTTGATCAGGAGAAAATGCGTTCCATTTTGCAAGACCACACATTTTCTCAATTTCCCCAGTTTTGTTTCCATTTTTCCATCTTTTTTCCTTGTCTCAAATGGGTAGTGTTAAAAGGACGGACAGAAAAAGAAATGAGGTAGGATGTGAAAAATTATTTGAATGGGCCTTCGAGGTCGCTCAAGATGTGGTACATTAGAGGTGGTTTACATCATTGTTTCTTTTAAATGTTCAAGCCGTAAACATTCTGTTCCCAGTCGTAAAAATTGCTGTGTGTGAGAGTTGCATTCTACTCTGTACTCTGTTCTAAATGCAACTCTCACACGCAGCAATTTTTACGATTTCCATGGAAATTGACTTTTTTTGCGGTAAGTCTTCAAATATTCCGGTAGAGGGCGCAGTTGTTTAATGCATACGCTCATTTACTGTATTCATTCTGCGGTGCGGCCTCAAAAACTGAGTTAATGCAGGTGTCTATGATGTAGCTGTTCACTTTCTGTTGGAGGACATCTGCCAGCTTTGCATTGTTGTCTTCCACAAATGACAGGACTAGCCTCTCTCCCAATGAACCACTGAATCCATATGCCCACACATTCATAACTGTGCAATGCCAGATTTTGAATAGTTTTTGTAATTACAGCTTTGATTCATATTCCTCATCCCTGTGCGTTTGACTGCGTACTAATGCTCCCTGCTCTCGCCTGTCAGAATTGGCTGCCAAGCACATCCATACAGTTTGCATTGAGCTTCTCTAGTTTATAAGTGTGTATTAATCAGCTCTGAAATTTAAACTCTTCACTCTGGCCTGGCCAGGGAGTGATGTCAGCATGGAGTTTTTGGGTTGCTTTGGCTCTACCCTGATCCCCATCCCATCTGCTCCTCCGCTGCCCTGAGTCCAGGCTGCTGCTGGTGATGGATGATGAGTGACCGTGTTTCAGCTCTTCCGCTCTCTCTCTCTCTCTCTCTCTCTCTCTTTCCCTCTCCCTCTTTCTCTCCCTCTCTCTCTCTCTCTCTCTCTCTCTCTCTCTCACTGTTATCGGTTTGTTGGGATACTTTCATACTGATTCTCTGCGGTGTACATAGTGCCAAACTGCTTAGAGGGCCTGCGTTTTTTCCGCTTCCATACTGGACGCAAAACAAATTTTTCGCAGGACAGATTACATCCAAAGTCAATGCAAAGACGCAAATACACGCGTGTGAAAGCAGCTTTTGGGGTCGGGGAGAGAAATACTAGTTTCTCCATCTCCCCCAAGATTAAGGTAAAGAGGATGGCAGGTGTTGACAATAGTCTGGGAAACCCTTAGATTCTCCCCTCCTGTTTCTGTTCTGAAAACATCCTCTTCTAATGTGTAGAGTCCGACACGAGTACAGGCAATTTCACAGAACAAGAGCTTTAAAATTGATTTTGGATGTACATTTAGATATATGACTGGAGAACAGGTCTGTGAAATGCATTTTTGGCTTTCAGGACAGTGAGCGGTTCTGGACGAGCGCTTGTGTTCATGGTGAATGAGACTGAATCGTGTTCTTCCCTCACTGCGAGTGGAGGAAGTTCTCACACGGTGCCGTGATTTGTCTTCTCGGACCAGAGAAGGGCTCTTCGTGCCAGAAACCGGTGCTGTTCAGGACTGTGCCTGTCACTATGGAAAAAACTGAGCTGAGCTTTGTACAACCCCAATTCCTAAACAGTTGGGACAAAATGTAAATTGTGAATAAAATCAAAACGCAATGACCCAAATCACACCAGTATTTTATTCACAATAGAACAGAGATAATGTAGCGAATGTTGAAATTGAGAAATTTTACAATTCTATCAGCAAAATGAGCTCATTTCAAATTTGATGGCTTCTACTGGTCTCAAAAAAGTTGGGACAGGGGCCTGTTTACCATGGTGTAACATTCCCTCCTCTTTTTAACACAGAGTGGAGGCGTCTGGGCATTGAGGAGACAAGTTTCTTGAGTTTAGTCATTGGAATTTGATCACACTCTTGTTTAATACAGGCTTCCAGCTGCTAGTTTTGAGTCTCCTTTGACGGACTTTTTGTTTAATTATGCGCCAAATGTTCTCAATCGGTGAAAGATCAGGATTGCAGGCCGGCCAGTTCTGCACAGGGACTCTTCTACTACGAAGCCATGATGTTGTAATAGCTGCAGTATGTGGTTTTGCTTTGTCCTGCTGAAATACACAAGACCTTCCCTGGCATAAATGTCGTCTGGAGGGGAGCATATGTTGCTCTAAAACCTTTATATACCTTTTAGCATTCATGGTGCTTTTTAAAACATGCAAGTGTCCCACAACATGTGCACTAATGCATCCCCATACTATCAGAGATGCTGGCTTTGGAACTGAACGCTGACAACAGGACGGGTGGTCTTTCTCCTCTTTAGCCCGGAGGACACGACACCGATAATTTCCAACAAGAATGTCAAATTTGGACTCGTCTGACCACAGGACACTTTGCTACAGTCCGTTTTAAATTAGCCTTGGCCCACAGAACATGGCAGGGTTTCTGGATCATGCTCAACAATGGCTTCCTTTTTGCATGATAGAGTTTTAGGTGGCATCTGTGGATGACATGGCGGACTGTGTTTACAGACAATGGTTTCTTGAAGTATGCCTGGGCCCATTTAGTAATGTCAATGACAGAATCATGCCGGTGAGTGATGCAGTGGCGTCTGAGGGCCCGAAGATCACGGGCATCCAGTAAAGGTCTTCGGCCTTGTCCCTTACACACAGAGATTTTTCCTGTTTCTCCGAATCTTTTGATGATGTTATGCTCTGTCAATGATAAGACCTTCAAAGCCTTTGTAATTTGACGTTGAGGTACATTGTATTTAAAGTATTCCACATTTGTTTTTACACAAGCCATCACAGGATGGAGAGCCTCTGGCCATCTTTACTTCTGAGAGACTCAGCCTCTCTAAGACATCTCTTTTATAGGCAATCATGTTACACACCTGATGCCAGTTAACTTAAGTACTTGCAAAATGTTCTTTCAGCTGATTCTCTTATATGTTAATTGCTTTTTCAGCCCTTTTTTGCCTGTGTCCAAACTTTTTTGAGACCTGTTGCAGCCAGAAAATTTGAAATAAGCTCATTTTGTGGATAAAAATGTGGAATGTCTCACTTTCTATATTTGAAATGTTATCTGTGTTCTGTTGTAAATAACATATTTGCTTGTGTGATTTGAAAGTCATTGTATTTTGATTTTATTCACAATTTAGACTGCGTCCCAACTATTTCGGAATTGGGGTTGCGCTTGTGCGTCCTTTTATACGTCATACTGGAAGCTGCAATCTTGGATGAACTGAGTTCAGGCCACTTGCAGTGTCCATCATCTACATGAGGTAATGGTACCGTACAGCCATGTTTTTTCGAATGTTAATTGCACTGTGCCCTACGGCTACAAGGAACAGATTTGACATTCTGTCTGTTTACTGTAGTTACTAACCTCCATTCCAGTGAGGTTGTGTAAAACATGAATAAATACGGAATGCAGTGATTTGCAAGTCCCATAAACCCACATTCACAACAGAACATAGAAAACATGAAAGTGAGACATTTTACCATTTCATGAAAAATATTAGCTGGTTTTGAATTTGAATCCCAACTACATCAGAATTGGGGTTTGTATATATTCAGTGCTTGTGAGAACTTGCGTGGTGTATAGTAGTGTGCAAAAGTCATTGGCACCCAAGATTTTTTTTTTTCTCTAAACGTGTTGTTAATTTTTGTTTTCCATATAAGCAGTACCATGGATATAAAGCATTTTTGAAGTGTGGAATGTTAATTTAAAAGAAAAAAATCTTGCATAATTACTTTGTTTTCACTAAATACAGTTGATACACATAATTCACCATGACAGAGCCCAGATTTCAACATCATCAAGGCTGTCTGGGAATATGCTTACCACAGCCAAATATAGATTTACATTAGTTTTAACAGTTCACAGCACTTTCTAGGATGTTTTTCACTATGTGGGAACCTTTAATTTATTGACTTTTGGAAGCCTCTTCATGTCACAGAATTGTGCTAAATGTGCCGGAAACCTTTGCACAGTATTGTGTAGCGAGAGCAGCGAGTGGTTGAATTAGTGTCTCTTTCGCACAGGCATGCGTGCCTGTGACGGTCATGCATGGGTGCCTGAGCTCAAACCTCGCAGAGAGCCTGTCACCCGCCACCACTGCGTATCTCTCTGTTCGTTTATAAACTAGGCTGTGATCATCACAATTGTTTTTCAGTCATTAACAGCTTTTAATTTTAGTGCAAAATTGCAACCCGAACACAATGTGCAACAGGCGCCGGTGTCAGAGCTCAAAATGTTTTAAATTACATTCTTCAGCTCGTTTTGGAGATCTGCTAAAGCTATTTCAGCAATGAAACATCCCGAACTGCATTCTCTGGTTAGTTTCCTGTAACACGGGCTGTTTCGGGTTAGTGCAGTTATTAATTGTTCATTTTTCGATAAGAGTTGACAGTTCCTCCTGTTTTACATTGGCAGTTAATGAAGATGAATGTCGTGTGATTCACACATTTAATTGCAAAGAAAACTGTGGTGTTTTCTTCTCATTTTTTATGAGTCGACTCTTTTTTTTTTTTTTTTGTCCAGAACCTTGGACCCCATAAAAGGACCCCTATGAGCTGGCTTGGAAACTGCTTGCATGGAATTTCCAGCATACTCTCTAACCGCATGTCGAATCAAATCACAAAGGAAAATGAACATGTTGTATTTCTTGTTTTATAGATGGACTTTCTTTTTCAGTTTTCAAATTATTTATGAATGACTTGTTGGCTTGGCAGGGGTCTGTTCGATAGAAAATTAAATGTAGACTGTCAGGGATGGGCCAAAGATGGTTTACCCATGGAACAAATGGAGGTTTCGGTGGTGGTTGGGGATCATAAGAAATTATAAATGACTACAGGGTCACCTCATCCTCTTTTGGTCCCTGAAACTGATTTCAATAATAAAATTAACATCATTGGCCTTGATTATGTGTTGTGGGAAGGCTTTACCCAAGTCTGCTCTGTGGGGTCCATCAGTACATTAACCTCTGCTATCTGTCCTCAAATGCTAATCATTCTCCATTTGACCTTCTCTCTCTGTTTGCATAGGGTTAGCAGTTAATTTTTGACCTTCATCCAGGTGGGGGTTAAACCCAGAATCCCCCTGCAAATTCCCAGGTGGTATTGCTCTAACCACTTACTTTCGCCTCTCACCAAGTAGCTGTCCATGAGCTGGTGGCCTCTGTTATATGACAACTTTAGCCTTCTCCGAGATGGCTCTGCATTGTGCAATGAAGGTCCTCTACCAGAACACACCACACCTCCCACATATTGTACCCTAAGAGCTGGTGAAAGTACTTCCTTTTGCCTGCTACATTGGCATCTGTTCATTTGCCATTTCCTCGTGCTCTGTAATTGTGCAGAAGGCCATGTACTCCAGTTCTGTTCTGATTACTCCCTGCATCTGCCTGGCCCGTGTTGGGACCTCTTTATGTTTTTGGAGTCAGTGTATTTTCTACCTGTTTTGGGCTGAAAGTTCTGCTGCTTGGATACTGTCAGGCTGTTGTTGGGTGATTAAAACTAGCTGTTCTTTGATGCATTAACACGCAGAGCCTTCATTTCGTGATTCAGTTTATGAATTTAATTTTACAGTCTTCAAGACCGTGGGATCACCCTCTCTTTGTTTTTCAATCTATATCCATCAGGATTACTGTATCAGTGTGTCTTTCCAGGACTTATCTGAGAGCTGTATCGCTACCAAAGTCCTCTTGCTACACAGCTGCTGGGTCAGAGGCACATGTGGAGCGGCTTTTTCACCAGCATGTGCTTTTAATCGTTACTCTCACTGCTTCATGAGTGAGGTCACTGGACGTAAAAGTGTACTTGCCTGACAAATATAACTCAATATTAAAGAGCTACTCAGAAGGTCTTGACTCGAAATCAATGTTCACAACTGTTAAAACTTTTGATAATGGCCTCCATCATGGAAAGTACTGTTTTAATCGCTAAAAGCTCGAGAGCATATGAAACCGTTTTGCGGTGTCGAAACCTTCTGCCTCAGGTTATTGCCCTCTTACAAAGCTGAGAAAACATCGCCTCTCATCTGTGACAATGATGGTCTGACTCATTCAGTTAGATCTGCTCTTTATCGCTTAAATCCAGAAATACAGACTGCATAGAGTTAACGCAACAGTTGAGGATCTATTCTAATCTCCGTACACTAAACAGGTTTGTACAGAATGTGCGCACCGTTCCCTCTCCTCGTGATAGCAGTGTGAGACCCGGAGAACGGCTTGAGGGGGCCGCCAAGCTGTCACGGAATTACAGTTCCATTACATTTTGGGTTGTAACTCTACAACTAAAAAAGATAAAATCAAGTATGATATGTCATATTGAAGGTATTAACTTGTTCTTTAATATTATTAAGTGAAAAGATATTTTTTGAGAAATTTTCATAGAAGAAACAAGCAAAAACTACTCCGTCACGGAATTACACAAAATTGACGTGGTTTTTTTAATGTTGTGTTTAACTATCCAGAAAGTGATGTTCCTATCATAGTTAAGTTATGAAACTTCAACATGTTCATATTTAAGATGTTTTTTGTTAATACTGTAAGTTATAGAAACAAATATTGACTTTAACCCTGCTTTATGGGCAAGAAATTTCAAAAAGTCAACGTCACGGAATTACAAGAGGCAAATTGTCACGGAATGACAACAATAGTATTAATTAGTTTCAATGTATTTATTTCAATATATTATATACATAAGTATTTACATTTTTACAGTTTAGCAATATATTACAATGAGTATTCCACTTACAATGACCAATCATAAAACCATAAAATCATAAAAAAAATTTTTAATCTCCATGTCAACATTGGCTTGGCCGCCCCCTTGACAGCGCTATCGGGGTGGGGGGTTGTGGGTTGGCTGGCTGTAGACGGAATAAAAGGTGTTATATCTGCCTGCTCAGCTCCTCTGATCTGTAGTTACCTGCAGCGTGATGAGGCACAGTGTGCTGTAACGACAGCCTCGTCTCATACTGTTGGGTTATGGGAAGACTGGCCCCTCTCATAGAACTGTACTGTTCAAGCTCTTAGAAGTGTGTGTGTTGAGCAGCCTGCACTGTCTCTTAGTACACTCTCCTTATCCAGCTCATTATTCTGTAGGGTTGTGTGCGGCTTAGTGAGTCTCGTACTGTTGAACTGGAAGGTTCTGAGGAGTGTGTTGTGCACTACTGTGAGGTCTAGGGCGTCCCTTTCAATATTCACTCTACGGCCTCTCGATTTCTGCTTAGGTAAAGGGACACTGTGGATTCGACCTCATCTCCGTCAGTCTGATTTAGGGATATCGTAGAGATATCGGAGTCTCGAAATCAGCTTTAAAATCTGTTGTAACCCGCAACTACCCCCCCGTGTCATTAATAGATGTGACCTGGGGTAGAAATATAAGCCCAAGGGAGCGGCGAAGTGTACTCTATCTGTACTCTACTACAGTAGTACAGTGACCCCAGTACTCTATTTCAGCTTGGATTTTTTGACTTAACCCTTGAGGAGTTGGGGCAAATGCTCGATGGCGCTCTAAAGCAAACATTAACTTACGTTTGTAGTCTTCACTGGTATTGCAAACAAGCTTAGTTTCCGACAGCAGAAATGGCAGCCCGAAATATGATTGCTAGGGATGTTATGCACAAGGATGCATTTCTCAGAAAGCTTGTTAGATAACGTGCTTTCGATAACGATACCTTTCGATGAGTAAACAGAGTTGTTTGTTGGTTGAGGGTGTTTGTGAGTGACTGGAGCAGTGGACGGCTGGAACTCTCAGAATTAGTTTTGGGAGCGACTCAGTGGGTCTCTCATGGTCCTCAAGACAAAAACGCTCCTAATTATGTTTATTTGTTTGCATGTCTACTTGATATGTCGTGTTTGCAATGCCCTGTTGCGATTACATAGCCTGTAATGTATTTTAAGGTGAAGGTAAAGGCCTTTTTGTAGCCCCTCCACCTAAACACAGAGCAAATTTTCAGCATTATTATCATGACCAGTTCTCTTCACTGTAATGTGATCAATTCTTTAATGCACTGCTATGACCGCTGTACGTCATGGATCCACAAGGGGTTGAGGATGCGTCTGGAGTGGTTCGCCATCACAGTGCATTGCAGAACTTGTTGTCTTTACAGCAAATGCATGGGGAAGCCAGGCATATATATGTAAAGTTTTCCAGCTGCTGTGGGAAAATGTTTATGGTTTGTATGTAGCTTATTTAAACAGAGCTTACAAAATACTCACTGAAACTTAGTATGGTTAAAATATTGGCGAAATTTCCCATTAAGAATTTTCTGTTTGATGTTCTCAGCATTTTTGATCTACTGCCCTCCTGGAAAATGCAAGCCCAACTGGTTCAAGATCAGCAAAAAGCTCGCTAAAAGAGATGAAACTTTACTTGTCACTACCAAATCAAACCACTAATGCAGAGATTTTCTGTTCTTTACATTACTACGTAGATGTATTGTTGTATTATCGGACATTGCATTGATGTGTTACATTTTTAGACATGAAATTTCTCAATACTCAAAGCTTCAGTCTGCAGTAAATGCGCCGGAGGAGCCCCTGTGTCACAACTACTGCACACGCTCAGAACTTGCATAATAATACAGTGAGTCTGCTTAGCTGCAAGTCATAATCTGATAGTGTTTATGTATTTTACTTACTCGGGCATTATCATGATGATTTTTATATTAAGGAGTTTTTGTAAAAATTTGAGGATCAAAGCGCTATTTTAGCGCTTTAGCTGAAGACTATGCAGAATGTAAGCTGGTATTCCACTGCCAATAAATGTCATAAAAGAAGAATACCTTATTCTTCTATTATTATTGGTGGTCGGCAAACCAGTTTACATTCTTCATATACTTCAGCTAAAGCACTAAAATAGCTCTTTGAATCCTCAAATTTTCATTGAAAACTCATTAGTACAAGAAGCATAATGCCTGAGTATTAAATAAATTCAATGCAAAACGAAGACAGATTTGTATTGCATTCAAGCAGATTCACTGTGTTAGGATGTAAGTCCTGAGCATGTGCAGTAATTGTGACGCAGCTATTTTAGGAGTTGCCAAATTCTTTTGAAATTCATATTTACCATTTTGTCCAGCAGCCATCGTGTCTTGCAGTCTCCTCACCGCAGCAAAATTTAGTCGCCTCTTTAAAGTCTATACTTAACTGTTGTCATGCATTACACTGCTGAGGCAATAAAATGAGCATTCTTTTGCTCAGCACACTAACTATTATATTTGCTATCAGCAGGATTGCCAGTGGAAAAAGATACAAACACAAGGAACTACTTGTTCTGTGAAGGAGGCCTCACGCGGGCCTGTTCCTCCACGCTGGGGTTTCAGTGGCTCAGGAAGGATGCAGAAACCATGACATCACCCACCAGGCAAACACATGTCGAAATCCTCTGCTTTCCTTTCTTTTATAAATTCTTAACTCTGCACGGAGTTCTTGGCTAAACCCATGACGGTGAAAGGTTCATTACAAAGCCAAATCCCTCTCACAGTTATTTACAGGTACTCAGCAAGATTTTTGAAGTAAGTACTCAGCATTATTTTTGGAGCATTTTCAAGCATTTTTCCTCCAAAAAATCCGCAAAAAATTTGGCTGCAGTAACCAATGTACAATGACATCTCTCATCCAGGCATCTGGGGTCCTCAGAGGGAAGCAGGATGTATGAATCACTGTGTCAGGAAGTAATATTCAATATGGGTGAACTGGTTATAAACTTGGAATATCAGAGGGGTCTTTCAGTCTTGTTGAACTGTGACAGATAAGGTTCTTGTTGATGGAACTGAATGCTTTAATAAATTAATCCAAAACTTTTAAGCTACAAAGTTACAAAAAAGGTAAACCAGGCAGATTTTTGTACATACATTTAATATTTAGAAAAGAATATTACACCATAAGAGAGTGACAGTCATGTGAGATATGAAATACAGTATGAAAACAGTACATTGATAAGCACACCAATAATGTTAGTACATAATCATTCACTATGGAAACCACAGTAATGCATGTATGAGTTTACTCAGGGTGACTCATGCTCTCTCGCTGGTGTATCTTACTATTTTCCTCTTTAGATATAGTTAATATGTGCCTATGAAAGACAAAAATGGAAGCGTTTTGATGGGACCCTTATGAGAAGGATCAGAGGAGATTTTAGGATGCCCTAGGCTGCAGGGTATTGCATGGGGGGGGTGGGGGTTAAAGTGATGTGTGATTGCGTTATACGTGCAGGTTTTAAGAATTCTTGGGTACGGCGCACAGAGTACGTCAATCATACACATTACTCACTGTCATTTGGGAAGGTCTTGGGATGGGGGAGGTGGCGGGTGTTATGGTGATGCTACTGGTTATTTTATTGGCCCCTTTGGACAGGGTGCCATTGGTTAGTACGGGAGTTCTGTGTTCCTGCGCAATGGTATGGCACGGACTCAGCGGTCCAGCTGGGCTGTTCAGCGCCTGGATGTAGGGATTTCCTAAGTGGATGTGGATTTTATTGTCTTCGGTCGTGATGATGCTTGGGCTGGAGCTGTTGGATCTCTGCAGCTGCCACTGGCTCTGCCGCTCTGGTATCACTCGGAATACAGTGTGCCCCCCCACCACTTCCACTGGCTCCGTAGTCAGGGGCCCCCCAGGGGCACCGGTGGTAACCGAAACAATTTGGATGGGTGACAGAGCCCGGTCAGGTGAGATGGACCCAGCGGATTCTGGGGTCATGGCTCGGGAATAGGTCGCCATGCTGAGGGGTGACATTGCTCTGTCAGGCACACAGAGTCCATCTAATGGAGAGGACGGTCCTTTAGCCTTAAACTGAGGGGAGACGGAGGCGTTCTGGATTATGGTGATTCGTTGCTTTGGTGGGGTAACACTGCTGGTAGGGATGACCGCTGTGCTGGTGTAGGAGTGGGGATTATCCACAGGTCCAGGGCTGGTGATCTCCAGCATAGCCACGTTGTGCCCATGGTCGGGTGTCACCTTGATGTGCAGTGGTTGTCCAGGGGTGTGCGTAAGCACCATGTCCCCTTGCTGGGTTTGACCTCCGCTATGCCGAAGTGGCAGCACTGTCCCATTTATTGGGTGGCTGCCCTCTTTGCCTCTGGGGAATGGCACCTTGGACCTCCTGACATTGTTGGTCATGCTGTTGAGGATGGGAGAGCTGATGTTAGCTTGGGGCATCTTCTCAGTTGGGCTTAAATTGACCTCAGGATAGACCTCCTCATACTCTCTCCCATTCATAGAAACTTGGTGTAGAGGAGCCAGGCTTCTGTAGTCGGGCGGCTGCCCATCCACTGGTTCTGTTTGCACCTCTTTGCAGGATGTATTCATGTCTGAAAAGCGTCTCCCGTTCATGCCCGGCCGGAGACTTTTGCTGAACCGACGGTACCTCTCCAGTTCACTTGTCAGGTTCTCCATTTCTCTGGCAAGTTCCTTATTCCGCACTTCTTGTTGCGTCAGTCTCCTCTGTAAGGCAGCGTGGTCCCTCTTCATGCGACAGATGGAGTCCTCTGTGCCCATGTATCCATGGACCTTTTCTTTCAAGGCCTCAACTTCTCGAGTCAAGTGGCTGGACCTTGCCTCTTCGTCTTTCAGACGCTTATAAAGGATGTTTTCCTGGTTAGACACTTCCTTCTCTGCTAGTTGGTACTTGGATAGCTCTTTCCTGGATATCTCCAGCTCATCCATTAGAGCTTTAGCTCGCTTTTGTTCATTGGAGTATTTTTTCTCCAAGGATTCAAAATCATCCTCAGTCTTCAGCAGGTCATTTTCAACCACTTTCTTCTCCTTCAGTTTTCGCCTCAGCTTCTCCAATTCCTGTGTGAGTTCTTTCACTTTGTTGTCTTCCTGTTGGAAGCGGTTCGCTGTCGGCAGTCTGCCTTGCTCTTCTCTGGCTTTGTTCTTCAGGAATTCCCGTTCCACAGTCTCCAGAGACTGCAGTCTTTTCTTCATCATGCTGACCTTGGACTGCAGGTCCCTGCTCTTCTCTTCCTCTGCCTTCAGCCGGGCCCTGAGCTCATCCCTCTCCTTGGTGGCACCACACATCCTTTCTTCCAGTTCTGCCTTCGAATTCAGAGCCTTCTTGTTCTCTTCAATGAGCTTCTCAGTCGCAGATGTGACCTTATCTTGTTCAGCCTGGAACTTACCACTTTTGCACTGCAGCTTGTTCTCTGTATCCCTGAGCCTTTCAGTCATGGTTTTCCTCTCGTCCACCAGCATGACTGTCAGTGCCTTCAGCTTGGCCAGATCCTCTTTCAGAGTGGTCTCCTTGCCCTCAAGCTTACCCTCAATCGCCTCCAGCTCCTTGATCCTCACCTTCAAGGCATCCAGCTCACTATTCAGGTGTTTAGCCATGCTTTTCTCCTTTTCAAGGTTGCCTTTTAGCGTGCAGCACTCCTGTTTGCTCTTGCTGAAGGCATCTTCCAGCTTCTCCAGCTCTGCTATCCTTCGGTTTAGTTTGTCGACCTCTGCCCTCAGGCCTCGGGCCTGGCCTGCCTCCTTCTGTAGCTTGTTGTTGAGGTTCCGGCATTGGTCCTCCATCTTGATCAGCTCCTCATCCTTCCCGGCCATCTCCAGCACCCTCTTCCTCAGCCGTTCTGCCTCCGATATCAAGCTGGAGTTGCCACACTCCCCGCGACTCATTTTATCACGGAGGTCTTGGAGCTCCTCCTCGGCCCTCCTGAGGATTTTGCTGGTCTCCTCCAGCTCATCCAGCTGCCGGCTCAGGGTGGTTAGTTTTTGCCGGAGCTGTCGGTTCTGAATGTCCTCATTGGTCAGTTTGGCAGTCATGCCTTCCTGCTCTTGGCAAAAATTGTGATTGGCCTGTTCGTGCGTTTCCTCCGACTGAAAAGCTTCACCCTTTTCCTCCTCAAAGCTGGTTTGCCCAGAACTTGGCGTCTCCTCAGCCCCAGCAGTAGTGGAAGAACGCTCTTGGGGCTTGGCTGTCTGCAGGGCGAGCTGGTCTGTCAAGCGCTGCTGCTCATCCACCAATAGCAGCGTAAAGGACTTCAGCTGGATGAGCTCCTCCTTCAGGCTTGAAACCTTCCGGTTGCTCTCCTCTTCCTTCTTCTCCTGATTGGCTCTCTCCTGATCAATCAGCAACTTCAGTCTGCAAAAGAGTAAAGGAAGGCACTCAGTGTATGCCTGCAAAATGGGTCATTCTGTGCCAACTCACCTAAATTTCAAAAACCTCCCCAGGTCACCTCCTCAGATTTTGCTGAAAAAATTCTTAAATGTATATCTATATAACTCTACCCACCATGCAAAAGATTAGCTTTTGATTCCTCATAGTTTAAAAAATATAGGCCTTTGAAATTTGGCCCTAAAAATGCCACATGTGAAAAATGCATTTTCTTCCAACGTCAGGGGCTTATAATTTTATAATTTTTTACATTGTTTGGTAGCAAGTGGGCCAAATTGCCTTACTTGGCTTCCTAAAACTAAGAGTATGTGCTTTCTAGAAACATTCTGATATCCATGATAACAGATTGTTAAATTTGGTATGCCAGTTTACAAATATCTGCAGTATCACTTTGCTAAACAGTTAAGTTTAGGATATGAAGCCATTGGCGTTAGATAAAATAATTTGGTGAGTAGATAAACCTTATATGAGGCAATCTTTTGAAAAATAAAAATGAAGGTCCTAAACCCTTAGCCACATGGTCAAACCAGGAGACAAAATTGGCCCATTTTCGAGCCCTCCTAGGCAAGGGCTTATGTTAAAACTTTTATAATTCATCACTTAACGGAGTTATCCTGGCAGAAATGTACATGTGAATAGATAATGACCCTATAATCACTGTATTATGAGGAAAAAATTCTAAGTTGTTCCATATTTTCAGGAGGGCTCCTATAGTTTCACCTTATTTTAGCTAATTTTGGTCAAAAAGCCATTTTTAGCCTGCTACAGAGTGAGAAATATGCATCTCAGAGGCTATCTGATGCAATAAAAAAAACTGGATGCCAATCAGTAAATATTTGCAATATTAGCTTTCTAGAAGAGTCCATTATAAAATTGTAAGCCCCTGAAGTTGGAAAAAGATGCGTTTTTCACATGTGGCATTTTTAGGGCCAAATTTCAAAGGCCTATATTTTTTAAACTATGAGGAATTGAAAGCTAATCTTTTGCATGGTGGGTATAGCCATATAGATCTACATTTAAGAATTTTTCCAGCAAAATCTGAGGTGGTGACCTGGGGACCCCTAGGTGAGTTGGCATGGAATGACCCAAATGCTAGCTTCTCGAAACTCAACATCCACAATGCAGAATTTGATATGAATTTTATTTTGTATTAGTTTCACAGGTTTGCACATTAAAAATCTAAGCCGGTCACTTATAAAATTTTGCTTTTATCATTTCATGCCAATCAGTAAATGTTTTGTAACTTTTTTATATTTTCCCAAAAATGGTTTTGCATTTCAGTGGTGACATCATCTGTATTCCTGTCCTGGCCTGCGCGCGTTTCCAGTCTATAAATGGGTAGTTTTATGCTGCCCTTGACATGTGGTGCATAAAGCATTTGGCAGACTATTTTTGCAAAACGATTTCATCATCTAAACCCTCACTCCTGTAATAAACATGTCAGGAGCCTGGTTTGACTGTAATTATTATTCCATAACTAACTTCATGGAGGCTTAAAATCCCCCTCTCCTCTGAAAAGACACATTTATTTTTATCCTCACTCCAGGTATGTCTTGGACTTTATTAAGGACACATTCCCAGCAGTGTAACTGAAAGATTTCTCCAATACTAGTTTGTTATGTACTATTCTAATTCAGCCTGGAGCCTCTTTCTGTTTTTTAGGTCGGGCCAAATGTTTTCTGTTGTGGCTCCACTCTGTGGTTGGAGAGAGAGCAGCATAAATGCAGAACAAGCATTACATTCCTCATTGATTTGAGCCATGTTTTTATTTATTCCCCCTGCAGTTTCTACGGTTTATTTGCTAAATCCTTACATGTGACTTATTTTTGGGGTTTGTGCTGTATTTTTCTCCTAGTGTAGTATTCTGGGGATCTTTCTGGGAAGAGTGGATGGCCTGCACTGCATATGAGTGTCGATGTGCCCTCCTTATTCCCGTAACGTGTTTTTGGGTTTCCCTCTAATTCTCATCCTAGTCCTTTACAATCACTTCTATAAACTGGCTGTTCAAGAGCATTTTATTTTAGAAATGGTAAAGGTTGAAGGATTGAAAGCAGGTGGGCATTCAAATTTCACTTCTTGTTCTCACATATTGCGGCTGAAAATGGCTTGTGATTATGGTTTGGTAAGGTTTAGAGTTTTTTCAGTTGGCTTCCATGTTTAACAGCTCGGGCAATTAGTGACAGTTATAGTTTTATGGAACGTCAGATGAAAGACATTGCATTCCTGCTGCTATAACTCCTGCAGCTATAACTCGTCAGTTTTATTAATGAGCGGGTGCCATCATGCGTCCTCCCCCTGGCAGCTTCTCTCCATTTTGAGAATGAAGGGTTGAGCCTTAGGGGCACATTGCTGTGGTGAGACCCTGCGATGAATGAAGCGCCAAGATTTATGTTGTCATTCCCATGTGATCTTGATCATTTTTTCAGAAGCATCCTAATATGAAGTATTGCATCAAAACGTAAATTCCTCACGCAAAGCAAATCAGTATCTTCATGTTAATGTGTGACTTACGTCTTAAAAACTGAAAGCCAAAAGTCCCCACAGTAATGATTTATACTGCATGTCTCTGCCATTTAACAGACTTTACTCCTACCAGACTGTCGTTCACAAGTTCTCGGAGCAAGCTGAGAATGGTAGTTTATGTAGGTGGTCTGATCAAACTGTTTTACATGCCGACTTTTACACTTCGGACTTGAATCGGAAAAGTTTTTTGGCACAAAGACTCAGAAATCTGACAAATTACTTGAAAAAATGTGTGAAAGTCTTCAGCCTGCAGAGGTCTGAGTCACTGGAGTAAAATCACCATCCAAGGCAGACCATGTCAGTATGTATTTGTAAACTCAGACACACACACGCGCACGCACGCACACACACACAGACACGCACACACGCATATTTCACAATGCCTGAGGACATTGGACGTTCTTGCGTAGAGGACTTACGGCTCCGTCTGTCTGCCGATAGACGACATGGAAACGTTGTTCGGCTGCCTTAAATACTTCTGCTACATTAGGTCCCATGATACAGATCAGTTCTCACAATCCTAATTCCGCAGACAGCCACGCCCGCTCATTCCCCTCGCTGAGCTTAATGAAGGCTAGACTGACTCGATTTTTCGCCACTGAGGAATATTACTTCAGGCATCTGCCAGCCAATATACCTTTTCTTAGCGCAGAGAAAGACATTTATTTTCACCCTGGGCACCTGCATCACAATGAGTCTAACGATGGCTCGCTTATGTAATGAATGCATGTAAAGAGATGTAATCATCTGACTGAACAATGAATGAGAATGTGTGGTTTATACGGCAGAAGATTAATCATTTAATCTCATATAATTAATCATTAATCATCGGTTCATGCACACGTGCACACATTTTTTTTTTTTTTTTGATGGCCAAGCTAGACTGACTGAGATGCTGAAATCCATAGTGGGATGGTTACATCATTTCCTGTTTCTCTTCATGGTTGGTCTTTATTAGAACACCCCAGAATCATATAATATACTGTCCCAAATGCAATAATAATCATACCATCTGAAAGACTGAACATAATCATGCTGAGGTACGTTTCCCAAAAGCACTGATGCAACCTGACATGGTTGGAACCATTGAATGTGTGGGGGTGAACTATGCTTTTGGGAAGCGTATCCCTGTGTCTTTCAAACCAGAAATTGGGGTGTGATCATGCTTGGATCTAATTTCCACATTCTAAAGCTTTTTTTTCCACTTGGGAGGTATTTCATAAAGAAGCATTACTGAGTGGCGATTTAAATGGTATTGACCATATGGATACTCTGAATGGTGAAGCCTCAAAATTTATAACTGCGGTTTCTAGAAGCAGTATTATTAAGTTAGCTGGATAATTGCTCTACGTAAAATGCAAAACTCTCCCAAATCTGGAATCTGGACTGAGGTAAAGCAGACACCGTTCTACTGTATTTTTTTTTTTTTTGGCTCAGCTACAGCTGCAATGATTAGTCAGTCGGTCGATTACTGGTAGAGCTGTACGATTATTTGAGTCGCTTAAATGGTTGTGGCGCCATTTCAAAATGTATAACTGCTGTTTTGTAGATTACTGCACTTAAATTCAAATCCCTCCCAAATTCAGAATATGGACTGAAGGAAGCAGAACACTCCGGTTCTCTTTGGTTAGACACACTACAGCTGCAACGATCATTCAATCAATCGATTAGTCGTACAGCTGCACAGTCACTTGAATAGCAATCATTTCAAGTGTAAGAAGAACAGCTGCCACCAAAGGGTGAAATGGCCAGCGCCCTCCTTTTCTTTTTCATGATTCATACCTGAAGCAGCTTTGAACACCACCAATCGAGCGTCAAAAGTCATTTGGAATGTTTCCAGGACTAAAAAGAAATCTGCTCATTTCCAGAGAGGTTAGACCACTTCAGTAACAGCATTATTAGCCTCTAAGTCTTTTCCTGCCTACTTTGCCTGAATTACAATCAAGCAATTTATTTAACCAACTGAAAAATCACAATGTAGTTAATAACGATTAAAAAGTTATGATAAGAAGCAGACAGACCTAACTGGGCTACTATGTGAGATTGTAAGTATGCAAATATGTGAAACATTGGACATTAATTATCCAAATTCCACCTCCCATTGTAGCTTTCAGAGTGAACAAATTCAGAGATTCCAGGTTGAGATTATCTAGCTACTGTTTGTACAACTTTGAGTAGCACAGCGAAGTAAAAGTAGGACCAAACTGATTAGACACTTTACATTAAAAATTTAATGGACCATTGTGAGTAATGAAAAATATAACGAACACTTAGTATTGGATTGGTTCCTCAATGTATACCAATCATATATTCTGCAATATTCAGAGGCTCAATGCTAGTGAAAGGGGAGGTAAATTTCGAGCGCCTCCTCTCACAGGCCTGGCATCTTGGTGAGTCAAGTCCTTGGTGTTTGTTCAGGACCATATGAGGTGTAATTCATGGAAAAGGGGAGGAGCCAGAAAGAGGAGGAGCCTACTCGTCCGCTCCATGGCAACAGTTACTACTTTGTGTTTGATGATCATGAATCAAGTAATCATGCAGCCGTAATTAGTTGTCAACTATTAAATCAATTGCCCGCCATTTTGATAACTGATTAATCGGTTTGAGTATTTTTCAAAGAAAAAGGTCAATATTCTCTCATTCCGGTCTGAGAAATTTTTATATTTCTTTCCTTGTCACATTCTTCCTCTTTGACATTAAACAACATCTTTTGGTTGTGGACAAAACAGGACATTTGATGGTATCATCTTGGACTTTGGGAAGCACAGATTGATATCTTTTCATCATTTTCTGACAGAGTAAACAACTAATTGATCAAGTGAGAAAATAATCAACAGTTTAATCAGCAATAGAAATAACTGTTAGTAACAGCTATTAAATATACCCTGAGTCAGAGCAGCCATCAGGTGTCAGTCAGCGCTAATATTGCCTGTTCTGACCATCCTTGCCCAACTTCTCAGTTTGTTTTGTGAGAATCCGCACTCTCCCTCTAAAGGTCAGGCCTGCCTTATATGGTCAATTTTTTCAGAGCCTGCTGTTCAAATGAAGCACGTGTACATGTTTGTGCGCGTGCCAGTACCAATGCTCACCTACGTGCGCACGAATGCCTGAGTGTCTGCGTTTGTTGGGCCGAGCGGCTCCCTGGCGTAACTCGCTGCTGCTCGTGTCAGTGGAGGCGATGTTGTGACTTCAGCGTGCGGCCGCCAGCGCGCTGCACATGTGCTGGCATGGAACATTCTAGTAATTGAGGGGTTTCCAGCCCAAACCCCCCCTTTGAGGGGAATTCCCCTCTTCGCAGCCTGGCTGTATAAACGGAGTGAAACCTGATGTCGAGCAGCCAGTGTGCCGGGATCTCCAAGCACTAACAGCCCCAAGGCTGCTCTCTAAAGAGCGTAAACCCAGGGAAAGTACTTGTAAAAACATTTAGAAGCCCGCACCTCTTCCTCTGCTGTGCTCCGTTATAATTTCCACTGCCAAGTCTCTCCACCTTCCCATCAGCAGCCTGCGGTGTCCTGCCAGGCCACACACTGCACTAATGTTAGGCTTGACTCTTGGTTATTATGTGGTGAGATGACCTCCAGGTTTACGTGGTGTTGAAACCTTCAGGTGGGTGTTTGTATCTGGAAGGTGAGCACAGGCGTCCTGTCAGAATGCGCAACTGTCTTTGTCATTAATTATTTCGGAAGGTGTTGGCTGGATAACAAAAGACTGACCCTGTGCAGCACCTCCCTTCACCCGGACTGTCCCACTGAGACACAGAGGGAGAGAGACACGGTGTCTGGGACAAGTTTGATTATCCCCCACCGCGCGTTTAGCGCGAAGCGGGGGATATAGTATTCAACTCCGTCCATATGTCCGTCCATCCGTCCGTCCGTCCCAAACATAGCTAGCACGATATCTCAAGAAGGAGTCAACCTATTTCAATTCTTTTTGGTACCAACCTTCCTACTGGGAATGCGCAGACACCAGTCGGTTTTGGTGACCTAACGGTGGGGGATATAATCACTTTAGTGACAAACTCTTGTTATTGCTGATATAATAGCTTATTGGAAGAGTAGAGCTGACTGTTTGCAAATGGCTCTTAATTGTTTCCATCGCTGGACAGAGATGCACACGGCAGGTATTCTGCTCCAATGGTGGTCAGTCGCCACGGTGACTCGACTCAGACTGGCCTGGTCCTCCTGAGCCGCCGCAAGCCTGACTCTCACAATCCAGCTGGGACTCCGTATGGAGTTGGAGGGCTGATGGAGGGCCCAGCACATACAGAACCTGGGGCATTTCTATCGAACCAGCTATTTTATTAACCCCCGTTTCCAAAAAAAGATGGGACGCTGTGTAAAATGAGAATGAAAACAATGTCATGATTTTCAAATCACCTAAGCCCTATATTTAACTGAAAATAGTTCAATGACAAAATATCAAATGTTGAAGGGAGAAAAATTTATTTATTTATTTTAAAACTATCATTTTGAATTTGATGCCAGCAACATGTTTAAAAAAAGTTGGGATGGAGAGAAAAATAATGGAGAAGTTGTGTGATGCTAAAAATAAATATGCCTGGTGGAATATCGCAGGGCCAATGAGGGTAACAGGCAACAGGTCAGTAACATGATTCGGTGTAAAAGTCTTCCAAAAGCAAAGATGGCGATGGCTCCACCACTCTGTGAAAGCCTGCTTCGGCAGATAGTTTAACAAATTAAGAATAGCTTTCTCAACGTAAAAATACAAAGAATTTGGGGATTTTGTGCTCTGTGGTACTTCACAAAAGTAAAAGATTCAGGGAATGTGCAGAAATGTCGGTAGAGAAGGGATGAGGCGGAACGGCTGTGATCTGCAGCCCTCACGCAGCGCTGCATTAAAAACGCACAGGATTCTGCATCTGAAATCACTGCATGGGCTCAGGCGCCACCGTCGGTGTACAAGGCTTGTCGCTGCACCAACAGCTGCACATTTAAACTCTGCCATGTAAAGATTAAACCATAGTATATGAACAAAATCCAGAAATGCTGGTGCCTTCTCTGGGACCGAGTTCATTCAAGATTCACTGAGGCACTGAGGGAAACTGTCCTTTGGTCTGACCTGACCTGTGTCAAACTGTGTAATTCTTTTTGGAAACCATGGACGCAGTGTACTCCAGGCTTAACAGGAAAGGGACCATCCAACTTCTTTCCAGCACGCAGTTCAAAAGCCAGCATCCATGATATCGAGGGGATGCATTAGTGCACATGGTATGAGTAATTTGCATATCTGCAAAGGCATCACTAATACTGATGGATATACTGTATGCAGGAATTGCAGCAACATATACTGCCATCCAGACATCTTTTTCAGGGAGGCCTCGTTTACTTTGGCACGATGACACCAGCACCACATTCTGAGTGTGTTACCGCACGGCTCTGTAGAGCGTCTGGGTGCTATAACTGGCTTGCCTGCAGTCCAGACCTGTCACCCGCCGAAAATATTTGGCACATAATGAAGCAAAAACTATGTCATAGGAAGCCATAAAGTGTTAAGCAGATTAAATCCAAATCCATCAAGCAAAAATAAGTGAACATTTTGTTTCAGCGCTACAGCAGTTAGTCTCTGCAGCTCCCAAACACTCAGTGCTGTTAAGAGATGAAAAAACACAGTGGCCCTGTCCTAGTTTTTTTGAAACAAGGTGTTGGCCTCAAATTGAAAAGGGGCATATATCTTTTCAAAAAACAAAATTTCTCAGTATTAACAGCTGATGTTCTCTTTGTACAGTTTTCAATTGCAAATCGAGTTTAAATGATATGCAAATCATATCTAATCTTCATTTACACGTCACACGGGATCCCAGTGGGGTTGAAAAGGTTTTGCACGAATATCAATCAGATACTGCGAGGAGTGTTTTCCACGACCGGCACAGACATTACAATAGTGTTGTAATACACAGGGGTGCTGCTGTTGTCCGCCTCTGCGGTCAGCACAAATACAGCACAGGTCTTACAGTCTGAAGTTACACTTCATGAATGTCAAATGTTCTGAATCAATTTACTGAAATTGTTTCCTTCATTGTGATTCCATCATATTTATTTGCTGTACAAATCTTCAGGAGATCTGTGCTTTGAAAGAGTTATTTTTCTCTTTACCAACAATGTATGATGTTGTTTTCATCGCTAAATTTAGCCAACTCTGCGAACTGATCGCATCTCGGGACAGATGACTTCATGAAGAGAGAGGGTCTATAGACGTCTCCAGTGATGGCTCTCATTGAGTCTAGGCTCAGCCACTGTACTCTCGACGTGAATTTTTTTTTTTTAAATATCTTGCCAATGTACACATGAGTTGATTGTTTGGGGGAAAGGTTTACCACAGAAGGCTCTGGTTCAGACATCTGCTTAAGTAATTATGTTCTACCCTTGACCTGAATTGCTCCAGTAAATATTCAACTATATTAACGTGTTTTTTGATTTTGCTGTCATTGAGCAGTGAGCGTGACCTTTCCTCACCAGTCACTCCTCACTACTAACGCTTCTGCCCCCTGTCTGCGTGCCACTGCCGTCACAGGATGCCCGCAGAGCGAGGGCCTCGGGTACTTTAACCGTATTTCAGGTTCAACCACTGTGTTTAGGTACCGATTAGAGAGGTGCTAGAATGTTCCAGCCTGCTCTGCTGCTCTGATATTTCTACATAGATTAAAGGCAGGCACGTTCAGTTCCTCGCAAAAGGCCACGCATGTGAAGTCATCGAAATCTCTATAAATAACGTAATAAGAGCCTGACCTGAAAATGGAGCTTAGTGCTGCTGGCAGGTATGTATAGCATGACGCCCCATTGCTTTAGTAATGTGTTAATGGGCAGAACCTGAGGAAACCCTAAAACCACGCTTGTGCGCAGATGTTTCAATGGCAAGAGTGAGTCACACTGAGAAGAGATTAGGCTTCAGTGCACAGAATGCAGGCTCCCCGCTTTCCAGAGTGCGTTTGCAGTGACTCCGCCGACACAGCTGCCTTACTGCAGAGTGGCTTGATTTTAAGCAAGAACTGAAAGAATAAACCCAATTTCAGTTCCTGTTCCATGGGCAGTGTGGGATTTTCACCTTTCTTTGTAATAATAATATATGTGCCAGAAACAGCATTTTTAAATTCAATTTCTGTTCAAGCGCTTAAGTAATCTCTGGAAATTAAATGTGGTAATTTAACTACGGTCATGAAGTGGAATTCATTTGCATCCTGGTTCAAATCCCATGCCCGATTCCTGATGAACTGACGTAGACCATTTCATCTGCTGGCAACCCATCAGTTACACAGCTTTCATATTTGTAATTTTCACCAGTTTACGCCACAAATAAGCATCTTAGCTTCGGCTGTGAGCAGCCCTGATATATCATTCACATTTACGCTAATATAATAATTAAAAAATTATTTACAAGTTTATACCGGTGCTCCAATTTCAGATTACAGATTACATTTGAAGTAAACTTCAAATTACCCCCCAGAGTGTTGAAGTAGGATTTGGGGTTAGGGTTAGGGTTTTAGGTTGACGGAGATAGAGGGGGGAACTTTGAAACTAGGGGTTGTAACTTGAATGGGGGGTAATCTGAAACTGTTACACTGGATCTAGTAACAGAAAAGGCCTCTTTGGCACTATTGACATGACCTAAAAAAATGCTTTCATGCGTGCACAATGAAGGAAAAGTAATCACCTTACTTTTTGCATCCACGGTGAAGACCTAATTTTGCCCTAGTAGAGTTTCTGAAAGAAAGCCTCTTGCGTGCGGAATCTCAGTGTGCATCTCAAAGCGCGGTCTGTCGCCCGCGACTGCTGCATTCTTAGGGATCGTCGCTTACTCCATCCGCCAAACTGGCATGACGTTATTTTCATCTCCGTCAAACAGCTTTGGTTTACGCAAGTCGTCTCTGGTTTCCCTAATCTAACTTAAACTCCTACCCCTAACTCTAAACCTAGCCCCAAACCTAACCCTAAATTTATAATTATCCCTAACCCTAAATGTTAGTTTGCCGAGTGGAAGTAAGTGACGACCCCTAAAGGCTTTGAGAGGCACAAACAGGCAGTGCTGTGCAGGATAAGTGGCAGGTGTCGTGTGGTCACCGGGTTGGCACAGGAATAGTTACATGAACATTTTTTATTGCCTTTAAGTCGATGTGATGCACTGAGACCGGCGTTCAACAGTCAGTAAAGCGTCGCGTATCTCGGCTCAGTGGTTTTTCGGTTTTCCAGCAGTTTTATTGTTCCCCTGATAAATGTTTTGCCGGTGACGTCAAGATTGCAAAAGAGCCGTCTGGCAGTGAACCCCTGCGATACCCGTGAATACTGATCAGAGCCTGCGGGGCTCAGCGCTGATCCGACTGATCAGAGTCTGCGGAACTCAGCGCTGATCCGACTGATCAGAGCCTGCGGGGCTCAGCGCTGATCCGACTGATCAGAGCCTGCGGGGCTCAGCGCTGATCCGACTGATCAGAGTCTGCGGGGCTCAGCGCTGATCCGACTGATCAGAGCCTGCGGGGCTCAGCGCTGATCCGACTGATCAGAGTCTGCGGAACTCAGCGCTGATCCCAAACGCGAGTCGAGATGCGCTGAATGGAGGCAGTTTGATGGCGCAACTTTGTCTTTTTCTGACCATCAAACTCGTAAAAGTGACTACAATGATCATGCATTTCAGAAGGCAGGGACTTGGGAGAAGTTATATTGCTGCAATACATGTGGTAAATTAGACGACGATAAGTTGTCTCTTTTCCAGTCAACATGTAATCATATTATTGTTGTTCTCAATGAAATTCCTAAACTCGCCCTTATCCCCCTAATTGCAAGTGCATAAATTATAAGGTGAATATATCTACATTTTGAATATGTTGGGTACAAAATAAACTACATGCCTGCAGAAATTATGAGTACCAGTTTAATAAATTTCATGTCATCTAACAAATGACGAATTTGCAACAACAACAACAAAAATCTCTTACTGAAGATTTTCTGGTTCAAAAGGTTTCGTTTAATTTCGAGCATTTTCTTAACAGGTGTCCCCCTCATTATCTGTGATACTGACACGGCGTCATTTAACGCCATCAACAAATTCGCTTATTGTGCTGAAGACAGACGGAAATCACCGGGACAGTTGGGAAGTGTAAAATAAGTCTGAACACCGGGCTCTAACAGCGGTGAGTTTAAGTGATGTAGCCCGGCTCACGGACTCAAGTGGACGAATTTCTTGGACAAACTGCACCGGTGCAGAAGACATTCATCAAGGCACAATGGTTGTTTCTGAAAGTTTTTCAATCCTACCTGAGACTTGGAATAGTTCCGCTGACGGACTAATGTCTGATCGCCCCTCGATGTCCGCTCTCCCCGTTCGCCTTGAGTGCGCATTCCAGCCGGGAAACTAAACAACTGTGGAAGTGCCTGCTGCATACTCCCTGCGTGCGCGCATTACATCATCAACATGCCCTTATATGGCGCTATATGTGCTGTAAAGTCGCCGTCGGGGTGCGCTTGTCTCCTCGGTGCGCGCTTGCCTTCGCTGTGTGTGCGCGCCTTACATAGTGGGGGAGGTAGAGTTAAAGTTTGTGTATGTATATGTGTGTGTTTGCGTACTAGGGAGAATATGTGTGACAGAGAGGGTGTCTTTGTGTGTGTGTGTGTGTGTGTGAGAGAGAGAGAGAGAGAGAGAGAGAGAGAGACTGTTAGAACTTTGTGTGGTGTTGCACGGCACGTGTGTGGTGTTGTGTCATTTGAAGGTTTGTGCAATGGGAGGCGTTGTGCAGTGTGTGTTTTTGTGATCTATTGTGTTGTGCAGTGTAGTGTTGTCTGGGGTGTGGTATTGTGCTGTGTATAGTATTGTGCAGTGTGTGGTGTTTTGCAGTGTGTGATTTTGTATGGTGTGTAGCGTTGTGCTGTGTTGGTATTGTGAGGTATTGTGGTGTGCATGGTGTTATGCATTGTGTGGTGTTTTGCAGTGTATGGTGTCGTGCGGTGTGTGATTTTTTGCGATTTGTAATGTTGTGCTGTGTGTGATGTTTTGTGATGTGTTATTTGTTAGTCTGCTGTTGTGCAGCGTGTGATTTTGTGCTGTGTGTGAGGCATTGTGCAGTGCGTGGTGTTGTATGGTGTGCGGTGTTGTGTAGTAGTCCGTGGTCTTATGCATTATGTGGTGTTTTGTGGTATTGAGCGTTGTGCAGTGTGTGTTTTTTGCAGTCTAAGGAGGTGTGCAGTGTGTGATTTTTTTGGGATTTGTAGTGTGTGGTATTTTGTGATGGGTAGTGCTGTGTGTGATGAATGGTGCCTGTTGTTTGAGGGGTGTTGCGCTGTGTGTGGTGTTGTGTAGCATGTGGTGTGGTGCAATGTGTGATGTTGAGCAAATTGTAATGTTGTACTGTGTTTGGTGCTGTTTTGTGCTGTGTGGTGTATGGTCTGATGCGGTGTGAGTTGGAGGAGGGGAGTTTAGTTCTGAGATGTGAGAAATGTCTGGTTTCTCTTGGGTGACATCAGCTTGTATGATTCCCAGACCTGGGCAGACATCTGCCAGCATCATGAACTGGCTTAGCTTCAGTTGGTCGATTGGTACGACCGGGGCTCGAACCCACGCTGTGATGGTCACTTCTGCTTCACAATGCAGTGCATTAACTGAGCTATCCGGCAGCTCCTGAGCCTCGTTTTATACAGTCTATAGTTCGTACGCATGTTATGAAAAGTGCTCCACTATGGCTGATGGCAAATTGTGTTGTGCTGTGAAAACAAGAGTCCGGCTGTTGTTTCCTTACTGTGGTGTGTTCATGTGCCCTCTCATCGCTGTCAAAATGAATACCTTCCAGTAATTAATATTTTGAACAAAGTTCTTTTCTAATAAAAGAAAGTCTGCATTAGTTTATTTGTATGTCTGTAAACTGTGTAAATGGAGTGAATTCTGCATAGCTCACGGGCAGTCTGTTTAAGTTGCATTTCTTGCTGCCTTTTGAGGTGTGTTTGGTAGTACTGCGCTCGGACACCATCTGACATCTAAGCCATCTGAACCAAAATGGACTGAGTTACTGCACACTGGCACTATCTGACAGCAAAACTCTGTCCGAGATGCTCCCAGACTCACTGCGGTCCTGGTGTCTCCGCAGGCTGAGTGAGCCTCTCCAACATGTACGTCTCTGCCCTCCTGAAAATAGCCCATGGCTGATTTTTCTCATTTTTTCAGTGACTCCAAATTCATCCATTTTTCAAGACTGCATTTTGTCCTTTTGAACTGTGATGATGTTCTTCATGAATTGTGATGCTAAGTGTAATTGTGAGAGAGAGTGTAGGATTGCTGTAGTATTTGGGAAAGCCCATATTGTCCTGAGAGAATCAACGGGCTCCAAATCTGTTTCAAAACAATCCCTTCCCGCAGCGACTAAGCGCATTGGTATGCAAATCGTGTCCTTTTTATGAATGTTTTGAAAGAATTCTGTTCTGTTTCGAACGAAACAAAATGAAATGGAAAAGTTTTTTTTCCTTTGTAAGTCTGGTAAGTCCCAGTGTTTCACCGAACAGAACCAGATGTTCTTTACCCTCTGACTCGGTGAATGCATCATGGTGACAGGCCTTCGATGGCGTGCAAGTCATCCTCTGTCTCGCCACACTCAAGAAAACAGCAGAGTTGTGGAACATTTTGGGCTGGGGCTTTTTTGTAGGTCTTCAGAAGGTCTTGCATAGTGCACTTCAACATATGGTGCCTGAACAAAGGCACATGAGATAAAAAGTAGGTCAGTTATGACCCTCTTTGGATTACCCCATCCCAGCTCTGCTTTCATCCTGACAGTAGGGGGTACAAACTGGACCAATAAAGGTGCGTTTGTCTTTCTGGTGATTTATTCTCAGTCACAAACGGTCCCCGTACAGTCGCTCTTACTTGCCGTAACATCCAATGGCCTCCATATTTGGGGAATTACTGCAGATGGCAGTTACATCACTAGCATGTAAGCAGATCTGCCTAGTGCTGGCTGTCCTGAGTTCTTCACAGTCACAAAAGTGCCCGTGCAAAACTGTGCTGCTGTCATTAGGACATAGTGCTGACTTGCATTAATTGTGGACAGGCTATCCCTAACCTTAATCATAATGAAATCATTCCTAATCCAAACCCTAAAATAACCTCAATTTACAACTGACCTTTTACTTCATACAGGACCTCAGAATTAATGTTTTACCTCATTAGGACCAGTGTTTAATCCTTGTTAGGAGTACTGGTCTTGACAGGGTCTGCGTCTATATCAAAAAAAGGTCCTCTATTGGGAAAGTAAAAACATGCGCACACGAACATCCTTGTACTTATATCTTTGTGAGGACATTACATTGACTTCCATTTATTCTTTCTGTGACTCTACAGCCTTTCCCGAATCTTAACAATAAGCACTGCATGGCTAACCCAAACCATTACCCTAACCTTAACCTATCCCTAATTCTAACCTTAACCCAAACCATTACCCTTACCTTAACCTATCCCTAATTCTAACCTTAACCCAAACCATTACCCTAACCTTAACCTATCCCTAATTCTAACCTTAACCCAAACCTTAACTGACAAGTCTCAATTTGTCTTTGTACAAAGTAGTTGTGAGGACAGAGGAAAATGTCCTCACTTCCCATTTATGTCCCCGCTCTATAAGAACACGCACGCGCGTGCGCTCACGCAAAAATGAACACTTACACTTCTGGGCAAAAAATATCAAAACAGCTGATCTTAAAATGGCAAAACATGATAACAACAAATCTTTGATCAGTAGATTAGTAAGAACAAAAAAAGTGCAGTTTGGTGTGGGTTTGGAATTGCTTTTCCATTTGATTTCTATAAATGTTTAAGCCTTGTGGGTAAACTTGCCATCATTCCTCTAAAGAAAACTGCTTTTCAAATGGAGGAAACAAGCCTTTCCACAGCATTCTCCTGACCTCTAGAACATTATATTCTGTTTCACAATGAAGCTGCTCAGCTTCGCATCGATGCAGTTTACAGCCTTTTCCCTGAGCAGCTCCCTGCAGCAAAATTTAATAAGCAAATGGTGTCACAAACGGTCCTCCGTGATCCTCACTCATTTTCTAACTGATGATTTTTTGTAACCCTCGGAAATTTCCATTCAGAAAATTTTTAATTAATTTATCAAACCCATTTTTAACCAGGCCTGTCACATTTGAGATCAATGATCTCTTAGACCTGGCCAAGACCGCAGCTTAAAAAGTTACAACAAACCAATAATGGCAAATGTATACAGGGAAACATAGAAACATAAAAGAGATGCACTAAATTATGGCAATTATAGCAAACTATCTACAGACATAAACAAGTGCCCGCGAAGTCATTCGCCTTTGTACTTATAACAGCTTTATAATTTGATTGAATCCCCCAGTTTCACGATTTTCTGGGAGATATTTCCTAGTGCGAGGAGAACGACACATGAAATCTTTGGTCCTTTTGCGCTTGGAACAGACAAAAAATGTCATGTATTCTCGGGCTATATCTACTGTCAGGTCTTCATGCAATCAAAGTGCAAATTTATGATGAGAGACTATCTATCATGGCATTTTTATAAAAGAACAAGTACCAGTGTCTGAGCCTATAGAGGGTCAGAGTTTGCCAACCAGCCCGGGCATGAAAAGTGCAATTAGGAATGAATGCTTTAAATTTTGTTATGAATCTCAGCGCACTGTGATATGCCGTATCTAAGATGCGCTTCCAATGTGTAGGCATATGTATATAAGACAGATTATTGTAATCAAGAACCAGTAAAAAGGTCTCCAAGAAGTAGCAGGACTTATTTCTAGAATAAAATCCTAACGTCTCAGCTATTCGAAGTGATTTACAACCTGAGGTTTAAAAGAAAGGCAATCATGAGGCCAAATACTGAGGTATTTATAACTAGAGACAGCTTCTAACCTTTTTGTCCTGCGCAGGAATAATAAAAAAGTTCTCTGGCTCCTCGCTCGCATTAGGGAGCTTGTCAATATTCTGAACGCATTAAAATTGGATCAGGCATTCAAAAATGAACAAGTCTCCATTCGTGCTCAGCTAAAAATGAACGCAGTGTTCAAAAATGAGCGAGCATGTGTTTATTTTGCTTTAAAAATGAACAAGCATGCCTTCATTTCTGACCGGACGGCATCCAAAAATTAACGCAGCTACCTTTCTCGTGTTACAAAATCAATCTGCCCTCCACTTAGCAAAATTTGCACTAACATGCATAAATATTTCCTTCTTACGAGAAAAAAATTCCCTGTATCTCATCCTCCAGAATTTAGAAGTATATCGTAGGGTACATGCCTATTAAACGACATTTTCACATCGACTAAAAAATCCTACCAAATCTCCATTGTGCACGATTAACACTTAATTTGTTCAGTCTACTAAGTTTAATATGTTTTTGTTTAGATAACCGTAATATGTTTTTGTTCAGAGTTCAGGAGTAGGTCGCATATAATCTCATCCTGAAGCATCACCTAAATTGGCAACTGATCTTTAGCAGGTGGATTATACCCAGTATGTGAAAAAAACTTACAATGACAATGAGAACTATTTCACATTAAATGAAAAAAACTAACAATGACAATGAGAACTATTTCACTTTAAGGAATTGGGAACTTGGACAATGGGCCTGGACAAGCGTTTATATAATTTGTCATCCATATTTAGTCGTCGTTCACAAAAGAATATCCGCTCCCATCATCTAAAAGCTCACTTTACACAAGATGAGCGCATCAGGCCCTGGGCAGGCATCAGAGAATGAACACATCGGGAAATGAACACATCAGAAAATGAACTGAATCATTGAGCGCAGTGACCAGGTTTGCAGCCTCGAACACATCCAAAAATGAACAGGCATCTGTTTGAAAAATAAATGCGTTCACTGTTCAGACAAGCTCTCTTAGAGGACTGCATTAATTTGGCGTTATCAGCATTTAAAACTACTTTTAGTTGCAAAAGCTGACTCTGAAAAGTAATAAAGATTATCTGCAATTTGGAGCCTCCATAATGAAGGAATCAGCACAATATAACACTGTGTCATCCACATAAAAATGAAATTTGGCACGATCCACATTTGACCTAAGTTATTAATTTTGATGGAGAATTACAGAGGACCAAGAACAGATCCCTGGGGTATGCCAAGACAGAATGTTTCACCCATTAGAGGTGAGCGCACCAAATCGGCCTCATTGAAAGCTTTCCAAAAGACCATTTTCAAACCATCCAGCCAGGCCTGGGTGATGAAACAAGAATAAATAATTATCACAGTAATAAGATCTTTGATAACAATAAAAAATGTGTTCCATAAAGAATTTGATATGTGTATCCAGCTGACTAGAATGCTTATGCTTGTCAAACTGGTGAATCAAAGATGTTCAGTTGTACAAAGTCCCTTCTTGCCTCGTAAATATTCCATCATATCCCAGAAAAAAAGCATCGTTAAAGTGACCTGCGAATAACGAGTCAGCAGCTGTAGTGGTTTAGTTGCATGGGGAATGCTTCAAACCATAGACTGCATAAGGGTAAGGTCACGGAATTTGTTTTCTTGTAGATGGGACAAAAACAAAACTCATTGTCTTCTCCAAACATCCCTACTATAGTTCTGTGAAATGTTTTGCATTTATTTGGAAGACACTACTATGAACTACAATTGTGCGGAAGCAAAATGATATCACTTTTGTGTAAATGACTCTTTTGTCTTAAAGGGATAGTCCACCCAAAAACTATAATTTGTATATCAATTACTCACCATTAGATGTCTCGAACGGACAAAGTTGTTTTTCACCTGCCGCAACTTTATGGCCACTGGAGAGTTTTGAAAAATTATCTTAATTCCTTTTTTGCTGGAAGCAAATGGGGTCACCCAGTAACAACGGTAAAAAGTCCACAAAATATCTGTTGACGAACTTTCAAACCATCGTCGAGCGCATCGTCCAGTATAATCCAAGTCTGCTTTGTCCACTCGTATCCTCAGAACTCTAGAAATACGGTTATTTTTTTGCTAAAAATGACAAAATACTAGAGTTATGCTTGAAGTAAGCTTGCGCATTCAACGGAAGTCCTGCCTCCCGGCTCGTTCCCAGACACTAAAAGTTTTTGAGAGAAGGTAGAAGACGTGTTCAAAAACTTTATTACTGACAAAAAAAGAATTTTGACACTCATGTCGCAGATACGGTGACTGCTCCCATAATGAGTGGTGAGGTGACTGTACCCATAATGAGTGGTGAGATGACTGCACCCATAATGAGTGGTGAGATGACTGCACCCATAATGAGTGGTGAGATGACTGCACCCACAATGAGTGGGGAGATGACTGCACCCATAATGAATGGGGAGATGACTGCACCCATAATGAATGGGGAGATGACTGCACCCATAATGAGTGGTGAGATGACTGCACCCATAACGAGTGGGGAGATGACTGCACCCATAATGAGTGGGGAGATGACTGCACCCATAATGAGTGGTGAGATGACTGTACCCATAATGAGTGGGGAGATGACTGCACCCATAATGAGTGGTGAGGTGACTGTACCCATAATGAGTGGTGAGGTGACTGCACCCATAATGAGTGGTGAGATGACTGCACCCATAATGAGTGGTGAGATGACTGCACCCATAATGAGTGGTGAGATGACTGCACCCATAATGAGTGGGGAGATGACTGCACCCATAATGAGTGGTGAGATGACTGCACCCATAATGAGTGGGGAGATGACTGCACCCATAATGAGTGGTGAGGTGACTGTACCCATAATGAGTGGTGAGGTGACTGCACCCATAATGAGTGGTGAGATGACTGCACGCATAATGAGTAGTGAGATGACTGCACCCATAATGAGTGGGGAGATGACTGCACCCATAATGAGTGGTGAGATGACTGCACCCATAATGAGTGGGGAGATGACTGCACCCATAATGAGTGGTGAGGTGACTGTACCCATAATGAGTGGTGAGGTGACTGCACCCATAATGAGTGGTGAGATGACTGCACGCATAATGAGTAGTGAGATGACTGCACCCATAATGAGTGGGGAGATGACTGCACCCATAATGAGTGGGGAGATGACTGCACCCATAATGAGTGGTGAGGTGACTGTACCCATAATGAGTGGTGAGGTGACTGCACCCATAATGAGTGGTGAGATGACTGCACGCATAATGAGTAGTGAGATGACTGCACCCATAATGAGTGGGGAGATGACTGCACCCATAACGAGTGGGGAGATGACTGCACCCATAACGAGTGGTGAGATGACTGCACCCATAACGAGTGGTGAGATGACTGCACCCATAATGAGTGGGGAGATGACTGCACCCATAATGAGTGGGGAGATGACTGCACCCATAATGAGTGGTGAGGTGACTGTACCCATAATGAGTGGTGAGATGACTGCACGCATAATGAGTAGTGAGATGACTGCACCCATAATGAGTGGGGAGATGACTGCACCCATAATGAGTGGGGAGATGACTGCACCCATAACGAGTGGTGAGATGACTGCACCCATAACGAGTGGTGAGATGACTGCACCCATAACGAGTGGGGAGATGACTGCACCCATAACGAGTGGGGAGATGACTGCACCCATAACGAGTGGGGAGATGACTGCACCCATAACGAGTGGGGAGATGACTGCACCCATAACGAGTGGGGAGATGACTGCACCCATAACGAGTGGGGAGATGACTGCACCCATAACGAGTGGGGAGATGACTGCACCCATAACGAGTGGGGAGATGACTGCACCCATAACGAGTGGGGAGATGACTGCACCCATAACGAGTGGGGAGATGACTGCACCCATAACGAGTGGGGAGATGACTGCACCCATAATGAGTGGTGAGATGACTGCACCCGTAATGAGTGGGGAGATGACTGCACCCGTAATGAGTGGGGAGATGGCTGCACCCATAATGAGGGAGGAGATGACTGCACCCATAATGAGTGGGGAGATGGCTGCACCCATAATGAGTGGGGAGATGGCTGCACCCATAATGAGGGAGGAGATGACTGCACCCATAATGAGCGGGGAGATGACTGCACCCATAATGAGTGGTGAGATGACTGCACCCATAATGAGTGGTGAGATGGCTGCACCCATAATGAGTGGGGAGATGGCTGCACCCATAATGAGGGAGGAGATGACTGCACCCATAATGAGTGGGGAGATGACTGCACCCATAACGAGTGGGGAGATGACTGCACCCATAATGAGCGGGGAGATGACTGCACCCATAATGAGTGGTGAGATGACTGCACCCATAATGAGTGGTGAGATGGCTGCACCCATAATGAGTGGGGAGATGGCTGCACCCATAATGAGGGAGGAGATGACTGCACCCATAATGAGTGGGGAGATGACTGCACCCATAACGAGTGGGGAGATGACTGCACCCATAATGAGGGAGGAGATGGCTGCACCCATAATGAGTGGGGAGATGACTGCACGCATAATGAGTGGTGAGGTGACTGTACCCATAATGAGTGGTGAGGTGACTGCACCCATAATGAGTGGTGAGATGACTGCACGCATAATGAGTAGTGAGATGACTGCACCCATAATGAGTGGGGAGATGACTGCACCCATAATGAGTGGGGAGATGACTGCACCCATAATGAGTGGTGAGATGACTGCACCCATAACGAGTGGGGAGATGACTGCACCCATAATGAGTGGGGAGATGACTGCACCCATAATGAGTGGGGAGATGACTGCACCCATAATGAGTGGGGAGATGACTGCACCCATAATGAGTGGTGAGGTGACTGTACCCATAATGAGTGGTGAGGTGACTGCACGCATAATGAGTAGTGAGATGACTGCACCCATAATGAGTGGGGAGATGACTGCACCCATAACGAGTGGTGAGATGACTGCACCCATAACGAGTGGTGAGATGACTGCACCCATAACGAGTGGGGAGATGACTGCACCCATAACGAGTGGGGAGATGACTGCACCCATAACGAGTGGGGAGATGACTGCACCCATAACGAGTGGGGAGATGACTGCACCCATAACGAGTGGGGAGATGACTGCACCCATAACGAGTGGGGAGATGACTGCACCCATAACGAGTGGGGAGATGACTGCACCCATAACGAGTGGGGAGATGACTGCACCCATAATGAGTGGTGAGATGACTGCACCCATAATGAGTGGGGAGATGGCTGCACCCATAATGAGTGGGGAGATGACTGCACCCATAATGAGCGGGGAGATGACTGCACCCATAATGAGTGGTGAGATGACTGCACCCATAATGAGTGGTGAGATGGCTGCACCCATAATGAGTGGGGAGATGGCTGCACCCATAATGAGGGAGGAGATGACTGCACCCATAATGAGTGGGGAGATGACTGCACCCATAATGAGTGGTGAGATGACTGCACCCATAATGAGTGGTGAGATGGCTGCACCCATAATGAGTGGGGAGATGGCTGCACCCATAATGAGGGAGGAGATGACTGCACCCATAATGAGTGGGGAGATGACTGCACCCATAACGAGTGGGGAGATGACTGCACCCATAATGAGGGAGGAGATGGCTGCACCCATAATGAGTGGGGAGATGACTGCACCCATAATGAGTGGGGAGATGACTGCACCCATAATGAGTGGGGAGATGACTGCTGATCCCTCAGGTCTGTCTTACCTGAGCCATGATCTCCCAGCTGAACAGAGGACACATATATTGGCCCAGCTAAACAGCCTGATCGCCCAAGAGAGTATTTAATTGATTAGGACGATAAATTAACATTCAACAGACAGCTATTGCAGAGGCTGATGATGTCTTATAAACTCCTCTAAACTGTTACCAAAGAGAATAAAATGGACCGTTATGTTTACCGCGAGACGAATTTAATTCAGCTCCGATACGAAGTTTAATGGCGGAGACGCGTTCGAAACAATCAGTTAAATTTTGGAAAAGAACTGCAAAGGCGGATTCCGGAGCATCTTTTGTCACCCTGGAATAAAACAGTAGATTATTACTTCAACTTTTTACTTCACATTCTGTCCACCAAGATTAGTTGTAGCCTGAGTTCAGTACTGAATCATAGCATAGTAACTAAATGTTCTGTGTACAACTTCCAAAATCCTTGTATTCACACCATCAGAAATGGCAACACGCCATGATTCTTCTTTTGTTATATAAAGTCGGACAAATCCACAAAATTGGATCAATTGGATCACTCCCTTGGGAACATGTTCATGTTTCTCAGGGATGCCATTGGTCATATAGCTCAGCCCTGCACTCAACTGTGTCATTAGATACCAATACTAATCAACCTCTGTTTCAGAATAAGATGACTAGAATCAAAAGTTTCAGATGTATTAATGAACGGAACTACATATGTCAGCGTCTTATCAAGTATGATGATGATGTGTTTATCCAGCTTCATGGTCACAGCGACAGTGCTGTGCTACTTTCTGACCCTAGACTTACACTTGGATAGAATGGCGGCTCTGCAGAAAACTCCCTCAACTGATCAGCTGCAAACTGTTCAAGGATTTTGGCCAGAAATGACATATTTGAGATGGGCTTATGAACATTTGAAGGAGTGGCCTCCCACCATTGTTTCTAGCAGAGGGAGAACACAGGCCTACTTTCATATTTTGGGAATCATCTCAGTGCCCCAGATGAGTTTGATTGGTGGGGAATAGTGCAGTAACATCTGCTGCTAACTTTAAAAGCAATGATTCAAAGTTGTCTTGACAAGCAGTTTTTTGGCATCTAATAGCTTCATGAACTTCAACAACAGAAAATGGAGGTACAGAGGGGCTGATCTTTACCAGTATCATGAACTGCGGAGTTCACAGATGTCGAATTGGAGACGGACTCAAACAGTGAAGCACAGCAGACAAAATGCTCATTCTGTTCGCCACAAACAGCCTGTCCGATAAAGTGCCAGAGGCTGTGTTAATGTTAACTTGTTTATCTGTTTCAAGGATGCCCTGGGAGAAATACCAGATTTAACAATTGCAAGAAAGGAGAGTGGGAGCAAAATGGGAGGAATACAATCAGAATGACTCTGGAGTTAGGGGCCCTGTTCAAGGGCCCAACAACAGAGTTCCTCCTCAGGATCCGAGTCAGACTCCTCAGCCCCACCGGGAGCCTGAATCAGCACCGTAACCCGTCTCACAGACTACATGAGGTGACTCTGCTGCCCTTGTTGAGACTATTACAAGCTTAATTGTTTCCCCCATTTTGGGCTTTTCCCATTATGTGTGACCTGAATACAGGTGTCTCTCGCACCTGAAGTCCAGAGCTGTGAAGTGAAAGAAGCTGCTGAGCATGAAGGGAGCAGGAGAGAGGAAACGGCATCATTCACTGTCATCATCAGGGCTGCTGTGGGACTGAGGGCAGGAGATTGGGTCTGTTCCATAGCCGCACTGCTGAATTACTGTCACACCTCGCCATCCCCCTGTTTTTTTTAACTTTATTTAACCAGGGAAATTCCCTTGGGAACATGTTCATGGTTCTCAGGGATGCCCTTGGAGAAATGCAGGATAGAACAGCTGTAAGTGAGGAGGGATGGAGAGAGACAGGCGTGAGGCCCCTGGGGCAATTTAGGGGTGAAGGGCCTTAGTCAAGGGCCCAATGGCAGAGATCTTCCCAACTGCATCTCTGATCAAGTTAGAATTCCTGCCTCCATCAGTGGCCTGAACCAGCAGTTACTTCAGTTATCAGTCAAACACCCCACCACTGAGCTTCCTGCCGCCCCACGCCGGGCGTCGCCCCACACCCTGAGAGTGTCACACCTGAGGGGTCAGGTCTGCAGGTGAAAGGGCTGCTAACATCTGTTAAAATCACAGATCCACATAGCCGCTGGGTTTGTATGCTAGACATATGCTTTAATTATGTTATTGTAGGCTAATCGGTGTTATATAAACTCAAAAACTAATAATATCAATGCTTTATGGGAAATACAGTCCAATATGATGTTTTAGATGCATACTTTTTTGTCATTGTGAAATTTTTTTGGTCGACCACTACCTCCCCATCCCCGCTCTCTGGAGAGTGGGCTGGTCAGGCAGGAATTCCCAGGCTATTTTTCCCCCCCCCACCGCCCCTGGGGCAAAAAAATCCATTTTCACTCCTCTCACTGGTGCAGTTTTTTGGGCCTGAGATAATAGTGGACAAGAGGCAGACGACCCAATTCCACTTGAGAAGACAGGACGGCTGTTTCATGGCGTGCGCATATATTCCAGTGCTCTGGGAAAGTCTGGCATTAGGGTCAGTAGCTATAGAGACGAGGTCCACACAGTTACAGCGATATAGTTTCAGGCTTCTTTAATTCAAGTCCATTGCCTCCTCTGTAGAACGACAGAGAATTTATCCCAGCATTTAGCTGCAAGTGACGTTGCTATCGGCACCTCATTAGTCACGCGCTCCTGTTACGCCTTTTCAGTTTGATTTCTCTCCTTTACAGTCACCACAGATTGAACAATTTAGGAGGAAATTACATCAGCAGCCAGGAAGGCCTTCTGTGTTGCCCCTGGCCAATCAAGCCTGTGCGTTAGCCGGCTACCTCAGTGCAAATGGAATTACTTGATGTGCTTCAGCTACATTACTGAAAATGGGACTGTTTTTCCCCTGTTTGGGAGCTGTTTCCCCACATGCTAAACCTGGTGCTCCGAGATGCGGGAGCTGAGGCAGTACTTTCACTCATGCTGAACAAAACCCAGGATGGCTCTGTATATGAAACTCTTTGGACCTCTCTGTAATAAAACATGCACATGTGCTTCAATTGCCCAAAATGGGTCAGCAGTGATATACTGGGCCCCCTGTAAGGCCACGCTCCTTCAAATCTGATGCACATGTGAGGTGCTTCACATATTAACTGTGAAAGACCTGCAGCTGCCGCCTGCCGGAAGGATTCAGCTGATCAGAGTTCAGAGGTGAATCAAGATGACCTGAGATGTTTGATTTGGCTCAGTAATGAGCAGAGCCCAGGAGAGCACCACCCATTTCAGAATAATGATCCAGGGCCTTCCAGACACGGTTCCCCGCACAGCGGCAGCTTCTTCTCTGACACCCTCAACTTCCTGTACGCTGAACGAAAATTCTCTCCAGCTCCTGCGATGGAGCAGCATCGACCGACAGTCGTCCCTCAGTTACTCCCAACTGAGGTGAAGTTAACTGAACTAATAACTCGCCTCTACTTCTGGACTAACAATTGTAAAATAATAGGAGATAAAAAAAGAAAATTAAACTCTGAACAGTCACAGTGGTCACCACCCTTGTCAGGCCCAAGTGTTTCAGGGTGTAATCGTTCGGAGCTCAGACCTTTGTGTGGCAAACTTTAGTTTAGATGAGGACATGCCGTGTGTGTGCTGACGAACTCCATTTCCCCTGCAAACTCTCTCCTTTCCGATTGTGCGCGGCCGTTTAGAGAGGAATTACTCTCGATCTTTTTTATATGCTTCGCGCATGTTTTGCTCGCATATTGGAAATGTATGGGGCGCGAGCGCAGTAGAGCCCATCAAAAGGCAAGGCCTGACTTTTGTTTTTGGGATTTTGAAAGCTTTTAGGCTTAATGTAGATCTGAGTCAAAAAAATGCCAAACGCGTTTCTCTTGTTTTGGTTCCTGAGACATGGATGTTTGGCTGCTTGGAGGAGCTCCTGAGTTTGCAGCGTTCTTCTTGCAGGATGTTCTTTGGTGGTCGGAAGAACAAAATGACGTGATTTTTGAGGAAACAAACAAATGTGTTTTCTTACCGAAGTTCTTTTCAGCACTTCTTGCACTTCCAAGTTTTTTAACTGCCAGAAATCACCGCAGATGACAGCGATGTAAACATTGTGCCTGAAATTCACGGTGGGAATGATCTCTTTTGTTTTTCACTGAGTAGCCATATCGATAGTTTTGGGGCTTGATGGGGTCCCTTCGGAAACAGGAGTGGGGTCTCGTGGTCATTGTGGATGGAGGAACCGCATCCGATATAAAACAATGTTGTCTGTGTGGAACTTCTACGGTTTCAGCAGCCAAAAATGAGTTCCGTTGAAGTGTGCTGCCAAATTTAGTCTTAAAGGACAGGAGAGAAACGACAGAAAGTTGCCCAAAAATTGACGAAATAAATAATGAAACCCTAAAGCCACTTTCACACCGGACGCAAAATGAATTTTTCGCGCAACAGATTACATTCAACCGTGTTTTGCGTGTATTTGCATCTTTGCATTGACTTTGAACGTGATCTGTTGTGCAAAGCATTTGTTTCGCGTCCAGTGTGAAAGCATGTTAAGTTTGATATATTATGTGATGGAGAATCAAATAACCATCAAGAGTCCAGATTTTAAATGCCCACATCTTGGGAATCAGCGGCTCAAATTATATACAGTATATACACTGCCCAGTCAAAAAAAAAAAGTCACCGCCTGGATTTAACTCGGAAAATAGCGAAGAGCCTTCCATGGCATATTTACTGCAGTGAGTAATGTGTGTCAGTCGGCTGTAAGTTATTTAACTCTAACTGATGCAGTGAGCAGCCTCTCATTTCTTAAACAATCACATCGGAAGACATCCTGAGATTGTGGAAAAGATGTTGAGGTTCAACTGAGGAGATTGTTGAAGCTGCTTAAATTGGGTGAAGAACTGTTCAATGCGGTATTAAAACCTGGAAGGATAGTGATGAACTGTCAGCTTGGGCAGTGCGGCCGCACAGAGGTATGTTTGGGGTTCCAGGGCCTTTCTGTGTGGAGTCTGCATGTTCTCACCATGTTCACATGGGTTTTCTGCGGGTACTACAGTTTCCTCCACCCTCAAAAACATTCATCACACCAAAACTCCTTCCAGCTCCCCTGACTAAGGAACTGGCTGTAGAACTGGAGTTGGTTAGTCTGCCCCGTGGCTGCCTAACAATAGGATGGGTTAAATGCAGAGGACAAATTACCCTAATTACCCTACAAGGTTCAATAAATTACATCATGGGAGCAGAAATTTGTCGGAAAAAGAGATCATGAATGATCCTTGTTGGAGATTACCAAAACGCTTGGCGATTTCTCACCCTTGAAAGTTGGTCATGGCCGTGTCAGCCAGGAAGTCAACAGACTAACTGTAACCTGTGGAGTGACCAGGTTATGCTATCAATGGATTGTTTAAATCCCTTACGCCACAGGCATAGTCCAGGATGACGATGCCAAGATTCACTGGGCTTGAAAATGAAAGAGTGGTTCAGCAGGCTTGAGGAATCATTTTCACACATGAACTGGCCACCGCAGAGTCCTGATCTTGAAGACTCTGGGTAGTTCGGGATGTGCTGGGGAGGCTAAATGGAGGGGTTTGACCCTCAGCCATCATCAATACAAGATCTCAGCCAAAAATTGATGCAACTCTGCTTGAAAATAAATGCATTGTATGAGATTGTCAAAACAATGCCAGGATGAATGTGCACCGTGATCACAGCGAAAGGCGGTCCAACAAAATATTAGAGCCTTTGACTCTTTTTTTTTGGCTGGGCAGTATATTTGTGTGTCCATATGTGTATGTACACTGGCCAAAAGTTTGGGGCCATCCTCAGATTTTTTAAAAAGACTGTGACCCCAAACATTCTTCAAAGCTTTGCCAGAACTACATTCATTCAAAAGAGGAGCAGAATGTCTTAAGAAACATGATTTGGCCTCTGCAGTCTCCAGACCTTTCTCCTATTGAACTGGCTGGGATGGACTTGATAGGTAGATTCGGCGCTCCAACCCTAGCAACGAAAACCAGTTGTTTGAACACTTGAAATCTGCATGGGAATCACTGCCAGCAGCAAACTTCAAGAAACTGCTGCATCACATGCCAAGAATTTGTGACGCAGCGATAAAGGCTAAGGGTGGCTATTTCGATGAATTTAAAGTCTGAGAAAAGTCTCACAAAAATGTCTTGTTCATCCTGAATCCTTGCTGGAAACGTGAGTGTATGACCTACTGAAACTGTCTTGGCCCCTTAAATCACAATAAACTGAAATGAAATGCAGAACACAGTGTTTTGAGCGTGGCCCCAAACTTTTGGCCTGTAGTTTATATATGTGTGTATTTATTTTTTCTGCAGTTAGAACTACAGCCAACCTTGTGATGCAGGGTGAAAATATTTCCACTTTTCAGGAATTTTTCACATCTTTTCTGTTCTGCGGCTCATTTGTTGCGGCCTGCTGCTCTTAAGAGCTCAGTTACCCACTTGTAGAGACGGATGGTTTCGGCTCAGCGCAGGCATTCGAACAGTGAGGCTGCTTCGGTCCGCCCAGAGACTGTACGCATCCAGCGTTCCAGCAGAATGAGCTCAGCTCCGCTGAGGTACAGCGCCATGATTATCATTCCTGCTCTTCAAAGGCTCTGCGTGGACTGGCAGGCAGATAAAATGGCTGCTCACTGTCGCCGTACTCGGATCGTAGGCCGTCTGACGGTGGCTTTTAACACCATCAAATCTGCGAGAGAAAATAGCCACTGGAAATTTATAGTGGGGTGAATGGTCTGTGACTGCATCCTAGCTAAGGCTGAACTATTGTATTCCCTTGGGAGGTGAGCTTTGAGTAAACAGCTCACAGAATAAAATGCTGTGGGGATTTTCAAGGGAAATGGCTGTATTTACAGTGCTGGATTTTAGCCTCCTGGTTAATCTTTAACTGTTGGAATGATAGACCTCAGTCCTGTGATAGAGGATATTTTAGATCTCATGTTACCAGGCCTAGGCCAATGTCGTGGGCTGTATTGGTGCTTGTTAGGACAGGATCGTCCTTTCCTGGAGCAAAACTGGGGAGGTGCGGGGTGGCCACACTTCGGGGGGATTTGGGACATCCAGTGAAGGGTTCATCCACCCATATGAGGCCCGATGCTGAGAAACAGCCATTATTCCTGCAGTCGTCTGTCCCCTCGTGACTAAATGCATCAGAATTCAGTTAGCCTTTAGCTTGTTAGCATGACAAGCTCCTGTGGTTGGTTGGGCCAGCGTGGCATCCTGCGCTCTCTCATTGATAAAGTCAGAGGCAGTTGGAAGAGGAGTCTAAAAACCTCCCTCCGGCCTCAGCGTACTCCTGGGGACAGTGATGTAAGGCTGTGAGATGAAGTCATCACCTGGAATGTCTGTGCCCTTTAACCTCAGCACACAGTTTTGTGTTTGGGGGAGGGTTTTGCCAAACGTGGTCTGGATTAGAGAGAGATTTATTTTTCCATTACAGTGGTGGGTCCCTTTATCTTGTGACAGGAATGTTCACTTGCTGCATGTCGAGAGGATATTTTACATGGCATCCATCTTTACGGCAGGTAAATTCTTCACCTTCAGTACAGGAAAGTATTAATTCACTGTCAAGTACGGCCTTCCACGAGGAATTTGGACTGTAGCTTCAAAGTGCAAATCCATTTATGTAAGGATGTTTATGTTTTATTGTGCAAAATGGACCCAGTTTGCATGTGTGTTCATGTGTTTGTCTGTGCCCGTATGTACCTGTGCTTGTTTACGACTGCGTGCAGTGCGAAGGTGTGTTATTCACGTGTGCTTTGTGCATGTGTCTGCTTGCAAGTGAGTGTGTCTTTGTGAGTGCGTGCTCCCCTGAGTAATCTCAGAGATTTGTGCGAATGTTCAGACTCTTGCGGAATGATGTCATGTTAGTTTTATTAAGGCCTGTGCTTGGGGGGATGAGGTCATGCTGTACTTTAAATGAGAGGCGAGATCAGGGCCTGGCAGCAGGCCAGGGCTCTTTAATTTCTGCTGTTCACATCTTTAACCTGCATGACTCTCCCCGGTCAGTTTCGTGTGACCTTCCGCCCCTTTGTGTAGACGGCTCTATATCATCATAACGTTTCTGTTCGCTGCATAATCACTGAACTCCCATTGGCTGGGCGCTATAGCATCTGGGAAATGGCAGTGGTAGGGTGGCATTGTGGTTTCAGATGTCTAAGATCTCGTGTCTGCTTTATACACCCTTCCCTGGCACTTCCTCTCTGTCACCCTGAACTTCCTGTGCGCTGATATGGAAGAGGGAGCAGCTCCAGTGTGTCTGCATGACCAACCACAGGCTGTAAAGCGTTATGCGAAATGTGGAAAGATTTTTCGAAAGGACGATTGGTTAGACTTACATCCAAGTTGGTCAGACTCCAGAAGAGTCTGCAGGGGCCTCAAGTTTCTAACGGACTCATCTACAGAATGTCTCTCTGTCGGATGTGGACCCAATGAGTGGAACAGCTCACCCCAAAATGTGAATAATCTAGAAAATGCATCCCAGCTCTCCTCCTACTCATGAACCGCTCTGGAGCAGCCGAACATCCCCGAGCAGCGGAAGAGCTTAAGGTCTGTTGGCCACATTTCCTAACTGGCTGTGTACATCTGTCCCAAATGTCAAATACATTTATATTAATATAAACCAGCGATGTTTCTGTCAGCTTTAAAGAACCTAGTCATCATGGGTGTGTTTTCTGTGTGAGCGCGTTTGTTCTTAAGCATTGATTATGATTCAGTGACGGAAACCAACATTTTGTTCGCTGTGTGATTTTCATCCAACAGTATAATCTCACATCTCCACACCGGGTGCAGTGACTCAAATAACCGTTCGGCCGCTCGGGGCAAAAGAAGCATTTTGGTCATTTGCTCTCCCATTGTGGAGGGGTTAGCAGGGCGGAGACACTCTGGTTAAACAACGAAAAAAGAGAAATTGAAGTAAATGACCGTTCTGGACTCCCCAATTTTGCGTTCACAGGACACGTGCCAGCCCCCCGATACCAAACTGCTGCCAGAACCAGGCTGGTCTTCTCTTCGACATGGATGTCTGCCGGAGCCTGCACTCACGGCCCTCTCTCCTCCCCTTCATCCCTCTCTCTCCTCCCCTTCCTCTCTCTCTCTCCTCCCCTTCATCTCTCTCTCTCCTCCCCTTCATCCCTCTCTCTCCTCCCCTTCATCTCTCTCTCCTCCCTTCATCTCTCTCTCTCCTCCCCTTCCTCTCTCTCTCTCCTCCCCTTCCTCTCTCTCTCTCCTCCCCTTCATCTCTCTCTCTCCTCCCCTTCATCCCTCTCTCTCCTCCCCTTCATCTCTCTCTCTCCTCCCTTCATCTCTCTCTCTCCTCCCCTTCCTCTCTCTCTCTCCTCCCCTTCATCTCTCTCTCTCCTCCCCTTCATCTCTCTCTCTCCTCCCCTTCATCTCTCTCTCCTCCCCTTCATCTCTCTCTCTCCTCCCCTTCATCTCTCTCTCTCCTCCCCTTCATCTCTCTCTCCTCCCCTTCCTCTCTCTCTCTCCTCCCCTTCATCTCTCTCTCTCCTCCCTTCATCCTCTCTCTCCTCCCCTTCATCTCTCTCTCCTCCCCTTCATCTCTCTCTCTCCTCCCCTTCATCTCTCTCTCTCCTCCCCTTCATCTCTCTCTCTCCTCCCCTTCATCTCTCTCTCTCCTCCCCTTCATCTCTCTCTCCTCCCCTTCATCTCTCTCTCCTCCCCTTCATCTCTCTCTCTCCTCCCCTTCATCTCTCTCTCTCCTCCCCTTCATCTCTCTCTCTCCTCCCCTTCATCTCTCTCTCTCCTCCCCTTCATCTCTCTCTCCTCCCCTTCCTCTCTCTCTCTCCTCCCCTTCATCTCTCTCTCTCCTCTCCGCCTTCATCTCTCTCTCCTCCCCTTCATCTCTCTCTCTCCTCCCTCTCTCTCTCCCTCATCTCTCTCTCTCCTCCCCTTCATCTCTCTCTCTCCTCCCCTTCATCTCTCTCTCTCCTCCCCTTCATCTCTCTCCTCCTCCCCCCCCTTCATCTCTCTCTCCTCCCCTTCCTCTCTCTCTCTCTCCCCTTCATCTCTCTCTCTCCTCCCCTTCATCTCTCTCTCCTCCCCTTCATCTCTCTCTCTCCTCCCCTTCATCTCTCTCTCTCCTCCCCTTCATCTCTCTCTCTCCTCCCCTTCATCTCTCTCTCCTCCCCTTCATCTCTCTCTCTCCTCCCCTTCATCTCTCTCTCTCCTCCCCTTCTCTCTCTCTCTCCTCCCCTTCATCTCTCTCTCTCCTCCCTTCATCTCTCTCTCTCCTCCCCTTCATCTCTCTCTCTCCTCCCCTTCATCTCTCTCTCCTCCCCTTCCTCTCTCTCTCTCTCCCCTTCCTCTCTCTCCTCTTCTCCCCTTCATCTCTCTCTCCTCCCCTTCCTCTCTTCTCCTCCCTCATCTCTCTCTCTCCCCTTCCTCTCTCTCTCTCCCTTCTCTCTCTCTCCTCCCCTTCATCTCTCTCTCTTCCTCCCCTTCATCTCTCTCTCTCTCCTCCCCTTCATCTCTCTCTCTCTCCCCTTCCTCTCTCTCTCTCCTCCCCTTCCTCTCTCTCTCTCCTCCCCTTC